>OY763893.1:4990917-6240917 GCA_963667165.1 Barbarea vulgaris
TAAAAAAAATGTTAAAATGTTCTACGCAGATCATGATCAAATGTATAGAGGCGCACTGAAGTTACTCAGATAATTAATAGTTAATACTACACCGTAGTTGACCAAAAAAATAAAAATAAAATTCAATACTACTCGGCAAGAGATTATGTTATATTTCATATATTCAAGATCATGTTATGTGATCAAATTCTATATTATCGTCAATAAAGGATATTAGTTTGTTGACCCATATATATATGCTAAAACCATAATATATTCATCTTGGTCTGATAATTTTTTTATTCTACTTTAGAACTTGTTCTTTAGTTTATTCGAAAATTATAACGTTTTCCCGAAACCAAGAAGAATATTAAACCAAAAAAAGGAAGAAGTAAAAATGTTTTTTTTTTAATCTAGTAATTTCATGGCTATGACTAATCAAATCACAGTGGCATTAACACAGCTATCTCCAGGTGCTATCCAGTACACTTGACAATTCATAGCCAATCCGATTTTTCTTTTTCTTTTTCATTTTGAATATAAATTAATAATACTCGTTTGAATAAAAAGTATGAGTCCGAGTCAAACGTGAGTAACTTTATTTTATCAAAGTCAAACGTGAGTACTTTAAAACAGTTTCTTTATTCATTTTACTTCTTGGAAGATATTCAAATCTGGTAGATGCCTTTTAAATTCATATTTTTACGTTGGAAAACAAAGTTGTAGAAAGTAGGAAAAAAGGTAGGAGGAATAATTTATTTTACTTGATGTAAAGAAATTGCTAAAACTGTGAAATTAAAATTTGACTGATACGAATCCTTTTTGGAGTAACATTCACACTCCGTGTGAGCTTGGCGTTTACTAAAACTAGAAACTAATTGATCAGTCAATCTTGTGAAAATTTCTCGGACCATATTCTAAAAATAGAAATATGATGTGTCCATTTCCATTCATTTATTCGACCTGACACCATCAAGCCTCCAGCCTACGCTTACTGTCACTGAACACGTATGTTATAATACTTTCTAAACATCACACATATTATTTTAATTTTATTCAACATTAAATAGCACATAAATTTGTTTTAAACCAAATATAGTTGATAGCTAACGCAGTAAAATAACACTAGTCTACGTTAATGATAGTATTTAAAAGTTCAAATTTGATTAGTGCGAGAAAAAAAGAGAGTAAGTTGATTGATAGAAAAAATGGACGGTCCAGATTCAGTCACAGGCCTGATTTGTCTCCATGAAGGTATGAAAGCAAAGTTGACCTTCTTCCATATCAAGGATCAATTAAAAATACATATGTATATATATATATATATATATATCAATGTAGACAAAGAGGGTGACCTTTTCATAGATGAGACCCTTGTACGAGTTTATTTCTTTTATTACTCGTAAAGGAAACGAGGCCATTGACCTGAGGAATGGCTCTGCAGTCGATGGAGAAAAGTGAAAAAAGATTGAAAGATAATAGTTTAAATTTCAATACTTGTAAAATCACTTTTTTTGTTTCGTTAATTATAAAAGCATATATTGTTCTGATGAATGGACCATATCGTACATAGATTCTACTCCAGCAGTCTGATCTCTCTCTCTCTCTCGTATTCTTATCTGTTTTCTTCTGATTTTTGATTCGAATATTTACTTTCATGTACTGAGACATGTCAGACAAGATATTCAATTAAAATGAGCTGTAAAATCCCCAAAATTCAAATTTCTTAAAAAAGAGAAAAACTTGCTCATAGGTTAATCAGTTTACTTTATCAAAAGAAAAGGCAAAACCAGATAGATGGTAAAAAATTACTTCACTTGTTCCATAAGCAACAACCTGCCTATGTTATAGACTTAATAGGCGTTAGGCCTAAAACTCTCTTAAACCCACACGCTTCTTCTTCTTCTTCTTCTTCTTCTTCTCCCTCTTTCTCTTCTTCAAGCCTCTATATACCTCATTGTAGCCACCATCATCAATTCATCATCATCATGCGAGGGAGAGAAATAAGAAAGTGTTATGTGGTTATGATGGTGTTGATACAAGTAATGAGCTGGGTGTGTGCAACAAGCAGGCCTATTACTTACAGTCACGTTTCTTTTCGTCCAGGTTTAATTTCTTGCTTCTTCTGAGTCTAGTAATCGGACCATATTACTATGTATGTATGTATGTATATAATGATAGATAGGCATGTAGATATGTAAGTATGAATAAAAGACTTCTCTGTTTAGTTTCTGCTTGCAACACTAGGTTAGGTTGAATTCTTAATTATTTTACTTTTATGTGCAAATTAATGACTTGTAATAATGTCTATTTTAGACTCAAACCGTGGTCC
Organism: Barbarea vulgaris; assembly: GCA_963667165.1. Classification (NCBI taxonomy): domain Eukaryota; kingdom Viridiplantae; phylum Streptophyta; class Magnoliopsida; order Brassicales; family Brassicaceae; genus Barbarea; species Barbarea vulgaris. The sequence continues at coordinate 4,993,229 of OY763893.1, forward strand.
CAAATATCTGCATGATTAACGGTTAAAAAAAACAAATTCGTATAGTCTTCAAATGACTTTTATATATTAGTCAGTAAAAATGTAGATGTCAAATGTCTATGAATTGTTGAATTTTCGTCTTAGAGCAAAAGAAACATAGAAAATGGAATATGTTCTCTTATTATTGTGTTTTTTTTCAGAGATAAGCCCACAAGCTGCAAAACACAACCCTGGGAGGCCCATAGAGAAGCCCAATGAGAATAAAGAGAAAGAAGAAATGGAGAGGAGAAGAAGAATAGGATCAAAGCCACCAACATGTGAGAAGAAATGTTATGGATGTGAGCCATGTGAAGCCGTCCAAATCCCTACCATTTCTTCAATTCCTCATCTCTTTCCTCATTATGCTAATTACCAGCCTGAGGGTTGGAGATGCCATTGTGCCCCTTAATTAATCATTCCCTCTTTTTTTTTTTTTCTTTTTTTTTTTCAGTTCCTTAGTTAGACACAATCGACCTATTATTTTATTCCCATGTATCTCTTTTAATCTATTATCATCAGTAACGTAGAGTTACTAGACTGAAACGTCAAAATTATCTAAATCTGACTCGTTTAATTCATAGTGAAGTGTTTTTTTTTGGCAAGTTGTGAATACTTAAAGAGCCTAAACTTTAATTTGCCGAATGGGCCGATCACTGATTTTATTTTATTGGGCCGAGCTTAAACTGCTTGTGGTTGTGGATAGTAATGTTTGGATTAGTGGTTTAACCAAACCGGTTTTACTCTTCTGCCTCGTGTGCACGTGTGGTGTATTCGACGGTACTTCTGTACGGAATAGTATATACAATTTGTTGTTAATTTTTTTTTTTTTTTTTTTTTTTTTTTTTTTTTTTTTTCTGTCAATTAATATCTTTGTTTCTCTCAACAAGACAACAAATATATAAAACAAAATTGTCGAAATAACAAAGGGATTATTTTTTCGTGTGTGATCTTAATATATTATTTTTGTTTTAAAAAGAAAAAAAAACTTAGAATTACGAAATAAAAACAAAGAAAAATGAAACTATTCCCTCAACAAAAACAAAAAACATTGTGCCAGGGAATCAACTATTTGTTTAACCAAAATACAAATGAGTGACAGTAATATAATAAATTAGTGGTTTAATTTTGTTTCGTTTAACTAAAAACACTAATTATAAGATTATAAGAAAATGGCTTAAATTGCTTAAAAAGATATAAAAATAGGAAAGCTGAATAGCAGAGGAAGAAAACAAAATTAATAAAAAAAAAAAAAAAAAAAGGCAAACGGAAATTGGTGCGTTGGGTTTGTTTGAGTTGCAGTCGGAGGAGACTGTGGAAGAGAGATACGATCCATTCTTTTTCCTTCTTCCTTTCGATCTTTCTTCCGCAAAGAGAAAACGAGAGAAGAGCCTTTTTTTCCTTCTTCCTCAATCAATTCAATTCTCTTCTGCTTGATTTTTCCCAATAGCCATCAGCTTTTTTTTTTTTTGTTGTTGTTTGTTTGTTTGATCTCCGTTGATCAATCGATGTTTCGCGTTCACGAGCTGCTTGATGAACGAGCCCCTTCCGATTCAAGGCAATTCCCAATTTCTCTTTATTTCTTCCCTTTTGTTGATGATTTAGTCCTCGGATTTTGGAATTTCACATCACATTCTAGGGATTTTCCGTTGTCTTGTGCTGCAAGTTTTGGGGTTTTCTAGGGAATGTTGGTGATTTGATGCTACGATTCTTTAACAGAGACTAGTTTAGGTCCTCGATTGAATTTTTTTGATTCCGAGGTTTATATATCGGATTTTCAAGGATTCAATTGTTATAGCTGAAATGTTTCTTGATTTTTGTTTGATTTTCACAGTGGCGAGGAGGGCCTCTGAAGCTCGGGAGATCTTCGTGATTCTTGATCAGCTAATTAGCTCGCTCTTTTTCATTGAGGTGAAGCTTTGAGAATATGGGGCGTCGTAGAATAAGATCAAAGATCCGGAAAAGCCATTTCTACACCTTTAAATGCCTTAGGCCAAAAACCCTAGAAGATCAAGGACCTCATATCATTAATGGACCTGGATACACCAGACTTGTTCATTGTAACCAACCTCATATGCACCTTGCTAAAGTCCTTAGGTACACCTCAAACTATGTTTCCACAACTAGGTATAACCTCATCACTTTCTTGCCCAAATGCTTGTATGAGCAGTTTCACCGTGTTGCCAATTTCTACTTCCTCGTTGCTGCTATTCTCTCTGTGTTTCCTCTCTCCCCATTCAACAAATGGAGTATGATCGCCCCGTTGATTTTTGTGGTTGGGCTTAGCATGGGTAAGGAGGCCTTGGAGGATTGGCGCAGGTTTATGCAGGATGTTAAGGTGAATTCCAGGAAAGCCATTGTTCACAGAGGGGATGGTGTTTTTGGTCGTAGGAAGTGGAAGAAGATCCGTGTAGGGGATGTAGTAAAGGTGGAAAAGGATCAATTTTTCCCAGCTGATTTGCTCTTATTGTCATCAAGTTATGAGGATGGGATCTGTTATGTGGAGACGATGAACTTAGATGGTGAAACCAACTTGAAAGTAAAGAGATGTTTGGATGTTACCTTGCCTTTGGAACGGGATGATGCTTTCCAGAGTTTCTCTGCAACTATCAAATGTGAAGATCCAAATCCTAACCTGTATACATTTGTTGGAAATCTTGAATATGACGCTCAGGTTTATCCGCTTGATCCTAGCCAGATTCTCTTGAGAGACTCAAAGCTCAGGAACACGTCTTATGTCTATGGTGTGGTTGTATTTACTGGCCATGACACAAAAGTCATGCAGAATTCAACGAAATCCCCTTTAAAGAGAAGCAGAATTGAAAAGAGAATGGACTACATCATATATACCCTCTTTGTCCTCCTTGTGTTTGTCTCCTTCATCAGCTCACTGGGTTTTGCAGTGATGACAAAGATGCATATGGGAGATTGGTGGTACTTACGACCAGACAAGCCTGAGCGCCTAACAAATCCAAGAGATCCTTTTCACGCTTGGGTTGTCCATCTGATCACCGCTCTCTTGCTTTATGGGTACTTGATTCCCATCTCGTTGTATGTTTCCATCGAGCTCGTAAAAGTTCTACAGGCAACTTTCATAAACCAAGACTTGCAGATGTATGATAGTGACAGCGGGACTCCAGCTCAAGCACGCACATCGAACTTGAATGAAGAGCTGGGACAAGTTGACACAATCCTTTCCGATAAAACAGGAACTTTGACATGTAACCAGATGGATTTTCTAAAATGCTCCATTGCGGGTACTTCTTATGGTGTTCGCGCCAGTGAAGTTGAACTAGCTGCTGCAAAGCAGATGGCGATAGATCTCGATGAGGAGCAAGATGAAGTGACGGACTTTCCAAGGACTAGAGGAAGGATGCAAGGCTATGCTAAAATGCCCAGCAAGACATCATCAGATATTGAGTTGGAGACTGTAATCACTGCTACTGACGAAAGGGATCGGACACAGTCCACTGGTGTCAAGGGGTTTAGTTTTGAGGATCAACGTCTCATGAAAGGACACTGGTTAAATGAACCCAATTCAGATGACATTTTGATGTTTATGCGTATACTGGCGGTTTGTCACACTGCTATTCCCGAGGTGGATGAAGATACTGGAAAGTGTACTTACGAAGCAGAGTCTCCTGACGAAGTTGCTTTCCTTGTTGCCGCTGGGGAGTTTGGTTTTGAGTTTTGTAAAAGAACTCAATCAAGTGTGTTTATCACTGAACGATGTTCAGGCAAACCAGTTGAAAGGTGAGGTTGTAACTGTAAATCTTTCACTTGTTTCTATCGGCCCCAGTGAATATATGTTTAACTACGTGCCTGATATTATACAGAGAATATAAAGTTTTAAATGTTTTGGACTTCACTAGCAAAAGAAAAAGAATGTCTGTTATCGTCCGTGATGAGAAAGGGCAGATTCTTCTACTCTGTAAAGGTGCTGACAGGTTGGCCGCCTAACTTCAAGCAGTTCCATATAAAGTATCAGTTCTTTTTAAAGTAAAGTTCAATGCGTTATCTTGAAATTTTGCAGCATAATATTTGATCGGTTATCCAAGAATGGGAAAAATTATCTGGATGTCACTTCAAAGCATCTGAATGGATACGGTGAAGCTGGTTTACGCACATTGGCGCTCAGTTATAGAAAGCTGGATGAGACAGAGTATTCAGTATGGAACAGTGAATTTCACAAAGCCAAAACTTCAGTCGGGGCTGACAGAGATGAAATGCTCGAAAAGGTGTCGGATATGATGGAGAAGGAATTGATTCTTGTCGGTGCTACTGCAGTGGAAGACAAACTACAGAAAGGGGTATACAACTGAAGTTTATTTGGAATTATTACCAAGACGCTAAATTTTGAAAATTCCTTTGCGCTTACTGTTTATCGTTCTTTCAGGTGCCTCAATGCATAGATAAACTTGCCCAAGCTGGTCTCAAGATATGGGTCTTGACAGGAGATAAGATGGAGACTGCCATAAACATAGGGTTTGTTGTTCTTCTTCCATGTTGGCCCAGAAACTAGGGATTTTAAAATAGATACTAAGTGGACTAAGTTCTTTGTTTTTTTCGAATGCAGATATGCCTGCAGTTTACTGCGACAGGGTATGAAGCAGATATCCATAGCATTTAGAAACGAAGAGACATCATCGCATGACCCAGAAGCTGTATGTATTAGGCTGATACTGTAGAAACCTACATTACTGCTTCAGTGGAAACTTGCATTTTGATGTTAGAAGTCGTTTTGTTGTTGTTAATGGCCAGGCTGCAAAAGAGAGCATTTTGATGCAGATCATAAATGCTTCACAGATGATCAAACTAGAGAAGGATCCACATGCAGCGTTTGCTTTGATCATTGATGGAAAGACACTTACATATGCGCTGGAGGATGACATTAAGTATCAGTTTCTTGCCCTGGCAGTTGACTGTTGTTCAGTGATATGCTGTCGTGTCTCCCCCAAGCAGAAAGCACTTGTAAGATTTGAATCCATATGCTGTTATTTCTTCTTATTGTTGATGGGAATCACTTATTTTTATTTAACTCGTTTTCTAGATAACGAGATTAGCGAAAGAAGGAACAGGGAAGACAACCTTGGCAATCGGTGATGGTGCAAATGATGTTGGAATGATTCAAGAAGCTGATATAGGTGTTGGCATCAGTGGCGTGGAAGGCATGCAGGTAATCAAATTCTCCTTTCTCTTCCACACTACAAGACACATCTATGTACCACTGTTTCTGATTGCAAATGTGCAGGCTGTAATGGCGAGTGACTTCTCCATAGCCCAGTTTCGGTTCCTAGAGAGACTACTGGTTGTCCACGGGCACTGGTGCTACAAAAGAATAGCCCAGATGGTAAGTATCTCTGATTCAAATAACTGATCTACTGACAATGGTATTTTTAGCTATCAAACAACAAACAACCTGATTTTGTTTCCTATTCATTTCTGACAGATCTGTTACTTCTTCTACAAGAACATAACATTTGGTCTAACTCTCTTTTATTTCGAGTGTTTCACCGGTTTTTCTGGTCAAGCCATATACAACGACTCCTACTTGTTGTTGTTCAACGTTGTTCTCACTTCTCTCCCCGTCATCTCCCTCGGAGTTTTCGAGCAAGACGTGTCTTCAGAAGTCTGCTTACAGGTTTACTCTTCTCTGCTCAGTCAAATCTCTCCAACTTAAACCCTAAACCCTTCTAATCTAAACTTTCTCTCTCTCTATCTAGTTCCCTGCATTGTACCAGCAAGGCCCCAAGAACCTGTTCTTTGACTGGTACAGAATCCTCGGGTGGATGGCAAATGGAGTCTACGCATCGGTAGTCATCTTTAGCCTCAACCTTGGCATCTTCCATGTCCAATCTTTCAGTTCTGGTGGACAAACAGCAGACATGGATGCAATGGGAACCGCCATGTTCACTTGCATCATCTGGGCAGTGAACGTACAGATTGCTTTAACCATGAGCCATTTCACTTGGATCCAACATGTCTTGATCTGGGGAAGTATCGTCACCTGGTACATCTTCCTTGCCCTCTTTGGCATGTTACCACCCAAAATCTCAGGCGACATCTTCCACATGCTCTCAGAAACGCTAGCACCTGCACCAATCTTCTGGCTTACCACACTGCTGGTCACAGTCGCCACAACACTTCCTTACTTGGCTCACATATCGTTCCAGAGATCGTTAAACCCTCTGGACCATCACATCATTCAAGAGATCAAGCATTTCAGGATTGACGTCCAGGACGAGCGTATGTGGACGAGGGAGAGATCAAAGGCAAGAGAGAAGACCAACATTGGAGTCACAGCTCGTGTTGATGCCAAGATCCGTCAGCTGAGAGGGAGGCTCCAGAGAAAACACTCCATTTTGAGCGTTATGAGTGGTATGAGCGGCGCATCAGCATCAACTGATACAACCTCCACCACACAACATAGTTGATCCAGTAAGTTTTTTTTTTTCCTCTTTCTCGAGAAAGCAGAACATATTTGAAGATAAATAGAAAACAAAGAAAGAGATAAGAGAATGTTGTATTGTGCGTGTGTATACATACTAAAGAAAATCGAAAAGAAAAAAGAATATGACTAGAGATTCTTATAAATAGTTTTTTTGAAGAAAGAATTGTTTTTGATGTAATTGAAGCATATATATATATATATATATATAATATGGTCGTATTCAGAGGTAGATATGGAAACTGATTCTCTCATTCAAGACAAAACTATATATAACCTTAATACAGTTGCAAGAGAAAGAAAATTTAATTTTAGTTTGCTGTATCTGTTACAGATATTTAAATTCTCAGCACAAAGAGACTCATCGGTTCAGGTTTTGAGTGTTTTTAATAATATAAGGAAATTCAAGAAATACCGATAATGTCTTTGAACCATTTGAAGCTCTTTCTAATGGATCCCTTCATCTTCTGTTCAACGGAATAAACCTTATAGCCAGCCACTCTTCTCTTCCTCCGCGATTCTGGATCGCTAAAACTCCAGCTTCTAGACGCCGCACGATCCGCGTTTGGAAGGCTTTTGCTTTTCTTTATCTTTGTCTGGTAATCGTTCGTCTGATCCGCGGCCGAATCGTCGAAACTCGTGCTGTAACCTTTCACTGAAGCTCCGTCTCGGCGGTTTCCAGAAGCGGTTGCAGCTGGTGGTTCCATTTCTTTGTAATAATTCTCCATGGGAGTGGCTCCGTGATTTGAGTTTTGGTCTGAAGGAAGAAGAGTCGTCTCTCTGTTTTTTGTCTTTAAAAATATCATAAAAGGAAATTAATGAAATAATTGTCTCTTTTTCAAATAATTAAAGGTGTCTTTTTATGGATATCAATTTACAATTGTCATGTGGAGTTGGTCAAGGACCCGCTTATGTTTTCCTTTTCCACTTTTCTTAACTAATTCAAAACAATTAAGCTATACAGATACAATTTACAAAAGTCTAATGATTTAATTTTAAACCAATTTCAGTATAATGCATTTTTTTTATGCTTGTCGTTGTAGGTTTGTGTGGATGTGATGATTTCCCAACTATTTCTAATTGGCACGTGGATTTTTCCAAACCGGTAGTTTCTCACAGGAAATAATGGAAGAAATAGCTTGAATTAAATTTTCAATAAAAATTCATTTCGTGTTTCTTACAGAATTTCAGACCAATAATTCCATTTGAAATTATAAAAGCGAGCAACCCTTGTCCGTGGTAGGCTTGACTCGGAATCACTGAATCAACATCAATAAAATTTTTAATGTATTTCCTCTCATAAAAAGAAAGTAGTAATACTATTTATCAAAAGTTAAAAAGAAAACTATATAAATTCTTTTGAAATATTATTTTATTTTCAGTAAGGCTAAAAAATAAATTACTCTTAATCTAAAATGAGATATTGAAATAACAAGAGGATGTAGAAAAAACGAAAAATAAAGCGAGTTCGTCGCCGTGTCGAGACAGACTTTTCATGGAAATATGTATTTGTCGTGAATGCAAGCGTGTGAGAGCGTTGCAATGTACCTTAATGCCATGGCTAGTGGTTTTATTCAAGTTATGGCCTTATGGGCTAAACATTTAAAGCTGTCATTCTATAAAGTTATAAGGTCACACTCATTATGTAATATTGTCCGACATTCTCTTGTCGTAATGAATTTAATCATTCAATTAATATAACTATACTATATACATACGTCTTAAAACTTTGATGAATCGTAGGGATCGACTTTTGTTTGAAAACTTGGACTTCTAATAATACCCCACTTCAACAAAACGAGACCTCTTGATGACAAGATTTGATTGATACAACAAAAAGAGAAAATAACAACAAAGCAGAAAATTAAAATAGAGAAGACATAAATACTCCATATGATTAAAAATAAAAATAAAAATAAAAATAAAAATGGTCAGAAGAGAGATATGTTCGTAGAGGGGAGAAAAACACTAATAAAAATTTAAGAAAAGGCAAATCGCTGATGAGAGATAATAGAGACGACGGGTCAAAATCAGATCAAAGAGTGCCTTGCAAAACAAGAAAACCTTTCTTCTCCGGTGATAATAGTACTGCAGCAGCAAACACGGTGACCAACAGACTCTTTTCTTCCTTCACAGCAGATCAGCAACGTTCGAAGGCAGCTCTTCAACAACCACATTGTAGAACTTCTGAATATCAAACAGCATTCTCTCATCATCACGAGTCACGAAATTGATCGCCACACCCTTCCTCCCGAACCTTCCACTTCTTCCGATACGGTGGAGGTAGTTCTCCGGCTGAGTTGGGAGATCGAAGTTGATGACCAGAGAGACTTGCTGGACATCGATACCACGAGCCAACAAGTCAGTGGTGATGAGAACACGCGATGAGCCAGACCTGAACTCTCTCATGATGATGTCTCTGGTGTTCTGGTCCATGTCTCCGTGAGTTGCTGAGACTGTGTGGTCACGGCTTCTCATTTTGTCTGTGAGCCAGTCAACCTTACGTCGAGTGTTCACGAAGATGACACTCTGAGTGATGGCAAGAGTCTCGTAGAGATCACAGAGTGTCTCGAGTTTCCACTCTTCTTTCTCAACGTTGACATAGAACTGCTTGATACCTTCAAGAGTTAGCTCATCACGCTTCACCAAGATTCTCACTGGCTTGCTCATGAACTTCCTTGTGATCTCAAGAGCTTCTGGTGGCATTGTTGCTGAGAACACACCAACTTGGATCTTTGGTGGGAGAAGCTGGAATATGTCATAGATCTGAAAAATCCCAGAAACAAGTTAGAGTTTAAAGAGTTGTTTAATCATATAATGGGAATAGATTTGAAACACTTGGAAATAATCAACAAACCTGGTCCTTGAAACCACGGGAGAGCATTTCATCAGCTTCATCAAGGACAAACATCTTGATATGGTCAGCACGGAGAGATTGCCTCTTCAACATGTCAAAGACACGCCCTGGAGTTCCAACAACAACATGGACACCAGCTTGGAGAATGCGCTGATCCTCACGGACACTGGTTCCTCCAACACAGGCATGAACCTTGACACCAAGGTAATCTCCGAGGGCCCTCATGACCTTCTCGATTTGCTGAGCAAGCTCTCTAGTTGGAGCAAGAACCAAAGCCTGGCACTGGACAAGGGTGTAGTCCAGCTGCTGCAAAACCCCAGAGCAGAAAGTTGCAGTTTTCCCAGTACCGGACTGAGCCTGTTGAATCACATCAAGACCTTTGCAAAAGGGGACAATTCCTCTTTGCTGAATAGCAGAAGGCTTCTCAAAACCTAGAAAACACAGAAGCACGCACAAGGTGAGGTTTAAAAGAGGGACATATAAATCACAAAAGATAGCTTCCTCAAGTTCTTCTACACTTACCATAAGCATAAATACCCCTGAGAAGGTTCTCTTGCAGACCCATAGCATCAAAGCTCTCATGAACATCATCGTAAGATGTGAAGAACTCATCTTGTCCCTCAAGGCTGTATCCAAACAATAACAATTAGCAACTAGAGAATATGGAAAGAGCACACTTAAAGATGAAAATAGAACAAAAGACTCACACTTCATTCAACTTCTGGTCGAACTGACGAGCATCAAACTGTGTGCCTTCTGGTGCAGATCCCGCCATGACTACACACACAGAACAACAACAACTTAAAGATAACAAACAAAAGAAGAGAGACAAACATCTATTTGAGTATAATTGCAAAGGAGGAATGTGACATGACAGCCAAACTCGAAGTCCATAAAGAGAGGAAAACAAGCATTAATATCTGTCTCAGATGATATGCGGAGATAATATATAAAGGCACATATGGTTATCCAATATTATATAGACACCACTTAACCTATTTCTCCAAAGTTAAGATTTTTAAATCAGACAAAACAAACACATCTGTGCTCAAAGAGGACCCATCTCATTCTATTGGGCGACTACAAAGACTTGAGCTTTTGGAATCAAACCTATCGATTACAAAATCTACAAACCCATCACAGTAAATTTTTACAAATCTACGGATTCTTAAGATGAGTAGATCCTAACATAAATAATCGTCATCATCATCAGCAGTAGCAGCAGCAGCTCAGAATCTAATATATAGACACCAAAACAGTGAGATTCCAAATACTTAAAAGATAAACTCGATCTACAAGCATCGGCAGACAAGTTTTCAGACAACAAATCGACGAAAATTTCACAACTTTAAAATCAAAACACAAAAAATTTCAACCAAATCTACCGGAATAAACAACAAGACGAATCAGAAGACAAGAAAAAGCAGAGACCTAATCATAAATCGAAAATAGAAAAAATAAGATACAAACCTGGAGCAAAGAGATTGAAAGTAGAGAGGCTTTTTTCAGGGAGCTTGAATCTCCCAAACTTGGATCTGAAGAGTGTAGAAAGAGAGAGAGAGATAAAAAGAGCGAAGATTGAGGCTTTAGAGAGACTGATGAAAATCCGAAAGAGGCAGAGAGAAAACTGCGTTACTTGTTTATATACTCCTTTCTCCCTTTTTTTTTTTTTTACATGGAGTCGTGTTAGGGTTTTCTCTTTAGGAATCCCTTCTCCTATTCTCTTTTTTTGATTTCCGGTTTTGTCCCTATTTGCCCTTTTATTTTACTCTTTTGGGTCGGACAAGGATTTTCAACACTTTACCTCATGTCTTAACTCAATTTTTTGGCAAAATAAAAAAAAAACTTTAATTGATAAAAGAATTACTACGTAGTGGAAAATTAGGAACATAAATTCTTCATTCTTTAAAGATTCTTGAATGCAATAATCTTCGAAGAATGATTTGATTAAAAAAAAAAAAAAAAATGAAAATTTGTTCGAAGTTGGAACACAAAGTGGTAATACTATAATACTTAGTTAGGGAATCACCTGTCTAGATACATAATATCTGCAAATGAACCTCTCAAGCACCTGCAAGAAACGAAACAAAACACAAAGAGGAAGAATAACATAACCAATAAGAAGAAGCACAAGTTTCTATCTTCACCAAGAATGCTTGTGTTTCTGCCTCTACGACTGTGTGATGTTGTGGCCATTGGAGACAAAGTTGGAGAGGGGGGAAACACAATCATGGTTAGAGTCAAAATGTATGATAAGTGAGCCGTAAGTGTGAGAACCTGAGCCATTTTCAACATTTACTGGAGATACGTATAATAAGTGAAAGGTGAAGTTACCAAATAAATGTCAGCACCAGCTGTTATATGTAGGGGGTGCTTCAGAAAAAAAAAAAAAACAACATCTACCACTAATAAAAGGGAGGTTTTAAGCCTCCTCAAGGTGTCCACGTCAGATTTTTTTAACTTCTTTCTTAGTATGCCATGTGTCATCTCTCAATACCCTTTCTAAAACATACAAGCTCAGCAAAATAAAAGAAGAAGCCAGATCACCTTTTCGTTTGTTTGTAAATGGGCCATTTCGGAGCCCATGATTTATTAAACGAAGCAAGAAAAATCAACTCTTCTTCTACTTTAGACTTTTCTTCTTCCTCTCCATTACAGAAAAAAAGAGCTACTTAAAATACCTCCATGTTTACAGTTTCTTCATCGAGGTTGACTCGGCTAGGGTATTAGGATCGTCCAAAGGTATGGTCTATATCCTCTAACTTCTTCATCTAGATTTGTCTTTTCTTCTTCATATCCAAATTGGCCAAATTGACTGCTCACTAATCACATGCATTGGTAGCGATTGAGGTGTAGACTGGCGACTCTATTACTAAGTGGCATGTCAACCGCCACAGAGTAATAGAAATTTTACCAACTCCGTCCATGCTTGAGTAGTTTCCTTACGTTTTGCCCGAATTCTATTTAGGATTTACCATGTCAGTAAATCAAAGTTCCATACTCTTATTGTCTGCTTCAAATGAGCCATTAGAGTATGTGAAATATATATGCTTTTCAACTTTCAATGAAGCAGGGTATTATATGGCTTAGTGTGGAATGAATTAGAGAAATGGATGATGATGAAGTCCAGAAGAAATGATGATTCTTCTTTCCTCTATGATTGATCCTCTAGAGTCACCTGAGGCTGATGAATCTGAAAAACAAATCATTTGCCGAAATCTCTAAACACACAGAAAAGTGCTTAGCAACTGGTAAGTAATTAACTCAATAAGTAGCATTGAATTTATGAAATCTGTTCTTAATTCAACATATGTGAACTCTCTCCTTATTTGCTTTACATTGTGCTGTCTCAGAAATTTATTCTACCTTTCAGGTGTGAAAAGAAATTTAGACTCGACAGACATACTATACAAACTTAAACATGTCGTAAGGGATACCAAGAAGTACTCTAACACCAGCTATGAAAAGCCACATAGTAACTATTAGCATTCATTTAAGCTGTGAAGGGAAGTCAATCTTTCAGGCCATATGATTCACCATGTAAGTATCTCAACTTTAATATATCTAAATTTCCATGTATATAGTCATATTTTCATTTCAAAAGACTTATCTTATGAAAAGTGAATATCTTGAAAGACAAATTTTATGATTTCATCTTACTATGACAAACACATCCCTTTTCCTCCATTTCTCTGTTCTTGGGCAACCACATCATGAAGCCAACCAATTATTGTACTCAAACTGTGGACACATCCAAGGAAAAAGTTCATATTTTTCTCTTACGATATGTGTTCCAAGCATCGTTACATACTATCTGTCCAAAAAGAAACAACAAGAGACATGGAGAAGCTTCAAAGCTGATAGCTTGACACCGCAGCTCGCTCTGAGCATCGACAAGCAAATCAGAAACATATTATCTTCTATTCGAGAGATACGAGATCAAAAGTACGAAAAGAGAATGGAAACATAGTTTGCTTCAAGATAAAAGAGAGCCTCAATCTTTTTTTTTTTTTATCTTTTTCTTATAAGTTGAAGTTTAAGCATCAAAGAGTGTTTAAATGAATTTGAGTTTCTATTAGTTATGTATGTGGTGTAGATATTTACACAATTTTCTGTGGAACTGTGTTCTGTTGGAAAAAAGACCATGATTTGTAGTCTGAGATCATTTTTTTGAACTGTTTCATCTTAGTTGACCTACATTGTCAATAAGTATCTTCAGAATGTACCCTTTCTTATAGTAAGAGATTTATGTTGTATTCATTTATTGTACCACTGAGGTGATCTATAATCGATCACCTTTGTTATGTATATACCTGTGATTTTTACATATATGAGTTTAGTGTTGGCATCATATTATAGAGATGGCCGAAAATGATAAGACAGAGGGTCATGTCCTGCATGTCTTACTCCTTATGATAAGGAAAATATTGTTGGAACGACAGTTACATGTGAAGCTGAGCAAATCTTTTTCCTTTTGTTTATGTGAAAATGCGTAAAAACTTATCCTTTTGAATTTCCTGTAAATAACCAGGTTAATTGCTGAACTTAAAATTGACAGGAAAAAATCACAGAAGGTGAAGCGTAAACCTTCGGAGGGAAGGCCAGATCTAACTGGTGTGAGAGTATAGAGAAATTTGATTTACCTTTTAATATGGCAGATGAAATGTATGTGCTCATCTCCTTGGCACTCAAATATTGCTGTGAAAAGTAATCACATTTTCATCTCATTAATCTGAGGCTTTTTTTATCTATGCACCTTTTCAGTGTAGAGAATACTTTCGTCAATATGAGAATTATGTTTATTTGCTCATAACTAGGTCTGTCAATTTAATCAGAAACCCGCGGGCCCCGCTCCGTTAGATCCGCCGCGGGGCGAATGCAGGTCGAATTTTTTTTTTTTCAAATTGCGGGTCGCGGGTGCGGGTCGAAATAGTTTTTAGCGGGGCGGATGCGGATCATCAAATTTTCCAAAGCGAGTTTGCGGGTACCCGCATTTTATATAAAAAAAATTAATTAATTAATAATTATTATTTAATTTATTTTAGTAGATAAAATTAAAAATATTATAAAAAATATATATTTCTATCCAAATTATTATTTTACTTTATTTTAAATTTAGGAATTTTTGTTTTTTAATCTAAAAAATTATTAATAAATATTAATTTTACTAAAAAAAATTTAAAAATTAATTTTTTATTTATATTTAATTATTTGCGGATTACCCGCGGGTACCCGCAAATTTAAGCGGGACGGATGCGGGTAAAGGTTGTTTGTTTGGCGGGTTGCGGGTTACGGATTGATGCAGGTCGAAAAATTACTAGAACCCGCTGCGGGGCGGGTCGCGGATTGACCCGCTTGACAGGGTACTCATAACCCTCGAAAGGATTTGTCTAAACATCTTACCATTTAATAAAAAAAAATATAAGTTCTTACAAAACATATAGCTTTTATGTAAAAATTACAGAATTTTATTCAAAAGTATGAGAGACATTTTTATGGTAATTCCATTTCTTCTATACTTTTTCCTGTCTATTTACTTTTATATTTAAACTTGATATATGAAAAACTAACATAATTATTCTAACTACACAAAAAATTCTACTCTTTTATATTATCATAGCGCGATTACATCCCTAGTTAATAAGAATACTCTTCTTTTACTTGTGCTTATTATGTTGTTTGGAGGATCGATCATCTATAAAAACCACTGGAGAAGAGAATCATTGAGAATCAAGCTTCAATTTTAAAATGGGCCTTTAGTAAAAGTCCTTTACTTTAAAAGAGGCCTCGGATTGGATTGGTCTCATTAATAAAGTTGACTTTAAATCGGCTGTAGTTTGACTAATCGCTGCCGTTCATTAGATTCTCTCACTAACGAACCTGATGATCTCTGTCTTTTGGTGAGACGCAAAAGCTCTCAAAGAGAGAATAACAGAGAGAAGTGGAAAAGAACAAAACCAAATTTGGAATTTACAAGTCAAATATATCGAATTATCAATCAATCAATCTCGATCTCTGATATTTTTGCTGACTCTGAAAAAAAAAAAAAAGAGAGGAAAAAACCCTAACATTCCCACCATTTTTGTTTGTTTGTTTTCCCTCTTCCTTTGTAGCTAACACATCCACAGTTTCGATTGCACAACAATGGCTTACGCATCTCGTATCATCAATCATTCCAAGAAGGTTTCTCTTTTCTCGATTTTGTCATTTTCTAATCATTTTTAGCTCTTCGATGATCATGTTTCATGATCTTACAAAACTGAGCTGATGCATTCGTCCTTTAGCTGTTTTAATGAATTGTCTGAACTGAGTTTCGTCTTCCGGCTTTTGTCCTTAATCTAATAGACTAGACTGTTCATTTGATTATCTTTTAACGATAATTTAGTATTCATTAGTTAATCATGGGCGATAGTGCCATTTTTATATATGTTTGATTTTGGGAGAGGATTGTGATTAGCTTTATGTTCATTAGTAATTATCTGTTGCTCAAATATATCGATAACACCACTTTGATGGTTTTGTGTATATTGACAGTTGAAACATGTTTCTGCTTTACTGCGGCGTGACCATACTGTGGCAGTTCGCTGTTTCTCCAACAGTGCCCAGCCCTCTCTCACTGGTAGAGAAGGTAATTATGTTAGCTTTGAGTTCTCATCTTCATTGCTATCTTTAAGTTCATTTGATGTATAAATGTATCAAGCTCTTTGGTTGTTGTTTCTATTAGTTGCTACGGTGAATAGCACCACAGAGTACTTGAACCTAAGTTTAATGTTCACATCGTTTTCCCACCATCTTGTTATCATGAAGAACATAATTGTGCTCCTGCTTTAAGTTATTGGATAATATCTTTTGAGTATATGTTATGCTTCTCGCTTCAGCATTTTATTTTTTGGTCTTCAGATATCTTCAAGGCCCGCCTGAATTTTTACCCTGTAGAGACAATTTCAAAATGTAGTATTGGCAATGTAAGTCCCTGCTGTTCAGTTTCCTTTCTCATCTATCCCTAATAGCGTAAACCTCTCTAGTTTTTTTGGTTGTAATGTCACTAAATGCATTGTATATAGGTATCAAGGCCTTGTGGTATTTCGACAATGAGCACAAAACTAAGCAGCACAATGGCAGGACCAAAACTTTTTAAAGAATTTATAAGGTATGTACTCTTCTTCTTATTTCAATTTCCGATGTGGATACTTCTTGCTGCCTACCTGTATAGATACTGTACTTCTATCCTAACTGTAAGCTTCTTTTCTTGTGTTTCAGCTCCCAGATGCGATCAGTAAGAGGATTTTCATCCAGTTCAGGTAGTTAGTTCTTCTTCCAGAGTTTTTTTTTAACTCTTATAACTTCCAGGTTTCTCTTATGTAAATCTCTTTTGACCTGAATGTTGTGTAGAGAAAAGCAATATTCTGATTTTACTTTTGCCAGATTATATTTCATACCATTTCTAGAAAAAGGGACATGCCTTGTTTATACTAGCTATCTAGCTGCTTAACGACCTATAAGATTGTGCAACTGTGTGGAATTTAATGGTAGCTGGAAGAACTAGCATAGTAGCATTCGACTTGTTTTATTTTTCCTTTTGCGGCCATCATATTTTGGTTACTGTGGATATGCATTTCTACATGGTTTGTTTTACTGAGAACTTCCAAAACTACGTTTCAGATCTTCCTCCTCATCAAGAGATCGGAATGCCTTCTCTTTCACCAACAATGACTGAGGTATGGACCTCCGAGTACTTCCTTACTAACATTTACATGGTTTATAATTTTATCTTTTTACTGAAGCTATCTGTCGAACTTCAGGGTAACATTGCTAGGTGGCTGAAAAAGGAAGGTGATAAAGTCGCTCCTGGTGAAGTGCTTTGTGAAGTTGAAACTGTAATGTTTATCTAAATTGAATCTCTTCTTTGTTTTTATTCTCATGCCAGGAGTATAACAATATTCACAATCTATATATTTTAGGACAAAGCAACCGTCGAAATGGAATGCATGGAAGAGGGTTATCTCGCCAAGATAGTAAAGGAGGAAGGGGCAAAAGAAATTCAAGTTGGGGAGGTATGAGAGTTTCTGGCTTTTGGAGTTTCGTTTATTTTAATTAGTTCTCATCGTGAATTGATTGTGAGCCCTGCTCTCCCTCTTTGTCACTGTGAGCTGAAGATTATTGAATTATGCATTAACATTGACAAAGATCTTCATCTTCATTTGTAGAATCATTTATAAATTGTCCTGTTTTTTGTTTTTTCTTGTTTAACCAGGTGATTGCTATCACAGTTGAAGATGAAGAGGATATTCAAAAGTTTAAAGACTACACTCCCTCATCTAATAATGGTCCCGCTGCCCCTGAAGCAGAACCAGCTCCTTCCCCACCAAAGGAAGAGAAGGTCGAGAAGCCAGCCAGTGCTCCTGAAGCCAAGACTTCTAAGCCAAGCTCGGCTCCTTCAGAAGATCGTATTTTTGCTAGTCCTCTTGCAAGAAAATTGGCTGAGGATAATAGTGTTAGTTTTCAGAAAAGTACTAATAAACCCCTTGTTCTTAATCTTCATACTCTTAATTGTCTCCTACGTTTCCCTTAAAAACATTAGGTACCTCTCTCAAGCATCAAAGGCACAGGTCCTGAAGGACGGATAGTGAAGGCTGATGTCGAAGAGTTTTTAGGTCTCATATATCCTTGGCTCTTCCCTTTCCTTACAATTTTCTCCGGGTCTGTTTCAGCATCTAAACCATTTATGTGGCCTAATATATTTTTCCTATGGTACAGCTTCAGGCAGTAAAGAAACTACTGCCAAGCCTTCCAAGCCCACGGATTCAAAGGTTCCAGCTTTGGACTATGTTGACATCCCTCACACTCAGATCCGAAAGGCAAATCTCTCTTTTTAGTACTATAAGCCAAATTTCCCATGGTTCAAGAATTCCTAAATTTGTTCACTGTATGATTTTGACAGGTTACAGCCTCGCGTTTGGCGTTCTCAAAGCAAACTATTCCTCACTACTACTTGACCGTGGATACATGTGTTGACAAAATGATGAGGTAAGTGTCAAGTTTCAGATCATGTTTTTTGATTCGGTCAATGGATGCTAGACATAGCTATCTTATATGCAGTCTTAGGAGTGAACTCAATTCATTTCAAGAGGCTTCCGGCGGGAAACGGATATCTGTAAATGATCTTGTTATTAAGGTACATCATACTTCCGTTTTTGCAAGAAAGCCCAATCAATATCCTTTTCTGTTTTCAGTTGTGAAATCCTTATTTGAAATTTCAGGCTGCTGCATTGGCTCTACGGAAAGTTCCTCAGTGTAATAGTTCATGGACAGAAGAATACATCCGCCAGTAAGTACATTTTCTGCTTCAAAGGTTCATGACAACTTTGAAAATCATCTAATTTATTGGTTATTTTCTGCTGTATTTATCTACAGATTTAACAATGTGAACATCAACGTCGCTGTACAAACAGAAAATGGGCTCTACGTTCCTGTGGTTAAGGTGAGAGAGCACTCAATACAGTTAACCTTTCTTTACTTAAACTTGAGATTTCTGAAAAACTCAGCTCAGCAAATTGCTTGATTCCAGGACGCAGACAAGAAAGGACTGTCCACAATTGGAGAAGAAGTTCGATTTTTGGCTCAAAAAGCAAAAGAAAACAGCTTGAAGCCTGAAGATTATGAGGTTAGATTAGAATTCGGCCACTGCTCACTAATACTGCTGCTCCGGAAGCAAATCATCTCAAATCGTTGCTTTTGACAGGGAGGAACATTCACAGTCTCCAACTTGGGAGGACCTTTTGGCATCAAACAGTTTTGTGCCGTCATCAATCCACCTCAAGCCGCCATTCTAGCAATCGGATCTGGTAAGCCCTCAAGCACACTCATCCACTTTATCCATTGAAGCTTCTTCCCGGTAACTGATTTATATTGTTGTGTCTGAATCTAAAAACAGCTGAAAAGAGAGTTGTTCCCGGTACCGGTCCTGACCAATTCAACCTCACTTCTTACATGTCTGTAACACTAAGCTGTGACCACCGCGTAATAGATGGTACATAATCCACCTCCCATTCCTATGCCATCATCTTCATCACCATCATCAGAAATGTTTAATAAGTCCATCTTCCTTGTGCAGGTGCCATTGGAGCTGAGTGGCTAAAAGCATTCAAGGGCTACATCGAGACCCCGGAATCTATGTTGCTCTAAAATCCAGACCCCCACACACACACACATCAAAGCTAAACTCATAAGAGTCTGACCTCAAGTTTCTCTGGTTCAACATTTTCTACCAGATTTGATCCCTTTAGCACTGAGCTTGGCCTTTAAAGTTGCTATTCATTATATTGAGTTGACAGATTTTTGTCTCAAAATAAAATCAGGAATCCAACCATTTTACTGTGACCTGGATCTTTGGCTTAATGCTTTGTTCGTCATTTGTAGACAACCAAAAAACAAAAAAAATTACCATTTACTGTACTTAGCTTTGTTTCTCACAAAATATTTCAAATAAAATCCCTTTTAGTCATTTACTAATTCTGTAGCTCACGATAAATTCCTCTTAATTCATTTTCATGGATAATTAGAGCCGTTTACAAGCTAAAATGCCAATATATCATATACTCCCTCTGTATCACAAAGATTGATTTTTTGAGGGTTTTTTCTTGTATCACAAAGATTGATTTTCTATAATAGATTTAATGTGTTTTCATTTTCAATATCAATTAATTAGTTAATGTTTTTACTTTTACGATGAATTTGAGATTTTTAACAAAATTTGTTTTTTTTTAAACTGCTTTTTAATAAACGTAGAAGAAATCTGGAAAGATCTCAACAAACAAATCATAAAGCATTTAATGTTAGGTGTAATTATAATTGTTGGAAAATGGTAAATGAAGTAAAAAAAAAACTTGAGAATAACTTTTTATTAATTTCAAAATCATTTATTATTTTTCTTAATCTTGGTGAAACCCTCAGAAAATCTATCTTTGTGATAGAGAGGGAGTATTTGTGAAGGTTTATGTCATTAAACCAAAGAAACAAATGTCTATCAAAATACAAATAAAAAAACATCTCGACAACAAAAAATTAAAATAGAACAAATCTCCTCCAGGACGAGATTCTATCTCTTCTGTGTCTTCCTCCTCAGCCTAATCTCCGGGAACTTCAGAGGCGTCGGTAAGGTCGCAAACGCAGTTCCCTTCCCACGCAAGATTTTGCACCCAAGGTTCTCAAAATGCTTCCTCAACTCAAATGCCTCTATCCTCAGATCTTTAGCTATGTCTTCTGGATCAGTCTTGAAATCATCCACATGAAGGGACAGCACAAGAACGTAGCTTATCAGAAGGTTGGCCTTGTCAACAGGTATCCTATCTGATTCAGGATCCTTGAACAAGCTCGTACACTTCTGACGGATGATTTTCGGAAGCCTGTGATCTTTAGCGGAATCAAAACCATTCATTGAGTTCATGTCCTTGAACTTGATCAGATGGGTGAGGAGGGATAAGACACCGGAAATCGTCTCCTTTTCAGTCTCGTCCTGCAACAAAATGAAATCATTGCATAAAGTATCTGAGCTGTAGATGAAACTGTGATGATCAAAAATTAACTACCCATATAAGTTCAGAATCTCTTTGATTATAGAGAACAAATAGGTTTGGTGAAATTGGTGCAAGCCAACATGATTGATTCGCATGTTAAACTTACCATGTATATCTATACTTAGAAGAAAAGAATCAAAATGTTACCTTGATGCCTCGCAACTTGTACAATCTGTTGCGGACAAAAACAGGGTAAGCGTCAGTTGGTGCTCCAGTTTCCTGTTGAAGAAGCTGGTAAATATCTTGAAGGAAGCCCCATTCTCCATTTTCGATGATCTTTCCAATAGGATAAACTTCCTGAGGAGTAGTCGCAGAGGCATCATAAGGAGGAATGTTGCGTGCAACAGTAGAACTGGTGCTTTCAAGAGCACTAGTGTTAACATCAACTTCATCAAGTTTCCCCTCAATTAACTTCTGAGTCTCCACATCATCTCCCACATTCAAGGCACGCCTCTTCTTGTCCTGCATAAAAGACACACAATATCATTTAGACATATAATTTTCTCAACTAACATCAAGATAATAAGTACCAGTACTCAGATATTGCATTCTATATACATACTAGTGAGATGCAAGCAAGGGACTTGGCTAATGCTATAAAGATTACAGCTTATATCATGCAAATAAGACTGATACTGTAGGAAACAAAGTTAAGCGTAGAACAGATGAAAAGATAAAGAGTGGCATACCCTACTAACAACTTTCTTCGTACTTAATTTTTCGTGAGTTTTGCTTATTTTTTCTCCTGTGGTAAGTTCTGGGACATCCGCACTTCCTGAAGCTTCTGCTTCATCTGTTTCTTGAGTTCTAATAATTGGCTCCAATCTGATTATCTGCAAATCTTAACACAAACCAAATTCAACTCTCAAAAATCATATCTTTTTTACATAACACTCTCAAACATTAAGACCAATTTGCTAAAAACCAAACATTAAAAACAAGGTAACATAGAAAAGATTCAAACTTTAACCTTGTTGCAACAAATAGGAAGAAGCTTCATAGTCTTAGTCTCTTTGTTGAGAATACCAAGTGTGTACATAGTAGTCTGTCTAGCCGCGTTCTCTCCAGTGTAATTGGTGCCAACGAAGTCCACATTAGCATTAGGTGGGGTTACCACAACTTGAATCCTCTTCTTAGACTCATCCTTATGCCTAAAAACTGAAACCTTAGGAGTTTCTTTCTCGCCTGTCTCTGGATTTACCTCAAAAGGATCGTATCCTGTTGAGAAATACGCTACAATCGGAGGGATTCGATCGGGTCTATCCTTAATATGCTCCACCTTGATTTTCATTCTCACGCCTTCCTCTTGACTCTCTGTTGCTATCTTCTGGTTTTCGTCAGCCATGGTTGAGAGAGCAAGGATTCTCAGTTTGAGCTATTGAAAAAAACAGTGTTGAAGATGCAATATACTTTGGAGGCTCATAAAACCCTAATTTGGTTGAGTTTGTTTCGAAATAATTGCACAGCATACCCTTATTGTTTTGTCCGAAAATTCTCACCTAGTATTTTGTTTTTTACCCTTAAAAGTTAAAACTTTTTATTCGTCTGAAAAATATCCCCACCGTGATAACGGCGTCTACGGTGTACCTTTCTCTAACCCTCGCCGTTTTTTTATTACAGAAAACAACGCGTAGTTCACTGGAAACGACAAAACTACATGCTGTTTTTTTTTATGAAGTGTCTCTTGTGTAGAAGCTCCAAAGCTTTGGCCACGTAACCTTTTGACTTTACTTGATCTCAACTTTCGACTAACATGGACAAGAATTCAAACCACTAGATCATTGTAGTTGGTAGGATTTTAAATTTTGATACTTCTTTAGAGACGAAAAAATTATGTAATTGACGAAAAGAAAAAAAAAACAAGACTGAATTGCATTAATATTCCAATGTTCCAAATTGACGAATTCTACTTTTTGTTTGTGAATTGTTGCAACGAGTGTCCTTGATCCCACTTCCTCTAAAATCTTACATACCAAGTTGAATAATATAACCACAAGCATGCAACTATGAAAGTATAAAAACCATTGAACAAACGAACTCAATAAGATGCAAAGTCAAATTTGATGTTGTTCAATTAGTATTCTAAACGTTAAAACCTAGGACTCTTTATAAACACAACCAGAAGGAAAAAAAACCCAACGACGTTTCTTTCTTCCCAAATGTCCTTCCATATGGTTGACTCGATCATAAAATTATCAGATAATAATAATTTATAATTCCGTGATCAACAAATAAATAGTCTCAAATAAAGATATTTTATTGATCAAGCCAGAAATTTCAACCTCCATTCCTCAAAAAAAAAACAAATCTCATCCTCTTATCCTTTATAACCTCGAGTTTACTAACAGGAAAGTTACATATATATATATTTTTAAATTAGGAAAGACAAACTTTGGTGTGAGACATTCATCGTTTTCAAATCATGGAAATCAACGGTCGAGAAAATCATCAATACGAAGATTCATCAGAGTGGTTTGTAAAGTACATAAACCGTCAAGGTGATTGGTTAGAAAAAACCAGAGGAAATTTAATGGTTGCAGCCACCGTTATAGCCGGTATGAGCTTTCAAGTTATGGTTAGTCCTCCGGGTGGCGTTTGGCAAGAAGACAATTGTTCTTCCGGAACCGGTTGTAAGAGGAGAGCGGGAACTTCGGTGTTGGAGCATGATAGTTCCAAGCGTGGACTTTATCTTGGAATGGTTATTAGCAGTACGGTGTCGTTTTCTGCTTCCATGAGCCTTATTCTCCTCGTCATCAGCGG
The DNA here is from genome assembly GCA_963667165.1 of Barbarea vulgaris. Lineage (NCBI taxonomy): Eukaryota > Viridiplantae > Streptophyta > Magnoliopsida > Brassicales > Brassicaceae > Barbarea > Barbarea vulgaris. The sequence goes on from OY763893.1 coordinate 5,016,885, forward strand.
TTTACGACTCAGGTATTCACTATATGTGTAACTTCATACATAAGATCATTACTAGTAGATAATTGTCATGTAATTATTAATTCTGGAAACTTTTTTGTATTGTATATGGTGTGTTTGGCAAGATCTTAGAAAGTGAGGATTAAATTTATTAATTTTGTTTAATAGTCATGCAATTGTAAGGTGTTGACTTGAAAAAGTATACCAACTATGTCGGCCTGATGGTTGACTTAGATTGATTCAACAAAAACAAGCCTCATTGTTAACTCGATCACACTATTTGATTGGACTTTCTGACTTGATCATAGTCATAGATATCTAGTTATTTTATTTTCGACATTTGAATTGTTTGGTTTTAAGATAAATAAAAGAGTTTAGTTATCTTCTGATGATGATAGTATATTTATTTATATAGGAACCGGATGATAATGGCATTCCTGGTAACATTCATGGTGGCGGCGGTTCTTTGTATATCGGCAGCATATTTTTTCGCCGTTGCGTTGGTTCAATCAGACGATCAAATAATTATTTATATACTAATCATTTATTTGGGATTTTGGATCGTGTTTCCTGTTTTAATACTCGTAAGCCAACTAGTTCGGTTTTTGGGTTGGCTTATTTGGTTCATATGTTGTTGTTGTCCACGTCGACCACGTTTCACTCCACGGTTGCTGCCACTGGCTCCGTCTCCGTCTCCGGCCCATTAACGAAGACGAGAACCCGTGTCTCGAACCCACGTATGAAATAAAATTGGTGTCATCAAATGTGACCACAGAATTATAAAAGATTCCCATGGTCATGTTTATATGGTTTTTTTAAGTCTACATTTTGTATTGTTTAATACATTCATTTTGTTAGCGATTGTGCGAATTATGGGAATATATCATCATGACAATACCACCTTAGATAAGCTAGTTGTGGTAATAATTATTCAATTTATTTTTGCCATGCAGCATAAAAGCATGCATTATCTAAATTGATCTTAGTCTAAACTCTTTCAGTTTAACCAAACCAAAAAAAAAATTAACAAAAACTTCCGGTCGATGAAGAAAACAAAATCCTTATTGATTTTCTTTCACTAATAGAAAATGTTAAGAAAAAAAAAAAGATGACAATCATCTCGTCGTGGGAGAAATTACACATCTGGAAAAAAGAAATATAAACATATAAATCTAGCCATGTTACTAGTAAATTAATGTTGACATTTATATGATTAAATGGATCAAAAGTATGATATATTCCGTTTAGTAAAAATATAAAAAAAAAAGCAAAATCGCAAAGAACACTTGAGGCCTTAAAAAAATAGCTACGGTATAATGTTTAGATGTCAATATGTCATGAGACTCAAAAAAAAAAAGAAAAAGAAAATGAGGAAAAGTGAGTCAAAGGGAGAGAAGCCGAGGAGTAGGTCTCTTGCCCTATAATATCTGCCTTTACCTACCCCTCATCAGTCATCTCCATATATATCGCACCTATAAGTTATAACCCTCCATTTTCATATTCCATTTCTTAAATGAAACATAATAAAAACAAGAAATAGAGAAGAGAAAAAGGAAGAAGAAAGATGATGATGATGATGATGATGCATATGAATGACTAAAATGGAAACTTATGCTCTGAAATGGAAATATCCCTTAGTCCAAAGGTCTTTCCACCTTCTTCCTCCTACCTCATTCACCATCATGATCATCACTTTGACCAACCACCAAGAAGTAGTGGAGCTCTATTCTTTATGTTTAGATACCATCTTGCATCTCTCTATATATACATGCTGCATGCATATAATTTTCGAACCAATCGATTTAGAGGGTAAACTACAACAGTATATATTATATTAGAAAAGTGCTTAGGATGATATGGTTAATTGCTTGAGCGCCATTTTGTACTATAAAGGATATTTGGTAATCCACCGAATGGTGGAAATTAATTTTATATGAATGTATGCTAATTGACTTCATCGTTAACTTTTTGTCCTTACCGATTATACCATTCAAATTACACAAACATTTAGTTTGTCAATCATACTTTTCCACAAATGTTTCCTTATAGTCCATAGTTCTACTACTCCCCAATGTTACCAATCATGTATACAAAGCAAATTTATGTATGTGTGCATTATGTATTCATATATATATACACATAAAAGTGTATGTATAGAATGGTTAGATTGTAGGTGTGTAAGGAGAAAGATCTAGGGGGCTTCAAAAAAGGAGAGAAAAGGACAGAGCATGTGAAAAGAGACAGAGAAACAAACAGAGGAGTGAACAGTCTTACTCTTTTTTCTTTCCTTTTTTTTTTTTTCTCTGCACTTAATGAACCCAACCCTCTCTGTATATTTCTGATTCTTCACATGCCTTTCTCTTCTTTTTTATTCCTCTTTTTTTTTGTTTCAATTTAAAAATAAATTTACTAAAACTTATGCCTAAAAATATTAAATAAAAACGACAAAATATCTAACATTTTTTAAAAAAGGACAAAAGTACTTTCACTTCACTTGCAACCAAACAAACCTAGTCCCCTTCTTTATCCAATGGTCTCTTCCCTGCTCTCTATTTCTCATCTAAACACCCTTTCATTTCTTTCTTATCTACCATTTTGCCACCTTCAGAAATAAAATCACATTTCTGTGTGAGATTGTAAAATTAATCAAAATATTACTCTCTTTTATAAGTCAGCAAGAAGAGTTTGATTTTTTCTTCCCTAGTCAGAGATTTGTGCAGTGATATAAGAAACTCATTCCAAATAATAAATACTAGTAATTCTTTTTATTTTTTCTAATACATCTATCTGTTTTTATCATCTACTATCTGATTTTGCTCTGTCGTAGACAGTAATAACAGAGCTAACTCAATGCAATAATAAAAAAAAAAATAGAGTTAAAAATTGAGCTCAATAAAAAGGAAATGGCACTCAGTTTTAGGCAATGAAGAGTTGGGATACAGCTGAAATTAAAAAGGCGTCAGCTAAAGGGAAAAAAAAAAAAAGATTCCCAAAAATCAATGAATTTAAAAAAATAAAAGAAAAACAAATAGCTACTTAAAAAAGAAAAAAGAAAAAAGAAAAAAAAGAAGAAGATTGAGAAGAGCGTAAAGAGTAGTCAGAGAGACAGGAGCATCAAGTGCTGCAGAAGAAGCAACAGGAACACTGGGCCTGAGTCCCTTCAGATTTGCCAGTCTTTACAGGACCACAACTCTTCATCCCCCTTACATTCATTTTATCTATTTTAACATTTACAATATTGGATATTTTAATGTTGTTTTGATTTTACACTACATGGCAAAACTCCTTAAAAGCTCTTGTCCTCATCTGATTTTTTTGTTTTTTTTTTCTTTTTTTTTTACACAGTCTCTCTCTTAAATTGTTTTACTACTATTTGTGATAACTCTATGATTTATTAATCATATTTTCGTTTTGATTAACATAACCCAAAAAAAAGACCTATACTTTTTTTTTTATCTTATTTACTAGTCATATAATTGAGACTAATTGTATAGTAAGTCTCTATTTTGTAATAGTATTATCTTTCCCTAAATACAAAAGTAGTGTGTCTATATAAAAGAGGGAATGGCCTCGTGAAGAGGAAGAAGCTAGCCTAGTGTTCATGCAAATTGCATCTGAGGAATATATGCTTAGATAAAGAGAGAGAGAGAGATCAAATTAACCAGAGGGAAAAAAAAGTGACAGAGAAGGTGGTTTTCTTTGTCTGTCTCTGTCTGAAACTCAGGGAACCCTAGTCTCTGAAATCATCTATCAAGAAAGCTCTTATCTTTTCTTTTTAAGCTTTCTATTTTGCTATAACCCCTTTGAGGAAAGCTAGAGAAGAAGATTGAAGATAGATAAATTATGATGAGTCTAAGTGGAAGTAGTGGGAGAACGATAGAGAGGCCTCCATTTACACCAACACAATGGCAAGAACTGGAACATCAAGCCCTAATTTACAAGTACATGGTCTCTGGTGTTCCTGTCCCACCTGATCTCATCTTCTCCATTAGAAGAAGCTTGGACTCTACCTTGGTCTCTAGACTCCTCCCTCACCAATCCAGTAAGCCCTAAACTTACTTATTATTAATTCAACTTTTTAAATAATCTCTTTCAATATTCTGTTGGTTACCAGTTTCTTACATAAAGTTTCAATCTTTTGTTGATTCTCATGCCTCTAAAGTTTGCAGCTTTTATGTGTGTTTAGAGTGTTTGGGAAAGTTTCCAACTTTTTCTTCTTAAAGACCACTCTCAAAAAACATCAGTTTCCACAATCTTCTTCTTTTGATGATATTGAAACTTAAGGTCTTAATAATTAGGGTTTTACAGCAAAACACCGTGATTAATTAAGGGTTTTGTTAAATGAAATGATGCAGTTGGTTGGGGATGTTACCAAATGGGATTTGGGAGAAAACCAGATCCAGAACCAGGAAGGTGCAGAAGAACAGATGGAAAGAAATGGAGATGCTCAAGAGAAGCTTACCCAGATTCTAAGTACTGTGAAAAACACATGCATAGAGGAAGAAACCGTGCCAGAAAATCTATTGATCAGAATCAGACAACTCCTCCTTTAACATCACCATCTCTCTCTTTCCCTAACAACAACATCCCAAGCCCCACCTTGTCTTCTTCTTCTTCCTCTTCTTCTTCTTCCACTACTTATTCTGCTTCTTCTTCTATGGATGCTTACAGTAACAGTAATAGGTTTGGTGTTGGTGGAAGTAGTAGTAACACTAGAGGTTACTTCAATAGCCATTCTCTTGATTATCCTTATCCTTCTACTTCACCGAAACAACAACAACAACAACAGCAACCTCTTCATCATGCTTCTGCTTTGTCACTTCATCAAAACACTTCTACTTCTCAGTTCAATGTCTTAGCCTCTGCTACTGACCACAAAGACTTCAGGTTCTGTGTGATCTTAACTTTTCTTTCCATTGTTTTATGCTTAGGATTGTTAATTCTTGAATGATTTTTAATGGAAAGACGAAACTTGATTGATTTTATGGGGAATTGTCTTATAAACTGCAAATTCAGGTACTTTCAAGGAATTGGGGAGAGAGTTGGAGTTGGGGAGAGAACGTTCTTTCCAGAAGCTTCTAGAAGTTTTCAAGATTCTCCATACCATCACCAACAACCGTTAGCGACAGTGATGAATGATCCGTACCACCACTGTAGTATTGATCATAAGGTTGATCATCATCACACATACTCATCCTCATCATCATCTCAACATCAGGATCAGGACCATCATAATCGACAGCAACAGCAACAGTGTTTCGTTTTGGGCGCTGACATGTTCAACAAACCCACAAGATCTGTCCTTGCAAACACATCAAGACAAGTTGAAAGTCAAGAAGAGGAGGAGAAAGATTCATCTGAATCGAAGAAGTCTCTTCATCATTTCTTCGGTGAGGACTGGGCACAGAACAAGAACAGTTCAGATTCTTGGCTTGACCTTTCTTCCCACTCAAGACTCGACACTGGTAAAAAGAATCCAATATGTGCTATAATATAGATAACAATAGTTATAAATTATTGATATAGTTTGGAATTAATATAATTAAATTTCTCAGGTAGCTAGTTAAAGATAGCATCAATGATGGATGTGCAGCAACACACACACACAACTTTGAAATGTTGAAGGGTCACATTTCACATCTATTTCCGTGGAACATTGAGACAAGACACTGTTTGCAGAAACCTATATGTATACATTTATGTATCCTCTCTTTCTCTTTCTATGTGTGTTAGGTACAACAAGAAAAAAGTGATCCGACAGATATATCTGTATGTGTTCTCTTGCTTTCTCCGGCAACTATTTTCTTCCAAGAAATCGTTTTTTTATTTTACTGTAGCTGAAAGCAACAAGAAATGATTTTGTAAGGGAGACTGGTATGGCTCTATAATATTGATTTGTTTCTTAGGATGCAAGCATCTACATATATAGTTCCATACCTCTTCTAAATGGATCTATCTAACACATTAATTTAGTTTTCTTAAGTTAAATATTATTAAAGTTATGTGAATTTTAAGTGTTAAACGCTTATGCATAGGAATAATCAATCATCAATCACGTTGAAATTTATTCTAACTCCGGTAGAAGCAAAGTATAAAATTATCCGCAATGACGTTTATAATTTTAGATGTGAACGCGGACATAAAAGAATCAATTACCATCTAAATGACTGTATATTAAGATTATTATACGGACATGAAGTGACGTTTATATGCCCAAATCTTGAACCACGCATTTCAATAAGGAGAGAATGATCAAAACACCAACACAATATCGCAACAGATATCAAACATATTTTATATAGAAAACAAACATAAGATAATTTTGTCGTTTGTAGAAAAACAAACAATAATCCTATACAACTTTTGGTGTGTGCTTCCTTGCATGCATGTGCTTCTTTTAGCATAAAGAACGATGGAAAGTTAAAAAGACCAACATCATGACTCTTGATCCATTAAGTATACTAATCTATTACGTGCGTATGATTACTTGGTATAATTACCAACATTAATATTATATTAAATTTCATGTATGCTGAGAATTTTTTTAAAAAGGGCATGTTTGCCAACGAAGATTATTTTCTTTATATGAGAGCTGAATCCAGGTCCAGATCAAAACCAGCTCATCTTTGGTCATTACCAAGCAAAAACGCGTCTTCAACACTTTCAGAGTAGAGAACGTATATCAATATGGTCATTGTGAAACTATCCTAACCAACCCGGTTTGCCTAAACTGAATCTTGTCATGAAATTTCCCAAAACTACGGATGACCGATCTTCAAATACCACCAGTTCTAGCTAAACCAGAGCCCGGTTATCACTTCCCATTCATAAAATGAGCACTTTGCGGCATTACGTGATAAGATGTAGAACTACAGATCTAAATAACCAAAGATTCTGACATTTTTCTGGTTCTCAATTACAGAACAAGTGATTCCTATCTAAAAATATCTCAAACGTCCGAATCATAGTATCTAATAGAACTGACAAAGAATCTATTGTCTAAGAAAAGTATAACACCGGAGAAAGAAACTTCATCTTCCTATCTAACGCTGCCTTGATTCTCACTACAATACCATCACACAAACTAACCTAAATATCGCACAAACAGGGAAATTGTGTACAACCCTGAATCATTAAGAGAAATAGAGAATGTAACAAGAACATTGAACACGAACTCACAAAATGAAATTAGATATCGGTTTTAATCTCACAGAATACCTAAAAACAATTTTACATGACTTGAGCCATTCTTTTTCATAACTCTTTTTCTCCCATCTCTCTGTTTCCTCTCTAGTTAGCAATCGTTAGGCATGTAAATGAAAAAAAACTACACGACCTTAAAAAAAGAACAAAAAAATTCAGACAGAGAGATGAATTACAAAGAAAAGAAATATATGTCAAATCCAGAATTTACCCATTTACAGAGGAAAAGGCTTTGATCCGATTGAAGGAAAACATCATCGCAATCTTTTGATTGGCTTTTTTTTCAATTTCTCTGTTTCTCCTCTTTCTCAAAATTCAATAAAATTTGTCGTCTCCTCAACTCAATAAGTGTGTGTCATCCGTAGAAGTTGCTTTCTCTTGAAAACCAAGAAGGCAACGACGCAAATCTGTAACATTGCTGCGAATCCAGCAAATACAAGACCCACTGTTTTCCCAGTGTTTAATCCACTTTTCTCCGATTGCTTGAACACCCGCGGCGGTTGTGGAGGAGGAGGAGATGGCGGTCTTAACCGCCTTGGTTGATGGTTTCTATGAGGTGATTCTCTGCTATTAGATTGTGGAGGAGAAGCTTGCGCACGCGGTGGAGGATGAGGAGGAGGAGGTTTTGAAATCGGCGGTGGCGGTGGCGATTGTGGAGATGGCGGTGGAGGAGGAGGAGGCGGAGGCGATGGTGATGGTGGTGGCGGCGGAGAAAAGGGAGGAGGTGTGATAATGCCAACAGTGTCTTGCGACGGAGGAGGCGTATTGACCTGACCAGGAATCAGTGGAGGAGGTGGCGTGATGGGAATTTGCGGAGAGTGCATCACGACAAGCGACGGGGGAGGCGGTGGCAATGTATTCTCGACCGGAGAAGGAGGAGGTGGTGATTGAGGTCGAAATTGATCTTGTTGGGATTGGACAATAAGGAAGCCATGGAAGCTGAAAATGAAGCCGAGAACTAAAACATTCAGAGATGAATATCTGATAACGGAATTCAAAAACCCCATTTATCACCAGATTTGATCAACAAACTCGATCCAGATTACTAATATATCCTAATTCCGTCAGCACATATTGAAATTGACGTCGTCCGATTGAGGCATCTGGAGACAAAGATCTGGTCAACGGATTGATCAGGAGAGAAATCGAGGAAATAGGTCTCTCCGATTCTTCCTCTCCCTATTTCCTGATTTTTTTTTTCCGAGAACGAACTCAAAAACCTTTGAGATGAAACAAGAAAAAAAAACAGATGGAGTCGAGAAGAAGCAAGAATCAAGGAATCACGAATCTGAGGAACAAAGGCAACTAGCTGCTGGTTTAATTGTTTCGTATCTAATTTGAATGACGAATCGAATTCGGAGGGGTCAGAGAATTATTCCGGAGAAGAAGAGAATAAGGTGGATTAAGAACATTTGACCATAGAAAGAAAAGAAAAGAAAAACTTGGCGGAAAGGGTAAATTTTCCGGGAAAATGCAGAGAAAGAGAAGAGTAACGGCTTAGGGCTAAATCTGGGGGGGAGAGATTAAGGAGAAATTTGGGGGAACGTTGATATAGCTTTCGATTTTACAAGCTGTAATAACTCTCTTTTTTTCCTTTTTTTTTTTTTTTTTTTTTTTTTTTTTGAGAAATTAGTTGATGTTCCGTTTTGAAACTATGGATGGATCCAATGTCAATCGCCATCATCCATCGTGGTGGCATCATCAAATCTTCTTTGACCTCGTAGGCTCATTTTACCCTATTAATGGGCCTAAGCCCATCTAAACAATGTTGGCAGCCCATTTCTATATTCCTCCTTTTTTTTAAGTTGTTTTTGAGCAGCAGTTTACTTTTATCCCATTTCGGTTTTTCAGTTTTCCGATATTTTTTTTGGTTAATAAAAACTTGATTGAAGATACCTAGTTAGATGATATGAAAGAATCACACAAAAAATGTTACATATGATCGACTTTGTCTATGTATTCAGGTAAATAAAAAAGATGAAGAACCATTCCTAAATGATGTACAACAAGTTTCATCTACACCTGGATTCTCCTAGCAAAGAATGTAGCAGCTTGTATCATCTAGCTGATCCATAACTCGACCAAGACAACATAAGATGCAACTTGAGACACAGGGTTAATAAGCTTTTAACCCCATGCCATGGAACAAGCATAGTTCACCACCAGTTTACCATCAAACCCAAAGTTCTGCAATTGTCAAAACACATCACAATATTAAGCAAGGCAAAGAGAATAAGGCCCGGTAATAGGAAAACACAAAAGATTGTCAAGTTTAAAGATCAAATATCTAGGATCGAAGATAACAGGATTCAAGATGTAGAATACAAAATGTTGAATAAATGCAGAGAGAGCCAATGGAAGATGAAAATACTTACATTGTATAGATCAATTACTGACTCATCGGGATTTGGCGAGAAAGCGCTGTTTACATACACAAACTTACAGTGAAGAGATATTAATCAGTACACTTGCTATAAAAATCAATGCTTCAAAAGATAACACAAAAGAAATGTATGATTACCAGTGAATCAGAGTGAAGCTGGCGTCAATCACTTTAGCAAACTTGTCAGCCCCTGAAATCTGAAGTCACAAAATCACTTTAGCAAAACTCTCTCTATATGAAAGAAACATTCTCAACATGTAACGATCAAAGCTAATGATTATGAGGTTGCCTAGTGGATCCGGATACAAGGAGAAATAATTTTTTTATCAAACAACAAAAGCCAATGAAAAATAAATCATCAACTCAGATCCTGAACAAAATAACAAAATGGAAGATTTACAATGTTCTATGTCGCTATTCGCTAAGTGGAAGGTTCAAGTAAACATAAGAAGCCTAATATCGTCTCAGATTAAACATGGTAATTCAGAGAAGGAAGGAAGGAATGATGGATTCAAAAACGAAGCTACCTTGAATTTAGATTGTTTCAGTATAGGAGCACCGCCTGTAGCTCTTAGATGAACAACAACTATGACGAAATTATAAGAAAAAAAAAACAGTAGATACGATCAAATTGGAGCCGTGAAAGAGGAATCATAAAAATTTATCATCAGATTTTAAAACTATCTATAATGTATAAGTATGTGGATCGAAAACTAGTAATCAAATCCAAGAGGATTCAAATGGCAAAAAAAAAACATCGTCAGAGAATCAATGGCTCACTTTTCCGTACAGAATTAGGAGATTCTTCGGTCGTCGTCATTGTTGGGGGGACTTTGGTTTGACAGAGGAGAAGAAGAATACAAAACTACGTTTTTTTCTTTTTTTTGAGAAAGTTAAAGTTTGTTTGGATATTTAAAGCCCAATCTAGTTTGAAGCCCATATAATATATTAGGGTTTTGAAAGTAATATACTATGTCATTTTCAATCAGGCTATTCCGATCCGATCCCAGTCCACAATCCGAAAAACCCATATACATATTTGAATTTTGCACGGTCCGGTTGGAATTAGAACTACACTTGATTGCAGACTTTTTTAATGAGTATGAGTATGAGTATGAGTATGAGTATGAGTATGAGTATGAGTATGAGTATATCAAGTTAAAAAATGAGTATATCTTAAATCTTCATTTCAAAAATGGGTAAAGTTAAGACATTAATGTCACTAAAATTACTTGGGTATTAAGAACACCACCACACGTCATTCAAATATATATATATATATATATATATATATTTTTTAAATAAATAATTTAACTCGCTGTATATAAATATTTACTATTTTGACCCTTATGGTCTTCTAAATTTAAAGCAACTATACACCCAATTTCCATAAATGTAAATAAGGAAACTACACTAAACGTACTAACATAGTTAAACATATATTTTAAGTCAATGACCGGACTGATGATTAGCCAATAAAAGGAAATTGTAAAATCGATTTAAAATGCATTTATGTTCATACATTTCAAAAATGACGAACCAATATACAAACATTAAAAAGGTTTAATTTATGTTTAAAACCAAAAAAAAAAAAAAGGGTTTAATTTATGTTACTAAGAAGTTCATAAAAATGGCGAATTAAATGCGAGGGTATAATGTTATAAAATTGGGAGAAAGAAAACAAGATTTCATAGAACATGACGTATTCGTTCTGTTTATTATCTGCTAACAATCAAAGCCTTAGTGTTTTATTTCATTCAGGTATCACATGATGAGAGGGACAAGACAAGAATAGAAAACAAGACGATGACATTGACCCTTTTTGACATAGATCAATCGTTATCGTTATAAAGTAATGTCGAATAATTATGATCATAGGAATGGTCCAAAGATGGATAGAAGACAAGCTCATGCATTAGCCATCACTGGAAATTAATGACTTGGAGTTAGGCTTATGACGAATCCAAAGACAATAGTAATATCCTGATCTTCTCTACCGTCACTTTCTTTGTCGACTTCTTTTAAAAACTTTTTTGCAGTTGGGAAATTTAGAATCAAATATTAATTTCTCTGTTGACAAGATTTATAAATATCAATCCACACAAAAATATAATAATAACTAATACGACGATGAGTCTCGACAAAAAAAAAAAAAAAAAAAAAAAACAAAAAGAACGGAAGAAATGCATAAGCCATTGCAAACGGTGAATTTTAGTCCACCAAGTTAATAATAGGTACGTCATGAGTTCATCGATGTTCAGACAAAAAGATGCAACCACGACCATAACCTTCTTGGGATCAAACAAAACCATTCTTCTTTGTAGATTTTGGGGTTTAGCTTCCAACAGTCTATTCTTTTGCTTTCCTTCTCGTGTCTCGAGTCTTGACCAATGAATTAAAATTTCTTCATAACAAAATTAGCTAAAGTTTCAAAAAAAAAAAAAAAAAAACAAAAAAAAAAAATTAACCTAAAACACAATTACATTCAGATGTGTGTTTGAAATGATATACCAGATAGCATTTTCAATTCACCTTCACCAATTTTAGAATGTATCCTTCATATTAAATAAACCTAATATTGTTTCTTAATTAATTAACACCCCCAAAACTGTATAATCTTTTTGCAACTAGAGTAAATTCTGAATCGAAATCTTATCTTTGAGGTGTGTAGAAAGTTGGTTATTTCTATCAGTTCAAACGTTTACAGTGGGTAGAAAATACCCATTATAACCAAGTGGTGGTGGTCTAGTGATTCTACTTGAGGATGAGTTGCTCTGTTGGTTTAGGTCAGAGATCGATTCCCTTCAAACGCGAAACTCTCTATTTATTTCCATTTGGCCACCGGAGCATTCACATGGCTTTTTCAGGCCCCGGAATTAGTCGGATCTCATGCCCCATTGATCCGAGAATCAGTTATGGAGTAAAAGTCCCCGCGACCGTTGAACCGGATCACCGAGTAAAAAAAAAAAAAAAAAAAACATTACGATTTTGTAACATAAAGATAGTTTAATTCCTAGTTTTCTTACATAATATGACTGCTAATAAATAAAGAGAAACTGTAATTGTTTAATGTCAAAATTTAGAAAAAAGAAATTACAAAAAATATTGATTATTATTATTTGTCTTCAGCTGCTATTTATTTTCTATCATCCATACTTTTAAAATGAAAATAAGACTATTTGATCGGTTATCTAATTTACAAGAAAAATCTACAAATAAATTTAACATCACCAAATCTAGTTAGAACTAAACGAACTAAACTGTATATCCTATAATTTAATTGATGTGGAATAAAATGAAGATACAAACTACAAAATGCCTCGAAACAGATTTAGTTCATCCAGCAAACTGGAGAAAACTGCTCATTTTAAGTATGGTGGAATTAGGAATGATCATGATCAGCTAAGAACAATTCATTTTTCTTGTTTAACAAAAAAAAAACAATTCATTTTTCTCATTTAGTTTGTTGGCATCGTATCTTTTAAAAAACAAAATAAAGGAGGCACAGTGTTTTCTACTTTATATACTGGTCCAGTGGGGTCAAACTCTGATAAGGAGTGTAAGATTTTTTTTGTATAGGGATCGGAAAAAATCGAGGGTTAACACGTGTGCACGTGGGAGAGTGACGACAAATATGTGGCCACCCGTCACGTGCGGGCTAGATTTATATCCACTCGTTGCCGGTCCGACCTATCTTCATATCGTTGCCGGTCACGTGTCCCCTTCATTTGGTCCATCTCTTCGTCTCTTTCCTTTTTCTCCCACCATTTTTTCTAAATTCGTTTTCCCCAAATTAATTAACATTTTCTTTCACCATGGCTATTACAGCTCCTTTCATAGTAGTCATACTTTTATATTTCACAATAATACTGACCACTTTTTTGATGAAAATATGCTTCAGATTAAACTATTTTTGTTTTGTTTTCAAGAAAATATCTAGTCAACTACTATATATATGATCCAAGATTTTTTGATAAAATTATTTGATCCAAATTTTCGACTAAAACATCCCAATACCGTCTATAGTTGGACCAAAAATGCTATAATAACGTCTTCAAATAGTTACAGTGAAATACCGAAATAAAATATGATAATCATAATTCGACCGTTCTAAAGTACAGTCCTTAAGTAATGTACTAAATTGCTGATCAAAGTATCAACCCGATCTGCGACTGTTGGTTAGCTTTCACAATCTAATAAATTTCATATAAATTGTTTTTGAGCTATCAGCATCTACCTAAACATAGATTAATAAATATACACTTGAATGTCGAAATGGACGTATATTTATTGTTACGGGTAGACAAATATTTAATTATATTGCTTATAGTGTTCAAGAGTGTCCCACACCATTGCACCATATGTACCGTTTTACGACGACATGTACACGTCCGTGCACACTCACAAATAGAGAGTGAGTACTATCAAATTAATTTAATATACATATAGTGGACTGCGTGTGTGTCTTAGCTTGGCTTGTGTGATTTGAAATGGTGTAAGTAGCCCTAGCTAGTTAATATATAGAAATAGCTGGTAATGCATGAGAATGACGAGTTGTGCATGGTTGATATGGGACATTGTATGCCCCTTAATTATTCTTTATCTTTTTTAACATACATCTAAATGAATGGTATATAAGTATGACATCTAGCTGTCCAAATTAAATGCTTTTGTTTATTTGTATAATCACGACGAAACTTCTTCGTTAATACGTGTATACTCTCACTGTCTCACACACACACTCGTGTATTATATATATACTCGCTACTCTATTATTAATTATCGAAATAAATTCATAGTATAAAACAGTTGTTATGTAAATTTAGAATTATATATGAAAGTAAAAATATAATTTAACTCCAATCTATAAAATAATGCTTTTAAATTCGGTCGCTGATTTAAGCAGTGTTTTTATGTCATAAACTACAAGCTTTACTGCAACGTGGATAAGTAGTATACTCCTTTTTAGATATTTTAAAAAATAAATAAGATTGTCAAATCGTCTCTACCGGCATTTTGGTTTATATAGAAAAGTAATTAATTACTTGTTTAATTGATAAGATTTGATTGTTGGAGTCAAACTTTGGAAATTAATTGGCTAAATCAGCACGTTACTCTCATGATTATATATTTTCACTTTCACAACTCACCCCACTTCACCCACCACGAATAGGGCCAAAATCCACATATATACTTACCGACGTAAGTATCCGTTAATTTGTACACTAACTCACTAATTAACGCTTCTTTAATTAAAGTGTATGATCAATTCAGAGTCAAGTATCCTTGATTCTTTTTAACTTGATACATGTATGTGTATATATATATATATATATATATATATATTTATTTATTTATTTACTTTTTCTTATTGAAGTTACTAGGTAAATACCCGCACTACGTCGCGGGGTTTTTCTTCAATAATTTTGGTTTTTATTATATTTAGTAAATTATTTTTTATGGGCATTATTTTGGAAAAAAAATGTTGGTAACAAATATTCAATCCCCCTCCCAAGAGAATCCTTGAAATCAAGTGAACTATCACTACTTGTTAAAACAACATAAAAATATTTTTTTTTTGTATTTAAAGTAAGTTTTTTTGGTAAAATTAAAATATTATGACCTATTAAAAAATTTAAATTATAATGATTTCAGTAACAATATAAAAAATATTAAATTATTCTATGTTTGAGATAATAATAAATTAAATTAATTCGTGAAATTAGTATATTAGTGATAACACAATGATGATATTTATACCAAAACAATTATAATAAAATAATATAAAAAGAAAACAAATAGTTCTGATGAATATCTCACCATAAGATCATGTAGATATACACAAATGAACGTATACCGAAAGAAAATAAATAAATCTTCTGAATAGTGATATTGTGTGGTTCTCTTATATTGCATTGAAGTTCTTGAACCATCAAATGGATTTTATGAACATTTGTATTGCATGCTTAGAACTTAAAGCAAGATAGATAAACATACATTATTATGTAGAAGAGATTATAAGTGGGACATTTTAGTGTTATGGTTCTGATAAGAAGCTTTCAATAATAGAATGTGCAGTTCGATTTTTTCTGCATTTGATTTTTTATTCGTTGCACCAGCTTCAAACTTTGAGCTTCATGTTTAGTATAGATCAGATGAGTGAAACTCACATCTTGTTCTTCGAATCCGTAGAGATTAAACTTGGTGTTTTTCCGTGATAAAGGGATAATGAATATGAAATAAAAAAAATATGAGTCTAAAGTAAAGAAAAGTGACGTGGACTTGGATCGACTACAATTATATTTTTTTATATAATTTCAGATTTATGTTTATTATGGATCTGAATTTAACGTGAATTAAATTTTTAAAGAAAGATAAAAAGACTTGAAAAATCTTGATAGAGTGTCAAATTTTCAAATATCATATAATCATGGAATGGTGTGTCTTGTGTAAGAAAATTTAGGATTAGTTGGTTGTTTGTTTTCCCGATTTTTTGTTGCTTAATTTTTTATTTCAAACTTTGTCGAAAAATATAAAATATGAGTAAGTTGTATTTTTTTTTTAACTTTTTATTAATTTTTTTTAAAATATAACACAAATTGCATGTGACATGTTTTTATTGGTCAAATGACTTTGTGTTTTATAAAATAAAGAATTAAATATGATGTGTCTAATTAAATATGATGTGTTTAATTAAAATGTTCTTATTGGATTATAAAGTTTTTTCATTTATTGACATGTCAACACCAAAATCATTAAAAAATCTGATGTGTCAACACAAAGAGAGGCACTTGTGTTATTATAGTGTTGATTAACGGATTAATTCTCGATCATGCGGGAATCGCAAGCTACAAATAATAAAACAACCGTTTTATTAAAGTGATTTAAAACAAACGAAAAGAAAATAAAAGTGGGAAATTATGGGTCTACTAGTGTATGTGATCTTTCCTTTGTATCGGATATTTTTTCATGGCTACGAAACTTTTGACCACATAGCCATATGTTAGCCTTTTCTTTAGTATTGTTTAGACATTAATCTAATTGTTTTATACTTGACTAATTATATAAAATACATAGATTTCAAGCTAGCATGTTTGTGTTAGCTTTAATAGCTTATCATAATGCTATGATTCGGTGGTCCAATTTTGTTACTTTATACCAAATTTCATTTTTGTCATGCTTTTTTTTTTTTTTTTTTTTTTTGCAAAATCAGTTGTGCAAATAAATTTCAGAAATAATAATATGATTTACAACGTTAGATGTGTGGATTCTTGATCGTTCTATCAGCGCGATCAAATCGAAGGTTGACATGACAAGCTGACACATGTACGTAAAACATTAATAATACATGAGTCGTTATTTTACTACAGTTTTTTGACCCAAAACTTTTACTATCTATTATAGAGAACCCATTTGCATGTCGATTTAGCGTTACAGTATTAAAGAGTTATTCACATGACCAACAACCCATCAAAATTTATTTTCCATCAATATAACATAATCGTTATATTGGGTCTTATATATATATATATATATATATATATATATATATATATATATATATATACTAACGTAACGTTCATCATCTTGTGGTTTAATCATCAGTGAAAGGAATGGGTATTGCTAGACTTAACAGACGATCCTTATAATGCATAATCCAATAGTATGATTGTATACCATGCTTAGAACAAGACAAGCCAATCCAATCAAATTTAGGCAAAAAAAATTAAAGAGAAGAAGTACTCGAAAAGAATCAAATATTGGATACTATTGTCCATGACATTTGAGACCATGTCTCTTTCACTTTTTTCCCCCATCTTACTGATCATGATTAGTAGCATCAAATCAAATCTTTCACTTTAATATTTTTTTTTTTTTTTTGTATCTACTTAAAATTAAGGCAACGACTCCTTGTTGTTGTAATTGACGACAGAGAATAGAAAACAAAGCTTCCTCTCTTTTTTTTTTCTTTTTTCTTTTTTTTTTTTGTCACCACATCTACAGCGATCTATGATTTTGGAATTTCTCGCAATAAATATTTAGTTAAATTACAGTAAGTAGAAGATAATTAAGCTGCATAGTTATGAACTTATAAAAATGTCGACCAAAATATACCAAGTTTAGGATGATTAATTAAGACAGATATTTTTTATACACAAGCTACTTGAAAAAAAAAAGGCAAAAAAAAAAAAAAAACCATTTATAGGAAACGGTAAAAACATAAAACCCCTCAACGGGAAAAAAAAAAGATCAAACGATCTTAAAATAATCACCCCCAACCATATTAAACTAAGCAGCAAATTATACAATTAAAGCAGTAGTAGCAATAGCTCGATTTGTATTATCCAGACGAGTGGTTTCATAGACTGGAAGCTCTTCTCTATACCTCTCGATCCCAATCGCTGACAGATTCTCCAACTCGAATAGATCGGAGCTGGCGTAACTCGCCGCATCATCATCATCATCATCTTCTTCTTCTTCAACGTCGTAGCACGTCGCCGTGGTCATGGTCTTGTTATTGTGGTAAGTTCTGAGAAGATCCTTGGCTGCTTCGATAACGCGACGATTCTCTTCTTCCATGACGTGGCGGTCGCGTTTGGCGTAAGGCATGTGAATGGAGGAATCTTCGTCGAGGATCACATTCACTGGACAGAACCGTACGGACCTTTTAGATTTCCCGCTAGACGATGGCGTTTTGCTCAAGCAAGACCTTGCGGAGGAGCAGGTGGAGGAGGAGTGTGGTTCTGACACGACGGCGGTGTTTGTTTTCTTGTGTTTCTTAGAGTTAGTGGCGGCGTTGGTGAAAAGAGAGTTGAGGAAAGTAGCGAGTCTGCCGCCGGGAGAGATGGGTTGTTTGACTTTTTTCAAATCGGTGTAGATCTTTAACGCTTTTGATTTTGTTCTGAGGAAGCCACCGAGCTCTTTAGGTTTCTGAACGACGCCGGAGTAGTCGAGTGATGTTCGAATCGGCTTCGGTTGACGAGTGATCGGAGGAGGAGAGGCTGAGGATTTGGAGCGTCCGTAGAAGGAATCAGACTCGGAAGAGGAGAATCCGCTTGAGTCAGAGGAGCTTGAGTTGGAATATCCGAGAAAAACGGAGTCGGAGACGGTGGTGGAGGTGGTTCTCCTTGATCTCTCGAAATCAACGGCGATGGAGCGGCGGTGATAGACTGGAGAAACTTCAAGATCCTTGGTGTTACGGTGCTGCTTCTTCTTCCTAGTGGATTCAACGGTGGGGGAATCGTCGATGGAGCGGTAGATTTGGTCGAGAAGAGTGGAGGAGAAGGAAGGGTGACGGTGGTGAGAGGAAGAGATAGGCTTCTCCGAAGTGTCCATGAGAGGAAAGAATAAAAAGGTTTTGTGGAAATGGAGGCAAGGTGTGAGAGAGAGAGAGGAGTGTGTTGTTTTAAAAGAGGGGAGGGAGACAACTGGTAATCATTGCCACGTGTCTTTCTCGACAGCTTATGGACTCTGCCTCTGCCCACAAACACCCAATCATCTTTTTTTTTATTTTTTAATTACCTTCTTTTTTATATATATATATATATAATAATATTTTTACCATAACATATGGTGAAAATACGTATATTCTCGACAGCTTATAGTGAGTATTGAAAGTTCATGTTTTATTTGGACGAAAAGTTATTTCTAAGAAAAACGATTAATAGGTATGCAAGACAGATATGGGAATCACTGAAGTCAAATGATAGGAATTTTTTTTTTTAGTTTAATAGAGTTTTCATAAAATAATGATAAAACGTCAAAAAAAATTTTAAATAAATTATTATCGTTTAAATTTTAATAGTTTTATTCTGTTAACCAGTACATAATGTATATTTAAATTATTTTTAACAAGTATGAAAACATTATGAATTGTTAAAAATATTAAAGGCAGCAAGTCGTGAAAACAGGATATATTTTATCAAAAAAAAAAAAAAGAAGAAAACGGGATATACTGAAATATCATTTTCATTTTAATAAAAATAAATAGAAAGAAAAAGGGGTATAATTTGCCACGTCAAACTTAATAACATCAATATCTAAAGTCATAAATCGTTTTTTTTGTTTGAAAAAGACTATCTCGATTGGTATATTTTGCTATTTCTTTTTTTACCAGGGTGACGAGTAATAATTATCTTTTTTTTTTCTTTTTTTCGACATTTAAGATATATATCTATCTATTAAAATCTAAATTATGTTTTTCTTTTTTTCGAAATTTAAGATATATATATATATATATATCTATATCTATCTTTTAAAATCTAAATGATGTTATTCTTTTGTCATAAATTCAAATGGTTAGGTTTAAGAATATGTCTTAAACCAAAAGGATTATGGGATATCACTGCTGGGTTACAGAGCAACTTAGCCTTTATTCACATGACACGACCCAAAGATTCACTTATGTGTTCCCTACTTATAAAGTAAAAGGATTAAAGTTGTTCCTTCCTCATCATAAGTCTTATTTGTTTTTCATTTTATTTATTTTCTTTGTATTTTTTTAGATACTAGAAAAAGAAATCTGTGATTTATTACAGCAAACCCAATATTGATACTTGGGTCCATTACAACTTCTTTTTTTCCTTATTTCTTTTCCAAACTCAGGATGACTAGTGAAAAACTACAGCGTTCTAAAGTATTCAAACTTATATACTAATTTCACAATATTATATAGAACTGATAAACTCTTGCAAGACACCAAAACTATTGTTGTATACTAAGAAAATATAATACCATAATGGCTCGAGTTTGAAAAAAATACTCTTAATTAAGACATTAAACCAAAAAGAAATAAGAAATTATAACGAAGAAGGTTTGACAGAGCAATTTTCAGGGAAGATCTTCCGAAAGACATTGACATAAATAATCTCGAGTTTAAAAGCAAAAGATAAGTCGACTTGGTCTACTCGTGTTGACAAAATATTGAAATTATGATGAACAAAGCTTTGGCGTTTCCGGTTTCGTGTGCTCGTGATCCGAAGTAGAAAAGAGGCACCTTTGGAGATCAAGTTTAACTATAATGAGAATGACTGATGCGTATCTCTCTTTTTCTTTCTTTTTTTTTATTTTTATTTTTCTTGACTAATGCTTATCTCTGTTTTGGTATAAAAGAAGGGAAGCATATATCTAGGTTTAAGGTTTTGACCCAAAAAAAAAAATATAAAAAATATCTAGGTTTAAGGTAGCAAGATGAGATATTGGGCATAGCTAGGAGGCAGGAGCTATTGTTGAAAAGGAAAAAAAAAACATAATAAGACTTGGAATATAGGCTTGTAATCTCAAGTTCTTATAGACTTTTAAAACCGAAAAAAAAAAAAAGTTCTTATAGACTTTGGGATGATTCCGACAAGATATAGGGTTGGATGAAACCATCGAAACGTTGTCTTTTTAATTAAAATTTATTTCCCAGTTGAACATTAAAAAAAGAAAAAACTAAAATTGTTTTCCCAACTTCTCTTATTTCTTTTGCATTTGTCAACACAACAACGTTTCAAACAAATCCAGAAACAAGCTTTGAACTCAGAACAAAAAAAACAAGAAGCAATGTTGTTTGTGAATTGTCAAAAATGGTTATAAGAAATGACTTTTGGAGGGTGAAAAAAATGCGGCTAAAGAGACTCTCTACCACTTATTAATCTAACACCCAACCAGCACTTCTCAATAACAACATTATATTGCAACCCACTTTCATTCGTAATCGAGTTTCTAGCTCATATTTTTTTTTTCAATCTGGATAAGAAATTAGAAAAAAATTGAGATTCATTATTGGAAACACCCTATAGCTAGTGTACATCTTAGCTATTTGACCGAACCATTTCAAACAGCCAGACTTAAAGCTCGTTTTTATTTATTCCGATATATAATCTAACAATATATACTCGAAAGTGGTATACGAAATAATGTCGAAGACTTCTTATATAGCGTTTTAATGCGTTAAAATTTCTCCTTTTTTAAAATGTCATAAGAATAACAAAATTTCACGTGATAGTAATTTGCATTAGTTTGCGATATTTGGGGTCCTTAATTATTCACTTTTTTATTTGAATATAAAATAAAAACACGTTAACTGTCAACAAAATAAAATAAAATAAAATAGGAAAACACGTTATTTTTAATTTTTGCGAAAGATGTTAAATTCTTATGAAAAAACAAAATTGATAAGGAGGGCAACACAGCAGGGAGCCAACAGTATAATGGAAATGATTAGACATGGACAGCGGGATTAAGACAAGATCATCTGTCTAATTAACAAAATCAGGCTTTATTAGCAAGTAGAGACGGTTTTTAATTATGAAGAATTACTGTAAACATCGCTTTCCTTTACCATGTAAAAGTGACCGGACACTGTTTTTATATCGATTATTATATTTATTATATAACAATAACATATTATTGTTTTAATTTTGTACTTCAACAACATATTATAATATATCATTATTAAAACGAAATATTATCTGTAGACGATTTTGAATTCCAAATTTTTAAACTTAGTTATGATGATTACATTATGTTAGAATCTATACCTTGTCTTTTCGGGTTTCCCCCCGTAAGGATCCTTTATGTTTACAGCTTGGTTTTAATTTTGAATCATTCATTGTAATCAAATTCTCTCTCATATTTTATAATTTTAACTATATGGTGTGTATCTTACGTAAAGAATTGTTAACTGCAACAACAACAAATTTCGTTAGTAACAAAATGTTGCAACATGCGATGGTAAACATATGTATATAGAGAAAAAAAATGTTCCAACTAACGAAATTTTAAAAATGTCGAAAGAATAAGATATTCCAATATCTAAAACGCAGTATTAAGTTTTTTTTTTTTTTTTTTTTTTGTTAAAGTATATCAAGTTTTTTTTCTTCTATATATTTGCTTTGATATACTGTTTGCTTACAACACGGGACACTTACTGATTACTCATACGGTTAGTTAACCGAAAACACTTCGCAAATTACTATGACTTTCTAGCCGCAAATTATTTGGAAGATTATATTTTAGTGATCTTATATTTGTTTTAAGAAAAATGGAAATATATATTATAGTGATGCCAATAATACATAAGCATGCGTATAGAGTAATAGTGTGTTTTTTTCCTTTCTATGTAGTAATATAATATAGATCTATATGTTTTATCAATTTAAATTGTAAATCAGCCGTAACTTTGGCTAATTTGATGTATTTTCTAAATAGTCTAATTGGATCATAAGAAACAATACAAGGCTTAGTTAGAGTATGTTTATGACAAGGAGAGTGCATTTTCAAAAAGTTAATGGTGCTCATCTGCAAAATGATTACCCCCGTGGGCTAAGGGAAACTCCATTTATTTTTATTTTTATTTCATCAATGAAGAAAACAAATGAAGGGAATGATGATATAAACATATACAATCTTAAAATTTTTATTCTCTACGGAATTAAACATGCCGGGTTTCATTAAAAATACAATGTGTTAGAAAATGAAACATAGGAGAAATGGAGCTAAAACTTAACTAATTTTCTAAGTTATATTAAAAATATGGGAAATTAGACTATTATTGAATGGGCACACACTCACAGCATATATGCATGTTATGTTTGATGATCGCCCCTTCGAATTCACGAAACTTCACACTCGTGGAGCTCCTCTTTAACTGGACCCATCCCTCATACATTTTTCACAAGTCATATATATATATATATATATATATATATATATATATATATATATATATATATGAGAAAATATGTTGTAGTTCGTCTTTGTTAACTACTAATTTTCCATTGGATAATTTCTAACATGTGTCAAACACTTGTAGTAATTAAAGAATCCTTTATTTTTTTTTCATATTTACGACCTTTTCAATCTAAAATTAAAAGAAAATGATTTGGAAATATAAATATAATATTGTAGAGCCTTGATTTTTTTCTTTTGTACAATAAACAGAAGTTGCAAGGATTCCACGCATGTGTGGATATGATATACAAAAGAAAGACAAAAGATTCCGATCACATCAGAATTGAGTTGGTGCATGCAAATAGCAAAAGCAGATTCCATTTAAATCAAATAGCTAGAGAGCACGTCCAACTCTGTAAGAGAAACGTTTGATCTTATTATTTCCTCTAAAAGCCCAATCAAAGCAAAAATTATACTTACCATTACATACCATGATATTTTGGTGTATGGATGTCCATCAATCACTCCACTATCTATGATTTGACATGTCATGTTCACAATCACAAACAACGTTTCGAACCTTTTGTTGTAGAAAAGAAAAGAAAACATTTTTCAACATTGCAATTACGTCTCATATTTGAACAAAATTAGGTAACTAATTGTCAGAAGAAATTAATCTTTTTGATTCAACGAACAAGCCTTTATTCAACAAAAGTGGTAAGTAGTTAGGGGTCAAGCTTATAAATCTTTAAAACTAATTATGGGACCTTCTGACTTATTAATAAAAAAAAATTAAATTGACATTTCTTCATAATATCTTATATTTTCTACGAGATTATAGAATAGGGGGCCAAAATTGCCCATCATTCTCCCTCTTCCATGCGAGTTATCTAACTGATAATACCCTAAGTCTTTACTCTACTCTAGCCAGTCTTGACCAAACTTAAGTTTTATTACAAATTCGCCTCAATCATTTTCAGTATAATTTCATTTCACAAACCCAACACATTACATAAAATTTGGGAGAATCTCAAGCCAATCATTGCTTGTGAGATAGGTATTATTAACATCGAGTGAACTGAACAGTGAAAACCACGTTTAATTAAGTCTCGACTGGTCACAATGAAACAATTAAAATATTATTGGCTCCAAATCATGAAGTTCAAGAAATTAATAGAGGTTAATCATTGTTTAACAAGGTAGAACTTAGGAGATAAAAAAAGCTTCAGCCTATTGAATCCGAGGAGCAAGTGAAGTCCGTACAAATTAGGCTCTAAGCAAACAAGTTGGCCCCATGATTTAGACTCACCTCCCCAAACTAAATATTTAGTTCTCTAAATATGTCAACAAAACCATCAATTAGATTCGGTTGTTATTATGATTATATAGTGTGCCATTACACCTAAAAAAACAAAAGTAAACAAGGAGATAATCACAACCTATAGGCTTTAGCTAGTTTCAACAAGTTCTCTGATTAAGAGTATATGTTTTATATTCTAAAGGCTAGATGAAAATTAGGTCAAGCTCAACAACTAATGATTCTCTAACAAGAATTTAATAAGGACTATAAAGAGATATGGAGAGAGAGAAGACATATCACTCAAAGCAGACAAAAAAATTCTCAATTCTCTTTAATATCTTATAGACCACTGTTTTACCAAAATAAAACACATATAGACCCATTGACAATGGCAAACACTATCAGCAAGCAACAATGTTTAAGTAACATGGTTCCACACACACATATAACAGCATTACATGCATTATAGGTTATTTGATTTGACATCAACTATAACAACAGTCAAATTTAATAAACGGGGCCATAACTTCACCTATTAAGCCAGGATAACACCATACATTAAAATATGAAGGAATATGAAAGCAAACAAAGCATTATGATATCTCTTGAACAAAATTTTGAGATCCGATCCATATTAGATCCGGCCAATCCGGATCAGATATAATTGGTGGAATCGCGACCTTCAAGATTTTTGGTATACATTTCATTATAAATCCGAGATATTATTGATCCGCTAAAACCTGAAAAAAGCTACCTAAAATAGATAAACCAGCAAATAAAAAATGACCCGTGAATTTTTTTGGTGTGCATTTCTAATTAATATATGGTTGTTAAAAAAAAAAAAAAAAAAAACAATCTGACTTGTGAATATATTTTTTAAATCCGTGGATGCTTTCTTTTCCATCAATGTGATTATATTTATTGAATGATCCATGTCTATGACTGACTTGATATTTCCATTTTATTTTCTTTTTCTGCTATATAATCGTGTTGTTTTAGATTAGACATGAAAATTCTGCCGCATAAATAAAGTTGGAAATATAATTTTGGCGATAAGATAATAAAACAGAGTTTAGCCATTTCATAATGATAATCAAAATATTTGCTTTTGGCTATTATGATCCATTAGACAAGTAGACCAAGGTTAGATTTTGTTCAGAAGTTTGCTGGCCAATTCGGATGACCAAGTTGTGATTGCTGATAGGTACCAACTTGAGACGGAGGAGGAGAGGGCACGACCCCAACTCCAACATTACCACCAAGCCCAGGTCCCATGTGGTGCGGATTCGCCATTGCACCAGGCTGTGGCGGGTGAAAGAGACCTTGAAACTGCATGTGAGATGATTGTGCTGCGGCGTTGAAGGATGGATGTCCTGTATGTGATGATAAGTAAGCTCCATGAGGCGTTTGTCCAGGTACGTTGTAATATGGAGCAGACTGAAGGCTTGAAAGATCTCTTGGATTTTGCATCCAAATCTCCGAAGTTTCAGCCTATTGTGTCATATAAAGAAACACAAATCAGAACAAAATATAACAGGCAAGAACCTGATGTCCATGCAAGAGGAACATCCTAATCGTTACCTGAGGATTTGGAACGTATAAATTTCCATCTTTGTATTTCATGCGAGATGAATCGTCAAGTCCTGGAGCGTTTCCAACTACATTGGGCGAATTAATTGGATACCCCCCATTAGGGTTGTTGTAAGTCCCAAAACCCGCAGGTGCACCTGTTGGGACTGGTTTGTATGGCTGGATCCCATACTTGACACCATTTGAACCGAGATGAGAACCGCCACCAGGCATCAGCACATAGCTATTGCCATTTGAAGGGTGTGCATATGCTGCTGGGTTACCTGAGTAACCTGGCATAGGCATCTGGGGAACATAGACTGGGGAGAGAAACTGACGATAAGGCATGAGATTGGGAAAATGTGAAACATGAATCTGCGGATACATCTGTTGCATAGATGCCTGTTGTTGTTGTTGTTGCTGCTGCAACATGGGAATTGTAGATGGAAGGGTATTATTCACCATGTGAGTACTTAATGCCAGCTGCATTATTAAAAGGATACTTGATTAGTTTTTCCTAGTTAAGGAAATGGAAAGATAACTGTGACACATGCAGGAACCAATTCCTTAAAGAAGAGACCCAAGCTAACTAGACTCTTAAGCATCAACACATGCTGGCAAACCAGTAACAACAGAGACAGAAATTACCTCCTGTGGAGATGGTAATCCTTGTCCCCGTATGGTTTCATCCATTGCAGGACCAAAATACGGAAAGTCATGACTACCATGATTCTCATATGCCTGCTAGAAAGGGCGAGCATGTCATTTTTGAATGAATCTTTCTGCCTTGAATTTAAAAGTTACAATTTTAAGAAACCTTACAGAAAACTTTTGCAACTCAGGAGGAACTTGTTGCTGCTCAAACTCTAAAGGAGAATAAGGTGGACCATTCCTATTGGGCAGTTGAATTCCCGAGTACTCATCCAAATTGTCAGATCTATGAGCCTCCTTCTGTTCGGGCAGCTGTGGCTCAGATATTGCTGAGACGGGTGAGTCAGATTCAGAAACTCTGACATGATCATCAAGAATATTGATAGGCTGAACACCCGGACCATCTGTTGAAGCCTCAGGAGTGATTGGAGAACTGTCGACAAAATCACAAATTTACTAGGGGAAAGATGCATGTGATATGAAATGTACAAAAACAAACAATACCACCAACTGTCAGAACTTACCTACGCTCAGATTCTCTAAGTTCTTCTGAAGAGCATGGCTCCTGGAAAGCAGATGCTGAAACCCTTGAAGAATCAAAATCTTGGACAAAGCTACCAAAAGTCAGCTGACAGCGATCGGTCTCCGGGACGCGGATATGATCTGCGATGATGACATTTTGACTTTCACTGATATGAAGATGTGAAAGCTTATCTTGCAACTTAGTGGCATCTGGTTCCAAGTTTATGGAATTATCAGCAGAACGATGAGCTTGAGACTTTGTAGGTGTTCCAATTACTCCAGGGTTATGTTCAACAGGTTTCTGATTTGATTTAGGCTTCCACTCCTTGTTCTGTGAAACTCCTGGATTACGTACAAGTTGATCAAGAATGACTTCCCAATAGATTGAACGAAACGATTATGTTACCCAAAACAAAGGCTACACACAAAAATAAGGTACCATCTAGTAGGAATCAAGTAAAAAATGAACAAAATGAATTCAATTAATAATTTCACATAAATTACCTTTTGTATGGCCACTAACTTGTTGTGTTCTAGCATGCTGGCTTCCTCTATTCCCACGCTGTCTGTTCAAAACTGACCTATTCTTTTCCACACCGCTGGGTATGACAGAATCTTGTGCAGTAGTTTGACTGTGATCAATTTTTGAAGTTGGAGATGATGGTCGATATGCATTTGGAGGCCCATTTTTTCTATTAGAGGACCCTGACAAAGGGCGGCTAGTAGATGCATCTTTACCAACATTTTCAGAAGGTTTTCCACCAAAACCTCCAACCCTTACTTCACGTTTAATAGCTCCCACAGGTGATGATCTAGATACAGGAGATGGTACATGAACTGGATCTGTGGAAGACGAATATACACCAAGAACTGAATTGGTTGATGGCAAAGTAACCCCACGGACTGTCTGCTTTCCATCAGAGAGTTCTTTTTTGGTAGGACGGTGCACAGGGGCAATTTCAGCCTGCCTGAGACTGACATCTGCTGGTGCATTACAATCGTCAGCCCAATCTTGCGCCCCAGAAGAGCGATGATTGGCCAAACCACCTGTTGAGCTGGCAAACAATGAAAATAGAGCGACAATCTTATTTTCTCATTTGAATTCATCATAGCTTTTTCTTAAAATTATAAGATAACACAAGTCCTCGTTGGGCTTTCTGTTTCCCAAGAAGTAGCCATATTTGAGAAAAACTACAGTGGAAGGCCTACCAAGGGAACATAAGCAATCGTCTAATAAACCCCAATGGCACAAAACTAACGTACGCCTCTTATTGTTTTCAAGAGTCCTACCCTACTATTATTTTGGAGAAGTACAGCTAAAGCAAACGAACTCCCTTACAATAACATAAAAAACCAATCACTAACGAGTATAATATCATGCTATTTTACAGTATAAAAAAGCAAGGCAAGTAGCGATAGAACAGCTAGAATAAGAACAACAGTATAAATTACAGTTAATGATACATACTCTTTTTTGTTTACAGTGGCCACCACTTTGCTAATATTTGATCCAGAAGACTGAGCGGAAGAATGCTTCAACTCTTCAAGGACATTAGGATTAGACCTGTTGTCTCTTACAACGCGAAACTCTCTGTTGGAACCTGCACTACCATGAAATGAACAAATTCAGACACCAAGAACAACGTTTCTAGATGAATTTGGTCAATACATTACAATAAAACTTGAAGGCCTCATGCCAGTCACAAAGATTCAAAAATCAAAATAATGCAAAACATGCATTACACGCCAATTTCTTCTACTTTTCCTTGACCAGCATATGTTTTTCTGGATTCAGCCAAGTGAAATTTATGCCAATGTAACCCACATTATTGAGATTATGTTTAGGAACCATTAAAAAGTCAACATAAAACAAGTAAAAGGATTTTAGCACAGGCATGCGAAAGAAACTGGCAAGTCTATTATCATCAAATTGATTTACCAGCAGCAGGATTCCTAGGAGATGCATTTCGTGGAGCAGCGTTCTTGGGGAAGAAATTTCTACTGTAGCCTCCTCTCCGACCATTATGTTCAGGCTGTGTATGAACTTTCACTTCATTGGTAACATTTTCAAGAGGTTTCTTCCTGTTGGAAGGCTCAACAATCACTGAATCCTGAAGCCAAAGGATACACCCTAAAAAATCAGAGGTGATTCAAGACAGAGGTTGCAACAGACTTTACCCCTAGGGAAGCTGACATCCAAAATGATCCCGAAAATAAAAAGGAAGTAACGTGATGATCTCCAGGGAATCAACAAACCATTTGAATGGCTAGAAAAGTTGAAAAAGTTTTCGACCACCAATTAGAAGGCACACAAAATAATTCAACTTCATAAAAAGGATGGTTCGAATGCCCACTAACTACAAAACAAATAGCTTAGCACAAATGAGATATACTAGTAACACAAGCACTAGTAACTCTATGAAAAATCAAAAATTTAGTCACCTTCCAATGCAGTTTCGAAAAGAGTAAGCAGTGAAACAAGAAAAGCTATAATGTGATGGCATTTTGCACAAACGTTAAAAGGGAGAAGAGCTGAGAACAAAGGTTTGCGACCGTACCTCTTTCTTCCTGTCTTTTTTTCTCTTCACCTCATGGAATGGATCTGAACAAAAGAAAGGCTTTTTTAGCGAACCAAAATGATAATGGCAACAATAACACAATTATTCGTCACCCAGATAAAAAGACATCATTTTCAAACAGCAAAACGAGAGCCAACATCATAACATAAGAAAACATAAAATGAAATCCAATCTCAAATCCAGAAAGTTAAGAAACCAATGAAGACTAATACTACTTCAGGTATAAAGTAATTTTAAGAATTCTAGAGTCAATTGAAAAATATCGAAATGAAAACAGGAACCTAACAGTTTATCACCACAAGTCCATAAAAGTGAAACATTGCATGACCTATCTACAGCATTCTATAAAATCAGATGTATTGTAGCATTCCTCGTGATCAAGATAAGAACTTTAATGACTAAGAAAGACTAAAAAGTAAAAACCTTGATGAATGAGCTTCTGCACAGCCTCGTCAGCGTCCATGTTAGCTTCTTTCAAGGCAGTGTAAATATCGGCATCGGAGTGATTACCCACAATTTCTTTAATCGATAGAATCGTCTTTCTCGCTTCATCATCGAGTCCTATCACCCGATTACCGCTAGTTCTGGACCCAGTCACCATTACGGATCAAGCCCGTATCGAAATAATCGCAACACACGAAAAAAACAGAGAAATACAAGGATGGAATATGAGTAATCTAGCGAAACGAAGCGCGATCTGCGTCGGTCAGCTAGAGGAAATGATTTGACTCTTAAACCCTAAAATCAGATACAGCACTTAGGGTTTCGAGTAACAGAGAAGAAGAGGCTTTAAGAAAGAAAAAACAAGTTAGGATTTTGGGGAAAAAAAATGAGGGTTACTTTCACGCGTCAAAAGACTGGAAAAAATTGGTTCGAAATTCACTAATTGGATAAACCCAAAG
The DNA here is from genome assembly GCA_963667165.1 of Barbarea vulgaris. NCBI lineage: Eukaryota > Viridiplantae > Streptophyta > Magnoliopsida > Brassicales > Brassicaceae > Barbarea > Barbarea vulgaris. Next base: position 5,047,647 of record OY763893.1, read on the forward strand.
TGACACTTGTACCCTTAAAGATAATAATTCATTAAGGAAAATAGTCAAAAAGGATATGAGAATTGGAAATTTCTTAGAAGATGAGATGATACGATACAAGTTTAGCTGCAAATTTCCTCTCTTTTGTTATATTCGTACCATTTAAGTACATGCCATAATTATTGACACCAATCATGGTCAATATGATAAATTAATAATTATAGAAGAAAGTACATCCGTAAAACAAATTTCAAAGTACTGTATTGATATTATTGTCTAAAAATGGGAAGATGAGGAGGAAAAAAACATGAACTTACTTTCAATAATAATACTTTGAAATGAATTCTTGGAATTTGTCTATATATATACACAGCAATACCTTTAGATAACACCAACAAAATCCTTTGGAGATGTAAATGAAAATAAGAAGAGATGAGATCTACAAACCAATTACCAACTAAAAGCATATGCATTATCTGAAACCAAAGTTATTTCAATCAATCTGTAGCTTTCCTCCAAGCAAAACATATAAGAAAAAGGTGTTTTGGTTTGCTGTGTCAGATTCCTTTAGAGAACATCCATTCATCACAAGTACTGTTGTTGTATCCGAGCTCTGTTCTGCTCCCACCACAATCTTGCATTCGTTTCCCCAAACCTCTCTCGGCTACAACCCACAAGAATTTGTTGTTAAGTGCTTGCTTTTTTACAAGGGTCTTTTTTTAAGGAACAGATAAAGTAATGATTTTTTTACCTGAAGCGAACGCGTCTAAGCTCACGAGTTCCATCTGGTAAAGCTCTGATTGTGATGTAAACTCCCGCTTCGTCCTGTTCCACCCATTCCGTTTCAATGTCACTTGCATTACTTACAGAAAGCTCCCCTGAATGACCTGCTTCTTCTTCCCTTGATGAGCTACTTCTTTCAGACCCATCAACAGATGATGTCTCGGTTTTGGTCCCACTTATGCTAGCAACACCAGCTGAATCATGGTATCGACTTTGTGTTTGGCTTGTTGGTTGGTGAGTGTGTGAGCCAGAAGAAGCGTAGTCTTTTCCTCGAGGGCATTCTTTGTTCAGAGGTGGAGTTGCAGGACCGTTCTTGGTAGACTGAATTTGCGAGTTCTAGTACGCCAAATTAAAACAAGTTAGACCTCAAAAGACGTTTTTTGATGAAATGGATTCATGTGTTCAGAGAGCATATACCCCATCTGATCTAGGAGGAGTTGGAAACGGAACCGTCTGCTGATTGAACTGCTGCACATTGTATAATTCCATGACCTTGTCGAAATTCTCCGCCCACCACTTTTGAGCTTGCAATTTATCGAACATTTCACGACTACAAGCAATAGAAATTTGAAGAAATTAACAAATTAGGTGCTGACTTAAGCATATACAATACAGAACACCATGACTTCAGCAACCAGGTGAATAGTGTTAGGTTCAACACAAAACACATGATCTGCAGTAATTGTCAGTAAATCAAAATCTATCAATATCAAGCCTTTAATGAGGCCATGAAAAAAAAGTTAGTTAGATCATCATGCTTTCATAAGATGTCCCCTCTACAAAAAGAATTTACTAAATTCACCAAACCCTTCCCCACACGATTGGTCTTGGGGAATCCATTAAAGTTCTGCATCGGATTCAACTACCGAAATATAACCCACATCTCAAAAACCTTTTATTGGCCAAAGGATGTACAAGTTCTCATAATCACAACCAATGTTTGGGGACCACTTCAATTGATTCAACAAAAATGTAAGCAGAAACACTTTCCAACACATAAATCTCACAAAACAATATCCTAAATATCAACTGTACTTCTTATAGCTTGTTGCCAAGAAACACACATCTCTATTTCCAAAATCAAATCAAAGGATGTCAGAACATCATGGATTAGTTCATTTTAGTTGAGTATCATCTTCAATGTCCCTGACTGGAAACAAACTATACCATCTTGATTCAATTCAAGATCCTAACTTTCAATGTGCGTAAATGCAATAGTTCAGTTAAATTACCTGAAACGGATCCGCTTCAGATCATTCCCTCCCTCAGGCAATGATACAAATGTGATAAGGACACCAGGCTCGACTTGAGCAACCCATTCTTTAGGCTCATCTTCTTCTTCCAAGAACACTGTGGACTCTGTCCTACCACTCATGGATTCAGGTGTTCCTTCTCCACTCAAAAAACCTTTCAACCTTGACTCCATTTCCTTCCCAAGAATCTTTGGTGTTGAGCTTCCACTCCCTGCTCTCTTGTACGCATAACGAAACCTCCCAGAATTCGAAGCAGCATCCGAATCAGCATAGCTTCGGTTCTGATTCCGGTTTGACGACCCTGAGCACGGTTTGCAGCTTTTGTAAGCACCAGTTGCTTTTACTGCCATGTCTTTGATCTGAATAATCACATGGTTTTGACTAAATTATGTATACAGTGAAGATAAAATCTGGAAGTCACGGACTAAAATTTGGCTTCTAGAGGTAAAGAAAAAATTTCCCAATTTCGTTGAAAGATCAGAAACCAAACAGTACACAATAGAAATGGAATTGTTGATTCGTTCTTAGCTTCCAAACAGAAACCAACAAGAACCCAAATGGTCCCATATCTAAGTTTCTTTCCTTTTTCTCCTTTGTGTGTTTTCTTATGAAAGTGACACAGAGGAAGAATGTTTACCTACCTGTGACGTCAGGGACTTAATCGCTTGCTTAGACCTGGGCGTTCCAACAACTCTATCTTCTTCTTCTTCGTCTTCTTCTTGTTTCTTAGATCCGCCATTGTTGGTGTTTAGCTGCTTCGAACAAGATATGCATGTCAGCATCTTTCTCCCTCTCTCACCCACCACAAAGTTTTCAATTCGACCTGAGAGTTAAAGGAGAAGGAAACACGATCAAATCTAAGATATAAGAAAACATTTTAAAGAAAAAATATGGCAAAAATTTGTAACTTTTTGTGACAGAAGTTGCAACACTTCACTTCTACCTACAATATATACACTCGGAGCTTGCTAAAGTCGATTCCTTTTTTTGTCTTTGCCACAGAGATTCAGATATAAAACTCCACCATTGAAATGGTCAAAATGACGGCTAGGCCAAGGAGGAGACTGTTTACGCCAGCGGAAAATTAGGGTACAGAATCTGCAGATCAGGCATTTCGCATTTAAAGCTCTCTTTTTTTTTTTTTTATAACTCTCTGGGTCCGTTCCTTGCGGCTTCAAACTCTTGACAGAGAGATTGAGTGATAGACACTCTTAGCACTTTATGAAATTCCAAAGCCGAATGCAGAAGCAAAATGCTAAAGCTACGATTTTTTTTTGGGAGAGAGAGAAAGAAAGAGAAGAACTTTGATATTTGGGCTTTGAGATCGTCGGACACCGTGAAAGTTTGCGCACAAGTGTTGGTATTGTGTTCCTACTTCTTATATAAAGCTCTTCTCTTTTTCTTCTTCTTCCCTTTTTTTTGTTTTTTTTTTTGAAAAAAAAACTCTATTGGCCATTTTCAGATTCGTCTTTTAACTTTGGTATTTATGGATTATTATCCCAAAAAAAAACGTAACACAGAGTTTTTAGTTTGTTTTTTTTTTTTTAATTGGTTAAAACGAGTTTTTAGTTTTTTACTAACACAGATTCCGATCGGAAACCAACAGAATAAGTCCTACAGCTTTATTGCAACTTTATATCCGAATTTGTAAGTTTTAATTTATGAATACTTTTTTTTAACGTCTAGTTATTGTTTAGTTATTAAAAAAAAAAACAGTTTGCATTGGTAAAAACTAAAAAGTAAGTTTTACTTCATTTTCAATAGTCGTGTTATTTTATTCTGCACATTATGATGTATATATATATACCCGCATTACGCATATATATCTTACTATTAGAAGAAAGGTGGCTCAATTAACAAAGATATTAAGTAGCAAACCTAACTAAAAACTACTTAAACTAGTATTGTTATTCTTTTCTTTGAGACTTTAGAGTGTGGAAGAAATTCGGACCAAGAAATTTTCAAATGTTATTTCATCTCTTGATTTTCTTTACTTTTATTTTTTCCTTTTCTTGCTGTCTCTAAAGGACGATATTCAACGACAGATAAAAAAAAAACTACTGGTTTATCTATACAGTATATTTATAGAATTATGAAGCCGTGCAAATGCAAAATATCCCTGGTGTGACCACATATTGACACGTGCACTGTTAAATGATTTTGGCTGTCTAATTTTGCACCCAATTTAAGAAAAAGGAAACCATTAAGGCATTAAAACTAATCCAATTTGTTAGTATCTGTCAATTTTTTAATTACGAGTATTCCATAATTTAAGATAGTGATTTTGGAAAGTGTGACATAATTGCCTTTAGCGAATGTTACTGTGTATTTATTCAAATTCATTCAACATTTAGAGGCAACTAGTCGTTCAAATTATTCAAATTAACTGCATTCAAAAATAATGCAAAAGCCAAAAAAGGAATATTTACGAGTGTGTATGTATGTGTATATATGTCAGATGGTCACAGGAGCGCCGTGAAGTAACGGGCGAGAATTAACTACACTGTTGGAATTTGTTACCATACACCATTAAAATTTTTGAAATTAATATTTTAGCTTTTCTTTTTATTTGCTTGCCTTTTTTTTTTTTTTTTTTTTTTTCTTAACTAAGATCGCTGAAACAATACTAAAAAAACAGATTTTACAGCAATGAGTGATCAGATCGGATACTGCAAATGTTAATTATTAAATTAACACCTTCTCAAATCTCTATCTGAACCTCGATACAACGCATAACCTCCTAATGGTGGAGAACCCCATTTGCTCCTATCACCGCCATGAGTTGTTTCTTCAAACCCACTCTCTCCTACTCCACCACAATGATTCGGCGGCTTCCAGCGTTTCCAGTCATCAGATTCACCATACAAGTCCTCATGTTCCCACTCTTTAGCAACCTTAATAAATTCCTTCTGGTCCATCAGATCTTTTCAACCTCCAACATCCTTGTTTTGAGATGGTTTGCTAGATCATGAGATTGAGAATCCTTCTCTCCAAAGTCACATCATCTTGCAGGAAAATTCACCCACCGAGTGATCGACGAAATCCCCAATAGGAACTAAAGAAGAAGCCCATATAGGCCCAGTATATCCCGTTTGTTAAAATTACCAAGCGACCTTTTAAGTAAAAATTAATATAAAACTCTGCATAAAGCCATCTTTCGGAGACGTTAACTCAGTTTAAGCACTAATCGACTAATTTCAAGATTGTTATCTCAAGATTACCGCCATTGTCGCTATCACGACGGAGCAACTCTATTCGATATCGCTTTCTCTCTCAATATGGCTCCTCCAGTTGCTAACGACGCGGTGGGTTCATTAGTTTCTCAATACTATAACGACTTGCGAAATTATCCGGCTAATCTCGGTAACTATTACGAAGACAAAAGTGAGATCGTACGGCCTCTTTTAGATCGATCGACGCATGTCTCCACATTTGCGGTAAAATAATATTTCTTGATTTCCTTAGTAGCGTTGGTGAGGGTTCATTGATGGCTATTGGTGTTTGCAGGATTTAGATTTACATGATCTCAATACGCTGGCTATGGGAGATTTCGATTCCGTCGAGATAACCAACACTGAACTTGTTTCTCAACAATCTAAAACTGAGAGTCTCGACGTAGTCGTTTATGGGTATTTCACTCGCGGAGGCACCAAGATTACATTCACACAATCTTTCTCTCTCGTTCCTCGTCAACGCTATGTTTTTTTCAGTGATAAATTGCACTTTGCTAATGATGGTGAGTAACAAAACACTTATATTATAAAAGAACCCTCTATCTTTTGCGCTGGCAGTGATATTGATTTAATATGTGAACGGTTCCTGAAACAGAGAATGAAACAGAGAATAGGGTTCCAGAAACAGAGAATAGGGTTCCAGAAACAGAGTACTATTCCAACAGTTTCGACACGTTCTTTGATGATGGTAATTAACAGAGAACCCTCTATTTTGCTTGCTACCCGTGATCTAATACATTAATTGAATGTGGTTAATGTGGACAATGACATTGCAGAATTTTTTTACGAAAGGTTGATGTTGCAGCTGTGAAATCTCAAGGTATCCAGATGGATCCTCCTGTTGAATCAACAGTGACTTCGACACTACCATTCGTAGACTCCTTCAACAGTGTAGAAGGATCTTTCACTTTAAACAGCGGAGGTGCAAATAAGATTAACTATAAAAACAATTCATTATTTTGCTAGTTCTAGCATTTATCTAAGAGCTTGTTATAATGTGTGTTTTGTTCAATCACAGAAGGGGAAAATCCAGAGGCAGAGCAACTTGGAACTGTTTCAGAACAAGTTACTCAAAACAACCCCCAGTCGTCTTTCTACAATTTAGATACGGACAGGTTTGAGGATGGTAAGTAATAGTCAGTTCAATTATAAGCGCCAGAGTATGGTGAGTAACACGGTTGAGCTATAAGCATACTCTAGCTAACAATTATCTGATACATAGATTGATTTATTTTCAGACACGGAGCAGCTCGTTTCAGAATGTATTCAAGAACTTCCAGAAAAAAACTCCGGATGACCATAAAAAACGTAAGGATTAAATCATCAAATAGGAATCCTCTGGTTGATATACCATCACTTGCTTTTTAATTGTATGATGGATAATCTAATTTTGATGTCCAGTGTATCGTCTGACTGTCCGCAATCTGAGACGGCAATCCATGGAGAGGCTCGAGGAATTCAGATCGGACAAACTATATCTTCCGATCACCAGAATTTGGAATGGGGAAGGTAAGAAAAAAAAAAAAAAAACAAAAAAATTCCGTCGGTTTTTACTCCAAGTTTCTAACCACGACTTTTATTTTTTATTTGTTGAAGCTACCGGCGATTAATTTCCAACTGCGCAACAATAGCCTTATCCATGAATAGAAGACCCGACGAGATCCTGGAACATTATACCAGTTCTCTTCGAGACATAGCTGCTATAGAATCCTGTAAAGTTCCGCCGAGTTACGATCCTCTTCGGACCAATCACCAGCTCACCTGTTTGAAGAGGGGACGCACAGATGATGAGGTAGCTGAGCCTAAACAACAGGATTTTGGCATGGATCAGATCACAAAGAGAAGACGCAGAGATGTTGAAGTAGCTCAGCCTGATCCGGAATTGGGTCCGATCGAAGATTTTGGCAGGGGTCATTGGTCAGCGAATGAACAACATAGGTAAACCGGATTTTTTAGCGGATTAGATTTGTAACAACTAACAAATCGCGGTTACTTAGCGGTACTTATTAATTAACCCAATTTGATTTCAGGTTATTTCTGAGCGGATTAGAAAAGTTCGGGAAACGCTGGAGAGATATAGCCAATCACGTTGGAACACGGAACCACAAACAAGTTAGAGAGCATGCGAAATATTACTTCCCGTAGTCTTTTCCAACAAAAAAATAGTGACGGGTCCGAGAACATGGGATAGGATCATAGGAGAAGTGAAATTTGTATAGATAAACAATTTCGATAACTGTTTTTTTTTTTTTTTTTTTTTTTTTTTTTTGCTCTTGTACAACTTTTGGGGCACAGTTTCCATTTCAAAACAAGATTATATTGCAAAATAAAGCATAGTACTTCATCAAAAGTGTATTGATTGATATATAATATGTTTGAAGACTAACCATTTATAATATTTATAAAATTTTATAAATCTACAATATTTTCTCAAATCTTTATCTTATGATAATTAATTTAGCATTTCCACTAAAAAGCAAATTAACCAGATATATACTTTCATATTTATATGCATATTGGGTGATATTTAGATTTTTATTATTTAATCATTTTTTTGTATTTTATACACTTATATCTTTTTAATATGATCAGCTATATATAGTCCTTTTTAAAATTTCGAATTACAGCATATGTGAAAAAATCTAATTTTTTTATTTATTAATATGGATAATGTGATGATTCAATTTATTTTAAAATATAATTAAAAAAATATGAAGTATAATGATTAAAAATTAATTAATATGATATAGTTAGATATCAAATCTTCTTTATTCAATTTGATAGATTATTAAATATATTTATAATCATTAAAAAATTAATTAATTAAATTGTAAAAATTTCCATTTGACTTTTTTGATTTTATTTAAATTGCTTTTTAGATGATAATTAAATTGTTCTCAATATCACTTTAATTTAAATACATAAAAGTATTAGCTAGAGATAAACCCGGAGAGAAAAAAATTAGAAAACAGAAAGAGAAACCATATAGGAAAAGGAATGAATGGGGAAAAGAAAAATCGTGTATTTAAGAGTGCGCAAAGAGCAAACGAAAACCCCCAAATAACAATCAAAGCCACCTCACACTTTTCCTTGAGAAACACAATGGCCATGTCGGACCTTCCAAGGGATTTGTTAGAGGAGATACTTTGTCGTGTTCCTACCACATCTCTAAAGCAGTTACGATCTACTTGCAAACAATGGAACAATTTATTCAACAATGAGAGATTTACAAGAAAACACTTCCATAAAGCCCCAAAGCAGTTTCTGAGTCTTATGGTGACCGAGTATAAGGTTTTTTCGATGAGCGTTAATCTCCATGGAAATCTACCTGTAGAGGTCACAAGTGAACTTAGCCTAATCGACCCTCGTTCTAGTTTAGATCAATTTGAGATCACCCAAGTCTTTCACTGCGACGGCTTATTACTATGCTCCAACGAAGACCACAATAGAATCGTGGTTTGGAACCCGTGTACTGGTCAAACCAGGTGGATCTATTCCAAAAGTTACATGAACTACTATGCTCTTGGATCCTACCGAGATAAGAAATCCGACGGTAATAGCTACAAAATATTGAGCTATATGAGTTTAGGTTTCGACGACGAAGAAATTGCAATCTATGAGATGAACTCTAATTCATGGAGGACTCTTGATGTCACTTGTGACTGCCTCCCAATATATGATGAAAACATCAAGTCTTTGAATGGAAAAACTTATTGGTTTGCTTCAGATGAAAAAGAGGAACAACTCGGCATATTCTTACTGAGTTTTGATTACACAACTGAAAGATTTGGACGTCTAAGTCTCCCGTATCAGTTTCCTAGTTATCAATATGTTTGTCTATCCGTTGTGAGAGAAGAGAAGCTTTCCGTGTTATTAAAACGCAAAGATACAACTCATACAAGCACAGAGATATGGGTGACAAATAAGATTGGTGAGACCAAAGTGGTGTCATGGAGCAAGATCTTAACAGTTGATTTCTCGCCTGAACTTTTTATTTGGTATACCACGAGTTTCTTGGTTGATGAGGAGAAAAAAGTCGTCGTGTGTTGTGACAAATACATGTTAAATGAATTACAGGGCGAAAATTTGGTCCACATAGTTGGAGAGGAAAACAAAATCAGACAAGTTGATTTTGGACTAGTCGAATGTTGGCCATCTTTGGTTAATTATGTTCCAAGTTTGACTCAAATCCCGAGGTGTAGCTAGGAGGCAAAAGAAAAAGAGATGAACAATTAAAGGCTACAGGCCAGCCTTTCGTTTTTGTTTTGGTTTTTTTTTTTTCCCCTCTTAATTTGTTTTTGTATTTTTTTCAGTGTTATCTTGGTCACATAAACTGATATTTTGACTAAGAATTAATTAATGTTTCAACAGTGCAGCATACATACTTGTTGCATTACTTTATCGCAGTTTCTTTTAAGTTTTAGGATCAAGAAAAGATCTCTATTGTGAGGTTTTCATGTTTTTCCCAGATCTTGTAGTGCACTTTAACAACAGCCACCGGTTTCCTCACATGCTTGGAGATCAAATTGAACCGAGAGGGCTTAAGTGGATAGAGGGCTTCTTGAACTCGTCGTTTTCCTCTTTCGTCCATGAATTTTCAGCCATTATTCCCCCAAAATTTTGTTAGTTGGGAGAATTATATTTTACTTATAGATAAAAACTCTTCTCAAGGATGTAGCAGTTTCTAAACACACTCAAGTAACAAGAAATGAGTGGCTTCTCTTCTTTCTAGTTGGAATATTCTTGTATTCAAAGATAACTTTGTGATTTTCTCTATGTTTCCATACAGTTGCATTTTTCTTTAGTTATTTTCTATTTATTTCTTCCATACTTTTACATGTATGGTCCTTTTTATTTTTAAACTAAAGTCTAAAGCATCGAATACATAATATAAAATTTTAATCATGAAGTTAGAAAGTCAGACGTTCTTAATGGCTAAGGTATGTTATAGATCAAAGCCTCATACCGAAAAAAAGAAGGACAAGTACAGATATTCAGATGTTGAGCCCATAAAGTTTCCTAAATTCAGTTAATAAGCCCAAGATAAGCCCATAAAGGCCCAAATTGCCCTCATAAACGATCGCAGGAAGAGAGATTACCGTGCACTCGACCATAGGTGATCGGACTCTATACAACGATCTGTTTCGTGTAGCTGTTCTTTCTTTTCATCATTTAGCTTCTTGCTCAGCTCCGATCATTCTCTCCGATTATATTTCGGTTTGAGATTCATGGTGAATCGTTTACCGTCACTCTCTCCTCGTAAACTCTAGCTCTATCGGAAACCCTAACTTGCTCCGTTGGAAACTATCGAGCTTGGCCGTTCTCTTTCGGAGCATTCTTTAATAGGTGTGCAGAGGCGGGTATGTTTCTGATCGATTTAGCTTTTTTGAGGTAAGGATCATCTTCTTAGGGTTTTTATATTCTGGAATCTTAATTTGTTTTCATTGCTTCTTTATCCTTTCCGCGTTATCGAGGTAGATTTTGGGAATTTGGTGATTCAGGTGGCCGATTTAGGGTTTGGTTTAACTGGAATACGTAGTTTAAGTTCGAATATGTTAGAGATCCCATTTCTTGATTGCTTGCGAATGATCGTGATGGTTATATCTTTCTTTTTCTTTTTTTTTTGGTTCCGTTTTATCATCTACAATCAATTCACTGTTCTTTATACTTATCGGTATGTTTGATCTTTTAATGCATGAAACCAGCTCTTGCTTAGCTTCTTTTTAGCTGTAATGGCGAGGCTATACACTGATTGTATTTTGCGTAGATTGTACTCATGAGTTTCAATGGTCTAGGTGGAAGAGTAGCTAAGACTTTGTTTTGGAGCAGAAACTTGGCTGTCAAATTATCATTTTTTGCTTCAATCATATTCGTACTTGTTGTTGTTTGTTCCCATGTTTCAAGATCTATGACTTTCTTCACGATTTCAACTCTCTTGTCTCAGTTATATTTGTGGCTTATCTTGTTACTTGTGAAGCTGCTGAACAACCTTCTACTTCTTTATGTACATGATATGTGATTTTCTCTGACTAGATCAATTAATGGATTGAGACATAACCTTCTATTTATAGTTTCTGCTTCAGTTGAGCAGTTACATTTATGATATTTAACAATGGCTAGTTGCTGCCACCAAGAGTTCGCATTGGAACTTAATTCTTTGGACTCAATTCTTTTTTTTTTTTTTTTTTTTTTTTTTTTGTAAATTACCTTTATCAGACTATCTAAATTTTCCTTAATCGCCCTTCCCTTTGTTAGTTTGAACAGTTCGAGGCTGCGATGAATATGCAACCTGTTCTTCAGCCGAAATCTTCTTCAAATGGATTTCCACTTAGGAGAGGTGAAAGAGAGGGAGTTTCAAATAAGGCGCAGTCTATAAAGTCACAGTCCGCAAATACAGGTTATAGCTATTGCCTGTTGATAATTTGTGATTCATTTGCAACGTCATGTTCTGAGTTCTCATGCTCGTTGATATATATTCAGCATTCAGTGAGGAAGCTGGAAGCTTGGAGAGGCTTTCACGCGATCGGTTAGTGTACCTCACAACATGTAAGATCGGGCATCTTGTGGAAGTGCATCTAAAAAATGGATCGGTTTATAGTGGTATATTTCATGCTGCTGATGTAGAGAAGGATTTTGGTGAGGCTCTGGATTAGAATTTCTTTTATTTCCTTAAGAGATGTAGAGCATAGAAAGACACTACTTTTTCTTGCCATTTATAAACTGCTTGAAACTTCCAGGAATCATTCTAAAGATGGCATCCTTGATTAAAGAAGGTACTTTACGAGGGCATAAATCCCGTTCCGAGTTTTTCAGAAAGCCACCTTCCAAGACATTCATTATTCCTGCGGAGGAACTTGTGCAAGTTATAGCTAAGGTGTGCTTGCTTATATAAACTAAGGGGAAAATTTATTTTTTTAAGTTTATGTAAATGTGTTACATGGCAGGGAGACTACTTTTAGTGTTGACATTGTCGTTCCTTTTATCATTGGTTTTGGTGTTAGGATCTCTCTGTATCCACGGATACCATGTTAAATGCGGTTCAGAGTGAGAAGCCGATGGAGCTGTTGACAGACTCTTCTATATCGCAGTCTTATCATGTTGAGCGGGGAAGAGAGCTAAAACCCTGGGTACCTGATGAAAATGTTCCACAGGGTTCAGATTTGGAGAATGTGTTTGATCACCCTTGGAATAGGTACACACGCACACATTCACTCACACACACACACACACACACATATGTACCTAAATTTCTCGTCAAATGTATTTTATTGGATCATTGGATGTTTAGTATGCTGATTTTCAGCTAGAGTTTTAGACCTGAATGGATGAGAAAATGGTGGGAATGAATAGATGATTTTCGTGCTTGCACTTTAGACTATGGTTATGATATGCCTTTTGGAAAGCAATTCTCTTTCAATATCTCTGTTGAGCTAGAAGTTAATTGTTTAGTGGAAGCATATATTATATTATGAGGAAGAGCTACGTGAATGTCTATTAGATTAAGAAGAATACTCTTCCGATAGTTACTCTCTTGTTTATGAGCAATCTTTGCTGTGTAGTCACCTGCTTTTATTTCCTTGATACCTCTCATAACATGGCACTTTACTGGTAATATGCTCAGCTGATCCATTTCTGCTTGTAGGGGATGGGATCAGTTTGAGGTGAATAAGTCACTGTTTGGAGTAAAGAGCACTTTCAACGAGGAACTCTATACTACGAAACTTGAGAGAGGTCCTCAGACTAGAGAGTTGGAAGAGCAAGCCCTAAGAATTGCTAGAGAGATTGAGGGTGAGAATACCCGAGATCTTCATGTAGCAGAGGTGATTTTGGGAGTTTTATTTGCACCTTGATTCCTTTGTTTTTGTTGTTGTTATCAGTCCAAATTTCTGATTTTTCATGCATGCAGGAAAGAGGCCTTCAGCTTAGTGAGAAATTTGATATTGACGAGGAAACCAAGTACTCATCTGTCCGTCCAGCTACTGGATTTGATGATAGTGGGTTTGCTGAGGACGACGAATTGCTGGATACTCGCAACGATCTGACTTTTGGTGGTTCATCTACTTCTGATGGCCAGAAGCCAGCTTCTAGTGGCAAGGTATGGGTATGGCTGAGTTCTTCTTTGATAGTAGTTTATAGCTGAACGATTGGTGATATTGCCATTCATTTTCTTTCAGGGTAAAAGTCAGTCTTCTCGGATAAATACAAATGTAGATCAAAGCTGCTCGGTCTCTGATGATCACGCTCGGCACCTTCCCTCTGAACAGCGATCCAAAGATTTTCCTGCCCCAAGCAGTAGTATCAGGTCATTTTTTTTTTTGCTCTTAGGCTAAGCATCTGGCAAATCATCTAATTTTTTTCTCTCACATCGGGAGTTTCTCTTGACACAGTATTGAGAGCCAGCTCGATGAGCGAAGAACCAACATTAATCAAGAGGTTTCACACAATAACAGAGTAATGTCAACTCCATGTTGATTATGCCCGTTTAATCATGATTGCATTTGGCTTTTCATTGTTGTTCTAATATTTTTTTCACATTAATTTTTGGCTTCCTTCTGTATTAACACAGTCAGCTGAGGAATCAATTTCTGGTCATGGAGGTATACACTACCTATGCTGTTTTCTATATCTGCACCGCACTCTATTATTTTTTATCCGTTTGAACAATTACTGCCCTTAGAAGTCTGAACATGTTTTCTTGTTAAAGATGGAGAATTACCTTTCAAATTACAAATGACTTAAGTTTTTCTCGATCTGACACTATTATTTATTTTCTCATATATCTCAACGGATTATCTAGTGGGCATTAATAATGATCCATTGATGGTGTACTCTTTTAATGATTGGCTGCTAAATTATCTGGTTCTAGACGTGAGCTTTATGTAAATATGTATTGTGGAATATAGATATCAACGAAGGTGCAAAACGTGGTGGTGGTGCAACCTCGGGGCCGAAGGATGTTGGTGAGAGAGAAAGACAAGTGAGTCAAGTTTCTGGTAAAACAAAAACTGAAAGCTCTTCTGCGCAGTCGGCTTCTAGAAGTTCAGAAAGCCGCCCAGGTCCTTCAACATCAAGTCATACTGGAGTATCACCGAGCTCGTCAATTGGTTCTATGTCCTCAGCAGAGAAGTCCACTCTTAATCCGAATGCAAAGGTTTATTGTTTGATTTGTTCTAACTTTCAAGTGTTAACTGTGTGTGTGTTTTTTATTTAACTAATAATGGGTCTGATCAGGAATTCAAACTGAATCCAAATGCGAAGAGTTTCAACCCATCGCAACCAGCTGGTGTGCGGCCTCAATCTCCAGTCCCGGATGCGTCATTTTACTACCCTGGTCCTGTTCAGCATGTTCAGCAGATGCCTGGAATGCAGCATGTTAGTTACGGAGTAAGTTCCTAGTGTTGTATACTATACATGGCCGACTGAAAGTACTGTTTGTAAAACTCACCACATGAAAATTGGCTGGTGCAGCAATATCCTGGCCACCAAGCACCAATGATGTATCATCATCCTCAAGCATATTATCCGCCACCAAATGGACAACAACCCCCACAGGTTTGATAACTACTACTACTATTGAGAAAACAAAATAAAAATAAAAATCATGAAAAACTAAAAGGAAGAAGTGGGTAATGGTGATGTTGTAGTACCCGCAGCAGCAGCAGATGATGCCTGGTCAGCAGCCTAGGCCACTTTATTACATGCAGCAGCCTCCTCCTCCTCCTCCTCCTCCTTACCAGCCGGTTGTTATTATTATTGCTATTATTGTTTTTATTATGGTCAAAGAGTTGAAGCATTTAGATGCTGAAATCTCTCTGTTCTGTGTGTGTTTTGCAGGATATGCCATATAATAATAAAGGACGAGACTAATTACAACCCCCATGATGATGATGATGTTGTGGACGTGGGCAAAAGAACCCTTTGGTTTTATTCACTCTCTTCTTTCGTCTCTATCCCTTACACAATTACTGAAACCATTTTCTCTGCTTTCAGATTCCTCTATCTGATTTTGATATTTCGTGTTATGAAAAAAAGAAAAACGAAAAAAAAAAACGATGATCTGTAGTCTGTACTGAGTGTACTCTTTACTCCCTTTTTTTTTTGTATCAGAGATATAAATTTTAGTGTTTAGGTTTCTCTCCTGTGTTTTCCCTTCGTCGTTCTCTTTTTTTTTTTTTTTTTTTTTTTTTTTTGGTTGGTGTGTTTGTGTGTTTTCTTATATGCATGATCGCCCCGAATTATTATTATTATTTATTTTTTTAAAAGAGTTAGAAACCACGTAGGAAACGGAAGGAGGTTAAATTTTCTCTATATTTATATATAAAATAAGGATAGTATAATTGGTCACGCGTGGAAACCTAAAATTTTTATTTTCTTTACACCCTACTTTTTGAAACCCTACAAACAATGACGAAGATGATGTCCAATCTTTCCGGGAGCTTGACAGCGAAAATACTCTCTAGAGTTCCGATGACATCTCTGAGATCAGTTCGATCTACTTGCAAAAAGTGGAACGTTTTATCTAAAAGTCGGATTATTTGTAAAGCAGCAGCGAAGAATCAGTTTCTGGGGTTCATGATGATGGATAATAGGGTTTGCTCGATAAAACTTGATCTCCAAGGAATCCGCAACCCCAACGAAGGAGACATGGTCGATCCATCTGTAAAGAAAATCAGTGTACTTGACCAGATCGAGGTATCTAAAGTCTTTCACTGCGATGGTTTAGTGTTATGCATCATCAAAGACAACTCAAGACTCTTGGTATGGAATCCCTATTTGGGGCAAACGAGGTGGATTCAACCCAGAAGCGATTTCCACAAACTAGACATATATGCTCTCGGATATGACAACAACCGTAACCACAAAATCTTGAGGTTTGTGGATTATTACCCCCACTATTTCGTACCAAATCTACGATTTAAACTCTAATTCATGGAAGATTCTTGAGGTCACTCCCGACTGGAGTATAGAGTATTATCAACGTGGTGTGTCTTTGAAGGGAAATACTTACTTTTACGCCACGCCCAAGAGAAATTAATGCTGGAACCAGAGGGAATGGGCGAAGTAAATACAACAAACCGTGAAGTTTTTCTAATATGTTTTGATTTTAGAGCAGAGAGATTTGGGCCGCATCTTCTTCTGCCGTTTCACTATGATGAGACTGTGACTCTATCATGTCTTAGAGAAGAGAAGCTGGCTGTGTTATATCAAACCAACTCTATCTTTTTTGATACAACAGAGATTTGGGTTACAACGGAGATTAAGCCCAATGCGGTGTTGTGGAGCAAGTTTTTGACAGTGGCTATGGGACCACGCACTGGCTTTATCCTTGATTTTAAAGCTGGAAGTTTTTTCATTGACGAGAGGAGAAGAAAGTCTTCGTGGTTTTCGACATAGACGGATATAAACCGACCGAGAAGTGTCGTTACCAGACAGCTCACATCATTGGAGAAGATGGATACTTCAAATCTGTGAACATCGGAGAAGCTCACAATCTCGCGAATTCTTCCATGTATGGATATGCTTCTCCGATATACTGTGTCCCTCTTGTCTGCTCTTCTTATGTTCCAAGCTTAGTGCAGATAACTTAATTAGTTCCATTTTCATTATTTTCATCATCTCTTTTTACTTTGACTCATTTTTGTTTTTAAAGATTCATGTCCTTTTGAACAAGACTGCTGATGCTAGTCAATATATATTAACTTGTTTTGCTATTTTCATCTCCTCGTTCAAGAGATGAATCTGTCAATCTCACAAAACGATCATTATAAATTTTGAGAAACTAATCATTGGTACAAGCCTCGCGAGTGAGATTATATTTATGTAAGGACTTTGTATGTGCTATTTTATTTTCTTTTGGATATATCTCTCACTGCAAACCTTGTTTCTTTTCGTAGTCAACATTCTTCATCATATTAGTTGGTCTCTGTAAAAGATAACTTTGACCACCAAAGATACTTATTATTGGCCTTTTTCCATCTAGTTTTAAAATAAAATCTGTTCAATAATCACATAGACCTTATTTTTAAGGACCAAACTATTGTGATATTCTGATGCCATCTTGGATGGAAATGCTGCATTGTCTTGATCTTCATAAAATTGCTGTTAGAGTGAAGATTTTCACCAGCTAGCTAGAAATATAACTCTTTCATAATAATCTTCTGATCAATTGCATTGCAAGCTCCCGATTTCACTTTTTTTAACGTTCCAAATAAACTAATCGATTTAGATATTTGAAATCGACATCTTTTGATCTTCAAGAACCCTCTGGTTTTATTCACTCTCTTCTTTCTTCTCTCTCCCTTACCCAATTACTGAAACCATTTTCTCTCTTTTCAGATTCCTCTTTCTGATTTTGATATTTCGTGTTATGAAAAAAAAAAAAAACGATGATCTGTAGTCTGTACCGACCGAGTGTACTCTTTTCCTTTTTTTTTTTTTTGTATCAGAGAATTTTTAAACTTTAGAGTTTAGGTTTCTCTTATGTATCTTCACTTCGTCGTTCTCGTTTTTTTGTGTGTGTGTGTTTTCTTATATGCATGATGCTAAAATTTAAGGGTGATTTTATTTTCTAAAATCTAAAACTTGGGACTCGTTTTAGAGGAAAAGAAAATAAGAGTAACCAAATGATTCATTTTTTGTTTGTCTTCGCCAAAATATTTAGTTTTAATTTGTCTTGACGTTGATAGGACATGTTTTATATTATAAGACGGTAAACGTTGCTATCTATAGTTGGTCTCTCGATTATTATCATAATGATCAATTTGAAGCTATGGATATGTAGTTGAGACGATTATGTAGGCAACAAATATATGTTTATGATTGGACAAAAAAATAAAGAAGAAAGAATCAAGAGAAAATTAGATATCATGCCATCTTTTTGTTTTTTTTTTGATGCAATGCCCTTTTAAAATCCATCTTTCATTCATACCCTTTATGCATTGTAAAATGACAAAATTAGCCTTACCCTACATCATCCCAACCTCACGCGTTCTTAACCCTCACGAGCATCTCCTTCTTGAATATCTCGGTAAGAAAAAAAAAACTTTTCTTTTTACTTTTTATTGGGTTAAGAGTAAAAATATCTACCCAACTCTCCATCTTCTCCTAATTCACTTTTCCGCCTGAATTCTCTTCTTCTTCCGCCGGAATTCTAGACTTCTTCCACCGGATTTTCTCTTGCTGTTGTTCAAATAGGTAATTTTGTTGATTTTTAATCCAGTTTTCGATAGATTTCGTTATGTTTTCTAGGATTATTTGTTGTCTTTCAATAATTTGTCTACTCAAAAAATAGATCTGTCTCTCAAATCCATTTTTTGTCTATCAAACAAGGACGCTTCATCTTCTTTTTCTCATTTCATATACTTTCGCCGGAACCTTTTGGTGATTTCTTTTTCAATTTTAGATTCATTTTGTTTTTAGAAAAAAGTTAAAATTTTCGTCCCTGCTTAATTCGTCTCTCAAATCTTGTTTCTGTCCCTTACCATTTTTTTTTAACCACACAGCCGACACTATGAACACCGATGGTCTTCCACACCAAGATCTAGACGACGGAGCCGACCTTAGAGGCGGTGAATTTCTTCCTCAAAGGATTTTGCCACCGATCGCTACCCCCCAGATCGTTGTCTAACTCATAACAACTTTTTTCCCGGCAGCACCCAAGTGGACAATTAAACCATAATGATAGACAAGACCAAAACGTCAAAGATGATGGACAACATGAACTCGATGATTTTAGTGGACAAGATGTTCAATTTGATGGACATGACGCCGGTATATAAGCTGCGAATGAAACACTGAATAGCAACGAGTTAGATGAGCAGAATGATGGACAAGAAGAGCAGAATGATGGACAAAAAGAGCAGAATGGGGGACAAGTCCAAAACGCCGAATATGATGGACAACATCAACTCGGAGATGGCCATGGATAAGATCCTGATTTTGATAGACAGGACGACATCACCGAACTTGAACGTTCTCATAAGGAAGGGAGCAAAGATGGACAAGATGATGAGGACGACTACGCACTCGACAACGAAGATGATGAAGCAGAGCCCCATGATGCTCTTGACACCCATGATGTATCAGAGGACGACGAAGAACCTGCAGATAGAAGTGATAAACATGATAAAAATGATGATGAGGGACAAGTTGGTGATACTACCAATCTGGTGACTCATCGAACGATGTAACCTATGCCATCAAAAAAGTCAAAAAAGCCTGCGCAAACACATACCAAATAAGTCAAGGGTAGTTAAGTCATTTAATACCAACCTATGCCATCAAAAAATGGCATAACTGAAAGGCAGAGGAGAAAAGGACACAAACGAAATGTCGACTCATTTTTATGGCATGGTAGGCAAAAATCCCAAGAATCAAACCTAATTAATCTGTTGCATTTTATTTTATTTTTTGACGTATCTAAAAAAATATTCTCTTTTTTATGTGGGGAAAATATTTGTGTGTTTGGTTGATTTCAACTGCTACTCGACTTATGAATGATGATTGCTCACCAATCTTCATCTAGAATATACCTTTGCTCCCTTTATAATCACTTATTCAATTACTACTAATCATGTTTTCAATTCTCTTTTTAACAACTTTTCACAAAACCAACTAACATGTTTACGGCGATCCGTTATGATAGAAATTGAAGAATTTGCTAAGGTTCTTTCAGTACAGATTACTAAAAGAAGAAAAGAAAAAAAAAATCGAGTAGTGTACTCAATGACAAGACCTTGCTTGTGTTCGAGGATGTTCATTAAAGGTGCGAGAGAATCTATTGCTAGAAAAGTGATTATTCACCTTGCTTGACTTGATTTGAATTTCTTTTCACGCCAAGTAAATTATAAGTACCCATTCACCTAAGATTACTCTTTAAATAAATAGATTGTTGAAAGGCTATTGATTGCACCATTAAGAGATGTTGACAAGAGACTTTTTCCTTTACCAAGGCCAAGACTTTTTTTTTTTTTTTTTAATAAAAATGATAAAGCCCAAAATAATAATTAATGGATGTTATTAAATTATATTTTTATGACCATTTTGTTTTAATATTGTATTGGATATTATGATATTCAATCCATGCAGAAACAAAATTAAACGACAAACAAAAAGAGAAGTGCGTAAGTTGTGACGTGTTTCATCACCCAAAACAAAAAAACAACGCGCAGTCAGAAGCGCGTGACTTTGGGAACAGCGATTTGGCGGCTATGATGAATAAAATATTGAAAGGGTACAAATGTGTCGCTATTTTATGCAGTTTTTGAAATGACAAATCTTTCATTACATTACATCAGATTCCGATCTCACCGTAAGCATTACACACCTCATTATTCATTTTCCCAAGTTTTTTGTACCCATTTTTTTTTTAATCTTAAAGTTCATTGATATCTAAACCTTATTCAGGTATGAAAGAGTTCATATTATACTTTCTATGGAGGAGTATTAATTCTGATTATTTGGTAATGGTAAGGAATTAGGACAGACAACAAGAGTTGATTAATGTAAACAAATTAACGAATAATATATTAATAGTTAATGTCAGCTAAAAGGTAGTGTTGATGGTGACTTAGTGGTGGGGAATTTGGTACTGCCGAAGTGAAGAAAACAAAATAAAAGAAAGGAGGTAAAGCTTTTTAACCATAGCCAATAATACGTTTGCAGAGACAGTGAAATTTATAAGGAAAGAGAAAGAAAGAAGAAAAGAAGCCATGTTTTGAGGAAGGAGACATGCATCATCTCTACCTTACATGATTTTTCTTTTTCTGTCTCTCCATCTTCACACCAAATCCATTGATTCTCTCTAATTTTTGGATAAATTTAGTCGCACTCTTTGACTACTTGTACTCAAAAAAAAACCATTTTCGGGTGATAGGTGAGAAACTTTTTTTGTTTTGTTTGTTTCTTCTTTTGGTTTTATATATGTTCTGTTTTCTCGCTTTTCTTTACTGGATTAGTCAAGTTCCAAGGGGTTTGATTTCTCATGTCTTTATGGATTTGCATGTTTGTTCTTTCTCTGAACGTCTCAAAATCTGTTTTTGTGATCTGATTTATTAGGGGCTTAGGCCGTCGAATCTTAAAGTCTGAATCTTTGCTTTCTATTTCGGATCTGCCCTGTTGTTACTTTCTCTTAGATCTGTTGTTTGTTGTTGCTCTTTCTTTTGGATCAAGAATGGTTTTGATTCCTTTAAACTTGAATGCAATATCATGACTGTTTTTTTTTTTTTTTTATAATACTTGATTGGATTATAGGTGACTGAAACACATCTCATGTCTCTTGACGGATTCTGGAGATTAGCTTACT
This sequence comes from Barbarea vulgaris, assembly GCA_963667165.1. NCBI lineage: Eukaryota > Viridiplantae > Streptophyta > Magnoliopsida > Brassicales > Brassicaceae > Barbarea > Barbarea vulgaris. The sequence goes on from OY763893.1 coordinate 5,069,198, forward strand.
GAACTATTGTTTTCAGACAATGCAAAAGTTCCATAGCAAAGATTCATTGTCTTATCCTGCAACTTCTTGGGGAAACTCTGTGTTCACCAACTCAAATGTCCAAGAATCATCATCGATGATGACCGATAACAACACTTTAACCTTGACGATGGAGATGATGTCTACTCATTTTCCTGAGATGAAACAGACAGATTTTCAACTGCAGTGTCATGATTCCTCCTCAACTCAGTCCACTGGTGGAGATTCTTATAGTGAAGTTGCGACTTTGGGGGAACATAATAATCCTTATGGCCACAATATTGTTAACCATCCCTCAGGTCCATTTTCAAACCTTTTTTTTTTTTATCCCGAATAAGAAAGAGTTCACATTGCGTCAACCTGATCTATGAGTTCTTGTTTTGATGCAGGCTACAAAGATAATCCTATTGGAGGTCATTCGAAGTTGATCTTGTCGAAAATGTCTCACGATTCAGTAATTCTTCCTGTTGAGGTTAATCAGTAAATGATATATTATAAATCTTGTAGTAGATGAGACTGAGTTTATGTCTAAATACAATATTAATGATGTTTATTGTCTATATCCTTAGGCGGCTTCTTGGCCTCTACACGGCACTGACACGCCACATTTCAATGGTTTCTTGTCTTTTCCGAATGCATCACAACATACAGTAATACACAATCTCAAGATAATGGCCTCTGCACTTAAAATGATTCTTGATCTTATCAAGTAACTGTTATGGAAATCTTTGCAGGTGAAACTTCCTCAAATTGGAGGATTGGTTCCTTGTAGATTGCCTTTGCCTCACAACTTTCCAGAGAGCAAACCAGTTTTCGTCAATGCAAAACAATACCAAGCCATTCTCCGCCGTAGACAGCACCGTGCAAAGCTCGAAGCTCAGAACAAGCTCATCAAAGTCCGCAAAGTATGTTTATATCTCTCTTGCACCATTCTAATAAATAGAATGAAGGAAGGTTCATAAGACCAATTCTGTGTATGTAATTATGCAGCCATACCTTCACGAGTCGCGCCACCTTCATGCGTTAAAGAGAGCTAGAGGCTCAGGTGGGCGTTTCCTCAACACAAAGAAGATCCAAGAATCAAAGTCTACACAATCTCCTCCATTCTCGGGCCCACCGCATTGCTTCAAGAACTCTCCAGGGAAGTTCAGGGAAAGGGACATTTCCAGGGGTGGGGTTGGGTCTAGTGGCTCGACAACATCTTGCTCGGACATAACCGGAAACAACAACAACAACATGTTCCAACAAAACCCACAATTCGGGTTCACAGGTTATCCATCAAACCACCATGTCTCAGTACTCATGTGAGAGAGCTCTGGCTAGTGGTTGATGAGATCACGACGGGAAGTCATCCTTGGCTATATATCATTGGTCCATAAAGTTTCTGTCTTTTAAGTTTGCTTTCATTCTACAATCTTATACTGCAAAAGAAGTTGAAATCTTTCAACTATTTTGTTCCTTTGTTTGGGTTTCTTATGTGACTGTTTATGGATTGTTGCTGAATTCTTGATACTCTTGAACTTATTATTAGCTTCGATTAAGTGCACCCACATAACATGAAGTTGTGATTTATGTAATCTATAATTTTTTGATTTTTTTTAGCCCTTTTAGTTGCTTATTTTAGTCTATTTTAAACCAAGTTTCGAGTTTCGACTATTAATTTCTGCAAAAAAAACTTGGTTTGATAAATGGACTAAAATGAGCATAAACTTTACATTGGCAATTAGATGTACTACGCCAAATTAAGCGTGTGTTAAAAACCTACAATTATTTTACATCGATATCACATATAAATATTGTTGTGGACAAAAATACCTTACTATTTATTTTACATCGATATCACACGTCAAGTGGTCCATTGAACTTTGTTTGACCAACAAAAATGATTCAACATGTTGGAACAAAATCATCTTTTGTCTTTTGTCTCATTTTATTAAGGTTATATTATGTCTTGATGTTTATATCCTCCAATCATTTCCAAATTCCGACACCCAAATCTTAATGGTCATAATCATTCACCTACCATATAGGCGTCACAAAAAAAAAATCATTTGTTATACTGCCCGAAGCAATCTTGATCGTAATCTCTTCAGATATTGTATAAATGTTATGAATGTTGGATTGTGGATAGTGAGTTTTCTATACCCAAATCCAATTGTAGATTTTGAAAGAGTTATAGAGCCTAATTGCCAGCTAAATAAAGATGATAAACTCATATTTGATAAGATGTTCAAATACGCATACTAAATTTCTTTAAAACTTTTATAGTCAATCGGTCTTTGTGGGTGTAAACATCAGTTTTTTCTAAAGCTTTGTAACTAATCACAACAATTTTAGGGAATATTCTAGAAATGAATGTTAAGTCCTTCCCCAAAACTCAGTTACATGTTTGACTTTGAAGCAAAACATGTGGGTGTGAAAGCTCAATCAGATGAAAGATCATTCCATAGAAGTTAATAAAAAGATTATCCTCGAGACCGACGATAGAAGATAACACCAGATTCTATGCATGCATCATATTGTGTCCCCACAATCTAAGCCTTATTCTTTTTTATACTAATGGCAAAATCATAGTACAGATTGATACTTTTATATCAAATTTTCTATAAAAATAGTCATATATATATAACATTATATAATGTCTGATATGCAACATATTCAGTATAGTACAACCTCCAAGAATGGTCCCAAATCGTAATGAGTGAAGAGACTAATTGACTTATGAAATGCAAATCAAATTGTAATATTCATATGGTATATTCACGTCTTATAACCATTTTCTATAGGGAAGTACTAATTAATATAGTCCTTGACACACTCCTTTATATAAGATCACCCACCATTTCAATATATATTCGAAATCTGATCTTGAAATTCTCCAATCCATATGTTATCTATTCCTATTATTATTTATCTTAAACTTTAACCTACCTACCACCTAGTCACAAATTATATACCTTTTTTATCATCTATTCAAATGTCGTTTGAAGAAAAAGAATCACCAAACCAGACTCTAGATCATATCCTAGGCTGGCTTGAGGATTCTATATCCTTAACCCCATTACCAGGATTCGATGATTCTTATTTGCTCGACGAGTTTGATGGGTGTCAAACGTGGGAATGGGATCAGACTCAAGATCCGGAACTTGGTTTTGTTCAAAACTATAGTCAAGATCTTAGTGCATATGTGGCTTTTGAAGCAACTACCCTGAAAGAGGTAACAGGAGCTCCATTCATTGATTCGGATCTTCCACCGGAACTACAACAACCAAACGATCAGTCTAGAAAAAGGAATTGTGACGGGCTTATCGAGGCCCAACAGATGAAAAGATCAGCAAGGAGCAAGAGAAAAGCAAACAAGTCTAGTGAGAAGAGCTACAAAGATGGTAACAAGGAAGGGAGATGGGCAGAGCAACTGCTTAACCCTTGTGCCTTGGCCATTACGGCAAGGAACTCATCAAGGGTTCAACATTACCTTTGTGTTCTCTCTGAACTTGCCTCTTCTTCTGGCGATGCTAATCATCGTCTTGCAGCTATTGGTCTTCGAGCTCTGCAAAATCAACTTTCCTCTTTTGTGTCATCATCCTCATGGCCTGTTGTTACTTTTGCTTCAGCAGAAGTGAAGACGTTTCAAAAGACTTTGCTTAAGTTCTACGAGGTAAGCCCTTGGTTTGCATTGCCTAATAACATGGCAAACTCAGCTATCCTGCAGACTCTAGCACAAGATCCAATAGATAAAAAGGATCTTCATATTCTTGATATTGGTGTTTCTCACGGTATGCAATGGCCCACTTTGCTGGAGGCTCTGAGCTGTAGACCAGAAGGACCTCCTCCTCTTGTTCGAATAACCGTTTTGTCTGATCTTACCGCAGATATACCTTTCTCTGTTGGTCCACCAGCTTACAATTACGGTTCTCAACTCCTTGGCTTTGCTCGGTCTCTCAACATCAACCTCCAGATTAGTGTACTTGACAAGTTCCAACTCATTCATACCTCACCTCACGAGACCTTGATCGCCTGTGCTCAGTTTAGGCTGCATCACCTGAAGGATAGCATCCCTGATGAGAGAAGCGAGGCCTTGAAAGCACTGAGAAGTTTAAGGCCAAAAGGAGTGGTTCTTTGCGAGAACAATGAAGAATCCAGTAGTAGTGAGGAGGGCTTTGCAGCAGGATTCTCGAGGAAACTGGAGTATCTGTGGAAGTTTCTGGATTCAACAAGCTCGGGATTCAAAGAAGAGAACAGCGAAGAGAGGAAACTAATGGAAGGAGAGGCAACAAAGGTGTTGATGAATGGAGGTTATATGAATGAAGGAAAAGATAAATGGAATGAGAGGATGAGAAAAGCTGGTTTTGGCGCAGAAGCATTTGGAGAAGATGCAATTGATGCAGCCAAATCTTTACTGAGAAAGTATGACAACAGCTGGGAAATAAGGATAGAAGATGGAGATACCTTTGCTGGATTAACGTGGAAAGGAGAGGCAGTTTCATTTTGTTCCTTGTGGAAGTAAGCTAGCCTCTTTAATTATGTTTGCCTTAATTTTCCTTGTAAGCTTCCAAACGAAGAAGCCTTGTGTAAACTGTTATTTTATTGTGAAGATCAAGACAATGCAGCATTTTCCATCTAGGATGGCATCTGAATCACAATATAACTCTCTCTTTTTCTTTTACTTTGGCCTCTGGAGTCAGAATAAAGTAATTTAGGTCTGCCTTTTCCACCCTAAAGCTAACCTTGTTAAGAGCACAGCTATAGAAAACCAGTTTGGTCACAAAAAAAAAGGTAAGATAGTAAGGTTATAACAGAACATCCCTCCAAAAAAAAAATGCATCAAGATTTTTACAGCAGCCTATAGCCCAAAATTATAACAGCAAAATTAGAAGAAGAAGAAGAAATACTAATTGAATGATCACAACCATGCACCCACCAGCTTAAACACTATTGAATGATCACAGACACAAGTAAATCATGCGACAGAAATCAGAATACATGATGATAAAATGAATTTATGTAAGAAAATTATCAGAAAGACAAATTAGCAAAAAGTTATTCAGAGAAAATATATAACAAGAAAAATAATTGGGAAGATGTATATTTCAAACTGGAGATACAAACAGCTGTTAGTAAAATCTTCTCTTGAATGGTCACATCACACACACAAAAAAACAGATTTTATTTTGGAAAACTAGATGGGAAAAGGCCATTAATAAGTAACAGAATTGAAAGATGAAACTTGAATAAGGTTTGCAGTGAGATATATCCCTAAGAAGATAAAAAAAGCACATACAAAGTTCTCTTATATAAATATAATCTCACTGGGGAGGCTTGTACCAACAATGATTAGTTTCTCAAATTTCATAACTTTTTGCAAACATGATGTTTTTGTGAGATTGACAGATTCATTGGTCCTCACACCTCTTAAACAAGGAGATGAAAATAGCAAAAACAAATTAATATTGAATAGCATCAGCAGTCTTGTTCAAAAGGACATGAAACTTTAAAACAAAAAATGAGTGAAAGTCAGAGGAGATGATGCAAGAAGCAAAAATTATGAAAAAGGAAGTAACTCTTAATTTATCTGCACCAAGCTTGGAACATAAGAAGAGCAGACAAGAGGGACACAGTATATCGCAGTAGCATATCCATACATGGAAGGTTTCGCGAGAACTTGAGCTTCTCCGATATTCACAGATTTGAAGTATCCATCTTGTCCAATGATGTAAGCTTTTTGGTAACGACAAGTCTTGGTGGGTTTATATCCATCTAGATCAAAAACCACGGCGACTTTCTTCTCCTCGTCAATGAAGAAACTCCCAGCTTTATGATTAAACTTAAAGCCAGTGAGTGGTCTCATATCCACTTTCAAAAACTTGCTCCACAACACAGCATTGGGCTCAATCTTAGTGGTAACCCAAATCTCCATTATCTCAGTATCAATGGAGTCGTTGCGCTGATATAAGACAGAGAGCTGCTCTTCTTTAACACAAGATAGAGTCACAGTTTCTTCGTAATAAGAGTGAAATGGCAGAGGAAGACGCGGTCCAAATCTCTCTGTAGTAAAATCAAAACAGAGTAAAAAATCTTCAGTCTCTGTTGTATCTATTTCTTCCACCACTCCATCATCGTCCAGTCCCATCAATAGGTTTTCTTTAGCGAAAAAGTAAGTATTTCCCTTCAAAGACACACCATGTTGATAATACTCTATACTCCAGTCGGGAGTGACATCAAAAATCCTCCATGAATTAGAGTTTAAATCGTAGATTTGGTACGAAATAGTGGGGTAATAATCCACAAACCTCAAGATTTTGTGGTTACGGTTGTTGTCATATCCGAGAGCATATATGTCTAGTCTGTGGAAATCGTTTCTGGGTTGGATCCACCTTGTTTGCCCCAAATAGGGATTCCATACCAAGAGCCTTGAGTTGTCTTTGATGATGCATAACACTAAACCATCACAGTGAAATATTTTAGTTACCTCGATCTGGTCAAGTACACTGATTTTCTTTATAGATAGATCAACGAAGTTATCGACGTCGTTGCGGATATTTTGGAGATTGAATCTCAAGGAACAAACCCTAGAATTCATCATCATGAATCCCAGGAACTGATCCCTTGCTATTTTACCAAAAATCAGGTTTTTAGAGTAAGCATCCCACCTTTTGCAAGTAGATCGCACACTTCTCAGAGATGTCAATTGAACCCTCGAGACTATCTCCTCTACCAAATTCTCTGGAAGATCGGATAACTTCGTCATTGTCTCTGTTTTTAGGGTTCAAAGAAAAGGTTCTAACAAAAACTAAGCGTTTTTTTTTTTTAACTTTTACGTTTTGCCCATAGAGAGAACAAAAACTAAGCGTTTTAATTAGGCTTGTAGGTTGCGATAATTTTGCCTCGATATTATCCACACACACAAAAAAAAAAAAAAAAAAAAAAAAAAAAAAACTACAAATTTCTTTTGCTTTCAGCCATGTGCCTTGGCCATTACGGCAAGGAACTTATCAAGGGTTCAACATTACCTTTGTGTTCTCTCTGAACTTGCCTCTTCTTCTGGCGATGCTAATCATCGGCTTGCAAAATCAACTTTCCTCTTTTGTGTCATCATCCTCATAGCCTGTTGTTACTTTTGCTTCAGCAGAAGTGAAGATGTTTCAAAAGATTTTGCTTAAGTTCTACGAGGTAAGCCTTTGGTTTGCATTGCCTAATAATATGGCAGACTCAGCTATCCTGCAGATTCTAGGCTCCAGCACAAGATCCCATAGATAAAAAGGATCTTCATATTCTTGATATTGGTGTTTCTCATGGGTATTCTTAAACATTATTGACTGATCATAGAAATCATGAGGCAGAAATAAGAATACAGGATGCCAAAATGGATTTATATAAAAGAAAATATCTCACAAGAAAAATAATTGGGAAGATGTTTATTTCAACTGGACCAAACTTGAACAGATTTTTATTCTAAAACTAGATGGGAAAATGGAGTATCTTTGGTCTTTTACAGAGACGAACCAATATGATGAAGACTGTTGACTACGAAGAGAAGTTCTTGTTGTGACTATTTGAAAACTGAAATAAGCTTTGAAAGATGAAACTTGAACAAGGTTTGCAGTGAGATATATTTATATAGCCCCAAGAAAATAAATTAGTACATTCAAAGTCCTTATATAAATATAACTTCTTATTGGTTGAAATACTTAGCAGAGTCACACAATTCAGTTTAAGAGAACGCTAAACAAAAGCAAAGGACGATGGTTGATCGCAACTGCACACGTATAGATAAGAGTGAAGATTGAGATATTCTGAATTTGTTCAGAGAAATGGTCTCACAGTCATAGGAAACTGAGAAGATCTGCTAGTGAATGATCATACAACCAAAATAAAAATAAAGAAAATACATGAATTGATTTTTGCACGACTTAGACAATAAACTGCAGATACGAACAACCAAGTTGACCAACTCTAAACAGATTGATTATATTGTGAAACTAGACGGGAAAACGCCAAGGAAAAAGCATCTTTGGTGGTCAAAAAGGTACTTTTAACTGAGACGAAATGCAGAATGTTGATTAGGAAGAGATGTTCCATTTAAAAGCCTTGTGACTGATTCAAAACATGAAGAAGCTCTGAAAGCAACAACAAATTTGAAAGATGAAATTACAACAATATTGTAGGGAATGAAATAGCCCCCACCAACATATACAAATTCCTTGTGTAAATCTCAATCCTTGGGCTTGTACCAATGGTTCATTTCTCAAGTTATAAAACTACCTTTTGCAAACATTATCGTTTTATGAGATTGAAAAATTAAATGATCCTCTGTATTTTCAGACATCTAGAACACAAGGAGATGAAAATAGCAAAACAGAAATCAATGATTGACTAGCGGTAGTCTTGTTCCAAAGGACATGAAAATTAGAAAACAAACAAACAAAAAACTAAACAGAAAGAAAGGGAGATGTGAGAAAGTTGAAACTAATTAAGAAAGTTGCACTAAACTTGGAACATAAAAGGAGCAGACAAGTGGGAGCAGAGTATATCCAAATTTGTCAGGTTTTCCTTGATTCATAGCTTCTCCGAGATTCACAGATTTCAAGTATCCATCTTTTCCAATGATATGAGCTGTTTTGTAGCGACAGGTCTCGGTCGGTTCAACTCCATCTAGATCGAAAACCACAGCGACTTTCTTCTGCTCGTCAATGAAAAAACTCCCAGCAAAAGGGTCAACTGGAAAGCCAGTGAGCAGTTTCATATCCACTTCCAAAAACTTAGTCCATGACACAACATTCTGATCAATCTTATTGGAAACCCAAATCTCCATGATCTCACATGTCTGCCAACGTTGGTGTAACACAGCGAGCTGCTCGTCTCTAACACAAGATAGAGTCACAGTCTCTTCTTGACCAGACTGAAACGGCAGAGACAGACATCGACCAAATCTCTCTGATGTAAAATCAAAACAGAGTAAAAAGTCTTCTCCTTGCACTACCTTCTCATCTCGAGCAACAAAGTATGCATTTCCTTTCAAAGTCAGGCCGCGTTGATGAGCCGGTATTTTCCAGTCGGGGGTGACATCAATAAGCTTCCATGAATTAGAGCTTAAATCAAAGATTTCGTACCCGAAAATGCGGTTCCTGTTTTGATAGAAATCAAAATTCCTCAAGATTTTGTGGTTACAGGTGTTGTCATATCCGAGAGCAAACCTGTCAAACATGTTGTACTCGATGCTGGGTTGGACCAACCCAGCTTGGATTCACCTCCTTTGACACAAATATGGGTTCCATAGCAAAAGCCACGAGCTATCTTTGATTACGCATAACACTAAGCCGTCGCAGTGAAAGGCTTTAGATATCTCTACTTGATTAAATATGCTTACTTGCTTAATAACTGGTTCAACCAAGTCCTCACCGTCTTTTCGGATTCCTTGAAGATCGAATTTCAAGGAACAAACTTTAGAATTCATCATCATGAAACTCAGAAACTGATTCCTTGCTGCTGCTGTTTTTCCAAAGATCCGATTTTTGGATAGAGTGTTCCACTTTTTGCAAGTAGATCGCACTGATCTCAGAGATGTCATCGGAACTCTAGAGAGTATCTCCGCTACTAAATCGACGGGCAAATCGCATATCGTCGTCATTGTTTCAAAAATCTAAGGCTGTAACTCCCAAAAATACCTTAAGTGGTGATGATGAAGGGGATGGAGAGCTGATACTATTTGGGCCACAGATCAAATGGGCCAAAAGGGTAAATGGGTTTTGAAATAGAAGCAAACTTATTAGTGAGAAAACGTTGAGCTTCTGAATCGCTCTGCCTTTTGAAGCAGCTAACTGAGTAGCTCTGACCAAAAGGGTCTCATCAACCACAACCAAAGCAACAAAGCCTCGTCTAGAGTAGGTTGACAATTCAAGACATCTTTATTCACACTTTGTGGAAAGAACCAAGATTTTTTTTTAGACTTCTTGAGACTGAACCATTGTTATGTACAACAAATTAATCATTACTATATGTATATATATATACACATTACATGGACTAGTTAACAATTTGAGGACTCATCAGCTTCCCCATCCAACCATGGTCCCAGGTCGGGAAAACGCGAGTCCTCGATCATACATCCGTTGAATCTCTTCTCTGTATTCAGTCAGAGACTCATCTGGAATTGGTGGAGTCAGCTCAACCACGTCACCCATCTTCAGCTCCCACTTGAGGTCACTTACAGGTCTTTGGTTCACTCTCGGCCTTAGTTCTTCCTTTGCTGGTATGCCATACATGCACCACCTCGAGCTCCCGGGCCCTGCCCGGCTCAGCAGATCCGACACTGTTGAACTTGCTGGAAATTCTTGCACAGACATCTGCATTTTCCAATTTGTTCAATATTAACAATCAAGGGTAATACTCTTGTACCAGATAAGATTGTTTAAAAGTTTATAACAAACCTTGTCATTCTCGATAACGATGACATAGACTGGTCCATCCTGGCTACTGTTAGGCTTATAAGAAGCCGGGCAGTCTTCAGAGTGAGACGGAAACTTGCAAGGAGGTTTGATGGAATCAGAAGAACGGATGGAAGATCGGTCTTTGCTCATTGTTTCGCAATGCCAGGTTACAACCCATCGAGCCCATTCAACCATCTGAAGCACAAACGAGGAGTACTTGCAGTCACCTTCCTTGTACCTCCAATGAGCTGCAAACCCGAATTCAGCTTGCAAATGCATCTCCTGTGTACGTATTTGGACTTCAAGTGGAACTGTTCCATTGTCCATCACTACCGCGTGCAAAGATTGATACCTAAAATAGGAATACCAAAGTCAGATTCATAATAACAAATCTTTAACAAGCCACAGCTTAAATAACACTATATGAACTTACCCATTGAACTTGGGATGAGTTATGTAATCCTTCAGCTTTCCAGGAACTTCAGACCATAAGCTATGAACTACTCCTAAGGCCTTGTAACAATCTCCTTCGTTATTTACAATCAATCGTAATCCATGAATGTCATGAATTTCTTCCACTGTTAGCTTTTTCCTGAAATAATCAAAAGCACAACATCAACATCAGTATTCTTGTTTCACTCACATTGTTTCATCTGTATAAGGGAGGAATGAGAACTTACTTCAACATCTTGCAGTAAATACTATACAAGCTCTTGTGTCGGCCGCATAGAACATGATAAGAAATGCCTTCTTTCTTAAGAGCTTGCTCCAATTTCTCTATCGCAGAAACAATCATGGCTTCATCGAATGAATCCTCAAGCATGGTTGACATCTCATTATACTGGTCTGGGCAAAGATGCTTGAAACAAATATTTTCAAGCTGAACTTTCCAGGTAGAAATTCCCAATCGATTAGCCAAAGGTGCAAATATTTCCAGAGTCTCTTTAGCAAACCTCTGCTGCTTCACTGGGGACAAAGCATAAAGCGTCTTCATGTTGTGTAATCGATCAGCCAGTTTTATAAGAACAGCTCTCGCATCTGCCATTGCAAGAAACATGGTGTGCAGTCGATCAGCTTCAACAGTTTTACACGCTGTGTTGTTCTCTCGAGCGAGTTTACTCAGTTGGCTAAGCTTAGAGACCTACAGAAAACACACACATTGAGCTCAATAAGCTAAGACACACAGATTCTAAATCAAAGAATCTATAGTAAATAGAAGTCCATGTTTCTTACCCCTTCGACTAAATCAGCAACTCCTGCTCCAAAGTTCCTGAGAATATAATCATAGCTCATGAATGAATCGTCAATAGTATCATGAAGAAGCCCAGCAATAACAACAGTCGAGTTAGCTCCGATATTAGCCAATAACATGGCAGTCTCAACGCAATGTTGAAGGTAAGGATCACCACTAGCTCTCATCTGATTACACACACAATAAACAAAAACGTTCAGTCACCAAAAAAAGCAAACAAGAATTCGAAAATTCATGAAAGAGTAGTGACAAAGAGAATTTGTGTTTCTACCTGTCCTCTATGAGCTTTCTCTGCTTCGTAAAATGCTTTGATCACAGATTCATCTTTGAAGATTTCGTGTCTCAATTGAGCACGACTAAGCAAATCCCTAGCATATGGCTTTCTCGTATCTGCTCCAAAACCATCTTCCATGGAAAACGTTAGCTCATCCGAAGAAGACGATCCCAATTCGTAATCCACACACGATCCCAAAGCTTTCCTTACGAATCCGTTAAACAATCCACTAGCTCCTACACGAAAAGATCCGTCGAGATTCCGATCGCGAGAAATTCTCATCGGAGGGCTACAACTACACGAGACTGGACCGTGAAGCACTGAGATAGGGCTTTGGTGATCTCTTCTAAGATAAGAAGAACCCACAAATTTCGCCGGTGAATAACAAAAGGAGCTGCTCAAAGTCAGATCCTTTAAATCCTCACTCCGATCATGGCGTAGTGAAGGAAACTCCTCTACTCCGGTTGAATACGCTGAGCAAGAGGAAGCTGAAGATTTGACAGATGCGCCGGAGAAGAGCGAAGAGAGACCTCCGACGATGGGTTTCTGCGGCGTCGAAGAGGATGCCGACGAACTCCTGGAGCTCAGATCGAAATCACAAGAGATCTGATGTGGCGAGGAATAAAGCGCAATAGTCGTAGCCACCACCATTGGAGCTCGTTGGTTGTGGTTTAGAATCCTAAGGTTCAGGTTTTAGAAACTAAAGAATAAAAGAATATCCAGAAAATTAAGTGCAATTTCCCAGAATTAGCTCCTCAAAATTCGTTAATTTCCCGGGAATCAAAGTCACCTTTTTTCTATAGAAACAAACAGATTACTTCAACCCCACGAATTCGAACACGAAACCCAGATGGAAACTTTACTAAGTTGGGAAGAAGAGATCAAAAACTAAAATTACAGTATGTTACAATTTATACAAGTTTGAATATGAAATTGAAGAGAGGAAAAGTTGCAGAAAACGACTCTAATGCAGACAAGAGGGTGTGTGAGGAAGAAGAAGAAGAAGAGACGAAGACGCTTTGCTTTAAGGGAAATTAATCTGTATTTGATTTTTCTTTTCTTTTCTTTTCTTTTTTTTTTTTCTCTGAGAAGCTACACACACTCTCTCCTTATTCGTCTGTTTTAACTAAGTTCGGCCGACCGAGCTAAACCGATGATAATTACGCAAATGCCCTTGGGTAATTGCTGACTTAAGTGGGGATTATTAGTAAAGTCTAATCTCGTTATGTCATTTATCCATTGCTGTTCGTAAATTATAAACTATAGTACTATATACCCTTTTCTTTATTATTGGGTATAGATTAAACATATCTAAAAATACAATATTTCTAGTTGCTTTATCCCCCGAGCCAAGATTTATGAGATCTTCTGATTTTATATTTAATTTTTTACTCATATCATTCTGTCCTCCAAACTCAAAACACGAATAGATTAAGTGATGCTACAATATTATAATCGAAGCTAATTTGTTGGATTAAAGAGACTTGCGATATTAAACAAACTGATGACACACCAAATTAATGATTAACAATATCCAATCAGATGACATCGATATCTCAAACTCCAATTTGGTTCTAAAATAATTTTAAAAACCATATTCTATGGAGTAGTCACTAAATGGCTTTTGTGTCTTGATGAAAGACATTTCAAGATAAATTGTACGCGCGTGACAAACTAAAAGTAGAATACAAGTTTTATAATTAGCTTCTGATATAATCTTGATTATGTCAGATATTTATTGCATTTTTAAGTTAAAACCTTAGTTGTTTATTATACGAATTAGAGATATGTTATATATAAAAAAAGTTTGTCGGCACTACATCAATTCATGAAATGCATAATTTAAAATTATTTAATAACAACTACATAGTTTTTTTCTGTATCAAATTTTGTTTTAACAAGTACATCGTTTTTTTCGGATAAAAATCCGACATCTCTCTATTTTCGTAATGAGATATTCCTAAATCGTAATCATTATTCATTTACATATGTCATATGCTTTCTTTAGCTTCACGCCAGTGGATGACCCCGCCTTTTTATATACAACTTTATTTAAATATTTTTTATGTATCTTCTTATCCTCTTGGAATCTTTTTATATTTATTTTTAGTCTACGGCAGATGAGTCATCCCATTAGCAGCATCAACTTGATTGATTAGATTTATAACTATTATTAATTATTAATATAGTCTAATGGGGTATGACCTTTTCGCAAATGGAGTTTGTTACTAAAACTCGAACAAAAACCAGCAAATTGTAGGAGCCAAGGGTCCACCATGAGATTTTTTGTTCTCTGTCTACTATTTTTATTATGTCGCATCTTTGTGTTTATTTACGTATTTCGTGGGGTCTCATTTTATTTCAAATCTGTATCGAACCCAAATTGGTGACCGGGTTAACAACTCCCTTGCCCATTCTAAGTACTTCCCTTGTTAAACAGTATGTAAAATTGATCTTTTAACATAAAACCATTGATTGATATAATGATGGTAAACAAATATGTAATACAATAACAAATTATTAACCAAAAACATTTGACGGTAAAGATAAAACAAAACAAAGACTATTTAGCTAACACCATTTCAGACGCATTTTCTTCTTACGCTCAATTTGTTCTTATATATAAGACTAACTAACAAACATATTAAAACCGAAAAGATGGATGATTATTAGGCAAGGGCAACAGTGACATTTTTCAATGCCTTAAATGAATTCCTATATACAACTGGTTTTAAATTAAATTAAATAAAACCAGTGTTTATTTTTTATTTTAACTTTTGTTTGGGAGTTTCTCGATGCTCTGCATCTAAAAGATCAAAGCAGCATTAGAAAGAATTTTGATAAGGACACACCGACGCGTCTCGGAGGTAAACCATCACAGCAAGAAAATTCGCCACGTGGCGAAGAGTCGGCAAAGCTGAACATGGCACGCGTCCGAATTGGCGGCCATGGGCTGTCACGTTCGTCTCACGTGTCCACTCCCCAACTTCATCTCCACGACTTGTGGGGGTCCTGCCTGAATCAAACGGCCACGGTTCTATTTTTGCAGTTTGGATTCAATTACAGCCGTAAATTTTGCTGAGAGTCAACTGGTCAAAATCTTGTTAAAGTCTTTACCACGTGCGTCTATGTATTAAAACGTTTGGATATTTTGGTTTATAATGACCTGGTTTTGTTATGTCGACGGCAGAAGATGATATTTCAAACTTGAGTTGGTTAGGGGAAATATTGGTTTTATATGCAACATTCAGATATTGAGGGAGTCAAATCGGTTCGTTTCGGTTTAAGAATATCGAGAAAAAAAACAAGAAAAGGTGGTCCCTAAAAAACAAATAATGGAAGGCGATTTGCGTAAGAAGCAAACGTATAAGGATTAGGTCAGCCATGACTTGGCCACGTGGAATTGTTGCGTTGCCTTTTTCTCTCCTTCACGCAACCATCCTCGGAGCCTCCTCGCACACGCATCCTCATCCCCCATATCATATGGGCCATATGTATTATTCGGTAGTGTATATAGTGTGGCTTGGTTTACTCCGGTTTATATTTTAGTAAAGATTTGCACTGATACACACAACCATCATTGGCCCAATACAGTTCTCGGGGCTCTCTCTTTGGATCGAGTTTAATGTCCTGGGCTGGGCTTAAAGTTAAATATTTCGGGTTTATAAACCCAATCTCTTTACAAACAAGAATTATGAAACCAATGATTGTTTGTCAAATAACGTGGGATTTAGTCAAAATAGCAAGTTATTTAGTAAAGTTGTGATCCTATTTTATAAAATATTTAATCATCTAATAATATATCATGTCATTTGACCAAACAAACACACTATATGATTCACTATCAAGTATAGTACATTCATTTACTATCATTTCCCTTTTTAACAAATTAGCGTTTCTAATATATGTATGTGTTGGTGAGTGATGCATGAAATAGACAATAGAAAATATGAATTTTAACACTCCATTAAGCATGGTAGCATAGATATACTCGAATCTAAATATGAATTTTCATTGCAAGTACTATCCTCAGACTCAAAAGCGAACACACTAACAAAATCAGAATATATTTTCTTTGAAGTTAGAGAAAGAAATAAAAATCTTTGAAAACAAAAAAGTTAGAGAAAAAAACATGTCTACCACACAAAAACTTCCATACATGTAAAACCAAAAAAAAAAAAAAAAAACTTCCATACATGTAAGTCAATTGAAAAAAAAATATGAAAAGCAATATCTATTCGCCGACAAGAACTCTTACGGACCAAGTTTTTTTTTCCCGTGATCCAATTATTCAAAGCTCCCTCATTTTTTAATTATCTGTTTCATTAGAACTGTTTTATATAGTTTTTGACATTTTTGTGACAGAATTGTTATACGTAAATAAATTTGTTTACATATGATTTCATAAGGAAATGTAAAAACAGTTTAAACGGAAATTTAAAATAACCCCAGTAAAATATAAAGGTAACTAATTTGGAAAACAAGTTAAATAATTAGCTAAACCAGAAAAAAACGAGGTCGGTCGTGGCCAGACGTATCATAGAAAGATAAGCCAAAGCCAGGAGCGGCAAAGGCTGCAGTTTCAACCGTCATGCGCTGCTGTATGGTGGCAGCTCCGGCGTCAGCAAACTCCTTCACAACCTTACGGTAATACGCTTTGATCTTTTTCACGAGCCTCATGTAGTACAGTCTCAGCCACTTGAGCCTCATCCTTGCCACCATCTTCTTAAGCGAGATCCTGCTACGTAGCGTACTGTTTTTCCCGCCGAGACGTACAACTTGTGGCTTACGCCGACGGATATAGATCTTCCGGCGACTTGATGGCCACCGGAATGCAGTGGATGCGGCAGTGATGAATAAATGGGGATCCATTGAAATGTCGCCAGAGAATTTCATAGAAGACGGTTTATGGAGTTTTTTGATAAGATGGTTTATGGAGTTAAGACTGAGAAACTTATATATAGAGAGACAAGAGTCATGAAATGTGTTTTTTTTTGCGGTCACACTTACGACTTAATATGACATATTGCGTAATATCCGTAAACTAATATTGTATGTCCAAATCATGAACCATTTATAGTTTTTGTTGTTAAATAACGAAATATACAATTAAAAGATATATATTTATTTAGGGGATGACCTATATACCACGACATTTCAGTAGTACCACATATTTTGATATTTTTGTTTATTCAGATTATTATACATATATAGTAAATTGCTCATTAATAAAAAAGAAAGAAAGAGAAATTAAACAAGCTGGAAGAGGGGAAAATGAGATAGAAATTAAATGGACTGCAGATTATCTGTTTCTATCATCTTAATTACAGCTGAGTATTAACTAATGGTGATAAATTAGATCTTAGAAATTGGTCAGCTGAGTATTAATCACCATATCGTATAATTTTTATTTGGTAATATATCCAACATGCAATGTCATGTATGTGTTATCTTAGTTAAATGTGTGCATAAACTATCGCAATTGCTGTGTATATAAGAAGCTTCTGGGAAAGTATATAAGAAGGTAAGTAGATAAGCTCACACAAGAGTAAGCCTACTAGTTGTGCCTTGCTGCATAAGAAGACACATAGTAGTAACGTAGCTCAATGGGACCCCTTTACATAGAAAGTCAAATTTTGCAATTTTCTAGTGAAAACAATTCACCGGGAAATGAGATGTTTCTTGACTTCCGAGCAGTTCTGTGTGTACGTTAATTATTGGACGGCTAATGTTTATACATTTATTTATATTTGGTTTGATGTTGACAAAATGCAATAGTACTTCTTTGTTCTGATTAGCCTCTAACTTTCACAATTTATTTTCTATATTTACATAGACTTGTTCTTAAGAATTATTCTACTTATCATCAATTCACTATAAATAAAAATGGGTGAAATAATATGGTATCAGATTTTGAATTTTACTTAAGTAAAGTGATAAAAGAAAAAGTTTTGATGTCGATCCTTAGAGTGAAATTTTACAACGGCCAAGAACCAATCATATTTAACATGCATTCTAATTTCTAACACATATTTGACCAAGTAAATCAGCCCAAACAAGTTATATTATTGATTAAAAGTGGGATATTGTTCAAAATGAATAATATACACCGTACCAAAATGGGGTTTATTGTTCAAAATGAATCAGGAAAACTATCAATTTTAAAGAAGCGTAACGTGATGAAAATCTCGCGATGAAAATAGATGATATAAAGGTGTATTTATTCATCCATGTAATACCAGTTAGTTTGATTTAGAAATCTTACCAAACTAATTGTACCTTCTAATGAAAGATTGAAGTTATTGCTAGCCTTGACAATTTAAAGCAAAATGAGTTCAATCTTATTTGTTTTGTTCGAATCGAAATCGTTTGTTTATTTACTAAAACATTCCACTGCTGGACTGGTGTAAGCGATGATCGAACAAGAACCCCGTGCATAGTGATCTTAACCCAAGAGTGAGTAAACAGATCGGCCCATTAAACAAACCCACGAGAAATGTTTTTAAAGTGGAAACATAAAACCAGAGCCCAATTTGAATAATCAATCAGAACGACTGAGCTGAGCCCTGACTCCATTGAACGGCGACGGGACTCTTAACCACGTGTTCACCGTCGGTCCATTCGATCGAACCGAATTCATGACCCGGCACGGATCCAAGGCTCATAAACGTCACTTCATACTCCAACTCGCTCTTCTCCTTGCTAAACACAAGCTTGCTCGGAGACACCTCGATATCAACATTCGTCGGGGATTTAACTCCGACTTCGTACACCGCGTCGACTTTGCTTCCCACGTTTTTAACAACCCTTCTGTACTTCATAACCTCTCCGGTCGATCCGAAAACCACGGAGAAAGATGGATAATTGAGATCACCGGCGGTTCTGAGCTTGCTCGTTTCGCAGGCGTTGAATAGACTTGGATCTTGAAGGAAGACTAGAATCCCTGGAAACTCGTATCCCACGGCGCAGAGGAAAGCCACGTAATCTTTGACATCGATGTCGTAAACCAATCCAGGATTCAAAGCTTTGTTTGGGTCGACGTGCCCAGCTCCGTGGATGAATGAGTTCGATGATTTACCCGTGGCCAAATCCTCGATTGGTTCGCCGGAGTTTTCGACATCGTAAGCTGTTGTTACGAGGGCAGATTTGATAGCCGCAGGTGACCAATCGGGGTGGGCTTTACGGAGGAGAGCGGCGAGTCCACTGACGTGTGGGCACGACATCGATGTACCGGAGATGATGTTGAATGTAACTCGTCTTGGGTCGATATCCAAATCGGTGGGACCTACCATCCCGGTCCAGCCGGCTAAGATGTTGACTCCAGGCGCAATCACGTCCGGTTTAAGGATAACCGGTGTTATGTGGTTCGGTCCACGGCTTGAGAAAGCGGCGACTCTGGGAGAAGGCGGAGATGGTCCGATCAAAGTACCGAGGAAGCGGATTGTTGCGGTGGGAGAGTCTGATGTTTTAATGTAGTCGCGGATTTGATCTCCAGCTTTAGCTCCGACCATTGTCGCCGGGACGAGATGAGAATCGGCGGTGAGTTCTTCACCGCTTTCGGCTGTATTCGCCAAAATCATACCTGCGCCACCGGCTAGCTTGACGGCACTTCCTTTCTCAACTCTGGCGTTGCCTCCTCTATCACAGAGAACGATTTTGCCTTCCACCAATGATGAGTTCAATTTCCCAGGGTAACACAATCTGCTTCCGCAATCGCCGGAATACACCAGAGAAATTTGAGAATCCGGCAGAGATTCGCCAGCGTACAGCGAAGTTCCCGTGAAGACTTTCCCGTCGCCAGTGATTGCGTCTGCTGAAAACTCTCTATCAATGGTGGAGGCACCGACGGTTAGGATCCAAGGAGCTATGTTGGTCGCGGTTTCAGGACCAGGACCAGAATTCCCAGCGGAGCAGGAAACAACGATGCCGTGCCGCGTCGCTCCAAATGCTCCGATCGCAATAGAGTCCATGTGATACTCCGGGGCATAACCATTGGCGCCAACGGAGAGAGAGATCACGTGAACACCGTCAGCAACCGCATGATCCATGGCAGCGAGGATATCGGAATCGTAGCAACCGCCGCTCCAACAGATTTTATAAGCGGCGATTCTCGCCTTAGAAGCCATCCCACGCGCCGTTCCTTGCGCGTAGTTGTACAAACTCGCGTTAGCCACGACGGATCCAGCCGCAGTAGATGCCGTATGCGTCCCATGACCTTCTGTATCACGCGGCGATCTCGATTCTTTCGCTGCATGCTTCGTTGTTTCATTCCGTTGCGTTAAATATCCTTTGTAAAACGCTCGAGCTCCGATTAGCTTCCGGTTGCAAGATGAAGCAGGGAAATCGGGTCCGGTCTCGCACTCGCCTTTCCATGTAGATGGAACGGGACCAAGACCTGAATCCGAGAAACTTGGATGCTCCGGCCAGATTCCAGTATCTAAAACGCCGACGATCACGTCTTCGCCGTCATCGGAGTTGCTCCATAGCCCAGAGTTTTGTGAGAAACCAAGGAAGGCAGGCGTGTGAGTAGTGTGGATCTGACGCGCCTGATCTGGGATAACGGAGATGACGGAAGGGTGACGGCGGAGGGCAGCGGTTTGGATAAGGGAGAGACGAGCGGAGAAGCCATGAACGGCGCGTGAGTAAGAGTAGAGGAGAGTCGCTGGTTGAGGAGAAGTTGGAAGGGAGCGGAGGAGAGAAACGTGCCAGTGGTTGTGGGAGGAGAAGAGAGAAGGCTTATGAGATCTATGCACGTGGACGATGTAGGATTCTAAGCCATCCGATGAAGAAGAAGAAGAAGAAGAAGATAAGAAACAGAGGAAGAGAGAAAAGAGGAAGAAGGAGGAGCAGAGAGAGAGCTTGGCCATGGCAATGGCGATAGAAGAAGGTTCGTTGTGGGCGATACTTGGGATGACGTATTTATTTATCACTTTGAGCTTCTGAATCTTGTATTTCGTCAATATGCCACGTCAGGAATATATCAATAATTGGTCCCAAATGATTCCCCCAAAAAGATAAAACATTTGATACACTACCATATTAAATTTAAAAAAAAAAACAGTGAATAATGGAGAGATCAAGGAGGAGAGACGTGCGTCACATGACTGATTTAATGTTGACACGAGGATAATATCATAATAATACTCTTGCGGTTATAAAAGAATTGGCAGGTATGACAAAAAGGACAAACCAATAAGAAACGAAGACACGTCTCAAGCACTTATCAAAAGATTCAATTGAACATTCATGATAAGTTTATGATACCATAGCCGCAGCTTTAGATTGCTTGTTAACCAACATTTTGATTTGCATATGTAAACATCTCTGTTGTCTAATTTATTTTCCTATGAAAACGATTTTAATGTTTTAGTTCAAACATTCAAACTGTAATGATTTACCTCAAAACATACAATCCGATCTCGATATATAATAAAATCAAAAAACGAGACTTGAAAATAAGTATAAGTTAACTCAACATTTCCCGCTACAAGTAGAACTAGAAGAAACCATTCACCCACATGAAATGATGCCTTAGAGAAGAACAACTATTTCACCATGTTTTCTTCTTCTTCTTCTTCTTCTTTGACAAAAAGTTGAGACACTCATTTGCTCCATCTCTTATTAAACTTCTTTCTCCTCATATTCGACTTCTTCGTCCTCTTGTTCAACACTTTCTACAATGTTTTAGCATAAACCAAAGTCAAAAAAACAAATTCATGATGATATCTATTTCACATTAGGAGTCTAGTTTTTATCTCTGTTAATTTCATCAAGATACTTGAGAGTTGAGATATTAAAACTTGCCTCGGATCGCAGATTCTGAGCCTCAAGTCGAAACTCCTGCTTGAAGCCCAATAACATTTGTATTTGAAAGGCAAACATATATAAAGAGGTTGTAGACTCAAATGGACCCAACAAGTTAGACAATGACAAGTGTATTTGATGATGTAAGCAGAGAGGATGCTTTCACTAAATTCATGTTCTTTACTCCTGAGATGCGTGGTGAAATCTTCAAGGCTTTGGCATGCAAAAACCTCTTTGCTTGTATCAACAAAAGTAACAGGCAGATTCACCCGTTGCCTGAAGAGGCTGTCTTCTTGTCTCCCCTGAATCAAAATGTCATCAACTAGTTGAGAAAAACAAGAGCTTTTGATTGTTATTGTAACACTGTGAGAGAGAGAGAGAGAGAGAGAGAGAGAGAGAGAGAGAGAGGACAAATTAACACCTTTCAGTAAGCTTTTCCAGCGCCACTCTGCAGAGGTGAGTAAGTTTTTCCAGAGCTCCTCCGGAGGGGCAAGGTCTAAAGATTGTTTAGGAGTATCTTCATACGCCAGAAGAATGTTGAATCCTGTAGCTTGTAGCTCGGAAAGAAAGCGAGAGAAGCAATAAACACTCAAGGAATCGGATATGAACATTATTTTAGCCGGACGTGGATTAACCTCTTCCCACTTACGCAAGTAATGGGTAATGTTTCTGCCGCCTGATTCAGTAAAGGAAAGAAACTTAAAAAAAAAAAAAAAAAAAAAAACAGAGTTGAGAATCTAAACCCTTATAAAATGAGAAAGTATAGCCGATAAGAAGAAGGTTTAAATCTAAACCAATGATTTTTACTATCATTAAAGAAAGAGATAAGAATATTTAACCGCGTGGGTCGTGTTTAACAAGGATTTCAGAGGAAGATAACGCTCGCAGGACGTGATCAGGGGTGTCTTTTAGGTTGCCCATGACAGTGATGGTGAGAGGCCCAGAGCAGCCTAACTTCTCCAACGCCGATTCTATACACGGACGGACCTGACAAGCATCATAACCAACGGGAACCGGACAGCTGTTTTTGTCCCACCAACGTTTTACATTCCACGTACGCAGGCGGCGTCACCTTGTCCTCTCTTTCTTTCAACTTTGCATTTTATATATACGAAACTTATGAGCCTATCTAATGGGCTCTAAATGTGTAGGCTAACGAGCTCCGATCTTATGATATCTTTCGTTTTTTTTTCTGTAAAAATATTAGGTATTTTTGTAGTTTTTTTTTTTTTTTTTTTTTTGATAAAACATTTTTAGTAGTACATTAGGAATGCCATAATGTCAATCTCAAGCACTTATCAAAAATATTCAATTGAATTTTTGGTATACAGTACAATAAGCCTCCGATTAGTTGTTGGTTAAAGACGAAACAAGGTTACAATAGCATTTAAACAGCCGATGGTATGAATCCCATGGCGCAACTGAGCCTGAAAGTGACGAATATCAGATATAGAGCAATGAGTCCAATACCTAAGGTTCTGTTAGGTCGCATGTCATTGCGAGGGAGCATCACCATTGCCCAAACCAGACCGACTACTAGAAACCCGAGTGTGTAGAACAGGCTTTTGTCTTCTGGTAGCATGTATGTCTCAGGACTCTTGGACCATGCGCCTAGAAGCATCGACATACCCAGCCCCACTAGTGTATTGAACATTGGACCTGCATAGCATCCTGATAGAGCGATTTGTACACCATCCCCACCGTTCATTGACAATGCTATATTCGACACTAAGTCACCCATTGAGTTTCCCCAAGCAAGCACTGTTAGCGCAAGTATCGATGGGTTGATTCCATAGATCTCACCAAATGTCACCAGAAGAGCCACAAGTTCGTTTGCAATCATGTAGAACCATACGATGCTCATTATAAACCCACCAAGAACCCAAGGGATCAAGAACCTTTGAGGTGGGTGTTCAGGTTCAGTGTGTTTGTAAGCAAGAAAGCCAAGAGTAGAGCCGATAGCAACACCGATAAAGTATGCCACACCACAAGCTTGAAAACTCACATCGTTTTGGCTACTCCAGAGAGACGCCAAAAGGACAGGCGCTAATGAAACACTGGCCACAGCGTATGTCTTTGACCATGTATCTTCCTCGACTGATGGAATTGTTAACCTCCTAGGAATCGTCAGCGGAATTTCCAACAAGGAAGTCAATTTAGTACACAAGGAGCTCTCAACTTCTGGACTGTCATCAATCCATCCCCAAGGCGGCCTATCTTCCTCTTGTAAACTAACTTTCGCGAAATGGTTTGAATAGATGGCCACATTTGAAGCCCACATCCACTGAGGAACACTCTGTAGCCGAGGTGGACCATCCTCAGGGTCAGTTTCGATCAAGGGGGTGTTCATTGGAATATCCTCTCCAACACTGGGGGAAAATACACTTCCTTGCATAGGTAGCAAAGGAGTAATAGCCTCTAGTTTAAACCTCTTAGCATGTTTTCTCAGAATCACATTCGCTGCCACGAGGAAAGCATAAACCACATATATCGAGACAAACGCAATGGCAATCCGAACTGTCACTTTACCAACCATCAAAATCACCAGCAAAGACACGACCGAGAAAAGGAAGAAACTCAAGTCTCTGATGAAGCATTTCTTATCGATCTTGACTTCCTTATCCGCAGCACAAAGCGAAACAATCCCAACAACAACTGAAGTAACAAATACAGCACCACCCAAAACGCTGTTAAGACCCACTTCTCCTTTCTCTGATCCAACAAAAGCAGCTATACTTGCAAACACATCTGGTGCTCCATTCCCAAGAGGAAGTAACGTAACACCAGCAACAGTTGGAGGCAGCCTCAAAAGCTTTGAGAGCTTCTCCAACGAACAACAAAAGTAATCGGCAGCAGTATTACCCAACAGATAGAACAAAGCAACAAGCCAAACACCCAACATCATGTAACCCAAGATCCTGAAATCTCTACAGGAGCAGTAAAAGAAGTTGAGATAATCAAAAAATCCATCAGGGGAACAACTTGGGTTTGCTCTTAAGAACTCGCATTGATCAGCGTAACCCATGTGTTCATGTAACCCCGAGCATATTACAGTAGTAGTGCTACTCAAGCTCTTATTACCAGAACCATTGATTAACTTGGACTCATTCGTATCAATTTCAGTTATATGCCGACGAACTACATTAAACTGGCTGAAACCATTGTTGAATTGATAACCTTTGGAGACCCAACGAGTACCACCATCGACGAAAGACGCGTTTTTAAACAAAGGGTTTCTGAGTAAATCGCTCCGATCAAAGAAGAAGCAAAACAGAACCAGAGCACAAAGACGGTTAAAAACCCCTCGAAATTTAGGATTTTTGGAGCTATAAAGAAAACTAACGGCGCTCATTTTCAAATCTCAGATTACCAACCAACCATTGATAAACATAAACCCCCAAACCTAATCGAACCAGAAAGGGGCCTAGGGTTTCAAACAAGCAAGCTAAAGATATCAAAATTTGGAGAAAAACCCCAATGGATTCCTAGTTTTCGATCAGGTAAAATGCAAGGTGGTCGCCTGAGATTAATCAGCGATCAAGAAAATGTAAAAATTCCTCGTAATAAACCTGGAAAATTGAAAGTTGGCAAAAAGAGAATTGGTGTGATCGTAGAAGGAAATAAGGGTAAGGAATATCTACGCCTGTCAAACAATGGTGATCAGGTTTATTTGACCCAACAGACGTGGCATTTCTTCATTTTTTTTGTAAAATTGATGATTCGTTAGTTGATGATAAGAAAAAGATTATACTTTATCTGGCATATTACAAATTAAACTTCCGAAATTAGAACATTCCAATTAGTATTTTAACATATATCAGACAAATTTAATATTTAATTCTGAGAATATATTTCTTGTCCTCAGTCCATTCCCCCACTGAAAAACTAAAATAGCGGAAAATAACATATATATATATATGTCTCTACATTTTGTTTGTGTGTCCAAAAAAAAAAAACTCTACATTTTGTAAATATATATAAATAAACATTTTCGAATATTGGATAAAACAAAAAAAAAATGAACCTTTTCATAAAGGGAATAGTCAATAAGATAAGAAATTTTCCCATTTACAACTGCAAATACAAAAATTTACCGCCAAAACAAAGAGTAAGGAAGAACACGCAGAGATGCTTTTAAGGATGTTCCAGTGTTAGCTCTTGTATTAGCCGTTCGATCTGTCGTCTGTAAACAGGCATGAAATGATCGCTTATCATCCTCTGTGATAACCTCACCTTACTATACAATGACCTCGGCGTCAGAAATATTCCTACTCTACCCTCCTCCACTGTCTCTACTTTCTCAGGCCTCTCCAGGGCAGAACCGTCTACTTCTTCGTTAGCGTCTATGGCTTCAGGCCTGACCGTGACAATATGCATAATTTTACCCGGTGGGAGGAATCTGCGGGATTCTTTCATCTCGGCTGTCCGGCTCTCCGGCTGGGCCACACCAGCCTCTGCAATTACGGCTTCTTCTTCTTCTTCGATTTCTTTTGCCACATCGGCTTCTTCAGGTTGCTCTGAAGACTCGTGGTAAAGGTCATGCTCCAGCTGCTGCCATAGTTCAGCTTCAGTCATCCGCTCTTCGCGTGTTTCGATTTCCGCTGGATCCTCACAATCATCAAGATCAGTGACTCCAAGAGGAGGAGATGTTTCATTGTAGTTAGAACACTCAGCTTCTGATTTCCATTTCCCACTGATTTCTTCATCCGTAACAAGAAGAGGATCTGAAGTTTCAGGTCTATCTTGGGCCATTGCTTCAGAAGAATCTAACTGATGTTCCGAGTTTGATTGAGTAACAGAGGCTCTGCGTCGGGGTCCCATACATGACCAAGAAGACAAGCTTAGTGCAGGACGGGTCAGCATGCTTTGAGCTCTTCTCATCACAACCTGCAAAAGTTTGTTTTATTTATAAACTTTTTGAGCATAGCTATTTAAGCTCAGAAGCACATTAAGTGTAGTTTATTACCTGAGTGCCACTAGAAACTGGGCGTAACATTGCACCAGCGCCAGCAACTTTTGCTTTGGCAGTGGCCATAGAAGGAAGTCGTGATCCTAAAGCCGTCGCTGAGCGATAAACAGTGCTGAGAATTCGAGTGCGTTCAATTTGATTTCTTAGATCATTTAGCCAAGCAGATGCTGTTACCTGCAGAGGTGGAAAAGTAAGAAAAAATGGTTTATCGCAAGACTATACAAAAAACTTTTTCCCAAGTGTATAAATGAAGCATAGAATTTGTGGTCTAGGAAGCTAACCTCAGCGCGTAAGTCATCTACTGCTGCAGCAGAAAATGTAGGCACCAGATCAGCTCCGTTTATGACAGATACGATAAAGTCATTCCCAGAGTCAGCTAATTCCCAAGTCATACAAGCAGCTGAAGAACATAGAAATAAAAAGCTCAGTCTTACAGTATATCTTAAGAAGGTATCAACATGTTATTAATCTATCTTGGATGAAAAACCTGGAGCAAATGTAACACAGGTAGCTGTAGAAAGCATTTTCTGCTCCCGTAAAATATATGTTAAAAGTGCAGCTGTTCCACCGCCCAAAGAGTGGCCTACGATCTGCCAACAAAATGCAGGAAGATTACAACGTATGAGGTTAGGGATAGTCTTTAGTTTCTCACCCAACGGGGTTTAGAAAATAGTGAAACCAATAATAGAGAACAGGCCACATAAAGTACCTTGATTTTGTAATCTGGATATTGCTCAAGACCCTTGAGAAGACAAGGGGTGGCAAGTTTTGCTATACACCGGGCAGCAGCAACCATACCACAATGTGCATATCCTAAGACCAAATTGCTGACCCCTCTCTCATTTACAACAGTATGATGGAACGGTACAACTCCTCCTGTTGCAGCAGTTAAGGTGTCCTTGATGCTATGCGTTCCACGGATCAACAACAGAAAACATTTTGTATTGTGATCGACAAGAACCGTAAAGGCTGGCTTCAAAATCTACATGATGCAAAATTCACAACTAATTCTCAATATCTACGTCGAAAAAGTGCCTAAGAGTCTGAGAGTTGTTAAACTTTACCCCAGCTTTGGGTTCGTGAATAAGGACATTTTCCTTTGTAAAGCCGGTTTCTTCTAAGAACAACGGAAACGGCTTCTTGGAGAAATGCCAACACAATGTCAACAAGTGCAAAAGATATCTGAGTTCATTGGCTACTTCTAATCCTTTAAGCTCTATACTATCTTCACCACCAAAGACACGATCAACATGTAGAAGTCCCTGCGATTTTCGTTACACAATTACAAAAACGTTCAACTCAGACCATGAGATCATTAAAAAGTCAAGAACTTATCACGTTATAAAGATCAAGGGATGTATACCTGCCTCTTGATGAGAAAATTGATCCCAAAAGCAAGATCTCCAATAGGCCACTTCCCAAGAGTCTCGGAGTAAGTAAAACGAAGAGTCTCAGAAAGAGTAGAAATGGTCTCCAACCAAGTTGCTGGAGCTTGAATAAGTCTATGCGAAACACGTTCAATCCTCAAAGAAGTACGAGTAGTAGAAGTTTCGGAATTCTCATCGTCCACATCAGATGGACCCGTGATTAATTTCCGGTTCAACGTGTAATATAGAAGAGCAGCTGCTCCAGCTGCTGTAGCCATAGTTGCAGTTGCCATGATCAATCTACCCCTAAAACATCAATGACACAATTCAGTATATCAAACGAAATCACTCAGTAGCTCAATAGCGCTTAGATGTTGAAAAAATCTAAAGACGAAACTCAGTCTAAAACTAAAAAGTAAAATAAAATTGATCTAACTACATTGGATTTCGCAATTTGAATCTCCAGAATCAGCTAAGAGTGCATATGCGATCTTAAGTATCTCCGATTTTTGCCAGAAATCTTCAAAACATCTAAAGCTAAAAAATTGGATTCAATTTTGTACGAAATGAAATTGCTTTCACGAATAATCCCCAAATTAAAAAATATTCGGGATAAAAATAAACAAGTATCCATTAATAGAAAACTCTCGCTTTCCTGAAATTTCTCGAGAACCATAACAAACCCTACTCTGCTGATAACTATCTCGTTTTCAACAGATAAAATTGATTGGGATTTAGCTTGAAATTTGACATGAACAACTGCAAAGGAACAGGATCCGTGAACTCAAAAGAAGCAAAACGAAAAACCCTAAATCTCCCAAACATCGCATCAATTCTTTGAGGATCGAACCTGGAAAAAAAAAGACGAAATCGTGACCCTGATTTTAGGGTTTAACAGTGGAGAAGGTTAAGGTTGCTTGGTTATGTACGATATCTCTGTGAAGGGGACTTTCTCACCGATGATGATAGCTTCAAAAGTGGAATCTAATTTTTGTTTCCCTTATATAAACACCGCTACGTTTTTCTGCTGAGCAAACGCCGCGTAGTTTCGCGCCGCCGAGATCTGATGCTAACGTGGCGATATATTATTGGATCACTTCGTTCCAGAGCCGATGTCGCTAGTTGAACTAACTTGTAACAATAAGTTTTTTTTTTTTTTTTTTTTTTTTTTTTTTTTTTTTTTTTTGCTTGTACAATACAGTATGAAGCATCAAATACATTTTTTTTTGGTTCAATAAGAAATAGTAAATTTAAATTGTATTTTACGAATAAAAATGTGAGAAGCCACATATATCTAACTTATCCTTTAAAACACAACAAAGAAATATAAATGAAATTTTGGATTTGTGGAAGTAGAACTAAGTTGTAGATTTCTTTATTTCTTTTTCCTCTCTCACTCATTTTTTTTGGAGTTTTTTTTTTTGTTTTTTTTACTGCTAATGTGATTGTATTTATCAAACCAAGTATTACTAGTGTTCTTCATTTTGAAAAGATTTTATCGAACATAAATCAAGTGAATGATTGGTGTATGATCATTGAATCCTCAAATACTAACAAAAGCATTTTCTTAATCGTGCAAAGCGAAAAATAGCAATCATATGTGACACAAAAATTGTTTTATTTGGTTTCAACTTTCAAGGTTTTATCTCATTTGGTTGGAATTGGTCTTGTGTAAATGAATTTTTTTAAAGTTGGTCTTGTGTTCCCGAATACGATAAACTTTTGTGGTAATTTTACTTTAACTAAATTATAATCCATGTATTTTCACCTTTTCTATCAAAATTTGTTAACATATACTACATCTCACTATAATTTATTAATTTTTCGTAATACTATTGTAAGAGTTTAATATTTAATTGGGAAGTGTTTGAAGTAAAGTACAACAAGGCTTTTTTATCTATCAAGTCAGAAATCTCGGACAATTTTGCCCTAGATCCCTAAAAAGGATAGACGAATAACATTATTAAAGAACCAGCTCTTATTATTTCTTCGAACTTTCCCCCAACGATTTTTATCATCCAAGTGCAATCGGATCTGGGTTTTATATTTTTTTGACGAACCCGTGTCCATCTTCGATCTGGGTTGCTGAAAGTCCCAATCTTTTTTAATCGATTCGTTAATTTAAACCCTTTGGTCAAAACCCTAACCTAGATTCCTCTTTCCGCCTTCTTTTGTTTCTTTCTATCAATTTTATCTCCTTCACTGGAATCTGAGAACATTATTCGGTTGTGTTATTAAGAAAGACCGAAACTTTTCTTCAATTTCGTGCAGATAATAGTCAGTAGCGATGTCTTGGGCTGGTCCTGAAGATATTTATCTTTCAACCTCACTCGCCAGTTATCTCGATAGTAATCCGTCTCTCTTTCTCTCTTATTCTCAGATTTTTTCAAGCTTATGTGTTTGGGAGCTCAATTTCTGCAAACAATTCAGTGTTTTTTTTGTGCGTTTGATTTTGAATTCTTATTTGATAATTAGGCAGTAATTTCCTGCGGCCTTCTTCAAAGCTTATCACTTTTGGTGTTGGGTTATCACAAACTAGACACTCCTTGTTTATCAATTTTGAATCTTCAAAGCTTTTAGTTTATATATTGGGTCAAATCTTCAAAGCTTGTAGCATGCAAGAGTTATAGTGTGATGGGATTGCTGGCTCATTTTTTGATTCAGTTTAGGAAGTATATATGATTCACTATCGGCTTAAGCATCCAAATTCGAGTTCTTTTCGACATTGGTTCTCTGAGTCTGAAGGTTCATGATCTTCTTTAATGTGCATCAGTCACTTATATATGTTGGCTCTGCTCTTAACAATGTAGGAAAACTTCTTGTGCTCCTCAGAGATGGTAGAAAGCTAATGGGAACGCTTCGTTCCTTTGATCAATTTGGTATGCACTTCTCTTTTTCATTCTCCTACATTTGGGAGAGAGATCTAAACCATACTTTTGTTTGTTGTAAATACACAGCCAATGCGGTTCTAGAAGGTGCGTGCGAGAGGGTAATTGTTGGTGAACAATACTGTGACATTCCTTTAGGCCTCTATGTAATCCGTGGAGAGAATGTTGTTCTGATTGGTGAGCTGGTAAGATTTCTCACTGTTTGTTATTTTCTGTTATCTCACTTTGTGTTTTCCAATTCACTGAGTTTGGCCTCAAACTATGTGTTAGGACACGGAGAGAGAAGAGCTTCCTCCACATATGATACGTGTCTCAGAGGCAGAGATTAAAAGGGTAAGGCATCTCGTCACATGTTCTAACTTTCACACATGAGTAACTACTTGATTAGCAAAATTGGACTCATTTGTGATATGGTTTTGGGAATCTGTGTTGGTGTAGGCGCAAAAGGTGGAGAGGGAAGCGAGTGAGCTGAGAGGAACAATGAGGAAGAGAATGGAGTTTCTTGACTTTGATTAAACCAGATTGTGTCCCCATTCATTCTCGGCTTGATGCTCTGCTTTGGCTCGCAAGTTTTATGATGAGCCTTTTTGGTGTGTTGATTTGAGGGGATCGACACAAATCTTTATGTTTTATTTTGGAAGGATATGACAAACAAAATAATCTGTGTCTGTACTTTTTGTCATCGGATCTATTTTTTTACCTCTTTAAATGATAAAAAAAATTTAGCGATTTATTTCCTTAGCTTGGAATTGGTCAGAGATGGAATGATTTGACACTGAAATCAAGACCTAAGATTTTTTCCTTTTGAGCTTTTGAAGAAAACTGAACTTTGGCTAAAACTTGCAAACAAAGGGATTCGCAACAAAAATGGGGCAAAATAATAGATAGAGGACGTGGCACATAGTGGAATTTACATGGTACATTATTGGTTTTGTGATCAATCAGGACTTTGTTTAAAAGGAGACAAACAACACACAAATATATATGTTTTACCTGTGAATAAAAATTCAAAGAATGGGTCTATTTGTATGACATCCTAATGTGTCTGAAAAAAAGAAAGAAACAAGACAAGCTCTCTCGGTTCTCATCGCCTCCTCAAGTGTGGTGGTGTGGTATATCCTTCGAAGAAATCCAGAACAATGGTCTCTATATCTTCAACCGAATATTTCAAGTAGTTCTCAGGGTGTCTTCCACTCTCTATATGACCCCTGAACCTTCCTAGAAACGATCTATAAGCCGGGATTAGATGCTCGGATAGCGATATTCGGAGTTCCTCTCTAAGCTGAGCATCTGGAACTGACCATGTTGACTGAGTCCTATGAACCTCTTCGAACATCGTATTGAATGCCCTGAACCTTTCTCTTAGTGCGCTTCTTGATACACCTGACGAGAAACTCCCACTCACATGTAATCCTTCATCCCTCAGGCTATTCAGTACTCTGACCCATGTGGCTCTCTGGTAGTTTGTGGCTGCGTGTCTGAATATCCCAGTGAGTTTCCTTAAATAATGGTCTCCAATCATTTCTCTTAGCTCTGGTGACCTTTTCACTTTATGAACGACGTAATGGATGTTGTTCATGATGAATATATGAGCTAGAGATGTGTCTCTGTAGTGGTGGGATTTCTCTTCTAAGTTGAAATGCAAGACCACAATCAACCATATCAAATGCAAATCCAATGGAGATTTACTCTCTAGCTCTGTGAAATCCATATCAGGTGTGTTTGGATCAGACCCATTTGAAGGATTCGACATGATGAGATCATCCAGCGTTTGCTTATAATCAGAGATCATAACGATGTAGTTCATCACATACCTTGTCAATGGATGAATTGTTCCTCCAGGGACAGGAACTACTGAAGGTTCACGAAGAACAGCATTCTCGAATTCCGAAAGTATACCTCTCGCTGCATCCGCTAGTCTCGATTGGATCTCAACGGCTTGAGCACGAATAGAATCTGATGAATCTGAGTCAAAGATTGCTTCAATATCTGGCAACATATCACTAAGAGCATCGTGTAAATCCAGAATCTTGAAGAGCTTCTCAGGTGATCTTCTACTGATGCTTATAGCTTCAGGGAAAGTAAAAAGTCGTAGAGCAGATGCTTTCACTGTCTCCATGAAACATATATCATCCATGGCCGTGCATATACCGTCAAATAGCTGCTCACATAGTCTCTTTTCACTGGAGAATACAACCCTAATGCAAACCTTAGCTGCACGGATCCATTGCCTAATCTTTCCTACTACAGCTTCCCAGTCAAGCCTCTGCACATCTCCGATGCTGATCTTCACAATCCCTAGCTGCTTGAAGATTGTTTCCATGGCTGATTTTCGAACGTTTCCATAGACTTGGATACATTCACGGGAGTAACCGGCGGCGACCATACGCTGAACAATTGATCTCAAGTCAGAAATTGCCTCCGGCGATATCAGATCCATCTCGCGTATGCTGCTTGTGGATCTGTAACTGCTTCTTCTACGCGTTAACCGGCCTGAACCGGAACCACCTGGTGAACTGGATTCTTCTTCTTCGGCAACATCAGTAGCTGTAGTTACGCTGCTATCGTCTCCAACCTCGACGCATAGAGACGGAGATGATTCATCGAGAAAAAGTGAATCAGGCTCGAAAACAGTTGTCTGGGACAGAAGAATGCTTCGGAACTCGTCTTCAAGCCTAGCCATGGCGATTTGTATAGCTGAGTTGGCTTTGACCTCGTAGTCATCGACTGCAGCAGAAGCAGCGGCGGAGGAGGAAGAAGAAGAGAAGGAGATAGAGGTAGAAGACAAGGACCTTTGGATTTCATCAACGGCTCGCAGGAACCGATCCACCTCATCACGATCGCTTTGGAAAATCATCTTCCCTCTTGCTTCCTCAGACGCCGTCGAATCCCACCGAAGTATTATCCTCTCCGCCGTCTCTAGTTTCGAGCCATCGGAATCTAAACCGCCAATATTCTCCGGCAGTTCCATCTAAAATCAATCAGACACCAAAAAAATCAAAAAAAAAAAAAAAAAAAAACGAAAAAACAGAAAACAACAAAAAGTCGAAACCAATTGAATCATTCACCTCCACAAATTCAATTAGGTTTTCTCAGATGAATATCTTTGAAGGAGATTGGTAGAAACAACTCTAATTTTTTTTTTTTTTTTTTTTTTGGCAAATTTTATAATAATCAAGAAATTTGTTTATTATCAGAAGTCTAGTAAGGCAAGCTGTAAGTTGTATTGTTTTTTGTTTTAATTTTGGAAGTTTCTGTAAGAGGTGGTGGGAAAACGGAAATTAGTGTTAAAGACTTTTCAACTCCTCGTGTGTTTGTGTGTGTACCTTGCGAAATTTTAACTTCTCCGAATTACTTGCCGGCGGCGTAAAAATGCCGGGAAAAAAAAATTAAACTTTACTGTTGAATGATTTGGCGGTGAAATATAGTCATAAATGCTATTATGCCTAAAAGATAGTCCCACTTTCTCTGAAAAGAGACACATCTACATATCCAATCATGTCTTATGATCTTCCATTTTATAGTGGGATCATTGAAACCAGTAATTTTGGTAACATTTTGTATTATCTAATAATTTTTTTTTTTTTTTTTTTGAAAAATACAACTGGATAGATGCAACTGTTTTGGCAAATGCTTTAATGAATTTAGTTTCAATAATCAAAATAATTTAGCCGTACTCTTTTTAAAAAAGCAAAAACAAAATAATGTACTGCTAATAAATTCGAAAATTGACCTTGAACAGATAAGTTTTTATTTTAAAATTTTGTCTTGAAGTAGTATGACGTGGTTGTTGGACCATGTTAGCAAGGACATCAAATTATATTATCTCTGACATTTTGTAATCAAATTATCTGAGGATAATAACGTACAAATTTGGTGAAGATTTTCAAATTATTTATAGTGGAGATGTTTTATTATATTTTTGAATAGTCGAAAACCAGCTAAAATCAATGTACATTGTCAAACCTCATAATGAGTTGTGGTTGGTGGACCATACGTGATTTTAATCGAGCCAGTTAACTAAAAAGAAATAATACAGTCGTAATGATTAATTTAAGGTAATTAATAAAAGTCTCAAAGTTTGTTAAGCTAACAAGTGATAATGAGATAGCAAAATAAAAATAAACTGAAATTTTCATTTTAAATATTGACTTAGACCACGAGACACGAACTCGATACATTTATCAAATTCAGACAGAAGACCGGACTAACCCAAGATACACGCCTGGGGTCCACATAAAATTCAGAATAATGGTCCCTCGATATCCACGCGATCAACGACGTTGTTTACATATGGGCTTGGGCCTGAACATGGGCTATCAACAAGGAGTATTATTGGCTGTCACCAAAACTGATTATCACAGTTCAGTGACGTTAGTTTCACCTCGCTTCTGCTCTGCAATTTAGCAATAAAATAAATCGTGCTATAAATAGTTCACTTGTGCCGCACGGTCCCTCTCATCTTCTACGGACAGCTTCTTTCTCTTTCCTCTCTGATTTTTTTTTTCTCTTTCTACCTTTTTCTTTTTTTTTTCTTTTTTTTTTTTCCCTTTTTTTTTTTTTTTTCTCTCGTTTTTCTTTCTTCATCTCGTGAGCGATAGTACCTGAACCCTAGGGGAGGAAAAATCAAAAATTTTCTGGGGGAAACAAACAGATATCTTTCTTTTTCGCAGTGGGAAAAAAAAAATGCAGAATCCGAGACTGAAGCAACATCAGCAACAACAACAACAACAACAACAAGCTCTGATGCAGCAGCAAGCTCTGATGCAGCAACACTCTCTTTACCATCCTGGTGTTTTGGCTCCTCCTCAGGTTTTTCTACCTATTACATCTCCGATGTGTCTAATTTTGGTCGAAATTGGGAATTTTTTTAAATAGTTTTAATTCCATTTTCTACACTATCGCCTCTCTCGTGGGTCCTTTCATTCCGGGTCGGGTTTAGTTTGTGTTCATCGTTTGAAGCTAGGGCTCATTCGTACAGGGTGTATCTTTGTGTTCCTTTTTATATCATTTGATTGAACAAGAAGGCTAGGGTTTCCAGATCCTGTTAGCTAGCAATTTTTGTTCTTTTATCTGTTGATGTCTTTTTTTTTTTTTTTTTTTTTTTAGTTCTGCTCGGATTTTTGAAATGGACAAAGAATTTTATTTCGCTGAGCTGATAGTTACCTTCTCGAGATTGCATTTTCTCATGGGGATATAAAAGAAATGATCTTTCTTCTTTTGCTGCGATCCATTTTTCATTTTTCTTCTTTCCTTTTTTGTTTAATCATGCTTTTGGCATTTGCAGTTAGAGCCTGTTCCAAGTGGAAACCTTCCTCCTGGTTTTGATCCCAGTACTTGCCGTAGCGTGTGAGTGAGCATTACTTTGCAAGTTTTTGTTTGAAAGTGCAGTTCTGAGTTTGTGATTTTAACTCCTATAATCATTCTAATATTGGCAGGTATGTTGGAAACATCCATACACAGGTCACAGAGCCTCTTCTTCAAGAAATTTTTACAAGCACTGGCCCTGTTGAAAGCAGTAAACTCATCAGAAAGGACAAGGTTAGAGAGATTCGAAATTCACCTCTTTTGTTACTTGATATAATTGTGTTTAGATTGTGAAAGCGACCCTCTTATAAAGTAGCATTCTTGTTATGGACAAGGATGACAAAACAATATGCTTATGGAAAATTCTAATTCCTGCTCTGCTTATCTCAAACTTACTAAAAATGGACTAACGAATCTATCTGATTTCACAGTCATCATATGGATTTGTTCACTACTTTGACCGAAGATCTGCTGCTCTGGCTATACTGTCTCTGAATGGAAGGCATCTGTAAGGAACAATTTTCATTGTTCTGTTCCTCTCTTTAATTTTCCAACGCTTTCACTTAGGTTATAATACTTGAGTTCACAGGTTTGGACAGCCTATCAAAGTCAATTGGGCCTATGCCACTGGTCAGAGGGAAGATACATCAAGTAAGTTTTGATTTTTCAAAATGTTGCATTATTGTTTGTTTGTTTTTAGGAGAGCTTGGTTGCTCAATGCTTTTGTTTCTATGTGTTCGCAGGTCATTTCAACATTTTTGTTGGAGATCTCAGTCCAGAGGTTACTGACGCAACATTATATCAAAGCTTCTCTGTCTTTTCCACTTGTTCGTAAGTTCTGATGCTAGATCAACTCCTTTTAACTAATTCTACTTGGTTGTAAAAATAAAAGAGTGTCTGATGTACTAAAAACTCCCATGTTGATTAAGCTTATCTTTGACTGAGTATTGTATTTGCAGGGATGCGAGAGTTATGTGGGACCAAAAAACTGGCCGGTCAAGGGGCTTTGGGTTTGTTTCCTTCCGCAATCAACAAGTAATGCATATTTCTCTATTTATGCGGTGAATGTTTGTTTTTGCTCAAGAATTGTTCATGGTTTACATTAAGGCTAAATGTTAATTTCATTTGCAGGATGCTCAAACTGCTATTAATGAGATGAATGGTAAGGGATCCTATGTAGCTGAAATCTCAGAACTTTATTCTCATTTGTGAACTCTGCTTTCTCGATCCTGAAGTTCTTAAAATTTGCAATTCATCTGCATGATACTGTGCCTAGAAAAAACGAGCTCGTGGATTATGTGTTTTCTTGATTTATTAGTCAAGAGTTTCTGAATGTTACATAACTTCTGTTTTAATGAGTCCCAGCTTCTAGAATCGAGTTTTTCTCGTTATTCGTTGCAATGAACCTTTGTTTCTATCACATATTTTCAGGTAAGTGGTTAAGTAGCAGACAGATCAGATGCAACTGGGCCACGAAGGGCGCTACTTCTGGTGAGGATAAGCACAGTTCTGATGGAAAAAGTGTTGTAGAACTTACAACTGGCTCATCAGGTTGTCTTTTATTTCTGTGTTTCAACTACACTGATTTTTCTGGGTAGTATTGAAAACTCATAGCGAACAAAGTACATTGGTCGTTTGATTGTGCAGAGGATGGTAAAGAGACCTTAAATGAGGAAGCACCTGAAAACAATTCTCAGTTCACCACTGTTTACGTGGGAAACCTTGCTCCAGAGGTAGTGCTCCTTGTAACTTGGTTCACTATCATAACAAAAACAGTTCTATTGAGGCTCTTTGATGAATTATTGCATCAGTAGATTTTGGGTACATCATGACAGCTTTTTATTTTGCAGGTAACTCAACTTGATCTACACCGCTACTTCCATGCTCTTGGTGCTGGAGTTATTGAAGAGGTCCGTGTCCAACGAGACAAAGGCTTTGGTTTCGTGAGATACAACACTCATCCCGAGGCTGCTCTTGCTATTCAGATGGGTAACACTCAGCCTTACCTCTTTAACAGACAGATAAAGGTATTTTAAACTTGGCTTGCCACAGAACGTTCTCTCTCTATCTATTCTTACTGTTCCAAAAATTGCATTATCTGACATCTCTAGAAACGAGAGATTTAGCATGTAATCTGGCATTTGATTCTGTTATCATGTTGATTGTAGTGCTCATGGGGCAACAAGCCAACTCCACCAGGAACAGCCTCAAACCCACTTCCCCCACCTGCCCCAGCCACAATGCCTGGTCTGTCGGCAGCTGATCTCTTAGCCTATGAGAGGCAATTGGCACTAAGCAAGATGGCTAGTGTGAATGCCTTAATGCATCCACAGGGTCAACACCCTCTTAGGCAGGGTGCTCATGGAATCAATGCAGCTGGAGCTACTGCAGCCATGTACGACGGTGGCTTTCAGAATGTAGCCGCCGCACAGCAGCTCATGTACTATCAGTAATAAACCTTAGATCGTGGTGCCGATCTTAAGTTTCAATCTCTTTTGCTTAATTTTTCTTTTTTTTTTTCTTTTTCTAGAACTTGTTTGTGTGTGTGTGTCTGTCTGTCTGTCTTCTCTCACTTAAGTTATCCATATAAAGCTTTTTATCTGCAGTTGTATGCTTAGTTTTGTATCCCCATGGATTGTAAGACAAGCAAATTACATTCAATAAAAGGGATTTGGATATCCATCTTACGTTATTTGACATGAACACACAAACATACAAAAAGCACTGCAGAAGAATCAGTCTGTCTCTAACCGAGAAATGTATGTATCATAGAAATTCCCAGCTTTCTCGAGATCTCCCAACTCAGTATAACAGTCTGCAATAGCACCATATGCTTCAGTGATTCCAGAATCTTCTCCTTCTCTCTTCGAGATGGCTAGAACCATGGAGTGATATTGTATGGCTTCTCTATACTTCCCTTGACGTTGCAGCGAGGCGCCTAAGCCTCTAGCAGCCTTCTTTTCTTCAATGGGGTCTCTGAGATTCTGGGCAAGTTCCAAAGCTATCTTGAACTCTGCAAAGGCTTTCTCTGGCTCTTGATTCCTCAGAAAGGTCTTCCCCGTTTTCAACTTAGAAATCAACTCTTGTTTCTTTGGTTCCACAATGATTTCACTTTCGGGGATTCTTGCTCCAATTGGAGCATAGCTTAAGCTTGGTGCATAAGACTCGATTTTGGCTTGTCTCCTAAGAGACGCGTTAATCTGACGTAGTTGTTCATTCAACCTCTGTAACTCCCCTTTCCTCTGCCGAGCAAGCAACCCTGGTTTGTGCATCACAAAAGTGTTATCAAAATCCCAACTAATACAGTTGGTCAAAACATACATTGAAGAAAGGACACATTATATTACCTCCAACAGTGGCTCCAACAAGAGCTACAAGTAACAAAACTGGCATGTTAAACATGGAGCTCTCTGGCTCACATATCTCAGCAGCAAAAGCTTCAAGCGGTGTAGCCATCAGTAGGGAGTTTGTCAACAACACTGCCATCGTAGGTAATTTGAGCCTCCCAATTCCCTGCCACATCTATCTTTAAAGGCTTATAATGACAAAGTAAAACTTGACAACCCAAAAAAACCCAAGTGAAGACACTTTCCTGGTATGAAACATCCTGGAGCTAACCAACATACCTCAAAATCTGACAACTTGTCAAGAGTTGCCACGGTGGAAACTGGTGTTTGTAAGATTCCATTGCCTTGACGATCCTTGGGCTGGGAAGACA
Organism: Barbarea vulgaris; assembly: GCA_963667165.1. Classification (NCBI taxonomy): domain Eukaryota; kingdom Viridiplantae; phylum Streptophyta; class Magnoliopsida; order Brassicales; family Brassicaceae; genus Barbarea; species Barbarea vulgaris. The sequence continues at coordinate 5,109,222 of OY763893.1, forward strand.
AATGTGTAATCTTGGAGATAGGATGATGAGCCGCAGGCTTTCTGATTACTGAGTAGCCAATAGATGTAGCAAACTTTCCAATCTCTGAAATGAGCCAACAAAAAAAACACAATCTGTGAGAAAACCATCAAATTCGTTTGTTTATAAGCTCCTTAACTCTACAGCCTACATGTATAAGATTCAAGTATTCAAGCTCTTCTTGTACACTGACACAGAAGTGTATCATAATGACAACAGAGACCTCAACGAATACAAATGAGAACAACACTGAGCTTATAATTAAACTACACACTAATGTCATCTACATGGCAAAATTCTGGAATTTATTCGCTCAAACTAAACTAACATCCCCAGATAGCTTAATCATAATCATTCCGGACGAAATTCAGAAAAAAAAAAAAAACTCAGAGATCATTCTCCGAGATTCCAATGCATCGTTACTAGAAGAGGATCACTAACAAAGACTCTGAAGTGGAAATCTGATTTAGCGAGTGAACGATGAGCTAACCTGGACCTCGAGACTTGTCGCGCGGCGGAGGTCGACCGCCGGAAGTATGAGAGAAGGAGGAGCAACACCGGATAAGCGCCGCCATCTCTAAAGCTCTCTCTCTGAGGATAAACCAAACGCCTTGGGAGCTTAAACCCGTTTCCGCTGGTCTATTTTATGACTGTCCCTATTTAATTACAGTCATACCCTTTTTCACTTGAAGGTTGAAAACGCAGCGTTTTAAGCAGTACTTTGCTTTAAACTCTGGTATAGGGGCGCGTGACTGTTCTGTGTCGTAACCAACCACTGTATTTTCCCAGCGGAGTCTTCCACTGGTGGCGGAGGATTATAAAGGGTTTAAGATTTTGACGAGCTATAAACCCTAATCGACGCTCAAGCTTTGCTACTCTTGTGCTAAGATTTGAAGTTCAAAGGTGAAGAAAATGGATATGGATATGGACACTTCCCCTAACTACTTCGATCCCGAGGTCCTCAGTGTTAGAGATCAATTCCGTCGTTACCGGTAAACTATTCGACTACCTCTTTTTCCGATTTGGATTACTATTTCTCGATTTTCTGGGTCTCTTTTATATTGGGTCTTACGGTGGATTTTTTCCTGAAGTTGTCGATTGTGTGTAAGTACAGTATAATTTAGCTGGTTGTAGCTAAGACTTGAGTGCATTGCTCTCGAAAGGTTCGAAATTCCGCTGAAGTTTTTGATTTTCTCTGATGAGCTCAATCTTGTTAGGGTTTATGCTTTTATTAGTTCATGAAATCTGCGTCTGGATTTAGCTCATTGATCAAATTGAAGAAAATCAGTCTCGGAAACTTTTTCTATTCTTTATTTCTTGTAACTCTGCGTTGATGTGTATTGTTTTAATCACTTCTTTGCGTGTTTGAGGTATAACATTTTTGATGCCTGTGTGTAAAATTACACATTGCTTTGCAGAAAGAGACACTCTACATCGCCACATGAGGAAATGTTGAGTTCAAATGTCAGCGAGAATAGATTACTTTATGATGGGCATATCATCCATAGTCCAACAAACACTGCTTTGCTTCTTGAAAACATTAAGGAGGAGGTTGACAACTTTCACCCTGATCATTACCAAGGAACACCTACAAACCTGCTCTCTGCTTCCAGGAGGGAAACTGATGGAGTTCGGGATGATGATAATGAGGCTTTGTTTCGTCGGGTAGAAAATCAATCACTCAAGGCTTGCAAGTTTGAGAATGATGAGTTAGCCGAGAGTGGAGATACAACCTTTGCTTTGTTTGCTTCTCTATTTGATTCTGCACTTCAAGGTTCGTATGGTATATCAGTCTTCGTATTAAATATGTCTACATACGTGAACATGCAGATTTTTGGCTGTGTTATGTTCGTGGTTCTCATTTTTCAAAATCTCAACTAATCAATGTTCCTGCTTTTTGTGTTTGTAATATTCCCTTTATTTAGTTGCTAGAGTCCCATTAATGCCTGGTTATTTCTTCTTTTAATTATGACGTCTTGGTTCTGCAGGACTGATGCCCATTCCTGATCTAATATTGAGACTTGAGGATTCATGCAGGCATGTTTCACAATCAATTAGGTACGTCTTCTGGCTCTGAGAGAGTAAGATTTAAACGGTCAAAACTTCTTCAACTTTTAAATTTTAATTCTTGTTTCATGCCTTTACGGTTATCTACAGATATGGATCAGATATAAGACATCGTGTTGTGGAGGATAAACTAATGAGACAGAAGGCTCAGCTTTTGCTTGGTGAGGCTGCCTCCTGGTCACTTTTATGGAACCTATATGGAAAAGGTTAGGAAACTCGGCTCCATCTTTCTATTGCTTTGGCTTTTTTGAACCGGGTAGGCTTTGTGTTCATTTTTTATCACTGATGTCTGTTAAACCTCTGTGTCATGTAATATTTTCATGTCTACCTGGAAATTTTTCAATTAAAGTACTGGGTGGTTTGTGTCAAAGATGGTATTAAAACAAATTGTCTTTGTTCTTGCAGTTACTGAAGAAGTTCCGGAGGAATTGATCCTGGTAATGCATTCTTTCTTAATCTTTCTTGAAATGAATCATTTTATATTGGATACATCTTTACCCATGGACTTATTTGACTTTGTTTAATGTTGGCAGTCCCCATCAACATCTCATTTGGAGGCTTGTCAATTTGTTGTAAACGACCATACAGCTCAGCTGTGCCTTCGAATAGTCCTGTGGCTTGAAGAACTAGCTTCAAAATCACTTGATTTGGAAAGGAAGGTGGCTATTCCAATATATTCTTTTTTCAATATATTACTTTACCATTGTCATTTTGGCGTGATACTTGATTGGTTGATCTGGTAATTTAGGTGATTGATCAACATTCAATTAGAATTTAGTTACATATTAATGTTCTCAGGTGCGGGGATCTCATGTGGGTACTTATCTTCCTAACGCTGGAGTGTGGCATCACACACAAAGATATCTCAAGAAAAATGGCTCTGCCGCTGACACTGTACACCATCTGGATTTTGATGCTCCAACCCGTGAACATGCTCGTCTTCTTTCTGATGACAATGTAAGCCTGTTCAGCCATGGTTGAAGTTTTGTTCGTTTAAATTAGTAGTGCTGATGCACATGTTTTACATTTCCTTGGATTATTCATTCAATATGAAATAAATGGTATACATCTAAATAGACACAAAAAATATAGAAAAAAAGTAATTAAAACAATTTTGGTGGGACTGCAGACAGCAATGCAATATGGACGAAAAGGGTGAAAGAATTTTTGTCAGAATGGCCGCCAGTTTCTTTTTTAAACTTAATATTTGATACTTTAGTTTTTTTTTTTTTTTTTTTGTCGTCATTTGATACTTTAGTTATTTGTAGCTATTTAGCTTGGTCTTGGGCGTATAACGTAGCAATTGTTAGTGTTTTTTTTTTTGTATGTTCTAGTCTCCCTGTGGATGGCTATATCTATAATGTAAAGGTCATATTTCGTTGTCGTCTCTGTTGGATCAAATTAATATTTATGACTTCTCTTTGGCAGAAACAAGATGAATCTGTTCTCGAGGATGTTTGGACTTTAATAAGGGCTGGGAGAATAGAAGAGGCATGTGATCTCTGCAGGTCCGCTGGGCAGGTAATATTACTATGAATTCTTTAAGGGTGATGATTAGAAAGGTGTTTAGCGATAATGTCGATTTAAATTTCTACTTTGGCAGCCATGGAGAGCTGCAACTTTATGCCCTTTTTCTGGAATGGACATGTTTCCTTCTGTTGAGGCACTGGTAAAGAATGGGAAAAATAGGACTCTCCAGGCCATTGAGCAGGAAAGTGGCTTTGGCAGTCAGCTACGTCTTTGGAAATGGGCGTCCTACTGTGCATCGGAGGTGATACAAATTCTGGATAGTTTTGTTGCTTTCTTAATGAATAATTTTTTATCCCCTCCCCCAGAAACTTAAATTACTGTTCTTTCTTTCTTTTCTTTTTTTTTTCTGAAGAAAATTGCAGAGCAGGATGGCGGCAAACATGAAATTGCTGTTTTTGCAACCCAGTGTAGCAACCTGAACCGCATGTTACCCATTTGTACTGACTGGGAGGTAAAGGCATGCACACTTGTGTAGTCAGATTCATTTTTATTTAGAATATTCCAACTTTGCTTCCTTGTCTCCCATTGGTCTTTTAATTAATGTATTTTGACATTTTTTTCTTGGTTATGCCAAATTCTCAGCATTATATTTTAAGGTGCTTATTTGAAACGTCATTTCTTCTTAAGTTATCACCCTGCACGTGTGTCCCTGTCGATTGAATTATTCATGAGATATTTGGTTATTGTTTAAAGATGGTTATGTATCATTGACAATACTTGTTTTCATTGGTACCATTCCTATTCAAAATCTTTGATAAAATGGAAATTGCTATCACCTCTAACTTATTGCATAGCGCACCCTACCTGCTGTGTGCATTAACATTGTTTTAGCGTTGACGGTGAATTTTCTTCAGTCAGCTTGCTGGGCGATGGCAAAATCATGGCTTGATGTTCAGGTTGATCTTGAACTCGCCCAATCAAAGCCAGGCTTGACAGAAAGGTTTAAAAGATGCATTGATGAAAGCCCTGAAACTATGCAAAATGGTTTACAGGCATCACTTGGGCCAGAAGATTGGCCCCTCCATGTTCTAAACCAACAACCTCGTGACCTTCCTGCTCTTCTTCAGAAACTCCATTCAGGGTATGCATGTGACTATTGGGAAATTAACTTTTTGTCTTCGCTGTAAAGAGCTGCAGCCCAATGTACTGTTTTGTTCCTGGCGCAGGGAAATGGTACACGAAGCTGTTGTCAGAGCATGCAAAGAGCAACATCGGCAAATTCAGGTATTTTAATTGCCAAAGATTTTTCTGTCAAGCTATAAGAACCATATATTATATGCGTAGCCATCCCTAATACTTTCTTTGGCAGATGAACCTTATGTTGGGGAATATATCACATCTTCTTGATATCATCTGGTCATGGATAGCGCCCTTAGAAGATGATCAAAGCAACTTCAGGCAATCACTTTAATTAAAACAGTTCTGGGATATAGTTTTCTGTTGATTATCGGATCTTAGCATTTTCTTTCGAATTAACCAAAATTCCCAACTCAGCGAGGTGGTGGTAGGAGTCTCTAAATGACTTAGCTACTGCGTATTTGTTGATGTTTCGTGGTTGTTATAAAGAAGAAAGATATGTACTTTTTTAGCATTGCTATATGAGTGACTTGACTCGATACGTTTTGCATCTGGCAGGCCCCATGGCGATCCTCATATGATTAAATTCGGTGCCCACGTTGTACTTGTTCTTAGGAATCTGCCTACTGATGAAATCGACTCTTTCGGGGAGAAGCTCAGTAATGTTGGTGATCTTATTCTTCATATGTGAGTCACTTCAGTTGGTTCGTCTGCAGTAACAGAGTTCATTTTATGGAACTTAATATACTAATTCATGACACATTACATGCATCTTACATTCAATTGGCTTCCTAGTGATCTGTGAAATGCTTCCAGGTATTCGATGTTTCTATTTTCAAAACAACGTGAAGACTTAGTAGGAATTTATGCTTCTCAGCTTGCTCGTCACCGATGCATTGAACTTTTTGTACACATGATGGAGCTAAGAATGGAAAGCAGGTAATTTCTGTGTTAATTATAGTTTACTGGATGATAATTATCGGAAGAGAGTCTTTCATATTGCATTGTGTGATCCTCTCTATTTGCTATGGCATAAAGTTATTTCTTTGACATCTTTCTTCCTGCTCTGAAAAATAGTGTACATGTGAAGTACAAAATCTTCCTGTCCGCTATGGAATACTTGCCATTCTCTCCTGTGGATGACTCACAAGGAAATTTTGAAGAAATAGTTGACAGGTATTCAAATGTCAATATTATAATGAGCTACATTTTACTCTAGTAATCTCAGAAAATGCCATTTCATGAAACATTCACAGGGTTTTGTCAAGATCCCGGGAAATCAAACTTGCAAAATATGATCCCTCAGTTGATGTTGCGAAGCAGCATTGTCGGCAGAGTCTTCAAAAAGCCATAGCCATTCAGTGGCTCTGTTTTACACCTCCATCTACTATAAAGGATGTCAAGGACGTTACTTCCAAATTACTATTGCGATCTTTGATGCACAGGTACGTCAATGCATACTAACATATGGCCTCATGTAGTATCTGCGTCTGCGAGAAATTTTGACATATTAGGAATATGTAGGCTAATTTTGCTACTCTGTTAGCCTATTTCTTAATTCCTTAATGGATATGTAGTGTTGAAATCAAAGGACCAGAAGTCCTTTTAATATGTAAAGTATTTGTCTCCATTTTATTTTCTTCACTTTTGCCTCGGTTTCATGGTATTATTGTTTCTTCCTCTTTTCAGCAACATTCTTTTCAGAGAGTTTGCTTTGATTGCCATGTGGAGGGTACCTGAAACTCCTGTGGGTGCACACACACTTCTTAGTTTTCTTGCTGAACCTCTGAAGCAACTCTCAGAAAATCCAGATACCCTCGAGGATTATGTGTCCGAGAATTTGCAAGAGTTCCAAGACTGGGTATGCTTCACTGCAATTTTACTCTTTGTTATTCCTTTGATTTAAACATCCAGCCTTTAGATAGCTTTACGTACCTCTTTGTCTTTAAACAGAATGAGTATTATTCCTGTGATGCAAAATATCGAAACTGGCTCAAATTCCAATTAGAGAATGCTGAAGTCCCTGAACTGTCAGAAGAAGAAAATCAGAAAGCTGTTGTAGCAGCCAAAGAGACTCTGGATTCTTCTATGTCATTACTCCTCAGTAAGTGATGCCATACTTTATAATATAGAGTTGACTTGTATGCACGACTTTGCAGTATTTACATTGGTTGAAATTGCTGTTAACTGTGATAGTATTGAACCCCATAATATAGGAAAAGACAATCCCTGGATGACATTTCTCGAAGACCATGTATTCGAATCAGAAGAATATTTGTTCCTTGAATTGCATGCAACTGCGATGCTCTGTTTGCCTTCTGGTGAATGTTTGCCACCAGATGCCACTGTTTGTGCGACACTAATGAGTGTACTTTACTCTTCTGTCAGTGAGGAAGTTGTTTTAGATCGCCAGTTAATGGTATTCCCTTCCTCCAATGTTTTTGTTGCATCTGTTCCTTTTACCGGTTATTCTTGCTTTTGCCTCACCCATGGCTATAAGTAATTCTGTTTTTTTTTCCGTGGGCATGAGTTTTCATTTACAATGGTTATGCAACAGAGTTGGACATTTTCGCTTGCAGGTAAATGTATCAATTTCGTCAAGGGACAGCTACTGCATCGAGGTTGTGCTCCGGTGTTTAGCAATTAAGGGTGATGGACTTGGGCCACATAATGCAAATGACGGTGGTATTCTAAGTGCAGTGGCTGCAGCTGGTTTCAAAGGTTTGGATGTCTATGGAACATATTTCTCGTTCAATGTGGTTTACCTCCTTTCTCCATAGAAATTTGAGGATGTTTGTTTCATCCAAGATGAAATCACCAGCATTAATTTATAAAACAAGCAAAAATTTAAAATTTGACTGTAGGTGAGCTTACTCGGTTCCAGGCAGGTGTTACAATGGATATATCCCGCCTAGACGCTTGGTATTCAAGCAAAGAAGGCTCTCTTGAAACGCCTGCAACTTATATTGTCCGGGGTCTCTGTAGGAGATGCTGTCTTCCAGAGCTCGTTCTTCGATCTATGCAGGTACAGCGTCTTATTTGCAAGTAGCCTCTTCCAGATTTCATGTATTATTATTCAGTACCTCTTGAATACGTATTAGCTTTTTACAATGCAAACATACATATCCCTGTCTGTGGCCAATTCATGTAATAGTGTACTAATATTTTGCAGAGAAGAACAATAGCGCTCTTAAATTTTACCTACTTGCATGTTGCTTGTTAGATGAATTAACCTCCATTAATCAACGTACTTGCAGGTTTCTGTTTCTCTAATGGAATCGGGAAATCCACCTGAAGATCATGATGAACTGATCGAGCTCGTGGCTTCTGATGAAAATGGTTTTCTCTCTTTGTTCAGTCGGCAACAATTACAGGTTAGTAATACTCAGTTCTTTACACGCTGAAGAGCAAAGTCAAAGGCTCATCATTTATTAGTCCATCGTCCTTTCCAAATGAATGCAACTTCTCACCATCTGTATCATTGTTGGTTATTAACCTGAATGAATATCTGTTAGCTTTTAACTTAACTGTTCTGCCTCAGAAATTTGTTTGCTACTTTTGCTGCAAAACATCACAAGCTATATGCGTATCGAGATCCTATCTGCTTATGAATCATTTAATCTTAGCATCTGAGGCCCATCTAATCGATTTTGATGCAATAAAAATGCAGGAGTTCATGCTGTTTGAGAGAGAGTATCGTATGTCCCAGTTGGAACTTCAGGAAGAACTTTCATCATCTTGATATTGCCTCACCATACAACCATGCCATGCCATGCCAGCTTCTTCCTCACCAAATGTCCAGAGAAACGGCTTATTTTGGTCGTGTAAATCACGCTGTAGCTCGTCTTCTTTTCAGACCAGGGATTTCACTGATTAGACTCATGTATACAATGTGATAAATTTTGTTGACGTCTGAGAGATCAAGTTCCCTTGAGTACCATTTATCAAAGAGTTAATCATCTTTCAGAAAACCGTCTCTCATAGGCTTTTCATATAACCCAGCAAAGTAACAAAAGAACATCACAAAGTCCAAACATACTAATCCCTTTGTCTTAATAGAGTTTTTTTTTTTTTTTATGTACATTGACAGTATTTGATACTGTTCATGTCTGATTCAATTTCTTAGACCAGCGCTGTCTGTCGTATGTTTGGATTAGAGCAAAGAGTGAAGTCTCTCATTCTCTGTCCTAACATGGTTTCTGGTTATGTCAGCAATGGTTGGACAACCAGAAAGAGCCATGGTAATCTCAAACTCATTCTTTAACATCTCAATCACTTTTTTCACTCCATCTTCACCTTTAGCTGCAAGCCCATAGACTATAGGCCTCCCTATCTGCATCATCACCCAACCAAAATAGTGAAATTACATCAACAGAGAGCCACCTGAAAACTGTATGCCAAATCCCAAACCATAGCATTCAAAGCTTACAAGAACAGCTTGTGCTCCAAGCGCCAGCGCTTTGAAAACATCTGTTCCTCGTCTTACTCCTCCATCAAGTAAAACCGGAATCCTACCTCTAACAACATGAACAACCTGCAGTTTCAGAGAGAGAGAGAAAAAAAATCAGTTTGTTCGTTAAGAAAGATACGTTTGTTCTAACGCAAGCTTTGAAGGGCTTATTACCTCTTCTAAAACAGTTATGGTAGCAGGGGAATAGTCGAGCTGGCGAGCCCCGTGGTTAGATACCACAATTCCATCTACACCAGCTTCAACAGCCTTAAGAGCTGCCAATAGCATCAAACAAAGTTTTCTTTTATATGCCTTTGACTTTCTTTATAGTATGGTACATGTTATATATCAAATCAGAGTATGAGACATGGATCTTACCATCTTCACGTGTGAGTAACCCTTTGACTAGGATTGGCAACTTTGTAATAGATCTTAACCATTCAATGTCCTAAAATTTTGCAATAAAAGATTATAAGGAATTACTTCACATGGAACTAGTTGTTTAGTATTCAAGGAGACAAATAACATCATTCACAATATTTTACCTTCCAACTTAACGAAGCATCAAGTGTACTAGAGGCATAGGCTTCCAGCCCTGAACCTTCACTCTGAGAAAAGTTATCACTGTTAATAACTGGTAAGGTTTCACTTAACATGAACCTTAATTCAGTTCAAGCTCTACTTACAGGTTGAACTTCGGTTGAAAATAAACCTTCAAAATTCCTCAACTGTGGGGATATCATTCTACAGAAAAAAAGTGATACATCATTTCACAAACTACCTTTTATTAAATAGACTAAGCAAAGTAGGGAAGCTTATTCCTGCAAGATTGAGTTCCAAATTTTCAGAGTGTAATGGAGAGTGTTACTTGTTCTTTATATCTGCTTCCCTTCTACCAAGTTTAGGAACATCAACAGTCAGAACTAAGGCCTTGAATCCAGCTTTTTCAGCTCTTTTCACCATCTGAGCAGTGATATCACGTCTCTTGTACACCTATAAAAGATATTAGAGCGAACTAAGAACCAAGGCCTAAGGCCTGCTCCAAGGAACCACATTTAGGTGAGATAAGAAAAGCAGCTAAAAATCCAGATTGTGTATTTACATATAATTGAAAAAACCGGACAGCATTACAGCTGGAAGCAACCTCCTCAATAGTGCAAGTAGACATGTATGATAGTATCTGAAATCACACAACAAAACACTATAATCAATTACCTTAAAACCCAAACAATGCAAAACATGCATTCCAATAGACACATTCATACCATGATAGTGTTACATGCAGCTGCAGCTTTCGCAGTGGCGGTTTCTCCTAATATAGAAGACAAATCAAATCAATCTTCAAAACCAGGAAATTGCATTCTGACACTGTAGACAGCTAGTTATGAACATAGACTAAAGAGACCTTCTGGATGAGCCAACTGATGCATTGCTGTCGGAGCAATCATAATGGGAGCTGAGATTGGGTAACCCAATATGTTTGTGGACATATCTATTCTGCTTACATCAACAAGAACCCTTGGCCTAAACCTGAACATCAAGCACACCAACAAACAAACATATAACACGGTAGAATCACGAGGTTATAGTGTCACCAACCCACCAGAAGAATACTGATATGGAGCTGTTACATGATTCTACGGAAAGCTTGAACATTTTCCTTGAGAGAGTGTTGATCCTCTGCTCCTCCATTGTAGAAATCATAGTACATCTTAGGAAGAGCCCTTTTGGCCAGCTCTTGAAACTCATCCACGTTAACAATTTGATCCATCTATATAAAGGAAAGAAATTGACATTCAAATAATAAGTGATAACACTTACTCCTCCATCAAGATTAAACAGAAATGATCAATCTATACTGAATTGTTTGAAGTAGTAAGTTCAACAGAAATGATATATTTGGCTGTGATCGATTATTAAGGGAAGCAGAAGTAAAACCATAAGATATATGATCCAAAGAGAGAGTTAAAAGTTATCAAAAAAACAAAGAGAGAGTTAAAAGTATAGAAGTACTCACATATGTGAAGAAACCAGCAAAAGACACACAAAGGCAGAAACAGTTGAACTGTGTTTTTTTCCCAGTCTCTCAGGTAAGAGAAAATCCCTGAATCAAAATGAAATCGAAAATAAAAGATAAAAAAATGTAAGAGACCTCGTAATTGATATATTTGATGTGTCAAGGACAGAAAACGACAAAATCTACTTATCGTAGTTGATATATCTCCAACTAATCCTCTGGGCCGTTTAGTGGATTTGCCCTCTTGCTAACAAACAACAAAAGACTGATACAGCCCATATGTATTAAGCGGGCCTTAGTTGGGCCCAAACTAATTTAATAAACGTTAACTATTCAAACTCATGATAATAACGTGGCATACCTTAGTAATGACTAATGAGTGAGCTTTCCAAATTCCAACGGAGATTTTTCAACTTCTGTTTTGACCAAAAGCTCAGAGTCAGAGTCTCTTGAAACAGAGTTTTTTTTTATTACATGTACAATTTACAACAATGCTCAGAAACCGAAGAGTCTCTTTTGCAAAGCGTCTACATAAAAGAAGGCACTATCAGATTTTTACTTGCCTAAAAGTACAAAGTCACCGTCTTTTCTTTAAAGTGTTTTGCTAAGTAAAATCGATGAATCGCGGCAAAGTTTTGGGCTCTGATGGCCGTTCTCCAGCACCTCAGCAATGGGTTATTCATCAAAAAGTTGAAATTCCGGTAGTTATATTTGATTTCGTCTCTCGTATTAATTCTTGGTTCCGGCAATGTTTGTGTTTGTGTCTTTCTCGAAGTCCTTTGATCAGTCGTCTACTTAGTTGCGTTCTAATGTTATGGTTCGTAAGCATATTTTCCTATGTAATCTACAGGTTAATAATGTTGATACTTCTTAGGATGAACCTTGTGCTAATAGAGGTAGAGGATCTCGAGGGAGAGAAAGAAGCAGAACATCACGGTCTCCTAGAAATAGTTATGGGCGTGGCAAAGATGTAAACAGTCCTGTGCAAGTCTATGTTAAAATGTCCAATGTGGGATTTGTGGAAGAGTGAGTTCAAGAGGATAGTAGAATAAGTTCTTCTAAGCAACCTGACGATGGTCCTGATTTGAAGCTTTCTGGAGATAACAAGGATCTTTTGAAATTATCTGCTTCGTCTAGCTCAAAGAACATAACACTTAGTGGAGGTTCGTTTGTCTCTAGAGTATGTGAGGACAAGGATGGGGCTAGAATGGGTTGTGATGTTGTGAATAGGAGGAAAGATTTTTCCTTGTCTTGCCAGAAGTCTGTTTCTTACTCAAGTAATCAGAAGGTTGAGGTTTCTAGTGTTGAGGATCATGATAGTGGTCGCATGTCTGGTGGTGCAGGGAACTCTTCAAACGAAAGCAGCATGAGGCCTTTTGATCTCTTTCTCAAGAAGAATGTGATGGTACTGAAACCTACCCTCTTGGCACTATATAGAGATAGGAGGAAAGAAACTAAAGGGTACACTGGAATTGTTGTTAGACATGGAATGGTACTTCTCAAGAACTACTTGTCAATCAATGATCAAGTAACTACTCTCCCTCTCTCCCCCTTCATGGAATGTGTTTGCTTTTCTGTCTGATCTTATATATATATATATATATATATATGCATCATTAGTGCTTTCTCTGCTTTTGAAATTGCTTGTAGGTGATGCTTGTGAACAAATGTCGTCAGCTTGGTTTGGGTGAAGGAGGCTTCTATCAACCATCTTATCGACATGGAAAAATGATGCATTTGAATATGATGTGCCTTGGAAAACACTGGGATCCTAAAACATGTCAATTTGGTGAAACTCGACCGGTTGATGATTCTATTCCACCTCAAATTCCAGTTGAGTTCAGTCAGCTTGTTGAGAAAGCAATTAAAGAATCACAGTCCCTAGTTTCTACTAATTCAAAGAATATGAGTCGAGAAAATGGAATACCATTTATGTCACCAGATATCTGTATTCTACACATCAACTGGGAGACTTGGCCTCCACAAACAATTTTTTGATATCACAAAACTCAAAGGTGCTTACCTCATTTATTACAGTATAATAATTTTCTACATAACCTTGATGGTATAGGACAAAGGGGAGAGTAAAAAGTCCCTCCGGAAAGGATTGCCTATTGTTTCATTTTCTATTGGAGATTCAGCTGAGTTCTTGTATGGTGATCAGAGGGATTATGACAAGGCGGAAATGGTACTTTTGGAGTCTGGAGATGTTCTACTGTTTGGTGGCAAGTCCAGAAATGTCTTTCATGGGGTGAGATCAATTCGTAAAGATACTGCCCCAAGGTTCTTGTTCAGCAAACAAGTCTTAGACCAGGTCGTCTGAATTTGACTTTTAGGCAGTACTAGAGGTTAGGATCGAACTCATGATTGATGCTGCAGCTCAAGTCTTTATTTTTGCTATTATATGCACTAAACTCAGGTTATGAGTAGAAACAGACCATAACACATCACTGTCTCAGACAAAATATCAATATTGAGCATACTATTTGGTGGCGAATCCATTCAACTGCTTAAATCCAGTTTTTGTAATTTAAACCATACTGGAACAAAAAGCATTCACTGAATGCATCTCTCAATCTCTCATGTTTTAGTTCTTGAGGCTTTAAATATGACACCTGTTTTTCAACTGTCTTATTCAGTTTCTGAGACCAGGTTGGTTGGTTTTTATTATCAGAGCAAAGAGTGAAGTCTCTCAGTCTCTGTCCTAACATGGTTTCTGGTTATGTCTGCAATGGTTGGACAACCAGAAAGAGCCATGGTAATCTCAAACTCATTCTTTAACATATCAATCACTTTTTTCACTCCATCTTCACCTTTAGCTGCAAGCCCATAGACTATAGGCCTCCCTATCTGTATCACCCAACCAAAATATTGTCATTACATCAGCAGAGAAAAACCTGAAAAGTGTATGCCAAATCCCAAACCATAGTATTCAAGGCTTACAAGAACAGCTTTTGCTCCAAGTGCCAGAGCCTTGAAAACATCTGTTCCTCGTCTCACTCCTCCATCAAATAAAACAGGAATCCTCCCACCAACAACGTGAACAATCTACAGTTTCATAACAAGACCAGATTGTTCATTAAGAAGGATAAGTTAGTTCTAACGCAAGCTTTGAAGGGTTTATTACCTCTTCTAAAACAGTTATGGTAGCTGGGGAATAGTCAAGCTGGCGACCCCCATGATTAGATACAACTATTCCATCTACACCAGCTTCAACAGCCTTAAGAGCTGCCAATATCATCAAAACAGGTCTTTTATATGCCTTGGAGTTTCTGTGAAATATGATACATGCTATATATATGAGAGTATGATACTAGAATCTTACCGTCTTCACGGGTGAGTATCCCTTTGACCAGAATAGGCAACGCTGTAATAGATCTTAACCATTCGATGTCCTATAATTTTGCAGTGCAAAAGATTATAAGGAATTAATTACCTCACATTGTCATGGGAACTTTTTGTTTAGTATTCAAGAACACAAATAGAATCAGTTCACAAGATTTTACCTTCCAATTCAACGAAGCATCAAATGCACGAGAGGTGAAGGCTTCAACTCCTGAACCTTTATTCTGAGAAAAGTTGTCACTGTTAACAACTGCTAATTAAGGCTTCACTTTACATGAACCTTAATTCAATTCAAGCTCTACTCACAGGTTGGACTTCGATTGAAAATACACCTTCGAAATTCTTCAGCTTTGGGGGTATCATTCTACAGAACATAAAATCGAAACATCAGTTCACAAACTATTTTTTATTAGATAAGAGTAAGCAAAGAAGGGAAGCCTATCTCTGCAAGATAAAAGTTCCAAAATCAAGGGTGTTACTTGTTCTTTATATCTGCTTCCCTTCTACCAAGTTTAGGAACATCAACAGTCAAAACTATGGCCTTGAATCCAGCTTTCTCAGCTCTTTTCACCATCTGAGCAGTTACATCACGTCTCTTGTACACCTACCAAAGCGAACTAAGCACTAATGAAGCACATTTAGGAGAAATAATAAAAGCAGCTAAAAATCCACAGTGTATTTTACATATAGTTGAAGAAACCGAACAGCGTCACAACTGGAAGCAACCTCCTCAATAGTGCATGAAGACATGTATGATACTATCTGACATTCACAGAACCAAAAAGAAAACAATTATCTTAAAACCAAAACAAACAGAGCAAAAACATGTATTCTAATTAAACACCTTATATAAATACTACCATGATAGTGTTACATGCAGCTGCAGCTTTTGCAGTAGCGGTTTCTCCTAACATAAAAAACAATCAAACCACAATATTCCGAATCCAGCAACTAAAGTTATGAACAAAGACTAAACAGACCTTCTGGATTAGCCAACTTATGATTCCCTGTTGGAGCAATCATGATCGGAGCTGAGATCGGGTAACCCAATATCCTTGTAGACATATCTATTTTGCTCACATCAACGAGTACCCTTGGCCTAAACCTGAATATATTAAGCTCATATTCAAGTGTGAGTCACGAGGTTATAGTGTCACCCCACCCACCAAAAAGATATTGAGTTGGAGTTGTTACATGATTCTACGGAAAGCTTGAACATTTTAATTGAGAGAGTGTTGATCCTCTGCTCCTCCATTGTAGAAATCAAAGTACATCTTAGGAAGAGCACTTTTGGCCAGCTCTTGAAACTCATCCACGTTAACAATTTGATCCATCTTTCTACAGTATCATATGAATGAAAAAATATTGACAATCAAACAACACTAGTCGACAAGAACCTAAACAGAAAAATCTTTAAGATATCTTGATTCATACAGTATATGTTAACTGATTAGTTTGAAGTAGTAATTTCAATCTATAAATAACAGGAAACAACAACAAAAATAGATATATTGGATGTGATCAGTGAAGGGACTCAGAACTAAAACCATAAGATATTATGATGTAAAGAGCTGATTGTACAAGTACTCACATATTGTACCTGAAGAAGCCAGCAATAAAAATCCAGAGGCAGAGAAACAGACCTATTAATTTTAAATCAAGAAGGTGTGGCTACTTTTTTCATTGTAAAAACCAAAGTAGATAATAGGGACACTCAAATAATGGGGAAGACTGACCCAAAAAAAGATGGGAAATAATTGTTTATTCGGTGACACAAAACAACAAATATATCTACTCTCTCTAGTCTTCTTAATTGTAAGATTTGCAAATCCTCTTACACGTTTAGAGTGTTTTCCCCTCCTCACAGAAAAGGATTTCGGCCCAGAAATTTATTTGGCCCAAACAAATTCTGACCCATCTGAAAACAGAGCTGTTTGGTTAGAGGAGGATTTTATAACGTTGGATGACCATTTATTAAGCATACCATTCGTTGACGTGGCATGATGAGTCAGCATATACCACGATGACGTGGCATACTGAGTCAAAGACGGTGCACGGCGAGCGAGTTTTCCAAGTTGTGCTCAGAACCCAAAGAGTCTCTTTTTTTTTTCCTCTTATAAAAAGGACACCATCGCTGTCGCCTTTTAGTTCTACTTTTACCTGCAAAAGTTGCCGTCTGTTTTTTTGTTTTTTTTGCGAGGTAAAATCGATGAATCACAGAGGCTCCGGTGGCCGTTGGGGTACTCGGGGACGTTATCCGGCATCTGGGGAATGGGTTATGCGTCAGAAAAGCGATATTCCGGTAGTTATACTGCTTGATTGTCGTCGCTACTCGTTATCTTGATTCCGAGAATGTTTTCTGTTACTCTTTTCCGTTTTGGAAATTAGAATCCCTTGATTAGCCTTTACTTGTTGTGGTATTAAAGCTGATGTTTTTTCCTATGTAATCTACAGGTTAATAATGTTGATACTTCTTTGGATGAATTTTCTGGTAGTGGAGGTAGAGGATCTCGAGGGAGAGGGAGAACCAGAACATCACAGTCTCCTAGAAATAGTTCTGGGCGTGGCAATGATGTAAACAGTCCTGTGCAAGTGTTTGTTAAAAAGTCCAATGTGGGACTTGTGGAAGAGCGAGTTCAAGAGAATGTACTAGCTTCTAATAAGCAACTTGATGATGGTCCTGATTTGAAGCTTTCTGGAGATAACAAGGATCTTTTGAAATTATCTGCTTCGTCTAGCTCGAAGAACATAAGTCTTAGTGGAGGTTCGTTTGTCTCTAGAGAATGTGAGGACAAGGATCGGGCTAGAATGGGTTGTGATCTTGTGAATAGGATGAAAGATGTTTCCTTGTCTTGCCAGGACTCTGTGTCATCCTCAAGTAATCTGAAGGTTGAGCTTTCTAGTGTTGAGGATCATAATAGTGCTAACAGGTCAGGTGGTGCAGGGAACTCTTCAAACGACAGCAGCATGAGACCTTTTGATCTCTTCCTCAAGAAGAATGTGATGGTACTGAAACCTACCCTCTTGGCACTGAATAGAGATAGGAAGAAAGAAACTAAGGGTTGCACTGGAATTTTTATTAGACCTGGAATGGTACTTCTCAAGAACTTCATGTCAATCAATGATCAAGTAATTACTCTCTTTCTCTCCCTGTTTACTTCTTTCTGAATGTGTATGCGTATCTCTCTGATCTTATATGTGCGTCTTATGTTCTTGAAATTGTGTAGGTGATGGTAGTGAATAAATGCCGTAAGCTGGGTTTGGGTGAAGGAGGTTTCTATCAACCAGGTTATCGAGATGGAGCACTATTGCATTTGAAAATGATGTGCCTTGGAAAAAACTGGGACCCTGAAACAGCTCAATATGGAAAAACTCGACCGGTTGATGATTCTATCCCACCTCAAATTCCTGTTGAATTCAGTCAGCTTGTTGGGAAAGCGATTATAGAATCACAGTCTCTAGTGGCTACTAATTCAAAGAAGATGAATGGAGAAGATGAAATGCCATCTATGTCACCTGACATCTGTATTGTTAATTTCTACACATCCACCGGAAGGCTTGGTCTCCATCAGGTTAGTATTTCAAACAACTTTTTTGATATCATGAAACCCAAAGAAAATTGCATCATTAGTTTTGAATCCTAAATGTTTCAGGACAAAGATGAGAGTCAAAATTCCATTCGAATGGGATTACCTGTTGTTTCATTCTCTATTGGAGATTCAGCCGAGTTCTTGTATGGTGATCAGAGGGATTATGACAAGGCGGAAATGGTACTTTTGGAGTCTGGAGATGTTCTACTGTTTGGTGGCAAGTCCAGAAATGTCTTTCATGGCGTCAGATCAATTCTGAAAGATACTGCCCCCAAAGTTCTTGTTCAGCAAACAAATCTCCGACCAGGTCGTCTGAATTTGACTTTTAGGCAGTATTAGCACAAAGCTAGGAACTTTTGTATGTGTCTTAAAGCTGGTTT
Organism: Barbarea vulgaris; assembly: GCA_963667165.1. NCBI lineage: Eukaryota > Viridiplantae > Streptophyta > Magnoliopsida > Brassicales > Brassicaceae > Barbarea > Barbarea vulgaris. The sequence goes on from OY763893.1 coordinate 5,127,696, forward strand.
GGAGTGTGCCTGAACATGTACGAATTGTAGGCTCATATCTTTTGGTTGTGTAGAAAACAAAAAATAAAAATAAAATAAAAACTTGGCAGATATCTTCGCACTTGTTATAATTTTAGTGTCGGTTGTCCTAATTTCTTAGCATTATGTTAGCTGTGACCTTTTCTGGATGGATTTCGAAAAGGTCAGTGTAGTTGGCCCGAGTAATCTTTGTCAAACCTAAAGAACCACTTGACAAAACCACAGAAACTCGTGTTTACTAGATTCACACATGTGTTCCCTTCTGTTTATATTATACACAATAAATTAGCGCACACAGTATATAACTTAGGCTTTAGTTCGATTTGTGAAGTTATCCCATTGTTTTTGCTAGGCAAATTTTCAGATTGTATTGGTTGTCTTGTTAGTCACGAGCTTGCCCTATACTCCAATAGCTGAATCTACATAAAGTAGCAAGCAAGAGTATATTTTCTTCTTCAATCGTTCTATATTCTCTAACAAAGAACTATCACTAGAGTGATCATCACTTTTAACTTTTTCCAGCCATTCGTTTGCCTGCTTAAGCTGGGATAATGTCTCGGCAATATGATTATCTGGTTCCGCTAGTCGAGCACCTTTGGTTTTTCCTTTCTTCTCCGGAACACCAACATTAAATCCAGTATCTAATGTGTCTTCCAAGAACTTCAAAAACCAGCTTCTTGTTTCTCGTTTCAAAGTGTTTCTCAGTTCTTTTATCTCGTCTGTGCCATTTCCCTTAACCCATTCCAGCTTTTCGGCTTCTGTTAGAGTTTTTGAAGACTTTGCCGTGCTTCTGCTTGAAACTAGATTAGCTTTTTTGCTCAACTTTTCAGGTTCCGTCCATAATGAATTAATATTCACTGGCTGGAAGGATTTATCTTTTGCTGCTGCAGCTGAGACCTGTGCTTGGTCAAGGATACTCTGCAGAGTGAAAAAATTTCTGAGAGAGGTATGTGGATTCCTTGGTGAAGCATTTGAGCTGAGGTCAGCAAATATACTGCAAAATCATTGTTTCTTTGATTAGCCAAAAGACTAAATTCTTTTCATAGAAAACAAAATTTGTATCTTATTTTTGTTTCCATGATATATGAGCAAGTTTGGTATCAAAGCTAAAACTTGCCTGATACACTTGATAAGATGTGAAGCAGCCAGTGCCTCTCTCTGTACTTCTGTGGCAATTAGAGCAGCAACATTTCTCCTTCTTAGCATTCCCTTTGGATTAAGAGATTATCACTGATTAGCTCATAGGATAGGGGCACGATTCGCCTAACAAAAGGAGAGATACAGAGATCATATAAAGCGTACTTTACCCATTTTTGATAGATTAACAGGCAGAGAGCTCCATGATGCATCCTCAGAAGAATTGCTCTTCCTATTTATGGAATTCACAGTGGAGCTCAAAGAGAGTTTCTTTGGCTCTGCCTTTGTTGGAGCTGTCGCGGGCCGTGATTGACGTGCCTATGCATCATAATCAATATGTTAATTAGGGAATTTTCTTATCCTTAAGAATTAGACCTGTGTGAGTTATCAAAAGAACTTTCACCTGATCTTTGTGCTCCTGCTGCTTACCCTTAGCCAATCCACCAACTTTCTTAGTCACCATTATAGATCCAGTCTCACGCTCGTTGTTGCTACCGCCACTACTCGAGTCAGATCCACTTGCCTTGAGATTTGAAACACCCTTCATATATCTTGAAGCCACACCTGTCTTCTCTTCCTTGATTACAAAAGGTTGATGTATTCTTATATTCTCCAAAGCATTTAATCTCGCACCATCTTTCTGCTGACGAATTCATTTATATTAAAAAAGAGATCTCTTACAAAAGTAAAAGCTCAAGAATCTGATGATTCATAATATTTTTATCACCTTCTTCTTGTCGTGATTATCTTCTTGCGGAGATGTTGTCTCAGTAGGTACCAACATTTGCATCAAATCTTTGGGGTTTCCAACAAAAGGATGGCGTCCAGAGATGGGTCTAACTCCCACCATTACAGGAACAGGTGTCCCAGCTTCAAGCTTATCAACGTAGAAGAACTGTCCCAATCCCAATTTGTTGTTTAATACAAGTTCGTTGTCTTCGTTTCTCAATGAGACATATGTGGAGTGAGAAGAATCTGAGACTTTGATGAAAAAGCCTTGGTTTGGCCAAAGCTCTGAGCCAGCTAAAGCAGGGACAATGCCGATGACCTGCAAGAGAACAGACCGATACTCCCCTCGAACCTTGATGTTAGTGTCCATCGTCTGAAGAAGCTTGATTAACACTCTAGGAGTAAGAGAAGCCATTTCTTGGAAACAGAACAGTGTGAGATTGAATTTTACAACAGAGAAAAACTGCTTTTTTGTTTTTTGTTTTTTGGTTTGGATTCGTTGTTTCTTGATGATGGAGCATCTTCTCTATCTTTGCATGTCAGGTAAGTAACATCATCATCAAACTTCACTTGGCTTTGAAGTCAAGCGAACATGTTACTTACACTCATGAGGATTTCTTGTCCCGATTTCTTTACCTTTTATGTGTGAATGACCAATGTACCCTTGATGAAGTAGAGACTGGTGATGTTATAAGAAGGGTTTTTTGGGGATTTCTTACTAGTTACGTCAACTTTGATCTCACGTCACTTTCCGAGGAAGATGGAGAAAGGTTTTTTTTTAGAGAAGGTGAGTATATACTCACTTTTGCGTATTGATCACTTTATCAAGATTATTTATATGTAAATGTAAATGTTTCTTTTCAAACTGTCGCGTGTTACATTGAAACGACATTTTAACTGCAACCATACCCAAAAGGCAATAGCCTTGTTAGCAACCTTATTATAAAAAAATTGTGACGGGAGATCGAAGTGACATGAAAAAATGTAGTAATTAGCACGAAACTATCTTCAAATAGTACCTAAGCATCTGACTCCATTCTTCTGAAGGGTCAAAATAGTAAATGAGCATCCATCATATTTTTGGTTTGTTTGTACAGTACTACCAAAATTCACATTGTTATCAAACCGAGAAGGACATGTTTCAGGTTCGATACAATTTACAATGTAGGCTCAAAACCACCACTATCAGAAAGTTAACAGTGGGTGATCATGAAGAGAAGAGGGACTATTCTCGATGATACATTGATGATCCAGAACATCATAATCTCACAACATTTTCACTTATATACTCGTGCTTCTTATGTGCCTGCATTGCGAATCTTTTACCTTTCATTTGCTTGGATCCTGACTTGTGTTATGAATCTTGCTTTCGAATCATTTCCCTTTGCTACGAAAATTGGAGAGTGAAAAGAATGACCTTGGTGCTGCATTACACATGAAGCTTAACAGTGAGTAAAAAGTATCTTGCAAAGATTCTAATTGATTAAAAATTGCATATGACTGTGGATTAGGCTTAAGATCTCAGTTTTATGATTTAAAAAAAAAAGCATAGGGGTTTTAAAGAGTAGAACACATGATTCATTACCTTTTACAGAAGTTCCTGACGTCTGCTCCTCCTTCAGTTTAAAGCTCAATGGTGCGCTAGTGGTTTGGACTGAAATGAGATACACAATATTAGATCAATCTTTCATGACTCAGCTCAAGATGAACAAGCCGAGAAATAAATCTAAGCCTCTAGTTTTAATGTATTCTAGAGTTAAGGTCACCAGTCTTGTGTACATTGTGAAGATCTTTGGATGCTTTGTGAAGAGAATGACAAGGTAAAGAACACAATGGTCTTTGAAAAGGCTGTTACCTTGTTCATTGAATAGCTCATTCTCGTTGAAGCTATCACCAGAGGGGTGGCTCTGCAAGAATCCCATTCTCGATTTTCTCAAGTCTTCTGATGATCGATTTGCAATATCTCTTCCATCGTCAGTATCATCATCCCCTTCAGACGTTGTAGCAGATATCCAGTCAGCCAAACTCTCAGCCGCCCGGTTTTTCCTTCCGAAATTCAAAAGCCTTTTCAACCCTTTTGTCACATCCTGTTGGCACTGATTTTGAGTTGGATTACCAGCAGCAACACGTTTCTGAGCAGCTCCCCATTTCTTTCTCATTTGAGTTGTATCGTTCTCTGTATGGTTAAGGGAAGATACGTTCCAGAAAGCAGGACTACCTACTGGAGAGTCCACTGAAGCATCAAGTTCAGATGCCTCGTTTGGATATTGATGCTTCACTCGCGAATTCCATGGAACATTCCTTTCACCGGGTGAGTCCAGAATTGAACCCATGGTTTGATGCCTAGAAGCCATATCAGCAGGTAATTCAGCATTTGAATCAGGGTCAAGCTGAGAAATAGATTCACCATTTGCACCCCCGGTACTACCCCATTCTTCAAACTCCTGACTTAGTCTTGGCATCTCGGTTTCTGCATCAGTAAAAGCTTCGACTTCTGTGTCATCAAGCACTTCTTCCATCCCCTCTTTCTCCATATCATCGGATGCCTCAGATCCGTCTGAAGCCTTTAGCTGTGCATTATCAGAGATGATACCAACTCCAAAATTGTTAAAATTTCCCCTGCTTTGCTCTTGTTCAGGATTCAGAGGTACAGCACCACCATCCTCTGACTTCAAATGAGGAGAAAAGTCTGCCGCCAACTCTGCAGCACCTTTTCTGAAATTTTTCGGCCTTCGCAGCTTCTCTTCTTCAGTTACAGCCTTTGGACGGGCAGAGCTTCTCACCTGTGAGCGGACACCAATTTTTCCAACTCCCGAGGCTGGTTTCACGCCTTCCTTCTTGATCTCGGAGAAGTTAGGGACTGACTGTGCAACGAGTTTGTCTGATTGTCCTCTCCGCCTGAGAGCACTGGGTGTAGATGATTTGGCTGCTGAGCGTGAAGCTGATGTTGCATTAGTTCGAGCAGTCAAGAAATTGTTTTTATTTTGTTGTGGCTTCTTATTCTGGGAGCTCCTGGAAACATCTTCATCTTCTTCACTATGAAATGAGCTTATTGGATGCTGTCAAGCCATTACATTTTTAATCTTATTAGGAAACCAAGGATAATATTTCATCCACTGAAAATTTTCAGAAGAAGAAAATGGTGTATACCTGATCCTTTCTAGCACTCTGCCTGGAGTTGAAGTATACAAGCTTCTCTGCACGTCGAGCATTTGAATCACGTTTGGTCGTAGACTGAGAAAATTTGGTTTTCATCTCAGCATTACTTCGATCAAGTGTATCTTGCATCATCTTCAGTTTTGCTTCCTTCTCAGTCCCTCTGCAACTCCAGTCTTCCTTGAGCTTAGCGTCTCTTTTCTGCATATATTGCTCATAGAACTTTCCTCTAGAATTATCAGAAAAGCTGATTTCTGGAAATGTTTGCCTCGTAGAATCATCTCCATAGTCCTTGTTAACAACCATCCTCATTGTTGGCGGAGTTTTAAATTCGTCTTCATTGTTTGAGCTTAAGGTTGGCATTGTCGGGTTCTTCTGCTCAGAAACTTGTGCAAACGATAGATCTTGTGCTACAGGTCTTCTGAGCTGTGAAATCACAGCCTGTTCACTCGGCTTCACGGGCTTACCTCTACGGACAGAACTGGATTGATCCCCCGGAACACGGAGCATATGTTCAGCAAATAGCTTTTCAAGCTCGTTTGCTTTCACTTTCAATTCGTCATTCAGCTCTTGACTTCCCTTAGACGGTCTTGCCCTTTGAACTTGCTCTGCCAAGGACACTTGGGTCAGAGTATCACTTTCGGAGATATCTGAAACACTATTAACGGCTGCAGGCGACTTTTTGTTTACATCTGCAGAACCAATTTCAGTTCTTCTATGCGGCCTTTTCATCTGTTCAGAACCTGAAAGAAGATGGTGCAACAAGAAAATAATCAGAAGATTGCTAAATCCCCTTTGTCGAAGTCAAGATATTAAGAAAATATATATATTGAAAACAAAAGAAGAGAGGTACGTTATCACATTGAGAATTAGTCGTTCTCCTATTCTCACATTCAATTATTTAGTAATAAAAAGAATACTTCAACGGTGATGATCATTTCAAGCATTACAACACAGGTAAGCAAAGATGAAAGACTTTTAAGAGTAGAAAATGACAACAAAAGGAAATGCATGATGGTTACTTTTATGATCCAAATTCCCGTTGATGTTAATATTGGAGTTGAAGCATAGGAAACAGCTGAAATTATAAAGGAACTCCCACATATGAAAAGTCTCCATTCAAGAACATGCATATAATCGAAAGACCAACACACCTTTTACTATTCTCTTACATTACTAACCTCCATAAACCGGTGTCTTTCTCTGGCGATCTTCAACAAGTGGTGATTGCCTACCCGAAGGCATTAGTTCTTTCCTAGGAGACTCCCCAGTTCCTCCATTGCTCCGAACACTTGTGATGATAGGTTCAGTACCACCAAACCGAGAATCCCTAAACTGTCTCTGGTTCGGCCTGTTTGATTCATAATCGCCCATTCTATCGTCGGACTCAGCATCTTTTTTTGTATTCCTTGAGTAATCCAAAGTGCCTCTGGAATTCTTCTCCAAAACACTATCCTGAGAATTTCCTTGATGTCCCACTTGATTATTCGTGCTCAATGGCACCTTCAAGTCTTCCTCTTTATCTTTTCGTAAGAAAGTAGAACTTGAATTTTGAGACTGTACTTCATCCATTCCCCAATCACCATCATCGTTGGACTTGGAACTACATTCTTCCTCATTTCTATGAGAATTTTCAGTATGACTCAAACCATTCTGCTCTTTTTTATTGTAGCCGACAAATTGTTTCGAAGATATACCACTTCCATCTTTAGTTACTGATAATGACGGGGGAGTGCACAATGGACTATCACCAGTACCATCCTTCCTATCATTTCCCAAATCAATGCTCATGTCACTAGCACCACTCCATCTTCGTACCACAACCTTTTCCATGCCTGCAGAAGATGATAAATCAGAAGAGAGTCTTTTCAGCTCAGTGGATTTTCCCACAGCTGTTTTCCCTCCAGAGTTCTCTTTCTGCTTGTTTTCAAACATGCTGATTCTCTCTTGCACACTAAGCCGTCTCGTGAGTTGCCTAGACTGACTTGCTAATGGCTCATTTTGCACAGGACTTTTTTCCTCTCCTTCATCCTTTTCATCGTGACGACTTTGTGGCTTAATCTTTGATTCTTGTGGACCGTAGTTGGTTCCTGTTACGCTTTGCTCTTCCATACCAGTTTGATGTTCCCTATGTTGTTGGGTTCTGTTAGTCGCTAGGTTTCTAGATGGGTCTTCACTGGGATCATCAATTGACATATCAGATTCCCATGACGAACGTATAGCTTCTTCTTCCTGATTGAACCTCCAAGAGCTCATAAGCTCTGGCCGTCTCTGGCAAAGTGCAATAAACTTGGTGCATACTTCACTGCAATTAGTGTAGCAGGCGAAGCATGATCAGAGTACACAAACTGACAGTTAACTAAGTTGAAAGCCAAAATATGTTTGGAACTCTATGAATTATAAATGCCTATCCTAAAAAGTGAGATAATTCACCAGGTTGACTATTGGTCACCCAAAAAAAAAAAAATCTGAATTCTTATAGTAGAGTTAGGCGTCCTAGTCATATATAATCATGTTCATTCACCTAATGGCAGTTCCCAAGTCTCCATCAGACCAGACCTACCTAAATTAGAGCATGATGGTTATCTCTTTATGGAAAAGAGTATGCATCTAGGCCTAAACAGGTAAACATAAAACATATAAGTGACTTATAAACATGTGGTTAAGATGTCCGTACATTAAACAAGTGTTGCAAACACCTCTTAGTATCACGAAAGTCCAAACTAAATAAACCTAGAAACCTTGGTCGTATAGTCTGCCTAGCAATAATATGCATGCAAGTAAAGTGTAAAATATAGCTGCAAATATGAAAGCTAGAACTCAAAATACAGCACCCACCACCTTATCGGTTAAAAATCAGATAAATTAGACAAGGCCAAGTAATTGAAGATGTCTTGTCTTCTTGTGTGTAAAAAGGCTTTTCCAGAACGAAAGGAAAAACTTGGAAATGATATATAGAGAATATGGAGTAAGGGATATCTTAACACTTACTTCAAGCGATTGGCCCCAAATCGATCAGCAAATTGACTAAGTTCTGAGACAGTGATAGGGTTGAAACCAGCAGCGGATGCACGATTACAGGCAGTTGCTAAGTCCTGTCTTACTGCTGCAAGCCGTAAATCAATAGCTTTCAGTAACTCTTTCCTGGAAATGCACAAAAAGGGGAAAAGATTCAGCGTGCATAAGACTCTTTAAAATCAAGCAACTTTGCAAGATTATGCAGAAGACATATTAATAGATAATTTGGCCGAGTACTCATAATTTATAAAAGGAAATATCATGAAAGGTTGAGACTTTACTTTGTCACATCAGCTGCTGGTGTAGTTTCTGTGCCATCTGAACCAAGAAAGGTTTAGCCAGATTATTCCAAAGCAAGAAAGAAACGACTAACATGTGATTGAATACATCTGATGGACCTTAATAGAAAAATAGAAAACGATGTAATGACTTCAGATTCTAAATGTCACTCTGCCATTCATAAGTTGCCCTGTAGATGCTTTTCTCATATTAGGCAGTAAGATTTCTAGTGGTAGCTCGTTGATTTCAGGGGCATACATTTTGTAAACTCAGCCAGTGGAAAGAGACTAATCAAAAGGGGGAAAAGGATAGTCTATACAACATTCATTTCTTCCGTACATGAATGACTTACCAGAATCAAAATTTACTTCACAATTTTTGGTCATTACTGTAATACTCCTTAGAGCCAATGCACAATTTCTCATGAACAGTATATGTAACAGAATATACAATTAGAGGACAAGTTAACTGTATGCATACCGTTTGCACTAGATCGCTGATCACCAGTCCCCTAAAGCAAGATACTAACAAAATCAATAAAAGCATTCCAATCAACACAACATTTGCTTACTTGGACTTAAAAGAGATGAAGTACCTCGCCATATATTTTTCGGGCAGCCTCCAACTGAGACATTTCCACATCCAATGCACTTACCAATTCCAGAACCTCAGGAGTACTAACAAAGCGTACAAACCTAGAAACCAGCAGGCACAAGGTAATTAGAGTATTTAGCAATAAGCTTTGCTTCACAAGACTGAAACCATCCCTTGTTCAAAATAGAATGTAACCTCTCGAGGGTCCCTTTTGTAAACCAGGTTCCAGCATTTTTGTTGCTTTCAACTTCTAGCTTGATAGACTGAACATCCCGGGCAACCTGTTCTTCAGCAACTTTCAAATGAGCAACAAATGGTTTCAGCAGTCCAGAAGCAAGTTTCTCAGTATTCCCCGCAGTAGAAACAAACAATTCACATCTGCCAGAAAAGAAAAAAAACATGAAAAGTAGCTTAAAAGCCAACAGTAAGCAGTCTAACAAGAAACAGAAGAATGACTCTCTAAGATTATTATTACCTTGACCGCTTAGGGGAGAGTTGGAAGACAGCATAGTCAAGAGGTATAGCTGGTCTCATCTTCTCCCCTTTGCACAAAATCCTCAGTCTTCCCCCTTCACACCAAAAAAAAAAAGACAGCATGAAAAGCTTAATCCTGAGTAAAGGTCAAAAGCAAAGGTCATCTCTAAAAACGTAAATGATATGAGAATTTGAAGCGTCCAGAGAAACTCAAAGAGAAACAGATCCACATTGGAAAATACATAAAAGCAATATCCATATTTGGATACAATTGAACCCAACGAAGGCAACATCAAAATCAGAGAAACCCCCCCCCCCCAAAGTTTTACAAATTACAGAATCAAGCGCATTGCTAGATCTGGTTCCGATCATGGAAATTTTACAATTCAATCAATAAATGAAAATCAAATTTACGCCGACTGACGAATCCAGAAAGACCCAAGGATTCGAGTTCAAATTCAAATTCAAGGCAAAGTAAAATCCCAAATCCAAAAAATGGAAAAATAAAAAAATAAAAAAACGCCATTGTAATCATAGAGACTCGGAAATTCAAGTGAAGTTCTTCTCGGATCAGCCATATCAGAGAGCTTACCTGCGGGGTTGAAAACAAATGAGATCTTCGTCTGTTTCCGATGAATCAGTCTCTTTCCGATTCACATCCAAATAGGTACTATCATTGCCGAGTCTCTTTCTCTACTTTCTATGTTCAGCATCTTCTTCTTAAAAAAACCCTAACAATGGCGATTGTTTGTTTGTTTGTTTATGCTTCACTGGAAACTCTCAAGTCAACAACTTTCTTATTTAATTCACTTCTGCCGGTGGATTCAATTTCATTCCCATTGTCTCTTCTTCTGCAGTAATCTCTCTTTGTCAAATACTACTACTTTAGAGAGAGAAAGTGAAAATCAAGAGAGAGAGAGAAAAACGTTCTTCAGACAACAACAACAACAACAAAAAAAATCACCATTTTTGTTGACGTGAAGTAGCGTATACGTGAAAAAAAAAATGGAGTAATAGAGCGTAAAATTTGAAATTTTAAATTAGAAAGAAAAAAAAATTTAAACAAAAAAAAAGTCGGCAGTAAGTTGTGAAATCCCGGAAATAGGTTTCGCCTAATTCGTCTGAGTCACAAATGGGGCTTAGGTATGAATGGGGTATATTGGTACTTTAGCTTTCAGATCCAAAAATTTTAACGTTCAGAGTAACTAGCAAAAACAATTCGGTATAATAATTCTGAGGGTGTATAAAAATACGTACAGTCTATTGTATGTAATTAAAAATCTATACACTAAATAGATGTTGCCAAAAATATATACTAAATTACTTATCTCACTCTGCTCAAATTAATATTTTAACACCTACCATTTCTATTCCAACTTTTGGAGGCACTTTAAACAAATAATGGACCCCATGAAAAAGGCTGGAAAAATATCTAATTATAGAATATCACCTTTTATTCTTTTTTAATTTTAATGGAGGAATTGTCCCTAACTAAATAATGGAGACATTGCTTTAAATCCTACCGAATTCTCCTTTTTCAAATAAAGAATGAACCTCCTACTGAATTCTTAAATTCTATATTTCTTTTTTTTTGGTAAAAAAAATTCTTATATTTCTTTCTTTTTGGTATCTACTCGTCCACTTTTTTAAAAAAAAACATTATTTGCAAAACAATATTTTACTATCTCTTTAGTAGTCACTACTTTTGTTACTAGATTTAGTTAAAAACTTAAAATATTATTTTTGCAATTTATTGAGAAAAGAAGTCGACTGCGAATCCAAGACTCCAAGTGATTCCAAAATATCATTAGACAATGTATACTCTATGCGACTAAAAACACGTGGACACTTTAGTTCATTGATCCGATTAATAACATAAAATAGTAAGTTTTTTTGTGGTAATAAAAATGATAAAAGTTTATAAAATTGTTGAAAAAGTAAAAGAAAGTGATAAAATATAATAATTTTACTGTTTAGTTTACTGTTTTTTCCATTTGAACGTACGATTCACTGCTCACTACAATGGTAAAAGTTTTAAATCGTATTATTTATAATAATACACTTCAATAACGTATCGTTGAATAGTGAACTTTGGAATCAAACTCTTTTCTGAAAAAGGACAAACAAAACACCATAATTTTCAGAAATTTAAAAAATTTAAAATTGCATTTCACGACCAAAAAAAATGTTTTGTTTCTGAAGTTGTCATTATTGTATATTTGTATTCGTCACTAAGACGTTATAAATAATGCAACTCTCTTAAGTCTGATTTATTTCTACGGTGGGACTGGAAAGATAATATTTTACTCAGATAGTCAGATATCATGATTTACTCTTCGATACAAGTTCGGAAACTCATCAGATTAAAAAACAAAGAACATGAATAGAACACCAATATATAGTTTAGTGATATACATCCATGTGCGATGAAATTTTAATTCATTGCCATTTTGTATATAGTGTATCTAAAAATGCCAAAAAGCAAACATCATAAAGAATTAAACACACAAACGAAAAGGTTTTTGCCTAACATTCTACTTTTATAGCATATCATTGGTGGTAGATGATGCTTCAGACACAAGAAAATCAAGCTAAAACAATTATTATAAAACATTAAAAAAAAAAAAAAAAAAGAGCTAAAATGTCTTTAGGTACACATGCAAATCTTCAATGTCATAATAACCAAACATAACTTAGAACTTTGCGGTTGGATATCAGTAAGAATGTCTATGCCATGTCCTTCTAACTAGTGTCAGCTCACAGAAACACAATCTAACTCAGAGATTTAAAGAAGTTTAAAAACCTGCAGAAGACAGACAATATCTACACCCAAGTCCTCATTCAATGTATCAGAGGAGTGAGTCTGAAGAGACTTATGCAGGATGATCCCAAGCTCTCTAGGGAAGTTAAATCTGTTCCATGTGACCAAAGTTAACAAAGATTGGCAAAATATTAATACACTCATGAAGCCTACATAAGTTTCTCTTTCAACAATTCAAAAACTCAAATCTAAAATATATCAATTACGACCCCTGAATCACTAAACTCTCTAGTTACCCACATCGCTGTTGCTGTTGTTGACAATTGCATTTTTGGTGATGTTCTTGCAGCTGTGATGATCATTATTATTACTAGTGTTTCCCATTCTCCTCCCATGTTGCTTAAGCTGTGATATCTCCATTTGGGTCTTCACAAAGAACTGCATTCTCTGTAACTCCAGCTCCTTCAAGAACTTCATCCTCTCTTTCTCCATCTCAACAACCTGTTGCAGTTTCGCATTCTCGGTTTGCTCATAAGCTTCACCGAATCTCATGATGGCTCGAGTCAGCTCCCTCCATTTGTTTCCCGCTCCATCACCATCTACCTTCTTCTTCTCCTCTGTCTTTGCCCTCTTCGACAAAGGAGGAGGTGGTAAACTGTCACCAGAATCATCTGACATTGCTGCTTCAGATTCCGAGTCTGATTCAGAAGCATTTCTCTTCCTGAAACGCCAGCGTTTCGACTCACTACACCTTTTCACCATCATCCCTTGCTGCTGTTGTTGCTGTGGCAGCGTCCTCCCTTGTTGTCCAAACGGACTTGAACGGCTACTCATCGGAATTCCCATTGGAACATTAACAGATCCTCCTCCTCCTCCACCACCACTGCCGCCGAAAGAAGCAGCTGAAACCCTAGCCGTAGCTCCAATTAGACGGTCAAGATTATTGAAAGGCGGTGTTGCAGCCTTTGCTTGCTGATGGTAGAGATTCGAACGACTGCTCATAGGAATTCCCATAGGAATCTTATGCAATCCTCCGCCAGGACTTCCACCACCGCTAATTCCAGAATTTGCCGTCGGGATCTTCGCCGTTGATCCGATTAGACGGTCAAGCTTGTCGAAGAACACCCATCGGCTACGGCCACCGCCGGTAGCGATTCTTACCTTTTCTTGTTTATACTTCTTCTTCACCGTATCGATCCTGTTCTTACACTGTATATCGGTTTTCGCAGTTTTACCATAATCCTCTCTGCTGCTCACGACCTCAGCCACCTCTTTCCAGTGCTTCTGCTTCAGATTCCCTCTGCTAAGCTCCAAGTATCTCTCCCCCCACGCATCAATCAACACACCCGTAGCTCCTTCGCTCCAACAATCCTCCCTCCCGCCGCCGCCGGTTGGTCTCCCACCGTTGCTGCTATTGCCTCCACCGCTGGCCTGAACCGGGAGCAACGCCAGAGCCAACGCATCCGGATCCTTGCGGGAAGAATTAGCCGGAGGTTTCAGAGAATAAGAAGGCGGACCTGCCGAAGCAACCGTAACCGTGATTCGTCCCGCCGGCGGTGAAGAAGACGGATCAGGTGAATCGGATCCCGTCGGCGAGGCGTGAGATCGGATCTCTTCTTCGTCTTCCATGAATGTGAATTCGCCGGATCTGGTCAGAAGTCGTAAAAAGGAGATAGGGTTAGGGTTTGGGTAAATAATCTGTTCGGGGGGGGGGGGGAGGTAAACGGGAAGGAGACGGCGTCGGTGAGTAGAGGGGACACGTGGAAGAACCTGAGAAGATACGGGGAGTTGACGTGGAATGACGTGATTGGTAGGTCAGAGTAAGATTCCGTCACCGGTAAAGTTGCCGGCTCGGTTTAGGCTAAAGGATGGGTCTGTCTCGTAATTTCCCCCTTTCTTCGTAATCCGATGAGTAAGTAATTTGACGGAAAAGCCCATTTACATTTTCTATAATTACCGGAACTATCCCCGTACCTCTGCACAACCATTTTGCCGGTGATGTACCGAAATTACCCTTAGCCTAACCGTCAGTTTCAATATCTGTCGTAAATCTTTTGTCCGTCGATAGTTTCTTCCAGTTGTCTTCCTTCTCTCCTTCATTAACTAATCCATTCGATCAATCGATTAGTCTCTCTTTTAACTTCTTTTTGAATATATTTTCTTATAAAAAATTTAGAACGGTGACGTGGATGCGATTGCTTTGGGCTTTTAATGGGTTACAAACCCAACATAAGTTACACTACTTCTTGTATTGTAATATATTTACGATGTAAGGAGAGTGATTTGTATTTTCTTTTTTTTTGTCGGGGGAGATTGATATGTTATGGTACCATTACCAACTTACAATATGCTATCACTCATTCATTCACATCATCTTTTTTTTCACCATTGTTGTAAGAAATATACACACACACCGTTAACAAATTGAAACTAATATCAAATAAACTATGTTTCAGAACGAACTTATATCATCTTCGTGAATAGTGAAAAACAAACACCATGTAAATTCTAAACAGCAACCATTATGTACACGGCATATATAAATACAAAAAAAAAAAAAAAGTAGCTTTATCGGATACTTCTTCTGAGGATACAAATTGTTTTCCTTTTAATCTCATTCAACAGTCCAATGCGTTTAGGACAATCCTGAAGCATTACGGATGTTAATCACTAATCAGAAACGAAATAAACAGATGAGAATAAAAAGAGGGAGAGAACGAACAAACCAATCGCAAGCGTTGAGACTTGTGGCATGAGTTTCACTAGGTGTTCCAGCTGCATACATATGATTATGATAGTAATTATAGTAATTTACAAATCAGTAAATTTCAAGCTTATGACTTATACATATATACTGCTCATAATACAAGCATAGAAGATTAACAATGGAATAAGAAGATATAAAAAAAAAAAAAAGTAACTTACGGGTCAAAGGAGTTCCCGGGTTGCTTGATCCGTGAGGAGAATCTGGGACACGACTCGGAGGATCCACAATCAACTTCTGATGACCATTTCCTGGGACATTGTTTCCGGAGATGTAATTTCTCAACTTCTTGAGACCATTTTCCGGTGCGGGACCTGCCAAAGTTTCATCCCACAACTTGTGTAGAAATCCCATATCTCTCTGATGATCAAATCTTGAAATGGGATTTTTGTTAATTGTCTCTTTGTGCTTTCTTCTTCATTATGCCAGGATAATGGTTTTTTTATACTAAAATTTACCCAGATTAACACCAATCCTATGACTAATAACTAGAATAACACCCCAAAAAAATGGATTGGTAGATTAACACAATTTTATGGTTAAAAGACCATTTAACCTTTACCCCTCTAATTAATTATTGTTTTTTAATTTAATAAAATATGAAAATTATAAAATTAAATTGAATTAAGATAAAAAAAACAAAAAAGGAATGAAAAAAATAATGCCACACACGAGAATAATCTGATCCATAACTTGTGTTGTCCTTTCGTTTTGTGACATCGTGGGAGACGTAAAGGGGAAGGGGAAAACAAAATCTAGTTCCAACACCAAGTTTAAAAGAGAATAACCAAAAGGAAAAAAATATGTGTCGTCGATGAATTCAAAAGGAAAAAAAAGATGAACACAAAAGGAATAAAAGAAGAACCCAAAAGAAAAAGAAAAAATTTGGAATGATGTCTCTGTGTCGTCGACGATGGAGGAGGTGAAAAAAAAAGGAGGCAGCCGTTATTAGATGATAAAACCCTAAATTGTATTTAATGGAAAATTTGCCAATTACAATATAAAGAAGTTTGTCATTAATCTATTAAATCTGTCGTAACTAGATCAACATAATAAATCTGTCATCATAGGATTCCAAAATATAAATCTGTTATAACGTAAATCACTATATAGGTCATTCGAGCAATTAATTTTTTCTTTAAACAAATCTGCTATCAAACCCCAGATTATTTGTAATTTACAAAAAATCTGTTATTACATAAAACAAATCTGTCATAACATAAGAATGTAATTTTCTGACCATATGTCATTATGGCAATTATATTTTAGTAAAACAAATCTGCTATTAAACGACAGAATTTTGGTAAAATTAAACAAATCTGTTATAACATAAAAAAAATCTGTTATCATTACACACCATTTTAGTAATTTATTTTCTGTCACCAAATCTGTTACAATATGATAGATTTTAAACAAAAATTTGAAGTCTGTGGTCACTGAAAAAATTAAAACTGTCAGACATTATAATAACTCTGTCAAAAATAATGAAAATCTGTGTTGTCGATATTAAAAATTCTGTCGATGGAAATAAAACTGCTACCATTTATAAATCTGTCATCACCATATAATTAATAAGTCGGTCAACCAAATAAATCTGGCAAAAAAAAACTGTCGTGGACAAATAATCTGCCGTCAAAAAGAAAATCTGTTATTACTAGACCCACAGTTTTTGGAAAATTTCCATCTGCATTTTTGGTAATTTAATGCCACGCTGGAAATTAATTTTTTTTTTTTTTTTTTACTTAAATAGCACCAAAAAGGGTAATTTAGACATAAAAATAACTCAAATAACTCTTTTCCTTCATAAAACATTCTAGTAATTAAACTCTTCATTTAGGTTATTCTAGTAACTTTCCCATATAAAGAAAGATTGGGAAAGAAAAGGCGTTGAATATCTTTTGGTAGACTAATTATATAAGAGTTGACCTTAATTTAACCTTCCAAAATTAAGGAGATTAAATCAAGGATGATGTATAATTACACATAGATGATAAATCTAGCCGATAAGAAGATAGCTTATTGACAATAGGCTCTGACATGTATTTCTTATCTAGTTTGATGCCGTCAATAATCTCTAGGTAGTTTGACTCAATTAATTTGATCCTTATTCTTTTCTACGTGATGGGCCTAGGCCAAGTCCTGTTTGGGCCTCAATTATATATATATATATATTTCTGCAACGGCTCTTAACGGCTAGAAACTCTTTTTTTTCTTCTACAAATTCATATTTTGGCCCTAACTCCGAGTTTCTTCTTTAATCATCAGACCCCCTACAAAGAAAAGGAAAAAAAAAAAAAAAAACAATTGTGAAGTTACCGTTGACACAATCTTCAGAAAAAGCGCTCGTCTTCTTCTTCGTAAACCCTTCTCTCCCACAAGAATTTTCACCAAGAAACGACTCCGTTTTTTGCAAAGGTAATCCATTTCTTTCTTCCTTGTGATTTAGGTTCGAATTCATCTGGACGATTGTTTGATATACCTTTCGTGTGTCGCTGTTTGCTTCCTGACGATTTCTGTGTTTCTTGGGATTATGTTGTTTTAATTTGCTGGAGAATCAAATTAGGTTTTGCGAAAGAAACAATATTTTGTTTGGATTTTCGAATTGGGATTCTGGGGTTCAAATCCACCAATTTTAGGGTTTATAACTGCTTGATTTTGATAATTCGCGATTCAAATCCGCCAATTTGCTTCAGTCTTCTTTGTTGATTGACAAGTTTTATTCGTGTATACACAGTTCAAAACCTATGGCGAACATGAACGCTCTTCAACAGATGATCTTCCCGGACGAGAACGCTCCGATTCATCGCAAAAGTAGTTAACTACTTCTCTGATACGATCTCTTTAAAATCATATGTTTATTGCTTTGTAACAAGATTTAACATTTCTCTCTTTTTTTTCCCTATTTCAGAGTCTGTTACTACTGCTTCTGTGAAAACCAAAGGAACTGTACTTGGTCAGAAGAAACCTGGAGGAGGTCGTAAGGCTCTGAATGATATTACAAACAAGTCTAAGATTCATGGGAAAGCTTCCTCAAAGAATAAGCAAGTCACTTCTGCTGCTACTGCCAAAGATGATATCGACATAGCTGGGGAAATGTTCTTACATGATCACAGCAAATGCATCAAGGAGCAGCAAAATCTCTGGGGTGATCACTTCTCTGCTGATCTCATTCCACTTCATCATGGTAATGTATTTTTATCTTCTAAGCTCTCATCTTTTGGATTACACTTTTGCTAATGTTTCTTCTTTTTATATCTTGCAGATTCCAGCATCAAGGAAAAGAAGCATCTCATTAATGACATAGAAAAGGTTACTCTCGGTCTATGATGTAGATTTTTGTCTTGAGACTTTTCTTCAATCATGATAGATTCATTTTCATGAATCAGATTGTGTTCTAGTTTTGGAGCTTTAAAATTGACACTTTGTTGAGACTTTTATGTGTTATTGGTTTCAGATGGAGGCTAAGAACAATCTGAGTTACGATGAACCAGAAGAGATTGCATCTCCCAAGTTGACTGACTGGTGGCTGGAGAGCTCAACTCCATGGCGTTCCCCAATCCGACATGGCTCTATGATGCCTTCTACTCCTCTGGCTTGGCGGTTTGATTCAACTGAATTCACACTCCAAGAAGACTCTGACGACATCTTCTGAATGAAGCCTATTAATGTCTTTAAAAATTCATCCTTCAGATGAAGTTGTAGTAGCGTGACTATCTTTTGTTTAGCTCAACCATGTTTCAGCTCTTCATATGCCCATCACTTTGTAACTGGTTTCAGGATTTATAAAAAGTGGAATCTTTTCAAGCATTTGAGCTTTCATCAAACCTCATGTCATATAGTCAGAATTCAAAGTTTCGATTTACCAGTTATGTGTTTTGAGCCACAATCTTAAACATTACACATTCTCCACAACAATCATCGAGTCCTACAAACATCTATCTCTTCAACTGTTAACTTGCATTGCCGTTATCCTTGACACTATGGTGATTTCTGAATATTTTATCCTCTTTACTGTTCTGTAACATCTCCAGTTGAGTTTAAAAGACTGTGGTTGCTCCGATCAAACGTTCGAGCTTTTTAAAGATGATCCATTTGCTGTTATTACCTCCCTCCACCTGAGGCGATTTTAGCTTTTTCCTGTTTAAATTTCTTCTTCACCTTATCGATCTGTTCTTGCACTGTATATCAGTTTTGGGAGGTTTGGTTTTGTCTCTGTTTTTCACTGTAACCATTATAATATGGCTTTTATTGTTAACTTTATATGACTCAAATTAATTGATGCACATTTTAAAAGATTCAGTTAAAATGGAACGAATAATACAAATGGTTGGTAAGAATGATTCGGCTAAGAAATGGAAGAAAGACTAATATATTTATATTTATAGAAACGCTGAGAAGATCAATGGTTATAAGAATTTAGAAGGACCTGTGTTCGTCAACGTAAGTTATTGGTTTCATCGAACCCAATGATCTTAACGATTCTTGCTTACGAGACAACAACAATTCAATGACAAAGTAGAGAGAAAGAGACAGAAGGAGGTGGGTAGTTTACAAAACGACGATGCTTCAAGTTTTGATGCATCCTCGTTGAGACAAAAAAAACCACTCATCTTGTCTGGGTGACTAGTCGACAAATGTGGGGGAGATGAGTCAGCAAAAATATGGAGTCAAGTGGCTATGAGGTAGGGACTCCATAGTTGTTGGACGACGACGTTTCATGACCAGCCGATGGAACATTGTTCTTCCTCTTGTTTCTTCTTCCACCATTGTTCTTCCCTTTCTTGAAATCTTGCTGATGGTCCACCTGCTTCTCCACCAAAACCATTCATCATCAAGAAGACGCATTAACTACTTAGTGAAACAAAAAAAGTATTTTTTTTTTAATTATTTCTTTACCCCTAAAGAGAAGGCATGAGATCTCGGCTCAAATCCGAAAGAAGTATTCATCCCTATTGAGCTTTTCTCAAAAGATGACTGCTGGTTGTTTGTGTCAAATACAAAACCACAAGAGGAAGTAAAAGTTGAAGTGGAGCAAGATGATGATGATGATGATGATGATGATGATGATGATGATGAGAATGCTGCAGCGTCTCCTTGAAACATCTCATTAAACAGATCCTGTAGTTGTTCAAAACTGTCCCCTGCATTATTCTCCTGCAAAACCAACACATCTCAATTATATCACTCGGCTCAATCCAATGGTGTCTAATAAATGGGAAAAAAAGATAATGCAGGACAGCTTACAGTAGGCTTGGACTGATTCATCATAGTCGCCATTTCGTTCAAGAAATCTCCCATTCCCTGCATCCACACACCACCAATAGGTTTCCATCATTACATGATTATATATAGGTATAAAGAAAAGATTACAAACACAAAAACCAGGCACTGAACTGATCAACTTTTGCCAGA
This sequence comes from Barbarea vulgaris, assembly GCA_963667165.1. Taxonomy (NCBI): domain Eukaryota; kingdom Viridiplantae; phylum Streptophyta; class Magnoliopsida; order Brassicales; family Brassicaceae; genus Barbarea; species Barbarea vulgaris. The sequence goes on from OY763893.1 coordinate 5,148,038, forward strand.
AACAAAAAAAAAAGACTTGAGAGCATTGGCCTTTAGTATTTAGATGCAATTTATAAAGTGAAGATCTTTTTACAAAGAAGCAAGAAAATTTATATATAAAAAAAAAGGGAGTTTACGTTTTGATCATCATCATCATCAGTATTATAAGCTCCAACATCATACAGGAACCTCTTGTTGGAGTCGGACAGAACTGTGTGTAGCCAATAAAGAAAAAGCTTAATCAGAAATAAAGAAATCATATGAAAGGGAGAATACAAGAAGATCTCATCATCAATTCTTATCTCTTCCATGAAATTAATAATATTTTGGATGATGATGGAATTACCAGAGTAGGCCTCTTGAATAGCTTGAAATTTCTTCTTAGCTTCTTCGGCAAACTCCGAATTGCCCATTGACGAACAACGATCTGGATGCCATCTCTGGTAATTCCAATTTACAAATAAATCCAATCAGCTATAAAGGATGATCAAAAGGAATCACAGAGTAAATACAGATCAAAAGCCAGAGGAAACAGAGACAAATCCAAATCATATTGCATTAACGACCCATCTGATTAAACTAACAAAACAAATCATATTGTAATAACACCAAATTCGTTATTTCCAGTGAACAAAAAAGAAAAAGAAAAAAAAAAAACTGACAAGAGCAAGCTTCTTATAAGCAGAACGGAGCTCGGTGGTGGAACATTCCTTGTGCAAACCAAGAACAGCATACAAATTATCGTTGCTATTGTTTGACGCCATAACTAACTATAACTCTCTCCTCCAAATTCAACAAAAAAAAAGAAAAAAACAAAGAGAAACCTAAAAACAGAGGAATCCACAGTTCCAATAGGGGTACTGAAGATGTTCGATGGATTTCGAAACAACGTTTTCGATTAGGGAAGGAGGATCAAAGAAGAAAAGAGAAAGAGGGGAAAACACAGAAGGTGTTGGTTTTCTCCTCTTTCAATCTCTGTCTCTCTCTTTCTCACGTAGAGGCGTTTAGAGACGATGGAACTCTCCAGAACCTCTTACCACTTGTTAGATATTTTTTTCCTCCTCCTAGTACTTTTCCTTTTTATTTGTTTTAGTATTTTTTATTATTAAACTAATAATTATCTTCAAACTGACAATTATATTTCTGCAGACAAAAAATAATATCTATTATTATCCTTGTATTGTAATTGTATGCTACTCAAAACTTATTATTTGGTAATCACATTCACATTATAATCCCATACTAATATCGAACTGTGTTTTTGAATACAAAGATGGTTGAATATTTTGTGAAAAATGTTTTTTTTATATATATGTTGAAAATTGAAATAGTTCAATCATTCTGATAATGAGAGTGCGGCTGAGATTTCAGATGTGTCGATATTTTATGAGAGGCATCTCTCCAGAACCTTCTAATCAATGTGCTTCCGTCACCGTCTATTTTGGAAATATCTGCTTTTAGTATTTAAACGCGTCTAAACCTACGGGACCCACCCACTCTTTTATTATTTTTCTATGATTTTTTTTTACCCACACACTATTCACCCATTCACCAATGTTTTTCTTTTACATTTTTGCCGCCACATCCCTGTGTTTCTCGAAACTGTCGAAATTTAACCCATTATTTTTCCTTGTTTGTCTTTATGTGCACGCATCTTAATTACGTATTTCAAAAATATTATCTCTCTATATAGTATCATCATCTGTTGGAGTCGTTGAATATTTATTGAAGAGTAATGAATTCTGAACGTACTCTTCTGTTTTATTGCAATCAGAGTTCCTCCCAAAAATTAAAAATAATTAAGTCAAAAAAAAAAAAAAAAAAAAATCCAACAAGAACTGAGATATGTTCACCATCATGTCTTCTGTAGAATTTATGTACAACTTTGTTGTTATCTTCTCTTTCCCCCACTTTTTCACCCTTCCAATCCGATTAATAAATTAGCGGCGGTTAGTTTTTTTCCTTTTCAGTTATTTTCTTCGCTAATACTGTTTCTTCCCTCTTCACCACTAAAATGCTACGCTTTTTTTTTTTTTTTTTTTTTTTTTGGAATATCATTTAGTGTTGGAAAGCTCTGTTCTCACCATAAATGGCCGTCTTCATCCATCACCCACCTCACATAACCTTCAGGAAGCCCAGAAATGGCTTTTTCTTCTCCCTGTAGCTACAAAAGAAAGCAAAACTTTGGCATTAACATAGGTTTTATGCATCAGTGGCTTACTTCGTATTGGACTTCTCCTTACCTTTCTATTGCCGGAATCAGGTTCAACAACACAAATTTCTGACTCTATTTTTGTACTTTCAGGGATGGTTTCGAAGGATCTAACCACTGTGGATCTGCATAAATGAAATATTGTCAGACTTCAGAGAACATTTTTCTTTTAGTAACAAATAGAATTCTAAAAGAGATCATTTTTTATTTTTTTACCTTCCGTAACTCTCATCTTCACAAGAGTTTCCTGAAGAAGAAACCCAATCCATATCAAAAGCTGCACATGTACATTGTTCACCATGCCCATCACAGCAGAAGCAATCGTTTTCAAGAATATCGTCTAAACCTATTTCCTCTAATATTGGTGGTGGAGCACTGCAAAAACAAAGCCATCCCTCAGTTTTAACTGACAACAACCCAATTTTACAAGATTTTACAGAGATCATTAAGGCTTTTTTTTACCTTAAACTAGTACCAATCATGGCAGTTTCAGACGTTGAGATCTCGGATGCTGAAACTGAAAGACCTTTAACTTCTTCATCCTTGTCAGCTAAACCATGTCTAGAAACTTGTCCTAACGAGGCTGTGCTGCTCTCGCTGAGAATGCTACTTTCTGATAGAGATCGTTTCATCGTAGACCTAAACCCCATATAATAACAATGTCAGTGTCTCTAAGGAACATAAAAAGTTTCAAACTTCTCTACAAGTGTCTTATTAACCAGGAAACATACCTCGAATTATCCGGTACTGAATTAGCAAGAAATCTTGCTGCATTGTAATGCTGATCAGAACCCAATTCCCATAGCGCTGGCTTATCTGGTTGTGGCTGAAAGTATCCCAAGAACCTGTTAAAAAAATTCGAGTCAAAAGTCAAATAATTTTTTCATACCAGAGGCATAGAAAACAAAGTAAATTTAACCCAGCATACACGTTAATTGCATCTTGCTTTTCGGCATCCATATAGGCGTTACTGTAGTAACGTTGTAAAGTTCTGAAGAACTCCTGTGATTGAGTCGCCGCTCTCCATTGACCACGCCTCTCACAAAATATCTGTTGACAGAAATAAGATCATTCTTTGTTAATAATGTCAATAGATTTTTTATCTAACAAGGCAACAAATTATAGCCAAAGACGTTAACAACGAGACCTTGTTGTGTGCCGCAGATCCTCCATACTGGAGCGCAAGCGTATCTCCCATTGTCTCATAAATTCCCATCAAATCTTCAGCGAGGGGATTGTCTAGATCAATATTAGTAGCCTCTGTCAATCCCAAAGCATGGAGTTGACGCCCAAATGCTACCAACCCATACGCATATTGAGCAACGTTGGTGCGATCTAAACAGTCTATGCAATTGGTCCTCAGGATTCCTTTCTGAAGCATGGTAACTTCCCTTTGCCGATCCTCCTTAGCATCCGTACTAGCATTATCATTTTCCACCGGCAAATTTGTTGCAGTTTCATCTTTACTGGGAAGATTACAAGTCGAACATTCACCATTGTTGTTCCTGCGATAAAAACCGAAAGGATATAAATTGATCAGAGCCTAGTTACAAGGAATACAAGAAAGATGAATAATGTGCTAAACAAGACAATGCATAGAAGGTAGAAAAAAAGCTATTGGTAAATTGAATACTCACTCCAAGGTGGATGGATTCTGGTTCTGAAACCCATCTGCTATAAGATCTGAAGTTAGCTGACAGTAGAAGATGCCAGTCAAGTTCAGTGCATAAGTAGCCAACCTGCCGAGAATTGCCAACACGTTTGTGCCTTTCCTGGTAGAAAAGAAAAACGCCTATTGTGTTAATAGAAAATGCAATGAAAAAGAAAAGAAAAGAAAAAATCATATGAGGTTGTGTCCATCTCATACTTTCTGGAGTGCTTATGCAAGTCCCAGTGAAGAGGCCTTAGACGATCTTCCTTGCTTAACCCTTTATTTATAACTCTAATTGCATTTGCAAACTCTGCACGCAGAATAGTCTCCCGAGGCCTCTTTTCACGTGTCTGTTTTTCAATCAAGTGAATTAGGAATTACCAGAAAGAGTATATCAAAATTTGTATCCTCTAGACTATCGAAGAATTAGAATACTAACCTTTATCAAGTTCAATATAATGATTGGATTCCCATATCTCTTCCCAAGATTTTCGAAATGCAGTCTGGTTGCCTCGAAGCTGGGGTCTTTCGCTGACACTTTACACATAAGAGATATCAGCACAAAAAGCAAAGCAAGGAAAAAAAAAGTAGGAATATAATATCTTGGAGAACGAAGATCATACATATTATATCAGGTTTGATATTTAAGCGTGAGGTCTCCTGAGACCAGAACAAAGGAATCGAACCCCGGTTCTGCACTACAGAACTTATTCGGACGGGATTTCCATCTTGAGAATCCTCGAAAACAATCTGCTCTGTCTCGACATCATTAGCTACCCTGCCTTTCTCGTTCACACCACGTTTAAGATATCTGGGGAACAAGATAGAAGAACAAGATCCAACTAAGACTTATCCCATTACAGCTTAACAAAATGAATGGCAGAGATAGAACAAGATTGGGTGGAGAGATTGTACCTTGTGCCAGCATAATGTCGAGATCTGCGAGCAATTAGAGTCAATCTAAAGTTCTTCTCAGAAACTGATAGTTTAACCTATATATAAGACAACAAAAAGCCAATCCAAATATAAACAGTTTATATGTGCATCAAACGACAAAAGATTAGAGAAGGCATCCACATGGTGTGGGGTTAGTCCTAATTCTTGTGAGAGTTTCTTCTATCATGCTATAGAGAAATTTTCAAAATCAAACAACATGGACAGTAAAACTTTCAATGTTATGTTAAAATAATTCAACACTGCTTGTAATATGCATATCTCTGAATGTTAGAAAAAGTAATAGAAACCTTGGCAGAAATTAGTACAAGTAATACCTGTTTGAAAAATCCATATACCAAGGCAACTGTCCACATACAGTCCTTGACGTTATTCCGAATCCTTCGAGTTAAGTATTCGTTCCAGACAAACATTGATTCGTAGTAAGCGAGTCCTTCCACATTGTTAGACAAATTCCTCTGAAGTGTATGCATGATGTGATAGGAATAGCTGAAGAAGAAGTCCTTTGTGAGATCGACAGTGCAGAGTAGCCTCTTGTACCTATAAAATTTCCAAGGAAGACAGAGGAAGACAAAAAAACCAAACATGATTTAGAACCTGGATCAGTAAATAATCTGCCAAAATAAAGAAAGTTAGGAGATAAAACAAAGTTCAAAATATAACAGATTAAATGAAATCAGAAGAAAAAAAAAATGAACTCCCCCTTTCTTGATAGTACCTCTGTCATATAAAAAATCAAAATAAATGCAATACATAGAAGTGTGTCCACTGTACAGACAGGGGAGAAGAATACCTAGAAATAGTAAAAAGCAAAAAGGTGCAACAAAACTGGTCTGACTAAAGATATTAATGAAACTCTAAGCTACTGGATTATCTCCAATAGCAATGGTAATGTCAATCACAGTTACCTCAACAACTGTTAACTTGTCTAATAGAAACCTGTAACACTCTTATTGTGCAAATCAAAAAGGGACACAATAGAGAGAGGAAAAAATAGACAGCAGAATGGTCTTAAAATCTAAATACAAGTGGTAAATGTAATAATTTCGAAATGTAATGAAGGTACCAAGAAGGTACAGGTTTTCCATTTTACAAGCAGAAGTAACATAAGAAGACCTTTTCTCGTCCTTAGAATAAGCCACATTGGATAGCACAGAGGCATGTGGAATCGTAATTATGTTGCTCTTTGCTACACCATAAACTGTGTGCCCACAAATTTCACCAAGCTTCCTTCTTTTAGTGATTATCAACATATAATAGGGTCCCAAGAACCTTATGAATCCTACACCAAGAAACAATTGAGATAAGAACAGAAGACGAAAACCAGTATAGAATAAGATGCTTGATGCCTATAAAAGAGATTCATTACCGATGATCCCGTAGCAAGTGGTGACAAATTTCAAGCCACCAGATGACCTGTTTCCTTCATGAATCCTTCTCAAAGTTTCGAAGCATTCAGCTTCTGTGTAAGCCGTTGAATCTTCGTAGATGTTAACCTCTGTTGGCTCTGTCCTATCTAACTTCAGGATCCTCCAAAAGGTTCGGTTTTTATCTCTTCCAATCATATAGAAGCTCTGTTGCATTAAAAAAAAAAAAAAAAAAAAAAAAAAAACAAAGGTTAATAAGATTAGCAAAATCTATGGATTCATATTCAAACGAAGTCAAAATCCAAAACCCTAGATGCAGCAAAACAAACAAGAGAATCAATTAGGATGAAAATGTTGAGAAAAGAGAGAGAGATGAGAATAATCACCGAGCGTGTCTCGTAAAGCCTGAATTTTTGAAGAAACGAAGAAGACATGCCAACTTGTTGGTCAATCGATCTCTCTGAAGCCGCCATTATTGAGACCCGGAGCTCGAAAAACTCGGGCCGTCAATACAACGATAAACAAAATCACAGATTAGGGAACAAAACCCCCAAATAGATCACACAACGATATGTTACCTCCTATAAATCCGTACAGCTCACACAAAACTGAATCTGACTTCACACACAATTATTCAAAAAACAACAAACAAACAAAAAAATGAAATTACAACTGTAACCAGAAACACACACACACAAAAAAAAAGATTTTAAATTCGCTCTTTCACTATACGGTATAGATCGAGAATTTGCAGGTGGGGGAAATCACAGAGAATCTGAGCAGATTTCAGATTGGTAGATGAAGAAGAAGATGATGACAGAGCTGCGGTGACCGGAACCACAGAAAATTTAACGAGAAAGAAAATAAAATTGAAATTTAGTTTTTTTTTTTTTTTTTTTTTTTTTTTTGGCTTTCTGGGTTTTCAAGTTTTTAACTTTAGGCGCTCGTTTAAATATCTCTCCTAAATCTGTAATTTTTTTATTTTTGTCGTTTGCCAAACTTTAAAAAAAAATATACGGTTCTTTAGAAATATTCGATTTCGGAAAGGTAAGTTTGACTCGTACAATATTTGATGAAATTAAAGGGTGACTTGTAACTTGTTCCATTAGGACGAACCAGTAGTTTTTTTTTAGGTTTTTCAAGTCTTATAAAAATGTCCAATTGTATGCATTGAAATTATATGAGCTGGCCGACAAAATAAACTCCATAATTAGCTTATATCATTAACCTGCACACAATTAAATTAAAAATACTACTACTTAGGAACCAATTTATCATTTACACACAATTAAATCAAAAATTAAAAGTCAATTTAAGTATAAATAAATTTTCTCAGAAAAGTGATGTAAGAAAATATACAAAATGGTTAGCACAAGAAATATTCAAAATTGTTCCAAGATAAATTCAGAGAAAAAAATGAATCTATATTTTCAATAAATAGAAAATTAATATAAAAAGATAAAAAATAGTGAAGAAAGTAAAATTTTGTAATTAAAAAAAAAAAGGAGAAATTAAAATAAAATATAAAACTAAAATTAAAACTAAATTATAGAAATTTTATCTTAGCATGTTACATGTGATGAATCTATTGATAAATTTTCTTCCATGTTACCTTCATATTTTCATATATATAGTGTATATATATATATATATATATATATATTTCTTTTAGTGTACCACATTTTAATAGCTAAATTCAATTGCAATGTTACATAAACTCAGTTGAAATGTTTTAGATTAATATTGACTTTTTCTAACAATATACATTACCAAGGTTTGAATTCTGATGATAACATATGGGCAACACTAGCATAAACAATTGGATTTTTTACTGTTTTCATTTGAATCATTTCTATTATATTTGTTGTCGAGAGCATCACACTAATTCTTTTCAAATGAGGTTTGATGTTACCAAATAACACGCTAAGGGGGGTATATTGGAATGAAGAATTCAGAGAATTTGGTGGAATTTTAATTTAAAGAATTTTGATTGAAATTTGAGGATATTTGGTGAGATTCCTGAGATTTGATTGATTATTTGGTGAAATTTGTTATTAAAATTTGGTGAGATTTGAAGGGAAAAAAAAGGAAACAACTTATTAAAAAAAAAAAACCAAAGACGTCGTCTTCGTCAAAACTTTTTTTTCTTCTTCGTCAAAACTCTTTTTTTTTTCTTTTGAATTGAGGAACCATAGTCTCCAATTTGATTGCTTCTACAATTTCTGGAGAAGCTAAAGAAGATGTTTCATCTTTATCATGTATCAACTAAACCTTCAAGTTCATGAAATACAATTTAATCATTGAGTTTCATAATCATCAATATAACATCACCCAGAAGAAGCAAATTATAGAGCAAACAAATACCAAACAAGAGAAGTTAGAATCTGCAGAGTTTTGTTGAAAGCACAAAGAGTTTTGTTGAAAGCACAAAACCAGTTAGTATGAATGGATTGCCCAAAACTAATCAATGGCCATATACATAAAAAGATAATGAAAGAAAAGAACAAGAAATTTCAAAAGAAAAAAAAGAAAACAAAAAACAGAGATTACCAAACAGAAAGGAAAAAACAATCTAAAATATTGCATCAAGATCCCATATTCATAGCATCTGTCCACATGTTTGCCGCTATTGATGCTCTCCAGTTATTAGCAATCACTCTTTGTTGCTCTTGAGTACCATCAATCTCCTCATCCATATCATCACCTATTTCGTCAACACCACCATCATCAACAGAATTTTCTTCGGGAAGAAAAATGTCCGATCGACATTCTTTACGAAGATAGTTATGTAAAACAACACATGCAAGTACTAACTCCGCTTGAGTTTTATATGGAAATGGTGGTGCAGATTTGAAGATGAGGAATATTGATTTGAAGATGCCAAAAATCGTCTCTATTACATTTCGCAAGCTAGAATGACGATGGTTGAACAACTCATTTTGATTTACGGGATCTTTTCCTTGTCCCCTAAAATCTTGAAGGTGATACCGAGTACTTCGAAATGGTGCTAAGAAATTACGGCGGTTGGCAAATCCACAATCAACCAAATAAAATTTTCCTGAAATTTATAAAGCATGGATATATAAGTGAGATGAAATGTAAATTAGTAACATAAAATATATTTTTTCATAGTGAAAACGTTATACCTTCAGGAACTTTTAACTGGTTAGTGCTTCTTGTTAAAGCATCATGTAATACCTTTGAGTCATGTGCTGAACCTTCCCATCCACTAAGAACATATATAAATTCCAAATCAAAATTACATGCAGCTAAAACATTTTGCGATAACTGTCCTTTTCGGTTACGATAGCTAGCCGTTTCTTTTCCCGACACCATTGCAAGAATATGCGTTCCATCAATAGCTCCCACACAATCCTAAGAAAGATATAAACAAAATATAAAGTTTTGTTGTAACTGAAAAAGAACACAAGAAATAAACCTTATATACCTTAAAATAAGGATAAAATCGTGTGCTGTCTCTTATTTTTGTGGGCACTGCAAGACCGGGTTTAGCCATGTAGGTCGGAGCAAGTGCGTTTAACACCTTCAGAATTGTGTTAAAGCTCGTACTTATTGAGAATATTGATCTTCTGAATCTATCTTGAGCTTGAATATACCTCGAATTTTGACCAACGATGAACAAAAATGTGGCATGCATTTCCTCAACCGAAACATTTCTTGTGTCTTTTAAACCCATCCTCACTCTAAAAATATAGCATAGTTTCAGGAAGGCCTCTGGATACATACGGTATAGATGTCGAAAATGTTCATGATCTTCAACCAATGCATTTTGTATGTATTCATGTCCAAGTCTCGTAGTTGGTTTTCTAATCTGGTGTTGTATTTGCGGAACGAAATAACGGATCTTCGCAATGATCGACAAAACCAATAACATAATATCCACATCTGACTTGGAATTGCTCATCCTTTTTCTTTTTCTTCTAGCTAGTATCTCTTCACTTTCACGAACTATGTGATCCATTAGTAAAACCTACATAAAAACATAGTCATCAAGTCACAAAGAATTGAAATATAATTGCATATAATTACATGCTAAATGGAAACACACATAGATAGAGATCTATAAACAAAATTTTATGAACCTTAGCGTAATTAACTTGAAAGACCTATAAAATAGCTTCACGATTGCATAGAGAGAAGATACCAAAGATTGAACAAATATATATAAAATCCTTAAAATTTGCCTCTAGAAATTTTGCCTCCAGAATTTTGCCTCTAAATTTACCAGCCAAATTTAATTTACCAAGTATTACCCGCCAATATAACAGAGCTTAAAAAATGATTGAATTACATCCATAACCTGCAAAAGAAAATTTGGCTTTTATCACACAAAAATGAACGTACAAAATAGCTTGCTATTATCACATAAAATTATTCAGAAAATAAACCACCACCTGAGATTACGGCTTGCTGGCTTCTAATACTACCAAGCATGCTGGCTTCTAATACGAACCTATTGGCTTCTAATAATCGCAAGCCATTATTCATAAGTCGAGGCATTACAACTTTATGCAAACATTACTCATCAGTTTTTACTTCAACGAAAAAAAAGAAAAAAGAATTCATTATTTTAAACGGAGAAGAAACAATTAACGCTAATGCCAAATCAAAAGCAACAATTCTGCAAAACCAATAAGCAACGAAATATCCAAAACAAATCTCAAAATGATCAAACAAGAAAGCAATAAAATGTCATTCCACTTCAAGGTTTTGGTCTACGGAGGCTACGTTGAATCCATCCATTACGCTCGGCTATGGACATATTCACGAATCCAGACTTCATACCTAAGCTGTGAACAAGGGTCATCGCTTCATACCGTAAATCTTCATCCAAATCAGGAATTTCTTTGATAGCATCCCATACATTATTGGCTTTGTCTTCAGCTTCTTTTTCTTCAGTTTCTTTTTCCCATCTTTTTTGCATCATGCCAAAAATCTGCTCCCCAATTTCTTTCACTTCAGCATAATCCTTGGACGAATTAAACGCATCAGTTCTTGCTTTCTTTCTTTGAGGAAGCTTTTCACCCATGCTTTTCTCTAATGAAGAGAAAACGGCATTGTCAAATGTTTCGTCGTATGCTATTCTCTCTCCACTATCCATTGATTGGACATGATTTGAATCACTAGTCCCCGTGTTTTCTCCAACTTGATAGGTATCTGCGTTAATGGGATCGCCTAATCCCATAGCATTCTGTCCAGTTGCAATATTTGATCCAAATACCATTCTTAGGTCCTCAAAATCATCAAATGAATCATTACGCATATGTTTATGAGTTGGATGAGCCTATTAAAAAAAAGAACAAAATCAATATATTTGTAAGTTTTATCCATAGGAAACACTACTACATTCATATAATTTTCTTACCAAGAAATAGTCATTCCATACTTCATCTGGAGCAGTGAATTTCTTCGTTTCAGGGTCCCACCCAAACCCTGAACTGAAGCGAAGAAGATTTGATAAGTTTTGATACCTATTCTTCAAGCTCTTCATCCTATTCTTAAACTGGGCATAGTTTTTCTTAGTCCCAAGCTTTTGGTTTAGAGCTGGTAATATTCTTGTCTCCACCGTTAATTTGTTGAAACTGCCATTAGAATCACGGAAACCCTGATTGATTCCATCCACCAGTAGCCGCAATAACTCTTTGCTTTCAGGTTCAGACCAAGGATGATATAGACTCTTACTTTTCACATCATGTGGATCTCCCATTGTAATGAGGGAGATAACTAGCCATACAATAATACATAAAATGTTATGTAAAGCAAATATTAATCAATCTACACTTCTCTTCATAGCAATAAATTATAAACAGATTTTAAAGTGATTACAAAACCAATAACTTATACGTGATGAGTTGTGATATACACCATTCAATGTGATTTAACAATGATTAAAATACTCACAATTATATGAACAATAGTCAAAGCCATACATCATCTAAACACATGAATTAAAGCAACACAAAAACTGAAATAAATCATGAAAGCTATTAAACGTGGAATACTCACTTTGATGGAAAAGGAGATGAATCGTGAAGTGTGGATAGTAATTTTGTAAGCTGCTCCTCTCTAATAAGAAAGCTATTAATCGTTAGTATATATATATACACCTAACAACTAACCCTAATAAAAAAAAAAAGAAGCCCATAATATAGTAATCCAAGAAAAGTAGTCCATTAATACTCAAGCATTTTATCAACAATTTTATAGGAGGTGTTAGAGAGCAGACTATGAAAAGTATTCAGTTGACCCATCTGGTTAAGTTGGACACAAACCTCTCGCTTAAAAACTGAAGTATTGGGTGAAAGGGGCTGGTAAGCATGGCAAGGAAATGGAGATTAAAGTCAACATTATCTTGAAAGCTGGAAAGGACGGCCTGTGAAATAAAGAAAAACAAGGTTTATGCCAAGGTTAAAGAAAAAAAAAAGCTAGATGGAAAAGCCTACAAATAAAGAGTCCAATATATTATGCCAAGGTTTTTGATCAAGGAAGATTATTTCATAACAGAAAAAACAATTCAGAATAAACTGGTCCCTAATTAGAATCTAATGCATATGAATTGATCAAGGAAGATTATGTTTCGGCTTAGGATTCTCATCATCCTTAATACAGATGAGCCATTCAAGGTGCCTACTACACCTCCCAGACTTAGGACTTACTTGGATGAAAAATATGGCTATTGGGTTGGCTCGTAAGTAAGATATTCGAACATAACGACAAGGAGTGTAGTTCACTGGATAATCCACATAGCTAATCTTAAAAAAAAAAAAATGCTGAAACTTTCATTGTTTTGCAACCCAGAAATTGGGGAAAAAACTAGAATCAGACTTAAGTTCAGATTCTTGATCTGAACATCACCCAAAATAATCAAATAGTTCTTTTCACATCTACATAGCTCACTTTTAGCAAATGGGTTCCACTACAAATCTAGAAATTGAAATCAATTTTTGATAAGAACATGCAAAAACAAAATAAATTCAATTATCACAAATCCTCAAAAATCTATAAGGTTCATAAAAAAAAACTGGATTAAACTAACAACTATCGATCAAACAAGACAAAATCGCGAAAATAATGAGAGAGAGTGATCAATCAAAAACCTCAATCGGATTTTTTGTTGTGAAGCCTCGCCGTCGCCGGAGATGTGACTCTAACAATTTCGTTTTGATCCTGACCATAGGCTCTTAACAATTTCGTTTTGATTCGATTAGTTGCGCCTGGAAAAAGATTTGAGAGAAGGAGAAGCAGAAGGAGATGAGAAAAAAAAAGCTTTGTTAAAGGAGAAAGAAAAGAAGACGAAGGGGGTATTTTTCTCTGTCACGATGAACAGTTTTTGTTTTTGTTTTTGTTTTGTTTTTTTTTTTTTTTTGAAGTTCCACCAAATACCACCTTTGGAGGTGAGATTTTTTCATAGTTATTTTTCAAGTAAACAAGTATCAAAAGTCTCATCAATTCTCATTCAGTCAAATTTTATAGAAAAACAATTGTGTTTTGAATAACACTATATTTGATATAAGTTTTACAAATGATTGATTGAATAACATGAGATTTTAAATGAGAAAATAGATTTTACACAAATTCTTAATTCAATAACATAGGATTTGAGAAGATATTTATGAATCATTAGTTGAATAACAGGTGATTTTGAAACAAAATCAAATTCTCACCAAATCTGCATTCCAATATACCCCCCTAATATTGTGAAGTCAATGACAAACGTGATCAGCATTTTCGGGAATGCCAATTTTCTTATTTTACAAATGTCAAACTCGTTTTCACTTTTCATTAAGTAATACAAATAATGAAAGACCCATTCATACTTATATTACAGTGATGTGAAAGATTAATCAAACGTGTACGGGTGTACAAACTCCCTTCTATATTGAAAGACAAATACCAAATACTAGTAAGCAGTTTTCTCAGGATATTAATTATTATTATGCAGTTTCTTAAGAACTAACCCCAACATTTTTTTTTTATCCGCAACGTTTGCTAACCCCTTTTGAATTGAAACTATTTTTAATGTCATTTTCTTCTTTAAAGTTCAAAAGAAGTTTGCGAATATACAAATTAGAAAATAATATACCAATGCAACTTATATATTTTAAAAAATCTATCAAAATAAAATTATGTTTTTTGTTAAAAAAAATAGTCATGGAATTTGAAAAAAAGATCGCAGTGATAACTAAATTAAAGAAATAACAAGTGGGCAAAATGAACATCATAACTCAGAAGTATCATAAGTAAGTTGGATTCGAGTTGCCGTCGGACCATTGGCCTCTCTAAAAGTTGTAAACTGGAGAATTATATAATCATTATAAATAAATATAAAAGCAGTGAGCGAATGGAATATTAGTAGGTCATATTATTAGTACATAAACAAAAGGGAGAATATACTAATATGCTTATATTCCCTCATCACCAAGGTATTCCGTTTTGTTATAATTTGATTTCTAATTTCTCAACGAGGAAATTTAATTTTTTCCATTCTCTCTCGTCCATTTGCCAAATTCTCTAACTCTTCGTTATCTAATCAAATGTTTGCAAATGATACACGTTTGAACTTAATCATACCATGTTGACATATATAATCGTTCTAGTTACTCTAAATACTAAAATTCATTGATTAAAATTAGCTAATTAGTAGTAACAACAACAAAAGGCTAATCGTTCCACTTCTTTTTTTGCTCCGCTGTAATTTGTTTCACTGTAATAGTTTCTGAAAGAGTCTTCTTCTTAATAGTTTTTTGACAGAGTCTTCTTCTTAATTATATACACTGATTTATGCTTACGTTTTACGAAAACGAAGAACTGAATTGCGTTGACAACGACATAAACTCCTACTTAAATAATTGTTTTTTTTTTTAAAGAAAAAAAACGGACGGAAACTCGTTTGGACTTTTCACGCATCTCTCTCTCTCTCTCCGAATAAAAAGAAGGAAGAACGTTAATGAGAAAACCCGAACCGTTGGATTTGTAAATCGGACGGCTTGAAACGACGAAGTTTGGGGGGGGGAGTGACATGTACAACCGCAACATGGGAAAGACCCTGAAACGAGGAACTGTAAACAGCTGGCATGTTGACGTGGCACAGCGTGGGCGTTTCGTCCTATCACAACGAGCATCACGTGGATTTTGTCTGGACCACCGTGGCGGCTTTTTCTTTACGTTAATTATTAATTATTCGCTAATATGTTTTTTTTTTCTTTAATGGAATTCATCACATAACATAATCCATGAAAGGAAATTACTCTTAACATTTCAGCTAGAGGTGGGGCCTTTTCTAAACATTATTGTTTGTTTTTTCTCCTTTTAGAAATAAACCTTAAAAAATCAATTTATCATCGCCGAAACGGTTTTGTCCTAAATATTATCGTCCTCGTCCCGTCTGTTTATTTTGTTCTTAAATCAAACATACATTTTTAATTTTTAACATTGTAGTTTGTAAACCACGTTTGGTCTACTTTTTGATTATGAGATATAAAGTTTAAAGTTATAAAGAATATAATAGGCCAAACTGAACAATCACAAGGTCTATTTGTGTGCTTGATATACAGTGAATTGTGATAATTATAAGCATTTTTGGGACTGAAGCTACTTAATTATTTAAACTTTTATATAGTCGACAAATGATTGAGGCTTGAACATCCGCCAATGCTATCCACATTTACGTATAAAGAGCCTATCATCACTTGTGCATTTTGAATTGGTTAAAAGTGAAAACCTATTAAGTAAAATAAATGAGACAAATGTGCCTTTTTAGGTACAGAAATCAGTTACGGGTTAACAATAGTAATAAAAAATTGAGTTAAAAAAGAAGACGGGAAAAGGGGAGAGAAGATTAATTAGAGCCGAAAATGTGGAAATTAGTGAAATGTCCAATGATTGAGGGAACAGGTGTCCCTTTTTGGTAACCACTACCTCATCTTCCCTTTATTTTCTTGTTCTTAATTAATGTCTATTGTTGACAAACAAAAATTAATGACCTTCTTTTGTTCAACTAACTAATGACCTTCTATACACCAAAATTAAATTATCACATACTGTAGTAATAATAATAACATAGTGAGACAACTGATAACACATTAAACTACATATTTTGGTTGAACAATTATTTTGTTTTAAAACGACATGTTGTAGATGTACTTTTTGGAGAATATATAGTCTAAAATTGATAAACATAGTTCCAAAATTAACTTGTTTTTGGAAAATATATAGTCTTTTATTTGGTTTTAGAAATACATATGCAGAATTGATAAATTGAAAAAGTGATATTTAATATGCAACCTAATATATGGCATATGCATATGTGCAAATAAATGAATAATTGAGATTATGAATGAGCCATTATAGAAGTTTCCAAAGAAGTTGACTGGAACTGTTGGCACACAAAAAAAAAATCTAAATTTATAATCGGTTTGTGTAGTGTTTTTAGAATGTCATCCAAACTCAGGCCTATTAGAATAAATTTGAAAAAAGTTTCCCACAGGCCACTGTAATATTTAATATTTACCAAAATCTCGTGGTATCAGTAAACGTAGAAATAGTAGTGTGTTTTAGTTGTTTACTGTTCAAGATCAAAGAAATCGTAAACGGTCTGATTAGGAGATCAAATGATGTATTCATTCAAAGAATTATGGAATGACCATTTTTTAAGAGAAGATAATCTTGTCACTGATTTTATCGAATAATATTTGAATATAATCAAAATTAAGTAAAATTTACTATTGACAAAAATATGTGCGAAATCCTAAAATTATTCCGTCACTTCACACATTACCAAAATTTATGCTAATTAAGAAGATGAGTCATGGGTTTTTTATTCATTTCATTTAGGCCCAATGGTCGAGCTATTAAGGCCTATTTATGATCATGTCTTCAACAGTCTCCTGTGTTTGTTTGTTTTTTCTGGAGATTTAGTTTGGAGTTCTCAACCAAATTTAATTTCTTTATTTTCAATGCATGTTATTTAGTTAGTAATGAATAATGATTGTCTTAGCTCTTACAAAAAAATCAAATTACAAGAAAAATAGGATATGATAGTAACATACTGTATAAAAAGGGAAGTCAACTGATATGATGGTAATTAAACGTTACTTGGGACAGAACAGGCAGACCAATTGTTTCATTTCCACTAAAAACGCTGCAGCAACATAATTATTAAACGTTACTTAGAAGTTAGAACAATTGCCTCGTGTAAAATATACATCATCTTCTCTCAACTAGAATACTATACCTCATCAATTTTTAAAATAAACAAATTATTGTAAAAAATATATTTGATACAAGAATTTTGTTTTGAATTTTAATTTTATACATGTACCTGTGCATGCCAAATGAATTAGAAACATTATAAACAAATCAACTTCTCCTATTATCTCTATAGTTGCCTACCTTTTTCATTTTAATGTATTATGAACTAAAAATTAAATTGCCAATAAGTGACATGAGTTCAAACTAATAACATAACCATAAAAGTCGTATGATCAACCTTATAATTATGTTAATAAAATAAAATCAATGATAATAACAGGTAAATAGAAAATAATTATATTACCGAGCATTAGAGTTCTTTTTATCTGATCCTAACATGCAAGCTATGTGAGCCTTATATATACCTAAGTTGCGTACTTGCGTTTAGATTTTATTTATATATCGTGTCGTACATTGCTGTAACTATATCATCATACTTTTTAACCCAAAAAAAAAAAAAAAACCTATATCATTCATCATACTAAAAAAAAAAAAAAAAAAAAAAAAACTATATTTTCCTACTAAACTATCGTTTGCAATATAAAAATATAAATATATATGACTAGTGGAGTGTGAAGTTCACCACCACCCGGCAAATCTTTTTCTCTTGCAGCCATAACTAAAAACTGAGATGGCAGGCAAATGTAATTTGGTAAGTGTTCTGAGGGTATTCTTGGTATTAATCATCTTCCATAATCCGATCATCGTCTACGCCGGCCAGGGTGTTCCGAAGGTAGCGTTATTCACTTTCGGAGACTCTTACTACGACGCCGGAAACAAAGTGTTTCTCAGCGCAAATAAATATCCTCCACAAACCTTTTGGCCTTACGGAAAATCCCGCGACGACCCGAACGGCAAGTTTTCCGACGGCTACATCGTCCCCGACTTTATCGGTAATTAAGCTCTTTATTATTCTAAGATATCTATTTATTTATTTCACCTATGCATAATTGCATATAACATAACAATATATATAGTTAAGTTTATTAAGAAACAAAATAATAACTAATCATAGTGACTATATAGGTTATTTTATGTCTATTCCAAACGGAATCCCACCGGCGCTTAAACCGGGAGTCGATTTTTCACGTGGAGCCAGCTTTGCCGTCGCCGATGCTTCAATTCTCGGGAATCCGGCTGAAAGTGTAAGTTTCCTAAAATGACAAGAGTTTAAAAATAAAAAATAGTCATTTTTATAATTAGATTTCAGGAAGAAAATAAAAATGAAAGATAAATAGTCATTTTTATAATCAGATTTCAGGAAGAAAATAAAATGCTACATAAAATTACGTGTCCTACAAGTTATACCACTAAGATAGTAAGAATATACATGTTTAAAATTGGCAATGGTAAAGTAGACGTTCACCTAGAACAATAATAATATGTGACAACCAAACGATTATTAGTCTTACTAGTTAATGACAACGATAAACTCGTCCAAAATATTGAAATAAAATCTTGTTCGACGGGAAAAATTAATTTTGTTATTGTCTTAAAGTACTGATTTTTACATTGTCATAATCTATAAATACGTTGTTTTATAACATTTGAAGTTTAATACTTTAGTTTATAAAAAAAAATAAAAAAAATTTTGTTAAAAAATAGTTTTTTAAAAAAGCATTTAATGTAACACAAGTTTTGTTTGAATAAATTTTAGAGCACCCACATTGGTGATTCTTTGTGGATGTCTTTAAATATAAGTAATTAAAAAAAAAATGAATGTTTTTAGTGGATGAATAGTGTGAGGTGGTGTCTTCCCAAAGACATTTTGGACACTTTAATGAGTGTCTTTAATTTTAGTAATATTTAATTTTTAAGACACTCTTAACAATATTAGGGATGAGGATGGTGTTAGAGTTGAAAACAAAAAAAAGTTAAACTGATTTTAAATTCTTTGTATATATATCCAGATGACGCTAAATCAACAAGTCGCCAAATTCAGAAGTATGAAATCAAAATGGAGGGATGACTACATAGGAAAATCACTATTTATGATATACATTGGTACGGAAGATTATTTGAACTTCATGAAGACCAATCCCACTGCAGACGCGTCTGCTCAACAAGCTTTTGTCACTTCTGTCATTAGTCGATTAAAGAACGACATCGGCGTAAGTTGTCAACAAACTAATTAAGATACACGTACGTGTTTTTGTACTTTATCTTATAATTGATTGACTAATATACATGATGTTTTACAGTTTTTATACGCTTTGGGAGCAAATAAATTCACATTTCAACTGCTAGCACCATTGGGATGTTTACCCATCGTGAGACAAGAATACAAAACCGGCAACGAATGTTACGAGCCACTCAATGATTTGGCCAAACAACACAACGAAAAGATTGGTCCGATGTTAAACGAGTTTGCTAAAGCGCCCCACGGCGGTTTTCAGTTCACCGTCTTCGATTTCTACAGCGCCGTTCTTCGTAGGACACAAAGAAGTCTTAACTACCGTAAAATCATTCCACTATCCAAAATTCTTAGTGATACATTTCAAATCGTTTATTTAATGCAAATTTAATATCTGAACTATAAACAAATTAAAGGTTTCTACGTGGCGAACTCATCTTGTTGCGGGATTGGGACGCACAATGCATATGGTTGCGGAATGTCAAATGTGCACTCGAAGTTATGTGAGTACCAAAGATCTTATTTCTTCTTCGACGGACGTCACAACACAGAGAAGGCTCAGGAAGAACTCGCTCATCTTCTCTATGGAGCCGATCCTAACGTGGTCCAGCCAATGACCGTGCGTGAGCTAATTGTTTATCCAGTTGGAGAGAGTATGCGTGAGTTTTGGGAACCCAACAAGTCGTCCATCTCGTGACTCATTCATCGGCCTATTAACTAGTTAAGTTGGATTATATGAATCTTTTGATACTAGCAAGCGTATGTTGTATCGATATCGTAATTATGTGGTAATTTTGCTTATGCCGTCGAATAATTTGCTTTTGAATGTCTTGATGTATTATGTTTCGCACGTAATCAATGGAAATTAGTATAATGGATATTGCAATTGTTTCTGCAGCTTGATCACTGGCACATTGCATCCTAAACTAATTAAATACTGTACATATGCATAGTGTTGTGATCTTCAAGTGTTTAGAAAGCATACTTTAATACTATACATTATATGCATAGTGTACTTTTACTTGAAGTCTTAACTTTTATTATTAAAAGAAAACATCATGATATGAATATTATGATGATAAATTACACCACGACATACATGATTGTATTTTTTTTTAGACGAAAACATCGACAAGAAGTTTTTTTTTTTTTTTTTTTTTTTTTTTTTTTTTTTTTTTATCATTGTCACGCTCATATAAAAACCGACACTAGCGGTAGTTTTTAATTTTGGCCTTGATTATTTCTTCTATAACATAATAAACATATGTTATATCACAAAGGAGCTAGCTTCACCTACTTGGTCAAGCCTTTTGACATTGTAGATGCTCTGAATCGATATAATGGCAGCTATGTCGAGAGGAAGGAGGAGAAGCTCACGGAGATTATTTGGTGCAACGACTACAGGGTCTGCATTCCACATTAAATGTGCAACCTGAAAATTTGCTTCTTGTGTCAAATGCTTACCGTCGAAGAAGACATACTCTTCCGGTTTGGCACATACGTTGTTGGCTGCACAACCAGCCCCGTTTACAGAGCCAGTCGACCCACAACAAGCAGCGGCTCCTGTCCTGAAAGCTGCAACAACATGAAACATTGGACCGGGCTTGACTTGGTGATTGTATTGATGATCATAATTCATAAGGACTTACTGTAAGTATTGGGATAGAAAACTCTGCGCTGGATTGAGCTGAAGAAGTCGTAGAACGAATACTGGAAGCTCTCAAGATCTTGAGTTAGTTTCTCCATGAGCTTATACAGGTTCTTGTTATGTAGTTGTGCCATTTCTGAAGGTAAGTTGACGCACTCTCTCTCGTTTCCTTTCTCTTGTTTAACCACTGGTAAGCAGCCTAACGGTGCCAAGTTCTGGAATGCGAATTTTCTCCCTCCCGCCTTATGAACTGTCTGAGAAAAAGAAAGATGCAAGTAATAGATATATAACAAGAGATTGTTCGATCGTCCTCGTATATATTATATATAGTGTAGCTGCAGAGCATTTTTACCTTGATTGCATCCTCTATTGAAGTGATGACTTGATCCACAAAGGCTTGTTTTTGAGCATCAGAGGGATTAGGGTTGTTTTTGACAAAGTTCAAGTAGTCATCAGAGCCAATGTATGTCAAGTAAATAGCTTCTGACAACGCTTTATCAGTCCACTTGTTCTTGTTTTGGGAGAATTTATTGACTTGTTGAGACAGAGTCATCTGTAAACCATTCATTTATGCTTACATAAACTAATCTTTCTTCTATCATTAAATTTGCAATTATCGAATTCGAATAGTCCATAATATTTTCAACTTATTGCGTTCACAAATACCAACATATACTCTAAACAAAGAAACTAAGGATTCGTGCGATTATGATTCAAGAAGAAAACTAAAAGTAAAAGCTAACCGTTTCGAGAGGGGAACCGAGGACGGTGGCGTCGGCGATGGCGAAGCTAGCTCCGTGAGAGAAATCCTCGGAGCTCCGGAGAATTGGTGGGATATTAGGGATCTTCATGAATCCAGCTGCTCACAACGTACAGAGACAAAATACAATTCAAATTCAACTAGCCTAGCTCCGTTTACGAATTAACCGAGATATATGAAATGTACCGAGATAGTCAGGAACGATACGGCCATCGGACCACCGTCCAGTAGCTTCTCCGACGGTTATTCCGTATGGCGGAGAGTTAGCGTCGACACGGTTGCCGGAGAGAAACTGCTTGTTGCCAGCGTCGTAGTAGCCGTCGCCAAACACAAAGAGCGTCTGAGCGAGGGACGCGGTGGGGTAGTGGAGAAGAGCTAGCGTAATCAAAGAGAGAGAGAAGAGGCGCCAATTCGAATCCGCCATTGGAAGCAAAATATGGAAGCTTCTAAGATGAGCTAAGTTTTATTTGTCTTTTGAACCCGATTCTGCTTTACGTCCCATATATTTTTTATCCGAAGATAAAAAATTTCTTATCAAATTTGAGTTTTCATGAATTACAAGCAGAATAGTTTATTTTCTAAAATAATTGCACAACAAGTATAGGTCTACGTCTATCTAGAGAACAATTAGGCCCCCGATTATTTAATTTTACACCAATAAATTTTAAAGCAGCAGGGCCCCAGATTATTTAAGTTGCTGCTTCTCCCTATTGTCTTGACAACTACTACTATACCTAGCTAATTGGATGAGAATAACATCGTATATGATAAATATTAGAACAAAATATTATTATTGAATTGTTGTTTTGATATAGACACATAATATAATTATATATAGTGATTAACTTTAACATGTTGTTATAATCAAATAATGTAAATCTTCATACAAAAAAATAATATAGAGATCTAAGAAATATTTTTCTTCCGATTTTAAGAGCTTCATTTCATAAATATATTCTTTAATATTCTTTCGCAAGACAAATGTAATACACGAAACACAAACTTTGTAATTACTAAGCGAAACACGTATGTCGTGGACAACATATCGATGATGGACAAAACATGTCAACAGACTTTTAAGGGTCATAAATCACTCTTCAATAATCCAAAAAAACTTCAACTTGAAAATAGCGGTGAAACTTCAGCTCGTCTTTAGTCTTGATAGAGATTATAACAACACCTTGTGGATGCAAATCCTGCAACTCCACAAACAATTATTTTTGACTCGGACAGTTTACAACTCAGACTATAAATTGATCTAAAAACTTGAGATTTCCAAAACAACTCCTCCTAATAGTTAAACTATAACTAAACTATAATCAAACTCTTTTGTAATGGTTAAACTATAATCAAACTCCCCCCTCCCGTAATAAAAAAACCCAAAACTAGATTTAAAAATATGAGAAAACTTCATAATAAATCTCATAAAATTGTAAAAACTCGAACTCATAATCGTGATCACGTCATAAGAATCTCTCATTAATAACTATTGCACTAAAAAAGGACCATATATAAAAGAAAGCACCAACATAGAATCAAACAAAATCATACTTAAATTAAGATGAAAAATCAAAACCATTAACTTCATTTAATAAATAAGAAAAAAGCACCAACATAGAATCAAACAAAATCATACTTAAATTAAGATGAAAAATCAAAACCATTAACTTCATTTAATAAATAAGAAAAAATCAACATGGACACAAATCCACACTAGATGTCTTCTTCATCATCTGGATCATGACTGGTTCCTTTTCCGTCATCTTAGCCAATTATCACAACACTCATGATTTCCTTTAACGTGAGATCGTAAAACTAATATGCAAAAGATTTTTTTTTTTTAACTCCAATCAACTAAGTTTAGATGGAAAATTCGGATACCATGATATATATTATATAATATAATATTATTATTGAGTTGTTATTTTGATACATATCATAAGACATATATATATAGTGATTAACATTAACATATTGTTATCACCAAATAATGTAAATCTTCATAATTCTTATCTAATACATAAAAAACACTTATACAAGAAATAATATAAAAATATAAAAACCATTCTTTTTCGTGTTTCAATGGTTTCATTTCACAAATGAACTTTAACAGTCCACAATACCTAGTTCCCAAAATACATATTTTACTCCTTAAATAGTATACATGTATTGCAATTATCAAGTTTGAGTTTTCATGAATTACAACCAGAATATATATAATTTAAAAAAAAATTCTAAAATAATTGCAATATAAAAAACAAACAAAAAATTGTAAAAGTATAGGTCTACGTCTATCTAGAGAACAATTAGGCCACCAATAAATTTTAAGACAGCAAGGCCCCAGATTATTTAAGTAGCTGTGTCTCCCTATTGTCTTGAAAACTACTATACCTAGCTAATTGGATGAGAATGAGATCGTATACATATATTTTTTTGGTCGTATAAATATAAATATTCTAATTAAATGCCACACATGGCTTACATATAAAATTCATAAATTATAACTTTGTTTTATTTTAGTTCGATCTTTCAAAACATAATTATTTTATTGAACTATTAAAAATAGAATGGACTATTGATAAGAAGTAAAAAGTAAAAACTTTAGTATCGATCGTACAACTTCGTGCATGCATCGTAAGATACATTAATTCAAGGGGACCATAATAGTTAATGAATATGCTCACTTATCCCCATTTTTTTTTTTGGAGAAAAATCAGCGAACGGATCTAATGCTAATTTTTTTTTTTTTTTTTAAGACATGTGCATAATGCATATGTATCAATCAAACATTTTTTTTTGATTAATTGCGTCTCATTGTGACACTTTTTTGTCCGCGGCCCCACTTGCATTTTTACTCAACGTAGATGGAACATCCACCACTTGATCTAACCAACTCGTGCTACACATTTGTTTTTTTGAGATATTTTCCTATTTATTGTTGTACTCCATTCTTTTCAATTTAGTTGTGTCATTTTACACTAATGTTTTTTTTTTTTTCGAAAGAATGTTATTTCATTATTTTAATATACTTTTGGTAGAAAATTATATAGAATTTGCTCCTAACTAGAATTAACAGAATGTATAATCTAATGGGTTTTCAAGAGCCAACTTTATTTTTGAACAAGACAATACTTACGAGCTCGTTTTCAAGAGCCAACTCGTGATTAAATTAACTAATATTTTTTTATGAAAATTCAAAGACAATAACTTAAGAGCTCGTTTTATCAGCCGTTTCGAAAGCGTTCATTTAGATTGCGAATTGATAATTCTAATTTTTAAATGGGAACACGTTTGCCTGGTTGGACGTTTAAACTTTATACTATATCGATTCCATTATTGTTATTTTGGGAAACTGTGGATGAATCCATGATCAGATTCGGCCATGGACGAATCAGTCAAATGGTAAGAATGCTTCACCGAGGTCGAATAGTTGCTGTTTTTACAAGTGATTTTTGTCGTTTTTTTCAAAGTTACACACGATTTTTTCTTTATTTTGCACTCTGTTTTAATGTTTGCATAAATGATTGTCAATTTTCTTTTTTAGATTTCTAACTACTTTATATACTTATGATACAAGTCTAATTCGCTATATATATTTCTTTTTCGTCTTCCTGCGTTCATTTGCTTTCTTATTATCATCCACATCATCTCTACTATAATTCACTTCTCCTCATTATAATATAACTAATAAAGGAAACTATTTGAAAGATTATTGTGTCAGCAAAATTACACTTTGTATATAAGTATCAAACCAAAACAAATTAATAAAAAGTTTCGTTTAATTTCTAGAAATTCAAAACCAATACACAGAACTTTAATACTAATGTAATATACTTCACAATGCTATATTTTTAACTGAGTAAAT
The DNA here is from genome assembly GCA_963667165.1 of Barbarea vulgaris. NCBI lineage: Eukaryota > Viridiplantae > Streptophyta > Magnoliopsida > Brassicales > Brassicaceae > Barbarea > Barbarea vulgaris. The sequence continues at coordinate 5,173,879 of OY763893.1, forward strand.
GATACGTTTTGAACTGTATTAATTGGAAAGTTATAGTAACAAAATAGGGTTTGCTATGGACTATAAAGTGGGATGTCATGGTCATGGACAAAAACGAAGATACTGAGGAATAAACCCTAAAAGGCTAAAACTTATACTCTCGCGACAAAAAAGGAAACCCGACCGACAGCTCTGCCAATAGGCGACAACTTCGACAAACACTTGCAATAGCAAGTAGAAACAAAGAACTTTATGCCGTTTGTTAGTAAGATAGTCGACAAATAATCGGGTCGGGTTAAATAATAATTTATCCAAACAAAGCCTTTATAGCTTAAGAATGTGTTCCCGTCAAAACTTATAGTTTAAGCTTCTTTTTTTTTTTTTTTTTAATCTCAAGTCAACCATCACTTTTGTCTAACTGCTTCTTCTTAACCGTCGTCGGTTAAATATATAGTACTATCCTTGCCGCATCGGACTTTTCTGATATTTTTCATCAACTTGTTGTGTACAAAAAGTAATTAAAAACAATAACTTCAAATAGAAAATAATCTAAGTTAAAAAAAAAAGAGAGATATATAAATAAAAATTACCAACAGATTTGTTTTAAGATGTCTCTTGTATACGTTATATAGAACAACATATTTTATCTAACGTTTTAGAATGATGATAAAAATCCATCATAGTGTAGGGCCTGTAGGCTAGAGTATTTATTTATGGTCCTAACATGCAATTGACTACTTGAGCCTCATCTCTAAGATGCGTTTAGATTTTTTTTTTGATCTTGTAGTTACATAATTACATTACTGTAAAAAATAAAAATGTTATATTTTTCTTTTTTTTTGTTACATTACTGTAATTATATTATTTATTTATTTTTTTGTAATATAAATACAAGTGGAGCTAGTGTGAAGTTCACCACCCGACAAATCATTCCCTCTCTCGCTTAATAATTGAGATGGCAGACAAGTGTAATTTGGTGAGCGTTTTGGGGGCATTACTGTTACTAACCATCTTCCATAATCCGATCATCGTCTACGCCGGCGAAGGTGTTCCGAACGTAGCGTTGTTCACTTTCGGAGACTCTTACTTCGACGCCGGAAACAAAATATATCTCAACAACAATCCAATGACTCCACAAAACTTGTGGCCTTATGGAAAGTCCCGCGACGATCCAAACGGCAAGTTTTCCGACGGCTACATCGTCCCCGACTTTATCGGTAAGCTCATAACTTTTCTAAAATACTATCTATTTATGTTATTCGCCTTGGTATCAAAATATATATAGTTTGTTCTCTTTTTTTGTCCAACATAGATATTGTTTGTTCATTAAGAAACAAGGAAACTAATTTAATTAACTAATTATGGTGGTGGTGAATGATGTAAATATAGCTGACTTCATTTCCATTCCAAACGGACTCCCACCGGTTCTTAAACCGGGCATCAATATTTCGCGCGGAGCCAGCTTTGCTGTTGCAGATGCTTCTATTCTTGGGGCTCCAAAGGAATCAGTAAGTCCGCTTTTGATTTCGATCGAAAGATACAAAAAAAATAAAAAAGTTGGTCTATCTAGACTTTCGTAATGGATCGAGCCCACTAGGGTTTCACTTAGATAATTAACTTATTTAAAAAAAAAAAGAAAGTTAAAACTGATTTTTAATTAATTTCTTACGTATATCCAGATGACACTGAATCAACAAGTAGATAAATTCAGAAGTATAAAATCGAATTGGACCGATGAGTACATCGAAAAATCAGTGTTTATGATATACATTGGAACGGAAGACTATTTGAACTTCACCAAAACCAATCCCACAGCAGATGCGTCAGCTCAACAAGCTTTTGTCACTTCTGTCACAAACCAATTAAAGAACGACATCAGCGTAAGTTGTCAATTCCAACCAGTATACACGAGAGTTTTGTACTCTATGTTTAATTGAGATATTTATCTATATGTTATTTTGCAGTTGTTATACTCCTTGAGAGCGAGGAAGTTTGTGGTTCAATTGCTAGCACCGATGGGATGCTTACCCATCGTGAGACAAGACTACAAAACCGGAAACGAATGTTACGAGCCACTGAACGATTTGGCCAAACAACACAATGAGAAGATCGGTCCGATGTTAAACGAGTTTGCTAAAGCGCCCTCCGGTGGTTTTCAGTTCTCTGTCTTCGATTTCTACAACGCCGTTCTTCGTAGGACACGGAGGAATATTAGCTACCGTAAAATCATTCCCTTGATCTAATTTTCAGTGATACATATATATTAAAATCATTTAATTAGTTTCTATAATAAAATAAAATAAAAAAAAAAGTTAATTAATATCTGCATCTATACTTATATAGGATTCTTCGTGACAAACTCATCGTGTTGCGGTGTTGGTACCCATAATGCGTACGGTTGCGGAAAGGGAAATGTGCACTCGAAGTTATGTGAGTACCAAAGATCTTACTTCTTCTTCGACGGACGTCACAACACAGAGAAGGCTCAGGAAGAATTTGCTCATCTTCTCTATGGAGCCGATCCTAACGTGGTCCAGCCAATGAATGTCCGTGAGCTAATCACTTATCCAGCTGGAGAGAATATGCGCGAGTTTTGGGAACCCAACAAGTTTTCGATCCGTCGTCGTCCATCCCGTGACTCCTACGACGGTTTCTCACCCTATTAATGGCTAGTACCTGAATCTTTCGATATATATAAGTGAGCTACTACTATCGAATGTTGTATTGGTATCGTTACGTGGTAATTCTGCTTACCACGTTCGATTAAATAAAATGCTTTCAATTATCTTTTGTATTCTGTTTCGTAATATTGAATAAAAGATGTTGCAACTATTTCTAGTTTCTACAGACTAAAGCTTGATCATTGACTCTCATTGCGTGCTGGACTGATAATATGTATGCATTAACAATATGGTTTCTTTACCGACTGTAGATATTAATAATTTTGAAAAAAAGGTTTGGATATGCATGTATATAAATAACCATATTCCCTCTATTCTTATTCCTAATTGATCTTATTTCTAAGCTTTTTTCCCCCCAAAAATATGTTATTTCTTTATTTTTAATATATATTTTTATCACCTATAGATGATAAATTGTAAATTTTAAGAAAAAATATTTAAATAATATTAGCTTAAAATTATAGAAAATTGTTATTCATAATTATACATTTAGAGCATGTGCAGTTGGTAAAACTTCTCATACTCTCTCAAATATATTATTATAATAAATTTTATATAATTTAATTATTTATTTAGAATTTAAATGGTAAAAAAACATTCAAAACCAATAGGTTTTACTCATTTTATTTTTTTTTCTACTTTTTATTATTTTTAATGTTTTTTTATTGGTGAGAGATTTATTGAGAGACTTATATTGCACATGTTTTTATAATTAATTTTTACTGTAATATGTTATATTAAAATATGTGAAAATTCTAAAAATAAAATTAATAAGTAATGAATGGAGTATTTATTTGTTTGAAAATGTATATATATAAAGAAACAAACCTCACTCTCGTTAGTTCAACCTTTTTGACTCTTCTCAAGCAACTCCACTTGATCTGTCTTAATTCTACAATAACTTTCATCCACTTTCTTGTCTGTTTTAAATGTAACAAGCCAACACTGATTGTTGTTGGCCGCTCTATACTAAAAGGCATTTATTATTTATGAGTATTCTTAGATTTCCGATGGTTATACAATCAAATATTTTAACTAATACTTTTAATATAAAATTAAAATATTTTGGAAGAGAGAGAAGGGAAAGTGTCTTAACATTTGTTAGACATTCTAAACATGTACTCCCTCTTTATCACAAAAATAGATTTTCTAAGGGTTTCACCAAGATTAAGAAAAATAATAAATGATCTTGAAATTAATAAAAAGTTATTCTCAAGTTTTTTTTTTACTTCATTTACCATTTTTCAACAATTATAATTACACCTAATATTAAATGCTTTATGATTTGTTTGTTGAGATCTTTCCAGATTTCTTTTACGTTTATTAAAAAGCAGTTTAAAAAAAAAACAAATTTTGTTAAAAATCTCAAATTCATCGTAAAAGTAAAAGCATTAACTAATTAATTGATATTGAAAATGAAAACACATTAAATCTATTATTGAAAATCAATCTTTGTGATACAAGAAAAAACCCTCAAAAAATCAATCTTTATGATACAGAGGGAGTATATCATTTTGTGATTGATCAATATATTAAGACAATCTACATATATATTATGCTCTTTATATGAGCAATAGGGCCACTTTATTACAAATTTACAATATTTTAATCTTGCAACGAAAGTCAGCAAATAATTCAAGAATCTCAACAGAGCCCTAAAACACGATTTATTATTTTTTTTTTTTAATTTTTTTTTTTTTTGTTAAAGACCATGAAACCCGAGTTTATAAAGCAGTTCACAACATGATGTATTATCCATGAGTTATGAGCCAAACAAAATGAGTAAATTTGTGTTCAAAAATCAGTGTATAGAATATTCGATCAGTTATAAAATTATGATTGATTTTTGTTTCTAATTAAATGTTGTTTTAAATTTTCAATATAATTTTTAGATAAATTTATTGTTTTATCTCTACTTTTATAATATATTAATAAGAGATGAAACTATGTTGTATATTAATAAAAGACATAGTAAAAAAGTTACAAGATTTTCTTATTCATGTTCCAACTTCGGTAATCACTAATCAGAGCTTTTTTCATCTAGAAATCGGTAATCAGAGCTAATAATATATATATTTTCTGTGGACCAATTATTAGTATTATACTACTATTATGTAATTTATATTGGATCTGATCACATTTATTGTGACAGATATTTTAAAATCTGATGGCACTTGGGAAACGTTCATCGTCACACACTCACACCGGTCGATGACGTGTCCGTTAGCTTCGATAAGATTCAAAGATCTTTCCTCTGTTTGACGACTGGCCTAGAATCCCTCAATAAGTGTTTATTTTACCATATACTGTGTCTATTTTGTAACTTTTGTAATTTAGGCATGTTTAGTTTTATATTATGATTTATGGCGAAAATGTTTGAGAGTTTTTTAGTGATTTTTAATTTTTGGTTTTTTGATTTTTTGGGTTTTGATTTTTATCATAACAAAATATCTTAAAAACTATTAAAATTGAATTCTGAATTTTATTTAAATATGCAAAATGGATTTTTTTCAAAATCATAAATATCTATAAAATGGATTTTAGAAAAATCTAAATTCCAAAACCACTCCAAAAAATCATTACCATATTGATGGCCCTCGGAAATAAAACTCAGGTTTAATTTCGATTTTATTTGGTTTTCTTTTCTTGACCAAAGTAATATTTAATTCGTTTACTTCTAAATAAAAAAAAGTAAAAACTAATCATCCGAAATAATTTCGCTTTGGTTTGGTAAAAAGACACATGACACACTGCATAAGTAAAGTGCATAAAGCATAAAAAATTTAAAGACAGAGTAGAAGACAAAAGATCTACTCAAACCCAAAAAAAGCCTTTTTTTTTTTATCAAAATGGGAAAAAACCGTAGCTTACTCTTCTTGTTAGGGGTATTAGCGTCTTTTTCACTCTCCAGTTTCCCGGTGAACGTTTCCGGCGAGCCCCCTCTGTTATTCACTTTCGGCGACTCTTCCTACGATGTGGGCAACACAAAGTTCTTATCGTCGGCGTTCGATCCAGCCACCACGTGGCCTTACGGCGACTCCGTTGACGATCCAACCGGTCGTTGGTCTGACGGCCACATTGTCCCAGACTTCGTCGGTAAAGTCTTATTTGTATTTACACACACATAGACGAAAGTCTTATACTTTTTCTTCTTCTTCTTCTTCTAGAGTTCTTGTTATTGATTCCGACTTAATTGCAAAAAAAGGTCGATTGATTGGTAATGGCGAACCGATTCCTCCGGTACTTGACCCAAAAGCTGATCTTTCTCGTGGAGCATGCTTCGCCATTGCTGGAGCAGTTGTTCTTGAATCTCAATCTGAGACTGTAACTGTAAGCTTTCTTTTTTTTTTTTTTTTTTCGCCATAGATAAAGAATGATTTAGATTATATGGGATTAGTAATCATTTATTTTAATTTGTTGTTTCTGCAGATGAGTTTTGGTCAACAGATATCGAAATTTGTAGAGTTACATCAGAAATGGAGCGATCAAGAACGAGCAGAAGCTATATACATGATCTACATCGGAGCTGATGATTACTTAAATTTCGCCAAGGCTCATCCTAATGCCAATCGTGTTGAGCAAACTACTCATGTTGCTCACGTCCTCCAAAAGATAACAAGAGATCTCATGGTATATATATATATATATATATAGTTATTACTATTTTGGTTGATCGATCAAACATTGAACCGTGAAATATTTATAAATGCAGGCTTTGTACGGATCCGGTGGGGCGAGGAAATTTGCGGTTCAGAATTTAGGACCGCTCGGTTGTTTACCTATAGTGAGGCAAGAGTTTAAGACAGGTGAACAATGTATGGAGATGCTTAATTTCATGGTGAAGACACACAATGAAAGGTTTAGTCGTATCCTCGCTAAGATGACTATACCGTACCGTGGCTTACGTTACAGCCTCTTAGATTTCAACAGTGAAATTCTCCGAAGGATCAATGAACCATCACGGCATGGTAATTGAATTATTTATATCAATAAAATTAAACTCTTTGTCTAAACATTTGGGTTATGTTGTGTTTTTAGTTATGGTTTGAAATGAAAACTTGTGTGTTCTGGTGGTTAGGTTATGCTGATACAACAACCTCTTGCTGCGGTACTGGATCGAGAAATGCGTACGGGTGTGGTTATAGCAACGTGCATTCGAAACTCTGCAGCTACCAGAAATCATTTCTGTTCTTTGACGGGCGTCACAACACTGAGAAAACTGATGAAAGTATCGCTACTCTGTTCTATTCCGGAGACAAACATGTTGTTTCTCCGGTTAACATAAGAGATCTCGTTGGTGAATCGCTGACTGATCTTCCAGCGCAAGAAATCTAGAAACCTCATATCTTGTGTTTGTTTCTTTTGTGAAATAAGTAAAATGGTTGTTGTTGTTGTTGTAAGCTTTTAAACTCTGTATTCCACTTTCATAAACCGAAATAAAGGATAAACAAAAAGTAAAGTGTTTACATTAAGAAAGCTTTTAGAGTCCAAAGAGTGTTTTGAGATTGTAAGGTGCAGTGACATTAGAGGATCCGTTCCAAATCAGCTCAGCGATCTGTCGATGAGCCTTTTCTGTCAAATGAGAAGGGTCAAAGAAGATGTAATCATCAGCGTTTTCGCATAGCTCGTAACCTTGCGACGGTCCATTTCGGAATCCACATGTATTGATTCCCCTCAATGGTCCGCTCCCGCAACATGCCATCTTCCCTTGCTTGAAACCGTATCGAGAAGGACTGTTGATTCTTTGGGATAGAGAAGTGTAAAAGTCATGAAGAGAGTATTTGAATCCGGGTAGTTTGCGCTCGAGACGCCTCAAGACTTTAGGGAATTCTTGGTTATGGAGAGTGATCAGCTCCGTGACAGGCTGAAAACATGATCCTATCTTTGTCCGGTCTATTATCGACGCGCTCGGTGTACAACCGTACGGACCCAAGCTCAAGAATCCGAATTTTCTTGCTCCCAAACTATACAATTCCTGTAATAAAAGATTTCAACATATTTTCAGAAACAAATGTTCCATTTCTCTCCGTGTTGTTTACTATAAAGTTAACAAATAGGTTATTCACCTCGATGACGGTTGTTGTGTTACCGATGACGAAATCAACGAGTCTCTCTTTGGTAGTGTTACTAAAAGTTGAGGTATTTGCAAAGAATGGGTATTGATAGTCATTGGCTCCGATGTGAAAAAGATAAACAGCTTTTGAGAATACTCTTCTCGCCTCTGCTTCTCCTAATTCAGATCTCAACGTTTTTTCCACGTTCTTGAAGTTGTTTAGTTGTGTTCCCAAATCTAAGGACTTTTATGAAAAAAAGAAAAATCTAAAAGTCAACGAATTTAGTCAACAGAATATTTTTGGTCTTTTTTGTTCCGGTAAAGAGATTGATTAATTACCGATCCTGGGAAAGTTCCGGCGAACACTCCGGCGGCTGTGGTAGCGAAATTAAGACCGTAGGTTATTTGACTGTTACTGTAACCAGGTTGTAGATTTGGTGGGATTAACGGTAACCAAGCATACTCAGCTGCCACGTCAAATAATACGATCATTTTTAAAAAGTTTTAGAAAAAGTTCAAATATTAATTTTAATAGATTGAGGATTTACCAATAAAATCTATCATTATTCGTCCATCGGAAACCCGTCCGGTCGGAAACTTGAACGTTGTTTTACCATACGGCCAGAAGTTTGACCGGAAACTGGAGACAGAATCGAAGTAATTGTTGTTTCCAGCTTCGAACAGCGAGTCTCCGAATACGAACAAGGCGGCTTGGTTCGTTACGAGACCGTCTTTGCAAGAAATCGAACCGATCGATAAACTTATTGAGCAGATGAATAAGATGTTGATGATCGAACTAAATTTAGAACTTGCCATGTTAATTTGTTGAAGTGTCTTTTTTTTTTTTTTTTTTTTTTTTTTTTTTTTCCTACACTCTTCCCTCCGATTTATATATAATGGTCACAGGTGTATAATTTATTTAATAAAATTATGTAACATGGTCTAAGTCGCTTTTATTTTTCTTTGTGATCATAAGCTATAGTTGTACGATTTTGAATTCTACATTTCATTGAGGATTATTTTGTACGGCTGCGGAGTTTGACGAAGACACTCGATATATAATTGATACTAATACTGTAGGAATCTTCTATCTACCCATGTATGATGTATTATCAATAGACAATTTAATATTATCTTATTTAGTTCGTAGACTTCCCATATTATCTTCTCTCATCTTTGAATCTTGACCAAGAAAATTCATTTTGAAAAAACCAAAGTAAATTCAAATTGTTGAAGAAAGGTTATATGTACAAAAGGACCACTTATGTTGGATGTTTTAAGTATAAATTAGAAAACGCAACGTTGGTTCTATTTTTAAAATTTGTTTTTAATTAACTGGTAACGTGGTTCTATTATGGAAAACAAAACAAAAAATATGATGTGATCTAAGATAGTATATAAAAATGTATATATATATATATATATTATAATTACATTGTCTTCCATTATTCACGACACTGAAGCAAAGATTTCTTAAAAGCTTTTGTCAATATAGTGAAAAAACATTAAATTATGATGTGATAATTCGTAGAAAGATTTCACCGTTATATTCTTTGAGATCTTGAAAAACGGTGGTCTAGGGATTTAGAATCACAAAATTCACGTTTCACATACACTGTTAATTTTCTCATTTTCTTAGGGTGGTGGAGTGGTGGACTTTTCAAATTTTCGGTTTATAAATATATCTTTGATCTTTCTATTTGGGATGGTTTGACCGAAACATATATCCAAATTTTACTCGGTTTACAACAAAATGTGGTTCATTTTGGTTAGGCTATGTTCATTATCACGATCTTGTTCAATTTTGGTTTTGTTTGGTTTGTTCAAATGAACATCCTTGATTTTTTGTGAGTTGACCAAAATGAAGATCATCCAAATGTCAATCTCAATCGGCTTGTTAAAATTTTCAATGCCTTTACTTTGACCAATGACCAACAAACACACCTTTGATGAAGCTTTATAGTATTACCATCAGATTCATATATAATACACAAACAGTGGTACGTAGTATCTAGATTGACTGCATCGCGTCGTATCATTTATTCAACTATTTCGATCCTTAAATCAGTTAAAAGTTTTGAAACAGCGTTTTAAGATTGAAGGGTCCAACGAGATCGGACGGACCGTCCCACATCAACTCGGCGGTCTGTTGATTAGCCTTCTCACTCGCATGTGAGCCATCGAAGAACATATAGTCACTAACGTTTTCGCATAATTCGAAATCACGCGACGTTCCTGATCTGTACCCACACGTACTGCTTCCCCTGAACGGACCACTCCCACAACAAGCCTTCTTCACTTCCTTAAAACCTAATCACGAAAACCAACTTTCACAATCGAAACATGCATGCATTATACTTCTTCTTCTTCTTCTTTTTGATAAAAAGCATGCATTATATATACTTGAGCCTAGCATATACGAGATATATTCGTAAACAAGTATTTAACACACACAAAGCTTTGTACCGTATTTTGTGGGATTCTCTATAGCTTCGGTTCCAGCGGAGTAGGCATCATAAAGGGAGTATTTGAATCCGGGTAATCCACGTTGAAAATCTCTCAAAACATTTGAGATTCTTACGTTGTGAAGTTTTATTAACTCAGTGATGGGTTCAAAACACGATCCTATTCTTGCTGGATCCATTGTTAGCAAACTCGGAACACAGTCAAGTCGACCCACGTTCATGATCCCAAATTTCCTTCCTCCAATTTTATAAATTTCCTGCAAAGAAGAAAACAACTTAGCTTGTATGAATTATTTTACTAGCTTAGTATAGAGATCCTGATACTTTGTGTGATCAAAACTCTTGGTAACAATATATATGATCCAACTTTCAAATATTCAAAGCAAATTAAATAATAGTACTGTACCAAATTGGTTAGTCCATATATATAATTATAAATTAATACCTCAATCACAGTTGTGGTGTTACCGATAACATAATTGACGAATTTGTCTTTGCTATTGGATTTAAAATAGGAGGCGTTCACGGAGAAAGGATAAAAATAGTCGTTAGGACCGATCTGAATGAGATAAACAGCTCTCGAGATTATCCTTTTGGTCTCTGCATCTCCTAATTTCTCTTTAAACATCTTTTCTACATTCTTGAAGGTGTTTAACTGACTTCCCAACGGTATCACGTTCTAATTAAAGAGACAAATAGAAAAGGTTTAAAACAACTTAGATTGAGTAGATATATATATATATAAGTAACATTCCAATATATCAACTTTTTGCTAATAATCTAGACCATTTTTTTTTATATATAATTTTTTGAAAGTATATTTGAAATCGTATATCATGAACTCATGATTCAACTAGGAAATAAAGACTCAACATATCTCCAAAAACAAAATTATATGGTTTCTAGTTTGTACGCAAATAATGTTTCAGAATTGTGATTACTAAATACCTGTGGTTGATAAGTTTGAACCAAAGCTCCGGCGCCGGCAGAAGCGAAATTAACGCCGTAAGTAAGCTGACTGACACTATTTCCGGGCTGTAGATACGGCGGTATCAATGGTAGCCATGCGTATTCCGCTGCATTAATAAAAAAAAAAAAAAACAAAATTCCATAAGAATTTAATATCATTAGATTCAAATGAAGCTTTATAAATAAATAAATAAACATACTATAGATATCTGTTTTTATTTTAACCTATAAAATCTGGAATCAAACGGCCGTCGGAATTTCTCCCGGTCGGGAACTTGAACGTGGTTTGACCGTAGGGCAAGACATTAGCCTGAGCAGCTCGGAATGTGTTGATGTAATTATTGTTGCCAACGTCGAACACTGAGTCTCCGAACACAAACAATGCTGCTTGGTTCGTTACCAGACTTTTTCCGCAGCTTATTGAATGGATCGATAAAATTATAGTCAGAAAGAGTAAGAATATCGAACCGAATCGCTCAATGTTTGCCATGTGAATCATATATTTTTTTAGGTAATTCTTTTTATAGAAAATATGTGGGATATATAAGTAGAACAGCACCTGTACTTATGTATATATGTATGTGTTAGTGAATAGTGAGTCAAAGCTAGCTAGATAAAAAAATGATGAAAAACTATCGCCAACGTTTCTGGACAACTTCCAGTTTTGATTTTTCAAATTATATTAATAGATTTTCTTTTTGAACAGTCTAAAATTGATTTTAATACAGGATTTTATAATATTAATGAGATAGTCAGTCAAGCTTAATAAACAAATAAGCTTTAAATTATTGGATATGAAAGCTAAAACTCAGTTTCTTGTCTTTCACGGCACGGCTGGTCAATGAAAAAGTTTAATTGTTATTATCATGTGAACTGATTACGTTAATCAAATCAAATCAAAAGAATTCCAAACCGAATGTAATATTTTCATTTTTTTTTTCTTATTGTCACTGTTTGGAGAGCAACTAGTCTTTAAATTAATGAACTTTTTAATCACTTAAGTTTCAAACAAAACAAATGTTATTTTCTGTGTGAAAAAGCATTATTTCGCAACTGTGAAAAACTGTAAGAGATAGATTCGTCGTTCTGATGTTTATTAAAGGAAAACCTTTTCTTAAAAGAAAATATAAATTAAGCAAAAATAATATATGTATAAGCATCAGACGGGGACATATAATTTTTTTTGCATTATATAATTTTTGTTAAAGGCTTTTTATACTTTTTAACAAAATGTTTTCCTTTAACCGCAAAATTCGAGTTTGGCAAAGAGAAGTAAATATCGACCAAGTGAGGTAGCTCAACATTATCAGATGGATCTCACATGCCACTTGTTAGTACTTAATGGGCTTTCAGTAACGCTTAATACTATGTAAAACTAAGAGGCCCATTTTTACGACCAAAAAAAGGAAAAAGAAAAACTAAGAAGCCCATGTATACGAGGAAAGGAAAGAAGCACGTAACGTTGAATATTTCAGCATCTGTCTTCCTCACGCGCACTTCACATTTCACAAGTCTTAAAAACCACTAAGACAAAAATGTCTATTGAAAGGCCTTTTACTTTGACGACAAAAAAAAAAAGAAGAAGGCCTTTTTACATTTTTGAAATGATTGAATTCACTAATTGAGAGATAACGAATTAAGCTGACACATTTTTCACCAAATTACCCAATCCAACACATACGAGATTAATGGACTTTAGTCACACTACTTACATTAGAGTAGGTTCATCAAAGTTTTGTCAGCAACCACAGTGAGTGATCTTAATTCGAATAATGTTAAAAAAAAAAAGAAAAAAAAAATGTCCAACAACAAACAAAAATGATTGAGAATCAGCCGCAGTCGCGTTGATTGAACAGTGGGCCTTTTTCTACACAGCCCTAGTGCCATACAGCATAATTTGGATGCTTTTGAATTATTTTCTTGTCAGCAATTTGGGTGCATATATATATATATATATATATATATATATATATATATTATTATATCAAAAGGTTCACGAGAAAGTTTACAAGAATAATTCAATTCCGTGTAATATTTAACCAGTCCACTTCTTTCATTTTTGCATCTTTTTATTTTTATATGACAGTGTTGCACCACAAAAGAAAAACAATTAGTCCCAGACGTTCAAAAAACAATAAAAAAAAAAACAATTAGTCCTTATTACAAGCAGGCACGTTATTTGTCCGAATCGGTCTTGTTTCCTGCATTTCTTACTCGGAACCTATTCTCCTTTATTTTAAAAGGACGCGGCAGATGATAGGCAAAACAAGTGTTGTTCGAATTGTTTAAGACTATTGAATAAATAAAGCATTTCTCAATATATCAACCAAGCATAGTTTCTTTTAGGCAGAGAAGATTTCATATAAGAAGAAACAAAGGTTCCAAATAGATTTTATTAGAATGTTAAAATAGTTTGGGAGTACAAAACATAACACTTTCGAGGGTGATGATACGCTAACGAAGATAAAAAGAGGGGCTCAAACTATTACTCCATTAAACTGTTTCAAAATAGAAGATGGAAAAAAAACAGACAAAAATAAAGGAAGATAGACAGACTCATTAGACTGACGACAAACAAAAAAAAAAAAAAAAAAAACTCATTAGATAGAAATTAAACCTCTATTTACTCCATCACACCTTTTATTGAAGAAAAAAAAAAAAAAAACGATACCAATGCAATGCAATAAGCTTCAGATGTGACTTGTACCATCCCCCAACAGCAAAATCCTGTGAAACAAAAAAAGAAAATTAAAAAAGACAGAAGATTTAAGTGACAAACACTAGTAAGGTTGTTGGTCTTCACGATTCAACAAGATTGAATCCATAAGCTATTGAGACTCACCAAAACACACAGCTTTATTTACAAACTATGGAACCGAACCATCAATCACTTCAGAAGACTCCTTCCAGCATGGAATTAATATCATCTAAGCTCCATAGGTCCATTGGGTTTTCCTCTTCCTGAGTCACAGCAGCAGCATCTGCGCCGAGCATGGCTTCCACTTCTAGTGGAGAGTCCCATACGCTGTTGTCAAGGTATACCATCAGATCATCAGAGTTATCGTTGTTGCTTATCTCGTCCTCAGAGTTGGTTTTGAGCTTCTTAGCAGCATTGGTTTCTTCAATGAACGGAGCTTGATTATTATTATTGACTAGCATTGAAGAGATCTCGGGTGTTTTGGGACCGTGATCACTCCACCCAAACTCAGAGCAGTCGAATGAGTTACTGCCCTGATCAGAACTGAAATACTGGTATCCATTGTTACCTGCAGCATCGTACGAGTTTGTTAACCCACCAAACTGATTGTTGTACAACTGAGGCTTCTCTTCCATGAAACTCATATCACCAAAAGAGTCATTTCCCATGTTGTCAAAGGAGTTGTTGCCGTACTGCTGACTCAGATGTGTTGGCTGCTGAACCAAAGTTGGGGTTTGGTTTGGTTTAGCCACTGGCTTCTGAAGATTACTGGTCTTAGCGGTAGGACGTTTCTGGGAGACGCTGGGGCTCTTCTCTTCTGGGAAATTCACCTTAGCTTTCTTGCCACGGATCCTGCGTGCTGCTGCATCATAAGCTCTTGCTGCTTCCTCAGCGGTGTCGAATGTTCCAAGCCATTCTCGTGAGCCTTTTCTGGGATCACGAATCTCAGCTGCCCATTTTCCCCAAGGGCGCTGCCTAATCCCCCTGTACTGATTCTTTCTCTTCCTCTTAGCAGGTTTCTCAGCTTGTCCATTGGACTCTTCTGGTTTCTTGGCCGAAACTGAACCTATTGGCGGCAAAACACACACACAATATCAATCATGATGTAACGGAAACGACAGAGATTTTGATAACCAAACATTTTTATTCCATAAAACACAGAACTTTGCTAATATCCCGAAGATTTAGACCATGTGATCGCCATGGAATACTAAGTCACAAGCAAAAACTGAATCTCTTCAGGAGCTAAGGGATGTGGAGATTGACAACTCCAAAATCCAGGTAAGCTGGTAAATAATCAACATAGTGACAGCAGATGATAGCAAAACCAACGAGATCAACCATTTCCAAAGACTTCAAACAACAATCAACGCCAGACACAAAGAAAAGCCGCTGAAAACCAAGATCCAGATGATCTGAAAACATTTTATGAATCTTTCAATGAACATATATATATATATATATATATATATATGGTCAAACAACGCCCCTACAATAATTGAAAAATTCTCAATATTTCTAGAAATTAAATAAGACAATAATCCACTAAGGATCTTCAATTTTGGCTGCTTGAACAATAACTATCGAAAGAGATGAACATCATGATTAAGATCCATAAATTTAAGAGAATCATTATATAAAAAAATATCATCTTTCTTAGTATTAAAATGAACAAAAATGAAATTAAATGAACACACGAATATCTTAACACTAATCATAAAAGGGCAGAAACACACAAAAACCCCCCCCAAATAAATAAAGTGAGATTCGAATTTAAACCCAAATATATACCAGTGGAGGCCAAGGCCAAGGCAGGTGAAGCTACAGGTTTAGTAGTTGCCGAGAAGACAAAAGGCTTCACATTGGCGAAGATATCTTCAACATCGAAATCATCATCGCAATCAACAGGCAAATCATCCTTAAACCCTTGGAAATCAGCTTCGAATTCATCATCCAGATCGAAGAAATTATATCGCTTCTTCGAAGCTGCTTTCCCTTTGTTTTTCAGATCCGGCCAGATAAACTCGCTAGTGACGCGGCGGGGCCTCGGCGGTGGAATGAAATCGGAGATTATAGCACCTCCACACATGGCGGCTTTTCACGAAAAACTTCTACTCTTTTAAGGGCCAAACGACAAATATTTGCTTCTCTTGTATTTTTTTCTCTTTTCTTTTTTCTTCTCTTACACTCTAGAAAGATTGAGAAATGGTGCGTCGGTATTATTTATAGATAGGCTGATTAATTTATTTACTATTATAGCCTTACTTCTGAGTCGTTCTACAATACTGCCCATATTGTGACTGTCTTAAATGCAAAGTTCACGTTAATTGATATTCCCATGAATTAGGCCTTTAATTACTGTATGTGTGTGTGATTATAGTTTTACAATTTAGAGCTTGTAGACATTATGCGAAAATGCTATAACTGGTTTATAATCTATTGATGTAATCACTATATATGGATGACAGTCATGACTAACAATCAAAATATGTAAGCCCACATCCATATAATCTACTTATTAAATCTTTTCTTTCCCATTTTTTCTATCTTATATAAATTTTTTTACTATTTTATTATATCTTTTTTTGGGTCAAAATACCAACTATATTTTAATTATATCTATGATGTTATTTCTAGTTAGTAACTATTTTATTATTATGCTGTTACACTTACCAAAAGATTTTGACAAATTATATTCTGATAATTTACAATAAACATGCCTATTTATTTCAAAGAAACTTTTAACCCACAACACACATACATTCTAAAATGCATCGTATCAGAATTCTTCAAAAATATCTACCTAGGTTCTGTATAAGATAATATAATATATACTTATATTTTTGTTAAATAAAATAATATTATTTAGAAGTTAAAACTCTATATCTCTTAACTAACTACAAGACCAAACGTGGTTTTATTTTACGAATGCGATGTTGAAATTTGACAACCTATGTTTTATACATTGGTTAGGTAAATTCTAGAGTGGAAATTTATCATAACTGACACTTTAATAATAGAATATATGCTTCTACAAGAAAAAATAGCTGGTAAGTTGCACTCCAATGAGGATCAAATTTGTCATCTTTGACTGTTCTAAGAAATGTCAAAGTAGTTTACCGCAATTTTTTCTTCTCGAGGTCTTCAATTGCTGATCAAAATTTCTTAAATATTCTGTCTTGAAACATCGACATGAAAAAGGGCTGGAATGTAAAATATTATAGAAGGGTAAGGGTAGAATGAGAAATAGTTAACACTAATCCTAGAATATAATCTTTAAGAACGGCCAGGTGTAACCGTGTAACATGCGACGGTAAATAAAGGAGGGCGTGAAAATTGAAAAATGTTAGGTGCATGCATTATTATTTTTTTATAAAAATTATCGAGGATCGATATACATGGAAGTAGTGACTAGTAGTGACAAAAGAAAATGACAACCTACTTTAATAGTTTTAGTAAATAGACCGAACATCAAATACAGACGGTCTACTAGAATAGTTTTTGTTAATAGTACCAATTTTACAAAAGAGTACTGTACAACTAAATTACACATACCTCCAACAATATAATAATAGAAAAGAACACCAAGAGCTAACTCGTTTTAGGGTATAATATAATTTTTAATATGTTTTTAATATATGTAAAAATCTCAAAATTACATTATTATAGGACGGAAAATAGAAAGAGTAATTTCTAATGAAATGATCGATGCTATAAAAATATATCAACCGTTAGCAATATGACATTCATATATGAAAAAAATAAACATAAACTCAAACTACTTCTCAGAATTGATGGTGAGTTATTTTTTTTTTTTTCTTTTTTGACGTCGGTGAGTTATATATTCTTGGTTTCAAGCATTTTATATGTTTTAGTGTGTAACAGTGAATGATTTAGAACAAAATTATAGTACTATATTAAAACAAACTTTTTGATGAAAAACAAACTTTTATTAAAAAATCAAATTATATACGTAGTACCCCTCCATGCATTATTAGCATTTAGCAAAATGACATATTCCTATAATTTTCTTTTATCATTAGAAACATGGCATATTCCATACATACGTACGTATATATACTTTTAGTTTTAATTTTGCCTATAATTGATTGTACAGTTCCCACATAATTGCCAACCTTCAAGTTAGTAATCAACCAATCATGTGAGATTTTTTGGAATTTCATACTATATTGACAAATCAAAATAAATGAACCTCATCCCTAGGTGAAATTATCATGGAGGGGTAAAAGTTGAAAACACCAAAATGAGATCATCTCTATATGTGCGCGTTTGTATGACACGACGTTTATTGAGACTTGAAAAGAGATGAAAGGAAACAGAAGACAAGTTGAGCAAGTGGACGTACGATAAGGCTTTGCGTTGTCCGGGTCCCACCTTGTACCACACACTTGACGCGCGCATCTTCATTGATGATATTCGAATCGGGTTTGGATCGGATTTTTTAGTTCAGGTTTTTCGGATTTACAAATTCTTTATCCGTTCGGATATTAAAAAGTTTCGGGTCGGGTTCGGTTTGGATTTGGTCGGATTCGGGTTCGGTTTAGATTTTATCTAAATATCCAAAAAAAAAATAAAAAATTGAATATAAATCTACTAAATTACTTTAAAATATTTAAAATTCTAAAAAGTATAAGTATTATTACTCAAATCTACCCAAAAAACAACTAAGTATACTCAAAATAAATCTAAAATATAAAAAAATCATGAATATTTAGGCACTTGGTTTATTACAAGTATAATTATTACTATTATATTAGAATAGTAACCCGCTCGTTGCGCGGGATTTTAATATTAAAATATTATAAAAAATTAAAGTATTTATAAATATAAATAAATTATTAATTATAAAGTTAATCATTATTTTCTACAAAACTTAGCATACTGTAAGGTTAAAACCATTCGATTCAAAAATATCTTCAAACATATTTTTTTCTATCACAACATAGACAAAACCACATTTCTACTCATGATAAACTACAAAGATTATGTATCACCCCTAAATGTATGGTTTATTGTGTTATATTTGAGTTTGTATTTACCGATTTGATATTTGTTATTTTAAGTGTAAAATTTTTGAATCTTTTACTTAAAATACGAAGAGTATAACACTTTCAAAAATTTTAAAAAGTTTAGATGTTTTCAAAAAATCCAACATACAGAATTCAAAAAAATATTGGTGTAGATATTTCAACACTTTGATTACTAACATTATCTTTCAGTTTTTTAATTCTTACCCATTTTATTTAGTTATTTTTTTATAAATATTTTTAAATTTATTTAATAAATATAAATAAACATGTATCAAGTGAATATTGTAAATTGTCTTTAATTCAAAAAAAAAGTTGCTTACATATATTATAAGTATATGACATTTTTGTTATTATTGTTTTACTTTACATTATATATTGAATCATTCAACTGTAGTGGTTATGACTATCTATAATTTTTCATTATTTAGTCTTTTCTTTCTTTTTTCTGTTTTTTTAAATTCTAAACTTATTCAACTATGATTTTTGTTTCATATTTGTATTTAGTTTCCATTTTATTTTTCAATTCAAATCTATTTACATAGGCGAATTTTTTTTTTATTTATATATATATATATATATATATATATATATATCGTTCGCTTGGTTCTTTAAGTTACACTAAAAATTATGTTTCTTTTAATTTTTATTTATTTTGAAAATTTTCTAAATTTTTTTCCTTTTTCCATTTTCAAGTTTCAATTACAAATAGATATGTACTTAATATATTTTATTATTTTTTTTGCCGGTGATATCTTTTTCTTAAGCATGAGTTATTCCTATAACACTTTTATTATCTCTTTCTTTTTTAAACGTTTTTGGATTTGTCATATTGTTTTTTCTTTTTTCTCTTTGGGGTTTCTATCATTCTTCTTTTTCCTAATTTTTCTGAGATTTTCTCTAAGGCTTATTCTTTCTTTCTTTTTTCTCCTTTATCTATATACAATATACTATTTAAGATTAAAATAAGGATTCAAAACTATTATATGACCAATTGTCTTTATTTTAAAGGCACATATTTATTTTTCTTCTTTTATATTTTCATATTAAATAATTTCTATATACTAAATTTAATATTTTGAGTTATTTCTATTATTTTGTTTCCTATTTAGGCGATGATTTTTTTTTTCCAGTTTTTGGCAGATATCGATTTTTTTTTTTTTAAGATTTTGTTAAGTTACCTCGAGAATTTATGTCAAATATTGACATAGACCAATAGCATCGGTTTTTTTAAATCCTATGTAGACGCCTTAGAAACACTATAGCTTCAACTTTTATATAGTATAGATTTCTTTATTAATTATCAGGAAATATGATGTTATAAAAAATGAAATATAGTTTTAATCATTCATTAACAAATAATTAAGGCATAATTTTCTTAGATACTAAACTTATTATTTTGAGTGTTCACCAAAAAAAAAAAAACTTATTATTTTGAGTAGTTTCTATTATTTTGTTTCTTAATAATAAATTAAGGCTCAATTTCCTTATATATTAAATTTATTATTTTGAGTAATTTCTATTAATTTTTTGCCTATTTTGGTTATAATTTCCTTTTTAAGTTTTTGGCAGATATCGATTTTTCTTTTTTAATTTTTGGTAAGTTATCGTGAGAATTTATGTTAAACATTGACATGGACATTGACGTGGACCAATAGCGTCGAGTTTTTTAAATCCTATGTGGACGCTTTAAAAACACTATAGTTTCAACTTTTATATAGTATAGATTATTAGTATGTACGTATATTCGGATATGTTCGGTACATGTTCGGGTTTCGGTTCGGATTGGGTTTTTGAGTTTTGAAGTTTAGTACCTATTCGGATATTTTAATTTTTCGGATTCGGATTCGGGTTAATTTTTTTGGTCGGATTCGGATATTTTACGCAGGCCTATTCATTGTCCTAAACTTCAACTTCAAATTATCATCATCTAATAATTATATTTTTTATCATCTAATAATTATTGTTAGTTGTATATCAATTCTCCTAAATGGAAAATTTCCGGTGTGTCTTATCATTAAATAAACACAATTCTTGATATTTTTCTGTTATGTTTTCTCAAAACTATACCGGGTGAAGATGGACAATATTAATATAAGCATGTA
This sequence comes from Barbarea vulgaris, assembly GCA_963667165.1. Lineage (NCBI taxonomy): Eukaryota > Viridiplantae > Streptophyta > Magnoliopsida > Brassicales > Brassicaceae > Barbarea > Barbarea vulgaris. Next base: position 5,194,877 of record OY763893.1, read on the forward strand.
GCAATCATTAATCAATATATACAAGATAAAATTGTACCCCGAAAAAAAGGTATAGAGATAAAGTTAAGAATGCAAATGGAGGTAGGACCATTTTGTTTTGGTTCAATTGAGACGAAGCTCCTAAAATATCTGATCTCAAGAAACAGAAGATGATGTAAGTTCTGAAAGCTACCCATCCGTATCCTCGCAATTATTTTTGTTTCATTCAATAAATGAGCTATACGCATTCAAATAACGAAGATATTATTTTTGAAAAAAAGGAATTAAAAGCGCATTTTTTATTCTATCTCCTATAGAAAAAAAAAGAAGAAATTATTTTGATCTTTTTGACTGGTAGGTGATCTACATTTACTTTAAGTCTAGATGGCTGTAAAATGTAGAAAGCTTCTAGTCGAATATATTAATCTCAAATTTAAGTCTTATATTCAACTCATAATCTCGTTGTCTGCCACTACTAGCAAAAATTACACACACCAACACACCTGCACTGCACGTATCTTTCTATGTTAGGGGATATTATATAATCGAATCTATCAATTCTTTAAATTCAAAGTAAACGACCAAAAAGAGAGAGATGAATTGGATGGAATTTTTATTCAAATTGAATTTAAGTCGTAAAATGAATAATGTAATCATTTGATTAATAATATATTTTCTACTTTCACCAACTCACCTAGAAAAACAATATAGTATCCCAGTGTTATCTGTGGGCTCGGAGCTCTAGCTTTACAAGGCCTAACAAAAGCCCATATAACAAAAGAAAATTATTTTTCGGGCCGTTACTGATTTTTACAAAAAAAAACAGACGTTCTGTTAGATTGTATCTAACTTGACAACAAAAGATACAATTTATATATTACAGAAACACCCAACAAAGATCATATGACGACGTTACGACAACAACAACAACTTATGATCTTCCATTTTTCACTTATGAAAACAAAGAGACCAGAATTTTTCCGGTCTTTAAATCCTAAAAACTCTTCAAAGAGGTTGTTGAAGAGTAACCACCAAGGGACTTGTTACATTGCGTTTCCCGTCTGACCAAACTATATGGCCAGTCACCACACTTGTCGCTCCTGGTGACATCTTCACCTCCGTCGTCTTAACCCGAACCACAAAACTAAGTTTCTGTCCGACTCGTCTGAACGAAAGCTTCTTCGGCTCAACCGTTACCGTCGTCCCTCTCGGCGGCCTAATCTTAATCTCATAAACCGAATCCGAATCGCCTACATTTGTCACTGTCCTAATGAAATGTGTCGACATTTTACTTTCCCCGTACTGCTGAAACACAACCGAGAACGACGGGTAGTTCAGATTCCCGACATGTCCCGCTCGTCTCGCACCGTCGCAGTCCGCTTTACGACGAGTTATCGTCACAATGTTGGTGCCTGTGTAGTTAGAATTACACAAGAAGTTGACGTAATCGTAAGGTGTTATATCGTAGACTAATCCAGGATTCATAGCTTTGGTTGGGTGAACATGACCCGAACCATAATCCATAACCGAAGATGTATTGCCTGTGGACTCATCCATCATTGACTCACCACGGTTATCAACCGTGTAAGCCGTTGTCATCAATGCAGATCTTATCGCAGCCGGGCTCCAATCCGGATGCGCCGCCTTTAGCAGAGCCGCTAGACCAGACACATGTGGGCACGCCATTGAAGTGCCTGACAAAATGTTGAATTCAGTTCTTCGGTTATCGGAAGGAACACCCGATGGGCCAATTCGGTCAGGCCAAGCAGCGAGAATGTTTAAACCGGGTGCAATTACATCCGGTTTAAGAATCTCCGGCGTCTCTGGATTAGGTCCACGAGCAGAGAAAGATGCCACAACAGGTGCGGGTCGGATCCCGAGTCTGGTCCCTTTGAAAACAATCGTAGCCGTTGGTTGTTTCGATGAATGCGATTTGGATGATTCAGAGATATACCTTCGAATTTCATCTCCTGCAGAAGCACCAACCGATGTCGCAGGTAACACGTGGCAATCGGCGACTAAACCTTCGCCGTCGAAGACACCGTTGGCTATAATCATCCCCAAGCCTCCGTTTTTTCTTACGATTTCTCCTTTGGTTGCCCTAGAGTTGATTCCTCTATCACAAAGAACGATTTTGTCTTTCACCAAATTCGGATCCAATGAGCCTTCGAGACACAGAGACGAAGAGTAACCGTCGCCGCCGAGTAAGCTACCACCGTAAACAAGCGGGTACATTCGATCCGGATCCAGACCCGGTCCACCGTAAACGCTAACACCGGGAATCGTTTTCCCGTTACCGAGTTTCACATTAGCGGGAAAATCACGATCGATTGTTCCAGCTCCGACTGTTGTCATCCACGGAGCGACGTTCGTCACCGTTAAAGCGCCGGGACCTCCGTTACCGGCGGAAGCAGAGACGAATATCCTTCTGTCAATAGCTCCGAAAGCTCCAATGGCGATGGCGTCTAGGTAATAAGGAACCACGACGCCTCCAACGGAGAGAGAGATTACATCGACTCCGTCAGCAACGGCGGTGTCGAAAGCAGCTAAGATATCGGAGTCGTAGCAGCCGGAGTTCCAACAGACTTTGTATGCGGCGAGTCTAGCCTTCGGAGCCATCCCAGCAGCGACGCCGCGTGCGTAGCCGAGAGTGGAGGCTGGGAAAACGTAACGTCCGGCGGAGATTGAAGCTGTGTGAGTCCCATGTCCATCGGAGTCACGCGGAGAGCGAAACTCCGTCGTTTCATTCATCTTTCCGTTAGTAGCTTCATACCCACCGCAGAAGAATCTAGCTCCGACGAGTTTACGGTTACAAGCCGACGCCGGAAAATCCTCTGAAGCAACACATTGGCCTTTCCATTTAATGGGAACAGGAGCAAGACCACGGTCATCAAAGCTAGGCCTCTCAGGCCAAATACCAGTATCGATAACTCCAATAACAAGATCCGACCCGAAATCAGACTCTTCAAGTAGACCCGCTTTGTCGGTGGACCTAAGGCCAAGAAACTCCGGGGAGCGAGTGGTGTGCAAGTGACGGACTTGCTCAGGGATAACAGAGATGACATTAGGATGGTTTAAGAGCTGGCGAGCGTCTTGAGCGGTGAGTCTAGCGGAGAAGCCATGGAAAACGGTGTCGTATGTGTGAATGATGGAGGAGGAAGTAGTAGAAGTGAGTGAGGCAAGAGAAGAGGAGTACCAGTGGCGATGAGTAGGGAAGATTGAGGGTTTAGCTTCATGGTCGACGTGGACGATGTAAGTCAAGGGGTTTAAGTCGTTTAAAGAGGAAGAAGAAGAAGAAGAAGGAGAAGAAAGAGTTAAGAGGAAGACGAAGAAGAAGAAAGCCATTGACGGAGAATATTAGGGCTTTTTTGTTTAGTATTGTTGGTTCTGGATCTACTTAGTGAGTGGAGTTTGAAGAAGAAGGAGGTTGAGGGTACCACATTGCTACAAAAGCGGAGAAAGAGAGGAGAACTGTGTAGTAGTGTGAACAGGGCAAGCAGAAGAAGTTGTGTTTTAGTGAGCTGGAGGCACTGTCTTTTTTGCTTTGTTTATTACAAAAGTACCCCTATATACTTTTCTTTTCTTTTTCAAATTAATTAATGTGATAGTGTTGAAAACTTTGAAAAACTATAATACTCCCTCTGTTCCAAATTAATAGAAGTTTTGAGTCAATTTTCTTGTTCCATTTTATTAGATGTTTTGTTAGTTTTTATGCAAACTTTATATTTTGATTGGCTAAATAAATTTTAAATAAAACATTAAAAGATAATTTTGTAAAGAAAAGTAGGTTTCTTAATATGTGTGCTTTTAACCAAAACATCTATTAATTTGGAACAGAGGGAGTAATACTGTAGATCGAATTTATGTTCTCACATAGCTATCATCCAGTAGAAGAAATGAATGAACACATAGAGGAAAGGAAGACAAACATTTATATTCGTTACGTTTCAGGTGACAGATTCATATGTTTCGTTCACGGGATTTTAAATTTCTATATGCATTGATGGGATATTGTCGAATATTATTTATCTTATTATTGTTTTGATTCCATCTTCTTTTGTAACTTCAAAGCCTAGGCTAAAACAAAAGTAAGAATTTTCACGTCATTTGAATTTAATAAAGCTTAACCGATGGATGTTATGTGGGTCCTTTACCTGTTCGACACGTGTTAAAATCTAAGGATAAACTGACTTTTATTAATATTAAAAAAAAAACAACTAAACAAGGGTAAGGCATTATGATATTTTTGGCAAATGTTGATTAGAAAATTATCATATGCTATATGAAGGGGCTTATTGAATGTAAAGGACATGAGTAGTCATAATTATTGTTGTTAATTGTTAACAGTTACAACTAATTGGTTACACTGAGTCACACGGCTTGATGAAGACAAGGTAAGGTACAAATGATGACTTCAAAGTACTAATAATACATATTTAGAAAAAATGTTCATAACATTCATAGACTTAACCCGTAACAATTTTTTATTTCTCATTCAGTACATAAAGATCGTATTAAGACTAATTAATCTCTCATAGTAGATATTTCACACCATATATTAAAATCATTCCTAGTGATTTATGGTCTGACCCTTATCCATATACTAAAATTGGCAGGATAATGAATACGAGTGACGTGTCCGTGTTCCATAGAAATCCACCTGAGTAGGTCGGATTTTATTGTATTGTATTATTATTAGAGCCTTTTTTATTATTATTTTAATCCTTTTGTCATTAGTTCAGTTTGGAAAGTGTGCTCCATCGCTCAAGCCCGCAGACATAAGCATAGTCCCATGCTTAAATGCTACCCACGAGCCACTTGCCAACCACAACCATTGTCATTTTCTATTTTTCCTAGATTCATATTAATAAGCCAAAAGCAGTGTGTTCACGTGTTTTTGTTCCTTTCCTTCTTTTTCTTTTTCTTTTTCTTTTACCATGCCATCTAAAATTATATACTCCACTGTCTCTAATAGAATGAAAAGAAACTAATTTTAATAGAATTATTGTGCCCCATCAATTGTATTTGTAATTTGGTGCACGGATACTGAGTTACTGACAATAAGTAGGTCCAGTGTAATATTTATTTTGTTGATTCTTGTAAATATCAATTCATTAAAATTATTGATTATTGAAGAGAAATTGAAGAGAAAAGAGTGAGACCAAAGGTCATATACAATTATTGCCATGAACGAGTGGCTTCTCAAAACTCAAAAGCAGGACAAAATGGACCCTTGCATTACTCTTTTTTTGGTTAATTATGACTTCTCTTTCCCATTTAAAAAAAAATGAAAGTCGAATCAATCTTCGACCTTGCAACACTTACATTTTATTTAATTATTTTAATTTTGTCAATTTTTGACTTCTAATATACTCCTTTATAAAAATTATAAATATCCCTACAATTAATTTGAAAATAGACTTAAAACTTTATAAATTCATGTAATGTAATGGGCTTAGACCACCTCCATTGGTGTATCTTAGGAGGAGTTCTAAACAAAACTAAAATTAAATTGCAATAAAAAAAAAAGAAAAAATGCTTAATTTCCTAAGAACCGGTTCTAATTTAAGAGCTTTTAGAGCCGGTTCTTAGGAATACGTGTCAATGTGATACTGGAGGAAGCGCTTCACTCACACTCTCCCCTCTCCGGTGGCGGAATGAATTCGAGCTCAATCAGTGGAAACTCCAAATCCGAATTACTATTCCCCCAATCCCAACCTCAAAACCTTTCCGCTTCGACTTCTTCTTCTCTGCAATCCACGACGGCTTGTTCGAACGCCAGAGCTATCGGAAACATGGCTGCAATTTCGCAGTGCTTTTCGAGAAGAGCTATCAAATAATAGCCGAACCGGAGTTTCCTCGAGGGGTTTCTCAAAGCTTTCGGTGGGTACCGACATAACCTCGGTGGCGCCTAGCGTTAATCTCCAGAAAGCTCGAAGCTGGGACGAAGGCGTTTCCTCCAAATTCTCCACCACACCATTGTCAGACATCTTCAAGGTTCGAATCTATCTTTTCTGGAACTTCAATTCGAGAGTAATACCAATTCCTGACATAACGTTAGTGGTTATTGTGTTGCAGGGGAAAAATGTCGTCATCTTTGGACTCCCTGTAAGAAAATTTCAATCTTTTTCATATTCCTTTTATTTCTTGATCATGTTTCTGAGTCCTGATGTTATGCTGTTTTCTATGTTCAAGGGGCTTACACAGGAGTTTGTTCACAGCAGCATGTGCCTAGCTACAAGAGCCACATTGATAAGTTTAAGGCAAAAGGCATTGATTCTGTCATATGTGTCTCTTGTTGACATCATGATATTAATCTGATGCTCTTGAAAAATTGTCATACCAGATTGAGTTTTACGGAGATTTCGATGGGAAATTCCATAAAAGCTTAGGGCGATCATCTTCTTCTGGTGGCGATCATCTTCTTATGGGTCAAGTCTGCTACAGAACTCAACCGGTAATATATGCTGTGTCTTTTTGCTGCCTTTGTCACGAGAAAAAGAAAAGAAAAAAGATGAAAACTTTCTGCAGCATTGCTGAATTGTGTTGATAGTAGAGATTGCATTAACTTCTTCTTTGTTAAGTTGCTGCTTCACCATTTGAAAGAGCATTCTTTGGAGGTTAAAAGCTTAAGATTACCTTGATAAAAGAAAGAGGCTTAAGATTAGTAAAACTATTGTATGAGAAACCAAGTGAAATCTTTATATATTCTTATAAGTATACGACGGATGATTTTGTTTCAGAACTCTACCTCCAGTTCCTAATATGGAAATCCGTGAGGAGTATGCGATGAAGGCTGCTGATGATCTTCGAGTTTGGATCAATCATGTACTGTCAATTGCAAGCGATATCACCATAGATAGAAATCCAATTCGTCTCCTTCAGGTTATGTTCTAGTCTTTTTGTTTCTATAACTTGGCTAAAATATTTGTTGGATCTTTTTGAATCTGAACATTTTGCAAAGTTCGTAACATCTTGTTGGTTTTAATGAATTGTGTTGGGATTTAAACTTCACTACTATGGATTCTACATTTACAAGATATTTATGAAGTTTTGTATAATGGTCAACATTCGTGTGACTATACTGCCATTAGAAAAGTATCTTGCTTAGAGTAATCCATGTTGAGTTTGTATTATGGGATTTGTATAATGGTAAATTTCTTTTCATGAGGTTTTCTAGTTGAGTTTTAGACTAATGTATTTGCTATCAAGTGGAAGTATGCAAGTTCTGAAACTCACTCATACTGTCTTGTGGGGTTCTACCATTGGATTTTACAATTTAAAAGAATTTTTATTTTCTTTTTTTTAAGAACCCCATGTTGGGTTTCTACCGTTGGAACCCAAATAAATTTAAAACCCCACCTAGAATTCTAAACATGTAAAATATCATTTTTTTCATTAAAAATATGTTAAGAACCCATTTGGGGTTCTAATGGATGGAGATGCTCTTAGCGGGCTAAAATTCAGTATTTTCAGTAACTAAGCTCATGGGCTCCCAGTTCGTCGAAAATAACAATACTGTCAAATAACCTCAATTTCAATAAAGAGACAAAGTTGGTGTAGACTTACCAAAAACAAAAAAAAAAGTAAAAAAAGAAAAGGAAATATTTTAGAAACATAAAAGAAAAACTAATCGATCACGCATCGGTAGGCTTGTTAAATTCGACATATGTGATGAGAATTCCACGCAGATCCACAACCATAGCAAAACTGAAATCCACACCTACAAAATAACGCAAACCAAAAAACCAACCAAAACAAAAATTAGTAGTATTTCAAAACACACTTCATCATAAATGTAATAATTCAAAACACTGACCTGCAATTAATATGTTGACAACCATCGACTTTATCAACGTAGAACTTGCAACTAGGACACCTCCTCCACTTCTTATTTTTGGCCATCTGGATCAACAAAGAATCATCTTCATCACCACGCTTCTTCCTCGTGTTCCCAAATCTCTGAAACTCCTCACAGTCAATCCCCGCATGCCACGTCACCTTACATTGTGCGCAGAACAGTCTGTGACAAGACGGACACTCCGTCTGCGTCACTTTAACATCACCACCTCCATCGTTCACCAACATTGCCGAACAGTCTTTGAACGGACAGTAGGATTTGTCCAACGACGAGATCAACGACTCGCACAAGATTTTCTCCCAACGCTCGAACACGTCCTTTGGGATCAGATCACGACACGTGTACGGCTCTATGAGACTCGTGCATTCCACGTCAGGGCATTTGATCCTCGCTGCGTTTTCTTTGATCTTAGTCGCCACGTAACGTACGGTGCAGCCAGTGCAGAAGGAGTGAGTACAGTTAGTGGTTCCTCGGAAGATGTCGGAGGAAGGTTTCTCGTCCATACAGATCATACAGAACCTTCGAGATGGTTCGACGGATTCTTCCTCCGTTAGTATCTCAGGTTCCTGCTTGATCAGCGTGGCGATATTCCCTTGGACTTGGAGGTGATGGTTAATCTCCACCGTTGAAGCGATTAAGGAAGAAAACAGAGCTTCTTGGAGATGGAGCTCCGTGGCGTACTTCTCGTCGGAGATTGGATAAACTTCATCGTAATCGAACAAAGCAGAAAAATAGGTTTCATCTACCAACACATCAGTGTCCATTTTTGTGCTTGACGATGATGATGATGATCCATCATTCATCATAGCGTCTTGTTTTGAGTTCTCTGTTACGAGTTAGATTAGGTGTGGTCAGGTTAAATATTGGCGTTGGATGTTAAATTCGAAGGGTCTTTTCAGTTAAATTCCCACGATTTATTAGTTATCAATGAAGATAAGCATTGGAATATGAAATCTCAAGCAATTGAATTGTAGTCAAAATGCCTTTTGGTTATCTCTGAAAACAAAACAAAGAAACCTTTCACATTTTACCTATTTTAAACTTTTTCCCGGGAAAAAAATGTTGGACAATCTATGATAATCCAATGTATATAGGTAACGTATGATATCACACGTGTCTCAAATATTAATTTCTACATACGTATATTTATGAGAAAAATATATATACAGTATTTAGAATAATTTTTTTGCTCCCACCCTATTTATTTAGTCATTTATAAAAAAGGGTTTTGATCTCGACTATTGGTAAACTTGACATCTTCAAAAAGAATATTGTTGTATGGAATAAACGTTTTAACAGTCAACACTTTACAAAACAATCTTCAGAGTGGTCGATCGTCTAGTCGGAAAGATATTGACAGTTTATAAAGAGATTTTTACATATGATGAGAGCTTCACAAAAACATGGATTTGATGTCCAGCACTTCCGGAAAAACAGCGGTTTTATACTATTCACTTTGATTTGGATATAAGAAAAATGGCATTAGAAAAAAAAAATGCTGATGAAATTAACTAATCAATGAAACGGCTCACTGTCCAAACAACATTCTATATCGTGTGGAAATGGCGGAACAATCGACAACACAACAAACTGATAAAACTCATCGCGGTCGTCTCTCCAAATATAGTTTACTTATATGTAATCTCTCATCTGTAGCTAACTTCATAGTTCAACACCAAAGCTTTTTCATTTTAGTCCAAATAAATACTTCTTTCATGCTTCTTTGTTTGGTACTTATTATTTTCTTTTTTGTTTGCTTGTTTGTTGAACAATGATCTCTCATTAGCACTTGATTAAAAAATGAAAATATTGACTAAGCATTGTGATTATGAATTTATGATGCTTTTCTTCACTGTTATATGCGTAGCAACTAAATCATCACTGAATAAAACCAACTCACCTTGCAAGATATATATTTGGCAGAAATAATCAGTTTGTTCAAGCAATCTGGACTGCGACGAGTTTAAAGGTGAAGAATGATTATGATGTATAGGCACAAGTAGAACGTAACTTATCATACAAGTTATAATTCTAGTCACTGCGATCTACACAATGCTAAATCAGACAACACTAGAAACAAAGACACAATGGCTAAGTTTCTCAATATTTATGGCATATGATCTGTCTTAATTAAGCTGAAGCGAACTCAAATTGATCCATAGAAAATTCGATTTTTTAACCCTCGATTACATTGAAAGGCTTAATGACGATCCGGTTAGTATCTGGTCAATATATATTGCGTAGTGCGCAACCTAATATGGTATATAACCCACCGAGAGATAATTGGGATTAGGGTTAGGGTTGTGCTGACGCCTGACGGAGGAGAAGAAGAATGGGACGACAGAGCTATAGAGATGGTGTTGCGTCGTTTTAGTGTCTCCCGAAGATGAACAATGCAGATCTTCTTCTCCTAGGAATCGAATCAATCGAATCGAATCGAATCTCACCTATAAAAAATTTGTAATTGGGATTTTGCTGGTCCTTTTAACTAACCATATTTTATAATGCGCTTTAAATTAGTTATAGATATTTATCAGTGGGGTCCTCAAACTTTTTACTTTATCCACTAATTACCCATATCATAGAAAATTATGAAGTCCATCTCAAAATTATTACTATAGTTTTTTACTTTTAATTTTTAGTTTAAAGCAATCTTTCAACTCTAAAAAATATAAACAAATTGAAGAAAAGAGAGCTTACACTCACTTTATTAAAACTCTACCTTACAACAAGTAACATAGTAACATTAGTTGTACTTTGATAAGAAACAACACAAAATTTATGGAAGTAAAAAAAAAAAAAAACCCCTAATTTACAACCCAAAAATTTAGCAACGGTTTAGTAAAGCCTTTAACCTTTTACAGTTTACAATTGATAAGACTATGAGCTAAAACAAGTCCAACGATGAAAGAGTGATCAACTTGTGATTCCACCATCATCGTCAAAACATCTTCGCCTAACTCCAAACCATTCCTCGATTGTTTTCTCTTCACTTCTGCCAATAATTTCCCACAATTACTGTCCTCAATCGTTAAACTAGATCCGCGATTTACCATCTTGTAACAATATTGTTCATCGTCTCTACACGATCCAGCGATTACTCTATACGAGGATGATGAATCTTTATTCCGAATCTGAAAAACATCACTTTTCACTCGAAAATATTCTAATTTCGTTGCTGATTCAGATGTTCCAGATGGTGATCTATATCCTTCCCAAGTCTTGAATAATCCAAATTTCTAAACACAAAAATAAAAAAATAAAAATTTAGTTTCGATGTGTTATCTATTTTTTTTATTTTTTTTATTTTTTTATTTTTTACATAATTGCATGAAAAAAAATGGGGGCGTGCGTATACCTGTCTACGTAAGGTAAACAAGACATGACCGGACAAATCCATGAGATAAACTTCGCGGCAGCTCTTAGAATTATAATTATCGACACGATAAATTATATTTCCTTTCGAATTGAAGACGGTGCAGCCATTTGTGTTGAACACCAACGACTTCATCCAAATCGTGAAACTCTCTTGCTCCGTCGTCAAGTACGGCGAACTTGTTTCTTCCCTGGCGAAGGCGGCGATTGTCTGATCCGGATGAACCTTCACCATAGTCTCCGCTGGACAGATTCGATTCTGCCAAGCTTTTGTCTCGTAAGGTCGTCGGTATATTTGCATATATATTATGATATTATCTATACGGAGACAATGATTTGATTTTTTTTTTTTTTTTTAATGATTTGATTTGTTCGACCTAATGGATTTGAAGTTTGGTTTATATGCACAACCGATTTGTGGAAGTTACTTACTTTCTTCGTTTGTGATTAATTTAAGTCAACTTAATGATTATATACCATTTATAATTATTCAACGTTCAAAAGTAATTAAGTTCTTATCATATTGTTAATTCCACGTGTTTTAGAGGCACTATATGTTTGAATCTTCTGTTTTAAATAATTATTAACTAAATGCATGTTATCTAATTTAAAAAAAAAAATAGTTTTCTGTTTTATATATGTATAGATTTCTGAACTACTATATATTGATCTGATCGAGATCTTCTTCCACATGTTTAATGTGAAGTCGTAGTGACAATCTTCAGAGAAAAAAATACTGCATTTATTAGTAATTGTATATTTTTATATATACATAGAGAGAGAGAGAGCTCACGATGCTCAAGGTCGCTTGAGCAGTTGCTCAATCAAATTTGAGTTGTATTTCGTGTGCGCATGTCACAATCACGCAAAAGCTTAGACCAGACATATAATTTTTTCACGCACAATAAAACGACTATCGAAATTTCTATTATACACTATTTATTAACATACAATATAATTTAAAAAAAAAAACAAAAACAAAAAAACATACAATATAATTTTTTTCTCAAATTAATAAAGTAAAATAACAAAATTAAAATTAGAACATTGTTAAACACCATGAGTTGTAGCTTAATAAGATGTGCCACTGTGGTCGGTCATCACAGTGTCAAATCCACGTATTAGAGCATGTATAATGGAAGTCTCTCATCTATAAAAAATATATTAAAATAACAAATAATACTAATTTATTATGAGAGTCTCTAAAAAAAAGTGAGAGAGTCTCTCAGACCACGATTGCACATGCTCTTAGATGGTATTGACAAAAAAGTTATAACACTGTTTGAAATTCTGCAGTAAAATACAATTTTTTGTTTTTGTTTTTAAACAAAATTTATTTATGTTCGTAACTTAATGCGAAGCCTAAAGGAGTGATATAAGTCTGTGCGTGTTTGCAATAAAATGATGTTACAAATTAGGAAAAGTGAAATTCTCGTAGCTTTTACAACTATCAATAAAAACTTAAAATGTCAACATATTAACTCAGATTTCGTTCAATGTACTTCTAGATATTAAATTATTTAAATATAATCACTTTTCTTGTTGTACTTAGAAGTTAGATCACACAATATCAGCAACCATATAAACAAAGTAGTCAATGCTTAATAACCCACCAACTAAATGATTGTTAGATGCATTAATAAATTATTGATATACATACAGTACACTGATATATATATTGCCGCGATAGAGTTATAAGAAATTGGAGTGTATCATTTACATTACTGTTAAGATTTACGTGTGTGATTATACAACCCTTGTAATTAGGGGTTAATTAATTTAGAAAAAAATTAATTTGGTTGTCACTGTTTGGAAATGAAGTTGAAGTCGACAAATGGTGCATATTGTGTTTGTGTCACAGGGTTTAGGACTTAATTAGGCGGATAAGCGTTAGACATCATTACCTCTTTTGTCTTTGTCTTAGTTACATATTCTAGTTTCTTTCTTTAATGATATGAACTATAAATTAGGTTTTAATTTGTCTTATTAGATATACTTTAATCGAGTGATATCAAACTTTTGGCATGTTGAACTTTTCTCGTGGCTGACGGATTCTTGAAATGATACTAAACAGCAAGTTGAAGTATATTATTTGCTGAGATCACTGGAAGCCCATTTTAAAAATATATTTAAAAATATAAATAGAAACGCTTTTCTAGTTTTCTTATACCGCCCGGTAATAAAATTATGAATCCGGATTTGAAAGGTTTTCGCAATTATCTATCAGCTAGTATAGTTATATTGGTTACAATCATCTGCCTTAACTATGTATCTCGAATCTCGATTTAGTTAGATTTAAAGTTGAGGATCGCAGTAGTTAAAAAAAAAAGATGGTTTTCGTTCACGCTTTGAGGCATGGCGACACTCGTCAGAAAACACTAGTATTGACACTTCAGATGTCGTATCGTTTTTTTCCCCCATGTAGATTAAGATTACATTAGTCGAAGAGCTTTCGTTGTTTAAAAAGACAAATAAATGACACTTTTTGACGTATGTTTTTTGAAACATCTTATTATATAAACTAATGGTGGGTTTGTTCCTAAGTATACATCATCTGTTATAAATCCAGTTTAGATGACACAAACCGTCCAATATATCTAACTTTTTTGGGTGTACTTTTTGTGCCCTTTTTCTGTTAGGATAAGCACCAGGTCCATATATGATATAGTGTATGAAGTACTTTATTTGATGTATTAGGTAGCCTAATCTTATTTTTTCAAGCACACGTATTTCTCTATTGGCATGCAAAAGGCCAATTAGTGATACATCTTATACTATGTGTGAGTAATCCTGTTTTTTTATATATATATTTTTAAAAAGAAGACACTTTTTGGGGATTATTAAATAAACTGAAATGAGACACGTAAGATTAGCATGCTTGAGGCTGACTAAGAAATTTTGGGAGGGTATATATATAGACTAGTGCTTAGAAAAAAAACAGAATTTCTTAGATATTTTGTAACATTATATAATAAAAAAACAGAATTTCTTAGGAGAAAAAAAAATCTTTGTCGCTAAGATTCAAAAAAAAAAAAAAAAAAAAATTCATATAAAAACAGAAAACACAAATAGAAAGTAATAACTACGTATATATTAAAACGTTCCACTATAGATTTTTTAAATTATAAAACTAAATTGTAAAATAAACACTATAGCAGCCACTATAAATTTCAATACCTTACTTTATAGTAGTAACACTTAGTGAACTCCAAACGGTTTATGGCTTTACGCACTTGGCTTTTTCTTTGTTTTTTGTTCACAAATATACCTGTTTTTTTTTTTTTTTCAAAAGTTAAACAGATACATACAAAACAAATTTTGACCCAAAAAAAAAAAAAACATACAAAACAAACAAATTGGGCGGGTAGGCCCATTTCGTCCATTAAGCATCAAGCCCCACTCGATGGCCCAACATTTTGACCCAATGGATGATATCAATTAATTCCAAATTCTATAATGATCTGTTCCGACAAATGATTTCATGTCTCTTAGATAAGAAGAGTAAAACTTCTACTCGTATCTAAATAATTGCCGGAAGAGGACTATATTTGCAACATCCAAAGAAGAATCGGAAATGTATGTTTGTGTCTGTAGACAAGGAAACTTCGTATCCAAATCAAATCATGAAATTAGGCTAACTTTTTTAGCTGTCAATGATTGCATTTTGCTCCTTTGTTTTAACCTTCCAAAATGGTTGACCAGAGGCTTGTTTTTCTGATATCATAAACATATCCACCGATTCTTTCTTTTTGTATATATTTTTGGTTGTCACCTTCCACCGAGTTTTATTTATTTATTTTGTATTTCCAAAATGAATTTTAATCTTGATAATCTCGACATTTTTCAATGGATATATAGTGTAATAATAAGATAAAGGACATCTAATTATGACAGGTTGGTTGAATAAGAAATTGCTTACGGAAACGGAAAAGAATAGTCGACATTTTATTATATTTTTAACTACTAATCGAATGTAAATAATTAGAAGGAGTGAAGGACTGTTCTTACATTGACAATGTCTTTACATTTCTTGTGAAGAAAGAAAGACACATAGGCGTGTTTGGTTGGTTTCTGGAAACAACTCAAAAAACAAGCAAAACTCACGAGAGACCTAATTAAAGAAAGCAAGTGTCGTGTCCATCTCATTTTATCTCTCCCGTCCAAACATTAAAATTCATTAGAGATTAAAAAAAAAAAAAAAAAAGAGTGCATGTGATTGTAATCTATTGGTGCATTATCATGTGGATCTAAGGTTAGTGTTTTCAGCCATTACAAAATTCAGTGATACCAAGAAATAATAATATAGGCGGTTCCATTTTTGCAATCTAGTTTTGCAATATAGTATGATAAAATATGAAGTATATGCAATCATTTATTAAACAGATTACAAAAAGTTCAAAACACATAAAAATAGCAAAATATATTGACGAGATTTTAATTTCTACTATATATATATATATATATTTATAGAAATAAAATCTGCTGTTCATAAGTTTTTATAAAATTTAAAATATCCCAATACTTAGCTATAGCTACTATCTCATTTAAATTTTCTCAATTTCCTTTATAAGGAAACAAAAGTTGTGATATGTGTAAATCAGTATAACTGTATAAAGCATTAAGGCATAATTATGGAAACAAAAGTATTTTGGGGTCCATATAATTCATTCCATGGGGGCAAAACATAAATAACGCAGGAATTATTAAAGGAAAAATGAAATAGGAGTTTAGTTAAGGTGCGTGAAGGTGTATGTTATGATCCGTGAGACACAGATTATTGATGTGACAATGTCGCTTTCCCTGCCACAGAAAAGCATGAATATATATATATATCATCAGTCAATACCTCCAAATTTTTTTGTTTTTTTTTTTTTTTTAATTTTTTTTTTCAAAAAACCTGAAATCAAAGGGGGAAAAAATTTCCGAGTATAGAAGAAGACGACGACGATCTTTCTGGTGACTTGAATGTTTTCTGCTAAAGGTAAAATCGATGCTGATGATCAATTCTGATGAGTTTTTTAGGATTTTAAGTGATTTTGGAAAACGATTGGCCTTCTCTTTTTCTGTTATTCATGATCGTGAAAAAATTGAAATTGAGGGATTTCGAATTTTGGTCTTCTCTAAGCTAGTAATCGTTGCTCATAATATTTTAGGTTTTGCATATTTGAAAAAAGATCACAGAACGAAGGTTTCTTCGATCACCCTCACCCCCCCCCCAGAATGGTGAATAATTTATTGGATTGGTATTGGTGTTAATCTGGTGATAATTGGATATAGCTCGTAAGGAAACGTTTCTTCATCTTGAAACCATTTTTACCTTCTTTTTTTTGTTTAATTATATTTTCAGTGAGAGGTTAAGGTCAAGGTCTTTGGATTACCCTTGGAGTTTTCCTGCTATGATCATCAGCCTTTGTAGTTTTCTCGAAGACCGTTGGTATCTGCTTGTATTTTTCTCAAAGAAGGATGATTCGAGCCATCTGATTTGATCATAAGTATTAGAGTGCCTGAAGGAAATATAGTAGCATTTGGATCTTTTTGTTAGGTGTTGAGCTTTGTTTTGGATTCAAAGACTTCCATGACCATCGTAGCATGATGGTTGGGAAGGTTTGGAACATTTTAGATGGATACAAGAGATAGTAATAAGACATTCTCTGAGATTTTGGGTCTGGTTAAATCCTGGCTCCCCTGGCGATCCGAGCCAGCTACTGTGTCCAGGGATTTTTGGATGCCTGATCAGAGCTGTCGTGTATGTTACGAGTGTGATTCTCAGTTTACCCTCATCAATCGTAGGCACCATTGTCGTCTTTGTGGCCGTGTTTTCTGTGGCAAGTGTACTGCCAACTCTATACCTTTTGCTCCCAGCGACTTGAGAACTCCCCGTGAAGAGTGGGAGAGGATTCGTGTTTGCAATTATTGTTTTAGGCAATGGGAGCAAGGTGATGGTGGAACACATGTTTCTAATATCCCGGAACTTAGTACCTCACCTTCAGAGACAAGTCTTCTTAGCTCAAAAACTAGTACAACTGCCAATAGTAGTAGCTTCGCTCTTGGCTCGATGCCAGGACTAGTTGCTCCTTATCAAAGGGCTCAACATGGTTCTGATGTCAGTTTGCACAGAGTATCTTCAATGGAGACAAGCACAACCAGGCAAGGCAAAGAAAGTTCAAGGAGGAGCAGCTTCATTTCTCCAGATGTGGAAGATCCATCTCGATTTGCTCTAAATAGGTACTCCTTTCGTCTGAGTTCTCTTTGGTCTCATAGGTAAGAGTGAAGTTTATTAGACTCTTCAAACGAGCTCTAGGGTAGGTCCTATCAGAGTACCCTTAGACTCACAACCGTGTTTTGGTAACTTAATTTTTCTTTTTCTTTTCTGCATCAGGAGCGATGATGAGTACGACGAGTACCAGACTGATATAGAGACTAGTCATTCTCCTCGAGCTAATGAATATTATGGTCCAATGGAATATGATGAGATGAGCATTGATGATGTCCCCTGTAAGCATCTTAGTGGAGAAACCGCTGACCAGAAAAGTTTAAGCGGCTCTCCACTCATTCATCAGTGTCTTGAATCTCTAATTCGGGAAGGAGCAGAGCAGTTCCAGAAGAAAGATGAGCATGATGGTCGTGACGAATGTGAAGTTCCTTCTCCAGCAGATGTTGCAGATGATCAAGTGGCAGAACCGGTGGATTTCGAAAACAATGGACTTTTGTGGGTTCCACCTGATCCAGAAAATGAAGAAGATGAGAGGGAAAGTGCTTTGTTTGATGAGGAAGATAATGAGGGAGATGCCTCAGGTGAGTGGGGTTACTTACGACCTTCCACTAGCTTTGGAAGTGGAGAGTACCGCAACGAGGATCGAACTAGTGAAGAGCACAAGAAGGCTATGAAGAATGTGGTTGATGGTCACTTTAGAGCTCTGCTTGCACAACTGTTGCAAGTTGAGAACATCCCTGTGAGCGATGAAGACGGCAAAGATAGCTGGTTAGAGATTATCACCTCTCTTTCTTGGGAGGCTGCTAACTTACTGAAGCCTGATATGAGCAAAAGTGGAGGAATGGATCCAGGTGGCTATGTCAAAGTAAAGTGCTTAGCTTCCGGATTCCGACATGATAGGTAATAGAACAAAAATATGTTAATCCCAAGTACTGCTGTCGAGTCTAGTTATCTGGTTCTTGTAGAGTTTTATTTTAAGTAATCCATCTCGTGTATTACTTTACAGCATGGTGGTAAAGGGAGTTGTTTGCAAGAAAAATGTGGCTCATAGGAGAATGAGTGCGAATATTGAGAAAGCTCGACTATTGATTCTAGGCGGTGGGCTTGAGTATCAAAGGGTCTCAAACCAGTTATCAAGTTTTGATACTTTGTTGCAACAGGTGAAATTTGCCTACTATTTTTTTTTCTTTTTTCTTGTTGGTGATTAGAAATGGATTTTCTTACTCCTTGCGCTTATTTTGTTTTCAGGAAAAGGATCATCTAAAGATGGCTGTTGCAAAGATTCATGCTGAGCGTCCAAATATTTTACTAGTCGAAAAATCTGTTTCTCGGTTTGCGCAAGAGTATCTTCTAGCTAAAGACATATCTCTTGTTCTAAACATTAAGAGGCCACTTTTGGACCGCATAGCCCGCTGCACTGGTGCTCAGATAATTCCTTCAGTTGACCACCTCTCCTCGCAAAAGCTGGGATACTGTGAGAAGTTTCGGGTGGATAGGTTTCTTGAAGAACATGGTTCAGCTGGTCAAGTTGGAAAGAAAGTGGTGAAGACGTTGATGTATTTTGAGGGTTGTCCAAAGCCATTAGGCTTTACAGTAAGTACCCCTAACTATTGGAATTAAATATTCAGAACAGGTTTTGTATATCGGATTGCCTCATGTTATTACTCTTGCTTTTTATGTCCTTTCTTCTTCAGATTTTGCTTAGGGGTGCAAATAAAGATGAGTTAAAAAAAGTGAAGCATGTTGTCCAGTATGGAGTTTTTGCAGCTTATCATTTGGCACTCGAGACATCATTTCTTGCTGACGAAGGAGCCTCACCAGAACTTCCTTTGAATTCCCCAATTACAGTTGCACTTCCAGATAAATCTATGAGCATTGAACGTTCAATATCTACCGTGCCAGGTTTCACTGTCTCCACATATGAAAAGTCTCCAACAATGTTATCTGGTGCTGAGCCACAACGAGCAAACAGTGTCCCAGTATCAGAGTTGCTTTCGACCACTGCCAATCTATCTATCCAGAAGGATGTAAATCCGCTGATACCCAATGATTCAGGCTGGCAGGCTAGAGAAATAAACTCGAATTTCGTCTTTTCACGCCATAATGTTTCATTGAATTTGCCTGACCGTGTGATAGAGAGCAGAAACTCAGATATGTCTGGAAGAGCTGTACTGGTGGACACGCCAGCAGATCAAAGCAATCCAATTTTTGTGGCAGATGACACAATGGACAATTCCTTACATTTATCAGGGCAAGGCTTTAAGCAAAATAGTTCTCAAAGTGGTACGAACGTTGTGGTCAAGAGCCAAGACAATGATTCAGATCTTACGACCGTCCAACAACAAAACAATGAGAATCCAAAGGAAACAAAATCTCAAAAAGAAGAATTTCCTCCTTCACCCTCTGACCACCAGAGCATTTTGGTTTCTCTGTCGTCCCGATCAGTGTGGAAAGGAACTGTGTGCGAGAGGTCTCACCTCTTTCGAATAAAATACTACGGTAGTTTTGATAAACCCTTGGGACGGTTCTTGAGAGATCATTTGTTCGATCAGGTGAGTTTGGTTCTATTTTTTTTTCCCTTTTCTATAATTCAACATCTCTGTTACAGCTTACATAAGAATTCGGTAAACTAAAACCAGGCTCAAAACTTTTTCAGAGTTACAGGTGCCGCTCATGTGAGATGCCATCAGAAGCTCACGTTCACTGTTACACTCATCGACAAGGCAGCCTTACGATATCTGTCAAGAAGCTCCAAGATTATCTCTTACCTGGTGAAAAAGAGGGGAAGATCTGGATGTGGCATAGATGCCTGAGATGCCCGCGACCTAACGGCTTCCCTCCAGCGACTCTACGAGTGGTTATGTCTGATGCTGCATGGGGATTATCGTTTGGGAAGTTTCTGGAGCTCAGTTTTTCAAATCACGCAGCTGCTAGTAGAGTAGCTTGTTGTGGCCATTCTCTGCATAGAGATTGTCTTCGCTTCTATGGGTAGTTTTATCTCGCGTCCTCCTTGGGCCTATTATGATATAATTTTTTAAAAGTTTTCTTATTTAAAGTTTTTCCTAACAAGTTGTTCTCATGTAGATTTGGGAACATGGTTGCTTGCTTCCGGTACGCTACTATAGATGTTCATTCTGTCTACCTTCCACCATCAGTTCTTAGTTTCAACTATGAGAATCAGGACTGGATACAGAGAGAGACCGACGAGGTTAGATACCTGTGATTCTCTTGGATGCAGTTTTGAAATCAAACATTTTGAATTGACTGAGTTTTCCATCTTTTGTATTAAACAGGTGATAGAGAGAGCAGAGCTTCTGTTTTCTGAAGTATTAAATGCTATTAGTCAAATTGCAGAGAAAGGTTTCAGGCGTCGAATTGGTGAACTCGAAGAAGTGCTGCAAAGAGAGAAAGCAGAATTTGAGGTAATAAATTATGTTTTTATATAAAGAACATCTACAACTCAGTGATATAAAATAAATTGGTTTTATGCCTTATAACAAATGAACGACAATAGCCAAAATAAGACAAGGTCTTATTTGTAACTGGTCTTACATTTCTTTCAGGAGAATATGCAAAAGATGTTGCGCAGGGAGGTAAAGGAAAGCCAACCTTTAGTGGACATTCTTGAGCTATACCGAATTCGCAGACAGTTGCTTTTTCAGTCATATATGTGGGATCACCGCTTGATTAGTGCATCAACTTTAAATAAGCTTGAGAGTAGTGATGACACAAAGAGAGAAGACAATGATAGGCCACCCTTGGCTAAGAGCCAGACGCTCCCCGAGATGAATGCTGGGACCAACTCTCTTCTTACTGGCTCAGAGGTTAATTTATATCCTGATGGTGATTCTACTACTGGTGACACTGGCTCCTTAGATAAGGTTCAGAAGGAAGTGGACAAAACTGCAGATTTGAATCAGGAAAAGGAAGATGGGGGAGAAGTCTCTCCCAGCAAGACTGTACCTGATACTTTTGATCCTCTGGAAAATAAACTCGATGTACGCAGGACACATTCTGATGGCCAGATAGTTATGAAAAATCTATCAGCCACTCTTGATGCAGCATGGATAGGCGAACGTCAAACATCTGTGGAGATTCCAACCAATAATAAGGTCTTGCTTCCTCCTTCCTCCATGTCGAACTCTTCAACTTTCCCTCCAATCTTGGAGGGGCTAATGGCTATAGATCCCCCAGGACAGCAAAACGAATTCAAGGTGGCCTATCCAGTTTCCCCTGCATTGCCGAGTAAGAATAATGAGAATTCAGAAGACTCTGTAAGCTGGTTAAGTGTGCCTTTCCTCAATTTCTACCGTTCCATTAACAAGAATTTCCTGCTTAGCTCTCAGAAGCTTGATACATTTGGCGAGCACAGCCCTATCTATATTTCATCTTTTAGAGAGGCAGAGCTTCAAGGTGGACCAAGGCTACTTCTGCCCGTAGGCTTGAATGATATTGTTGTTCCGGTTTATGATGATGAACCCACGAGTATGATCGCATATGCCTTGATGTCACCCGAATATCAACGCCAAACTTCTGTTGAAGGGGAATCTCTAGTTTCATATCCTTCTGAAATTAATATCCCTCGCCCAGTTGATGACATCATTTTTGACCCTAGCAGAAGCAATGGTTCAGTCGACGAGAGCATACTTTCAATGTCCTCATCTCGCAGTAGCTCACTGCTGGACCCACTATCATATACAAAAGCTTTACATGCTAGAATCTCATATGGAGAGGACGGTACTCTTGGAAAGGTGAAGTACACGGTTACTTGTTACTATGCAAAACGGTTTGAAGCGCTGCGGGGTATATGTATCCCTTCGGAACTTGAGTTTATAAGGTCTCTTAGCCGGTGTAAAAAATGGGGAGCTCAAGGTGGCAAGAGCAATGTTTTCTTTGCTAAAACTCTGGACGATCGATTTATCATCAAGCAAGTCACCAAGACAGAATTGGAATCATTCATCAAATTTGCACCTGCTTACTTCAAATACTTATCCGAGTCTATCAGCACGAAAAGCCCAACTTGCCTAGCAAAAATCTTGGGAATCTATCAGGTACTTAACTGCTATGTTGAGATATTTCTCGGTCAGGTTTGATTCGCTCTTGATGGAAATATGTATATTGTGTTAATAGGTCACAACAAAGCAACTTAAGAGCGGGAAAGAAACAAAGATGGATGTTCTGATTATGGAGAATCTTCTGTTTGGAAGAACTGTGAAACGGCTTTATGACCTCAAAGGATCTTCTCGAGCGCGCTACAATCCTGACTCTAGTGGGAGCAACAAAGTCTTGTTGGATCAAAACTTGATTGAAGCAATGCCAACTTCTCCCATTTTCGTTGGTAACAAAGCAAAACGATTGTTGGAAAGAGCCGTATGGAACGATACTGCTTTTCTTGCTGTGAGTTTTACTCTCACGCAAACCATTAAATTTTCACTACTCTTTGAAAAGTTATTAGCAATAAGTGTATCTTCTGGTGTTTGCAGTTGGGTGATGTGATGGATTACTCGTTGCTAGTAGGCGTGGATGAAGAAAAGAATGA
The DNA here is from genome assembly GCA_963667165.1 of Barbarea vulgaris. Classification (NCBI taxonomy): domain Eukaryota; kingdom Viridiplantae; phylum Streptophyta; class Magnoliopsida; order Brassicales; family Brassicaceae; genus Barbarea; species Barbarea vulgaris. Next base: position 5,217,845 of record OY763893.1, read on the forward strand.
GCTAGTTCTCGGGATCATCGACTTCTTGAGGCAGTACACATGGGACAAGCATCTAGAGTCTTGGGTGAAATTTACAGGAATCTTAGGAGGACCGAAGAATGAAGCTCCAACAGTAATCTCTCCAAAGCAATACAAGAGAAGATTTAGAAAGGCGATGACGACTTACTTCCTCATGGTCCCTGATCAATGGTCTCCGCCTAATGTCGTTGCTAATACTTCCAGGTCTGATCAACCTGAAGACACCTCTCAAGCCGGTACAAACGCAGAGTGAATTTTTTTTTTGTCTTGTATAGATTTTGGAATTTGGGAACACAATTCTTCGGTTACTACTATTCTTTTCTTTTTTTTTCTTTATTGGAAGATTGGGTTTCTGTCAGATATCGATTTTTTTTTGAGTATTTAGATTTTTGGTCGTTAAAAGTAGATACTTAGGAGATTGTCTGAAAATTCTTCAGAAAGATGTGAGATTATTTCAATTTTATCCTGTCTGTACAAAAAAAAAAAAAAAAAAAAGAAAGAAAGAGATGATTTCTCTTGTGTATAGCTTTTGCTTTTAATGTGTTATTATGATTTATAAAATATTCTTGTCATATGTTTGATCCTCGTAGGATGTCTTCTTTGCTTCTGTCTTAATACTTGAGAAAATACTGAAATCAGAATCTGAACATATTTATATTCATGTTTGTGTTCTTACAAAAGATAAACAAGAAAGAAGCAAATGGCTGCTTCTTTCACAGCCTTTTTTTTTCTGTACATTCTTATTCAAGAGGCCATATTTGAAGATAGAACAGACTTTGATTTATAAAACAAAAACAAAAAAAAGGATGCAAGAGTCTTAGAGGAGATCAAAGCTGCTCCATTTGATCATCATTAACTCTTGTTGTGAAGCAATTATCTGTCTTTGACCATCTTTCCCTACATCCCTCAAATCCTGATAACTTCTTTGCAAAAGATCAAGAATCTCCACCTCTCTGTTTATTTTATTTTTTTTAGAAAATCCAAACATTAAAACCATTGAAACAAGATCGATCTGATCATATTTAATTAAGGATTAGGAATTTTATCATGATCATACCTTGAGTAAGAAGCTATCATCGGACTCTGTGTGGGACAACGAGGACCTTCATCGTATCCTTCACATATAACCTCTCCATTATCATCTGTGTAACAGATAATCCCTTGTATCGGATCTTCAAAGAGCTGTTACGGGAAAAAAACAAAAAACAAAATACCCAATTTCAAAACTCATATTTTGCCAAATGGGTTGTGTCTGGATTCAGTTGTAGAAATTTAAGAAAAAATAGGAAAGAAAGGATCTTACAGTGTTCTTGTTGGAGTATCTGATCGGCTGAGGCTGTGAAACTGTGACTTGCTTGACTTTAACCTTAACTTGACTTTGTTGAACCATTAAGGTCTTTGATCTTACTGTCTTTGAAACAAAACATGGTGTTTTAAAAGGAAGACAAAGTTTTGTTGAGTATGCCATAATCTCTGTGTGTGTTTTTTTCTCTAAAAGAAACTTTTATCTCTTCTTTTTTTGGGCAAATTGTTTGGTTTATAGGTCTCAAGAACTTAAAAGGTATAGCAGGATTCGAAATTACTTATAAATTCGATGATTGATTGAATCTGAGATTAATTATAATATAAGATTTGTTTAGTTTATATAGAGACTCAAGATGAATATAAAATAATGAGCCAATAAGAGTGGTAATCCTTATTAACAAGTTTAGTTGTCTTTTTGGTGGGGCTCTTCTAATGGTTTCGTTTTTCTTCTTACGTTTGATTTGATGAAACCACTGTGAAATCGTTGAATGCATCTACACATATACATGTTATGTCTAGTCATGATGGTGTATTTTATTACATTATTTTTATAACATTACTATTTGGATTTCTTACTTGGTTAATAATTAGAAAACAAAAATAGTTAAATTTTATGAATAATGATATTTAAAATGTTGAGATAATGTTAGTGAAGTGACTACTTAGTAAAAAGAAAATAAACCACGAACAATTACTACTTATCTGCCGTCCAGTGATGATGAATTGATTCCAACTTAATTAAATCGTTGCACGTGTCGGTATATCAAGAGCCATGAGAATTTTTTAATTGCAAAATGTCAATAATTGGTGGATGGCAATGTTATGATTAGACAAGAGACTAATTGTTGGCTAAACATGGAGACATCGTCGTACAGTTTTCTTGGAAAAAGCCGTCTCTTCCTAACCTCAATAAGTTAGGTTGTGTTCTAAAGTCGTGTTATCTCGCTGGTTTAATAACTAAATTAATACCAAACTATACTACATGATAACGAATATTCTTCCATCATATTTAAATAAAACTTATGCGAATTTTTATTTTGTTTTGTTAATAAAAACCGCAAAATTTATACAAGTTTCTGAGTCATCAACAACTTTGGAATCCATCGTCGGACCATTTTTAACCAAAAATATAGTATTTATAAATCCTAAATGGTGGAATCATAGATAGGGGTAGGTCAGAAAACGTTGGAGCAAACTTCCCGAATCGCTTTAACAAAAAAATAAAATTCCAATATCTTTATTTTTCCTTTTCTTTTTGTTTTGTTGGTTACAAATATAGTATTGAAAGATAATGCAAACTGATTAGTCAGTCAGCAGTATTTACAATTGTCAATTTATATAAAAGAAAACTTTAGTTAAAATAGGATGTGGTCTCTGTTTCAGGAGGTTGTGAGGTTACATACGTCACTAGAGTTTTGTTAATCATTTTTCTATATCGTTTGTCCACTTATATCATCGCGGAGTGGTGGCCTAACTTATCAAAAATCGTACAATCTCCAAATTTTATATAAGCAAGTATATGATTATAAAATTGATACGAAATTTATCAATATTATCTCCTTACTCACTTATTGTAGTTAAATTATACATGACGACGAACAATTGAAAACTATGGGTGAAAAATAAACAAATATTATAACAATGGGCTTGAAAACAAAGTTTTGTATAACAAGTAGCCTACTTAAAGGCCTAATAAAAAGGCCTCTTTATGCCCAGTAAAGGCCCAAGAGTTCATCCAAGTCTAACTTGTTTGTTACTCAAAGAGTGCGTCTTCGGAAGCTAGAAAGGAGCAGCGAGAACTGGGAAGAGTTTGTATCTTCGATTTCATTGATCAAATCAGCTGGTAAAGTTCTTCTTCCTCGATTCAACTCTTCGATCTGTACAATTTTTTAGGGTTTATACTCTTTTTTTTTTTTTTTTAGTGCAGACATTGAGGTTTATTTCAGATCGAAAATTCCGGAAGAAGATGTTTCTCACCAGGTAAAGAAATTAAGCATTTCCCCTCTCGAATTCGTATATCAACGTTTCTGGGTTCAGTAGTATTGATCAATTTTGGGATATTTTATTTGTTTCTAAGGACTGAGTATGACAGAGGAGTCAATACCTTTTCTCCTGAAGGCCGTCTTTTTCAAGTTGAGTATGCCATTGAAGCTATCAAGGTAATTTTTCTAGATTACTTTAGCTGCTATATCAGCTTCCCCTAGAATCTAGTGAATTTGGAATTTCACGATTTTGGTTTCTTAAACCCCTTGTTGTGTTAGTGTTGCTATGTTAGATTTATGTATCCATTAAACCTTGAGGTTGGTTTTTTGATGAAGTTTTGTAATGGGTTTGGTTGTAGCTTGGTTCTACTGCGATTGGCGTAAAGACGAAAGAAGGAGTTGTTCTTGCAGTCGAGAAGCGTATCACCTCCCCCTTGTTGGTATATTTTCTCTCCTTCTATAGTTCCAGCTGCTTGATTCTGATTTTTGTTTGGTATTTCATTGGAAGCATCGAAGAAGTATTGCTATTTCTGTGCCTTTATAACTTGTTACATTCACATTTTGCTACAAAACTTAGTCTTGGTTTACCTATAATGGTCACTGCTTTCTCAGTCTGTCTCTCTTTTTTTTTTTAAGTAGGAGCCAAGCAGTGTGGAGAAGATAATGGAGATTGATGACCATATAGGTTGTGCCATGAGTGGTCTGATTGCTGACGCGCGAACACTTGTTGAGCATGCACGAGTAGAGACTCAAGTGGGATCTCTGTTTCTGTTTCTCATGGTTTTTTTTCTTACATCGAAAGATCTTTCTGTTACCAACTGCTTTTTTTTTTATGTTCCTCAGAACCATAGGTTCTCGTATGGTGAGCCAATGACTGTAGAATCTACAACACAAGCTTTGTGTGATTTGGCTTTACGGTTTGGTGAGGGAGATGAAGAGTCCATGGTAATAACCACTCCGTCACTCTATATAGCATAAGAAATGTTTAGTGGATTTTCATTTCTTTCTGCTTGGAATTTATGATAAACCAGAGATAAACCCTTAGATTGGGGAATTAAGTTTTAATTGTGATTTGATGGATACAGCTCGTTAAGCACCTCTATAACAATCTCTAGCTCTTCCATAATGTTTTAGCATAAATTATTTGGTTCTTTATGGCCTCTTTTTTATATGAATATACTTATGCTCTGTCTCATGAACTTGTTGTAGTCTCGTCCGTTTGGAGTATCCCTTCTCATTGCTGGGCATGATGAAAATGGACCAAGCCTGTAAGATGTTATTCATTTAGCTTCGGTGTATATGATCTCAAATTGGTATACACTATACATCAGTGTTAAACAAGTTAATCTTGTACAGGTACTACACAGATCCATCCGGAACATTCTGGCAATGCAATGCAAAGGCAATTGGGTCAGGCTCAGAAGGAGCTGATAGTTCTCTCCAAGAGCAATTCAACAAGGCAATAATAACTTGATAGTTTCACTGTGCCAAGTACATTACAGAATCTATTTGGGTTTGAACTTACAATTTCACAACTTTTACAGGATTTAACTCTTCAAGAAGCTGAAACAATCGCTGTATCTATCCTGAAGCAAGTAATGGAAGAAAAGGTACTCAATTGATTTCAATTTTCTTTACTGAAACCCATTGAATCCCACTCCGGTTTAGCCTTTTTTGACACTCTACTTTTCTGGTTTAGGTGACTCCAAACAATGTCGATATTGCCAAAGTCGCACCAGCATATCACCTCTACACTCCCCAGGAGGTTGAAGCCGTCATCAGTCGTCTGTGAGGAATTAAACCGGCATTTTCTTTCGGCGATCTGACCTGGTCTTTCGGGTAATTCGTCAAGCTTATGTCTGCTTCTGGTTCTCTAAACCCATAAAAACTTTCTTTCATCACAAAACTTTTCACTTTTTGTTGTTAATCAGATAATGAATTTATTGAGCTTTTCATTCTACTTTTTTGTGTGGTACTTATTTAACTGACCCTTAAACCGGTGATTACAATTGAATTAGCAAGAGAAACTCGGTCATAGAGAACCGTTATATGGAACACATGTTCGTCTTAACCATCCCTGTTTGTTAATGAAAGCATCAACGGTATAGTTGAGCGCCTCTTCGTATGTCATCTTCGGTTTATATCCAATCCAGTTGACCCGGTTGACCACACCAGAACCCGGTCCATAATTCATGTACTCTCCATAGGTAAGTGTGGGCGGAGGACCCAGTGTGTTGTTCCACTGAACCCAACCCTTAGGGTCTATAAATTTATCGATTAGTGTTTTCATCACCACTACCGTAGAGCGATTCCTCCATGGCCGACCCAAATATGTGGCCGCCGCTAAATCTTCCCCCGGGAAGGGATAAATCTTACTGTTGATTATCGAGAAACCAGAAGTCACGTTTGGATCAAAACTAGACTGAGCCGTCACGGTATTGACTTGATTCGGTAGAGGCTTCCGCGGTCGGATGGTGCAGTTCTGAAACACGGCGGCCGCATGGCCGCATATGAAATCAACGGTGCCAACAATGTCGCAGTCCCGGTAAAACTGTTGGCCTGAGTGCGCGTAAAGCGTGTCTTGGTGTCCTTCAAAAGCACATCTATACATTACAGACTGTTTCGCACCAGAATGAAACGCCACCGCCTGGTGCTTTTCCGGTCCGGCTGTGTTGACGAACTTCATATCCCTAACCACGAACCATTTTCCATTAACGGCTGCAAAAACCAAAAACTTAGCCGGACCCAACTAAAACCAAACCGAACTGTAAAACAGAAATTAAACTGACTTACAAAAAGTGGCGGTTTGAAAGGTATGACTGATGTTAGGTTTGTCGATCCTGTTGAGGTTACTGGAGACCACCGTCTTCGTGATCCCGTCTCCGTACATCACAACATTGTGTTTATTTTTCGTCACATTCACATTTTCAAGATAACGACCTTCCTTCACATGTATAACGAATATTGATCTGTCCTTGTCAGGGATCGAAGCCACAGCCTCGCTGATTGTTCGGTAATTTCCACTCCCATCTTTGGCCACTGTTACATTAGGACTCAAGTGGCAACAACACAAAAGTGATTCCCACTCATTAGACCCAAGTTTACTCTTACCAACTTGTTTTGTTAAGCCACCTAAGATTTTGGTGACATTGACTAAGCTATTTCTCACTAGCTCTTTACCTTTCTTCATATAATCTCTTAGATTCTTAATTAGCTCAATATTTCTCTGGTAACTCGAGAAATCAAACTCCATAATCTCATCAAAACCTTCCAAACAAGTCTCGTCATCAATGATGGCATAACTCAGCGTTCCCCTAATCTCATCGATTTCCATTTCAGTCATAACCTTCCCAAACTCATCAAAACGTTCCATCGTTTCCTTGAGACAATCCAACGAATCAACGATCATCTCATTACAGACTTTCAAACCGGACTTAACAGATTCATCAGATGAAACCAGCTTACTCAGAAACCCGAGAATCTTCACGTGTTCTTCCACAGCTGCAACCAGAGAAGCCCTGAAGAGAACCCTAGGCTTAGTAGAATTTACCGACATGAGCGTCGAGTAACATCGATCCGAGTACAACGTCACGTTGCAGATTGATTCCAACCTCTTCGTTGACTCATCAGTCAGAATCCGTCTCGATGATGGCTTCACTTCACATTCTGTGTTCCGTAACAGAGATTTTACCACTACAAGCATGAACATCGCCGTTAAAATGACCGAGAAAATCTCCACCACCGTCCAACACCGCCGTATCCATGGTCGTTGCGACTTCTTGCAACCACGTCCAGGCTCCATTTTAACAGAACAGAACCGAACCAGTTCTTGTTCTCTTTTCTTTAAGTGTGTAAAACAGTGGAGTTAATGTTAGAGGAAACAACTGTGTTTGGTACGTATATTTAACAACTTACTTACTACACGAACTAACTCGTGATCCTCTTATATAAATGCATCAACTACAAAATTATTAAATCTGGCTTTAATATTCTTAAAATAAAGTAGAAACAGACAAATTAAAAGCTCATTGATAACAAATGTGAGTTCACACTTCCCTATTACTTTATATCGAATAGAGTCTTTGGTTTAGTAGTTTTGTGCCCACACAATATTTTCTAATTTTGGAATTCATCTTATATATAGTAAGAGATTTATCTCTTCCTACAGCGTTCACCTAGACAATTAAAAAAATAAAATTAGTGTCTATTAATTCATATCTATTTATATTTATTATGACTTACTATCACTAGAAATTTCAGTTGATAAAATACCAAAACAATTAAGTCAATGACGAAAATTAAAATAGTAAATACAATTGAAAAATATGTAAACAAATGGCATACTCATCTATTTAATCTGATATATTAAATTTGTTCATTTATTTATTCTCTTTGTTTATATATTTGTGGTCTGCTAATTTTTATCTTAAAATTTTAATGGAAAAGGTACACATAAGTATAATCACTTATAAATAAAAAAGGTTTAGAAAATATATACATCACGGACCGACTCGATTCTATATAAAACACCACCGCCTGGTGCTTTTCCGGTCCGGGTATGTTGACAAACTTCATATCCCTAACCACCAAACCTTTTCCTCTCTCGAGGAAACTACACTGTTAGGTAGAGATTGTGTGTGTGTGAGTGTGTGTGTTGTTCTGTGGTAAAATAATAATACATCTTTTGTTGTTAAACCCAAAATGCCACAGCTTTCTTTCAGTTGCTTTTTCTAAATTTGTGAAAATCCACTAACCTATATTTCTAAATGTATCTCATGCTACAACTTATTCCATTGGCTTTTATATAATTATTAATTTTTGTTTAGGCAAAGAACTGAATAATGTATTGAAAATCATTGTCGACCATCTTTCGAAACAAAAAGAAACAAAACAAATAATATTCAGAATTTGTTTGATATTTTAATTGAATTTCAGTGAATGATTAACTCAACATAAATAATCGTCTTCAATAGAAAATAGTTATACATGCTAAATACGTAATATAATAACGTGTCAAACATACATGCCAAACCCTGTTGCTCTATTAGTTTGTTTTTTTTTTGGATAAAAATCATGTTGACTTGAAAGTTGAAAAATCTATATCATTATCATCATTGTTACGTCGGAATAAATTCTCAAATCTTGGATCTCCAAGCAAACACTATCACGCTAATTATCTTGATGATTGTCTTTTTAGCGAACAAAGCAGAGGATGTCAACCTGTCTTTGACTGTATGATTCGTCTGAAGCCCTAACCGATGGAACCTCTTCCCCCGCCATTACTCCTTCTCACATTTTCCTCATATTTGGATCCCCCCATGAATTATTAATGTGAGAACAGAGGAGCTTTAAAATTCGACTTATGATTGCTCTCCATGCCAATTATCCTACTCTTGACTGAACCTGCCTAGGAAATTAGCACTGCCCTAGTCCAGCAAGTTGAGGTAGAAATCTATAATTATTATGCAGTATAACATAAAGTTTAGATCCATATCAATATTACTCCAAAACAACAAGCTCTTAAAAAAAAAAAAAAAGGCTCTTTTATTTCAAGCGCAATATTTACCTGAGGATGTATCTACGAGGCTTTACTTTGGTTATGGCGTAGTGAGCATTGTTTGATCCGTTTGGTATTAATCTACCAAGCTGGTGGTGTAAAGCAATCAGTACAAATTCATTCAATATACCACAAATCCTTTTAAATCTCACCCTCAAATTCATACAATCAATTGAAATAAATAATTTTTCTTATTACACAACCAACAATTCGTCCATCCAATATTTAAATCAAGGGGAATATATGACTACAATAGGAATTGAAAATAATCATAAGTAAGCAAGCAAGCAAGAGTGATTGGATGATGATCTATCTTGAAAAATAAAATATACTTCTGTGAAGTTACAAAATAAAAGACATCATTAAAAGAACTTGAAATGATCTAAATCGAAATAATAATACGTCACCACAGAAATAACTTTAAACAAAAGAACAAATAACACATCATAAACTTGGGTAATACGGCACTCCCATAACGGCCAACCAATTGTCCTTATTGAGAAACGTGGCAAGTGAAAACTTCTCGGCCTCGGCATCAGTCATAACGGGACTGTACCCGGCCCAATGAACTCTTTGGGTCACATCCGACCCGGGACCCGAATTCTTATATTCTCCGTAGCAAATAGTTGAAGGCGGGGGATCAATCTTGGGATCCCAAGATATCCAACCTTGCGCACTCACGACCGGCCCGATCACCGATTCCATAAACACCGTCGTGGAGAAAACCTTCCACGGACGACCGAGATATGTCGGAGCGGTTACGTTTCCATTGGCCGAGATGGTGCATCGGTGGATCGAGAATCCACCCATAATATCAGTTTCTTGATTACCCTGGGCGGTGATTGCGTTGAACTGATTTGGAAGTGGCTGACGTGGACGGATGTTACATTCCTGGAAGACGGCGGCTGCGTATCCAAAGATGAAATCAACAGTTCCGGTGATGTCGCAGTTTCGGTAGAATTGGCGATTCTGGTGAGCGTAGAGAGTATCTTGGTAGGCGTCGAATGAGCATTGATAGTATACTGAGTAATCGGATGATGAATGTAATGCCACAGCCTGGTTCTTCTCTGGTCCGGCCGTGTTTATGATTCCTACATCCTTCATTATGAAACCTTTGCCCATTACTCCTGCAAGATATTATTGTTAACTCGTAAATTAGTTCAATCAAGACACCATGGACTAGCCAATCAACCAAAGTAATATTTTCAAAACATGTCTTGTTTTTTGAAACGACAGAATTGTAGCATTGGAAAAATGTACTAATCAAGTTGATAAATTTCTAAAATAACAAATGAATCTACATAATTGGACTAAACAGTGCGATACTATAATAATAATAGAGAAATAAATTCAAATAATAAAATATAAATTATCTATTTTAATTAGGACAAAGAAATAAGTAAGCATGCAAGTAAAGAGGGGGAGAGAGTTACCAAACGTCGCTGTTTCGAAAGTGCGAAGATTGTCTGTGACGTACTTGCTGCCGGAAATAATGGTCTTGTCTTGGCCATCGCCATAGACCATAACATTCCATTTGTTTTTATCAATAACCACATATTCTACGTACGTACCCGATTTCACATATATAATGAACCTCGTTGTCCCCTTATCCGGGATTCTCGCCACCGCCTCATTTACCGTCTTCACGTCGCCGGAGCCATCCGCTGCAACCGTCACGTTAGGTATTATATTGTTCGCCCGAAGTAGGCGCCTCACCCCTGGCCTAACCCAATTTGGAAACGAATTAGCTGGATTCGAATTGAGAAGCCGTCTCCGGTGAACCGGGATCCCTAACTCGCTTAATGGAGATAAAACCCTAGCAACGATCGAAAGGCTGATGCTTGTGAACTCGGTGGAGTTTCTCATGGCGGATTTGAGATTCTGTAAGATTGTGGAATTCGCATAGTACTCCGTATCGATTTGTCTGAGTTCGTCAAACCCGTCGAAACACGTTTCGTGATCGATTAGGACGGCGCTGAGCCACGTATTGAGATCGTCGATCATAGCTGGATTCAGAATCTTCTTCTCGTCTTTAACATCCATAAAGGAAACTGTCTCGTTGAGACTATCCATCGCGTTCTCCAACATTTCTCCGCAAACACGAAGTGCAGATATGATTCCTTCATCCTCCGTTTCTTCAGTGAGCTTCTTAGGCAGCTCGTAAATCAAATTGAGTTCATCAACCACCACTTTCAGAGAAAGCCTAAATAGATTCTCCGGATCAGTCGTGTTGGACGATGGAAACTTGGAGATACTTGAGATACAAGAATCAGGGTACCGAGTTACGCTGCACACAGTTTTGAGTGACGTGGCTGGAGTCAAGTCGGGAACTGAACTCGGTGTTGAACTAGGCGAGTGGAATTTCCGGGCATGACCAACGGCGGCAACAACGGAGCCGATGATAATCCCCAACAGAACCACCGTGGAAATGCCCACTAAAAACAACCTCTTTCGTGTCTTTCTCTTCAAAGCTAAATCTTCAGCTTCGTCGACTTTGCCATAGCCTTTGATCGACTTCACAGTATCCATAGAACCCCAAAAGGTTTCTAGGTTTGTGTGTGTGTTTACCACTGGAACGAACAAGAATGGTGTTGTGATGTGAGTGTGTTGATTGGTGGCTTTTATATATGTGGTGTAATGAGAATATTTATATTAAATGACAATGCTAATTCAGTATGTTCTTAAGGAAGTGTGTGTGCAGATAATGCATTCCGATTAGGCAGGTGGTGCTGTCACTAATCAATTTAAATCAATCTTCACTACTAGTTTCCTTTCACAGTTTTTCATCATATATCAATCAAATATTGTGTAGTTAATGCACAATATTCACCATATATCAAATCAAAGATCGTAAAATTAATGTAAATATTGGCAATTAGCTGTGTCTTCCTACTGTGCATCAGAGGTAATACAAGTTTTGGATAGTTTTGTTGCTATCCTAACGAATTAATTTTTCTTTCCCCTCGCAGAGAAACTTAACTTACTTTTTTGTTTCTGAAGAAAATTGCAGAGCAGGATGGCGGGAAACATGAAGTTGTTGTTTTTGCAAACCTATATACAAGAAATCTTGACATATTAGGAATATGTAGGCTAGTTTTGCCTATTTCTCAGTTCCTTAATGCAGACGTACGTATAATGTTGAAGTAAAAGGACCAGAAGTCCTTTTAATATGTAAAGTATTTTATTTTCTTCACTTTTGCCTCTGTTTCAAGGTATTATTGTCTCTTCCTCTCTTCAGCAACATAACATTCATTTGAGAGTTTGATTTGATTGCCATGTAGAGTGTGCCTGCAACTCCTGTAGGTGCACACACACTTGTAGTTTTCTTACTGAACCTCTCAAGCAACTCTCACAGAATTCAGATACCCTCAAGGATTATATATCTTTCCGAGAATTATTCCAAGATACTATCATAATGAAATTTATTAAATAAGCACAAATGTTTTAAATTATGACATCAACCAAACAACCTATTATCTCTCAAATCCATATCCTGAAGGCGAAAATTTCGCTTTTATCTCATTCTAATATTATACGATCTAGGAAAATACACACCGCAAAACCAAAAAAAAATAATAATAAGGGGAACACAATTTGATTCATAAGATCAATAATTTATGTAGCAACAACAATACGTAGGAGGAACACAACAATATCTCAAAGACCGAGCGAGAAGGGGAAACCGGTCGAGGCTAACCAGCCTCCACCACCGATAAACCGACCGGCCGTATATGTCTGAGCTTCGGCAGCATTTGTAATTACCTTAAAGCCCCTCCACTTCACTCTATTTGCAGTTCCTGCCCCTGCTCCTGTGTTCGCATACTCTCTATAAGTCAAAGTATTCAACGCGAAAGTCCCGGTCCACTCGGACCATCCTTCGGGTCGGATCACGTCGGAGATAGTCGACTGCATTATCACCGTTTGCGAATACTCCTTCCACGGTCGGCCAAGATACGTCGGAAAACTACCTTTCACCGACTGTAAATCCGACGTGGCACCGATCCTACATTTCTGGATAACGATCCCTGTGTTCTGGTTCGGGTCCGTCCTTCCCTGAGCAGTGACCATGTTCTTCTGGCCGGAGTTGGGGCGGCGAGCGTGGATGTCACAGTCTTGGAGCACGACGGCGGCGTTTCCGAAGATAAAATCGACGGTTCCGGCGATGAGACACTTGACGAAGAATTGACGGTTAGAGTGGACGTAGAGAGTGTCTTGGTAAGCCAACATGTCGCAATTGTAGAAGGCGGAGAAATCAGAACCCACACGTAGAGCCACCGCTTGGTGCTTCGACGGACCCGCCGTGTTCTGGAAAGTGATGTCACGCGCTAGGAATCTCTCGCCGACAGCAGCTGGGTCCCACGAAAGAAACACCGGTTAATTAACGGCATCATTAGCTAAAAAGGACTAAACACAGACTTATTTAAGTACTTTGCTAGAATATTATTACCTTTACTTTATCGAACTTTTTCATAAAGTATAAATATTTTTTTATTCAAAAACAAGGAAAAGAGAATTGGAAACTTTAAAATGTGATGATATCAAAGATGTACTGAAATGATGTAACAAATGTAAATAACGGACAAACTTAGATAGAAAAGTCAACAACGATGAAATTAAACAAAAAATAAAGATAAAGAAAAATAAATGTGATAAACTACTAAAGGCTCTCGTCACGAGTGGATGAGCCATAAACCCAATCCACATAACGTGACCTGGAAAAGCATATGAATAAAGCCAAGAAAATGATGGATAGAGACTCGCACATGACTCAGCTCTAACTAAGTTTGCTGTTCAATTTTTGTAATTCAAATTCACATTTCATTATATGTAAAGCTCATTTACTAGGCTACATGTTCGCATTTCTATTCGAAGACAAGAATCTATGTGTGTATATTTAATGTGCATGAAAAGAGTAAGATTTTTCCACTAAAAAAGGGGCCACATCGTGCAAAAATACTTTTATCTTTTTCAAAAATGTAATAATTAAAATTGCTTACCAACGGTGGCAGAGTGGAAAGTGGTGCTACCGTCGACGACGTTTCTACTTCCGGTGATAATAGTTCTCGTCCGACCATCTCCCATAAACATTATATTCTTTTTCTTCTTCGCCACCTCCACATTCTCTCTATAAACTCCGGCTTTTATATGTATCACATACCTCTTGTTACTATTCTCTGGCGCCGCCGCTACAGCCGCCGCCACAGTCTTGAATGTACCGCTACCGTCAGCCGCAACAGTGGCGTCGGCTCTCACAGTCGAACCTTGAAGAAGCCTCCGGTCTCCGGCAGATAACCAAGTCGGCCATCCCTCCGCGTCTAAATCTCCGGCGCCGGCGATATCAACAGGCACTATAGTCTCCTGATTCTCCATGAGCTTACGGTTGTTTGAGGTGATTTTAGCTTTTTGCTCGAAGTTGGCTATGTCAGTATCAGTCATGTTCTTGATCATTGCTAGTGCGTTGCTGCACATGTGCTCTACGTGTATCTACAAAAAAGGCATTTCGTTATAGAGCTATGTTTTTTTTATAAAATTACTAAACAAGTTTATATAATTTTAAAAATGTACATTAATAACTACGTACAATCGATAGCTACTATTCATATATATGGACCAACACTGGCTAACAATATCTCAATGTAAGAAAACAAATGTAAAAAGAAAAAAAAAAAGAACAAAAAATTCTAAAAAATTGTCGATGTGATGATGTATGATGGTTTTCTTGATAATGGTAATGCGCTGTATGATATATCCAGTTTGCTTGTAACTCTACACATAAATACATGAACAGTACTATAGCAAAAACATTTGGCTTACATTTGCGATATTTAAATCAAAAATTTCTCCGGATGATTCTAGCTTTATTTTTGTATTTTCAATGGTTCCGCATTTTCACATGTGAGCAGTAATGGTTAGAGAGCCGAAGTTATACGTACCTGACCCTTCATCAAGGCTTTGCGAACTTGCTTGTCGGCGTCGTCATGAGAGAAGCCGTCGAGACAAGTCTCCTGGTTAGTAATGGCGGAGCTTATTAGAGTTTTGAGATCACCGGCGTGTTCCCGGAGAGACTTCTTGTTAGGGTACATATGGAGATCTTCCACCGCCTCATTGAGCTCATCGAGCGTCTCATCAATAGTCTCCAAACAGTCATGAAGCGCCGTCTTCTCGCGCGGCGTCAGTCCTTTCCTCTTCTTGATCAGTTTCTTCACGGTGAAGTAGTTGTGTTCAACGGCGGTTTTTGTTAGGTTAAGAGAAGCCTCGATGACGTCTTTCTGCGACGTTAGCTCGACGCCGCCAGTAGTTGCCACGGCAGAGATACAGAGCTCAGGGTAACGCGTGGAGCTGCAAGAGGATCTTAGAACGGCGTGAGACGACGGGGATAAAGTCCGTTTTTCATTAGCTTTTGAAGCTCCGGCGGAGATTCCGGCAACGGCGGCTATAAGGAGCAAAGCTACGGCGGCGGATAAAAAGAGAAGTTTCTTATTTTTCTTGAAATTATCTTTGGAGAAGATTTCTTTGATTGATGATGCCATTGTTTGATACTGGTGAGTGATGAATGTACTCGTGAAGAGTAGGTGTTTATATAAGTATATATTGATGAAATTAAAGCCAACCATGATAATTTTAAAATGGCATATTCTCTTTTTTATTTTCTTGACTCTATTATTTGAGTGGACTTTTCAGAAAAACAAAAATCTTCCACTGCGTTAAGCTGCCTAGCTCGCTCAGCCCCCCCCCCCCCCCCCCCCGTAAAGATAAGGTTTTCTTTTTAAGTTATAATCAGAATTTTTTTTCATTTTTTTGTTTAAAAAGTTTAACCAAAATACTATTGTCGGTTTCCCAAATCTGTATTTTAGTATTTGATATTTGATTTTTCTCATACAGAATATATTCGTTGTTTGTTGTCCAACCAAAAAAAAAAAAAAGTCCTTTTGCTTACAGTTCTTCATTCACCTTAAGATGAGTGTTTAACCGACAATATGTATATATTTTTTAACCAACAATAATATTTCTTTGTGATTTTAATATTCGTTTCGTCATTCAACCCATTTGAAGATCTCGTGTGTTGGAAAAACTAGATTTTGGATTTAATTGCTGTAACTGGACCATCGTTTTCAGAACCAATTGTTGTTTACAATTTGATTTGAATAACATTTTTGTGTGTCTAAAGAGTGAAACAAACAAAATATTACTACTTTATTAAAACTCTTTAAATATTTTCATATATAGTATTTGCCATTTGGAAAAAAGGAATTCATGATGTATAGGATTTGCTTTTTTTTTGTCATATGTAATTTACATACAAAGTTTTTTTTTGGGTTTGAATGCGAGTTATGTATCCAACAACAATAGTAACACAAAACCTTGAATGTTCCTATAAATAATATGGTGGAACATTATAGCATTTTTATAAAAGAAAGTCATTGTAGTATACATAGTTAAGGCAAAGCGAAAGTGTTGCATAGCGAATTAGCGATTATGCACCAGTGGCACCGAATTATTGATGAAATAATACATATAAAATGAAATGCCTAGGCTGCTGCAAGCCTGTCATGGGCCCCATCTACACCTTTTTATCGAAAAGAAAAGTAAAATATTATTCCATTAATTCGATTAAAATTTAAGTACAAATTATATTGCTATTAACGCACACATATACAGCTCTCTTTTAATAACTTTACTTGTATAATAAATTAATAACTAACATATATTGGACTGTCAGTGAAACAAATATGAATGATATAAAATATCAAAATCAGTCAGTTTTTTTAATTATATTGATCATTTTGATAAAGTTATATTGATCTATTTATCAGATTGTATACTTGTAAAATTTTTTAAAATTTGTCTGTTTAATACTCCTAGATGACATCTCTAACAAATCTTTTCTTTCTGATTTTACTAAACGTAACATGAAAACATCTTATATGTTTACTAAAGTTATAAAAATAGTTTCCAGAGACGATGTCATCTATCATTTATTATTGCATTTCATCTATATCATATTCTCTCCAGATATATGTTCAATAGCTTACGGAAACTATGTGCATGTGTTATCTAACATGTATAGTAGAATAGTATAAAGAAATGTTTATTCAGTGTCGGTAGTTTAATCTAACATGTGTTTTCTTTGTTAACAAGTATATATAATAAATTAAATCACGAAACTGACTCCAGCCATATCGTTTGAATATTACAGCCATTTAGGATAAAATGTTATCAGTTTTGAAGTTTGTTCCTTCGTTTTGGAAAGCATATATTAGTAGTACTTGTAATCATCAGTCTTTCTTTCACTTTTTTTTTTTTTTTTTTTTGTCACCTTTCTTTTGCTCACAAATAAAAAAGTTGATGTTATGACTTATGATCATGAAAATATTGTGATTACTTCTTTATCATTAATCTTTTATTGTCTAAAAGTAGCTAGTTCAAGGCAGGAACTTATTTTATTTTGAAAATTAGAAATATAGAATAGAGAAAGCAGAAGGGTAACACTGTGGATGTTAAAAAGAAGAATTAAAGACAACTTGCAAAAATAGAGCACCCGATGTAGTGTCTATTTTTTAAACTATAGCATAATTTATTTTTTGGTTTTAAAAATATAGTATAATTTAAATTTTCGACTACTGTGATGATTAAATAAAACTACCGGAATCAAATATCATAATTTTACAAATAACAGACCGAACTATCATAATTCATATGTACACATTGAGTATTAAAAAACTGATCAGTGAGAGAACACTTTTTCCCAGCGCTCTTGTGAAATTTAAGACTTCTTAAAATTTGAAGGTATTTAACATTTTTGCAATAATTAAAAGAAAATCGTATCAGGTTATTTTACGACTTTAATTTGTTTTGGATACTTAAAAAAACCCACGTTTCTACATTACTTTTTTGGAAAATTGTCTGTTGTAATAAAATTATCTTCCTACAATTACGAATCTGCCAATTGTTCTTTGTAAAGGTCATATTGGTTGGTAAATTTTGGCTGCGCCCACGCTTTGCACGTGTTGCTGTACACAAAGTTTAATCTAAATAAATTGTTGTCAGTAAGGAGCGTTGGGAATATAATTGTTTTGAAAATAAATTACTATAATATTTATACCAAAACAAAAAAACATTCATGGCGACATTCACCCGTATCATCCGTTCTTGTAAGTTAAAAGAAAAATCACAAGTGGACTTGAAAATATAGTTAAAACCTAAAAATACCTCAATTTTGCAGAGGAAAAAATAAATATTAAATAATATTCATCTCCTTTTTGATGATGTCACGGTAGCTGTATACATGGGCCGTATCTTCAAATATAATGGGGCTAATATTGGCTAAAATGGGCCTGAATTTCCTGATTTTACGTAGACTTGTTAGGATCTTATTCCGTGAAACTCTCAATTCGTTTTCGCCGGAATATCTATCACAACCGCCGTTAAATCAGCTCGGCTTTCGTCTGCACCGCCGCAACCAACGTCTTCAACAACCGCCGTGTCTGTGCTACTCGGAGAAGATTCGTTCGGAAGCTCAGGAGGTTCAGAGCTCGGGTCTTGAATTTGAGTCAAACTCTCCTCGTCGCCGCCGCCAAGTTCCGGTGTCGTTCTTCGCTGCTCAAAACAAACTCTCTTTCTACATATAGGACAAGTGGAGTGAGATCGAAACCATGAGTCGATACAATCAGCGTGAAACCAGTGATTACAGCTCGGCAAAACCCTAGCTTTGTCTCCGTCTACGAGATCGGAGAGACAAACGACGCATTCGACGCCGTCTTTGAAGTCCTTAGCGTTGAAATCTACGACGGGGATTGATCGGAGAACGTAAGGCTTTATCCCGGCACATTCCCTGATGGTGATAGTGATATGATCATCATCGTTGTTATCATCATGATCATGATCATATTCATGAGTACTATGACATTTAATAATACAAGTCACCACTCCATACAACATACCAAAGAAAAACAAACCGACGCCAACATTAATTCCGAGATGTATTAGATCCTCAGAGGTTGATTCTTTCATCTTCTAAACCCTTTCGATGAAGATCAAATAAATTCTAAGTTATTAAGAGAAAGCAAGAAAAATAATAAAAAAAAGTTCCTAAAGAAAAGCTCTTAGCCTAACTAATTTGTTTTGGTATTTATAATAACGTAACAAAAAACCATGATTCCATTATAATTATTAATTAGGATTCCTAAATTTCATTCTTATTTTTATTTTCGGATAAGCATATTATTTCTTTTTGTACTTTTTGACATGTAACTGAGTTAAAGATATACAGTGAAGAAATCCTAATACTATTATTATGGAAATACATTTGATATATATAATTCAAAATCTAATAAATTACATTAAATGTTATTGTTTCAATATATTTTAAATAATAAATCTACACATTTCAATAAGGATACTAGAGTTCTGAAGATAATCTCAAATCTAAAACTATCTTCATCTCGTAACATCATTGATATAATTTTATCATAATCGTTAAATCTACTTTTTCAATAAAAGAAAACAAACTTAACAAAATAATAAAAATTATTGTGGGACTTGGAATCTAGTTTACAACCAACGGTTCATCAACTTTCACAAAGTAAATATGATTTTTTTTGTTGGCCAATATTTATTACTATATTAATAAAAAGTATTGGTGAAAACAAAGCTTACAACAATCATTTTTGAATATATATATATATATCCGTTTGTAAGAATTGGTTAACACAAGAACGGTATATAGCAATATAGCACTATATCCGCTAGTTGATGCGAGAATCCTGGCTAATATATTGAATATATCATCTTCACTAACTCTATCCATTACCCTTTAATTTTTAGGTTGTCAACAAAATCACGTGTCATCCACAACAATTGAAAATATTGGTTTCGATTATGTATAGTCTGATTTCCACAAAATTTTTGGAAATATAGTCAAAGGAGACGGGTGCCAAAAAAATTAAATATATATATATATAGTCGAAGGATACGGAGTTAGCTGTCCATGCAATTAATATAAACTCAATCACCTTGTTAGATGAAAAGATACCCATCAGAAGTTAAATCGTTAAAAAAAGAAAAGAAACAAAAAAAAAGGTTAAAATCGTTTAGATAGACATTCGAAAGTAGTATGGTTTAGTTGAATTGTGTTATTTGTAGTTGCATGTTACGTACTTACGTCTATATAATTGGGTACGAAGCATATATTATTATGAAAATAACTTAGTATCCGTGATCCACTGTCTCTGCTTGATCTTTAATTGTGTGATCGATCGTTTCGAATAGCCAAAAATTTCGACAAATGCATGAACGAAAAAAGCAGAACTAACTTTTATATCTTTTTATCAAAAGAAAGCATAACCAACGAGAAATATACAGACAGAGTAACTTCTGTTTCTGATTGTCAATCTTTATTTTTGGATCAAACAATCAGAAACTTATATGTAATTATGAATTAACAAACGAATGCAAATATCTTAACAAGAAAAATAGTAAATAAAGGAAAACAAAAAAACTCTCTAATCTTGTACTCTTTTTTGAAAATTTCGGTAACTTGATATAAAGATCGCCGTCGTCGTCATCATCATTATCGTCGTCGTAATCATCATCATTATCGTCGTCGTCATCATCATCGTAACCATTGCCATAACAACAATAAATCATGCAACTCAGCACCGCATACAAAATCCAAAGGAAAGACAGGACGAAGCTGGAATATCTATTCGAATACACAAGAAAGCTGAAAAAAATTGCCACAAATAATAATAGATCCTCGAATATACTCTCTATCATCCTCAAAACCCTTCTCGAATTCTGCTAGAGACACAAGCAAGACAAATCAAACACACACAGATATACTCGAGAAAAAAAGTCTTTTGTCTTTATAATAATCCCAATATATCAACATGTTTA
Organism: Barbarea vulgaris; assembly: GCA_963667165.1. Taxonomy (NCBI): domain Eukaryota; kingdom Viridiplantae; phylum Streptophyta; class Magnoliopsida; order Brassicales; family Brassicaceae; genus Barbarea; species Barbarea vulgaris. The sequence goes on from OY763893.1 coordinate 5,238,602, forward strand.
GGTCTTTATAATAACGTCACAAAGCTCAATTCCATTATAATTAGAATTTTTATAGATACACTTTGATATGCATTTGTGTTTTATATATACACTAATACACACACGTTGATGACAATATATACACACGTTGACAAGTTTCATTAAAAATAATAATATTTTTAGTTAATATTCTCTTTCCATTTTAGCAACTTCAATTCTGTTCCCACCTAGTTTACAATTATTTTATTTTAAAATTTTAAATTTAAACCGTGATTCGATTTCACCTTGTTGACAAAATTATTCATGTATGTCTGCACGAAAATGAAACAGTGACTAAAAGCAAAGTGGTCGACAAATTTTAATCCAATCGTTTGCTTTTTGCATGACATTAAAATTACATCTAAAAGCTAACTCCTTACAAATTTTTGTTAAAAACCATATCCTTGGAACTGGCTCGTTGGGCTTGTCTATTTGTATGAACACTTATCGGACGTATCATCCCAAATTCAACTTTTACTCCATGTCTAGTCATACGGCTTCTGGTAAATCATTGTCATTGCCCATGCCGAGCGAGAAAGTTGTTTCTGTTAATCTGTCCTCATTCAGTCAGTTGCATTGCTTCGGCTTCGGCTATGAGATTTCTTCTACTTTCCAGTATTGATGCTTTTGCAAGTGGGTTTCTTGTGGCAGCAAGTTCAAGCACTATTCACAGCCTTCTTCTCAGCTTCCGCTATCAAAAAGTCTCCTTACAAAAGACCTTGTTCCGTTGTACAACTTGAGAGTCATTTTAGATTCTTCTACTACTATCCCTTGTTGCAAATATAATAATACTTCACCAGTCACCAGTAGTCTTTACATGAACAGGTGCCGGCAACGAAATGGTGGAATCGTTTTGTGTCTCTGAGGACTATGACTCTTCCAGTTACTTGCGATACAATCTTCATCCATGAATGGCAGTCTGCACATACTCTGAGATTCTTAGTTACCCTAATTGGAACCCCTTCACCTGTGTGAATTAGGGAGTAGGTTGTTGCGAGTCTCTCACTGTGCCCACAAACCCAATTTGCCTTCGTTTCTTCATCAACATCGTGAAGCACCACGCTCGTATCAGGAGAATAACCGGATTTTTCCATTGCTTCTTGTAGTTCTGTCCATACTTTCTTATACTCATCTGAATTACGAAACTCGTATCCACCTCCTGCAACGAAGCTTTGAATCTTATCTTTAACCTGTACCCAACTGCAACCAGCTTCCTTTTTGATCCCTCTTTGTTTCATCATCTCTCGGATCTTATCCACATTGTCCCACATCTTTGCATCAGCATATATGTTAGAAACCATCACATAGTTCCCTGGGTTACGAGGTTCAAGAACAAACAACTCCTTTGCTGCAATCTCTCCCACTGAAACATTTCCATGGAGCCTGCAAGAGTTGAGCAGTGATCCCCAAATAGATGCACTTGGCTTAAAGGGCATAGTCTCTACAACTTTAACTGCTTCTTCGATTTTACCAGCTCGGCCCAAGATGTCAACCAAACAAGCATAATGCTCCAAGGCTGGCGAGACTCTGAATTCGGTTTTCATACGTTCAAACAAACTTAGACCATATTCCGTGCACCCTGTATCGCTACAACCAGATAACAAAGCAACAAAGGTAATCCCATCTGGTGCGACGCCCGACTCTATCATCCATTCAAACAGATTTATCTCTTCTTCGATATTTCCATTGATTGCGTAACAGTTTAGCATTGTATTCCATGAAGTCAAATCCTTAGCTGACAACATCCCATCAAAGATCCTCCGAGAATATTCAACCGCTCCACATTTCCCATACATATCCATCAACGAATTAAGCAAAGGAACATCAGGTTTCTCTTTAGATTTCAGAATCTGCGCATGAATCTCTTTCCCGGTGAGAAGAGCAGCAACACGCGAACAAGCGGGCAATATCGTTGTGAGAGTCGCCCAACTAAACCCAATCATCTCTTCCTGCATCTTCCTGAACAGACTAAACATCTCATGCACACGAACTTTCTTGCTGAGTACCGAAATCAAAGAGTTCCAAGTAACAATGTTTCTCTCAGACATTCTATCGAACAACTTGCGTGCATCTTCGAATGAGCTACGTTCTTCCATGTAAAGCTTCAAGAGCGCATTATACACCACCTGGTCAACCTTCTCCTTCCGTTTCACAATCTGGCCATGGATTCCTCTACCAAATCGGAGATCTTTGAGATCCACGCACGCTTTCAACGCAACGGAAATCGAAAAATTCCCAGGCTCGATGAAACTACACAACATATCTACATACACTAGTAAAGCGTCTCGTGGTGATCCGTTTTTAGAATACCCAATCGCCATAGCTGCCCACACTTTCTCAGTGAGTAATGTCGAATCCGCGACATCTTCAAAGATTTTCCGAGCTAGATCTAATCGGCGGCAAACAGAGAAAAGAGTGATGAGCTTGCTAAGTAATTTAGGATCGTGACGGAGATTAGGGTTGTTGAGAACCAAAGAACAGATTTTGCGGCCATGGTGAAGCGATTTAGCGGAGATGCAAGCATGAAGAAAGTCTGTGTAGGCCTTAGGAGTGGAGAGATGGGACGGTGAAGATGAAGACTTCTCTATCAAAGTGATGGCTTCGTCGAGTTTTGTTGATTTAAAGAGACCTTTGGAGATTTCTAAATGCTTTGAGAAAATGGATCGTCTCCATGGGATTTGTAAGAATTTAGGGTTGATGATAGTTTGAGTCCCCAATGGAGTAAGATAAGCTTGTAGAGTGGTAACATCTGCAAGTTTTTTTTGAATCATTGAGACTCTTCAACCAAAAAAAAAAATAAATAAAATACAAAGCTTTGAAGAATTGAACATCTTTGTAACATAGAGAAATTCATTGGCGCATTGTAATGTTCCGAATGCTAATGTTAACGTACCTAAACAAGACATTGGAATTTCATTCAGCAGTAGAAGAGTGAGAAAAGGAACAAATCGAACTCTCTTCTCTGTGCCACGACCAGAAACAATTGTAGTAAGAAGCAGAGACTCAGCCAAGGCAGAAAGAAGGAGATGGATAAGCCACACAAATGGTAATAAGCTCTTTTCGTAGTATTTTGTTTCGCGCCATTAATGGGCCTCCAATATTTGGGCCTTTTGGGTTCCGATAAATCTACATACTGTATATTATTTGTATGAGAAAAATCGTAGTGGACTAAGCTAAAAATAAGATTCGAAGAAACAAAGGTTGTATCATGTAATACACATGTTGTAAAATTCTACAGATTAAAGAAGAAGGGAAAAAAAAAAAAATGACACATCATCGGTCAGAGGAGGCAACGTCGCCGTTAGATTCTCTTTGTGAACCTTCAACTTTTTTTTCAACCTCTCTTATTTTCTCTTCTTTGTCTTCCCTTCCTTTATTTATCCTCTCCCTTAATCTCTTCCTCCTTTCCAATCCATCAGAAGAATTAAATTAGTACTATGACAAATAGCTTACTTACAAAAGAATAAATTTTTTGGTTGAAATATTGTAATCTCAACTAAGTTACTAACTAAAAGGCTGAGTGGCTAATATTTTAATTACATTTTCAAGTGTTTTAGAGTCGGGGAGTTTCGAACCATGAACACCGGCTCGGTTCGAGGTTTTTCCAACCATTGTCCTCACGCCGTCGTACCTACCATCACACTTTCCGCCGGTTGCGACAGATCTCCACCACTTTCCGATCATCATTTCCGCCCTCATCTTTTTGTTTTTTGGTTAATTTTACAAGGGATCGTGTATATTAATATCAATATGGTTTTTGATTAACACGTGAAGTGTACATTACTATAGTCGGCTGCCAGCCACGTGTCACTAAAAAGTTCAGGTGGCGTCTCCACCACTAGCCACGTGTATGTCGTTGCCTTCGATTAAAGACCGCTGTAAATTTGTTCGAAGCAATCATTTACAAACACACGACCGTTGCTGTTTAAGATTCTTCATTCAGTTCAGAATGAGCACACAACTTGAAATCGATTATATTTCCATTTATTAACAGGATATATTTATTCAAACAAAAAATAAAAAATACAATGGGAAAAAATACATTCAGTCTTCGATCGGGACTCACAAAAGGGAATGGTTTATGCTCATGTTGTCGGAATCTAAAAAAACTACAAAGTGGGAACATATTACAAGGAAACATGGGGTTGTACAATGCGTGAAGAGTGCGGCTGTTGTTATTCTCTCATCTGTTTTTATGCAACCAAAAAAAAAAAAAAAAAAGAAAGAAGATTTTGTTTTGCTTTGTCTGTCTCTGTAGTCACTTGTTGTAGTCCGACCCAGAATCCGAGCAGACAAGGAAAAAAGGGGGCAAATTGTATGTGTGTTTTTTTTGTTTGGGTTCTCTCAGTCTCAGGTAAAGAATTTACATGTAATCATTGGCGCCAGAGCTACCGGAGCCAACTCCGACAGTTCTCTTGCTCATGTTAGCTCTCTGCACCAACACAACCAACGCCTGCACCACTTCAGACATCGGTGGTCTAAACTCTGGCTCCGGCTGTCAAAGATTTATACATTCAGATTTCATTTGCTCAAATCATCACATTTCATTCCTTGTAATTAAATATAATGTTACCTGGACGCAAAGGGCGATAACATCTGCGAATCGGGAGAGAGATTTAACAGGGTAAAGCCCTTTGAGTGCTGGATCAACCATTTTCCCCAAAGCATCAATGTCATGAAGCTGAGGTGTTGCCCATCTCACCAATGACTGCTCAGATCTTGACCTTGTGCTGTCACACACAACAATCCACCAAACACTTACTTCAGTTCACAACATCTTTTCACTCTTTCAAGTTTTGTTAGGAATAGTAATGGTACCTATCGAATGGTTTTCTTCCTGTTAAAAGCTCAAGCATCACTACTCCAAAACTGTAAACATCACTCTTCAATGAGTATTGGCCTGACATTGAAACTTCTGGTGCGCTGTATCCTTCGTCGTGTTGGTTCAATAGCTGCACAACATAACAGAATGCGCTTAGGAACAAAAAAAAAAACATAAAGTTTCATGGAGGAATCAGAGAGGCGAGTTCTAGGAAGTTTAGTATTTGGTCTATATACCTCATTTGCAGTGGGGAGGAAGCTAGCAAGACCTGAGTCTGAGAGGTGCGGATTCAGCTCTGAGTCAAGTAAAATATTTGCTGATTTTATGTTCTTGTGCACTATAGATGGTGAGCAAACTTCATGCAAGTACCTGAAACAACAACAACAACAAATACTTCCATGAGACTCTGCTGTATAACGGGAAATAATGTGATTGAGTTGTTTATAGACTTACTCTAATGCGCGAGCAGTGCCAAGAGCGATCTTGACGCGGGGATTCCATATCAACGGTTTGCTTTCCTCATCCGAAAGATGTAGAAAGTCATGCAATGAGCCGTTTCTATGGAACTCATAGACCACCAAGTGTTGCCCATGCTCAGAACAGTAACCATCAAGTTTTGTCACATTTTCGTGATCCAAATGCGCAATTTTTGATATTATTTCCGTAAAATCATCAGCCGCGTCTGTGGGGAGCGCAGAAGAGTCTATTTTCTTCACAGCAAGTACCTATTAGACCAAAACATCATCTCATCAGCAGAATATTATGAAATTGTGCTGTTACAAGTACATGATTATATAAAATTTAAGTACCTTTCCATCATCAAACTGAGCTCTGTATACTCTTCCAAAAGTCCCTTCACCAAGAAGATTATCTACGCTGAAACTGTTGGTAGCTATTTGAAGATCTGCAACCCGATACGTGTTTACATTTGAAGGGACAACAACAGCCGCTTTCTTTGCAACAATGGGTTTTCTCATAGCTGAATCATCTTCATCAAACGACTTATGTCGTTCAGCTGGTGGAGGGCGCAGATTCATAGACAACGAGGTATCCAGTTTCTTTGTCTCAACTAATGGTGGATTCTGTACAGACTTATTCTCTGCAACCACATTATTACAAAGTTGGAAAACCATAAGAGCACATATTATATATTTACTTCTTTCACAAATTCTTGTAACGTGTTATTACCTTGATGAATGTCATTTGAAGCTACTGTGAAGGGTTGGTTAATGTTATTATCAGTCTTTTCAATGTCCGTGGATGATGACCGCTTTGATCTTTTTCTCTTGATCAAGAAGAAAGCTATGATGACTGCTGTTACAACTATCAATGAAATGACTATTCCTGCTATTCCACCAGCTCCAATCCCTGATTTTTTGGAGTCTTTGCTACTGCTGGAATCACCATTGGGCCGGGGTTCACGGTTACCAGATTTCGGAGTAGGTGATTTACTGAGCGGAGGTGTCCCAGGAGGTGGTGGAGGTGCAGGCCCAGAATTGAATGAATTACCATCTTTTCTGTTTCCAAGATCATTCAGGAAAAAATTAGTCAGGTTAGAAAAAGGTTGCAAGAAAACCGAAGAAACTAATGAAAAACTTACTGCAAGTTAATGCCTTTCAAAGAATCGGGGATCCAGCCCGTGAATCGATTGTTTGCAATATTCCTGTGGGAGCATTCAGCAAGAACAACATTCAAGTAATGTTTAAATGTGAAGAGATTTCTAAACCAGATGAGTTCAAGTTACCCACAGATTTTCGAGGGGAAGGCTGGCTAGGATATCAATGGTGCCTGAGAACTGATTGTTCTGAAGATAACTGTGAAGTTCAAAAAACACAACATCACTATCAACTGGTTCACAAACTCAATACATTCAGACCTGCTTAAAGAAGTCTTACATTGATTTTGCACTCGTAAGAAAGCTACATGAGTTTGGGAGAGACCCAGTGATAGCATTGGAAGAGAGGTCCCTGAAAACACACATGAATTTGTCAAAACATTTGTTTGTTAACTAATCAAGTTTCTTAACTGATCTAACTCAGGATGACAAAAGAATCTTACAAGGTAGTGAGAGAGGTGAGTTTGGTGAAGTCAATAGCTAGTTGCTTCAACTGGTTGTGAGTAAGATTGCTGGGAAAAACCAATGGAGCATTAAATAACCAATCTTTCTCCAAAACATGTCTGAAGATAAGTAATTGAAGAACTTACATGTACTTGATAGGTGTCATTAGAGAAATGGAATATTGAGCAGAGCCAGTGAACTGGTTATTAGCAAGATTCCTAGACAAATTCAGAAATTTTTATCAAGTTGCAAACACAAAGATAGAAACTTGTAAAACATATAGAGATAAATCATTAAACATACAATCGCTCCAAGTTTGGAGGAAGCTGATAGGGCAAATCTCCTCCAAGGTTATTGTTGCTTAGATCACTGCAGGTTTAACCAAAACAATCCATGATTATAAAGCTAGGCCATTATATACAAAAAAAAAATAGAAACTGTGAAAGATGAATCTTACAACTCAGTAACAGAAGTTAATTTATCAAGCATGTATCCAAGTGATCCAGAAAGTCCAAGACCTGGTAACTTTCTGCAAATAGATTAAAAAAAAAAGAAGCAAATGTATAAAGCATGGATACAAGAAGAAAATAAACAAAAGTGATTTATAATAAGGATTTTGGAAACAAAGTCATTACATTAGAGTAACTCTTGAGCCAGAGCATGTAATGCCTTTCCAGTTTTGGCCACAAGGATCACCTCCTGAAGCTGTCCATTGAGATAGCTGTCCAGGAGAATTCATGGAGCTGAACATGGTGTTTAACGCCGAAGCTGCACATATTAAGAACCAGAGACCATGAGAGAACATTTCAAACCATGGACTGAATCATAATAATCTTTGATTTTTTTGTGTTTATTTTTTTGTCGGTTCAATGAAGCAGATCCAAGAATTGACATCATATGGGTTCTATGAAGGAGATGATGATATTGAAAGAACTTAAAATTTCCGGACTAATTGAAGAAATGCTTAAAGACAGAACAAACAAACAAACAAAAACCCAGAAAAAAAAAAAAAGAGAAACACACAAGAAAGGAACAAAAATAAAAGACAAAAAGTGGGTAGAAAAGGGAAAAAAAGGGAAAAAAAGGTTTTAGATTTGGGAGAGAAAAAAAAAACTCATTTGGTCGAAACAAAACCTGTTTTGAAGAAAAGAACATAATGATGACATAAAGTTTTTTGAGTTTGAAGAAATCAGAAGTTGTAGGAGAAACATAAACCCAGAATTACCAATAAAACTAACACGAATAAAGATGAAAGATCGATACTTTATTGAGAGAAAAAAAAAAAGAGAAAACACAGTGGAGGATTTTAGGAAGAAGAGAGAAAAAAAGGAAGAAGAAGTAAAACTCACTATCAGATGCATTTGTGTCTCCATGGATGAAACTTGGCTTCAACCCTATAATGCAGAGTGTAAGCAGAGCCAGAACCACCCGATTCTCAGTCATCATCTTCCTCCTTCCTCCTCTTCTTTCTCTCTCTCTCTCTCTAAAACCAGATGAGACAGAAGAAAACCCAAATGGCAAAAACCCAAAAACTTATTTTGTAATTTTCTTTTTTTCTTTTTCTTCTTCTTCTGAGATTTTGTTATTTATTTATTATTTTCTTTCAGGATAAATTTTGTTTAGCTAGATTTTATTATACTGTTTCAGCCATAAGACGAGAATTTATCGAGTAAAGCTGGCAAGCACGATTTGCTATAAGTAAGAATCCAACAACCATACAAATAGGCTTCGCCGCTTTGCTTTGCATTTTTGTTTCTTCTATATATATTTTGCATTTGTTTATTACTACTAATTTTCATTTCATATTATTTAATGTTACATTTAATACTTGATATGATAATTTTCTTATTTTGCACCAATTTTCCTTTTATATTTGTCCATAAAATTTTTAAAAAACAATTAGTCTTGGTTGGTGTATCATGCTTATTGGTTATGGTCTGACGCATTGTCTTTTTGGTTTTTATGTATTCTCGACAAATAAAGAAAATATAAATACAAATAAAATAATAACTACCTGTAGTTTTCACAAGGCCTACGCGCTTTTAAAGGTTTTGTATATTCTTCTTTCTTTTAGCTTATAACTACATTTTTTCTGTGAATGATACTGAATTAATTGTTATTTAAAAAAAAAAAAAAAAAAAAAACAAAGCTTTCATACAGTGCAGATTACTTTGAAGATTGGCTATGAATCTATGATTGGGTCTTTCGATCATTGCTTTGAAGAATTACTTACTTTCCCTTCACATCTAAGTGGGATGAGAAAGGAAATGGAGTGAAAAAAGTTAAATGTTTTTACTAAATTAAAAGTGAGTTTTACTGTTCACAAAAAGGTCATTTGTTTTGCTTATGAGGAAACATGTGGGTAAATATGAGGTAAAAACACGCATTAATGCCGCAAATTGTGGGTATCTAATGTAATTTAATAAATCCAGCTTAATGAAACTCACGAGATTCTTGTAGAAAAATATGACCTTTTCTATTAGTGAGATGAAAATAAATTCAAGTAATTTGATTAGTTGTATGGAAAAGATAACTTATTAGGAGACAAAATATTTACTAATACAAGTATTAGTTCAATAAAACATCCTCAAACGTCGTTCAGCATTTTTAAAATATACCAATCATTTCGTTAACTCCCAAATTATCGTCGAACAAAAAGTTACATCATCGATATTCAATCATTTAGTTTAGATTATCCCAATTAAAATGAAATAATAGTTTGGTAAAAACGTGTTAATCGGTCATTGTACGTGGTTTGCCTCTCATCCCCTTAGTAACGTCTTCGTTGAAAATTTCTTCGTGTACGTTCGCTTTCGTGATTTCTATCAATTTAATTATTAACTTACTCTTGAGATGTTTGACCGGCCAAAAAAATACGTGTTTAGGATATTAGTTTTTTAATGCACCGACGAGCAGAAAAACAAAAAATGATACGGGGTTTGAAATTTACCATTTTGGAATAAGAGTAGTGCAAAACAAAAAAATTTCACAATTTGACAAAACTATTGGCGACATCTATCTTTTTTTTTTTTTTTTTTTTTTTGTACATCTCATATATCATATTAAATGGTAGGTTAAATTTAGTTAGTAATTATTTAAATAAAACTAATATATAATCAATATATGTAATTAGGATTTAGATAGTTAATACTCTTGCTAGCATAGTACATATCACCTAAATACAGTAGTGTTTTTCTATTGGCATATTGCCATATAAGTTGGTAAGCTGCTTGATGTTATAATTTGTGTAGATGAATAGATCAATCGAGGCTCCACCCGAGCTAAAAGTGTCTATATGGTTGGGTTTAGACATCCTCATGTCTTCTCCTTCACGGAGTATCCATACTCTAGAAGAAATTCTGACTCCATGGCGAGATTTACTACTCTTTCCTCTTCGTTTGAAGAGAGATCGTTCATCCTAACTTTCCTCCTTTTGAGAGGTAAATCTTTTCCACAATTGGTTTGGAAGAGGTTCTATGCCGACTTGCATTCTTACGTGATGGTCTACACGGGACCGGAAGATGCAACGGTCCTCATTCCGGTGAGTACCGAGGTATGGAATATTGTTTCAAAGTCACATGGCAAAGTGACTATCCTTAAGTCGTTTGAAAGAGTTGGATTGAAGTTTGTTTCTCCCTTGCTAGAGTTCATCTTTGGTCACCACGTCAATTCTTCTCTCGCATTATCAAACTTTGTTAAGTTTGTGTCTCTATCCTTGTACGGCTTGGTTGGTTTAAGCGTTTCTTGTTTATTGTATTGTACATCGGGGATGTCCGATGTTACTTTCTATCATGTAACCGCCTATGTTTAATAGAAGTATCCGTTTTGACAAAAAAAAAATTCGATGTTACCCTATGTTTAATAGAAGTATCCTTTTTGACAAAAAAAAAAAGAATATATCAATCGAGGCTTGAAGCCAAGCGTGTGCCAGCAAGAATGGGTGACACGGACAGTATAAATTATATAAGGAAAGATATGATGTATCTCTCCAGCATATTTACTTATATTTATTAATTAAACTAACAACTACATAACGTCAAAAAAAAATATCATCTAAATACTTTTATAAAAAAAAATTAAGAAAAAATTAGATGAAGACGAAACACAAACAAGTTAGCTTCGATGAAATCTGACGTTCATCTAATAGATTTCCTTTACTTAATCCACAGATATTCGTATGTGACAAAAACAATCTCATCAAGCCATCAAGGTCGTTTTATGTTTGTCTCATTGTTATTAGTAAAATTTTAGCACATTAGAAGCTCTAAATTTTGTAGGATTATATTTGGACATTTGGCTGTATATATCGTGGAGTAGGTATTAGGTACATGAGTAATTTCTATTGACTTTTTGATGAGGAAATACTGATTTTTTCAGGTAAAGAGTTCTTAGAAGGAGACAAAAAAAAAAGAGAGGTTCGAATCAAATCAATACACAAAAACAATTTACACATTTATAAACTGATTAATCTCGTAACAAACATCTTCCAGGAAAACTAAATAAGTCAATAAGTACTTAACGACATCGTTCAATCCCTGACTAGACTTACGCCTAATGTGCTGCCGTTTATTTGTTTGCCGACAAACTACGCGTCGTTTGATTTCAATTGTCTACAAAAGCTAGGCGACCTAATTACGTTATTATGGTAGGTCCCGATGGAAAAAAACTATTTGCTCGCATAATAAAATGGTCGGTGTGTGTGAGTGTGTTTTATGTATGTTTTCTTACATTATTTTTCCCCATTTTAAAAATAATCGATGGTGTATGCTTCATGCTTATAGGTTTCACTTTAATAGATATAATTTGTACCCACGAATTTTAAAGTAACATGTCAATTAATATATCGGTCAGCCCACTACAGAGCCTTTCTTTAGAGTATAGACTTTGTATCCTATCAATTATTCGTAAGCTCGTAATGTTCACAAATTTGGTCTTTAGTACTATTCATACGTATTTTTATGCCCTTTATAGTTTTATTCCTTCGGAGTCTAGGACTCTGTATTGTATATGTTTTTTAATGTTACATACGGACGGAATAACGTATCTATCTTGTAATTTAAATATATAAAGTACGGAAAGTTATTCCAACACTAGTTTCTAGGAATATCATATAAGCCACTTGTTAACAATTAGTCCATCGAAAATTCTCACAGAAAAAGAAACAGAGGAAAGAGTAGATATATATATATATGCAACTCTTTCGTCAAAACTAGATTTTAAACATATTTGCAAGTTCAAAGTATCGTATATAACTAAAGATATCGCAACAAAGATTCTAAATAGATGATAGTATGATACGCATTGCACTTAAATTTTGATTTAATTATTTTATATGATTTTTGTTCTTTTTCTATATTTAATACTAAAAATCAAAAGCGAAATTAAGTGGTGCAATACATGATATTTTATATTTGTGTGTTATCTGAGAAAAAAGAAACACATAAGAACAAAATGCTTTGCTTGTTGGAGAGTGATTACTTTCTCTCGGAAGGCTTAGGAATGACGAGTGAACTCTGAGAGAGGAGACAGAACTGACGTGTTACGTGGACATGAAGAGAACAAATTTGTTTCAAAAAGTTACAAGCCTTGCGTCAAATATTTAAATGAGAGAAAAAGAAAATTTAAATAATAGAACCGTAAATTTTTATACTATCTATCTATATATTTCAAGAAGGCGGTTTTAAGTTTTAACCAACCGGTCCCTTACACCGTTACACGTTCTAGTTACAAATTGTTACTGTATGTAGATTATTGAAAACCGGTTTAAACAAATACGTACGCTTACGATGATATATGTATGAAAATGTAATCCTAGCTTAGAAAGACTTTTTTAGCTAAGGCGTGAGACTGAGAAAGCAATGAAACATTTGTCAAAATATGAGCAAGAGGGAGCGCGAAAGAAAAGACACGTGGACTCCGTCACATGTGATGTGATGGATTATCGGGCCGGTGGTGACAAAGACTCACTTACAGAACACCTACACGATACATACACGTAGGCACGCGTACTTGTTGGGCCATTGTATTGAAGGCCCACTTTTTTTAACACCAACCGCACGTGCCTATACTTTTTTCACTTTTGTCTTTTTTTTTTTTTTTTCTTGCATTAGTCCTTACAGAACACGATTGTATCGATTAATAGTTAGAATTGGAAAGTAAATCGTTGGATACACAAAAAAGAAGAAGAAGAATGAAGAATAATGGCCTTAATGCAGATTATCCTAAGTATTGAAGATACTCTAGCTCTCTCAGAGGGTCTCAAGGAAGGCCAAGATTGGGGACACGTGTACGATGGAGATTCACCTGACTCATAAAGAAGCTTTGAGAAGCTTCAGATATTTAGAAAAGTCTTCTCTTTCGTTAGTAGAGTTATCCGAGAAAGAAGAAAGATTCGAGTGTGTGATCTTGAGAGATTAGTGAGCTGAGAGTTCTCTTGTAATCGGTGACTAAGACTCTGTTCTAGTGGATTCCGGAGGTTGAAATCTCCGGCGAGACGTAGGTTCCCGGTTTTTGGGTTCCGAACTCGTTAAACGGCGTTGTGTTCTTTACTTGTTTTCTTGTTCAAGCTCAATCGATTTCGTGAGAGGTGTGAGAAGAGAGGATACGATTAGAGCCATAATCGTACAAATTGGTATCAGAGCTTTGAGGTTAAGCTCCGATCTGCGAGATGTCAGGCACCAAGCATAAGGTGGCTCTGTTCGATGGATCGGGAGACTTCTCTCTTTGGAAAACAAGGATGTATGCATATCTCAGCATACAGGGTCTAAAAGATGTGTTGAATCATAAGACGGTGGCTCCGCCGCTAACCAAAGAAGAAGAAGAGAATCCAGATCTGGCGAAGAAGAAACTTCAAGAAGAGTTAGCTAGAGAGGACAGATGCGAGAAAGCAAAGATGATGATCTATCTGAATGTTGCAGATCCCGTGCTCAGAAAGATCAATCACAGCTCAACCGCAGCAGAAGCTTGGGATACTCTTGAAAGACTCTTTATGGTAAAGACTTTACCAAATCGTGTCTACTTGCAACTTAAGGTATACAATTTTCGTATGCAAGATTCTAAGTCTGTGGATGAAAACATTGACGATTTCTTGAAGTTGATAGCTGATCTCAATAACCTTGAGATAGAAGTCCCAGATGAAGTACAGGCAGTGCTATTACTCAGCGCATTACCTGCTAAGTATGAGATGCTAAAGGAAACTCTCAAGTATAGTAGAGAAAAGATTAAGTTTGATGAAGTAGCGAGTGCAGCCAGGTCCAAAGAATTGGATATGAGAGATAGCACAGGGAATAAATCATCGGGAGAAGGTCTATTTGTTAGAGGAAGGACAGAATCAAAGGGCAACAATTCGGGTAAAGGGAAAAATCGAGGAAGATCTAAGTCTAGAGATGGTAAGAAGATCTGTTGGATATGTGGGAAAGAAGGACATTTCAAGAAACAATGCTACAAGTGGCTAGAAAAGAATGGACACAAAGTTCAGTCCAATAACAAAGGAGAATCAGCTTTGGCTAAAGATGATGCTCAAGATCTAGTCGGTCTCATTGCTGCAGAAGTCAACCTCACAGAAGACAAACTCGATCGAGATGAATGGATCATGGATACAGGGTGCTCTTTTCACATGACACCAAGAAAGGAGCTGCTTATTGACTTCAGAGAAGTTGCATCAGGGAAAGTGAGAATGGCCAACAGTTCTTTTTCAGAAGTAAAAGGTATTGGGAGTGTAAGATTCCTAAACCCTGATGGAACAACATTTTTATTACATGAGGTAAGATATATGCCAAGCATCTCTAGGAATTTGATCTCAATGGGTACCTTGGAATCAAAAGGCTGTGAGTTCAAAGGGATTAATGGGATTCTGAAAGTAGTAAGAGGCACTACAGAGTTCATGAGTGGCATAAGGAAATCTTCCCTGTATATACTGCAAGCAGAAGCAAAGCTTAATGAAGCTATGAGTGCAGCTGAAGTCACGGTAACCAGCAGTGTTGATCAAACCAGTTTATGGCACAGCAGAATGGGTCATATCGGCCAGAAGGGTCTAGAGGTTTTACAGAAAAGGGGATGCTTTGGGAAAGATCAGGTTTCAAGCGTCAAGTTCTGTGAAGACTGTGTAATAGGGAAGAATCAGAAAGTCAGTTTCAGCGCAGGACAACATGTCACAAAGGAGAAGCTCGACTATGTTCACTCTGACTTGTGGGGCTCTCCGAATGTTCCACTAAGTCTAGGGAAATGTCAATACTTCATGACATTCACAGATGACTGGTCCAGAAAAGTCTGGATATACTTTCTTAAGACAAAGGATGAAGCATTTGACACCTTTGTAGTCTGGAAGAAAATGGTGGAGATTCAAAGTGAAAGGAAACTGAAGAAGTACAGAACAGATAATGGTTTAGAGTTCTGCAATCAGAAATTTGATAACTTCTGTAAGAGTGAAGGAGTAGTGAGGCACAGAACTTGTACCTATACTCCTCAACAGAATGGAGTGGCTGAGAGGTTAAACAGGACAATCATGAACAAGGTCAGAAGCATGCTGAGCGAAAGTGGACTGAGTCAGAAGTTTTGGGCAGAGGCAGCATCGACATCTGTTTATTTGATCAACAGATCACCTTCATCAGCCATAGATTTTGACATCCCAGAAGAAAGGTGGACTTCAGCTTTACCAAGTCTCACAGGCCTAAGAAGATTTGGTTGCTTGGTATACATTCATTCAGATGAAGGAAAGCTACAACCAAGGGCTAAGCAGGGAGTGTTCACAGGGTATCCAGAAGGGGTAAAAGGTTTCAGAGTTTGGGTGTTAGAAGACAAGAAGTGTGTGATAAGCCGCAATGTGGTCTTCAGGGAGGATGTCATGTACAAAAGCACACTAGTTCAGGCACAGTCAGGTACATCTACTCCGAATGAATTGATTACTACTAATGGAATTTCTAGTATTGAATGTGCAGGTGAAAACAAAGCTACAGAGCAAGTTGTTCAAGGTGGAGCAGAACAAGGATCTACAAGTCAAGAGGATACTACTAAGGTGGAGCAGTCAGAGACACAGAGTCCTAAGTCAACAAGGTATCAGATTGCAAGAGATAGACCCAAAAGACAAGTATTACCTCCAGCCAGACTTCAAGACTATATTACAAACGAAGAAGAACTGGAGGAATTCGATGGATCTGAGGATGAGATAGCAGGATATGCGTATTTAATAACAGAAGATGGAGGAAAACCAGAACCAGGTAGCTATCAGGAAGCTCTACAGGATGAAGACTGTGACAAATGGGAATTGGCATCAGATGAAGAAATTCAATCTCTTATGAAAAACAAGACATGGGTGTTAGTCGACAGAGTAGCTACTCAGAAACCCATTGGATGTAAATGGGTGTTCAAGAGAAAAGCTGGCATAGCTGGTGTTGAGGCTCCCAGATTTAAGGCCAGGCTAGTAGCCAAAGGATACTCACAGAAGGAGGGAATAGACTACCAAGAAATTTTCTCTCCGGTGGTGAAGCATGTGTCTATAAGGTGTATACTTAGTGCAGTTACACATTTTGACATGGAGTTGCAGCAAATGGATGTGAAGACAGCATTTCTGCATGGTTTTTTAGAGGAGACTATCTACATGGATCAGCCTGAAGGCTACATAGACAAGAACCATCCGGATAAGGTCTGTTTGTTAAAGAGGTCTCTGTATGGGTTGAAGCAGTCACCCAGACAGTGGAATAACAGGTTCAATGAGTTCATGGTGACAAGTGGTTATGAAAGGAGTCAATTGGATAGTTGTGTCTACTATAAGAAGATTCAAGAAGGAGATTACATCTATCTGTTGCTATATGTGGATGACATACTGATTGCCTCAAGGAACAAGAAGGAAGTATGTGATTTGAAAGTCTTATTGAACTCAGAATTTGACATGAAAGATTTGGGAGAAGCAAAGA
Organism: Barbarea vulgaris; assembly: GCA_963667165.1. Lineage (NCBI taxonomy): Eukaryota > Viridiplantae > Streptophyta > Magnoliopsida > Brassicales > Brassicaceae > Barbarea > Barbarea vulgaris. The sequence goes on from OY763893.1 coordinate 5,255,412, forward strand.
AGATTCTAGGAATGGAAATCTCAAGAGACAGAGAGAGAGGTACTCTTACCATTTCTCAAGAAGGGTATTTGTTAAAAGTACTGGGAAATTTCCATATGGATCTATGCAAGTCTGTGGCGACTCCTATGGGAATTCATTTTAAGCTTAAAGCTGCAACAGATGAAGAAGTTAAAGTGCAGAGTGAGTCTATGAGGGGTGTTCCGTATCAGAGTGCAGCAGGAAGCTTAATGTATGCCATGATAGGAACCAGGCCGGATCTAGCTTACGCAGTTGGGTTGATTTGCAGGTTTATGAGCAAACCGCTCAAAGAACACTGGCTTGCACTTAAATGGGTTCTCAGGTATGTTAATGGTTCACTTGGAAGGAAGCTGTGTTACAGTAATAAAGGAGCTTTTGTGGTGAAAGGGTACTGTGATTCTGACTATGCAGCAGACAAGGACAAGAGAAGGTCAATTTCAGGTATGGTTTTCACTGTTGGAGGTAATGCTGTGAGTTGGAAGTCTAGTTTGCAGAAAGTTACTGCGTTATCGACTACGGAAGCAGAGTACATTGCTTTGACAGAAGCATCAAAGGAAGCAGTTTGGATACAGAGTTTGATGAATGAGTTGGGGTTTAAGCAGGAGGCTGTAGAGATACATTGTGATTCGCAGAGTGCTATTGCATTAGCTAAGAATGCTGTGTTCCATGAAAGGACCAAGCATATGGCAGTAAAGTATAACTTTATCAGGGATTTGATCAGTGATGGTTATATTCAAGTTTTGAAGATAGCTACAGCCTGTAACCCAGCAGATATCTTCACTAAAGTTCTTCCAGTGGGCAAGTTCCAAGAGGCCTTGAGTTTTCTCAGGGTTACTAAAAGTCATTAAGAGCTGTTGCTCTTATGCAAAGCTGAGTGGGTTTACTCAGAAGATTTGAAGGTGAGTAGGTTTTACTCAGGTTAGATATGAAGCTGGACGAGTTTGTTCAGGGTTATGTGATCAAGCTATGTTCACATCCGGAGATGGAATCCAAGTTCAAGCTAGAGCAGGGCATTAAGGCCAAGGTGGAGATTTGAAGAATAATGGCCTTAATGCAGATTATCCTAAGTATTGAAGATACTCTAGCTCTCTCAGAGGGTCTCAAGGAAGGCCAAGATTGGGGACACGTGTACGATGGAGATTCACCTGACTCATAAAGAAGCTTTGAGAAGCTTCAGATATTTAGAAAAGTCTTCTCTTTCGTTAGTAGAGTTATCCGAGAAAGAAGAAAGATTCGAGTGTGTGATCTTGAGAGATTAGTGAGCTGAGAGTTCTCTTGTAATCGGTGACTAAGACTCTGTTCTAGTGGATTCCGGAGGTTGAAATCTCCGGCGAGACGTAGGTTCCCGGTTTTTGGGTTCCGAACTCGTTAAACGGCGTTGTGTTCTTTACTTGTTTTCTTGTTCAAGCTCAATCGATTTCGTGAGAGGTGTGAGAAGAGAGGATACGATTAGAGCCATAATCGTACAAAGAAGAAGGATTAACAAGAATCATATGATTTGAATTGGTTATCCAATATGTGTTCTTTATACGAAGCGTGAAGAAAATAATTTGTACTTTTGACTCATGACGGGATTGTAGTTTGTTGGAACGAATACAACATATCCAACGTCAACAAAATATATACAGCAACCCCTTTTGAACAAATATCAAAATAAGATTGGCTTAAATTACATGACAGAACATAGATTAAAACAGAAGAAGATAATGCAGCTTAAAAAAAAAAAAAAAAAAAAGATAATGCAGCTTTTTAATCCATAAACTGTAACTGTAAACCAACATCAACAAGGTCTACAAACCAATTTTTTTGGAGAGAAACATATTAATTTCAAGTATGTGTTTTGAATACCATTTAACAAAAGAAATAAATACGATAGAAGACTTATAAAAAGTTTACTGTAAAACAATTCTTCGTTTTTTTTTTTTTGGGTGCAACATAGCTAAAGTTAGGAAGCGTGTAAAAGCAGAATAAGTAACAATTGAGATTTCTTACGCGTAGAATATATCAAAGACAATTTTCCTTAATGAAATGGTAGGTGAGTAAAAGTTTCTGATAATGTTTTTTGTGAAATGATCCCAGGCTTAAACTATTTGGTGCAACTTTCTAAAACTAGGATTTTTTTGGCCAACTCTATCTCATTCATGGGTCATTTATATATTGACAAAATAATTAAAAAATAAAATATACAGTCCCAACTCCCAAGTAAGAAAAACGACGAAAGTTTATCTGAAAAAAAAAAATAACTTTAACCTACACAAGCAAGCAACAACCCCTTTGCAAGAAAATAAAAATAAAAATTCACCTCTGCAAATTAAAAGACTAAACACAAACAGAGAGATAAATTGCATGCATATACATTTATATATCAGCCAGGCTCCATTTGATACAAAGTGTGGAAACCAGAGACATGCACAAAAACAAAGACTTGGGTTTGGGTTCGGGTTCGGGTTCGAATCCGGGTCAAGAGTCCAACTACTTGATTGTTCGACCTCACCGAGGTGGGTACAGGGACTTGTTTCGTTACGGTGTCAGAGGAGACGAAGCGAGCAGGGCAAAGTTTCTGGAATGGCCTGAAAATCGCAGCTGGGGCTCGATTACGATTGATGAGGAAGCGGAAGATCACCGTTGGGTAATCGTGGTTTCGATTCTCGTCCGTAAGATCATCGGGCTTCTTCGAATGCCTATGGAATACACAGGTTTCATTGTTGACTTCATTCTCAATCTCTTCTCTGCCAATGGTGGCTTCTTCGGTTTGCTTCTCCGGTTACTTCAAGGTGATTAAAGTTATAAACTTTGAAATAAAAATCGCTTTTTGATTTGAGGTTGGATGGTTTGTAATGTTAATTAATTTTGTTGTAGCGAAAGTTGTGATACCAGAAAGAGGCTCTGTGACGTTTGTTAGTACAATTGGGCAACTTGATGGGCGAATTGATCTGTATAGGGGCTGGAATTTCGTCGAACACTTGGAGGGCATAGACTCGGTCAACTCTGGTTCTTCTGGAAGGGTTAAACTCGAACTGGGAAGTCGTGGGCTTATGGATTTGTGTGTCATGGCGTCGAAGCTTGCGTATGAGAACGCCAAGGTTGTTGAAAACGTCGTTGATCTACATTGGAAGGTAAGTTAATTCAGAATAGAAACTTTGAACACATTTTCGTGAGAAAAAAAAGGGTTTCCATCTTTATATAAAGTTTCCATCTTCTAATGTCTGCAGATGAATCTGGTGGAGTTCTTGGATTGTTGGAATGGTGAGAATTAGATAGCAAGATTTAACCTTTTTATGCATTGCTTAATTGGACCCTTTTTAGTTTAAAAACTGATGTGTGTTTTTGTTTATAATTGCAGAATATCAGAAGCAGATGTCTACACAAGTTTTTATACTTACGGATAAGCAGAAAGATGCAAACATGATCTTAATTAGCTTCAGAGGCACTGAGCCGTTTGATGCGGATGATTGGGGAACCGATTTCGACTATTCGTGGTATGAAATCCCCAATGTGGGAAAGCTTCATATGGGTTTCCTCGAAGCTATAGGTTTAGGTAACAGAGATGACACTCCCACTTTCCACTACCATCTCTTCGAACAAGCCTCCTCTGAGGAAGAGAATCATAAAGAGAAATTCCTAGATATGGTAAAGAAAAGTGCATATTATGCAGTTCGAGTAATTCTGAAACGTTTGCTTTCGGAACATGAAAACGCGCAATTTGTAGTCACGGGTCACAGCTTAGGAGGTGCTTTAGCGATACTGTTTCCGACATTGCTGGTGTTGAAAGAGGAGACAGAGATAATGAAGAGGCTGCTTGGAGTTTACACGTTTGGACAACCGAGAATCGGGAACAGAGAGATCGGGTTATTTATGAAAGCTCAACTGAATCAACCTGTGGATCGATACTTTCGAGTCGTTTACTGCAACGATCTTGTCCCGAGATTGCCTTATGATGATAAAACCTTCCTCTACAAACATTTTGGACTCTGTCTTTACTACGACAGCTTCTACAACGAGACTGTAATGTTATCATCACTTGAACAAACTTGACGATTTCATATTTGAAAATGTGAAATAGATTTCTAACTAATGATGGTTTTCTTGAATGTTTGACAGAAAGCAGAGGATGAGCCGGACCCGAACCCTTACGGTCTGCGTTATGCGATGCTTGGTCATGTAATCGCGGTTTGGGAGTTGGTTAGAGGCTTGACGATGGGGTACACGCATGGACCGGATTATAAAGAAGGATGGTTTAGGATCTTGTTTAGGCTAATGGGGTTGTTGATTCCAGGTCTATCGGATCATTGCCCGACTGATTACGTTAACTCGGTTAGGCTTGGACCCCATAATGACCTTCAGATGTCCCCTCTTTAAAAAATGCTCTGTTTTTGTTTTGTTTTTGAAGCGGAACTTTGGTTGTTTGGATAAGTCTTGGCTGAACCGGAACCCAGTTAAGATTTTGGTTTGTAATATATAATAAGATGAGTTCTGGTTTGTTTAGTTTGTGTATGAGCCAATAAAAAGAACAACAATTTGCCACGACTAAAGTTTTATTCTTTTTTATTAATTTGTCGTCGCATTGATTACAAACCAGAGACAAAAATAAAACAAGAACAAGATCTTAGGTCATATAGATGAAACCAGAAGAGACTTCTTCGGTCAAAATGAAACTAAACCGGAAACTTCCCAAAGATTTCAAAGTATGAAACTCGTTTTCTTACACAACACCATCCAAACTCCGCCAGCTCAATCGGCGGATAAAGTCTCTCTCTTTCGCTTGATGCAAAATAACCCATGAAAACAAAAACCCAAAAGATAGATTCTAAAGGGTAAAAAAAAAGACAGATTTTGCAGGGATTTGCACCAATTGAAGGGAAAGAATAAAAAGTTTTTGGAGAGGGTTCAAGCCATGCAACGAAACAGCCACCAACACCAACGGAGAGCTTCAACATCAATGGAGCTTCAAGAAGAAGAGACATGAGGAGGAGGGAGATATATATACATATATAGTTATGTTGTAGAGGTTAATTTTGGAGGAGAACTAAAAGGGTTATCTCTACTCATCGCCGTGGATGTACCAGCAGCAAAGCATGGTGGCGCAACGGCGGAGAATGTAGAGACGAGCTCGTTGTTCCTTCACCAAGGAAACACACTTGCTTGTAAAGGCGTGACCTTTGTTGAACTTTCTCTTGAATTGTGCCATGGGGTTGACAATTAGGGTTTATATGTATATTTTAGTGATCAAAGACTGAAACTTTTGGGATCCCCCCAAAAAAAAACCCTTTGTGGGTGAAGGAAGAGAGTACAAATGAAAGATTTTGTGATGAAGAATAAAATGATTTGAAGAGTATATATAGAGAAGAAAAAGAAGAAAGAGGTGTAGTAAATACAAAGAAAGTTAATTAAGAGGAGATGAACGTGGTCTTGATTTTTTTGGTTCATTGACATTGGGATATGCATGGCTCATTTTGGATTCTCCAAGGAACTATACTTTCATGAAATCATAACTTTGGACAAGAATATTTTATTCTATTTTTTGTTGTCTTTTCTATCATATAATATGGGCATGGGATGCCAATAGAAATATATTATCTTATGAAAGAGTGATTTTCTATATATTTTTGGTTTGTAATTGTACGTTGTTTTACTCAATAGTATTAGATTCGCATTCGAGTGTGGTGTTATATATGAAAACATACATGATGTAGGATATAAAATTTGAAATTTCGCTCTTGTGAAACTATTTCATCTTAGTCCTTAGCAATAAATATATACTGTAAATTAGTTTTGAAAAAATTGATAAATAAAAAAATCTTATTTTGTGTACCTTTATTTAAATGTAAGAAACGCGGTAAATACAGCTGTTGATCCATATGATTTGTTTTTAACCCTTAAAAAGGAAATGATTAACCTAACGACATTGTTTAATAGGAGGCTTCAACACAATTTTAAATCCGAAAATAAGAAGAAAGAGTAGAAAAGGGAGAAAGGTGGGCTTAAAAAGAGGAGATATGTTGAAAGAAGACAAAGCATTGAGATTGAGTTTAAGGGAACATGTAACCGGCAATCTTATCTTCGGTTTCTCCACTTGAGTAGGTTTGTTTGGCTAGCTTCTCTTATTTTTATCTCAACTTTCATATTTTCAACCAAATTTTCTAAAACTGAATTATTTCTTACAACTTAAAATCTTCCTATCAAATCGATCGATAATAAATGTATAAATTAAACAATATATGTAAAATACAATGAAATATTTTTAACATTTTATAATTGAATTTTATTTGGTTTGTTACAGAAAAGATATACTATTTTACTTAAACTCTAAACGGGTAGCAAAACCAAAAACTAACATGAACTATAATATTATCTAGATTGTGGTCGGACCAACCATATCAGATAATTGGGTTTAGAAACATTATCTTTAACCATTTGCCATAATCAAATTAGGCAAACAAAAATCTGAAGGCAAGATTGTGAGTGTTCCCGTTTCTCTATATCATTCGTTGCGGTTTTACAGCTAGTAGAACAAAATCATCCCTCTTGATTTCTTCCAAATTTTTCTAATCAGTTCTGCATCACTTCGTGTATCAATTTCCGGATCACAACAGATTTGGTTGGCATTAATAGCCTGACCAATCACATTGTTTTGTACATATTAAAATATACAGACGAATAATATATGTTATACTCCCTCCGTTTCATAATATAAGTCGTTTTAGAAGTTTTGTTTTGTTTCAAAATATAAGACGTTCTCATATTTTTAGATACCTTTTTACTTTATTGAATATTGTGTGACTAATAATGATCTATATTTTTTTTTTAATTGGTTGAATTGTTTTTTTCTATATATTAAATAATACTTTTAAAAAATTTCTTAATATGCGTGTTTTAGCCAAAACGACTTATATTTTGAAACGGAGGGAGTATAATGTATATATTATTGTGGGTTTAAGAATCAAAATCATGATGTTTCTTAATTCTTATTAATACGTTCAACTTCAATAAACTTAAGGATAACATCCTTTCTCAGCCAATTGCATTGAGAATTAGGCCTAAAAGGCCAGGCCCAGTATTTGACTCTAGTTCAGTTTTGAATATAATGGGCCTGAGACCCATTTAGATCTAGCAGGGATACTAACCATTATTGTTTATTGGATATTTGTTCTGTGAACCATTAGCTAGACTAGGTTGGAAATTCCTGAAATTTTAAGGGAATCGTGTTACTTGGTCTTTATATAGTAATGGCGTTGATAAAAAAAAAAAAAAAAAGGTATCCTTTCATTCAAATCGTGTCCATAGGAAGAAATAAAAAGAGTTTTATTCGGACTCGTAATTTTTCTTGTTTATTAACAACAAAATTTAGGCCTTGTACTTGTACATTGGTTGAGCTATTGACACCGGGTTTTTTAGACTCGTAATATAGTGCAGTCAGTGATTTTGCATTCCTTTGCTAATAATTAATATATACTCATAGACGAAGATACGTTTTCACCGAGCGGAACCAAGCTACATTGACCCATGATGCAAAACTGGCTTTGGCCATGATTTCGATTAGTTCTGGATATATGTCTTTTTTTTACCGTTATCACACCGGGCTTTTGTTTTTCTAAGTTTTTGGTTCTACAAGGTTTTTCTTGAATTATTTCTTTTGGGTTCTACAAGGTTTTTCTTCAGTTAACATAAAATTTTCACCAAGATCCGAAAATATGAAAATATGATTCAATTTAAAGCAAACAAAAAAAACTGTTTTTCTCGTATAACTTCCATATACAAAATCGTTGAATATTCTATTGTATACATACTCTAAATTCACATATACACACGTAACGCACCTATATTTTTGTTGTTTTACCCTAATATAGTATTGAAGAAAATGAGACAACGTGAGACAGCCTTAAACGCGTTTACGACTCGCGTAGCTTTTGCCTACACAATGATAATAATTACTATTGCTCTGATTTTTACTTCCGCTATTAGAGCTTTTACCGCGCAGCAAACAAGACAAAGCCCTCCACGAAAACCACTTCCTCCGTCGCGGTGAAACGGCAGTCACGTGACTAGCATGTGCTCTAGTCGACTTCTTAATCACAAGACCTGTAACTTCCTCCGGTGGCTTATAATGCCTAATCAACGGCCACTTAATTCCATCGAAAAACGGATGACGTTTGATATCCTGCGCACCCCTGGCGCATCCTAGCCTTTTCCTCGGGTCTTTCACCAAAAGCTTCTCAATCAAGTCCCTCGCTTCCTCCGAATCATCATCATCCACGTGGAAATTCACGTTCTTAGTGGTCGATGCTATATTGCGCAGGGTTTGTTCTTTACACTCTCCCTTAAACGGCGTCGTTCCATACAACAACTCGTAAAGGAATATTCCGAACGCCCACCAATCTACTCCGCTTCCGTGTCCGTTTCCGGAGACTAGCTCCGGCGCAAGGTACTCATGTGTTCCGACGCACGATCTTGAAAACGCTGTCACCGGCTCCGCCGAAAACTCCGCTACTATCTCCTCTCTTTCGTACTCTATCTCCGCCGCTACGGAAAAGCAACCGCTCCTTCGTCGACGAAGCGACGGAGAAGAAGAAGTTCTCCTGTACCGGCGATATTTAAAAGTGGGAACCACGTCGGATGTAAAACAAAGATCGAAATCCGACAACATGACGTGACCGTCTTCGCGGAGCAAAACGTTTTCCGGTTTGAGATCGCGGTAGACGATTCCCATTGCGTGAAGGTACTCTAAGGCGACGAGAACTTCGGCGGCGAAGAACCTAACCGGCTGAATCGGTAAACGGTTACGAGGTTGCTTGCGTAGCAAGGAATGTAAGTCTCCGTTGGGGGCATAATCGATGAGGAGACACGTGTAGTGAGACTCGTCGATACGAGCGTAAAGCGTAGGGAGGAAAGGATGGTCTAGCAAGGAGAGGATCTCTGCCTCCGTCTCGACCTGAGAGAGCTTCTTCTCCGTCGTGAGACAGTTACGATCGATGACCTTTAGGGCGAATCTTGCGGAGGAATCACGGAGGTTGCAGAGGAAGACTCGGCCAAGGTTTCCGGTGCCAAGGTGGCGTATTAGTTTCAGGTGACGGAGGTGGATGTTGCCATGGGATGAGAGGAGTTTCGCCGATTTGATAGCCGACCAGTGAGGATCATGACGACGGTGGTTTACGGTGGAGGAAGAGGCGGAGGAGGTTGTTACGGCGGAGGAAGTGGATAGTCTGTCATTGAAGCTTAAGGTTAGGCTGGAGCGTCCGCTCGAGGAGGCAAATGTACGGTCGGTGACGGTGGATGTGAAGCTGAGATCGAGATCGGTGTCAGGGAAATAGAAATCTTGTTCTTCCATTTTTTGTATTCTTGATTCACTTTTTTTTGTTTTTAAATGTTTAGAGGACGGAGAGTTCTGAGTTATATATAAAGAGGATAGTGGAAGACTTGAGAGGAGAAAGGTGTTTAAGTAGTTAATTAGTTATTGATTAAATGTAGAGTAGAAGGTTTTGTTTTGGGTCTTTGGGAAGTTGGGGAAAGGACAAGGGAAAGTGATGGGTTTGACCTTTACAGGTGAATTATCATTTATTGATTTCAGTATAAATAAATTATTAATTATGACTAATCTTGGGTGTGCCATCACATGCTTAATTTACCAAAGAGGCAAATACCGACGATGTATATATTTTAAGAAAAATAAGCAGTTACAATTAACGATATGTCATAATTTGTTATTGGGTTGGACGAAAAAAAGGTTATACTTTTAACGAAAATTTTCAAGTGGTTTAATAAGTTTTGAATAGGTGCGTAAGAAAAATGCGGACAGAAGTGAAAGTGAAGAAACTTAAGGACAGTGAGATTAATTGCGCGTATGTGCGCATTAATGAGGCAGTAAGAACTTGTCGGCTGTAACGTTCCTCAAGATTAGCTTCATTTACGTGTGTACTTACTCCACCGTCTACACTAACGATCTTATCTAACGTTTAAGGAGTAAACTATACTAAATGCGTTTATTGCTAGAATAGTAGTAGTACACTATTTGATTGTTTCCGTTAATAGTAGTATTTCGTAGTATTAGACTTTTAGTTGCTACTCAATAAATTTTGAGATGTCAACTACTATATATATATCCAACAACTAGAATACTATTACCAAATTTATTTATTTTACGTTCTACCGTATTCCAACTAATGCAAACTATATCATGCTGCCTTATATATCAAATTTGTATGCGAAAAGAAAGAGATTATGACCGTATAATGTAACTCTGTTTTATATGAAAGATACATGCTTTTAATCCCCTAATATGATTTGACTAGCTTTATATTTTCTCAATACGATTATAAAAATTGTAATAAAACACCAAACAATTATCGTCGTTTTTTTGAGTTGTGGGTCAGAAATTTAAGAGCGATTCGCATGTTGAACAGAATATGGGAACTGGATCCATGTGATGGGCCATTACTAAAGGCTTCTTACCATTGCGGGACCCACGTTGGCCAAAAGTCTTACTTTGTCCGCCACGTGGCCAACATTGGACCCACCTTTGTCGCTTCTTCCAATAATTATTTTATTTTTTATAATATAAATAATTTTATAATTAGTCCAATAATTAATTCCCATTACTTCCTACCTAAATTATTTATAAAATTGAAAATATTATTATTTATAAAACACCATTTTTATAATCAGTTATATTTTCAATCAATTATTGAAGTTATCAAATTATTAGCTCGTGGTTTGCTCGTTGATCAGGTTGATACATGGAGTTATCATCTTTCTTTCTTTTTTGTTCAACAGGAGTTATCATCTATACAATTTATATCTAGGCGATAAGAAAGCTAAGTGAAGACATTTGACGATTGGTAGATGGCTTAACCGGAAATATAGAGAAGATATACATAGAGTAATATAATGACTGGTTTAGGTGTAGTTCAGAGAATATGCTTATACTCAAGTACTATATGATTAACAACAATTTTATATTATATTATTTTCTTTTATTTAATCATTGAATTACAGTCTACAGATATATACCAGATCAGACCGGTACATAATTATTTGATGCAAGTTGCAAAACAAAATCGTGAAACATAAAATTGTTAAACCCAAGATCTCAGGAAAAAGGAAGAACACAAGGATCTTCCCCTAAGTATATGTGCTAACCGGTAATTGAACACAATAATGACAATATAAATATCATTAAGCGATTTGCATTTGAAGTAATGGGATTTTATTAATTAACCACGTGGTTTGGCATATTAACGATTCTTCCACTCATACAGTAGTCGATGAACGTGATAATAACATACTTAATACATCCTTAACTTCAATTATTATACTTATAATTAAGTAGCCTTACTTTACAATTTACTATATACTGTGATTAAACAGTATACATGTATGCATGCATCACAGTAGTTACTTCACTATTTTATTTCAATATATCTCTCGAATGAACTAATAACTCTCATTAAAGATTTCTTGTTTTTATTTGCTTCAGTTTAAATGCTATGAATAATAATACACTGCCAAAGAAAATGAAAACAAGAACTTAGAGAAAAAATAATTGATGGGAGCAAAGAATCCAACCTGTATTAATTATCAAGAGAAGCCATTATTTGAAGACGAAAGAATGCTAACCTTTCATGTGATGAATAGTTTGTATTTTGTCACAACTAATTCTAACGGAAAGAGAAAAATCTCCTCATCTCTATGATGTCAATATATATATATATATATATATATATATATATATAAATATCCACACATTTGTCACTTTATATAGTTCAATTGAGATTAATCTAATCCGTGCCTTACGTCAGAATGTAAATATATAAAAAAAAACTTGTGTCACTTATTAAATATTTTCGATAAAAAAACTATTCTAAAATCTCACATTCAAACTTGTGATAGTTTATGATCCAATCCTATAATTACTTTGTGAGGAAATTAAAGGGCTTGCATAAACTATTGACGTAATTTTGTCATATTTTAACGATTTCTTTACAACTCTTTTTTTTCAAGACTATACTATAAAGTATAAACGCATCGGAGTCAAGTAAACGCACCGGACTATACAAAAGGACGTAAACACGTCCATTTAATCTACGATCGCACTTGATGAAACAGAAAATAAAAAATACTATAATACACTCCAAAAGTCAAACAGCCATTCAGCCAATGTTTGTTTATTTGTTTTTTTTGTTTTTTTTTTCTCCAATGTTTGTGGTTGACTAAGTAAATCTCGGTCGAGTCCATTTTCAGCCAACCTCAGCCCAGATCTGTAATGGGCTTTGTGATCCACTCTCTGCAGTGGTCAAATACCAAGTTGCGGAGGATCAAAGCTGGTCAAGCTACATTTCATAGTTCATTAAGAGGAGTGCAGAAAGCTTTATTAACTAGAAATTAATTATGATTCAATTATGGCGCCACAACCAGAATCTACAGAACATGAGTTTCATGGCGATATCACTTGTCAACTAGACGGTTCATGGTCGAGTTCTGACTAGTTTAGTGGTCACGGCTGGATCACTTTCTCGCATGATAAAGTTCTTGTATTGGGTTTGAGAAGTGTTAGGCGTGGTATTTCTCCCCTTCACGCCGAATTTGATTCTCTTCGTTGGACTATGCGGAGTTTGAGCAGATTATCTTACAAAGAAATAGTCTTCAATACGGATTGCAAAAATCTTCTCACAATTATGGAAGCACCGGATGATTGGCCAACATTTGCTTCGGAATTGGATGACTTTATTTCTCTTAAATCTCTTTTTTCCTATTTTTTGTTATTTTTTATTTCTCGTACTTTGAATGTCCGTGCCGATCTTCTTACAAAGAAGACTCGAGCACAAGGTATGTTATTTTCCCATATAAGCTCTCACTCTCCGGATTAGTTTTCTCTTGAGGAAAGCCGTATGTTGAAAGTTTAATGGATTTCCGTTTTTGCCGGAAAAAAAAAAAAAAAAAATTATGATCATTTTTGCTAAAAGACTGGTTTGGTTTAATATCATCTTTGTTAAATAACAAACACTGGAACTAGAAAGAAAAAAAAAAAACACGGGAGAAAAACCTCATTTTCATTTATTATTTTATTCAGCCTTTTCTTTCATTTTAACCAAACAAGACATATCTCGATTTCACTGCTTAAAGTGCTTCAAATCTGCTGAAGAGTCTATATGAAGAGATAAAGGAGAGCGACATGTAGAGAATGGAGACAAGAAATGTGAACAGAACTGAGATCAGTGCCTTGTGACAGAAGACTCCATAGGATTCACAACCAGAGCTCCAAGTGATGTTTTTGTTTCCTTTATACGCTAAGTAAAGCGTCTCTGCCGATACAGTCCCAGCCGCTAGAACCGCATACGTGACCACCTGGTCAAAAAAGAAGAACGTCCAGACTCGGAGCTTGCTTATTGGACACGGAATGGCTAATATTGCTAGAGCAGCAAAAAGAGAATAGGTAGCACAAACGCCATTAGCACTCACCAAATACCTGCAAGGAAAGCGAAACAAAAGCTAAAGGTTCGTTGATTGATTACTCTCTAATGAAACAAGAAAGAGATAGAGAGACGAAGAAGGAGGTGGTGCACATGAAAGCTCCGAGGTTTGAGTAAGAAAGAGAGCCAAAGTCGCTGGATACAGAATTCTTGGTCATGATCACGAGACCCGCAATACTTAGAGCCATTGATGCTACTCGCAGGATCGTCTCTACCGTTTTCTCCATCCCGTTGAGCTCTACAGCTGAGCTGTCAATGGCATTTTGATCAGTCTTGTTCATATTTTTTTGTTTCTTCTTGACTTCTTATAATGTTAAGTACGTTTCAAGTCATATAAACAAAACAGCCGTTCAACGTTTCAAGTCATATAAACAAAACAGCCGTTCAAGCATTTAATATAATCATGTGATTACCATGACCACTCTCAGTTTTAGGTGACTGTCTTATCAATCTTATTAATTATATATCTAAATTTGGTAATACATACCAAAAGTGAAGAGAGCTTGAGGCTTAAGTAGTAAATGATATATAGGCTGTTCAGTGTTCATTAAATCAACGTGTCTCCGTTCAATTATGATATTTTTTTCCGGTTTGTGGGATGTGTAATGTGTTTGTTTTTCGTGCGCCTCTTCAAACAGATTTTGTTCAACATTTAACTTTGTTAGTTTCTATTCCTAAAAAAAAAACATTCATTCGCATGTATGGTTCGGTGTATTTTCACAAGTATACATGTTGGCAGCAGGACCCTCTGATCACAACAAGGATCTTCCATACATGATTACATCTTTTCCTAGTTAGTTCAAGAGGTGAGGAAGTTATATAGTATGCTTAAGTCGAGTCTATAATTACAATAATAAATGGATTGGATCCATTGCTTGGCGCGCGAACAAAGGAATTTTTGACGGACCACCCTCCACTCCAGACAGATCGAATAGAATCTGAAATAGTTTAAACGTGAATAGTATTGAATTTGTAGCACCTTTTTTGTTTTTGTTTTTTTTTTCCTTTTCGGCATCAAAATGAGATTTATAGTATAGATCGTTGCATCATCCACGACCACGCATCGCATCTTCAAGCATCATACGAGTATCAAATCTATCTATTCCTCCCTGTAATTTTAAATTATTGGTTGAGGGAAACCAAACAAAGAAATAGATCTCTCAATCTTTGTTAGCGGCGGTACCAATTTAGGGGTGTCAAAATGGGTAATGGGTAATGGTTTTTACCCAACCCATCTCAACCCACCAACCCTAATAGGTTAAAAATTTTGACCCTAATGGGTTAATGGGTCAAATGAGTTAATGGGTAAATGGTTAAATGGGTTGAGTGGGTTGGGTTGTGATGAGTTGATGAGTTACCCATTTAACCATTAATTTTAACCATTTAGTAACCATTTAAATAAGTTAACCAATTTTCAATCTAATTTAATTCAATTGAACCAAACCAATTTTAACCATTTCTCAATTTTCCCACCAAAAATGCAAATCAATAATTTTCCCACCAAAAATGCAAATCAATAATTTTCCCGCAAAAATGAAAATATGAAATTTTTTCGCCAAAAACAGGATTCGTAATTTTCCCGCCAAAAAACGGATCCGTAATTTTCCCGCCAAAAAACGGATCCGTAATTTTCCCGCCAAAAACGGATCAGGCAATTTTCCCGCATAAAACGGATCCGTAATTTTCCTGCAAAAAATGGATCCGCAATTTTCCCGCAAAAAACGGATCCGCAATTTTCCCGCCAAAAAACGGATCCGTAATTTTCCCGCCAAAAACGGATCCGCAATTTTCCCGTCAAAAACGGATCCGCAATTTTCCCGCCAAAAAACGGATCCGTAATTTTCCCGCCAAAAACGGATCCGCAATTTTTCCGCAAAAACCGGATCCGTAATTTTCCCGCCAAAAACGGATCCGCAATTTTCGCGCAAAAAACGGATCCGCAATTTTCCCGCCAAAAAACGGATCCGTAATTTTCCCGCCAAAAACGGATCCGCAATTTTCCCGCCAAAAACGGATCCGATGATGGTAGTGATGATGTTGATGGTGGTGATGATAATGATGATGGTGATGATGATAATGATGATGGTGATGATGATGATGATGATGATGATGATGACGACGATGATGATGATGATGATGATGGTGATGATGATGATGATGGTGATGGTGATGATGATAATGATGATGATGATGATGATGATGATGATGATGATGATGATGATGATGATGATGATGATGATGATGATGATGATGATGATGATGATGATGATGATGATGATTATCATTTTTTATTAGTTAAATTGATAGTAATTAATTAAATTAATAAAATTAAATTAATTAAATTAAATTAATTAAATTAAATAATTTATTTATTTATTTATTTAAATGGGTTGACCCATTTAACCATTAACCCATGAAATTAAATGGGTAATGGGTTGACCCAACCCATTTAAGTAAATGGGTTGGATCAACCCATTACCCATTTAACCCTAAACTCAATGGGTTAATGGGTTGGGTCAACCCAATCAAACCATTTTGACACCCCTAGGTACCATACATATTCCCTTCTTGGTGATTAATTAAAGTGGAATAAAAAAAAAAAAAAAAAAAAAGAATGAAAGAGACACTAGTAATTTTATAACGCGATCTTAATTATGAAACGTTGAAAAAGAAGAAGAGAAAAGAAAAGAAACACGCTTTCATCTCTTGGATACTCATGAGGGATAGAATGCCGACAAGAGACCGCCTCTTAAGTTGGGGTATTCAAGTACCGCCATCCTGCCTCCTTTGTGCAGCAAACACGGAAAGTAAGGATCACCTCTTCTTCGATTGTAATTTCTCAACAGAGGTATGGCTCGCTTTCTTCACCCATCACTCTCTCAACCCTCCAAGGATGCTCTCCGCTATTGTCTCTTGGATCCGGACTGCCACTCCTTGTTCTAAGGTTAACACGATTTGTAAAATTGCCTTCTAAGCGGTGGTTTATGAACTGTGGAAAGAAAGAAACTCAAGAATCCATGGAGGTGCTCTCCGACCATCCTCCATCATCATTCGAGAGATCCAGAAATTGATTCGAGCGAGATTAGCTTCGCTAGACAGACCTCGTCGCCCCACCTCCCAAGGGCCTCCTAATGCGCCCACATTCATGGCTACATGGTTCACATACTTCCAGCCTTGACACTGCTCGGCATTCGAAGCTTCAATCTCTGCTCATCCTATTTGTTTCATTATCTTGCTGCACCTGCGTGTGCTTGATCCAAAAAAAAATTTGTTGTTGTTGTTTTTTTTCATAAGTCCCTTTCATTTCTCTCAGCTTGTAACGCTCATAAATAGTCTCGTTTTCGGAGATAATAGAGAAATAAAATGGTACTTGCAAAAAAAAAAAAAAAAAAAAAGAAAAGAAACAAGTTTTTTTTTTTTTTTTTTCTTTAAATAATCTAAGCAGTAACATCTACAAGTACGCAGTTAACTGTAGTTGAACGAACATTTTAAGCGCAAAAGACTAACGAGATGGAAAATCGTAAAACAAATATTGAAAACTTATATATATATATATATCATTGAGAGGGTTTGAAAGTTTGAATATTATATGACGGAATAGTTTCATAAGATCGGTCAAGCCCATCCATGACTAAACAACATATATATCTATACATATGAGTGTGTGTATATATATATCTGGAACCTAACATGGAGGAATAGAGAACGAAGCAGAGCCAAGGTCAACTTGCCAGACACATATCAACAGATTGGTGTATGTGACCAAATCAATGGTCATAAACCGGTTGCTTTTAAACCGGCAAGTCATCCTTGGCTCAATTCCACTCTTTATTCCTGCATGCAAGACCCTCTGATACTACCAGAGACTCCCATCACTCGGGAGCTATTTCTCAAATGCGTCTTCTCTTTCTTAACTCTTGTGTTGTGGTTAAGCCTAGTCGAGATGTGTAGATATTTATAGGAATACAAATGCTATAAATTCTGTGTATTGTTTTTATTCTGGATTCCATTTCCATATGCATATGGTTGGGAATTTTGACCAAAACCCTAATTCGAGAATATAATCTAAAAGATGGGCTGACCATATTTTCCAACTTCGAATTTCCAATTTAATTCGAATAGTTTATATTCGTTCCACTACTTATATCGCACAGAAATTTGTAATTAAGTAAAGTTGTCATAGAAACTAGTAGAAGAATTTAATTTCCGTGGATAAAATATTAGAGAATGGTCTTTACAGTGGGAAATGGGAATATATACCAGTATGATATCAGATTCCATATACATATATATTACTCTATGCATGCATGTATAAATTATAAATAATAAATACGTTAAAGCATTCTTCAAGAAGATTTACAGGTGCTAAAAAAGAAAGAAGAAAGAAGAAGAAGATTTACAAGGTCGGCAAGAGGGAAAGCTTACGTCGACAAACTCTCTAAAAAGGTTCATTAGGAAGATTCCAAAACATACCTTTTTATGTGTAAATGAGACGGTGGCGCGAAGCTTGAAGAAGCAATATGGTCCCATGCGACGCCGTATTGGGGCGGCCACCTTTCTCCGCCATAGAATTGAGGGTGGTCCTTAATTTAGTTTATTTTCTTTCTGTG
The DNA here is from genome assembly GCA_963667165.1 of Barbarea vulgaris. Classification (NCBI taxonomy): domain Eukaryota; kingdom Viridiplantae; phylum Streptophyta; class Magnoliopsida; order Brassicales; family Brassicaceae; genus Barbarea; species Barbarea vulgaris. Next base: position 5,273,503 of record OY763893.1, read on the forward strand.
GTTTCTATGATAATATATCAGTTTTAATTGCTATATATGGTACGACGTCTAACAACTATGTTACCTGAATTGTCCCATCAGGCCATTAAGATATGTGGTAGATTAATTTTATTTCTTCTAAAATGATAAGTTTGTAGCCTCGTGTTTAGTAAAGTGCACCAAGGTGTATAGTTTAATATTTGATTAATCAAAATAACTAGCTACAAATTTTTTAGTTTTTATTCTATATGGGTTTTGATGTAGTGATTTATAGTGTCTGCTCTAATACTAGACTTATAAACCAAAAATATAAAACATTTCGAACTACATATGTTTAAATTCCACAATCGAATGTATATTATATATATGATTTATTATGTTTCTAATTTGTTTTGAGGTGGATGGCTATAAAACCTTACAAAATAATTGTCAAAAACCAAACTTTTGGATAACAAACCGAACTTAAATATCAATCCCTACATATATATATATATTGGCTTTTGAGTTTAGTCAAGAGACGGTAATGTATGTATAGTATATGTCATCTTCACGAAATTAAGGCTAAAAGTTTGGCAAATCTTTGGCTGGCCAACTCATTTTGCTACTATATGTTAGCGTTTTTGTTGCTGTCAATTTTATTTTTTGAGTTTTATATTATGTTTTTTAACGGGTATATATAAAAACGATCGGTTAATGAATGAGAATCTGGGATATAAGTTTGCTAACAAATTTATTGAGCAACATTATCTGAATGTGAAAAGATTTAGTGTAATATGTAGTTTTGGACTCTTGGGATATAAAAGATGAAAACAAATGAGTTTTAAACGATCATTTGGATGAAATTAAAAACAAGTAAACTATGGTAATTGATAGAACAACAATATGAGTAGAGAAATTCAAAGCTAAAAAGGCGATGGTTGTCGCTAATTTATTTAGGCTAGAATTATAAATGAATAGCCCCACACCGTCGTCCATTTGAAAGCAACATCGTACCTATCACTTGATTTTGCATCCGTACCAATGTGTTTACAAATATAATCTGAATTTATTTTTTGTTATGATGATATTTAGATTTTTCGAAAGGATTTTGTAGTCCAATATGATGATTCGGTCATCATATAGATCCAAAGTAAGAATTGGTTGGTATACTGATACTCACATGTTATTGAAGATTACCAGAAAAGTTTAACGTAATGGTTTTGTGAAAGTTGGTGGTTGATTAAGTATGAATATCTAAAGATAATATCATACCATTAGAAACTAGGTTATGATATTGTCGGGAGTGTAAGTACTCACTCTTCCTCATTATGATATTGTCCTTTTGTAGATGCAAAGTACTTTCACAGTTCATACTCTCTATAAATTCACTTCACTTCTCACCAAAATCTTTCAGAAATATATCTACTCTGCAATCTCTCATTACTCTCCACCTTATTTTCCTTCCCATGCCCAAACGAAGAAGCTTTCTTCTCCCAACACTCTGTTTCCGATTCAAAAGAGTTCAATCTCAATCAGCAATGGAAAGAGTTAAGACCTCCAGGTTCATCACCGAGGTGGCTCCGGCTAAGTTTATAGCGGTGACGAGAGAACCATTCAAGAACATGTTGACCACAATCTCCGAGGAAGACTTTGACTTTGAGGAATTAGTAAGAGCCACTGCAGAGAGACTCTCTTCTTCTTGTCCAGGCTCCTCCTCGTGGTCTCTTGCTCACTACGCCAAGATCAACAGACTCTCTTCTTCTTAAGAAGGCATTCAATTTGCATTTTTATTTTATTTTCAATAAAAAGGAAGATCGACCGAAGAAATCTTACGTTTCTTGGCCCAATCATCCATCCACTCGAAGAGAATCTATTTGTAATCTCTTCAGATTTTCATTTTTCATCTACTTTTGACTTGTTGAATCTTTTCTCTGCATCATTCCCAGATTTTCACCTTTTCTGTTTATGTAACTCTCTATTCTTTTGCTGGAAAGAAGCCACGTTAATATCAATATCTAAACAAAACACACACACACACACACACACAAAACCTTTCGCCATAAATAAATCCAACAACTCTTCTTATATTAATTTCTACAAGAGACAAGACTAAATATATTTGTGTTAAGCTTCATCGAAGCGGAAGAAAAAGGTTTATATTATACAGAATGAGATATCTGTTTTTTTTTTTTTTTTTTTTTTTTTTTTTGCCTATAGTTACTTTTTACTCTCTTCCAAAAATGTAACAAAAATAAGAAAGAAAAAACTCACTTCACCCTCACAGGAAAAGAATCTCGATCCGCTCTGTGTCACACCAACCGTGGATGGGTTTAGCAATGATGAAAATAAAGACTGAGGAGAGTGTTAGGGAACCAAGTAGAGGCTTTCGCGTTTTGGTTTAACCAATAGAAAGAGGTTCACGAGTACTTCTTCTTGCTAATTTCCCAGATACGGTTTACGAGATCTGCTTTCAATTCCTCTGGAATCTGCGAGTTTAAACTTGATTTTACATCTGCAATCAACGTCCTCCTGCACCATGCTCCAACCCATTAGTCCATGAAATCAATCATAATAAAGAAAAGAGTGATTCTATTGAAAAGAGGTCAAAATCCCATTGTGCAACTTCTAGCTATTATGCTCAAGTAAGAGAGGCAGAGGATACATGAGAAAAAGTCGGGTTTTCACTTACTTTTGAGAGTCGTTACCATCTTCTTCACTATCTCCTCTTCCTGATTGCTCTGTACGCAATCTCTTCTTGGCACGCATGGAGATTTGTACTTTATCATACCATCCGCATGACCGTAGATATGACAAAGCGTCTTTCTCCAAGCTGAGGAAATATGCAAACACAATCATTATAGGTTGGTTACTCAAACATAATCAGAGTAGTAAGCATTAAGCAAAAGCACAAACTGAAGTTACCTCTCTTTTATTCCTTTAAGTTCGGCCCGAGATGATTCGTCCTTTCTGAGCAAAATGCAGGGATCTTCATTTGTTAAAGAACCCAAGGCTTTGGATTGGGTAGAACTAGCACCGTCCTTCTCAATTTCCTGCTGATAAGTTCCATTCTGTGAACCATTACTCTTGCATGGATGCAAGTTCTCCTTGTGGTGATCACCCCCATTGCTGGAACCATTACTACACTCATGGGGTTGCAATATCACTTTGTGATTACTACTACCTGCTGTGCTGCCGTTTTCTTTAATTCCATTTCCACCATTTTCTGTACCAAACTTTTTAGCATGAACTCTTGTTGGCGAAACTGATACACTATTCTCTTTGTTCGCCTTTGGAGTTACGTTCTGATCTTCGTGGAAAGAAAATCTACCATTGACAGTAGGAAAGAGCCTTTTGGCACCAGGCTTGACAGATATACTGACCTTTGCATGTGGCTTCAAAGGAGCCATTTCAACTTTGGAAGAAACCAGGTTATCTTTGTGGATGCCCTGCTCGGCTCGTGGTTTCATATTATCTTTAAGGGGTCCAATAAATTTATGGGGCTTTGAAGAAGCCAAATTATCCTTCTGGAAGGACTGTTCGGGTTGGGGTTTCATGTTGACTTCATTAAGGGGCCCAATAAACTTCTGGGGCTTTGATGTCTCACAGCCATTAACTTCATGAGATGTAGTCCCATTAGATGTTACCAGAGTTTTAGCAGACGCTGGCCTTTGGTTGAAACGGCTGAAAAACAGAATATAAGCTTTCTCTGACAAAACCTCCTGCAAGGTGGAGAGTGAGACGAGCGAATCATTGCAGCAATACCATTGACCCAAGGAATCCTACACATGGCAGTTAAAATGTCAGCAAGCAAGCAGTTTCAAGATTTTGTGTTGCATGAAAACTGAGAAGGGACAGAAAAGAACCTTAACGTATGCATAATAGTGCCCAGATTCAGGAGAATATCCTGAATGCACAATTATCCCAAAGAGCTTGTATTCTGGCTGAGGGTCCTGCAGTTTTGATAGAGTAAATCGATTAGCAAAAAGCAGGAATTGGGAAGTACAATTACCTTGGAGCCAGAAAATTTCAAAAGCTATGAATATGATGATTCAAAAGGTAGATGCAGGGACTGAGAATCACATTAATTTCATGAAAAAGAAATCAGACGCATCAATTCACAATGTTTACCAGCCTATGACGTGATCAAACAAGGCATGAACCTATGCCTGACAAGAATATACATCCTGTAGACTATTGTACAGTAGTTCAAAGGCTAAAACTTCGCCAACGTGAAAACTATGAACACTGCGAATTCATTCTATATTCTATATGCAAATCATATCGAAAGGCTTAATCAGGTTGAAACTCCACTTAAACACTACACTAAACTACTAGCTCGAATATAGAGAGATAGGGAGTTACAACCCTTAACTTTCTGATATGCAGCACCAATAAACCGAAACTGGCAACAAACTTAAAGTGAGGCTGAAAGTGTCAGAATCTTGTACCTTGCTTGCTTTACTCATGAAGCTCGAGAGAACCAGAATCTCTCCAAATGAAATGGCCTTATCAATCTTCCCACCAAAAATACCCTCAAACCTCTGTAAAACCAATTTGGTAAAACACATTAAAAATTTTACATCTCAAGTAACCCCCTATCTTTTGTAAACCGAAACCTGAAATACTTACTTTCAATTGGATAACAAGGATATTAGGCGCTTGAAGTACCGACATCTGCTTCCTCGCCGTCACCAGTTTTTTACAGCTAAAAAAATGAAAAACTTCTGTTAGGAAAACAGGAACTGCAAACAGAAAGAGTCTGAGAGAAAGACAGCTAGAAGAGTCAAATAACTTACTTCTCGCATTTATACTTATTGTTGCCATCTAAAATCTCTGGCTGAAAGAACTTTTGCATTGATTCCTTAACTGAGCTACTGTGCAAAATTTCAAGACTGATATCCATAATCTCATCTGCTTTATTTGACTCAGCGCCACATGACAAACACTTCACCTGGCTCTGCAAAGCACCACCAAAAATCTCCTTCACCACAGTATTGCCATTAAAGGGCTCAGAACCCTTGACACGCAACTTCTTCAGGCGGAGAGACGTATTGTGGCAGGCATCAATGACATACCGCAAGAACTCATGAGCGTCCTCTTGACGCCCAAACTTAAAATGCTCGGCAAAAATTTTGAGGCAGCTCGAAATCTTGTTAGGCGCATCGGTAGTTAGATCCACACTAAGAGACCTTGTTATTCTTTTCTCAACTATGCAAAATGGACAATCCCGTTTCCGCTCCCCATCCACATAAGAGTCGCCTATCAAAACAGTCCCGAACAAATAGATCACATCAACAATACCAAAACCTTTACGAAGCTTATGATCAACTTACTTACTAATGATAAAAGTCTCGATTACAGATCAGCCGATAACCCTAAACCGTGAAATCAAAACACAATACAAAAGGAGTAATCTAATAAAAGTAAGATGAAAGAAACATACAGTGAGAGGAGTGTTTGTGAGTAAGGCAGAAATTAGCGAAAGGAGGAGTATAGGTGAGGCACTGAAGAACACTATTGAGGTAGCAGGTGTTGCCGAGATTGCGCAACCCTAAGGGAGGACCGTTCCTACGCTTCTGACTAAGTAGACTCGGCATCCAGCTCATCTGCAGTTTAAATCCCATCAAAATCGGTTATTCTCCGCCGGAGAAAACCAACAACGTAACCGCTCATCGCTGACTCGCCGCCACGGCGAAGCCAACAGCTGCGATCGCATCTCTCGTCACCACGCGTTTCCCCCCGCTTTCTCTTGTCTTCTAATTAACGCGCTTCGGGCTTCCTCGAAAACGATTTCTACTCGAAATTTTATGGAAGATTTTAAGGATTTCGAGTTGGGGGAAGGAAGAGGAGATAGAATTCGATGAAGGTAACTGCCGAGGGAAGAGACCCGCCCAGCAACAAACCCCACAATCCCTCGCGAGCCTTCCTATTTACTTTTTTTTCTTTTTTCCCCTTTCTCCAATTTTTGTTTTAATTTTAAATATAAAATCCAGGTAGATAAACAAAAAGAAAATACGACAAAAAAAAAGGAAATACTCTTACTGGGCTTTTAGGCCCATTTTTAAGCCAATAAGAAGTCTTAGCATGTGGCGCCATATTCTTTAATTACAGTATGTACTATTTTTTTCTGTTATTAAAATTTAAGCCGATGATATAGATTTTTAAAAAAGATCTTCGTGGAAAGGAAAAAGATCAAATAAAATTTTACTCTTTTTTATGGCTTATTTGAATGATAAATATTAGTTCAACGAACTACAAACTGTGAATAAAATTTGAGAATTGGATAAATTAGTTAATCTTTTTTTTTTCAGGTACAGAATAGTTTGTATGAGCTATAATTCGGACAGTACATATCACAAAAACAAACAATCAAAGATTACCTCAAAGACTGATGATGAGAAACTACATTTTTTCTCGGGCATCATCATCTCTCTGTGTGAGCCTGTGACACCAACGGTATAGATTCACCATCTCCTGGAGTTTCTGTGGTTACTCGGGATGCTTCCTTCTTCAGCTTATGGTTGTTATAAGCCGCTACACCCGCAATGGCTGCATGTAGGTAAACACAGAGAGCACAATGTAAGAGAAGCAAAGCTCTTTGATTTTAAGCCAATTGGTATGCGAGGAGTTTTGATTTACCAATGGCGTAACCGAAAAGATTGATGACTGTGAGTTTTGTGTCAGCAAAGAGAAGAGCTGAGACCAAGACAACCACCCAATCCTTGACAACGCCAGCAACTCGGATAGTAAGAGCACTCGTGTGAGAAATCACCAAGAAAACCGACAAGTTGAGGGCAAATGTACAGAGGGAATTAAGGGTCAACACTACAAAATGGAAGTTCCATGTCCCATTGCCCTCCATCTTCGATTTCTCTAGAAAGATCCACGGTACAAACAAGCAAATAGCACTGCAGAAAGGAGGCACATATGGATAAAGTTAACCTTAGACTTACATAATGCGAGAATTGAGATGGGTTCGTCTTCGATTTCACTTACCTGCAGGGACTCACATAGTACATAAGGGAGATTGGGTTTAATTTGATGCCCTTCCTCTTGACAAGAAGTTCCATGAAGATTAGCCTCAGGGCTTCTCCAACAACACCACCCATTTGGTAGACAACTCCGATCCAGTTGATGTTTAATTCCCCATAAGAAGCTACTAAAACACCGAAACTTATGATAGACATTATCAAAAGCATCCTGCAGCTCATCATTTCAAGTCCAGCAGCTACTCCAAGAATAAACACAGCAACAGGCACTGCAAGTATTGATTCAAGAATAGCTCATTTAGATATAAGTGGTAAGACACATAAAACTTATGAGGAAATGGGAGCTCTTACTTATAGCCTTTAGCATCTGCGCAAATGCAACTGATATGTAGAGGTAGGCAGTGTTTCCCAACCAGAGGGTCATGGCAAACATTGCACCTATTGGAATAACTGATGTAACATATCTGAGTACATAAAAGATAATTATTTATTACTCAAACCAAAGATAGTAGTAGTACTACATTGATAAAAATGGTAAAGATAATGAAGTTATGGGTATTTTTCAACTACTCCAAAAACAAAATTGCTTACGAAGTCTCTTTCTTCCTTACATTTCTAATGTCATTCCTTCCTCAACCTTGACGACCTTCGTGGAGAAATAAATAGAGACAAAAAGTCAGAATCTATGAACTCTTTACTTTACTAACAAATTAAGAAAAGACCATTACAAAATTGGTATACCTTAAGAACTTTGGTGAGAAGAAAGCACAATACAGAGGAAAATATCATATGGAGCAAAGTCAATCCAAGCGGATACGGAAAATTAATTTCCTTAGATGACAAAACCCACTGCAGAAAAGCAAGAACGTTAGTCATGAAGCAAAACTTTCCAATGACAAACAAAAGTTTAATTAACTCTAATGCATAAGCAACAACAGATATGGCCTCCATTAAACATACTCAGCATTATGCATATCTTTATGAGTGAATAAACACCGATGTTGATTTCTACAGTGCCAATGGATTCTAAAATCAGCTAGTCAACTTATCACAGTTGGAAAATGATACATTGCGCAGAGCCTTTAACTAAAAAACTAGCGATCGGTTTTAAAATTGAAAGAGCATAAATGAATACGATGCGAGAACACAGATCCAGGTTTGTGAGATTTAAGCTAAACCTTATTGAAGAAGATTTGACCGCTAGAAAGTGCGATATAGAGGAGAATGTAAGCATACGTCACGAATTCATCTCTCATAAAGCCTTTGCTCCGATCCGCCATTGAATCCGATAATTGTGATCTCCGATTGCAAAAAAAACAGTTATCGCCTTTATATATTTATTTATTTTCCCTTTTTTCCGACTGCTTTATTTCGTTTGCTTTCGTCTTCTCCTTTCACTGAGTGTATTTCACTTTTCCATTTTTCTCAAATCTCAGCAACAGCTAAATAAGAGAGAGACGGGTGAGAAGAAGGAGACTTATAAGTGGGTCCCACGATGGGTCAAGTATGATGGGCTTTTACTCACATGTAAAGCCCAATATTTATGGGCTTTTAAAACATACTGTTTTGAATTTTCATCTCTATCTTAAGTTTGTGGCCTTTTGAAAAAAGAAAGAAAAACAATTGGTTGATGAAATTATTTATATTTTCCTCGAGATTGTGAACGATAATATGAAAGAAAATGTAAGGAACACACAAGTTGCTTGTGGATTAGACACAACCCATCTGATCTTTGTCCGTATCTCTTCCTTCATTCTTCACCTCCAGCTTCTCATCCATATTATTTTGGGTCCAACTTGCCAACAATTTTTCCACTGTTACCAATTAATCCACAATGGGTCACTAATATTTAACATTTAACCAAATATAAACGTTGGATATATATATAATATAGGCTTTCCTCACTCTTCATCTCTCTCGAGAGCTCCATTCCCATCAAGGTGTGTGTTTTAAGACCAAACAGAGACACTGTGTTTGATTTCTGGAGATTACAGTTTGAGCTATGACTATGTCTAAATTCCACAAAAGATGACTAACTTAGGCCTTTTTACGCTTTTTTTTACAGACTCAACATAGAAAAATGGAGATCACAAACGTTACCGAGTATGAGAAGATCGCAAAGGAGAAGTTGCCTAAGATGGTATACGACTACTATGCATCTGGTGCAGAAGACCAATGGACTCTTCAAGAAAACAGAAACGCTTTTGCAAGGATCCTGTGAGTTTTTTTTCTTTTCTTTTCTTTTCTTATGGTTATGGATAAGATATACACTTCTTTTGTTATTGTTTTTTACAAGATATGTGATTTGATGATATTACATACCTTGGGATGTTTTAACAGCTTTCGACCTCGGATTCTGATTGATGTGAACAAGATTGATATGACAACAACTGTCTTGGGGTTCAAGATCTCGATGCCTATCATGGTTGCTCCTACTGCCATGCAAAAGATGGCTCACCCTGAAGGTAAAACACGTCTCCTTTTTCCTCAAAACACTCTGTATAAACCGAGTTAGCTAGAGAGTGAAACTAGCTTTAGTATTGCTTGAGACAAAGAGTAAAGGCTTGTTCTGATGGAAACTAATGCAGGGGAATATGCTACGGCTAGAGCTGCGTCTGCTGCTGGAACCATCATGGTATGTTATTATATTATCATCACCAATAGTTTCATCCAAACCCAAGATTCTTAAAATTTTCAGTGTTTAGAGCTTCTTAATTCACTATCCAAATCATAACCATGTCTCTGGTTTGGTTTATTTTCTTTCATGATATTTCAGACACTATCTTCATGGGCTACTTCCAGTGTTGAAGAAGTTGCTTCCACAGGGCCAGGGATCCGGTTTTTCCAGCTCTATGTAAGTAATCTGAGTCTCTTGTTGTACTTTGAACATCTTGATCAACCTGGTCACACTTGATGGTTAACACGTATTGATTGTTTTGAGTAGGTATACAAAAACAGGAAGGTGGTTGAGCAGCTCGTGAGAAGAGCCGAGAAAGCTGGGTTTAAAGCCATTGCTCTCACTGTGGACACCCCAAGGCTAGGTCGCAGAGAGTCTGATATCAAGAACAGGTAAAGCCACGTCAATTGAAATGTGATAAGAGTTTATTAGATACGAGCATGCAAACAGATAGCTGAAAAATATTGAGTAACCATGTGTGATCTTCTACTACAGATTCACTTTGCCTCCAAACCTGACATTGAAGAACTTTGAAGGTCTTGACCTAGGAAAGATGGATGAGGCAAGCATCTATCAGATACTATACAGTACTATAGTCTGAACAGTGGGGATGACCCACTCTAAAACAAAGTCTTAAAGCATACCGGTTTGTTTCTTGATTATGTTCCTAAACTTGTTATGTTTCCACTTTTAGGCCAATGACTCTGGCTTGGCTTCATATGTTGCTGGTCAAATTGACCGTACCTTGAGCTGGAAGGTAAGAGAATACAACAAATGATAAGATTCAGATTGGTTAAAAACAGAAACTTGATTCAGATTGCTCTAACTTTCATCTACACAAACAGGACGTCCAGTGGCTCCAGACAATCACCAACATGCCAATTCTTGTCAAGGGTGTTCTCACAGGAGAGGATGGTGAGTTACCTTACCATCTAACTAAAATGTTTCCATCACTTTAGTTTCATAAGAATATACCTAACCAGATCAATAATCATTGTCCTCATGCAGCAAGAATAGCGATTCAAGCTGGAGCAGCAGGGATCATTGTGTCAAACCATGGAGCACGCCAGCTTGACTATGTTCCAGCCACAATCTCAGCCCTTGAAGAGGTAGATTATTCTCAACTACTACAAACATCAACTTGTGTTCCATGAAAGTGTTTTGTCCTTCAGCTCTGTTCTCGTGTGTTCAGGTTGTCAAAGCAGCACAAGGACGAGTTCCTGTCTTCTTGGATGGTGGTGTTCGTCGTGGAACTGATGTCTTCAAGGCACTTGCACTTGGAGCCTCCGGAATATTTGTAAGCATTCTCTTTCACCATTTACCAGAAAGCTTCTTCAAAACCATTGACAAATAACACAATACAATATTCACAATCCTCTCTCAACCTCAGATTGGAAGACCAGTGGTATTCTCACTAGCTGCTGAAGGAGAAGCTGGAGTCAGAAAGGTGCTTCAAATGCTACGTGATGAGTTTGAGCTAACCATGGCACTAAGTGGGTGCAGGTCTCTCAGTGAAATCACTCGAAACCACATTGTCACTGAATGGGACACTCCACGCCATTTGCCAAGGTTATAAAGAAAACAGAATAAAAAAACAACAACACAGAGCATGTAATGGCTAAACCTATTCATATTCTGATTGGTCACTTAGCTTTTTACTCTGTTATTTATCTCAATACTTGTTTCTCCCTATATCGAATCAAAAACCATGCCTAGAGATTTATGTTCATATATATCTGATATATGTTCTCTGTAATGCTATTTCCTTACTTCTACCTTCAGTCCATTCTTCTTCACAAATCGAAAGAGCACAAAAAAATACTATGCGAGAACATAGATTCAGCTAAAGACATGCTTGTGGGATTTAATCGCTAGAAAGGAAAGATATACAGAAGAATGTAAGAAAAAAGGTCACGAGTTCAATGTTATTAAGCCCAATAATATTAGGGCTTATCATTCGGTATGTATCATTGGGCTCATGAATTTGGTTCTTCATCGCAAGCTTTTTTTTTTTTTTTTCACTCTTGGATTTATGTACTTTCAAAAATAAAGAAAAACAATTGATTTACGAATGATTATCTTCTCTCGAGATTAAGAACGATAATATGGAAGGAAATATAAGGAACACACAAGTTGCTTGTGAATTAGACACACACTACCAATCTGATCTTTGTCCGTATCTACTCCTCTATTCTTATCCTCCAGCTTCTCATCCATATTATCTTTCATTGCCAACAGTTTTTTCACACAAAAAAAAAAAAAAAATCACAAACCAATCAATCCATGCCAAATATTTAACTTTTAACCAAATATAAACGTAGAGATATAAAATCTTTCTTTACCACTCAACACTCTTTATCTCTCCCGAGAGCTTCATTCCCAACAAGGTGTGTGAGTTTCTCTGTTAAGACCAAACATCAGAAAATGGAGATCACAAACGTTACCGAGTATGATGCGATTGCAAAGGAGAAGTTGCCTAAGATGGTATATGACTACTATGCATCTGGTGCAGAAGACCAATGGACTCTTCAAGAAAACAGAAACGCTTTCGCTAGGATCCTGTGAGTTTTATCTTTTCTTTTCTTAAGACAAAATACACTGTTTGTTATTGGTTTTTTTCATGAGATGTGATACATAACTTGGGCTTTCATATATATATATATAGCTTTCGGCCTCGGATTCTGATTGATGTGAGCAAGATTGATATGACAACAACCGTCTTGGGGTTCAAGATCTCGATGCCTATCATGGTTGCTCCTACTGCCATGCAAAAGATGGCTCACCCTGAAGGTATAGACTTACTTAGTTATGTAGAGACTAGAGAGTGAAAACTTGCTTTAGTATCGCTTGAGACAAAGAGTAAAGGCTTGTTCTGATGGAAACTAATGCAGGGGAATATGCTACGGCTAGAGCTGCATCTGCTGCTGGAACCATCATGGTATGTTAATTTATTATCATGAATGATTTCATCCAAACCAAGATTCTTAACCTTTTCAGTGTTTAGAGCTTCTGAATCCACTATCCATTCATAACCATGTTGTCTTTGGTTTGTGTTATTTTTCTTCCTTGATGTATCAGACACTATCATCATGGGCTACTTCCAGCGTTGAAGAAGTTGCTTCTACAGGGCCAGGGATCCGATTCTTCCAGCTCTATGTAAGTTATCTCGACAGCTGATGGTTCATCCGGACAAAGCCGGTCGTACTTGATGGTTTACACATTATGATTGTTCTGAGTAGGTGTACAAGAACAGGAATGTGGTTGAGCAGCTTGTGAGAAGAGCTGAGAGGGCTGGGTTCAAAGCCATTGCTCTAACTGTAGACACCCCAAGGCTAGGCCGCAGAGAGTCTGATATCAAGAACAGGTAAAGCCAACTTAATTGAAGTGTGACAAGAGTTTACTTTGATTTTAATATGAAAACTTTTAGCTAGAAAATATAACGTTCTTCTACTACAGATTCACTTTGCCTCCAAACCTGACATTGAAGAACTTTGAAGGTCTTGACCTCGGAAAGATGGACGAGGTAAGCATCTATCAGATACTATCTAACACTGGTGACTGGATGTGATACTTATACAAGTCTTAAAGAAGACTTGTTATGTTTACGTTTTCTGAGTGGTCCTGAGCCTGTTATGTTTCCACCTGCAGGCCAATGACTCTGGCTTGGCTTCATATGTTGCCGGTCAAATTGACCGTACCTTGAGCTGGAAGGTTAGACAGTAGTTTTAAAGAAAAAAAAAACAAACCTAGAAAGTTGGTTCAGATTGCTCTAACTTTCATTTACACAAACAGGACGTCCAGTGGCTCCAGACAATCACCAAATTGCCGATTCTTGTTAAGGGTGTTCTTACGGGAGAGGATGGTGAGTTACCATCTGAAAAAACAAATGTCTACTAAACTTAAGTCTTCAAAAAATACCAAACCATGTCAAATTATTATAATTATCCTCGTGCAGCAAGGATAGCGGTTCAGGCTGGTGCAGCCGGGATCATTGTGTCAAACCATGGAGCTCGCCAGCTTGACTACGTCCCAGCAACAATCTCAGCACTGGAAGAGGTAGATCATTCTCGACTACGAGTCAATTTTTAGTTGTCAACAAGTGCATATGTCCAATAGTTTCAGCTCTGTTCTCCTGTGTTCAGGTTGTTAAAGCGACACAAGGAAGAATTCCTGTCTTCTTGGATGGTGGTGTTCGACGTGGCACTGATGTCTTCAAGGCACTTGCACTTGGAGCCTCTGGGATATTCGTAAGTATCATATGTCCATTATTCAGAAAGCTCCTTGAAACCATTGACACAGTATTTATAATCTCCTCTCTGAATCTCAATCTTAGATTGGAAGACCAGTGGTATTCTCATTAGCTGCTGAAGGAGAAGCTGGAGTTAGAAAAGTGCTTCAAATGCTACGCGATGAGTTTGAGCTGACCATGGCACTAAGTGGGTGCAGGTCTCTAAAGGAAATCACCCGTAACCACATCACCACCGAATGGGACACTCCACGTCCTCAGGCCAGGTTATAGAAAGAGAACAGCAACAACACAGAGCATGTCATAGCTAAACTTATTCACTTTAGCTTCTACTCTGTTATTTATCTCAAGACTTTTTTCTCCTTCTATCAAATCACAAACCAAGCCTAGAGATTCTGTAATGCTATTTGGCTACTTCTTTCTTCAGATCATTTTCCTTGCTTAAACAATAAAGACAACAAGTTGTCTATTTTAAAATCACCCACACAAACTAGTTTCTTGTGATTCCCAGAGAATAAGATAAACGTGAGCATAGCAATAAACCCAGTGAGAGTAATGATTCCATTCGAACACTATGAAAGGAGAAATTACATTGACGAAGAATTGAAGAAACTGACAATGTACAAGAGAAGAAAGATGAGGATACAAAATCACACACGTCCTACAGAAACATTAACCATTCAAAACATATATTCTTCTTTTTTTTTCATTTATTTAAAACGGCCAAATATCAGATCCACCGGGCTTCTCCACAAGAATCCGATTATACTCCGGCCTCGACGTCTGCAAAAAAATAACAAGAAATGAGCAATCAACATGTGAGAAAATTGCGATCGGAGTCGAAATCGAGATGGTGAAAAGGAATTAGCCACGATTATGGTATGAATTTACCAGATCTTTGAAGATGGCGTAGGTTATGATGACGAAGAGCAGAAACAGGATCTCAAACTCAGCTAATCGGAAGAAATGGAATACTGAGTCAACAAACCGAGTCAGAAGAGAGTCGTCCCTCCTCATACCGGCTCGATTCGTTCCAGCACGTCGGCCGATCATCCTTGATAAAAAATCCTCCCGCCGGCTATGATCACAAACCACCGTCGTGTCTCGTTAGTTCTCTCTCTCGAGTCTTACAGGCGAGAGTTTGTTATCCGTCGGAGAATAAGAAAATAAAAAGTCTGTTATTCTAAGGTGGCTTGGCTCCTGGACTAGAGGAAATTCTAATGGGCCTTATATCACTAAAGCCTTGTACAACTTATGACAATCTGGGCCATTTCGTTTTAGGCCGTTTACTTTTAACGATTACTAAATAAAAGCGAAACGTAGAAGCGACCAGGTGTTCACCTCAGTATAGAACAGACTACACGTTGTTATACAGTGGAACAAAGAAACGACAAGGTGTTCAATCCAGTACAGAACAGACTGCACGTTTTTATTCAACGTTTTACCCATTTGCAGAATCTGGGCCGTTGGTTTAAAGAACACGGCGAATCCGGACAGTCGAAATTTACTGTGTTTGACTCGAGTTCTTTCTTTCTACATTCCGACATCAGATCGCCGAGTTTCGCACTTGTCTCCTTTTTCAGGTACGAATTAAACTGAGACTGGATCTTGTTTAAATTAGGATACAAGTCAGAATTGTGCTCGAAATTAGTCTTATTTGTATCGCAGTTAGTTTTATCTCATTGTGTTCCACGTTTGATCAGCTCTGTAAAAGTGAATCTTGGGGTTTTGATTGATGGAACTTGTACTGGCTTGTCAAATATATAGAGATGGATTGGCAAGGGCAAAAACTGGCGGAAGAGCTGATGCAAAACCTGCTATTAGTATTTGGTGGTGTTGCTTTGATTGCTGGATATGCAACGTCTTCGTTCCGGACAATGATGCTGATCTATGCCGGAGCTATGCTTCTTACAACTATCATCACTGTCCCTAACTGGCCTTTCTTCAATCGTCATCCCCTCAAATGGTTAAGATCCAATCGAAGCAGAGAAGTATCCGAAACCAGAACTAACTCACGTGACTTTGAAGAAGATAAAGAATTAAGCATTATTAGGTTTTGATTCTTTCTACTTCTCTGTTGTGGTGTTTCAATGTTGTCTCTGATTTAGCTATGTTCTTCTTCTTTTTTGAAACATTTTGTTTGGTTACCTTCATAGACCCTTTTAATGTAATGAGATATTCAAAATTTGCAAAGCTTGGTGAAAGCATTAGTTTCTCGGATTAATTTATGTTTGTGCTAAGACGTTCTTGATTACTTGCGCGATAAGTTGTTTAAGATTGGATTATAGCCATAGCCAATATGGCTCTTTCCAAGATTGGTTAATTTTAGGTATATGTTGAGGCTTGCAATATTTAAGTCTTATCTGAAACTGAAACTTGGTAGGTTAAATCGTATTTGTTCACTGAAAGGATCTCTGTGTTGAACGCAGGATTCTTCACTTTGGCAGCCTTAATGTATTGATTAGCAGACATTTATTTCTGCACGGAACCTTGTCAGAAGTTGAAGTGCCAATATGTCGGCGGATGTATTTGGCAGCCTCTCACTTCTCTCGTTGACCATATTAGGTTTTCAATCCTCATAAGAAGAAGCATCGTTTTCATGTCATTAAAGAGATGATGAGGAGAGTTTGTTAAAAGAGAAGATATCTTCTTCTTCTTCTTCTTCTTGATAATCAGTGAGTGCCCTATGAGACTGGGTTTGTGTTACGTTGACGGTCACGTGGATGTATCCATCTCTGGCCTTCAAAACCTCTAATACGTCCGTTTATGCGCGTGGCCGATTGCGACATTTTATCTCTTTAGGGAATATGACGATAAAGAAAGCAAATTGATTTAAGTTAAACCCCATAAATAAAGGAAAAGAAACAAAAAGAAAAAACCAGATTGGTCTTCTTTATCCATTTTGTGGCTTTCAATCATGTGCTAAGCTTTCATATCATCTTAAGCGGTCCATGGTGACTTGCCTCCAGACAGATATCTTTTGTCACGATATTGCAAGGTATCCAAACTAATTAATAGCTAAACTGTAATTACATGCTAATTATATCTAAAATATCTCGAATTGCCCAGCATCGGTTTGTGAAATATACAGATATATATATATATATATATATGTATATATATATATATATTGATCAGCATCTGTTTTTGGTTTTTGGATTGAAAGGAAATGGAGCCCCTACAAAAGAGTATTGTGATATTAGGAGATTTCGGATGAACTTTTAAAGCGTGAATTAGAGAGAAAAAAAAACTAAAGCAAACGCTCTTTTCTCTAGATTTTTAAAAAAAAAAAAATCGTGCGAATGAATAATTAAATATCCTAAAACATTTATATAGAAATCTTAAAACAGAAATTATGAGAATGCTTCTGTTTCTGTCAATACCACACAAGTGCTCACTCTACGAGTATGGCCCTTAACACTAAAATATATCACTCAATTTAACCGTACTTAGCATACTTCTCCATAGCACTAATTTCAAGTCACTTTGAACAAAGAATAGCTTACGTAAATTTAAAATCTCAAATCAAACAGAATAAGTATATGAACAAGACAACAACTAATAAGGATAACGGGTAACATCCTAATCATTGTACATAAAATATTTTTTTGTAAAAGTCGATAAAATTATAATTTATTTCACCATCTAATAATAAGGATAATGTGTAACAATCCTAATCAGTGTATGTGTGATATTCACGTGAACATTCAAAGATTATGACGGATGTTAAGAGTGAGATAATGATATAAAATTTACAAAAAATAAAATAAAAAAATGTACTACTACATTCCGTCGAAAAAAATAGAGTGTACTATAGAATAAATATATACTAATATTATTATTTTAAAAAAAACATCATAAATCTAAAAAACATGATTGGCCTATCTTAACGTTGAAAGGTCGACCTCCACACAACACAAAATCCCCCAGCTGTTTAGTGCTGTTGGTTTCTTTCTGGGGAGCTTTACATTATATAAATAAATAATGTATTTATTCAGCATCAAACATAGTAGTTTATTAAGAAGGATGATATCCAAGTAAAATTCGAATCCGTATTATGAGATCGATGACTTTAATATCTGGTAGTTACTAGTTAGTTAGGATCGTGTGTATATCTGCTAACGTTTTGGAGGTTTAAGTAATGTGGCATGCATTATTGGTCTTCTTTATCTTTGTTATAATATATGAGGCACGATTATAGTGGTATACATCATCTCGTTCGTCACTCTCCCCAATTTTTCACATTAAAATATATAGATATATATATATATATATATATATAATATACATATTTTGTTTCTATTTGTTGCAAGATTAATCATTTCTCGCTTTTATCCACAATAACGATCTTATGCTAATAATGAATGAACACGTGCCCCATTATTAACCATAATCCATTGGAGCCAAGAAAGTAATTATCTCTTAGTGTCCTCTATTATTTGTTACTTTGATCGACGACAACTGCAGCAGTACGAAATAAACGAATAGATAATTCTGTTTGCGTTCCATATACTGAAAATGACGACTTATTAGATACAGTAGTACCTTTGAGATAGTATTGATAAACGTATTTATATGAAAAATATAGTTTCGATATATTTGGGAATAAGGCGAGATAAGTCACACTACCTGTTTTTTTCTAAGAAAATCTACGAATTTGACTATGATATATAGTTCGAGTTTATCAACTTATTATACACACATTTTTCATAAACGTAACACACAATTTCATTTTACACACACACACATCTTTATTTTTATTTTATATACGCATCCTTTTTCCTTAACTTCCCAATATAACACATGTAAAAGCTCAATATATATATATATATAGTAGCTTTACTAGAACGCTATATACACTTTAATTATTAAATTCAAATAGTTGAAAGCTTAGCATAGGGGTCCCCTGAATATTTCTTGTTACTCTATGATACATTATTTTCTTTTGTATTTTTGGATCAACTCAATGATCAATGTACCATAGCTAGCATTTGGTAGTTTTGGTTTGATGGCTGCTGGTCATAATTAACATATGCGGCCATTTGCCACGTGGTTTTAGTTTGCTCACATATAAAAATATAAGTATTATTATTTTATACCGACATACATTGTCAATAAGAATATCCTTGGACATTTCATTAAGCTAATCATTTGGTGTCTCTTTTTTTTTTTAATAACTAGAGTTCTTGACATGTGGCATAATCTTTTTTAGTTCGGCTACTAAAATTTGTTAAATGTAAGTCATTCTTTTGTAGCAGAAATTGGAACTTGGAATCTAAAACTCAACTTCGCCGAATGGAATGATAACCAAGATCTAATGCGTTATGTAACCATAACTTTAAATTTTTATTTAAAAGTAAAAACTAATATCGAAGCAAAAGAGCTATAGTTTATAGAAATCAGATTTTTCGAAAGAAAAGGATTACACTATGTTTGCATGATATTTAAAGTAGGTCCATTCATATAATTTTCGGTTCGGCAAAAAATACCATAAAAATTTTGGTGTTTCGTCATTTTCGCTAACAGTTACATGATGTTTGCAAAAAAATTATTCCGTGCATGTATAGGTTTTAAATTAATGTTTTCATAAGAGGAACATACATTATAAAAGTCTCGAGAACAACAATAAACTCCTAATATTATTTGTTGTGGTCTCTCCTATTCGCCGAAGAGCCAGAATAAAGCGCCGCAAAACTACTCAATCGCTAGTTCACACGAGTGAACTATTAACTCAGAAAAAGGATAGAGTGAGACAGTTTATAATGTAAAAAAAAATATCTATAGTCCCTATATATAGACTTGGATCATTACTTTTAGCTAGCTAGGTTATCAATAATTAAAAAAATTACTACTAGGATTTAATTGATTATTTGTATTTTGTACGAAATTATAGAATGGTATAGTTATTTTTTGGCTCGTTGCATTTTTTTTACAATCATACAAGTGCTGAAGTGCATATATAATCGTAAGTTATGCTCGATAATTCCGCTATTCCGGCAATGCTATGTTACTACAAAATTAAGAAATATTTTTATATACGTTTATTATTTTTAATAGAATATGGACCATCATTATGGAAAGATCCGCCCCTTCGCCATATTAAGATGGATACAAAGTCTAACGTTATGGGAATAATGTTAAAGCACACATTTGCTATATGGAACCTTACAATACCAGCCACGTGTTTTGTATATTGATAGCTAAGAATAAGAAGCCTTTACAATAAATTCATAAAATACTTTTCGATATAAGGAAACTGTTATAAACCAGAGTATAAAGGTTTATATCTCAACAAAAACAAAAATATCACATGTTAACATTAATTCTACGATTTATTAAAAAATAAAAAATAATAAGTTCTACGAATCACAGTGCCTGATTTTGTAGTCTAAATAAGGTAAGAGTAGTAGTAACTGCCAATGTATGAAAGGAAAGCACAAAGTGCCAACCTTCCACTAAAAGAAAGTAGTTAAGCGTGAATGAGTTGGGAGAAATGTCACCACCTTCTACTACTTTGGATAAATAGTGTGAGCATCTAATTGTTGGCTTCAATATATTACACCTTATATATATTTTGGGGTTATTATATTATATTCATTATAAAAACTGAAACGTGGACGGCTGGAATCAACTGTCTTAAGTATTGTAATTGCCATGCAACCCACCGCATGATTTCTCCCGATCCAATGATGTTTTTTTCCGGATTAAATTTTACATCCAATCATCAACCTTCGCATTTCTTATGTAGTCTCTTACAATATTCACACTTAAAACTTTCATAGATACACTCGACATTAGAAAAAAACCCACACACAAACGAGCATTTAAAAAAAAAAAAAAAATTGTTAAAGCACAAATGGTCGGTTAAAATTTCCACAATATTTTTAGAAATATCGACCATCTTTAATTAATAGTAATTAAAAAAAAAAATCAATCCTTTATGAACATGAATCTCATGCCGCAACTAAGACAATCAATTGGATTATGTTGGAAATCAATTGTATTATTACATCGCAATTAAGTATGTTGAAAATCTTGTTGTCTTCAAAAAAAAAAAAAAAAAAAAAAAAAAAAAACTATTTGTAGAGACAATTTTATGTTTATTATCTGTATTAAGTTTTAATCTTACTTCATCATTTTACGTATATTCTTTTGTCTATACAATATTTGTTTTTGGGTTTAAACGATCAATGGTATATATTATTTGTAAAGATAGTTTATTTAAAAATCACATTAAGTGTATTTTATGTCAAGTCCCTAAACACCATTGATAGTATATAGTTATATATACACTATAATTGTATTCCAGCAAGAAAACTATTAGTGGGTTTCTAGCTATAATATTGTCTGAGAACGTGAACAAACAAACAAATTAAGAATCCACCATATGAAGATATTAGATATCGCCAAGTTGGCCAAATATTAATATTTCTTTTTGACATTTTTCCAAAATCATGTATGACTCTTGTCTTAACACTTTTTGGTGTTTGAGATATTTTCGTGTAAACGTGAAAGTGAACTAATGTGAAAGTGAACTAATATGACTTAGTCTGTGCTTTTTTTGCTCACCATTACCCAATTAACTATCGCCTCTTATCCTATATCAGTATATATATATATATACATATACGCACACACACATATATATATGCCCAAATCCATATTTTAATTTTTTTTGTAATTAACCACAAAAAATGTTTAAATTTTCAACCCACAATTTTTCGATAAAAAGCTAAAGTAATAATTCTAAAACGTATTCTGTATGTATTGGTGTTATGCTTAAATAAGTATACATTGTTAACATTTCCGAAACCTCTTTAAAAAGTAATAATTTATTTAAATAGATCAATACGAATATACGATTAACGTGTACGTGTACGTAAAACTTGAAAAGATTATATATATATATCCCGAATTAAAGTTGATAAATGACAACAAATGTAAATTATTGCAAACCAATAACTTTGGAAATGTCATAATCTCAAAACACCGAAACACTCTTTCGGAGCAGTTGACTTTGCTTCTTTGTTTATATATTTATTTTCTTCAAACGATCAAAGATCACCCTATCAGATTAAGTGTTACATCTTAAAGTATTTGAAACATGTAAAAAAAAAACCTTATTTGATAAGAATAATGCCGTTAATTTCGTCACAATTCCACTAGTTTTGATTGGTCTCTCCACTGTGTTACCACCCACCACTCACATAACCAATGTTTCCAAAATGACAAAATGTTTTTAATACGGGACATGACAACAACCGATTACTTAATTTCCTTTAGTCTTCAAGTAGGTTAATAACAAGTCATATTCAAATTACTTACTTACTCTTTTTTGACGTGGGTTAACTTCACTCGTTGGTTTCTATTTCCAAATTGACTGAAATTGACTTTGATGACTCTCTTCCATGCAAAATACCAAGAATTGACTAACTAAATTTTATACGGCGTGTGATTTGGTTATTAACTTTAGTTTTAAAGTCCAAAAGTTTACTTGAATCTTGTCTTCCTTTCATTGGTCTATAATTTTAAATTATATAATCATTGAAAAATATGTTTTTACCAATAAAATCTCTTGGTGATGACACAAGCCAGAAAACGTTATCGGAAAAGGTGAAAAAAGAAAAATAAAAAAATCATAGACAAAATGATATTTTAAATCGAATAAAATGTTCCTTAATTCATGCGAGATATACATATGTACACAGTACATATATAAACATAAATATGAGTTTAAATATTTATATACTTCTCATTATGATGAACAATAAGTGAAAGAATAACAGAAACCAGCTGAGCTCGAACGGCTAGGCTACCCCCACAGCCCAAAAGCTACAAGCTGGTCCCTCAAAATCTTTCAGATTTCTAGATTGACCCCAAAAAAAAGGGAACTAGCAAACCGCACCCAAAGAGAGAAAAAAAAACAAAGAAACAGAGGAAAAAAAAAAAAAAAAAAACAAGAGGAGCAGATTCCGGGGACGTATATGCAGAGCATCCCACTGGTAAATCCCTCTCTCTTTTTTTCTTCTAGAAGCTTCTTCATAATGTATACAATGTATTCGTGTGTATATACACATAACACTCACACCTGTTGCTTTGCCAAGTCATTAGCGCCGATGAATGTACCGTGAAATCCGTACGGAACCCTTGACGGAAGTTTAACCGTTGCTTCAACCTCTAAGCTAACGGCGTTTACTATCTGTAACTCCGATTTCCATGTCTTCTCGTCGTGAACGAAACAGAGGATGTAGCCTTCGTCTTCTCCTCCGTTGGACTCGTCTCCAGGGAGAAACAGAGGCTCTCCTCCGTAACGGTTATCACCGTAGAGATGTTTCTTGACTTCTCCGGTGGAGAGATCAACTTTGGCGAATCCAGAGACTTTAGGCCATGGCTCAGCTAGGGCGAGGTAAGCGAATTTGGTTTTACGCCCGAGCATGTTTCGGTTGACCATCCCTGCTTCGAGGTTTACTTGTTGGTCTTCGTCGGAAATGATCGGACGGCGAGTTGATTCTCCGGTTTTGAGGTTCAGGCGGATTTCAGAGAGGACACTCTTGAGATTCTCATCGGACTCGTTGAAAATTGAGTCCGGTGGAGTCATACATGACCCGATCACGACGACCTCCTCTGTTTCTGGCTCCTCCCAAGCGTTCCAGAGATGGAAGCAGAAGCAATCCGGCGCATCAATCCACTTAATTTGCGATGAATCTTCGGCGTATTTGTCTAAAATTCCGAATCTTGACACCTTGTTCTTGTCGTAGACCACCGGAGAGCCACCACGAATCATCTCCGGCAGCTTGAAAACGACTTGTTGGTCCGGTATCACCACGAATTTCTCTGTAATGGCGAAATCGTGCATCATCGTTGGCTGATCAAGCTGGATCTCCACGTCCGGGGATTTCGTTCCGTCCGGCGAGAATCGGAAGTATTTCAGGTACGGCTTTGAAACGACGTCGTAGCTCAAAGCGAAGAGTTCGCCGGATTCCGGGTCGACTTTCGGGTGGGCAATCATTGTGGATTCCAATTGCCCGTCAAAATTGAACCGACCAACGGTTTTCAGGTCTCCACCGGGAGTGATCCGCACTTGGTAAGGCAAATCGTCTTCCGACATCGCCAATAACCGGCCGTTGAAATAAACCAAACCGGCGTTGGCTACGCCGGTTCCGTGGGCTGGGTCGACTAAACCGGCTGCAGCTCTGGCGTAGAATAGCATAAGTCGGGCAATACCGGTGTGGCCGTGAAGTTCACCGATGGCTTTGGGGAAAACCGGTCGACCCAATTCACGCTCCTGAACAAATCGGTTTGTCTGAGTAAACCGGCAAGCGTAGCTAGCTGAACCTTCTTCAAACTTAACGGCGTGAACCATCCCGTCTCCGTCGAAGAAGTGATGACCAGTCACCGGCTCGTGAAGTGGGTTAGCTCCGTTGCGCACATACACTCCTTTGATGGAATCCGGTATATTTCCGACCACCGGAAGATTACGCCGGACGGGCTGTTCATTGACCGGAGCAAAATTTCCGGCGATCTGGTGACTAGGATCGGCGGTTTTAGGAAGCGGGTGTTGTCGTTCGTGGCTGACGAGGAAACCCTCCGCCGCGTCCAACGCAGCCGCAGCTGCTCTCTGGAACAAATTCATATGTTTAGTGTCGGAATCTTTGGCTTTGGGATTAACAACAATGGCGGGAGAGTTGGATGATTGCTTGGGGAAATGGAGAGCGGGAGGAGTGTGAAGCGCAGAAGAAACATTAAGCTTTCGTTGGACACGACTTGTCATGGGTATAGAGCAACAATAACTCAAGTCGGAGCTCTGAGAAGACGATAATGGCGGCTGAGTATGATTGCCACCAACCCATCCCCGAGAAACCGCCGCCGTCGCCGTGAAAGAAGCCATTTTGTAAGTATGCCCAATCAGTATTTGGTGATTAAAGTGAGAGTTCGATTTGAGATTTGTAAAGCTCTGTTTTGTTTGTTAAGTGGAGAAGAGAAGAGAAGAGAGAAGCGAGAGTTGGTTTGAGAGCGATGAAGTGTTAAGGGTTTATATAAACCGGGAGGTGGGTAACGAGAATGGTGGGTCCCATCTGTGTGGCCACGTGTTGAATCGGCGAGAGGGTGAGGAATGGAGTGAGTGGGTTTTATGAGAAAAAGGGTACTTTGGGAACCCAAAAAAAAACAGAGTAATATGTTATGGTTCAAAGTTGAGACCTTTCACACATAGACAAATGCATCCACTTCGATCTTTAACTCTCTTTGTCTTTTTTTTTTTTTTGTGGCTTCTTCTGTTTCTAAGTTTGGTAACAAAAGCTACTAATCTTTGGCAACTTGAAGATGTTTGTCGTCAAAATCTCTACTATTGTAAAATGTATTCTCTTGAGATCGATCGGGTATTCTAATCATTGTTTGTCTACTTGTGATTTTTTTTGTTTGCCTGTTGTAACATCAAATTAGTGTGGAGACAAATCCCAATATAATATGTAATTCACCTAAAATATTGATATAAAAATATAACTTGTTTTTTCTCCAACAAAATCACCATATATAAAAATGGCGGTAAGTGATTTCTTTATTAGGGAGAGCTATTTGGGAACCATTGAACTTACATTGAAAATAGGTTAGGTCGCTGGATTCAGTGATATCAGGTTGGTAGAATCCGTCATGAACGCAACATCAATCATCGAAGATTGAAATCAAACACTTCATCTGCCAAAATAGAAAAGGAAAGCTTCTACAACTAGCTTTTAGCCCAAGCATCTGGATCTTGTCCTCCAATACTATTATTGTCCATCCGTGTCCTCTTAGTTTTTTCATTCTCTCCCGCAAAGAGCCATCTACTTGGCAACCATTCGAAAAATATGCCATCCCCTATGGAGCCAAATTTAAAAGATAAATTTAAATAACTAAAACATGCATGGTTTATATTATTTTCGTCGATGTGCCATTAATTTATCAGGTTTTTTATTTATTATTATTATTATTATTATAAAGGGCTTAATTTATCAGAGTTCAAACTCGTCAAATGCAGGTTTTTTGTTAAAAATATAAAACTGCATGTTATTGACAGAATAATAGTATGTGTGTATATATATATACACATATATATACATTTAGTGTCAATGTAATGTTTCATTAATTACAATCATCAACTTGGCTTATGTCGTGGCTCTAAGAGTTTTTTGTTTGCAGACTCCAACTTGTCCTATTCATCTCCACATGAAAATATCTTAACACTTTCCATTATTATGTTTCATTGTATGATATACCATATGGTCTAGCTAGTAGTATTACAATTTAAAGAAAAAGAGTAATACAAGTATTGGAATGTTATTGGCTCGTCCTTTTGCTGGATCCCTTGAGTCAAGAGATTGTGTTCATACAATAGATCCGTCCGTGCTTAATTGTTTAAATCGTGTTTGTTTTTGGGTATATATACATTTTTCAACTGTAGGGACGCAACAACACAAACACTTCGTAATCTCATTATAAATCTCATACCATTTTGTAACTTAACAAGTCCGAAACTTTTGAAAGCCTAAAATAAATAGCAACGCAAATGTACACATGCAAAATTCTTGTGCCCTGGTCTCTATTTAATTACACAATTAAATTGGGTACCCAAAAATCTTTATCAACCAATTGGGTAAACTAGTCTAATTACCCTTGAAACCAGTTACCCAAAAACCATAACTTATAGAAATGAACAAAATCGTTAATTGACCACTAATACTCTAAGCACGCAACTTTTCAAAAGTCGGTGTGTTACATCATATAACTTGACCTCTAGGATATTAACTTTGCATTGACTGTAGTGATAATGTTTTTTTTTTTTTTGCCCTTTTTCACTCGGATTTTGGTTGACGAGATCTATAGAGATATTCGACCACTCCTTTTTCTATTGGGTCGACTCTCAACAGGGATTCTTATATTTATGTTTTTTTTTTGTCACCAGATTCTTACATTTACGTTTAAATAAATCTACCCAAATACTTGTTTATTTTTTTACTGGCAACAAGTATTAACCGAAATGTATTACTTTTAAATCATATTTTTGGATGTATATTTGTTTGTTTACATAATATGTTAAGTATGTACATATTATCTAAGTAAAGTTATGATATATATACATGGATGGTTGCAATTAAAAGTCTAAGCACAAATATATGTAATATTTAATTTGTATTAATAATCATAGTTAGTACGAATTCTCAAACGCTATTATATATGATGAAATTACTAGAATTAGAAGAATCTTGAATTTGTGGGTATTATATGTCGACACATACATTAATTAACGAAACAAACTTCGTGTATTATATAACGAAGAAACAAACTTCACGTACGTATTATTTTTCTAGAAACTCCGCCTAATAGTTTAATAGAAAAGAAGCATATAAAAATCGAAAGGAAGAATCCCTACACCAAACCAACTTTGTATAATCATGATATGGCCTCGTGTAACAACCAAAATTTACATTATAAAATTATGTGTATTTGGACATTTTCTTAAAGGAAAAAAAATAAAATTGATAAAATAAGAAAAAACAACACGTAAAAAGATGAGTAAAAGGACGTTTGGGTCTGTATTGTCTCATTAATCTCCGATTGGACCATTGTGTCGTCTATCTTTCTTTATTTTTTTTTCTTTTGGTTAGAGAAGTGAAATCAAATTGGTTTGGTACGTCGTTAGTGAAGAGGACACGTTTTAGAGTTAGCCCGCGTCTTTGCCTCATAATCGAGTTCTCCCATATAACACGTGTCATCCTTCTCTTTCTCATTTCTCTCCATCACGCTTGATTTATTTTTTTCTCTTTTTATCTTTGCCTTTTTCATATCATTTCTTCTTTTCCTTTCTATTTTTTTTTTTTAACAAATAAAAATCTAACTAACTGTTTAACGAGAAGAAGTTGCATGCTAATCTTTGAATAAACTATTAAACCCGTATCCGTTGACGACCAAATAACTTTTAATTTCATATTGGTAAATGAAAGGAAATATTCAAATTTTGAATTTACAGTCGAATCCAACTCTTGTCGATTATGTGGATGCATCCAAATTTCCGTAGTTTTCCGGTTATTCTCGTAAGATAATACAAATTAATCATTCACATAAGCTCCATTTGATTTATACGACTAAAAACACAATTATATAAGAAAAGTAAAATTTGAAGGTAAAGAATCATATTCAAATCATAGAGAAATGCCACTACTTTATTTTGTATTTAATAGGTTTGTTATTATCTTCAACCGTCAAAGTTAGGTATAATCTTTTTTTCTTCTAAACATTATTAGGTATAATCTTTTTATTCATCTTCACTTATATATATTCTTTTCCCGGCAGCCACTTATATATAATTATGGTCTCAAATGGATCTAAATGGTAATACACGTTTCCTCGACAACTCGGTTTAGCGATAAGCCCTTGTGGACTTCACATAATCTTATGTTCGAAAAACAATTGTATACGCATCCTAAATTTTCTCAAGACTTTCCTACCTAAAGATATTTATTTCTTACTATAGAATTCAGTCACACACACTTTCGAGTTTTGAGCAATGATTATGACTTTGAAGCAGTACTACTAATATTAATCACTAAATTACAAACTTTTGCTAAATTTAAAGATTGATAAAAAATTATAATTTACATTATAATTTGAAAGCATAATGAGTAAAGAACTAAAGAGTTCATTGCTCTTGTTTATGGTAGAAATACCTATGTAAATGTCATTATTTTATGAAAATATGAAGAATTATGTTTCCTTGACTACCAATAAAACATAATCAGTACCGCGGGTTAAATTATAATTTAATATATGTATTTGTTTCCCGTGATTTAACATATGTATATAAGCTTTTGCTTTGCTACCACGTCCTACAATATAATGTCGCTAGAAAAAAGTAACAAAAAAAGAATTATATAGCCTCAACTAAAAAAATAATTCTAAGTGGGATTTTTTGTCTCGTTTGATTAGAGTCATCCATGACTCAATTAAAGCCCCCATGAAAAGTGGAGGAGGGATTAAAAAAATAGGAACAATAATATATAATGTAAAATAAACGGTTGATTCGATCATCCTTATGATTTTTTAATTTATATATAACTTCAATCATGGTTGTGATCTTAACCATCCTCACTTTTTAGTTTTATAATTTATAGAAAAAGATACAAAAATATATCATAAGTTATCGCCACGTCAGTTTTATCGACACCTCATTCATATTTTGAGTGTATAGATCTCTTAAATATTTATGTGGTTTGTACATGACACGATGCATTTATACATACATCTATTATCTATACAACTGATGTATTTATGTATCTATGTATACGTAACATGATTTCGGGAAAGGTGGTGAAGATGTTGTGTTTAACGGACGAGTTCGTGGCTCACGAACCACGAGACACCTAATCGATAATTGTATATGATGAAAAAAAGATTTTCTTGTAGCTAGAGTATATATACTGTATATACTTAAACAAAAATATATAGTTATTTTATTGCACTTTAATCTTCATATTTTAAAAATCATAAAGATTCAGCTGATTAACAAAAAAAAAAATAATACTAAATATATATTTATCTTTTTTCTGTTAACTTGTTTAACATGTTCTTAACTATGATTCAAGCGGTAAATAAAATTTTCCTTTTTTGTAAAATTTGTCAAATACGTGTGATTTCACCGAATATATAAATGGGTCAGTAACGAGTTTTAGTTTTATTGATGATAAAATATATATTATGAGTACCCTAAACACAGAAAAACCAGTATTTTCTATATTAAATATAAGAAAAATGTGATAATTTTTGAATCTATACTTGTCTTCATCTTTTTTCAACGTACAATTAAGAAGAATATGGACATTATGTGCTCCATATTTTGACGCTTTTGAAAGTAGCATGAAGTTGGATCAATACTACAAAACTTGAACTAATAACTGAATGCTGAAGACAAATAAGAACTAACAAGTGTAACTTTATATATATTAATAGGATACGCTTGAACTGAAAACGGAATGCTGAAACCAAACAAGAAAGTATAACTTTATATTTTTGTTAATGAAAAACAGAAATTCTTATCCTTCTTCGAATGGAATATTGTCAGAACCCTAATCGATTAGACGTGGTTCCATAGTTTCTATTTTTTCGTGGGTCAAAGGTCGACTCGTTCACGTCACATGTCACATTAATAATTGTGTGCTCCAATTATATCCGATATAACAATTCTGCGTATAATTGAGATATTGTGTAACATCTCTAATCCGACACTATGTGGGCACTGGGCACTTATAAGACTCTATTTTTTTTTTTGCTTATCTGTTAATTTGCTATGTTTCTATTACATATATACATTTATTAAACATAGCATTTGTTTGTAAAAATTCAAACGTGACATAACTAATATCGAACGGTGCTCCTTCGGGGACATCCGGCTTAATATTTTTTTCAACAAAAAGAAGATATGTAATCCTTATTATTAAAAGAAAAAAAGAAGAAGATATGTAACGGTAACATTTTGTCGAAGTCCTTAAAAACATTTCTATAGAAGTCTTTGAAAACATTCTATGGGTAGTCTTTTTTTATTGAGAAACTGTCTAATAAAAAATAAAAAATAATTATAAAGTAAAAAAGAGAGTGTAGAAAATCTTTTAAATAAGAAGGTATGGCTGATAAAAAAAATTAGTTTATAGAAGTCCTTGAAAACATTTCTATGGGTAGTCTTTTTTTATTGAGAAACTGTCTAATAAAAATAAAAAATAATTATAAAGTAAAAAAGAGAGTGTAGAAAATCTTTTAAATAAGAAGTTATGGCTGATAAAAAAATTAGTTTATAGAAGTCCTTGAAAACATTTCTATCGGCAGTCTTTTTTTATTGAGAAATTGTCTAATACAAAATAAAAAAATAATTATAAAGTAAAAAAGAGAATGTTTAAATAAGAAGTTCTGGCTGATAAAAAAAATAGTTTAATCAACAAATGATAACTATCATAATATTATTTGTTATTTTTATTACCTAAAATTTAATTTAATAATAAAACTATATAAAAGAAATAATATTATTTTGTTGGTGAAAAACTCGTAAGATCTCTCCACGGGTGAAGATGCTCTAACATTTATATTATAAGGTGTTCCTCTATAATTTACGGCGAACCTCAACAAAATATAATTGCGGGTGAAAGAGTAAAAAATCTCCGTTCTGGATACGTGTACACTGCATACTGGACGACATCAACCCGACAGAAGAATTCGTATCCATGTGTTGCGCACGCACTTGTCAGACTATTAGATGTCATAACGCAGCGCAGTTTCAATTTAATTTTGTTTTCTCATTCATTTTTCTCTTTTTGTATTTTCCTGTATAGTGTTACGAATTTATCGTCGAAACTAACATAAGACCAAAAATCATGTACATAAGAAGAGTTTAATTATGGTTTAGTTCATCTATTGCCAATCAAATTTGAATTTGAAACCTATGATCATTAATCACACTGTATATAGAGTGACAATGAGATTGATATTATTTGGATATACCTGATATTTGAATGGAATTTTATTTATTTATTGTTAAATAATAATATTTTTAAAACATGTAATACATTAATTTAAATTCGGATTATAACTCGGATTATAACGCAATAACAACAGTAGCACAAGTCATTACACTGTCACCACATATGCTGATCATTTGTGTTAAACTGGTTTTGAATAAATCTTAAAATTTGAATATAATGCAAAATCGTAAAATACTTTGAATATCTAGAAATTCATACAAATGATGAAAACTGCATTGAAGTAATGAAGTTTTAGTTGATCACTTAAGTTTGATAAGAGAGTACACATGAAAATTAGAACTAATAAAGATTAAATTTGTTTATAATTAAAAGTGCTTCGTATACAAATTGCATGTCTTGTGGTCTATATACCATTATATATATATATATATACTATATATGATAGTCCGCGTTATACACAGTATTAAGATATTTGTAACGTTAGTTTACGTAGTATTAATTAGTTATATGGTATAATTAAATTCTTAAAGAATTTATTTTGAAATAAGAAAATTATGGATATGTTAGTTATATGCATATTTTACTTGCACATATATTAATTTTGATTTTTAACTGGTTTAAACTTATACATTGATAGTTTATTTGATTAATGTTTATTTATAGTGTAATGTTTCCATAGAATAAATATTATTAATAAAATTGATGATGACAAAATACTAATTATAAAATTTTTAATTTAGAAAAATATAAAAGTTAATGTAAAGTTTTGTAAGTCTAACAAATCTATGTCTATTTTACATCAAAATAATTATTGATCATGTATATTAAGAATGTAAATTAGTTGTAGCTAAGCACTAGATATCTTTTGACAAATCCAACCAAAAAAAAAAGATATCTTTTCACAAAGATACTCTTGAACATATCATACTAGATTTTTTTCTTTCATTACTTGTATAATAGTAAACGCTGTAAATAAGCATTAAAGAAAATATTTTATTGTAAAAAAATATTTTTTATATATAACTAGATTAGGACCTGCCGACGGGCGAGTTTTTTGGTGAGTTTTTTAATTTTAAAATAAATTATAATTAAGCAAAAATATTAAGTTCAAAATTTGTGGTTAATGATATATGTTAAACTTGTTTAGGACAAAACATATAAAAAAAACATGTTTCAGTAGAAAAGAGTATTATTTATATAAGCTTTTTTTTACTTAAATAAATTAATTTAAATTTATAAATTACAATTTTATTATTAACATAATAAAACTTGGACAACGTCTAATAATTTTTTTTTCATCTTATCTTTCCATACTGACACTTTTACTCACCAAAGTTTTTCCGTCACTAGCGCTCAATTTTTATTTAATATTTTGGACTCTATTTTTGAAGACGTTTAGTTCTCGAAGTCTCTTTTTTTTAATCTTTTAATTATCATCCACTATTATCTTGAATTTCTACTATAAATCCCACCG
Source organism: Barbarea vulgaris (assembly GCA_963667165.1). Classification (NCBI taxonomy): domain Eukaryota; kingdom Viridiplantae; phylum Streptophyta; class Magnoliopsida; order Brassicales; family Brassicaceae; genus Barbarea; species Barbarea vulgaris. The sequence goes on from OY763893.1 coordinate 5,306,348, forward strand.
TCTTTGTCTTCCTCTGAATCCAAATTTTTGTAAAATTTGTAAATATAATAAAATTTAACATAACAAAAAATATAAAGTAAAAATTAAAAATTACATATTTTAGTATTTAATTTAATTTTACTTATGATATTTTCAGTTAAGCTAACTACATTTAGTTAAAAACGCATTTTGCGTTCAATTGCTTCTTTATTTTATTATGTTTCATGTATGTAAAAGGGAATTAACGCGTATATATATATATAAGTATGCGTGCGTGTGCTCACATATCACATACTTTACTTTACTATATTTGAAACTTGGCCTTCAATCTATAGTTTGTTATTACTTTTTCATCTTTTTGTCACGTGCAGTAATCTTCCTATGGAAAATGCGTAGTATAGGCATTTATTACCGTTGTTAATCAAAGGTTTTAATGCTTTTACTTCAATAAAATATGTGGTTGGTGATGGATTTGTAATAGTAGTTCATTTTTTATTCTGTTTGGACATATTGGGGATCAAATATTTTCATCAACGGATTTTCATTGTTATCGGTTTTAAATATATGATAGATACCATAGACTAGTCTTGGTTTCAATATATGGGATTAAGTCTGGAATTTTGTGGCCAAGTGGTAAGAAAACGGGTTTGGGGCGCTAATACGTCTCAAATTTGATTCATCTGCTGTGCGAAACTCCAACATATTAATTCTGAACATCTACCTAGATATAAGACTTTGATTTTGGCTCATTTGAATATCCGGAGAGAAACTCTATCCATGGATTGCATCTCCCCCAAGGATTAGTGTAAGCCATTTCATATATTTAAGATCTACTCTGAGTTATAAAAAATATATATATAGGATTAAGCCAACTAAAAAAGTAGAGTTTTTTTGTTTCATTGTCTTATAAACATATACTTGTTTTGCATACATTAAATTCGTAATACTAAAATTATAATTTACACAATACAAAAATGATTCGCCAGCAGGAAATACGTAAATAATTACGGATAAACATTATGGATATCCGTTGTCCAGGAGTTGGTTATATTCTAAATGGATAAGCATTTTAAAACATTATTTTAATATACATACATATATATATATATATATTTGTTTGGCGGGGGCTATTCCCATGTTATTGGACAATACGGAGATAAAAAGGCTGCACCTGATAAAAATGTGACCTCCACTCTAAATTAACCAAAAATATTAAAATGAAACAACCGTGAGTTTATGGTAACACGGGCCCACATTAGTCTTCTGCGTGTGGGGCCCGACCAAAGTGACCGTAGGGCCCCCCTGAGTCCCTGACTTTTTGTTAGCCTTGCGCCGACCGGCCAATCAGCGTTCAGCTATACGATACACATAACATGTGCTTAACTGCATTATCTCTCTCCCTGTATATAAATAATTAGATGAGTGTTTATCATATGTTTAATTAGAAGAATGCTCGAGTGTTAAGAAAAAAAACATGTATGGTTGAGAACGGTGCTGAGAAAGTTATATATATTTAAAACCTATTAAAAATAATATATAGATGTGGTGATCTTTTCTTGATTGGTAACCACGAAATGATATTTAGTAGTATTATAAACATAAATGTGTAATGGACACTACATATTATAAATAAGCGTTTATGAGGATGAAGACATTTCATTCCCTAATTTCAATGGAAGGTATCATTAAAGCCGAAGCCGAGTATAAAACTTCATCCACGAGATGATAGACAAAAACGATGATTTCATTATATTGAAATTGATTCTGGAAAAAGATAAAAAAAAAATCAATTCAGCAGTCGATTATTGTGTAAAGATTTTGTATCAAAAGCATAGCGTAAAATCACTTTTTTAATGTTTGATTATTATGATTGATTATGTAATTATCTATATATATATATATATATATATATATAAAATTTGTCTATTTTTATTGTATCATGTATATATTAATTTTTGTATCCAAGTTGAAGTTAATGAATAAACTAAACGTAAAATGTTAATTAAAAAATGTAAATTTTATTTTAAACAATGTAAAACGTTATTGTCACCAAACATATTGCATCTAAGGGGGTGTATTCAATCGGACATTTGGAGAGATTTGAGTTAAATAGACAAATCATGTGTTATTGAAACTTGGATTTCAAAATATCTTATAAAATCCTGTGTTATTAGATTAATGATTTTAAAATATACAATCAAATCCACTGTTATTAAAAACAGTACTAGGATTTTATTTTAAAGTTTCAGGTGAGATTTGAGGGGATTTCTTACTTAAAAATACAAAGACCAAAATCCCATTGTTTTAGGTGAGATTTCAGAGAATTTAATAACAAAATTCCAAATTCACCAAAATTTAAAAACTCATTAAAACTCAAATCACACCAAATATTTAATTCAATACACCCCTCTAAATTATGAATGAATCGGATTTTCTAAATGCGAGTTTTGAACAAGAGGTTTAACTAAACACCCTCTATCTGTCTATGTAAAATTGGTTATCAACCGGAGTCACATATATAGTTTTGATTTGGAAGTTTATAATCAAAATCTATCAAAGACTATTTGTTATGATTTATCAAAAATGATCACATGTTAGTTTATACATGTGAATGTAAATAATTGGAGGCAATATATGTGGGTATGACGACATTGGAAGTTTGACCAAGGCCTACTTGGGAGAGGAGAGCACGAGAGAAAGGGGAACATACTTAAGGACATGTTTGGCAGGTGTCAATATCAAGTATCTGTTACTACTAAGAGTTGCAGAGATAACGCCACAATATGGGTCCCAATCCAAAACGCTGTCTTTCTTATTTATCTATCGTGCGCCAGAAGAGTAATTTCTTCGGAATACACATCCTCAAGAGCGAAGAAGAAACCCCCATTTCAACGCTTGACATTACTATGAAACCTTTTTCATTCTCGTCAACAATATTTCTGGTTTTAATTCATACAAATGAATTAAAGTTGGGTGTGTGCCGTTGAAATAATAACTATCACTTTAACCACATTTTATAAACTTTTGGTTTATATTTCTTTTAAAATAGTTATCTTATGTAATTACTAGATAACAATATATATATATATATATATATATATATATAACATGCTAATTAATTAATAGGCGAACTTTTATCACAAAAGAACATGCTAATAGGCTTATGGACTGAGAGGAACAACATGCTACACAATAATATCTCATCCACTGCTCAAGGCATCTCGACCGATCCATGACGCGATTCTCGCAATATATTGATCGATCTAATGCAAATTTTTCTCACTTTCTACTATATATGTTTTCTTTCATACTCGATTATTTCTATAGATTTTTTCTTCTTCCAGGTAAAGGTATAACCTCTCTAGTTAAACTATTTCTGTAAATTTTACAAACCCTCTCATTTCCTAATGAAATACAAACGCATCTAAAAAAACAAAAGAAACTAACAGCTAGATAACAGTCCACAATGTCAAACTTTGATAGAATGTAAATGATTCCCTCATGATATAATATTATATAATAACTAGCTAAATTATGAATGTAAAGATATACAAGAGATTAAGGATGTGACATATTTGATTGTTTTTGTGAAACCAAATTTCTTAAGTACGTACATTCATTTACATTAATATTTGAATATTTTAAATACAAACTAATGGGTCAATTCTTATTATTGCATTTTATTTTGTACGTTATATGCTAGGACTTGGGTCTTAGAGTATCGTAGAAAATGTTGTTTCTCTTTAATAAAAAAATTTAAAATAATAACTTTTTACCTAAAGTAGCTGTGCGAATATGCTTATTATTCATATCAATTGACAGTCTCATCCGTTAAATTTCCACGTAACATAATTTCTAGAAAACTGTGTCAGAAAAAGTATATGGCTTAATCAGTCAAAAGGAAGGTTAAAAAAAGGATTGTCAACAAAATTATCATAAAAAGGCTCCATCAGTTTCATTTGATTTGTTAAACATTTAACTAACTTTGCTATTTTAGGAGGATATTTATTTTTCTCCATCAGCAAGCAAAGCTGGTCAAAGTTCACCGTGTTTATTATACAGCACTAAACCAAAGTATGACGTCTAAGATCAAATCAAAGATCACAAAACCAAAGCATTACGTCTCGTCAATATTTGAATTAGCTTTTAAAGAATAGCTAACGATAACAATCGTCGTCATTATCTTCTCCGGATCATAAGCTACTAGTCAAACAATTATTATTATTATTTTTTAATTTATTTTTCCATAAGCTACTAGTCAAACAATTCCTTTTAAGTTTAAATGTTCTAAATGATTTTTCACACTAATGAAATCGATATTTGGTCGATGTGTCGTTTGCTATAACAATCGACATGGCATATCACAAAATTCTAAAGTAGTAAGCTCGACATACCAGAAATTGTTTGTTGCAAAATACAAGTATACATTTTGAGATGACAAAAACCAGTCTTATAATACAAGCACAAGTCTCCAAAACAACATTGTCACACGTGTCATGTTTTATAATATATATAGCACAAATCATTTTACTAAGAATATCGCAACACATGGAAATCCACACCGAAAAATAAATAAAATATCAATCGAATTAGAGAAAGTTCTTTGCTCATTCTGCTGTCACCATTTATATACTAAGTTTTGGATACTAGTTAATACATTACTGAAATGACGTAGTTGTTTGTGTAATTTATTAGTTGAATCATATTGAACTTAATTTTTGTATATACATTTAGCAATCTAATAGCACATGATTTTCAAGGTATAGTACTAAAATAAGTAATGTCTACTAAAATCCATGGAATAAGGGGTTTTGCAGGACACTAATAAATTTGGAAGAATAAGTACTCAAAATTACTGATTGATTTATCAAAAAGGAGAAAAGTTACTGGTTGACAAATAAAATATGCGAATATACTGCATTTTTTACCATTGCAATCAATTATTAAATAAGACCAACGAACTAAACGACTACAAGCACTTGAAACAAAAACACAACTTTTTTTTTTCCTTTCTAAAAGCAAAATCCTATATGTCGGCAAACGATAACCAAATGCTATTATATATAATCACTGAATTTTATTTGCCGGATTGGCTAATTTGAATAATGACTTATTCTAAATCGTTTTTGGTCAGTATTCTAAATCACTAAATCATGTCTAATAAAAAAATATTTCCACCGTCGAATAGTTGTCGTTCAAAAGATATGCGTGGTGAGCTATCGCACCCGAAACCGCGTCCACGTTCAAGAGTCACAAAACAGCATCAAAATATAATAACAAGAATTAATAGTTAATTGATGGAGTGGGATTTATAAATTAGTTTCTGTTTTTTCTTTTTTTCTTATTTTACTTAAGCGAAAACTTATTATACCTAACTATTCTTCTTTTTTTTTTCCCCCTTTTAGTTACATATTTTTAATACTTACCAGCTAATGCTGGGCAACGAGAGCATTGTTTTTTACCACACGGATATTGTGCAGTGCTAGTAGATGTCACTAGTATACAATAATTTATAATAATAGCAACATTAACATTAAGATACATACTTCCACTGCTAACTCCTTTTTATAGTTATTCTTTACTCTATAGATGAGATTAATGGATATTGGAGGTGGTGACAATTTCCCCAGATGAGTATATAAAATTATAAGAGTTGTGACAAAAGAAAAGTGATAATTCTTCTCGAAGAGCTTAGTTGTCATTCGTTTATTAGTGCCTAACCAAGAGTGACTTATATAGTTAGTATGTAATATTCCCTTTGTTTGACCTAATATAGTATTTAGGGAAGCCTTATCTTTGTAGACTTTTTCTTATTTCCTTTTTGATCTTTGTAATCTTTGGTTCGGTGTACTTAACCACACTTTCCGGAATAATTAAAGACTGCTTTTGATATGATACGGTTTAATTATATTTAATTACAATCATTAATAAAGTAATTAAAAAGGTTCTATTGATAAAGCTTAGCCTTCTACGTATAACAAATACTCCATCCGTTTCAAAATATAAGTCGTTTTGGGTTAGAGCACGCATATTAAGAAATTACTTTTAATTTTTTAAAATAATACTTAATATATTAAAAAAAAACAATTCAACCAATTAAAAATAAAAATTGCAGATCATTATTGGTCACACGATATTCAATAAAGTAAAAAGTTACATAGAAATATGAAAACGTCTTATATTTTGAAACACAACCAAACTTCTAAAACGACTTATATTATGAAACGGAGGGAGTAATATAAACAGTTCGAGGGCCGGGTATATGTTTCTGATATAAAGTTTTAAAGTTAAGCTACTTTTAACACAAGATTATGTATCCGATACTTATTTAGACAAAAATAAATAAATAATAAACTAAATATTTACATATATATATAACTGGTTACTGTAACCACATGTATCTAAATTTTATTTTCTGTTCTTCTTCAAATAACACCAAAACAGTAAAACAATCTATTATTTTTTTGGAACTTTCTTCTTCTTTTTATATCTTCCCTTTTATGGGGGTGGGGTGGGGTGGGTTTTGGCCTAGGTCCTAATTTCACATGACTTGCATTTTTCTTCAATGCCCCTCATCTTTAATTAAACTAGGTTTTGAATCCACGCTACGCGTGGGTGTTTTAATATATTTTTTGTAAAAATCATATGCAATCTCGAATAATTATCAAATATTTATTTGTCTATATAGGAGATGATAATAATATATATCTACTATTTAAAAACAAATTGTAGTGAATTTAATCCCTAAATGTTCAAAGTATAATTAAATCTAATATTAAAATAAAAATTAATAGTATGGAAAGTTACAGTAACTTAATCTAGAAAATGAATTGATTATAAATAGTTAATTATTATTATTTGGTACATTTGTATGTTTTTTTTGTTAATTTATTATATGTTTTTAATGTATAAATTTTTCAAAATAACTCATTTTTGTAAGATTATATATATATATATATATAATTTTCCAATAGGCATGATTTTGAGCAGAGATATTGTGTCATACTTTTAACACTTTTTATATTTCTTTAACAAATTTCTTTCATAAAAAGTGACAAAAACAAATCTCTTTCATAAATTTTATTATAGGGATTAGGAAGCTATGTATATTATATTTTATGCATTCAATATATTTTTAACATGCAATATTTTATTTTTCTTCTTATTTTCCATTTTATTGAATTTTTTTTTGCCATCTTTTGAGTTTACTTTAATTTTTTTTTTAAATTCTAAATTTATTTACATATGATTTTTTTTTCATGTCTGTATTTAATTTCTCTTTTCTTTTTCTAATTTAAATCTATTTCTTTAGGGGATATTTTCATTTCATTTATATCGTTAGCTTAGATATGATATTTTTTTTATGTTTCTTTTAGTTTTATTTGTTTTGAAGGTTTTCTAATTTTATTTTATTTTTTATTTTTCAACTACGAATAGACATGTACATAAGATATTTTATTATTTCTTTTGAGGGTGATGGTTTTTTAAGCATTATTTATTTTTCTAACTTATTTTTGTTTGGAGCATCAAAAATTTCAGGACCGGCTATGTATGTTCATAAGATATGTTAATATTTCTTTTGCTGGTGATGATTTTTTCTTAAGCTATCATTTATTCCTCTAACATTTTATGTATTTTTCATTTTTTACAAATTGGTTTAGTACATTATTTTTTTTTCCAATTTTAACATTTTATGTATTTTTCATTTTTTACAAATTGGTTTAGTACATTATTTTTTTTCCAATTTTGAATAACATATCGAACGTTTTAAAGAATACAATAGTTTTCAAAATTTTAACTTATTGACTACAATGGTCTTATAATTTAAAATTGAAAACACACATTCATGATTGTACGCTGAAAAAGATATTAGGCTTACATTTTCTATGAAATTGACTATCCTAAAACATAGTAATATCCTAATAATATTGATGGTTTGGGGTTTTTAGAATAATTGAATCAAATTAATTTGTATGCTAATTGAGCTGCTACATTGACTCAATTTATTGTTTGACATGATCATGACCTTTGGCCTTCCCTTGCCGGTATGCAAATTCTTCAATGAATTTTCATTACCCTTATTGTTCTTGGCACCAACTTGGGAAAAAATGGTTCAATGGTGTAGAATTTTTAAAGAGTATTTGCTTTTACTTTTACACACTTTAACATAGAAATACATGAATTCAATGACTATCCAACATCATTCAAAAGAGTTTACTGGCATCATCTATTGTAATAATTTATTTTTGTTTTTCCAGCTCCAGGGTAGCCAAAAAGAAGAGCAGCTAAATCCGAACATGATTTTTTTTATATTTGTTTAGTTATTTCTTCTAAACAATCTTATATGTTCACCTCAGTAGGTTTCATCTATTCAAATTGTTTCAGACGTTCGAGATGAATTTTTCAGATTATTTTTTCTGCTTCATGAGACAGCTAAATCTCATCAAGAAAGAAAGTGAGTCATAAAAATTAATTACACCTGCAAAAATCATGTAAAATTTCTTAGCAAAAATATGAATAAAAACTACTAAAACCATAACACATGATTCACCATAAAAATTGGTGCGTGTCTTCTTCCTTCCTAGGACATGATGCTTTCTAATCTATTGCAATCTTGATAAGATTTTGAATCTTAATATATTAAATTGGGTCATAGTGAAAACTATCATTCTTTTGAAACTAAAATTAATTAAAACGTTTTTAAATGTGTCTTTTTCTTCTTCTTCTTTTTTTCTACGGTTTTCTCTCCTTCTTCTTCTTACTTCTTTTTTTAAAAGTTGGCTCTAGGGCTTGTTTTTCTCTGTTCTTCTTCTTCATTTATATACAATAGGAATTTATAAATATTACTCAACCAATTGACAAGTTCTCTTTATTTTTAATATTAAATACATTTTTAATTAATTATCAGGAAAATTTGAAGTTATTAAAAAGAAAATTGTTTTTAATTATTCATTAATTAGAAATTAGGCATAATTTCCATACATATTAAACTCATTATTTTGAGTATTCTCTATTAATTTGTTGCTTATTTTGGTGATGATTTTTCTTTTAAATTTTCGGCAGATATCGATGTTTTAAAAAAACGTTCTTGTCAGATTAACGTGAGAATTTATGTTAAACATTGACACAGACCAATATCATTACATTTTTAAGTTCTATGTGGACACCTTAAGAACACTATAGCTTCAACTTTTATATAGTATATAGATTTGGCAGATATCGATTTTCTTTTCTTATTTTTTGGAAAATGTCTAATAATATTGAAGCTATAGTGTTTTTTATTTTTAATATTTTCATATTAAATAATTTCTTCATTAATTATCAGGAAAATATGAAGTTATAAAAAACAATACATATTTTTAATTATTCATTAATAAAAATTTAAGTTAACTCATTATTTTGAGTAGTTTCTATTATTTTATTGCTTAATAGGAAATTAAGGCGTAATTTTCTTATATACTAAATTTATTATTTTGAGTAATTTCTATTATTTTGTTGTCTATTTTGGCGATGATTTTTCTTTTATTTTTTTGGCAGTTATCGATTTTTTTCTTTTTTAGTTTTTGGTAAATTATTGTGAGAATTTATGTCAAACATTGACGTGGACCAATAGCATCGCATTTTTCAAATCCTATGTGGACGCCTTAAAAACACTATAGTTTCATCTTTTATATAGTATAGATGAAAAACAATACATATTTTTTAATAATTCATTAATAAAAATTTAAGTTAACTCATTATTTTGAGTAGTTTCTATTATTTTATTGGTTAATAAGAAATTAAGGCGTAATTTTTTTATATACTAAACTTATTATTTTGAGTAATTTCTATTATTTTATTATTTATTTTGGCGATGATTTTTCTTTTATGTTTTTGGCAGATATCGATTTTTTCCTTTTTTAGTTTTTGGTAAATTATTGTGAGAATTTATGTCAAACATTGACGTGGACCAATAGCATCGTATTTTTAAAATCCTATGTGGACGCCTTAAGAACACTATAGCTTCAACTTTTATATAGTATAGATGGAGCTTCAAACAAGCGAATAAATATCTAGACCTTTGTTTATTACTTTATTCACATCAAAAGACATGTGTGTTGTTTCTACTTGAATCACAAAAACCTTTTTTTTTCTTTATGTTAGATATTTTGGCATAACTATTATATTATATATTTCCAACGGTTATAACTTTTGAAATCGCGTAGACGTCGACCATTTTCGAGTGCGGTTCTCCGTTTATTTATGTTCTAATTTGATGTCAAATAACATTTGATGTCAAATAACACTCTCTTATATTTAAATCAATAAATTTGTATAGAAGGAAATTCATATCTTAGACTCGTTTATTTATTTATTTAATATCATAAATACTGCATTAGTGGATCTAGAAATATCGTGTGTTTTTTTTTTAGTGAAATACAGACACACATATATATATATATATATATGAAGACAAGGAAGAGTAAAGATTCCTTTCAAGATTGTGTATAAACATATAAAAAGCAAACAAAATATCAAAATAGGTGAAAGGGCAATAATTGCAAACACATTTATAAACATTATAAGAGTCAACCAACCCTCTCATCCTCGTCAAGTAGCCATGCCCCTGAAAAACATATCATATGATAACTCTTTTTTGAATTCTCTCAACAGTTCGTATTTAAAGTCCAATGTGATATAATTGGTGTTATTTCATTGATTCACTCCAACGAAATTAGCTAAACATATAGATATGTATGTGATAAAAGATGTAGTCGAAAACAAGACAAACACATATTATCTAAAAAAAAACAAACAAAAAATCATGTCGGCTGAATGTATTGGCGGGTAGGTCTTATATATATATATATCAAACTGCAGATTAATAGTTGTTTTCTGGATTCGGATTTTTTTTGTTTTTGGTTTCAGGAGATTCAAAACTTCAACTGGCACTGGATACTTGTTTAATATCCTTTCTATATTAATATAGTTAATTTGATCCTTTCTATAGTTGAAAGAAACGAACATAACCTCCACATATATTGTTTCGACATTTCTCACAGGAAGAGGACAAATTAAGTTATGATAAAAAGAAGGTGCGTAAAATAAGAGATGGAGACACTCACACTACCTCACTTTCACTGATTCATGCACTCCTTTCATTTTAATAGCTCTCTTCCAATCAAGTTTCTTTTTCTGTCCCACTCTTTCCATATCCCTTCTTCTTATTTTATTTTATTTTTATATGACCGTTTTGTCCAATCAATGCATGTCGTTTAATATCTACTTACTTTAAGATTCCATATTAAAGGAAAATAATATTAATAAAGGTCTCTTTCAAATTCAGTAATCTATCTGCTTAATATTAGTGCTGGATTGGCGGAGTTTTTTTTTTTTTTTTTTTTTTTTTGGTAAAAGTCTTATTATTACTTGAGACTCTATTAGCAGAATATATTTGATAAAAATAGACAACATTAAGTTCATTGAAGGTGTATATATGACATGTAATCGTAGATTTAGGACAAGTAACGTCATCACTAAAGCACGGAAAGAAAAACCGAAAGTGGACAAAAGAAAAAAGAAAGGAATTTTATGTTGTGATACTTTTGGATACGTAAATATCATTATTATATTTATTATTATTACTCAAGCAGTAAATAAAAACAGAATAAAGACGGCAGGTTCTCCAACGGTTCAAAACTGCCGCCAAATGTACGATACCGTTAACTAAAGGACACGTCATCGTTTTAGACCCTTCCGACAGAATACGACACGTTGGAGAAAACGTGTCCGTCTCACCAAGAAAATGACTGACACGTGTCAAGGCGTGCTTTTCGTGTTGACGCGTTTCATAACGGTCAATCAAAGCGCTTTAACCGACCGCACTCGATGATGAGTTGAAACTTCTGATTGCTTTTATTGTTTGATAACGGAATCATATAATTTGACCCCTTTTATTATCACATGTTTTATTATGTACTAAATAAAATCTGTTTGATTATTTCGGAAATTATTGTTTTAGATCTCCTAAAATTGGATGTACAATATTATCTCTTAAGTCACTTACGGTTGCTGAAACGTCTTATTTTTAAAGTGTTGATTTTTTTTTTTTTTTTTTTTGTCGAGTGGATAAATTGTGATACTTTCAGTAGCTTATTTTGTGGTTGATTATTCGGATAAATATTGGAAAAAATTGAAATATTCTCAATGTTTTATCAAAAATCACAATGGTATGTTTTTATGTATTACTTCTGTTAATAGTTGGAATTTCGGTCGAAGAGACACATTTACTCAAAAACAATATGATATATTCCCAAGTAATTCGTTAAAAGCAAACACATATGTATAGTCAATGAAAAAGATAGGCCACGTTGATATATTCTGCTTAGTATATGTTTCACGCCTATGTTCTATTTGCGGTCAATTTTTCTTTTATTATAAAAAGGAGGTTTTCATAGAATATAGATGTTGAAGGAAGTTTCTTAGAACTTGATTTGCAAGGTAAATAGAATATCAGAACTCAACTCAAATTTTGTTAGCTCGAAGCCTTGAAATAAAATTTGGTACGTTGGTTGATTTGGCATCTTCTAGAAATCCTCCGATAATTCGAGAAACTGTTTTCATATTATAATTCATCCAAAAAAAAAAAAAAAGGAAAAAAGAACGGTGGAATATGATTGTATCACTACAATATTACACGTGGAACTGGAAGAAACCTATCCCTAATAAAAATACTGTTTATTTATTCATAAAACCGATCGAAGAATTTTTTTTGGTTCACACTATCTTCCGGTATCGACTTGTTTATTTTTTTCTCATTATAAATAGATTTATCTCTGTGTTGGATATTTTTCATGTTATATCTAATCTCTCTCCCCGTTGGTACCATATAAAGGGTAATCAAAAGTCAAAACTATTTATACGTTTTAATTTAACAACACGACATTGTTGTGGTTGGCAAAAAAAAAAAAAAAAAAAAAAAACACGACACTGTTGCGGTAGAAATAAAGGAATGTAGGCCCATGTACACTTTTGCCCAAATATTAAAACCCAACATAAACAGTGTTCTCTTATCAGAGTAGACAGACCATTCATATTGATTATTGAGTTTGTCTCTTCTTAAACTTCTGTTAAGTTAAGAAGTAAATCTAAGGTTTCCTAAAACAATACAATATTAGCTCCTTCTGTTTTATTTGATTTAGGTTTTACTATTGAGTTGCATGAGAAATAAATGTTTTGCAGCCACAAAGGATCCAGTGGCTAAGTAGCCCATCAATACAAATCGAAAACCAAATCTGAATCACAAAACAAGCCCATTGAAATTGGAAAAACCTAATACATAAATGATTGTATAAAAGTGGTTATTGGCTAAGTTCCCAAGAGCTGATCATAGAGTCTATACCACCAGCTATCGTGGCTGTGAATGCAACTAAGGAAAAGGTATGGAGTCTAAAAAATTTACCTAAAATCAAGCTGTTTTTTGTGGAGAATGTTATCCGGAGCAATGGCGGTATCAGAATGTTTGAACAAGCATGGTGTTGCTACTGAACCTATGTGCCAAGTCTCTAAGTTAACTGAAGAAACTGTGGATCATGTTCTTTTCTCATGTACCTTAGCGAGACGAGTGTGGTCTTTGTCACGGTTACCATTGGGTTCCCAGGACTTCACTGGAGGTACCACCGAAAATCTAAATTTTCTTTTTAGATTAATGGAGAGGAACGGTGTTGATATCAACGTGCAGCGATCAATTCCTTGGATACTATGGGGTATTTGGAAAAATCGTAATGAGGTAGTGTATGCCGGAAAAGCAGTAAATTCTCATGTCACGATGGCTCAAGCTTTTGAAGAAACAGAGCATTGGTTCAAACAAAATGAAAACATAGCTTCGGAGAGGAAGGAAAATGTCAACAAGAAACAAATGGTCGAGAAGGTATGGTCTAGACCGGGTACTGGAATGTTGAAATGTAATATTCATTCCTCGTGGATCAATGGGAATTTTCATTTTGAAGGAGCATGGATTGTGAGGAACTAGGAAGGTCTACCGATATATCATGCGAGAGACATTTTTTTACCGGTGTCTAACCGACTTTCAGCAGAGCTACAATGTATCTTATGGACAACTCGAAGTCTCCATGATCTACGGGTGAGAAGGGTTAAATTATGGTCAGATTGTGAAGCAGCAATAGATGCTATAGCTTTCCCTGAGAAGTGGCCTCTCTATGGATCAGTTTTACATCAAATTTTACAAAGCTTGTCTGGTTTTTATAGAGTTAGTCTTCGGAAGTCATTTCCTAAGGTCAATTCTATCGCTAGAGGCATTACTAGAAGTGTGACAAATAAAGATCGTTTCAACTCGTATTTAGTTCTTGGTGGACTGGCTTGGCTACACAACAGGATTGAGGAGAAAAGTCGGGGATAATTTTTCTCGATTATCTTTAATCAATCAATGTGTTGCTCTGTTTTTTCGCTCTGTATCTCATCGTTGTTTCACAACTCTTTTTAAAGTTTGTAACTGTTGGTTTCAATTATAATATATTCCAGGAGAAAAAAAAAAATGATTGTATAATGGCGAAGTCAAATTTTTAAACAAAGAGTGAACGGGAACAACAACAATCCCATCAATAATTAACATGACTGATAAACCGTATGAGTCATGTGCGATATAAAACCAAATTTAATATGGTTTTCTTTACACAATAAATAATAAATTCCTTCGAAACAGGTCCATTGTTGTTGTGACATGTCAAGTCGTTTGTTTGCAACAAGGAGAAACGTATTAAATAATTTTGCAATCTTAATTAAATTCTGAAATGCATATATAGAGTTGGCACCTTATCATAATTGTGCCTTTATTTCTAAAACTAAATTTTGATATAGATTTCTCGAGTATAAATAACGATGTATGATTTGTAAATTTGTTCTTTGGGGGTGGAGTCAAACATACATTCGTCTCTCTTGTCGTTAAAAATGATTCTTTATAAAGTATTTCGGTTCACCCTTTTTTCATCTGTCTTCAATAGGATTTACCCATTTAAAGAAAACTAGTATCCCTTAGTGTATTTAATATGTAATTTGGTAGTCCTTCCAGTCACATAATAAATGTATCTGTTGACATTTGAAATAAATAAAAGGATCCAGAAAATCACGCAATGGATAATATTGAATTGATATATATATATATATATATCAAAAACAGTGAAACTATAGTATTCTCTATTAGTTGTATAACTCAAAGGAGAAAAATAAATAAATAAAGTTACATAAACATGTCTAACTTTATGCCCCAAAATAAACATTTTAAAATTCACTTCGACGAAGACGGTGGATTCTGTTGTTGAATAATCAGATATTTTGTTTTGATTCTTTTTCAACAATCCAAAATCGCCGAGATTTCAGATTACAATATTTAGAATATTTTTAAAAATATGGAGAGAAACGAGAAAACGAAATTTTATATAGAATAGAAAAAAAGATAAAATCCTAACAAACGCAAAGATTTATGCAGCAGTAGCAGCAGGCAACGGACTTATTAGTTATTTAACAAGTCTACGATAAAAAGAAAAAACTGTTTGGAAAACAAATGTAAACCAATAAAATGGAAAACAAACTATAATAAAAAGCAGAAGGAGAAGAAGAATTTAACAAAGTAAAAAGAAAAAGAAGAAGAATATAATCACAAAATGGAACAAAATAATAGCATGGTCGACATTGCCACTTTTTAATGATTCCTTATACGATAACATATCGATTTTACTTGACTTGAATTAAGTTGAAGTTTGAAACAATATCAAAATCAATGAATGTACAGTTTTGGTTTTTTTCCATCTTTGATAAAATTATCATATTTTTAGGGTTAATTTGTTAGATAGCGAAATTATATCACACATTTGGAAAATATTAGAATAGAAAACCGTTAAATAAAAATTACTATGTTTTTACAGATGAACTAAAATGCCATTTGGGTTTGCTCATAATTTTGGCTAATTTATGTAACAATTTATCATTGGACAAAATAATACTCGATTTCAATGCATACATAGCATTGTGTTATCTAAATAAAACATTGTAAAAAAAAAAAATTAAAAAAATTTACCATATGATGGTAAAAGAAAAATTGTAATTCTATCCTAACAATAAACAAAGTTAAGGTTATTTTAAAAAGTTTAATAAACATTAGGGTTGTTTAGTGGATATTAATATTGCCATTTTGGCCCATAAATTCTGGGCCTACGTAAACTATGACGCCTTTGTGCAATGATAAAAAGAATAGCGGGACGTAAAGATAAATTCCATAGAGAATAATAATAATAAACAATTCTCATTTTTTTTTTTTTTTCCTATTCATTTCACTATTATGAAAGTTAGCGTCTTTTTTATTTTATTTTAATTTTGTTTGCAAGTGGAAAAGGCCAAAATAGAGAGCGGCCAAAACGGAAGCCAAAAAACCTCATCATTCTCTTTTTTTTTTAACTTCATCTCCTCTCTTCTTCATGTTCACCGCCATTACTACACCACTCAGAAGCTCCTCTGTAATCTCAAACTCTGTTTTCTCCTTTATGGGCTAAATTAACTAACTCATTTTCACTTAACGTCTGTTTATATACATCCACGAGATCAATCACTTTTGCGCTAATTTGTTGAGTTTTCTTAAATGGGTTTCCATTAAGAGTGTCACATTTTTGGATTTAACAGAATTATTTTCGATCAAAGTTTCGAATTTTAAGGAAAAAGGAGAAAACTTTATCTTCTTTGTTTCCTGTTTCTGATCCAAATGGCTGCGATCACTGAGATGCCCACTGACGTTGTAGACGATGTTCATGAAATTACTATTGATAACGATGTCGAAAAGATCACCGGTGAGGGAATTGAGAAGAGCTCGATCAAGGGTTCTAAACTCGAAACTGAATCCGAGCTCAAACCCGAATCCGAGTTTGATATGAAGAAGCTTGTGGCCATTATCAAGAAACTGAATCCTTTGGCTAAAGAGTTTTTCCCTTCTTACTACAATCCAAAGAAGAATGATCAGATTGGGAAAGCTAATCAATTTCTCTCGGCTGATGATTTTCCGACCACCAAGAAGCAATCCGGTGAAGAATTTGATCCTGATGCCAAAAAAGATGACAATACCCGCAAGGTATGATGATCTGGATTGATAATTTTAATCTGATGATTTCAATGTGACTTGTTTGTGTTGGAAGTATGATTTTTTTTTTTGTTTAAATTTAATTCTGTTTATTGCTGTTTGTGATTACAGAGAAGAAACAATTATAGCCAAGGGAGGAGGAGGTTAAGTGGAAGAGTTTCTAAGGCTCAAAGAGAGGATAGTATTAGAAGAACAGTATATGTTTCTGACATTGACCAGAGTGTAAGTTTGTTATTGTGTTTTTTTTTAAGGTTCTCGAAAGAAGTCGAGTTTAGTTGCATCAATGTAATATAACTCTGCTTTGTGATTTAGGTGACTGAGGAGGGTCTTGCTGGCTTGTTTAGTAACTGTGGACAGGTAAGATGATCCTTAAGATTTAAATGCTGGTTAAATATTTTGTTCCCTTCATGAGTTTTGGACAATGTGTTTAATTTAGACAAGTTTTTGAGTCAGTGCCAAAGGTAGACTGAATGTTGAAAGTGAGACTTTTTTGTTTATTACCACACAATTGCGTAGCAAGAAATTTCATGGTCTAAAAGTTACTTTGGTGGTATATAATATAGTTTGTGAAGTGTGACATGGAGTTCTTCTTTTGTGAAGGTTGTTGACTGTCGAATTTGTGGTGATCCTCATTCAGTTCTTCGATTTGCTTTTGTTGAGTTTGCTGATGACCGTAAGTTGGGCTGCTGGAATCTTGAAAATGATTTAACAACAAAATTTCAATGTCACTCTTTTGAGTTTTGACCCATGGTAAATTTGTTGCTACAGAGGGCGCACGGGAAGCTTTAAGCCTTGGTGGAACAATGCTCGGGTACTACCCAGTGAGGGTCTTACCCTCAAAAACTGCTATTCTTCCAGTGAATCCAACATTTCTTCCCAGGGTAAGCTCAAATGTTCCTCACAAGTTCCAGTAATCAATTTGGTTTCAGTTTTGAGTTTTAAATTTTAGTTTATGTTGGGTTAATTCAGTCAGAAGATGAAAGGGAGATGTGCACAAGGACCATCTATTGTACAAATATCGACAAGAAGGTTTCTCAAGTTGATGTGAGAAACTTCTTTGAGTCTGCATGTGGTGAGGTCAGAACATAACCTATACTTATTCCATCTCTCATTTGTTAACTAACCTTAAAATTTATTTTTGAAGTGTGATGCTTTAAGTTGGTTTCTAATATACGTAGGTAACTCGTCTGAGGCTTCTTGGCGATCAATTGCATTCAACTCGCATAGCTTTTGTTGAATTTGCTCTGGTGAGCTCCTCAGCTGAACTTGCATAGCTTTTGTTGAAGTGTCTTGAGTGTGATTAAGAGATGATAGATCATTTTTACAAATTGGCATGGCACTGAAAACTCAAAAACTTAGATTTGTAATTTTCTTTTCTAATGAACAGGCAGATAGTGCACTTAGGGCGCTCAATTGCAGCGGGATGGTCGTTGGATCCCAACCGATAAGGTAAATTTCATCCATTGATGCAATGTCTTAAAACTTTTTATCTGAATATATCTCAATTGGTTTAGTATTTGGCTCTATTTCTTCATTTTCAGGGTAAGTCCATCAAAGACACCAGTGAGGCCAAGAATCACTCGACCACCATCGACAATCTAGAAAGTGACCTGACTTAGCTTGGCATTCCAGAAGAGAGATGATTGCAAACCTTCCATTTCCTTCAGTAATTTTTTTCAGTTTTCATTATCTCCTTTCACGTTTTAGAACAGTTCTCTCCAGTTATGTTTAGTAGCTGGAAACACTTTGATCCTGCTTCTGAATTTGGAGTTCTTGTTAGGCTCTGTCTTTTCAACTGAGATATTTTCCATCTGTTTCATCATCTTTTTCTCCTAAGGGATTTTTGAAGCATTTGCTTTTGCAAGTTCTTGACTTTTTCACAAAATCTTTTATGTTTCACTCTCTTTTTTCAAGGTTAGATAAAAAAATGCTAAAAAATTCATTATTTTGCAATAGAATAGAATAGGGATCTCTGAGAAGAGCTCCAGTGGTAGTTAAAAGTGTGAATTTACAATCTCGTGTGCATCAAGTAAGGTCTCTACTTTTATATACAAACAAATTAATCTTTTTTATCTGACCAATAAAAAAATACTAACAATCCTCAAGTAAAGATCACACCGTCGATTTCCACATGTGGAATGTTCAATACTTTAAAGAACTCTGTTTCAGCTTCAGCAAAATTCTCCGACAACAATGAACACGAGCTTATTCTCAGGGAAGACAAGGAAGGAGGAAGATCTTCATCTATCGAGATCTGTAGCTTATCACAGCCGTTGATCTCCAGCGTCTCAAGAACTTTCGTATTTTGAAACCCTTTGTGATTCAGAGTCTTGAGATTTTCGAAACTGCTTATCCGTAGAGAAAATATACCTTTTGGCAATAACCCTTCATCTGGAAACGATTCAATGTCTTCGTTTCCTCCTTCGATCTCGAAATTTCGAAGCTTTTCAAGATCTCTCAGTCCCCATTCGATTCTCGGTGTGAGCTTCTCGCATTGGCTGATACAGAGTGTTCGAAGATTACTCGGAAACCCTCCACCAGGGATCGTCTCGATTACTGGGCATTTGACTATGAACAGCGACTGGAGTGAAGTGAGTCCGAACAGTTTCTCCGGTAAAGCTCGGAGATTTCTGCAGTTTGAGAGTAACATTGAAGAGAGTTTCGGTGTTGGGAGTCCTCCTTGTGGGAAAGTTTCCAGATTTGGGCAATCCCTTATTTCCAGAGATTCGAGAGCAATACGATCGTCTCCGAGTCCGGCGTGAATCGAGAAAGTTCTGAAGCTTTCACAATCCCTAATTGAGAGGCTTTTGAGCTTTGGAAACAAGGATAGAGGGAACATGAGGAGATTGCTGCAGCTACTTCCGATGAATAGGTGCTCGAGCTGTGAGTAACTTCGTGTTGGCTGCAAACTATCTGCGAAATCTAGTTTCTTGCAGTCTCTTATGTATAGGGTCTTCAATGTGGTTGGAGGGTGGCTCCCTGGGAAAGATTCAAGAGAGTGACAAGCAATGATGATCAGTTCATGGAGATTCGGATAGCTTTCTGTTAAGCTCTCTGGCAAAGAAGTTAGTCCATCGCAGCTGTCAATGTGGAGTGACTGCAGATTCTGAGGAAGCTCCATGAGGTGAGAGATGTCTCTAACTTTCAAGCATTCCATGTCTGTTTCGTCATCATATTGTGAAGGCCTTTTATCGTCACTTGATGGTGCACTCTGGAGAAGTGGCTTTCCATATTGCTGGTACTGGTACCTACTACTTCCAGGAAGACCGGAACCTTCGTTTTTGGGATCTGAAAGAAGTGATGTTCTTGATATGTATGGACTTAACGAGCTATGTATATCCGAGATATATCCTGAGTATCTTGCCGAGATCACAGCTGGTTCTTCAATATTCTGATGTGAGCTTTCAAACTGAGTTTCATATTGGTCCAAATCTTCTGTTTGTGGCAGTAGACGGTCCTTTGGCAAAGATGACAGGCTTGATGTCGAAGTTACGTCATTGTCATCATTACTTTGACTACTTGAAGCTAAAATTTGTTGACCACTTGTACTCACATCCAAATTTGGATTTCCTGTAGGGGAAGACAGTTCACTATTGCTCATAGAGGGAATTCTGGCTGGACTTTCTGGAATACTTGATAGATTTCCTATGGAGGGATCTTCTCCTCCGGCCGCTGCTCTTAGGGGGCAATCAGTGATGGTGACTTCAGTGGAAGAAGGGAGTCCTTCTGGGAAAGTTTTTTCTAAGCTGGGACATCTTTGTATTATGAGTTTTTGGAGGCAAGGAAAGATCCCACTTTCTAGTTCCGGGCAAATCCATTCTTCCCATCTCAGCATGGCGTAGAACTTTAGAGTTTGCAAGGACTGAAACGGTACAAAGCTAGAGTTGCTCTCACCGAAGAAAAACTCTAGACCAACCTTCTGCAGAATGTTAAATTTTTCAATACTGAGGTACTTGAGTGAAGGCAACTGTCCCACTGGAGGCAGTGATATGCAGAGATTGCAGCTACTGAGAGTGACAGAAGTAATACTGGAGAATGAAGAATCACCCAACCACTTAGGAAATCCTGCACCCTGATAAGACTCGATGCAGAACGTTTTCAAGCGTGGATGAGGTTCTAGCATCTTTAGGACCTCTTTCTGGTCACAGGCGAATGCATTTAAACTACCAGGGACGAAGCTAGAAGCTTTCACAGTCCACTTCAGGATTAACCCATCAAGGAATGGCTTCCTTTTCAAACCAGCGTCTTTTGCTTCCGAGGCAAAGGCCACATTTTGTAGCTCAGAAATGCGAAGTGTCCCTCGGAGATGAGAAAGTTCTTTGAGCTCATGCAACCCGGCACCACTCAGCCTTCCTATAACAAAATTTGATAACTTCTGCAAGCTTTTAAGCTTTTTTATACCTGGTGGCATCTCTAACAGAGGAGTGCCAACGAGGTCAAGGAGGCGCAAGTTGATGAGTTCGGCAATGTTTTTTGGCAGGCTTGTGAGGTCATGGCAATTTGACAACAACAGTGTCTGCAGATTACAGAGAGTACACACAAATTCTGGGAGCTCTTTTATTTTGGTGCTTGACAGATCTAGATACCGTAACAGCTTCAAACCTTTTAATGATTTAGGCAAGTTGGCTATCTGATAATGAGACAAGCTAAGAATTCGTAGGCCACTCAATGACTGGAGCAAAGGATTCAGAACTTTCTCTGTTAGTTGGAGAGATTCAAGACCCGTTGGCGAGTTGAACGGAAGAATGGTTCTCAGAAACTCAGCTCCACAGATGGACCTGAAAGCCTCGGAAGCATCACATTGGCTTCTAGAAAATGAAAAATGTCGAGCTGTCTTTGGTATCTCCGAAATACTGTCATCTTCCAGTCTGAAACAAAAATCTCCTGAAACAGCTTTTGCCAAATCATTCATGAGATCATGCATCACAAAGCTTGTCATGGTGATGTCCAATCTCTGGAAAAAAGATTGAGCAATTAAATCATCAAGGTAATTGTTTCCAATCTCTTCCAATCTTCTGTTGCTCCTTGGTTGGTACAAGAGGTCTGTTGCCATCCATAGGAGCACCAATTCCTCCCTATCGAACACATGACCCTTTGGGAATATTGAGCAGAAGGCAAAACATCGCTTAAGTTGAGGAGAGAGAGAGTTATAGCTCAGTTTAAAAACTGGAAGGATACTGTTGGTGTAGCTCGAGAAATTCTTTGATACAGCATACCAGTCGTCAGGAGTTGGCTTGGACCGGAGATGAGAGGCAACGGCTCTTGCAGCTAATGGCAAGCCCATACACTGTTCTGCAATCCGTTTGCCAATTCCTTCTAGTTCTTGGTTGATTGAACCGACTGATATATTTCCAAAAGCAAATCTAGAGATCAGCTCCCAACATTCGTCATTAGTCATCAACTTCATTTGGTAGATTTTCACAGCCTTTGCGACTGTGGAGACAATTTCACTTCGTGTGGTTAGAACAATCTTGCTTCCTTCCTCTGCATCAGTAAAGGCGACCTGAAAACTTTCCCATTCTGAATTACTTTCAGACCAAAAATCATCTAGAACGAGTAAAAATCTCTTCCCGGAGAGTGTATTCTTCAGTTGAACTTGAAGTGAAGGTAGATCGTCAGTATTAACTGCACTTGAAGTGATCTCTTGCAGAACAGCTTTTGTAACTGTGAAGACATTAAAGTTTATCCCAACAGAAATCCACATTTTAAAGTGAAAATGTTCGGTCACCCTGTTGTCACTAAAAACTATCTCTGTCAAGGTAGTCTTTCCAATCCCTGGCATGCCAACTATAGAGATCACAACTGGAATCGCAATGCGTATTTCATCATCAGAAAGCAGCAAATTGACCAATGCTAGCTTATCTTCCGATCGTCCGACAACTCTGCCTTGTGGAAGATCATCAGGTCTTGACCGTGATGCTTGCCTCCATTGTGGTTCTAGAGTCTCGCTATATTCTTTTAATCCAATAACTTCGATGTGTTTCACATGATGTTCCAGTAGTCTAACTACTTTTTCCATCTTTGGTTCTATCTTTTTCTGGATGGCTTCACGACCAGCCCTGAGGTTCTGGAATAGTCCTCCTAAGCCTCCCGCTTCAGCTACTACTCTTCTTCTCAAAGCTTCTGTTAGTAACTCATCAAGAATATCCTCTGCCTGGAAGAAAGCATCTTTGATTCCTGTAAGCCAATGTTTTACTTCCCGAACATGTTCTGCTCTCTGCTCAGCATCCGCAAGCACTGGGTTGGCAGTCACCAAAGCGACCTTCAATCTCTTCAGCAATGCACTGGAGGACTTTCCTTTACATAATTCGACCAACTCTTGAGAAGTATTGATTCGCTCAACCATCACGTTCGCACAACTTGCTAAATAGGAGTTCACCATGATTCCCCTTGTAACTTGTTGAAGCCAAGATTATGAAATTTGCCAGCTGCCCTGCAGTAAGTGACAACAATTTCAAGATTCTGGAGATGTTCTTCTTCCATTTGATCACAAGATTCATAAGTTTGCATACATTTTGCCTAGAACTCTTATTTACATTTCCATTTCTAAAACTGTTATCACAAATTATTTGACAGTGGCCATGGAGCATTCAACAAGTCACATTCAAGAAAAAAGAAGACAAATTAAAGGGGGAAATAAGGTGAATCTGACCTGATCTCTCTCGTCTTATCTTGCTGCAGTTTGAAGTTTTATATATCTCTTGTGTTTTCTTCTTCCTTTTACCTGTTTTCAAGCATTTGGTAAAGCAGACTTTTTTTCTTTCTTCTGCGTCTTCTTCTTCTTCTTCTTCTTCTTCTTCTTCTTCTTCCCGGTTCTCAAATGTTCTGTGTTGTGTCTGAATTTTTAGATCTATGTGCAGCAGTTAGATCAGACGACGAAGCCAAAATGGGTTTGGCTGCGTAATATTCCCATGTATCATGTTCCTAAGAAGGTTCAGGGAAGAAATAGTCCTGCCAATGTCTCGGTTCAACCAATAAATACCACATGACGTGAGTTTTCTTATACACCACAATATCTATTTTTCTATCTTCTCTAATTTATCTATATTATCTGTAAAATGAAAGAAATGAATTAAAATTATGTTTTTCACAAGTTTATTTTTTTGGTTAGATGATACTAATCCTAGTTTACAAGTTTCGTCCTTTAAATCTACATTTCTAATCAGAGTTGTGCTTGAGCCAATTGGGTTACAGAAAGACACTGTAGATCATTCACGCCTGTACTATAGAAGACAAAAACATTTAAAGGTCTAGTTTAATTATTAACGAAGACTCCAAAAAATGTGCATCGGTTGATTCAACTCATGGTTTTGCTTTTTTTTGTGTGTTAGCTTGTAAGATTGACTTTGTCTCAGTCGGTAGAACAAGACAACGTAAGACTTTTCTCGCCAGCTCATTAGGGAATCAATCTCGAATTTAATATTTTGTTCGTTTGTGGAAGATGACATTTTGTTAATTTGAAGTCTCCTTTTCACCTATTATTAAATTGTCATATGTATATCAGAATTTTCATAGTATTTTCTCAAGTAAACCTTTTAACAAGTCCTCTGCTCTTTTGACTTTTTCATTCATCATAAGAGTTTCGTTCTTTTCAGGCTATCATCAAGTTTCTCCACGAAAATGCAGGCAACTTCCAAATTCACTTGGGTCGCATAATACATGGTGTGTTTTGGTCAAAGTCAACTTAGTAAACGAATATACTTGTCTTGTTTAATTAAGGTTAGTTTCTCTAATGTTTTCCACCAGGCTGTTATGACCACTTGCCTTGTAATTTCTTAGTATTTGATTTTGCGAGTTTATTGCTCTGGATAAATGATCCCTATGTATCAAATTATTCGAGGAAGATAACACTGAAGAATTATATAGCCTGCTGTGAAGCTGTTCATCCTGAGAAATAAATCTCCAACTTCTTGATTTTGTCTCTTTTTTTTGTCGTGTTCTTCCAGAGGGCTTTGTGTGTTCAGAGATAGACAAGATGATCGGAGGAGAGATGGTTCTTTCAGCTTTCTTACAGGCTCTCTTCCAGACCCTGATGTCTCCACCTTTCAAGAACTTCTTCAAGAGGCGAGAACTGAACGAGAATGTACTAGAGAGGCTCAACATTGCGTTGTTGACAATAAGTGCGGTGCTGATTGATGCTGAGGAGAAGCAGATTACCAACCCTGTGGTCGAAAAATGGGTCAATGAGCTAAGAGATGTTGTTTTCCATGCTGAAGATGCTCTTGATGATATTGCTACAGAAGCTCTGCGTCTCAACATAGGAGCTGAATCTTCTTCCTCCAATAGGCTGAGACAGCTTCGTGGCATAATGTCCCTGGGAGATTTTCTTGACGGGAACAGTGAACATTTGGAGACCCGGCTTGAGAAGGTCACGATGAGGCTTGAACGTTTAGCCTCGCAAAGAAATGTCCTGGGTTTGAAAGAGCTCACTGCAATGATACCCAAACAAAGGTTGCTAACGACATCTCTCGTGGATGAATCTGAAGTGTTTGGTAGAGATGACGATAAAGATGAGATCATGAGATTTTTGATTCCTGAAAATGGAAACGATAACGGGATAGCCGTTGTAGCTATTGTTGGAACTGGAGGGCTTGGCAAAACCACACTTTCACAACTCCTATACAATGATCAGCGTGTTCAGAGTCATTTTGGAACTAGAGTCTGGGCTCATGTCTCAGAGGAGTTTGACGTTTTTAAGATGACCAAAAAGGTTTATGAATCCGTTACTTCCCGGCCTTGCGAATTCACTGACCTAGATGTACTTCAAGTCAAATTGAAGGAGAGATTAATGGGATTACCGTTTCTGCTTGTTCTAGATGATCTGTGGAATGAAAATTTTGCAGATTGGGATCTTCTACGCCAACCCTTCATATCTGCTGCTCGAGGGAGCCGAATTCTTGTGACAACACGAAGCAAACGTGTTGCATCCATTATGTGTTCTATCCATGTACAAAACCTTCAGCCATTATCTGATGGAGATTGCTGGTCGTTGTTTATGAAAACTGTATTTGGTAGTCAAGATCAATGCCTAGATAGAGAAATTGGGGGTCTTGCGGAAAGGATAGTGCACAAGTGCCGCGGCCTGCCTTTAGCTGTGAAGACACTCGGTGGTGTTCTTCGATTTGAAGGTAAAGTCGTAGAATGGGAGAGAGTCCTAAGCAGCAGGATTTGGGATCTTCCAGCTGAAAAGAGCAACCTACTTCCAGTTCTACGGGTAAGCTATTACTACCTTCCAGCTTACTTGAAACGATGTTTTGCCTATTGCTCGATATTTCCCAAAGGGCATGCGTTTGAGAAGGAAAAGGTAGTTCTTTTGTGGATGGCAGAAGGTTTCTTGCAACAGACAAAAAGCAGTAAGAATCTAGAAGAGCTTGGGGATGAGTACTTTTCTGAACTAGAATCAAGGTCGCTTTTTCAAAAGACCAAAACGAGATATATGATGCATGATTTTGTCAATGAGCTGTCTCAGTTTGCTTCAGGGGAGTTCAGCTCGAAGTTTGAAGATGGATACAAACTTCAGATTTCAGAAAGGACAAGATATTTATCGTACCTGCGAGATAATTATGCTGAGCCTATGGAGTTTGAGGCTCTTCGCGAGGCCAAGTTTCTTAGAACTTTTCTACCACTCAGCCTCACTAATTCTTCTCGGTCATGCTGCTTAGATACAATGGTCAGCGAGAAGTTACTTCCAACGCTTACTCGTTTGCGTGTTTTGTCTATGTCACATTACAAGATCGCAAGGTTGCCGCCAGATTTTTTCAGGAACTTAAGCCATGCCCGGTTTTTGGATCTCTCTCGCACTGAACTCGAGAAACTTCCAAAATCCCTTTGTTATATGTACAACCTCCAGACACTTCTTCTCTCCTACTGTTCCAGTTTGAAGGAGCTACCTACAGACATCTGCAACCTCATCAATCTGAGGTATCTTGATCTGATTGGTACGAAGCTAAAACAAATGCCGCGTAAATTTGGTAGACTGAAGAGCCTCCAGACTCTTACAACTTTTTTTGTAAGTGCTAGTGACGGGGCAAGGATTTGTGAACTTGGAGAGCTTAATGAACTTCATGGTAAACTTAAAATAGTCGAGCTACAACGAGTTGTGGATGTTGCTGATGCTGCAGGAGCAAATTTAAACAGCAAAAAACATCTAAAGGAGATAGATTTTATCTGGAGGACTGGATCTACCAGCTCAGAGAGCAATATCAATCCTCACAGGACGCAAAACGAAGCTGAAGTCTTTGAAAACTTACGCCCGCATATTCATATAGAGAAACTCACCATTGAGAGATACAAAGGAAGAAGGTTTCCAATATGGTTGAGTGATTCTTCGTTCTCTAGAATCGTGTGCATACGCCTAAAAGAGTGTCAATACTGTTCCCTCTTGCCATCTTTTGGTCAACTACCAGGTCTCAAAGAACTTTACATTTCAGGAATGGCCGGGCTTAGAAGCATAGGTCCCGAATTCTACTTCAGCAATCTACAACTGCGTGATCGAGACCAACAGCCGTTTAGATCGCTTGAGACACTGCAATTTGATAACCTGCCAGATTGGCAAGAGTGGTTAGACGTTAGGGTCACAAGAGGAGACTTGTTCCCTTCTCTCAAGAAACTTTTCATACTGAGATGTCCAGAGCTGACGGGGCAGCTACCGACCTTTCTTCCTTCTCTGATATCTCTTCACATCCATAAATGCGGGCTATTAGATTTCCAGCCAGACCACCACGAATACAGCTACGGGAACCTTCAAACACTAAGCATAAAAAGCAGCTGTGACTCTCTCATTACATTTCCTTTAAGCCATTTTGGCAACCTCGAGAAGCTTGAAATCGATCACTGCACATCTCTGCATTCTCTTCAGCTCTTAAAAGAGCATGTGTATGATCTGAATGCTCTAAGAAACCTGAGAATCAATGACTGTCAGAATCTGCAGCTTCTTCCAGAGCTAAGCTTCCTGTCTCAAAAATTACAGGTCACTATCTCGAACTGCAGGTATCTCAGACAGTCAATGGAACTTCAACCTCAATATCATCATCCTCAGTTTCATCTTCCAAG
Organism: Barbarea vulgaris; assembly: GCA_963667165.1. Classification (NCBI taxonomy): domain Eukaryota; kingdom Viridiplantae; phylum Streptophyta; class Magnoliopsida; order Brassicales; family Brassicaceae; genus Barbarea; species Barbarea vulgaris. The sequence continues at coordinate 5,334,501 of OY763893.1, forward strand.
ATCAAATATTTCAGGCTCACCGAGGTCTCATGGCTCACGCAGATCGTACGAGTCACGTTCACCCTCAAGATATGACTAAACCTGATTCGCTAGCATCAATCAAAGAAGACCTTTTCCTTTGTTCTGTTTCTAAGTGATTTGTTTTCTTTATGTATGTACTACGTGTTCCAATGTTATGCGTTTAATCAAAGTGCTAAAGCTTGGAGCTTTTTGTTCTGTTTCCGGCGGAGAACTGTACAATTTACTGCTTGAGAATGAGACAGAACTACCAACTGGAAAGAGTGGTTAAAACAATCCATAAAACTATATCTTATTCAGTCTTGTTGATGGTGCAACTCTTCCTCTTCAGGTTCATCTCTGATCCAAACCTTAGCCTCTATATCTGTTTCTATCTATGATATTTGAACCTACTCTCCCAGCTTTAAGATAGATCTTTTAATCATTGGATCACTATGCGTTAGTCGTCTATGGTTAAGTAAGCGAGAGATAAATATGCCTTAGCTCTTGGCTAATGTTATTTCGGGAGGGGCAAGAAAATAGAAGAATACGAAGTATCTTATTTTGAAGTGGTTTTCACTTTATTCAAAGAGGAATTGGATGGATGAACAAAGAAGTGATGACTTCTTTGACCTTTCCTAGAGAAGGATCAGTGAATTCATCACCCTCCTTGTAAAAAAGATAGATGGGTCGCGACACGTTGAGGCATCGCACTAGAATTGGGCGTGGCACAGCGGTTGTCGTCAAGTACTCCTCCATTATTATTTTGTAATAATCACTAGCAATCTTGTTCAACTCTCCAATCGCTTCTTCTTTGGTAACACCATGTTGCTTCATGTAACAATTCAGCCCTTGAGCCACTTCTCCTCTGCTCATCTCTTGCTGCTCGTCCATTACATTTGCTAAGTTAATTCGTAAGAAAAAACTTCTTGTTGATGTGATTGTTTTTCTTGTCATGATTTTTGTATGTATTACCTCGTAGGTGGTTATGTCGTTCATAAGACGAAACACACCATTCAAACCTTCCAGCATTTTGGGTTTGGAATTGTACCAATCACAAGTTTGATTCTCATCACAATCTTCCATAGCGATAAAGCTATAGGCCGCAAAATGATCCATTGAAGTCTGCATCCCAATCTCCATGTACTCCTCAAAGGTTGGCACGTGATTTGCTCGTGCCCATTTCGAGATGGCCAAGTATGCTTTCCCCAACTTCTTCATCTATATGCAGATCACTCAGTTTTTCTTAAAGACAAAAAAAAACTTATACTACCCCATTTTGGAGGACTCACCTCATTTACCGTTAATTGCACAATACACGATCTTCCTCGTGGCCTCATTTCTTGTTCAATCTCTTCTAAAGTTTCAAACACACTTCGAAAGACGATCCTTATATAGCTTGGTAGCTTTTCAGTGTCCCCAAGATCCCACCTAGACAAAGACAATATAATTTGCATGCTATTTTACTTACTTTCAAATTTAATCAGCTGAAAAGGAATTGGAAGTCAAAGACAACACCTTTGGAAAGAATCAACGAGACTTGTAACTTCAGGAAGAGTGCCATATGCATCACATGTGTCATTCAAAACCGTCGCAATCACGGTAAGTTTAGTGACTATAATTCTCCCAAGCGAATACCGTGGCTCGAAATACAATGTGAGTGCCCCGGAATAGGCCTCTACAATTCTGTCCCTGATGTAAGGTAGCTTAGCTGCAAGATCTAGCTCCTTCCACCATCTGCAATAAATTAAACATACCCTTTCAAACAAAGCAAGACTGATGACATATATATACACAAGATTGAAGAAATGAACTAACAGTCTAACACAACGTACTTGGTCAGATCTTTTAGCTCTTGGATATAATGTAGCTGGCAATAATTAAAGTTGAGCTTTGCAAACTTGAGCAGCGTCTCGTTATGATCTTCTTCTTGAGCGTAGAAAGAGATATATTCTCTTGCGACTAGTACCTCCATGTTATGATATCGAGCTCTAGACAATGCGTTTAGTACATGCGTAGAGAGATGGGGACTAGCACTTGCTGCATGATGACCTGTCAACGATTCCAAGTGATAGCGAGTAAAACTCAGTGCTTCGTCCATTAAATATTCAGATGGTGTCCCGAGATGTGCTGCTTCGTACAATTGTAGCATCCCTCTAACATCCTCAGCTAAACTTTCGTTGAACTTCCCATCTTCACCTTTGAATCTATTGAATGCATCTACAATAAAGTCGAAAGCCAAATTATAATATGTTAAAAGAGTTAGAAACGTGAGAATCAAGGTCGCTGATATTCTTACCGCAAGGCATGTAGTAACCGCGTAGTCTGAAAACCTCAAACATGATGGAGATTGTTTCCAAGTCATCTTCCTTGGCTATTATGTCCTCCAAATTCCGGAAAGCTTGGTTAAGAATCTCATCAATCTCAATCTCGAAATGATATGCGATTCCAAGGTTAATTAGCAATTGGATGAGACGGATCCTCTCAGTCTCACCGTTTTTGGATGACATGAGCATGTCTCTCACTTTTGGCTTCAATGTCACTTCAATCTCTCTTGAGAATTCATCAAATTTCTATAAAATATGATGTATATTTTCTTTTTTATATAATAAAATATTAGTGTTATAAGAAAAAGAAATCAATCTTGAAACACATTCGGTCATCATAAACTTACAGCGACATCGAGGGGAACAGAAAGGAAGTGATCACCCCAAAGAGTGGGAGAAAAGTGTGACAAGGGACGAGTTCTTTCAAGATCGTCATTACTCTCAGTAGCCCTAACACAGACCAAGTGGTTTTGTTTTGCCGGTTTCAAGGAAAGAGTGTGCTTGTGAAGCCAGCACCGAGGAAAGAGAGAGAGGTTGGTCGTGAGGCAGAGAGGGGACGCTGTGAACGTTAGGGGGGAGACCAAAACCCATTCTTGTAGCTTCCATATTGTTTTTGTCAGACGAAATAAAATGGGTTTAGACTTTAGAGGTACTCTGTTTTAAATTAGGAAATTCCCTATTTTAAAATGACTCTGTTGTACTATTAAGTTAAACCTTGGAAGCTGCCTTGCGATGACTTTCCAAATTAATAACAGCTAATCGTATCTTCGGTCATGGTTGGACACATATGTGAACCGGGAAACATGGGAGGGAAAATGTCAGACGGTTATTTAATGGGGGAATACAAGCTGTCTGTCACGTGACCTGTTGAATCCCATCTATCTCTCTCTTTCCCAAGTGCATTAAATTCCAACGTGCCTGTTCTGGTTCAACCATGAATTGTGAGAGAACATGTATGTGGCATGACACAGTTTTGGACGACTGATCAAAAGATTGAAGCCATGCAATTAAACCATCTGTACCTTTTCGGATTCTCAAACATAGGACTTTCTTCCTTGAAAAGCTTGTGATCTTGTTCCATAGGAACCGTCCCAGCCAATGAACTTGCTTAAATAGCTATCAAGCGCACATTTTTTTCTTTCAGAAAGAGCAAAGTGCCTTTCTTGGGTATTACGATTCAAGGATAGTGCTACGATCGAGATTTCCTTACGTTTGTAACCCCTTTTGTTCCATTCTTTGAATAAATGTGCCCTAAATTTTCTTTAGTTGCAAGTCTCAGTCACGAAGAATTTCAATGGAGGAAGATAGTCTTGAAGTTTTATTTTTACGACAATTATTGAGAAAACAAAGCGCAACAATTAACTTTGAATTGGTGTGTGTTCGACCTCATTAAGAAAGGGGTATTGGGTGGACGAACAAGGAGGTCATGAAGTGTTCTATTTTGCCTTTGGGATCACTGTATCCATCGCCTTCCGTGTAGAACACATCGAAGATGCGCGCAAAGTTGAGGCATCGCAGAAGAACTTGGCGCGGCACATGATCATGTGAGCTCATGAACTCCTCCATGACCACTTTCTAGTTTTCTCGATACATTTTAATTTACGCAACTCTTGGGATGCTTCTTCTTTGGTGACTCCATGTTGTTTCATGTAGCAGTTGAGCCCATTAGCCACTTCTCCTCTGCTCATCTCGGTCTGTAAACATCATTTATTCATAAGGACTAAAAGAAGAGGAACAAAAAAAAACACAATAAACAAAGAGATCCCTTTAATTTGAGGTGTACCTCGTACGTTCCTACGTCATTTGCTAGACGGAGCATTACACTCAGAGTTTTGATGATTAAGGGATCGGAATTGAGCCCCTCAAAAGCTTCCTTCTCATTGATATCTTCCGTTCCTATAAAGCAGTACGCTGCAAAATCACCCATCGCGCCTGACAACAACCCAACCTTCATGTACTCATCAAAGGTTGCTACGCGACCCGTCCGTGCCCATTTTGCTATCTCTAGGTACGCCTTCACAAGGATCTTGAGCTGTGTTAGGACAAAGAACTAATTAGAGTCCACCAACTATATTAAAATCTAAAAGAGAAAGAGGCAGGTGTATATGTTAATAGACACACTTATATATATATATATAGTACCTCTGCAAACATTCCGTAAGAGCAACAACTTCAGGAAGAGTTGCATATGCATCATATGTGTCATCCACAACAACCACTATCATCATGATTTTAGTTAGTATGATTCTCCCAAGGGAATACTGTGGCTCGAAATAAGCTCCCACAGACACGAAATGACACTCCACAAGTCTATCCCTAATGTAAGGCAGCTTAGATGCAAGAGCTAAGTCCTTCCACCATCTGCAGCCATAAAAGTAAATAAATTGGGTAAACTGAAATTGAGACCGATGTTATCAACAAGGTTGAAGATGAGCATTTTACTTGGTGAGAGTTTTGACTTCTTGGATGTAATGAAACTGGCAAAAGTTGAAGTTAAGCTTTGCAAACTTGAGCAGGATCTCATTGTGACCTTCTTCTTGTTCGTAGTAAGATATATATTCTCTTGCCACTAGTATTTCTGTGTTACTGTATCTAGGTATGTATAATGAGTTTTGTATATGCTTGAAGAGATGGGGAGTAGCATCGGATATGTTACCAACTGCCCAAGACTCCAAGTGATTCCGCGTGAAACTCCGTGCTTCGTCCATTATATCTTCTGAGAGTGTTCCGAGATGCGATACTTCGAACAACTGTAGCATTCCTCTAACATCTCTGGCTAGACTCTCCTTGAACCTCCCATCTTCACCTCTGAATCTATCAAAGGCATCTAGCCAAATTATATATCTATAGGTTAATACATGTTATGTCATGAATATGCTGTAAATCATGGAAGCTGATATTCTTACCGCAAGTCATCTTGTGACCGTACAGTCTAAAGACCTCAAACATGATGGAAACTGTTTCCAGATCATCTTCCCCGACTATGATGTCATCCAGATTACTGAAACTGTTGCTAAGGATCTCTTGAATCTCCTTATCAAAATGATAAGAGATCCCGAGGCTGACAAGCAACTGGATGAGACGAATCTTGCCCTTGTTGCTGCCGTGAGAAGACATGAGCATGTCTCTCACCAGTGGCTTCGTAGCCACAATCTCTCTTTCTAGTTTATCAAATTCCTAGGAATATAAAAATGGCTGGTCAAGACTCAAGAATCATGTTTTCTGCAACAAGGTAATAAGATAAGTGAAAGGGTCGGGTCACATGCACTTACAGAGCTGTCAAGGGAAACAGAGAGGAAGTGATCTCCCCATAGAGAGGGAGAAAATTTCGTTAAAGGACGACTACTCTCAAGACCATCACTACTCTTAATACTCCTTACTACGAACAAGTCATGTTTTGTGTGTTTCCGAGAAAAAGAGTGGGTGTCAAGCAAACGGCGAGGAAGGAGAGAGAGGTTGGTCTTAAGACAGAGAGGGGATTTGTGAAGGTAAGATAAAGTTCTGAGCCCAAAACCAATTCTTGTTGCTTCCATTTTTTGGCCACAGTCAAGAGAAAGAGATAGTTGCTCTGTTTTACTTGGATACTCTGTTTTTATGTTCAGTTTCCATTTCAAAAGCTTTCTCGTATCTGCTTTTATTTCCCCTTAGTCAAACAAGGGAAGCTGCATGGTCAACGGCCACTAAAATTTAATGAGTAGTTCTAAAATAAAAGGTAATACAATTAATCTTTGATTTAAATGGGGGAATACAAACTACCATGTTTTTCAGTTAACAGGTCACGTGAACTCTTCAATTTTTCACTCTTTCCCAAGAAATTAAATTCCTTACAAGTTACGACGTAACAGTGTTTATGAATCATGTTCTGCACAAGAATTAACTACATCGTGTCGACTGTGGTTTTGGCTCGTGTACGTACGGAGGTTGGTCTTTAGATGGAGAGGCACAATCTTATGCGAGCTAGCTTTCTATGTCCGAAGCCCATTATTGCTGCTGCTATAGCCTACAATAACCATACAATTCATTATGCTCTGTTTTTGGTTCAATTACTATGTTTTAGTAGAAATACCCATGTTTTATTCTCACTTCTATTCTCTCGACCTGTTTTTAAAGTATAGCCTGCGCTCAAGTTTTAATTCCGATTATCTGAATCCTTACGCCATGATCTAGCTCAAACTTAATGATCTTTGTTGAAACACAATACTAATACAACCTGAAAACAATGACCATTGGATTTAAAAACAACGTTACTTGCATATCACAACATAAATGGTTCATAAAGAAACAAGACCATTGATTGAACTAAAAGGACTTGCTAGGAGATTAGATGCATGCAAAAGATCAGTTGTGTCTTCCAGCAATGTATCTAGCAAGAGCCACCAGAGGCGCCGCCTTATTCGGATCAAACCCTAGAAGCTGTTCCTCTGCTTCTCTGCTCAGTTTCTCTGCAACTTCCCTCGATCTCTCCAAACCAATCAGCCTCGGATAAGTTAGCTTTCCAGCCATTATGTCCTTTCCAGCGGTCTTACCCAATTCCTCTGTAGATTTCGTTACGTCAAGAATATCATCAACCACCTGGAACAATAGCCCAATACATCTTGCATACTTTCTAAGCTTCTCGATCTCTTCCTCTGTTCCACCTCCCATTATAACCCCTATAACCGCCGCTGCCTCCAACAATGCCGCCGTTTTGTGGAGATGGATGAACTCTAGACGCTCCAATCCTACGTTCTCTGGATTCAATCTTTCGCTGGTTAGGTCCATCACTTGTCCTGCAACTAACCCTTTTGTTCCTATCGCCTTTGCCAGCTCAATTACTGCACGGATCTTCCTCTGCGGAGCGACCAACCCACTCGACACAACCGTCATGTGCTCAAACGCCAAAGCAAGGAGTGCATCACCCACCAAAACCGCCATGTCTTCTCCAAAGACCTTGTGTGAGCAAAAATTGGTTCAGCATTTACTAACAAAACATCAATGAATGATTCAACTCTAGTGACCATTTCTTTGAGCCTTGATATGATTTGACAACATACCTTGTGGTTGGTGGGCTTGCCTCTGCGGAGGTCAGCATTGTCCATGCATGGAAGGTCGTCATGAATTAGAGAGCTCGTGTGGATCATCTCGACCGCGCAAGCGGCTGGCATAGCTGTAGCCTCGTCGCCTCCCACGAGCTCGCAGGCAGCAATACAGAGCAGAGGTCTTACACGTTTCCCGCCAGCTAGCAAAGAGTACCGCACCTGTTCTTGGATCGTGAGTGGTTTCAGAAGCGGTACGGAAACATCCAGAGCCGCAGTTACAGTTTCGGCTTTGCAGATCATATAAGACTTGAAGTCAAAGGCGGAGCTGTGATCATTGCCTTTTCCCTGAGGTGGAATCATAAGTCCTCCGTCTTGTGAGGTGAGGGCACAAGAGATGGATAAAACGGTGCGTTTTTGGAGATAGTTGACTGAGGATATGGAGTTGTATCTTCTTCCTCTGGATTGGATGAAGAGGGAGGATGAGCTGAGATGAACAGTAGTAGCCATGGCCGATCCACTTTCTCCAATACAATTTTATAATAAGGTTTGCCCATTTAAAACAATGTGGAGCTCTAATAGGTTTCTTGCACTTGGAAGCAATGAAGGTCAACGTCTTTGCTGTTATTTTAAATTGTATTATCTGCGAACAAAATAGTATGAATTTTCTTAATTATGGCATGGAGAGGTCAGATCTATGTACATATAATGTTATATTATAAGGTAAGAAGTTCAAGAGTAATTAGATTAATGAACTTCAGATTTCGTTAACTAGTCATTTGATGAAGTTATTCTGAAAAGTTGAGTTAAAGTTGAGAAATCAAGTACCCAGTTTGTGAAGTCTGATCCTAGAGCATTATCCGTCTTTGGCCCAATCCTCAAGGGATTGTGAACTATACAAGAAAGCCTATGAAATCTGATCCTCCAACATTATGAGTGTCTTAACTTGTGGGCCACTTGATTAGAGTAAGTAAAATACAGAGAATTAGGTGCTTACAGTTCATATTTGATTTGTTCTTGGAGAACAAGCTTGGGGCGTTGTAGCCACAAGACCAATAAGCTCCTGGTCTGCGACAGAACACCATGTAATCTCCATTAACTTGCAAAAAGCTGAGACATAAACGACTCAGATAACATAAGGTGTTGTAGAAAACAAGCCGCCTCTTATTGTAACGATCAAGTGAATTTTGAACTAAGAAGTCAAACGCCATTCTCATCTTCATAATTCTGCCGTCCTTAGACCAATGCAGATGTTGTGCGGAACACACACTACTGAAAGCGCATAGCTTTGGATGAAACTTATTTAACTAAAGCTTCCTTCTTATTAAAACAACGAAGCGCCTCCTCATGCCCTCCGTTGCTCACAAACACAGACATTATACGATCCAGGACTAGGACTCTAGGAGATATCTTCCTTTTTAGGCAACACTATGAACAACTCCACGCATATAGAAAATGCCTCCTTTTGGTAATACCCGCCAAAGAATCCACATCTTTTTTTTTATCGGCATCTTCAGAAAATTACATACGCTTCAAATATTTAGCCAAAGTGCTAAAAGTGATAACTGACATCTCCTCCTAGAAACAAACCAAAACCATGGTTGAAACAACTATAGCAGCTCATGCAACCACATTTTTCACAGGGCTTCTCTCGAGCTCGATAAGCCATTGCAATGTAAGAAGCTGTGGTTCTCTCAGACATTTCATCGAACACCTTGCGTGCTTTACTCGTCTGAACTGTAGATTTCTGAGTCAATTAGATTAAGCCATTGGTTGACTTCGCCCCAACCAAGAACTGAAAGGCGGGAAAACATTAATGGTCACTTGATTCTATCAGCGCAAGCCTCTCACAAGGGTTTGAACCATCTCTTATATAAAGTTTTACAGAAATGTTTTTTTTTTTTTTTTTTTTAATATAACGAAAATCATACTTATTATACTTACGCTCAGGGCCGGGGCTGTAGAGAAAGAAGATCCTATTATCAGAAAAAGCGGTTTAATATACAACGGTTACATCTACATGAGATCTATCGTGATGAATTTTTTTCACTAAAATTTTATACAAAAGAGGAGCTAAAACATAATTTACATAAAACACACAGAAAAATAAAAACAATATCGAGTTAAAAAAAAAAAAGGAAGACACATGGCCTTATGTTGTCGACAATGCATATGCTCCACTGAGACACATGGCTCCAACTCTGGTGATCAGAAAACTCCTGAAAGACTAGTAAACGACTTTACCATCGACTCAACATATTTTCAGTTTTAAGAATCAAAACCCATGTCTATTATAATACAATATATCTTATGATTTACAATTTTTGACTAGTTGCATAATTTAAACAGTTATCATGTTTATTATTAGAATTCAGGAATTACGGACTTTAAATTCAAAACTGATTCACAATTAGATGAAGTCTTCTTATAATACTAGTTTAGAAGATATTTCTGATATATGGGACATTCTTATATTGTTGATTAGTCATAAATAGTTGTGAACCAAATGTGAATGATGAAATCGTCTATTAAAGTAATATCGATGAGAAACAACATACACTATATAAACTAGTATAAAATAATTTCCGATATCAACTAAGAAAGCGGAAATCATCAAACTACAAAAGTTTTGTATCGAATAATTCAAAAAATAATGGATAATAATTGGAGAAACTTAATTAAACTTAAAGAAGAGTAAAAGAGATCGAGGTGGAGACATGTGAACCGAGCGATAATTGATGCGACGAAGATTGGGGTGGGTCGGTCCACTAGAAGAACCTCCACTCGTGCTAATGCTATATAATGCTTCGAATCTCATTTATTCGGTCAAATCATTTCTTCTCCAACGTCCAACATCCACATGTGACACGTACCTTATCAAGCATATCGCATACGACCCCCGAAGATTAATTAAAGTGTCCTTTATATATCTTTAATATAATAAATTTAGTGTCGGTACCTATGATTGTGACATCCATTTGCATTCTAAGCCTACATTATATTTATTTCAACCCACTAGAGAGTTTAGAGCATCTACATTGGTTATTTTTTATGGATGTCTTTAAATATAAAACTAATTTAAAAAAAGAAATGAGTGTCTTAAATGGATGAATAGTATATATAGGTTTGTGTCTTCCCAAAAACACTTTAGACACCAAAAAACATGAGAATCTTTAGTTTTAATGATATTTAATGTTTAAGATACCCTTAAAACTATTAGAGATAAAGATAGTCTTATATGTCCCGAACCGTTTTTATAGGCGTGTAAATTATACATTCGTACAAAAAAACTATATATTTGTTAATTTTATATTTTATTTATTTTTAAAGTAGATAATACAAATTTTAACAATCAAAAGGTAGATATACATGTTTTTTTTTGTAAATTTTGAGACATTAGTGTATTAACCCATCTTTTTACACACATGATGACAAACCTTATAATGTGATTTTATTTGTTCTATATGGTAACTCATAAAATCTATCATTTCATTAAAAACAAAGAACTTCTTCATTTTACAATTATGTTGTTAATATTTGAGCTCTATATACATATATGCTATTCTATTCCGCATATATCTTTCTCATAACCCTGTTGTCATCAATTACAGTTTTTGTTTAAGAAATGGTGATGTTATGAATCGAAGTTTGGCATTTCATTTACATTATTTTGTTGACGGTACAAATCAATCCCTAAAGAACAAAATCTTTCATAAAATCAATTACTTTGTGGATATTTAATATTTGTGGTATTTCTTTGTCTACAAAGTAGTGGTATTATCCGAAGCATTTTGTAAAGTTCTCCTTTTCAAAAATAAAATAAATTTACGTCCATCGATTTGTTCCCAAATTAATTGCCAACACGAGTAAAGTAGATGTCTCGGCTTTGTTTCTTCGCCTGCCCTAAAACATATCTAGAACTAGAAATGGGTTGTGCATTGTACCAAACTTGCAAGATCTTTCCTGTACGCATATTCTACTTGGACATTTGACATTCAACTAACTTTAAAAAATTATAATATATATATATATATGTCCATCAATTAATTTCATTCAGTCATGTCTCCTCGATGGTCCATTATCAGTTAGGCCAAAAGCTATACTATCCTATTCTTATTCTTTGTTATATATTATATATTATTAACTATTATTATCATCATCAATATCATCAGATCACATTACATATGATCACATGATTGGTCGTGTAGTCTGGGGGGACATCTTATCTCATACCCCAATATGCCTAATTAATTAATTAAATTTTCCCTATATATAAGACCTTAGTTTTGGCTCAATCTATAATATATTTTCAAAGTTATATATCTCTTCTTAACTCTTTCTCTCCTCTTTTTAGCAAAAAAAAGAAAAAGGAAAAAAAAACTCCTCTCCTCTTACAAATGGCGACTGTGCAATATGGTTTAGATCATCAAGGCATGGAGATTATCAAAGATGAGCTTATCATGTCATTTTTGGAAGAAGAATTGCCCGTAGAAAATCATAGTAGCATCAACGAAGAAGAAGAAGAGAAACTAAACCGTGTGATTAGATCGCTAGTAGTGGAGATCAACATGAGTTCTCCGACCATAGAATCTCGGAAAATGGATCTCCAACAGACAAAGTCCGGTCTTGAAGAAGATTTCGGGTGGCTTAATGACTTTGATATTGGTTTGATTTCATCGCAAGATGATGCTGAGATGCTAAATTGGTGTACGGAACTTTCTTACATGGATGGTGTAGTAGATAATACTGTTCTTGAGATCGAAGGTGGTGATTATTATTCTCATATTAACTATGGACTTACATTTGAGGAACCAACTCTTTCTCTGTGGCAAGAGAATAATGATGTAGTTATGTATTGATTGATTACGTAAAGTAATAATATAACAAAGGCTATTTCATAGTCCTTAACACAAAAAAAAAAGATAGAGGCTGATTTATATCCGTTTGGTAACCTTTTAAGTTCATGTATGTATTCGTAAATGTTATGTTAAGGTTACATTTTTCGTTATGATTTCTAAGAAATTAATATAGAGATATTTTAAGATTTATCGTAGTTCACAAGACTAATGATCAAAACTAGCTTGCATCAACATGTAAGTGGATACAAATATATTTTCCAGTTCACATGTTTTTCTATATTATTTTCTGTTTTTATGATTAAAATTTTGATTTACTAGTATATATATATATATATATATATTTTTTTTTTTTTGTTGCTAAGAAGGTAAATATCATTGAAAAATGAATGTTTATGTGTTAAAGATAGTATAAAACAAAATGTTTGACCTATAGATTGGTCCCATGGCAAAAAAAAAGTAAAACACACATAAAAACAAAAACAATTGGTATTCCATTGATATGTTAATTAGGTAACTTTGACATCAATTTATAGCGATACAAAACCTATGAGCCACGAAAAAGAGCTGAATTCATGATAAGATCGAATGGAGAGAGACAAAGAGGCGAACCAAGGTAAAGCCACAAATGCATAATCAGAAGCCGATAGATCCAGCAGCCCGAACGGAGGCCTTAATCTAGGAAGATAAGAGAGGCTCGTTCAAGACCGTCCTCAAAATTTACTAGTATATTTTAATTAGCATCATCTGAAAAACTGATGATCACGCTAACTACAGTAATTTAGAATAAAATTTATTTTTCAAAATTATCCTTTGATGCTAACAAGAAATACATACGTTCACATTTTTGAAATTTTCTGAATCAAAATAGCCGAATCACATACAAATTATTAGAAAAAGGTTAACTTAAATGTTTGGAATATGATTCAGAAGCGACGTTAACTTTTTTTTTTTTGGGGTGTATATTGTTCAACCAAAAATAGTATTTATTTACTATGCAAGTGGAAAGAAAACTTGGAAAACATACTGATACTGTAAACTCAGGAGTATATATTTATTGGATTTCATTCTTCACGATACATAATGGATGCATATTCGCATAATTTAACTTGTGAGAAAGAACAAGCGAGGCGCACATCACTGTCATACTCATATCAGATAATATAGCATGAAGCCCATGAGCCGTGGGCTTTTGATTAATCCAAGAAAGAATCATAAATTGGTGGATAGAGTCAGAACTCAGAAGTCCATTTTCTATATGTCAGGCACAATCCTCACATCAGAACGGGCTTCGCTTCAAATATCGTTTGAAGAAAAAAACACATCAATTATCGATAATCTCGTGTTTTCACTAAATAGCATAAAAGAAAAGTTAATTTTGTTGTTAAAAAAGAAATGGTTTGATTTGGACACCAAGCTATTTTTGTAGTTTCTTTTCCCTCAATCTTTGGTATATTGTAGTCTTTTTCATTCTTTTGTTATATTCTTAGTGACTAAGAAATAGATAGATATATGCACATCAAGTATATGCTTTAGATTCCAATTCACTTAAATAAGATTTGGCTGCTTTACAGTCAATCAAACTTTTTATTTTGTTTATTGGTTTTTTTTTTCCATGCACGTTGGTATTATGGTTTTAGTCTATTGCTGCGAAGCCACTTTCTTTAGCAGGAATATAGTAAAAATCAATTTATTTTCCTCCAATAAAACTATTCATATGCATATCTTATTATCTTCCACTTTAACTCTGTCTTTATTTTGTTTCTTTTGGAGAAAAAGCTTACTTAGTTAATTAAAAAGTTATTTCCAACTTTAATCTTTTCTGACATTTAAGACCAATTATGCAAGCTAATTAACACTTCTCCTCTATAGACAATAATATATCATAAATCTCAACTTTTCTTATATAATGTGACAATGATTCCAAGGATTTTATCACACCATGTAATAATCAAAACTTGGACCTACAATATAAAATCCAGAATTAAAATTACATTTCTTCCAAAAATCAATGTAAATAAGTGCACCAATTTTCATCTGTCTGAAAAAAAGACTCAGCTAAACTAAAAAGAAAACTGGTTATAGTTTTTTTATATAAATATATCATCACCTATCCATAATCCATGTAAAGAACTTTGTGACGTAACTCTATTTAGAAAAAAAGGTTATAGTAAAACAAAGTGAAAACTGAATTGTTTCACATATCCAAACAATGAGTATATGAAATTAAAAACAACAATAACCATCGGTGCTTTTCTTTAAAAAAATAAATAAAAGAAATTATCTAGCTAGAAAACAAGATTTTTTGTAAGCGAGTAATTTATTAGAAAATACATAATTGTTTATGAGAAATACATAATTTAATAACCTACTCTCATCGTTTTCCCTCTCAAAAAAAGAACGGCCAACTAATAAAGAAAGCAAAAGCGAAAAAAAAAAAAAAAAAAAAAAAAGAAATCGCACTCATCATCTCTCAAATCCTCTCTTTTTCAAAAAATTCCGCCATGGAAACTCACCTCGCTAAGCAATTCCCGCTTTATATTAATCCTTCCATCTCCACCCAATCTCTTCCCTCTCCCTCCTTCCCTCCAAAAACCCCACCGACGACGAAATCCTTAGAAGAAGAAACTATCAGCTTTCGTCTGATTCTGATTTCTCCCAAATGTCTCACGAAATCGTCCCCGTGGACCCCATCGATGTCCCAAGCACGAGCTACTCACGGCCAATTTTGGCTCGTGAAGATTCGCCGGAGCGCACAACGGGACAGTTCACGAGATCCCTCACTTTCCGGGAACATGTGTCGGAGCCATTTGATAGTGAGAGGCTTCCGGCGACATTAGCCTCCGAGATTCAGAGGTTTCTTCGTATAGCTAATTTAGTTGAGTCTGAGGAACCTCGTATTGCTTATCTTTGTGAGTTTATCTCTCTCTAATTCCATCTTCCCTAATTCTTAGGTCAATCTTTACTGTTTTTTTTTTGTTTATCTTCGAAATTCGCGCCTTTTTTTTTTTGGTAGAAGAATGATACCAATGTTCTGAACATTTATCCGTCGCAGGCCGTTTTCATGCTTTCGAGATAGCTCACCATCTGGATCGAAATTCTACCGGAAGAGGTGTACGGCAGTTCAAAACTTCTCTTCTTCAAAGGCTTGAACAGGCAAGTTTATCAATAAGAGTAGAAGTTTACACTGATTCCAGCTGCTTTCTTAGTATCTATTGGTCTATTTGTTTGTTTGACTTGTTTGGTTCCTTGTAGGATGAAGAGTTTACTGTGAGAAGAAGAA
The DNA here is from genome assembly GCA_963667165.1 of Barbarea vulgaris. Taxonomy (NCBI): domain Eukaryota; kingdom Viridiplantae; phylum Streptophyta; class Magnoliopsida; order Brassicales; family Brassicaceae; genus Barbarea; species Barbarea vulgaris. The sequence goes on from OY763893.1 coordinate 5,349,979, forward strand.
AGGAGAAGAGTGATGTACGGGAACTCAAACGTGTTTATCATACTTACAAGGAATACATTATTAGACATGGTGAATCATTCAATTTGGATAATAGGTATCCTTTTCTCTCTTTTTTTTTTTTGTTTTTTTTGTTTTGTTTTACTTTATAGTTACTAACTGTAGTTCTAGTTTAATTTCAGTGAGGCAACACTAACCTTTTGGAATTTGATCTTAATAGTCAGCGAGTGAAGTTGGTTAACGCACGCAGAATTGCTTCTGTTTTGTATGAAGTTCTAAAGACAGTCACAAGTGGCGCTGGTCCGCAGGTTCTGGCCTTCTTTTCTTGTATCTCTCCACTTGAATGTATATAACTTTGTGCATCGGTTTTCTCAAGTTTGTATGTCTAACTTCATATATTATGGTTTCTTATAGGCCATTGCGGATAGAGAAAGTATTCGAGCAAAATCTGAATTTTATGTGCCATATAACATTCTTCCTCTTGATAAAGGAGGGGTACACCAAGCAATTATGCATCTGCCTGAGGTATAAAGATATATGGCCTCATGGGGGAAAGCCAATTATTTTGTTATCTCACCAATTAATTCCCTGTTTTCATTTGTTTTCTTTCTTTGTCACGCAATATATATTGAAATTTTCATGGTGAAATGTTCCTTTATGTCCTAAAATACAGATCAAAGCTGCTGTTGCAATTGTACGTAACACTCGCGGGCTGCCCCCTCCAGAGGACTTTCAGAGACATCAGCCTTTTGTGGATTTATTTGAATTTCTGCAGTATGCATTTGGGTTCCAGGTACTTGTCAGGAACTTGCTATCGGTATTGTAAAGACTGTAACTACATATGGTAACCAAGCTTTCACTTATCTTTCCACTAGAGTGGAAATGTTGCCAATCAGAGAGAGCATCTGATCCTACTACTCAGTAACACCATTATACGGCAACCTCAGAAGCAGTCTTCTGCGCCAAAGGTGTTGTATTATTTCGCCTCTTTATTGAATTGATTAACTTCTCCATCTTTGAAACTGACATAATCTTAATTCTTTTAATCAGTCTGGTGATGAGGCAGTAGATGCATTAATGAAGAAATTTTTTAAGAACTACACAAACTGGTGCAAGTTTCTGGGGAGAAAAAATAACATCAGGTATATTTAGAATATCTTTCATCTGTCGACATTCTGTGTTTTTTCATCTCTTTAGGTAATCTTTATTTCTAACTGTCTGGCCTCATGATCCACCTGCAGGTTGCCCTATGTGAAACAGGAAGCCCTACAATATAAAACGCTGTACATAGGACTCTACCTTCTCATATGGGGAGAAGCTTCGAATTTGAGGTTCTTGCCAGAGTGCCTGTGTTATATTTTCCACCAAGTAAGCTGAAAATTTATGTTTTTATGTTATAAGTACATCTTCTTAAAATGCTTAGCAGCGAATCTGATAAATATTCACAAACATTGATGTTGATGTTAATCCAGATGGCATATGAATTGCATGGAGTTTTAACCGGAGCAGTTAGTATGATAACTGGGGAGATGGTCACGCCAGCGTATGGCGGAGGAAACGAATCTTTCCTTGAGAATGTAGTTACCCCGATATACAAGGTCATCGAAAAGGTGATCTTCTGTTTGATCGAGTGCTTGAATTAACTTAAAAATGGGTAGTCAATTGTAAAGTTTATGTCTGCAGGAAGCTGAGAAAAACAAGAATGGAACTGCTGATCATTCTATGTGGAGAAACTACGATGATCTAAATGAGTTCTTCTGGTCAGAACATTCACTATATTATCTCTCTTTGCTACCATTGAACATCACTAATCAGATTTGTTACGTCTTCCACAGGTCTCTTGAATGCTTTGAAATAGGTTGGCCAATGCGTTTGGACCACGACTTTTTCTGTGTAGAGTCGTCAGAAACTAGTAAACCAGGGAGATGGCGAGAAATGCTTAGATTTCGCAAGCAGAAAAAGAAAACGGATGAAGAAATGGAGGATGACGAAGAACTTGGGGTACATATCCCTGTAACTCATTGAAACATCTCTTTCCCTGATTATGCATTTGCATACACACACTAAGTAATCTAAAGGATAATGGAAGCTTTATTTATCAGTAGCCTGTTCATTTTTGTCATAGCAGTATGGTGTTCCTAGCTTGTTGAAGAGACTTCGGAGCATATTATCGCTTAATATCTAAGTAAGCACATTATTCAAATTGGTCAATTGGTGTGTGAACGGCTTTCAAAGTCAGAATTCAGAAAAAGGAACTTAGGCTGTCAGTAGGAGTAATGTTATTAGGTTCAGCAAATGGCATTGCTTTTGAAATCTTAACAAAGAATTCTTTTGTAAATTCCAAAACACTGCATAGATTTATTTTTCTTTGTGTAATGTGATCTTTTCGTCTCTGCAGGCTATCACTGAGGAACAAACTAAATCAACCTCAAGATGGCTGGGGAAGACGAATTTTGTAGAGACTCGTTCCTTTTGGCAGATATTCCGGAGCTTCGACAGGATGTGGAGTTTCTTTCTTATGTCTCTACAGGTTACTCTTCTTCTGCTCTTTCATCTTTCAAATATATCCAAGTATATATGTACAAATGATGAAAATCTTGTTTCCCTTTCAGGCATTGATAATTATGGCTTGTCATGATGTGGGATCTCCACTCCAAATGTTTAATGCCAATATATTTGAAGATGTCATGAGCATATTCATTACCTCTGCAGTTATAAAACTTATAAAAGGTTATTAGCCATCTTCTTGATATAAAATCTAACACACAATACTTACTGCTAACAGTTTAAGGGTTGTGTTGCAGGTATTCTTGACATAATCTTCAAGTGGAAAGCCAGAAATACAATGCCAATCAATGAAAAGAAGAAGCAGATGGTGAAGCTGGGTTTTGCTGCGATGTGGACTGTTATTCTACCAGTGCTGTATTCTCATTCAAAGAGGAAATACATATGTTACTTCACAAATTACAAAACCTGGCTTGGTGAATGGTGTTTTTCTCCATATATGGTGGCAGTCACGATATATCTGTCAGGAAGTGCGATTCAGTTGGTCTTGTTTTTCGTTCCTGCCATCAGCAAATACATTGAGACCTCCAACCACAGCATCTTCAAAACTATGGCTTGGTGGGGACAGGTACTTTAATCTCAGAACTGTGTCTTAAGTTAGTTTCTTTTACCTTTGGTATATCAAACTCACTTTACAAGTTACCATCTGAATACTTTATAAACTGCTAACTGATTTTCTGCAGCCTAGGTTATATGTTGGGCGAGGAGTGCAAGAAACTCAGGTGTCACAGTTCAAGTATGTTTCAGGCCAAGTTTCCACTGTTTTTTTTTTATGTTAATTGTGTCTTTTCTATTTTTTTGAGGTTTTTATTTTTCTTTCTGTTCAGATACACCTTCTTTTGGATTCTGGTTCTCCTGACCAAGTTTGCTTTCAGCTATGCGTTTGAGGTATATATAACTGATGTAGTTTCCAGATAGGCGGTACTGATAACTAATGTTGTATGCGATGAATTCAAACAGTTTCTTACATTGTTATGATCTGAAAGTGCAGATAAAGCCTCTAATAGAACCTACACGATTGATAATGAAAGTTGGTGTGCGGAATTATGAATGGCATGAACTTTTCCCGGAAGGTTTAATCCTATATCAATTTTCTTCCTCTGGTTTAAAGTATGCTTTGCGGCACATTAAAGAACTTTTTTTTTTCTCCTTTTATAGTGAAGAGTAATGCTGCTGCAATTGTTGCAGTATGGGCGCCTATCATGGTGGTGAGTTCTCATTAGGTTGATAAAAAGCTAATATTTTTCTAGCTCCATGCATATAATAGAAGTATGGGTGCTTATGATAAACTATAGATTACCTTTCATTCTGAGACAAATGTTGAATTTTCAGGTCTATTTCATGGATACACAAATATGGTATTCAGTTTTCTGTACAATATTTGGTGGGCTGTATGGAGTTCTGCATCACCTTGGTGAGGTAAGTACACATTTCTTCAATGCAAGAGTTGTCATATTGTGCATTTCCTGTTCAGGTGTTGCTGTTCCCATGTTAATATGTTCCGTTATTTTTATGCAGATTCGAACTTTAGGCATGTTGAGAGGCCGGTTTCATACTTTACCTTCTGCTTTCAATGCATCCCTTATTCCACACTCAACGAAAGATGAGAAAAGGAGAAAACAGAGAGGCTTTTTCCCTTTCAACTTAGGCAGGGTAAGGGGTTTTCTGAATTAATCACGTGTAGATGCCTAAAGACTAAAGGGTACAGTTTTTATGAGCTGGAATATATTTGAGTTTCGCATAAAGAAGTCATCCAATCTTTTTCCCAGGGGTCTGACGGCCAGAAAAATAGTATGGCCAAGTTTGTCTTGGTCTGGAACCAAGTCATTAACAGTTTCAGAACAGAAGATCTGATAAGTAACAAGTAAATTGCTCCCTTCTGTACTGTTTGCTTGTAAATTTCTGACATATATAAAAAAACTAGCTTCTAAGTGTATATTTTATCATCAGGGAACTAGATTTGATGACGATGCCCATGTCTTCGGAGGTATTGTCAGGGATCATCCGTTGGCCCATTTTCCTCCTTGCAAATAAGGTACATTTTTTTTTACATTGTTTCTACAAAATTCTTTTTTGGTGGGAATGTCGGTTTGTTGGTAAACGTAGCTGCCCCATCTTACTAGTTTATAACAGCTCTGAGCATTGCAAAAGATTTTGTTGAGAAGGATGAGGTTCTATATCGAAGGATTCGGAAAGACGAGTACATGTACTACGCAGTAAAAGAATGCTATGAATCTTTGAAGTACATTCTTCAGATTCTTGTTGTTGGTGATCTCGAGAAAAAGTAAAGCCTTGTAGTAGCCTCCTCTAGTTAAAAGTTTTACTTAATTTTCTTCTGGCTGCAGTATGTAATTTATATATTTGACATTGGTTCAGGATTATATCTAGCATAATAAGCCAGATAGAGGAAAGTATCAGACAGTCAACTTTGCTTGAAGAAATTAAGATGACTAAGCTCCCCGCGTTGCATGAAAAATGTATTGAGCTGGTTCAACTCCTGGTAATGATCTTGTGGTGTTGCTGTAGATTTCAGATTTAAAAGTGAAAGCTGTTCATTTCCTAAATATATGTAGTTCCTATGGGTATTTTCAATACTTTCCAGGTTGAGGGAAGTGAAAAGCAACTCCAGGTTGAGAAAAGCGAAGAGCTGCATGGTAAACTTGTAAAGGCTCTTCAGGATATCTTTGAGCTAGTAACAAATGATATGATGGTTCATGGTGACAGGTTAGTGAATTTCGAAGTTATTCAGTCTCTGTTCCTTTTAGTTCTTTCTCTTTGAAAGAATGACTGAATGAGCAAACTGACATTGCTTAATACATGTTTAGAATTCTGGAATTGCTCAAGTCTCAGGAGGGTTCAGAAGAGGACGCAGATATATTTATGAGGGTTATAGAACCACAGTTGTTTGAATCCTATGGAGAACGGAGATGCATTCATTTTCCACTGCCAGATAGTGTTTCATTGAGTGAACAGGTAACCATTGAATGTGCAGCAATGCCTTATTCAGTCAAATGTTCCAATCCCGCGAAAATGCTGAAGTGAGCTGATATTTCTGAGTTGGTTTCGGCAGATCCAGCGTTTCCTGTTATTGTTAACTGTCAAAGATAGTGCAATGGACATACCAGAGAACTTAGAAGCTCGACGGCGCATATCTTTCTTTGCTACTTCGCTTTTCATGGATATGCCAGACGCTCCAAAAGTACGCAATATGATGTCATTCAGGTCTGCCTTCACGGATTTCACTTAGAAAGATATACAATTTATTACATGCTTGGATCATCAACTAATGGCTAACACTTTGGTTGCAGTGTTTTGACACCGCATTATCAGGAGGATATTAACTTTTCAACAAAGGAACTACATTCCGCCAAGTCTAGCGTCTCAATCATTTTTTATATGCAGAAGATTTTTCCAGGTAAATCTCAATACATGTTCATTTTGATTGATGACTTTCTTCTCTGTTTGTGTTTCAAGGTTGTCTAATATTTGGGTTGTTAGATGAGTGGAAAAACTTTCTGGAGCGAATGGGATGTGAGAATTTGGACGCATTAAAGAAAGAGGGTAAAGAAGAAGAACTTCGTAACTGGGCATCATTTCGTGGACAAACGTTGGGTAGAACAGGTGAGAAATGATAATAATTTGTGCAAATTGATCCTTATCACTCTTAAACAGGGAACTGACAGATTTTTCTTTTGTGTTCATGTTTAACACAGTTCGTGGTATGATGTATTGCCGAGAAGCTCTGAAATTGCAGGCCTTCCTTGACATGGCAGATGACGAGGGTTTGCCATCTTGACTCTAGTCTCTAGACTCTTTGCAGTTTCTATTTGAAAACTTATTTTAATGCAGTCTGCCTGTTTCTCCTCTAGATATTCTTGAAGGATATGATGATGTAGAACGAAGTAACCGACCTTTAGCCGCACAACTTGATGCGTTAGCAGATATGAAATTCACATATGTTGTGGCTTGCCAAATGTTTGGAGCCCAAAAATCAGCTGGGGACCCCCATGCGCAAGACATACTCGACCTGATGATCAAGTAAGCTTGTGTTGTTATGTAACGAAAAGTCATTCATTTAACAGGATCTCAGATAGAATCAGTAGCCAAACTTTGTATATGCTTCCTAAAGCCATGTTACATGAACATTGCACTTAGGTACCCATCTCTCCGCGTTGCATACATTGAGGAGAGGGAAGAAATTGTGTTGAATATGCCAAAGAAGGTTTACTACTCTATATTGGTAAAAGCTGTCAATGGTTTCGATCAGGTATCAAACGCTTTTCTACAATGCTGATGTGAATGTTGAACTGTAAAATATTCGGCACATGGTGATAATCATTGATTACATGGTTTTGATAATCTAGGAAATATACCGTGTCAAACTTCCTGGACCACCTAACATCGGAGAGGGGAAGCCTGAGAATCAAAATCACGCTATAGTTTTCACTCGAGGTGAAGCACTTCAGACAATTGACATGAACCAAGTAAGTTTTCTGCTTCTTGGTTGTACAATTAATGAACCACCTTTGTCTTCTAAACCTTCTCACATATCTGTTAGGATCACTATCTGGAAGAGGCTTTTAAAATGAGAAACCTCCTTCAAGAATTTCTTAGGAACCGTGGAAGACGGCCTCCAACAATTCTTGGGTTAAGGGAACACATCTTCACTGGAAGGTTTGTTCCACGCTTTCATACTTGCATATTATCTTCCTCCCTGAAACAACCAGGACATGGTAAATGATAAGCAGCAGGGAATTTACTGAGTTTCTGATATTGCAGTGTTTCTTCTCTAGCATGGTTCATGTCATATCAAGAAACCAGTTTTGTCACAATTGGTCAAAGGCTTCTTGCTAATCCTCTCAGGCAATAATCCCTGAGTCCTTAACCTTAAAAATCACAATTTCCACTTGCTGCGGCTGCGGCTGCAAATATCTAATCTATTGTTTCACTGTTTTATAGAGTCCGGTTTCACTATGGACATCCAGATGTCTTCGACAGAATATTTCACATAACAAGGGGTGGTATCAGTAAAGCATCAAGAACTATTAACTTAAGCGAGGACGTTTTTGCCGGTATGGAATCACATATTAAGGAGTACTTCCTCAGCAATTTTGTAAGATTTACTTGTAGTTACACTCTTCCTTGTATTCTGTAGGTTATAATAGCACCCTACGACGTGGATGCATAACCTACAATGAGTATCTCCAGGTTGGAAAAGGTCGTGATGTTGGCCTCAACCAGATCTCAAAGTTTGAGGCCAAGGTAGCTAATGGAAACAGCGAGCAGACTATTAGCCGTGACATGTACCGTTTAGGACAACGTTTTGATTTCTTCAGAATGTTATCTTGTTATTTCACAACCATTGGATTCTACTTCAGTAGCTTGGTAACGTCCATGAAACTTAAGCTGAATAATAATGCTTCCTTGTTTTAGCTGTGGATGAGCTCTAATTTCTCTTGACATTTATACAGATTTCTGTGATCGGGATATATATTTATCTCTATGGTCAACTCTACCTCGTGCTCAGTGGGTTACAGAAAACGCTTATTCTTGAGGCCAAGGTCAAAAACATACAATCATTGGAAACAGCCCTTGCCTCTCAATCATTTATCCAGCTAGGTCTCTTGACCGGTCTACCAATGGTGATGGAGATTGGGTTGGAGAAAGGATTTCTTATAGCCTTTCAAGATTTCATACTCATGCAGCTACAGCTTGCTGCATTCTTCTTCACTTTCTCTCTAGGAACCAAAACGCATTACTTTGGCAGAACAATTCTCCATGGAGGCGCCAAATACAGACCCACAGGGCGTAAAGTGGTGGTGTTCCACGCCAACTTCAGTGAAAACTACAGATTATATTCTCGAAGCCATTTCATCAAAGGGTTTGAGCTCATGATTCTTCTGGTCGTCTACGAGTTGTTCAAGCATACATCTCAAAGCAACATGGCTTACTCATTCATCACTTTCTCAGTGTGGTTCATGTCCCTTACATGGTTATGCGCCCCATTTCTCTTCAACCCTTCAGGCTTTACCTGGGAAATAATAGTGGGTGACTGGAGAGACTGGAATAGGTGGATCAAAGAGCAAGGTGGGATAGGGATTCAGCAAGACAAGAGTTGGCAATCTTGGTGGAATGACGAGCAAGCCCATCTACGTGGCTCTGGTGTTGGAGCTCGCTGTTTGGAGATAATTTTGTCTCTAAGGTTCTTCGTGTATCAGTATGGTTTGGTATATCACCTTGACATTACCCAAAGCAACACAAATATTATAGTCTATGCTCTTTCTTGGGTCGTCATTCTTGCCACATTCCTCACAGTCAAGGTAAATCTCTCATCTACTCTCTCTTTTTTACTAGTGTAATAAGAAGATGCATAAAAACAGAACCAGTGTAATGCTAGAAACAAATATTCGTTGTTCCCTCTTGCAGGCCGTAGACCTAGGAAGGCAACTCTTCAGCACAAGAAAGCATCTCGTGTTTCGGTTCTTCAAAGTGTTCATCTTCGTGAGCATTCTAACAGTCATCATCACTCTATCAAACATCTGTCACCTCTCTCTCAAGGACCTTATAGTCTCTTGCTTAGCTTTCCTGCCCACCGGTTGGGGTCTGATTCTGGTACCCAATCCTTCACAATTCGATTCGATTCACCTCTCACTGTTTTTCTAAAAAGTATAAACATTTAGTTTCTAATGGCATTTCCTAAAATCGTTGTAGATTGCACAAGCTGTTAGGCCAAAGATAGAAGGAACGTGCTTGTGGGAGTTCACACGAGTTCTTGCTCGAGCTTATGATTATGGAATGGGAGTTGTGCTGTTTGCACCAATGGCTATCTTAGCTTGGCTTCCTATCATTTCGGCGTTTCAGACGCGCTTCCTCTTCAACGAAGCTTTTAATAGAAGGCTTCAAATTCAACCCATTCTTGCAGGGAAGAAGAAGAATAGATGATCATGGCTTCTTTTCTTTTTTACTTCTCCTTTGCTTTTGTACATCTTGTAACTATTTCACCTATTATTTACTCTCTACAAAACTCAAAATATTTCACTGGTGTTCAATAGTGAATTAGGGGTGTACATTTAAACCACTCTGAAACAAATTCAAATCTAATTGTTACCAATAATGAAAGCGAATCAAAAACTTCGTTTCATTTGATTGGTATAATTTACTGTTAACCGAAATTTATTTCTACGAAAACCAAGTAAATCAATTCTTTTTTTCCAAACCGAAATATCTTAACATACTAAACCACTTGGTTTAATTTATCCTTGGACCGTTTTTTTCAAAATCAAGTTTTCCTCAGAATGCTGCTATAAATAAGCGGAAGATGTGAAACGTTTCAGTGTCTTTGGAAAAAAACAAAACAATGATTCTTCGGAGACTTGTTCTGTCTGCAACATCGAATTCAAATCCCCTAAGAATCCAATCACTATCTTCTTATGCAGTTCGACTTCTCTCATCATCATCTTCTGATAGATATACGCCGTCGTCGCAACGATACTCCGGTGACGATAAACTCGCCAGGCTAAGGCACAAGGACTGGTTAGCCCCAAACGAGGTTCTGAAAATCTTCGAAAATGTCAAAGACCCGAGCTTTCTGCTGCCAGCTTACGAACATTACTCTAAACGTAAAGATTATCAACCGACGGAATCTCTATACGCCCTTCTGATCAACATGTTCGGACAAGCTAAGATGTTCGATGAAATTGAAGAAGTAATGAGAGCTATAAAGCTTGAGAAAAGATGCCGTTTTTCTGAGGAGTTCTTCTACAACTTGATGAGGATTTACGGAAACTTAGCCGGAAGAATCAACCGAGCGATCGAGGTTTTGTTCGGTATGCCGGATTTTGGATGCTGGCCAAGCCCCAAAAGTTTCAATTTCATTTTGAATCTACTTGTTTCCGCGAAGCTGTTCGATGAGATTCATAAGATCTTCGTGAGTGCTCCTAAGCTGGGTGTTGAAATCGATGCTTGTTGTTTGAATATACTCATCAAAGGACTGTGTGAGAGTGGGAATCTGAATGCTGCACTCCAACTGCTCGACGAATTTCCTAAACAAAAGTCACGGCCTAATGTTATGACGTTTTCACCTTTAATCCGTGGTTTCTGTAATAAGGGAAATTTCGAAGAAGCTTTTAAGTTGTTGGGGAGGATGGAGAAGGAACGAATCGAACCAGACACTATCACGTTTAACATTTTGATTTCAGGTCTTAGGAAGAAAGGTAGAGTTGAAGAAGGGATTGATCTTTTGGAGAGAATGAAGCTAAAGGGGTGTGAACCAAATCCTGGGACTTATCAGGAGGTACTGTACGGTCTATTGGATAAAAAGAGGAACTTGGAAGCTAAAGAGATGATGAGTCGGATGATTTCATGGGGTATGAGACCCAGTTTTTTGTCGTACAAGAAGATGGTTCTGGGGCTTTGCCAAACGAAGTCAGTTGCGGAAATAGACTGGGTTTTGAGGAAAATGGTGAATCATGGTTTTGTTCCAAAAGCAGGGATGTGGTGGAAAGTTGTTCATTGTGTAGTTTCAAAGAATAATGACTCTCACGCAGATTTGGATCGCATTACTGCTTGCCATAAAAATCTTGGATAAGGTTTGAACTTTCAGCTGCATTGTTTGACAGATAGAACATGCTGTGTCTGTTCTTCGAGAGGAAGTAAATGGAAGAAGCAAGACAGAGAAAATCAAAAGCTGTAAAGCAAGAAGAGACTCAAAATTCAAAAGCTGTACAAGAATCCTCTGGCGTACATTTACAACTATTCGACTTGAACATACTCTAGTTTCCATCCTCGAATTCAGTCGAGGATGAATCCCTTGCTATCCTTTGATATTTTTGGGACTGTGGACTTTCTCAGCTCCAGCAGAAGTGTTCCTGGCATCCACATATGTAGTTTCCAAGTTTTCTGGATGTACTTTATCTACCTTTGTTTCTCTATTTGTTGAAATCTCTGCAACACCTCTAGATTCTTCTTTGGGGTTTGCTGATGTATTTACATGAACATCTTTGCTTGCCCTGACAATTTTTCCTTCAGGTTTTGCTGTTCTTGGTGTCCCCAGGTTCTGCACACTGCTAAGTGCAGATTCATCATCAGAATATTCACATTGCCATTCAGAGTCGGATACAGACTCAGATCCAGGAATAAAATCTTGCTCTGAAACGGTTGAGCACTCGTCATCTCTTGATTTCCTTGATCCTTTACGTGAAAAGGCATGCTTTATGTGTTTTGCAGACTTTTCAGCCTGTTTTAGAATGCTCTTTGCAACATCCTTCATGTGTCCCTTGTGCGGACTGTCTACAGAACCAAAGCTCTCACCTTTCGGACTTCTACCTGTAAGAGGCCCCGATAGACGATCTTCAACGATGAACTTGACCCCAACATCCTTTCGATTTAACGCCTTCAAATTAATCCGAGGAGACCTGATATCCTCTTCAATGTTCCCTGTATGATGGCATTCTTCCTTTTTCCCATTCCTATGAAACACTAAACCGATTTTCTTCAATCCCCGACCAACAGACTTCATCGTGTTCTTCCCCTCCTGATTCTCATCAGGGCTGTTGCTTTCATTGTTGGGTGATACAGATGCAGTGGAATGGGCACTGACAGCAGACGTATCCTGAGAAACTCCTCGAATTTGGTTATCGAGGCATCTACTCTTGCCTTTTCTTGGTTCCCAAATCTGTGAGACTTCAGTTCCTGGTTGATGCACCCAAATTCCAGTCTCCTCTTGTCCTTCGATGTTAATTGGTTCCATATTATCAAGAACCCTTGGAGACTTATCAGACACCACTGATGAGAAAGAACCTTTATTTGTAGGGTCGGAAGCAAAAGAAGCCCACATATCTTCCTTACTTATTGTCACTCCTTCGAGCGGATCATCATTCCACTGTAAAAGAATCAGATGCACTTTGCATAAGACTAATCATGAAAGTCTACGTTTAAGGAAAATGAACAGAATCTCAATATACCTTCGCCTCGTCCTCAAGTACGGTTATAGCAAGGTGCAGCCTCCCCATTTTAATGTTCTGAAGAGGCAACCACATATCATTTCTTTGGCCGCCCCTAAACTCTGCGATGTTTACTGAACAATCGCCAAGACTGTCATCACTGAATCGGTCTTTGTCTTGGACTTCAATGTTCAGAATATTTGAAGAGTCCCATGTGCTGATTGGTATCTTGAACTCTTCTTGCCATTTGGGAGCCAGCGTTTTCCTTAGTATCTTGGTTTTAAATCTGTAAGCGCCAAGCTGCCCTTTCACATAAGGATCAGCTAAACCTGAAGCATCCAAATCCAAGCAGTTCATAAAAGTTTTGTTCAAACTACTGTATCGAAGAAAGATAACTCTTGATGATTTCCAGACTAACCGTTTAGATCTGATGGTTTCACATCAGATGCTTCAACGACTTCAACAAGAGCATGTGCAACTGGTTCTTTCTCATCAACAAAGAACCAATTTTCTGGAAGCAAACACATACATAAAAATGTAATCATATGCACTGCAAAAAGAAGTACAAGATAGAAGTCTCCTGCAATAGTTACCTCCCGACTGTGGACTAACAAATTTCTCCATATCAACGACCAGCATATTTGGCTGCAAATTAGACACAAGCTTCATTTAGCTGGTGTAATTGTATTGATAATATTTGCTTAACTACAAGAGAGGATTAACCGCAAGCACTGGGGAAGAAAGGCGATAGAATCTTACCTCAACAAGAGTCTGCTCAAATGCAACAGACAAAAGTTTATCCTGATCGAGAAAGAAAGATATTGGTGGGAATGTGTTAGAAGAGGGAAAACTCAAAATATCCAGAGAAGAGTTTCAACACAATTTTAAGTTTACAAGCTTCAGTACTTACTAGCCATCCTGCAATCCCTGGAAGCACAGTAACATCAAGTCCATGAGTGAAGATTGGTTTAACAGTCATTTGGAAATAAGGTGGCTCTGCAAAACACACACGTAAACGCCCTAGAAAAGGCCATCGACGAAGGAACTTCACTCCAATCAACACCTTCCAGAGTTAAAAAGTTATCCAGATGAAGCAAGTTACTTCATTTAAGAGAGCTCCTATGTTATCTGAACTAACTACAGAACAAATAAATCCGCTACCTTTCCTTCGACATGCATTCCTGTCAGATGCAACTTTGTCCATATTCCAAAACCAAGTCTTTTCCTTAACTTCACAGCGAGTATTGCGCTCATATCATCTGCTGTGAGGAAATTCATTCCAAGTTCCAGTACCTGTATACACTCTAGTATGAGTTCTACTTCCTCTATAGATATTATAAACCAGATGTCACTGAGGGTTGAAAGTTTTGCAACTATACCAAGTGATCATCACCCGTAGATTGCCTAAGCACCCTTATATCTGTTAACAAAGGCGGGTTTCTTCCCAAATAGAGGTGTTGTATCAGAGCTTTTTTCTGCATAAATCATCATACCATCAATTAGATACTAAGTCACTTTTTCTCGACTTTAAACTGTGATAGAGCAAGTGGCCTAGTAAGATAGTTACCATCCAAAGTACTGTTCCAAATGTCTAACTCTACACAAAGAATTCAGGAATAAAAACGTAAAAACAAATTCGTATGGGTTACCGCAGTCCAAGGCCTATACTTGTCCAAGAACCAAGGTATGATCGGACGCAGAATCTTTTGAGACGCAATCTGTTCCATACAAATAGGCCATATCTTCTCTACAGCATGGTTCAACCACCGTACCGATTCAGAATCAGATAGAACCTAGAATGATAATTGCAAAAAAGGATCTTGAGAACACCTCAGAACTTCAGAACTAAAACTAATGTGTGTATAATGAATTTGGAAAAAAAAAGCAAGTTGAACATCAAATTTTTGTCTCTAAGAAAGAAAGCAAATATAAAAGTAGAAATAACTCGTCTCTGGTTAGCTTGCTTCCTCTCTTCAAATTGCAATTTTTTCCTCAATCTCATCACATACACTTCATTAACCTAAAGAAACCCACCAACACAAAGCAACAATCTTATACACCCAATCAATCAAAATCCAGCCTTTAGGATCCAAAAGAAACAGAGAGAAGCAAAAGGAATAATACCAGGTAGAGATAAATCAGAGCAATGAAATAGAAAAAGGCATGTGACCGATTCAAGTAAGATAGAAGCCAAAGGAACAGTAACACAATCACCACATGATGGATTACAGAACACTCCATTACTATATACTCCCAGTTCCTACGTAACGAAGCCGAGAAGTGAACAACTACTCCAAAGATTCTTGCTTTTCTGAATCCGAGGGATCAAACATGAAACCAAACCATCTGAATCGAGTCGAACTTCATTCGTTTTGGTTCGAAAAGATCAGAAAGAAACAAGGAAACCAGATGATTACAGTTTCTTTTGTTTCAGTTCTGGAGATTGGATTAGTTACTAGAGACAAAGACAGAGAGATATGGACAAAAAGAAAACATTCGATCCATAAAAATTAACTATTATGGCGAATTTGTCTGTTTTCTTCCGCTAAGCCAACGAACTGATGTCGTTTTTTCTGAAGCAGAGAGTTTTGGAAAACCATCTTCTCTGACAATGAAACGCGTCAACCGCCTGAAAGAGTGCAAACGTGTCAGACACGTGTGAGAAGAGACCAATCAAAGGGCCCACTCCCAATGTCATGATGCATAAGATCGTAACCGTTCATTTGAAAGACCACTGATCTGATCTGTATTACAGTTTCCATATATTTCCAGATAATCTAATCTGTATTATTTTTATTATTAATAACATATATATACGTTTCCAACTATTCACATTAATAAATATAAAGAAATATTTATTTCACTACTAAATATCTTTTTGGTCAACATTTTCTTCTTTATGTTACTGTATTGTGTTATTGTGTAGATGAGTCAGTGGATATTATATTTTTATTTGTTCCATATTTTCACCTTTAGTTTATCTGTTTATATAAACAATATTTTCACCCTCAATCTGTAAATAGACAGTAAATTTTTTATAAATAAGTAAAATTGGAATTATGATATTTTATTAATTTATAAAAGTGATAATCAGATCAAAATATAAATTTGAAATCGAAAATTTATTAATTTATTAAAATATTAATTTAACTAGTAGTAATTTATAGAGGTTTCGTTATAGTTGGATGCACATGTGACCTACTTTTTTTTTTTTTTAATAATTGAACAATTTAAATGGAAAAATTATGAAAAAACCAAGTAGCTCTGCGTGTGGGAGGGGTTAAAGGTTTTTTTTTTTCAAATGGAAAAATGAAAATCTATGAAAAAACTAACCCTTGCAAAGGGAGAAGGGGTCTCGGCCCGAACTTCCACTAAAACAAAAAAAAAAAAAATTATGAAAAAAATATTGAATAAAACAAGACGATAATTGTTTTGTAAGGAATATTAGTGGAAGGTGCAGTGTACATTGAGAAAGCGATTGTGATTATGACGTAGATATGATCAAGGATAGTTGTAATTGTCTTGGATTATTTTGTACGTAAAAATTATGAGGAAACAAGGAATTAAAGAAAAAGTTTTAATTTTCGTCGGTGCTTTATTTTTATATAAAACTATTACCCCTCAGATTACGCAAATTCAATTTATCGGGAAATCTAGTTGGAACTCTGACCAACCTCACAAAGAGCCACGTGGCACGTGCAAAACTTTAAGATATAAACAAAACGAAATCTTGGGGGTTCTCAGATCAAAAACTAATCCAAATCTGAGAAGATTGTTTTTGTTTATTGATCTTGAAGAAATGACTAGCGGCGACGTTCAAGACGACAAAAACAGATCAGTGGTTACAGAACATCAGCACCATCAGCCTCCTCCTCCATTTCAAGGCGTCTCTAACTATCCACCTCCGCCGCAGCATCAGCCGCCGGCAGCCGGTTATCCACAGCCAGCTCAGCCCTATCCCTATGCCCCCGGTGAGTTTCTTCCTAGTCTCTCGTTATATTCTTAAAACGTGAAATTATCAGAGCAGCTGTTTGATTTCGATTTTTTTTTTTTGTGTATAAAAAGTTTATCATTTTTCTTGATCTATTCTATTGAAAACCCTTTGATAATATTTGTTTGGTTATTTAATTCTTTTTTTTCTTGCACCCATTGAAGCTGCTAAAATTTGCATTGAACTAGAATATGGCTCTTGGAAAATTCATGTCAGCCTTTGTAGTATTTGTATTCGAGAACCTGATCTAGTAATTAAAAGAGAATCTATCTAGCTAATGTTTACTTTGAGAGAAGTCAAAAATTCAATGATGTTAGATTCACTTTAGAATGAGGAGATTAAATGAAATTCAGAAAAAGAAAAAGAAATCAGATTTGTTTATACAACATTTTTTAATGTGCAAATGCAAATGGAAGCATTTCTTTTCGTTTGGCTTTTAGGTTTACAATGAACATATAGAATACTGCTTAGAATATATTCTGGATTCTTTGGGAAAACAAAAATACACTAAACTCAATAACAAAAAAAAAAAAAAAAAAAAAAAAAAACAATGGAGCCTTATTCTTGCTAAATCATGTGTTAAATGAATTCTCTTGTGTTCAAGTTTTGTGGGATTTTAGTAATGGTAGCTACTAGAGTTGCAGAAATTAGAATCTAAAATCTTGAATTCCCTCAATTTGTTACTAGAGTCTAGTTAAAAAAAAAAGAAGAAGAAGAGAGTCTAGTTTCTCAAAGAGGTTGTATTATTATTGTCTCGCTCTCGCACCACTTTTGCTAAAGGTGGTCCTGGTTTGCTCTCTACTAGTGTTCATCAGCTATAGTCTTAAGTTGCAGGTTATGCTGTTGCTGGAGGAATGCCTGCAACAGAACATCATCATCTTCCTTGTTGTGGTATAGGCGTTGGCTGGGTCTTGTAAGTGACCTTTATCATTTTACTTTCTCCTCTCGTTACATTCGTTGTCAATTTCTGATAATTTGGTTTGTGTTTCTTGAAGATTCATCCTTGGTTTCTTCTTCGGATTCCCCTGGTACATCGGACTTGTCCTTCTATTCTTCTCTAGAAATCCGCGCGAGAGACCAGGATATATAGGTTGCGCAATTGGAGTAAGTCACACTCTATATATCTCTTACTCACCATTGTCAACAATATTATGTTTTTGTGTGTCTTGATCACATTATAACTCAATTCTGACTAAATTATGTGACACAGTCTGTTATTTTAACCATTGCCATCATCGTTGGAGCCATAAGAGGAGCAAGTGTCTAGGGTCTGGGGACTGGGGTTGAAGTGAAGATGTCAACAGTTCAAACCTGGTATAGACCAGTTAGGCCGTTGAGATATTATCACAGAATAAGATTGTACATGTATATTTTCTCAATATTCCATTTTTATACTTTACAAAATGTATTTTCTCAAAACATAGTAAAAGTGTGTATTATTATTACTGGAAAAAGATTATATGTAAGAAAAAAAGAAGATATGCATTTTGTTTAAATGATATGAATTTGAATTAATAATTAATAATTACAAGTTCATATAGTAAATGAGTAAATTCTTGGTAGTAAAGATTTTGGTAAATGTTATTTGACCGGCGACTAAGAAAATACATTTGAGGTGACCGCGGCAAATAATAATATTATTATTATATGAAATAAAATGAGAAGGAAAGGCCGAATAGAAAAAGAAAAGCCCAAGAGAGACGGGCTTAGGGTTTTGTTAATTAGAGAAGAAGTTTTATAGTTTTTACATCAGCGCCACCGTTTAAGCTCTTCGTTTCCTCTTTGGTTGATTTCGTTGGAGCTTCATCTCTCCGTACAAATGAGTGCTTTCCGGGTAAGTTGCTTCTTTCGATTGAATCTCTACTGTACGAGTGATAGGAACTAGTGGTACGAGTGATTCTGGTTTTTGAACATTGGTTTGGAGAATCATAGACTCTGCTCTGTCAGAATAATGTATCTTAGAGATGAATTAGTTTTGTTTCGTTGAGAAAGTACGAAAATTTGTTATTGGCATCTGTTAAAGTAATTTCCGAGCTGAGTAAGCTGTGACTGCAATGTGAATCTCTAGGATGATTTTTAGTGCTATTTTACTTGTAATATGATCCGTTTGAACCGTTTAGGCTTCATTAGTTATCCTTAATATCGCAGTTTGGTGTTGTCATGTGACTTGGAGAATAGTAGATATGATTTATTGTTGAGTGTCTGTTAGCTGTTTGAGGTTTTGCGAAAGCTGATCTCTTTTTGTTTTATAATTTGACTGATTCAATGTACATTGCAGTTTCACCAGTACCAAGTGGTTGGGAGAGCCCTCCCAACGGAGAAAGATGAGCACCCTAAGATCTACCGGATGAAGCTATGGGCCACAAATGAAGTCCGCGCCAAGTCCAAGTTTTGGTACTT
Organism: Barbarea vulgaris; assembly: GCA_963667165.1. NCBI lineage: Eukaryota > Viridiplantae > Streptophyta > Magnoliopsida > Brassicales > Brassicaceae > Barbarea > Barbarea vulgaris. Next base: position 5,368,873 of record OY763893.1, read on the forward strand.
CCTTAGGTCACAGAAGAAGGTGAAGAAAAGCAACGGACAAATGCTTGCCATCAATGAGGTATGCATTGCATTTGGTTGTTCAATTTTCTTAGATATGCCTAAAGTTGGATACTTTTATGAAGTTTTTGTTCTACTTCTTATAGATTTTCGAGAAGAACCCCACGAAAATCAAGAATTACGGTATCTGGCTGCGTTATCAGAGTCGAACTGGGTACCACAACATGTACAAGGAGTACCGTGACACCACTCTCAATGGTGCAGTGGAGCAGATGTACACTGAGATGGCTTCTCGCCATAGAGTGAGGTTCCCTTGCATTCAAATCATCAAGACCGCCACAGTCCCTGCAAAGCTGTGCAAAAGAGAGAGCACCAAGCAGTTCCATAACTCGAAGATCAAGTTCCCTCTTGTTTTCAGAAAGGTCAGACCACCAAGCAGGAAGCTCAAGACTACCTACAAGGCATCAAAGCCTAACCTTTTCATGTAAAACCAATCTTACATGATTCTCTTCTTTTCAACCATCAGATTAGGGTTCTTGTTCCTAGTCTGACCAAAACACCTCTCTTGAAGTTTTAAAGTTTGCATTTTTTGGACGTTTTCGGTTAGATATGATACGATATTCAGACAACTCATAATCTCCCATTATTATAAAGCGATCTACTTTAGATTTAAACCATCAGTAACCCAGCTAACTTCATCATTTGGCGTTTATCACACACGCGCTTACCCTTTCACTCGCAGTTAGTGTTGATAGCAATTAGCAAAGTAGCAATTCGATGATTCATGCTACCTACTAGCCTAGTGGGTCTCTTCTCTTTTGAAGATTTGTTGATTAAAAAATTGCAATTGGAGAAAGAGTAGATGGATAACTTATGTACAGATGAAGCTCTTCAAAGCTCCAGTAATAGAGAAAGTGTCAAACTTTTGGGAATCCAGAGTGAGTGAGAGAATCGGAGATGTCTTTTTCAGTAGTAGCAGCTTTACTGATGGTTATAGCAGTAGTGTTGTTGCTGTGGACATGGCGGATCGTGAACTGGGTTTGGATAAAACCGAAGATGCTTGAGAGTTATCTGAGAAAACAGGGTCTTGTCGGAACTCCTTACACGCCTCTTGTCGGAGATATTAAGAGGAATGTTAATATGATGATGGAAGCGAGATCTAAGCCCATCAACATAACAGATGATATCACACCACGTCTCCTTCCTCTTGCCTTGAAGATGCTCAATTCTCACGGTACTGTGTCTCCCTTCGCTTTCATCTTAGAACTTGAGAGATCTAGAGAACATATTTTTCTGATTTAGAGTTTCAATAGAGTTAGGAAATGAATTGTATAGAATTTAGTTTGACTTGATTCTTGACAGATTGAGATATGTTGGTGGAACAGGAAAGACTTTCTTTATATGGATTGGACCAATTCCAGCGATCATGATAATGAATCCAGAGCAGATCAAGGAAGTCTTTAATAAAATCTATGACTTTGAGAAGGCTGCTACGTTCGCTTTGGTTAGATTGTTAGCTGGCGGGCTCGCTAGCTACAAAGGAGATAAATGGGCGAGTCACAGGAGGATCATAAATCCAGCTTTTCACCTCGAGAAGATCAAGGTTTTGGTTTTTCTTTATTGTCTGAATCCAGTTAAGACTCTTTTGTATGTGTGTGATCTTTTTTTTTTTTGACAACATGCTTTTTTGTTTGTTTAACAGAACATGGTCCCTGCGTTCTACCACTGTTGCAGCGAGGTTGTTTGCCAATGGGAGAAGCTATTTACAGATAAAGAATCGTCTCTTGAAGTCGATGTTTGGCCTTGGCTTGTGAATATGACTGCGGATGTTATCTCACATACTGCTTTTGGAAGCAGCTATAAAGAAGGGCAGAGGATATTTCAACTTCAAGGGGAATTAGCTCAACTCGTCGCTCAAGCTTTTAAGAAATCTTACATCCCTGGATTGAGGTAAAACAACTAACAACCCTTTGACCTGTCATAAACTAAACCTTGGAAGTTTGTGAGACTTACTGAGAAGTTGTTGTTTGGTGTAGGTTTTACCCAACAAAGAGCAATAGAAGGATGAAAGCAATTGACAAAGAAATAGATGTAATACTGAGAGGAATTGTGAGCAAACGGGAGAAGGCAAGAGAAGCTGGAGAAGCAGCGAACGATGATTTGTTGGGGATACTGCTTGAATCAAGTTCAGGGGAATCTGGAATGAGCGTCGAAGAAGTGATGAAAGAGTGCAAGTTATTTTATTTCGCGGGACAAGAGACAACTTCTGTACTGTTGGTATGGACTATGGTTTTATTAAGCCATCACCAAGAGTGGCAAGCTCGCGCACGAGAGGAAGTGAGGCAAATACTCGGAGATAATAAACCCGATATAGATTCTCTCAGCAACCTCAAAGTTGTAAGTAAAAAATCCGGGACTTCCACCATCCTCTATTCCTCTTGCATCGGAAAACTGCACTTATAGTTAGCACTTAGCGGGTTCACTTGAATTTCAATTTTGAAGTTTGTCTTTGAATGGTTTTTTCAATAGATGACTATGATCTTCAATGAGGTTTTGAGGCTATACCCTCCGGTGGCTCAGCTTAAACGAGCTGTCAATAAAGAAATGAAGCTAGGAGAGCTTACCCTTCCAGCTGGAGTTCAGGTTTATATTCCAACTGTTCTTGTCCACCGTGACACTGAGCTTTGGGGAGAAGATGCAGCGGAGTTTAAGCCCGAAAGGTTCAGAGACGGGATCTCAAAGGTAACAAAGAATCAGGTCTCCTTTTTCCCCTTTGGGTGGGGACCGAGGATCTGCATCGGTCAGAATTTTGCTCTGTTGGAGGCAAAGATGGCAATGGCATTGATTCTACAGAGATTTTCTTTCGAGCTCTCTCCTTCTTATGTTCACGCGCCTCAAACAGTCATGACCACTCGTCCTCAGTTCGGAGCTCATCTTATCCTGCACAAGCTCTGATTTTGTATTTTCATGGTGATGTTATCAGAAGTCTCTGTTATGTATAACAAAAAGATGTTCTAGAAAGGCTTATAGGTTATGAAAATTTCAATTTCTATGTCTGAAATTAGTCGCTATTCGCTAAGGTAAAAAAGGTCTTCTTTGGTCAAGTCTAATGTCTTGTGGCTGCATTATTAGTCTTGAAAAGTCTATACTCTATAATAAGAAGCCAATTTTAACTCTACCATCTTTTGGATGTGTTTTAGAAAAGCCAGTCGTTCTTTTTTTACAAGTCATAGTCCCATAGAGAAACAAATCCAGAATATTTGAGAAAAACATAAAAAGTGTTTTGTGGATTAAGAAAATCTAGAAACATTCGTTGAATTTTCCTCTGCCTCACACATCATTGACTTGACGCATACGTAAAAACAACAAGAAGTTATATATATATATATATATATATATATATATATATATATATATCATAGTGTTTTCATCTGGCATCTTCAATTCAGTATATATAAGACACAAAAACATCTAACGAAATTTTAAAGAAGTGCGTTTATGAGTGACACAGAGACATCGGCGGTAGCAGTTGCAGCTGCGATTGTGGTGGTAACTGCAGCTGCGGTATGGATATGGAAAGGCCTGAATATGGCTTGGTTTAGACCAAAGAAACATGAGGCTTATCTAAAGAAACAAGGTCTCTCTGGAACTCCTTTCACCTTTCTTGTCGGAGACGTTAAAAGGGAAGCTAGTATGATGGAGCAAGCCAAGTCTAGACCCATCAGTCTAACCAACGATTATATGCCTCGTGTCATGCCTATGATATTGCAAACCGTTAAGGATCATGGTAAGCAACGGTTTGATTTTAAACTCAAAACAGAGATCCTCTGTTTTTTCTGATCTATGGGTTGGTTAGTGTTGAAATCCTCTGTTTCTAAGTTTGGTGTTTGTGTAGGGAAGACATCTTATATGTGGCTGGGACCTACAGCGAGTGTGATTGTGACGAAACCAGAACACATCAAAGAAGTTCTAAACAGATTTTATGATTTCCCGAAGCCACCAGTGCACCCAATCGTTGAGCTTTTTGCGACTGGAGTTGCGCTATATGAAGGAGAGAAATGGTCTAAGCACAGGAAGATTATAAACCCTTCTTTTCATGTAGAAAAGCTCAAGGTCTTTCTTACATCATTCTCATGGATCTACACTTGTTAAAAATCCTACGCTGATTTTTTCCTCTTTTCTTGTTTGTTTTGTAGGTTATGTTACCTGCGTTCTACGAAAGCTGCAGCGAGATGATAAGTAAATGGGAGAGTTTGGTCAGCGAGAAAGGATTATCCAATGAGATCGATGTTTGGCCATATCTTGGAGATGTAACATCAGATGTAATTTCGCGTAGTGCGTTTGGTAGTAGCTACGAAGAAGGTAAAAGAATCTTTGAGCTTCAAGAAGAACAAGGCCGACGAGTTGTAAAAGCTCTAGAGATGGCTTTCATCCCTGGAATGAGGTAAACGATGTTTCATGTCGTTTCATTCTTTCGCTATATAGAAAATAAGAAAAGATATATATATATATATATATGTTCTTCTCATTGTTTAGATTTCTACCAACAAAGAACAACATGAGGATGAGGCAAATAGATAGAGAAGTGAAGTCTAGACTGAAAGAGATCATCATGAAAAGACAGAGGGCTATGGAAGCAGGGGAGGCTCCAAAGAATGATCTGTTGGGAATACTTCTGCAATCGAATTCTGGAGATCACGGTATGAGTATCGAAGATGTGGTAGAAGAGTGCAGGCTGTTTCACTTCGCAGGCCAAGAAACCACCGCGGTGCTGCTTGTGTGGACTATGATTATGCTAAGCCATCACCAGAAATGGCAAGATCAAGCTAGAGAAGAGATCTTACAAGTCATTGGGAAGAACAACAAACCTAACTTTGATGCACTCTCTCGACTCAAAATAGTAAAAACCTTAATCTTGTGTGTTTCCTCTGTTTTGGTTAGGATTTCTAAGCCAAGAAGTCAGACTAACGTTTCCTCGGGACTTTTTATTTGACAGATGAGCATGATCTTGAACGAGGTTTTGAGGTTATACCCACCAGGGATTCTACTTGGTCGAACCATAGAGAAAGAAACAAAGCTTGGTGAGGACATGACACTTCCAAGTGGTGCACAAGTAGTGATTCCTGTAGTTATGGTTCATCGTGATCCCGAGCTTTGGGGAGAAGATGTTCTTGAGTTTAAACCTGATAGATTCGCAGATGGGATCTCAAAGGCCACGAAGAACCAAGTTTCGTTTCTTCCGTTTGGATGGGGACCAAGATTCTGTCCTGGCCAGAATTTTGCTTTGATGGAAGCTAAGATGGCTCTTGTCTTGATTCTGCAGAGATTCTCCTTCGAGCTGTCTCCGTCGTACACTCACGCACCTCACACTGTTCTTACACTTCATCCTCAGTTTGGTGCTCCGTTGATCTTCCACATGATCTGAGATCGATTCACAGCGTACACAAAGTTTCGAAGATCCTCTGTTTTTTTTTTTTTTTTTATTAAATCAAGATTTAATAGCATATGTTACCCAAATAATATGAGGAACTCTGAGAATTCTACTACAAAACTACAGATCATAGCCAAACATGTGTTTTCACCTTCTTCTTTTTTTAGGGTTTCAGTTGTTAAGTTGTATTAATTGAAAACTTTAAGCCATGTCAAGACACAAAATGAGAGTTAGGAAAAGACCTCTTGGAAGAATAAGAAAAAAAACATGTTGTTATACTCTTTAACAAATAAGTTTATGGATAGAAAATTCAATTTCAATTTAAGAAACTTTTTTTTTTTTGGTTCGGTTCTATAAGTAATAAGTAATATTAGTAGTAGACATATTTTAAGTGAGAAAACTTCGGTCGGTTCTCAGCAACCTTTGCGCGTAAAATTTGAAAGTATTTGAGTAGAGCAGTAACATGTAGTCAAAAATTTTAATCCAAAACAAGAAACCATGTGGTCAATATCTTTTGTCAAGACGTGTATTAAATGAGATTCATCTAGTCATGTACAGATAAATGTATTGATACATTTACTAGTTAACATAAAATGTCGGTGTGTTGACTAAGACCGGAAGTTTACAAATGAATCAACAATGTTAGTCAACATATAAGAAACACTAATATAATTTCAAGTTCCAATTAAAAAATTATTCACTAAATTCATTATACTTCCGCATCATTTCTACAATATCGGTATGATATTATATATATATATATATATATATATATATATATATATATTTAGAAAAACAAAGATAATTTGAAAAAGAAAGTAACTATAATATAGATTACAATAAAAAAGTACATGAAGTTGATTGGAAAAAACTTAATTGATATTTTATTTCTCAACCTTCATAAATATCTGATCTCATATTTATCTATTTCTGTATTTCAATTATTTAAGAATGTATATGAATAATGGCAAAGAAGTGAATATAAAGACTTCAGGCATGGAAGACACATGTGGCCAGAGGTCGGGAGGCTTCCTAAGTAAAGACAGAGTTTCGACGGTTACAAACAATATATTATTGTCCGCAACACAAATTCTATCAGTATTAAAGACAAATCAGGACATGCATTTCTTCATCAAAATTCTCGAAACTTTTTAAGAGACCAAAAACATTAGCAAATGGAGATATCAGTTGCATCATCATTGGCTATAGTTGCTGTATTGTGGTGGCTATGGAGAATTTTGAAGTGGGTTTGGCTTAAACCTAAGATGCTTGAAAGTTACCTGAGAAGACAAGGTCTTGTTGGAACTCGTTACACGCCTCTTGTCGGAGATGTGAGAAGAAATTTCAGAATGTTGAAGGAAGCAAGATCCAAATCGATGAAACCAACGGATGATCTCATTTCACTTGTCATGCCTTACTCTTTTCACATGCTCAATACTTACGGTATAGATTTTTGAATTCATAATTATATTTTTTCATTCACATGCAAGAGATCCAAAACGGTTCTTGTAATATATGTATGTGTATATGATTGCAACAGGAAATAAGTTTTTCACATGGCTAGGACCCGTACCAGCCATCACAATAATGAATCCGCAGCTGATCAAAGAAGTGTATAATAAAATTTATGATTTCCCGAAGACGCACACGTTTCCATTGGCTACATTGATAACTGATGGACTCGCTAATGCCGATGGAGATAAATGGGTGAAGCACCGGAAGATCATCAACCCGGCATTCCATTTTGAGAAGATCAAGGTTTCAAATTCTCTTCTCAGATATTGTCACAGAACCATGTTAATATATATTGCCTTTTGCTTCTTGTGTGCCTTGATTAATTATGATTTTTTTGCGTGTGTATAGAATATGGTCCCTACGTTTTATAAAAGTTGCAATGAGGTTGTGTGTGAATGGGAGAAGTTAGTTTCAGATAAAGGGTCGTCCTGTGAGGTTGATGTTTGGCCATCGATTGTGAATATGACCGGAGATGTGATCTCTCGAACCGCTTTTGGTAGCAGCTACAAAGAAGGACAGAAAATATTCATACTACAAGCAGAATTAGCACACCTAGTCATACTAGCTCTTGGAAAGAGTTACATCCCTGGATATCGGTAAGAAACTTTACCTGTTTTTGCCTCTAATTCTAGCATGACTCTTGGTTACAAGAATGTATATATGAATCTTTTTGTTCTATTTCCCATAGGTTTTACATTATAGTAGATTATTGAGTATCTTCTTGGAATTGTGAACGTTATTCTTCTTTCATGTTGCATGCCTAGGCATTTCCCAACAAAGAATAATAGAAGGATGAAGACAATAGTAAGAGAAATCCAAGTTATACTAAGAGGGATCATTAGCAATAGGGAAAAGGCGAGAGATGCTGGAGAAGCACCAAGTGACGATTTGTTAGGTATACTTCTTGAATCGAATTCAGAGCAAACTAAAGGAAATGGATTGAACACTGAAGAAATCATGGAAGAGTGCAAGTTGTTTTATTTCGCGGGACAAGAGACCACTTCAGTACTTTTGGCTTGGACTATGGTTTTGTTAAGCCAACACCAAGACTGGCAAGCTCGCGCACGAGAGGAAGTGATGCAAGTTTTTGGCTATAACAAGCCAATTCTAGAAGGCATTAACCAACTCAAAGTTGTAAGTATTAAACCAAACCAAAACCTTCCTCAAGTTGATGCATTTTCTTCAATCTTGTTTTGATGGTTTTTTGGTATGAATCCTACAGATGACGATGATTATTTATGAGGTCCTTAGGCTATATCCTCCTGTAATCCAGATGAACCGAGCCATCCACAAAGAGATAAAGCTAGGCGATCTGACTCTACCAGGCGGTATTCAAGTCCATATGCCTGTTCTGCTAATTCACCGCGACACTAAGCTTTGGGGCGACGATGCAGCAGAGTTCAAGCCTGAGAGGTTCAAAGACGGGATCTCAAAGGCAACAAAGAACCAGGTCTGCTTCTTGCCTTTCGGATGGGGACCGAGGATATGCATCGGTCAGAATTTCTCTTTGTTAGAGACAAAGATGGCTCTGGCTTTGATTCTTCAGAGATTCTCTTTCGAGCTTTCTCCTTCCTATGTTCATTCGCCTTACAAAGTCTTCACCATTCATCCACAGTGTGGGGCTCATCTTATCCTGCACAAACTATGATTCTATATAACTCCATGTGATGTTATCGAATGAACATGTTATGCATATGATTTGGAAACAAGATATAGAAGGCCGCATGCATTAACCAACTCAGAGTTATAAGTATAAACCAAATCAAAAACCATTTTCAAACATGCTGTTCTAATGATTTTGCTGAATGAATTTGATACAAATGAAAGATGATACATAATATATTACATATGAGGTCCTTAGACTATATCCTCCACTCCTCCACTCTTCCACTTTTTGTCCAACTTTGCGGCTTCCTAGTTACTACGAAGATCAAATTAAGGCAAAAGATCTCCGAATAATAAAATATAAAGTATTTAAACCATCAGGGTGATGTCATCTTTCACCACATCCATATCTTCTCCGAAATTCTCAATCGTTAAATAATATCCCGATAAAGTTAGTAAATTTTCTCTCTATCTTGCTCTTGCTTTCTTTTATCTGGGAGAAACATATGGAGATATCAGTTGCGTCAGTAGTTATAGCTGTTGTGACATGGTGGGTATGGAGAACTTTGAAGTGGGTTTGGTTTCAACCAAAGATGCTTGAGAGTTACCTGAGAAGACAAGGTCTTTCCGGAACTCCTTACACGCCTCTTGTCGGCGATCTGAAGAGGAATTCCAAAATGTTGACTGAGGCAATATCTAAACCCATCAAACTAGACGATGATATCACACAACGGGTCATGCCTTATCCTTTGCAAATGCTCAAGACTTACGGTATGCTTCCTGCTTGGCCTCTTGATTTACTCTGTGTTTATTACTGTGGTAGAGTTTGTAATCTACAAAAGGGTTTAAACTTTTGTATTCCTATGTGGTTGAAACAGGAAGGACTTACTTTACATGGCTTGGACCTATACCAACCATCACCATATATAATGGATCCTGAGCTAATCAAGGAAGTCTTCAACAAAGTTTATGATTTCCAGAAGGCGCATTCGTTTCCTTTAGTCAGATTAATAGCCAGTGGACTTAATAGTTATGATGGTGATAAATGGGCAAAACACTGAAGAATCATCAACCCGGCTTTCCACCTTGAGAAGCTCAAGGTTTAAAGGCTTTATTTTCCATAGTCCTGAATTAGGTTAGATTGCTTTATGTGTATGTATGTTCATTTGGATCTGACCCAGTGTGTGCCTTGTGCTTCTATGTAAAGAATATGGTACCTGCGTTCCACCAGAGCTGCAGCGAGGTTGTTGGCAAATGGGATAAGTTAGTATCAAATAAAGGGTCGTCATGTGAGGTGGACGTATGGCCTTGGCTTGTGAGTATGACTGCAGATGTGATATCTCGTACAGCTTTTGGCAGCAGCTACAAAGAAGGGCAGATGATATTTGAGCTACAAGCGGAAATAGCAGTGCTCCTCATACAAGCTTTTCGGAAAGCTTTCATCCCTGGATATCAGTAATAAAAAAACCTCAACTTGTCTGGTTTTAGAAGAAGGCCTTTTAGAGCTTGACTAGTGCTGCAATCTATCTGAGAGTGATAAAAAAATCTCTGTTTCTTTTTTTTCTGTAGTTATCTCCCAACAAAGGGTAATAGACGGATGAAAGCAGCAGACAGAGAAATCAAAGTTATACTGAGACGGATTATTAACAAAAGGTTAAGGGCGAGAGAAGCAGGGGAAGCACCAAACGAAGATTTGCTGGGTATTCTTCTTGAATCGAATTTGGGGCAGGCTAAAGGAAATGGAATGAGCATTGAGGATGTGATGGAGGAGTGCAAGTTGTTCTATTTGGCGGGGCAAGAGACTACTTCAGTACTTCTAGTTTGGACAATGGTTCTGTTAAGCCAACACCAAGACTGGCAGGCTCGTACAAGAAAAGAAGTGAAGCAAGTTTTTGGCGATAAAGAGCCCGATACAGAAGGCCTGAACCAACTCAAAGTTGTAAGTATAACCAAATCATTAGCTTTTTGGTGACTTTGAGTACTTTTGCTTTGTTTGATGAATGATTTGCCCCCTTGAAGATGACGATGATATTGTATGAGGGCCTAAGGCTATATCCTCCAGTAATCCATCTGACACGAGCAATTCACAAAGAGATGAAGCTAGGAGATATGACACTACCTGGAGGCGTTCATATCAATCTCCCTATAATGCTCGTCCAACGCGACACGGAGCTATGGGGAAATGATGCAGCAGAGTTCAAGCCTGAGAGATTCAAAGACGGTCTTTCAAAAGCAGCAAAGAACCCAGTCTCATTCTTTTCCTTTTCGTGGGGACAGAGGATATGCATTGGCCAAAATTTTGCCTTGATGGAGGCAAAGATGGCAATGGCATTGATTCTACAGAGATTCTCCTTGGAGCTGTCTCCTTCCTATGTTCATGCGCCTTACACAGTCCTCACCCTTCACCCACAGTTCGGTGCTCAGCTTCTCCTACACAAGCTCTAATCCTATAACCCCTTGTGTTGTTGTCAAATACATAATAAATCTCAAACCTTTTCATGTTTTCAATCAGAACTGGTAAGTGTCTCACGGAACATATCTCAGTTGTGAAACTAAAACCTAAGACAAAAGTAACGAAATTTAGGGCAGATTTCCAGATTATGGACACGAGATAATAAACGTCCAAAACCCTTTAGAGACTGGCTCAGTATTTGTTCTTCATCAATCAACTACTACTTCTTCTCTCCTCCGGTTTCTGATTAGCAGCGGCAACGCTTGCAGCCGTGACCAAACATGTAATACCAATCAAACAGGTCAAATTAAGTCTTGATTTCGCCTCAACAATGCTCCAACAAATCTAAATTTTGAAAATGATCGATCGAAGCAAATTCTCCTAATTGATCGCTTCAGAAATACCCCAAAATGAAGAACCCGTAAGGACCGAATCGGTAAACCCCCAAATCTGAAACTCCAATTTCATAGAACAGATCACGAATTCGACGGTGAAACTCACTTAAGGTGGGTTCAATACGACGGCACTATGATTAGACTGAACGGACTCCGAACGAATCAATGGCTCAATTTCGCTTCTGTAAACGACGTCGTTTGATCATGATAGGATACCTAATTTTCAGCTTTTCCCTCCTTGACTTCGAGGTTGACCAAAAAAAAAAAAAAAAAAAATATGTTGGCGATGACGAGGTTTAGATGTTGGCGGGTGAAATTTAAAAATAATGGCATAGACTCTTGCTTGATACATCTTTTAACATCAATAAGAGAAAAAAACCATGTCTTTAACTCGATTAAAAGCTTGATGGCTTGACCATCTGACTGTCCGAGAACTCTCTCCCTTCTCTCTTACACTCATATCGTCTTTTCCTTTCGTTGGTGGCTGGTGTCTGGTGGCCGACGTCCATGCGGCTCCTTTTAGCGCCGATGTCGGTGTTCATTTATTCTTTGCTCATTTTCGTTTTAGTTTTCTCTTTTCGTTGGTATGTAACCATTTAAGAAGAAAAAGTGAAAACGGAGAAGTAGTATTTGAAACCTTCAGATCTGAATTGCACATTGGGGTTTTCGAAGGTAGAGGTGCCGAATCTATTTGACGACGGTGTGGTTCGTCTACAAACGCCAAATTTTTCAAAACCCTTTTTTAGATCTGATTTTTTCATCGTTGTTTCTTTTTCGTTTTCTCTTTTACTCTTTTTTGGGTTGCAGTTTTTAGTATGTCTTTTTTCTTTTGGTACTAACCATCTCTTTCTCAATTAATTATTCATGTTTTTATTTTTATAAAGAGCTATTGATTGAGTTTTTTTTCCTCTTTTTGCTTTAGTTGTTTTGCGTTTTGTTTTTTTGACTTGGTTGAATTCTCCGCTGTTTTTGATATGTTTCAAAAATCCTCGGTTTGAGTGATTCTAAAGATCTTGGTTAGCTCTCGCATTGGGTCCGTTTTTAGGGGCGTGATTGTAAGTCGCTTTCTCGAGGCATTCACTTTCATGGGAAACCAGTCTTGCTCTATTTTCAAGGTGTAGTAATATGGCGGTTCGGTCATCATCTTTGCAAGAAGAAGTATTAAATTTTTATCCGATCTGGTAGAGTTTCTCGGGTTAGCTAGCTGGACGTACGGTGAAGTTGGCTTTGGACTAATCAATTTCTTTTGGGCTCATGTCCGGGTTCCAAGTTTCAATCTTTCGACGGTTAGGTTATATCTTCAAGTTCTGATTTGATTCCGTTTGGCAGCTTGTTATAGTCTTTCCTTTTACTTTGTTGAGTTTAAGTTGATAGATTGTGATCAACTTATTTGGCATTGTTGATTTGCATAGGTTTTTGTACTATCCTTATTTGGCATTGTTGATTTGCATAGGTTTTTGTTTCAGTTCAACTTTTGTTTGTTTCAAGGCTTGGTAATGGCTCTCAAAATTTCTGTATCAATTGGTTTGAATATATTATAAGTTCAATTGAAAAAAAAATAACTCAATTATTCATTCCTAATAATTCGGTGTTTTCACACAAAAAAACTAGTGTCTCTCAAAGAGAAATGATTTCCACATACAAACTCAGAACATTTAAGAATTCGAATTTCTATTTGAAAATTAAGAGCATATACAATGGTAGAGACTCACATGAATCTCTCCAATTTTTTAAAATAATATTTTAATTAAAATATATATAAAAAAACTAATAGAAAATTGACACATGAGATGGATCTCTTACACTATTGAGAGAGTCTCTCGTTAGCCAATTCTTATCAAATTATTTTTATTATTAAAAAATTGTTTTTAAAATTTGGAGAGACTCACATGAATCTAACTGAATAATTTAGAGTGACTCACATAGTGTAGACAGAGACAAACTGAACAATTTAAAACTTTAAAAAAAAAAAATTACAAAACTTGAAGTAGGTTCTCATTAATCAACTTGCTTAAAAACATCACTAGTTTATTCTAGATATACATACATTGACGTTTTCCGATCAATTTTTTTTTATTCTCATGCTCCATAACGTGTTCTGTGTGAGACTGTGAATTCAAAAATAATAGGACTATCCCGTAACAGTTAAATGACTCAAAGTAAAATTACCCAGAATAAATTTAAAATCTGTTTTATCCATGTGATTTAAAAAACAAAAAATAATCTAGTTATTGTAGAGGCAAACAAAATGAAGGAAGAGCGGGGTTAGCAATGTTTCTTCTTATTTTATGTGCCGACAAAACATTGTGTATTTGTGTGGTAAGAAGAAAAACATGTTTAAAACGCAAAGAAGGTAGACAGAGAAAGGTCGTGCCTTGCCAGCCAACCAATATAACTCATCCTCACTATGGAGATCCAATTAAGGCAAAATATATTATTATCGGTCACAACAAATTAAGTTCTCCGAATCATAAAATATTTAAGATTTAAGACGTCAGGGTGATATCAACTTGTCCCAAATTCTCAGTCTTTATCTCTCGAAAATGTTAGCAAGTTTTTTCTCTACCTTGCTCTCTCTTTCTTTTTTTCTGGGAGAAAATAAATATGGAGATATCAGTTGGGTCGGTAACAGTATCAGTAGCTATAGCTGTTGTGACATGGTGGGTATGGAGAACTTTGAATTGGGTTTGGTTTCAACCAAAGATGCTTGAGAGTTACCTGAGAAGACAAGGTCTTTCCGGAACTCCTTACACGCCTCTTGTCGGCGATCTGAAGAGGAGTTCCAAAATGTTGACTGAGGCAAGATCTAAACCCATCAAAGTAAACGATGATATCACACAACGGGTCGTGCCTTATCCCTTGCAAATGCTCAAGACTTACGGTATGCTTCCTGGTTGGCCTCTGTTAAGAACTGTTGTAGAGTTTGTAATCTAGAAAAGGTTTCAACTTTTGTATCTCTATGTGGTTGAAACGGAACAGGAAGGACTTTCTTTACATGGACTGGACCCATACCAACCATCACCATAATGGATCCTGAGCTAATCAAGGAATCGTTCAACAGAGCTAATGATTTCAAAAAGGTGCATTCGTTTCCTTTTGCCAGATTAGTAACCACTGGACTCGCTAGTTATGATGGAGATAAATGGGCGAAACACCGAAGAATCATCAACCCGGCTTTCCACCTTGAGAAGCTTAAGGTTTAAAGGCTTTATTTTCCATAGTCCTGAATTAGGTTAGATTGCTTTATGTGTATGTATGTTCATTTGGATCTGACCCAATGATTGCCTTGTGCTTCTATGTAAAGAATATGGTACCTGCGTTCCACCAGTGCTGCAGCGAGCTTCTTGGCGCATGGGATAAGTTAGTATCGGAGAAAGGGTCGTCATGTGAGGTGGACGTATGGCCTTTGCTTGTGAGTATGACTGCAGATGTGATATCTCGTACAGCTTTTGGCAGCAGCTACAAAGAAGGGCAGAGGATATTTGAGCTACAAACGGAAATAACAGAGCTCCTCATGCAAGCTTTTCGGAAAACTTTCATCCCTGGATATCAGTAATAAAAAAGCTCAACTTATCTGGTTATAGAACAAGGCCTCTTAGAGCTTAAGTAGTGCTGCAATCTATCAGAGACTGTATCATATTCTCTCTGTTTCTTTTGTTTGTGTAGTTATCTCCCAACAAAGGGTAATAGACGGATGAAAGCAGCAGACAGAGAAATCAGAGTAATACTGAGAGGGATCGTTAACAAAAGGTTAAGGGCGAGAGAAGCAGGGGAAGCACCAAGCGACGATTTGCTAGGCATTCTCCTTGAATCGAATTTGGGGCAAACAAAAGGAAATGGAATGAGCATTGAGGATGTGATAGAGGAGTGCAAGTTGTTCTATTTGGCCGGGCAAGAGACAACTTCAGTACTTCTAGTTTGGACAATGGTTATGTTAAGCCAACACCAAGACTGGCAGGCTCGTGCAAGAGAAGAGGTGAAGCAAGTCTTTGGCGATAAAGAGCCCGATACAGAAGGCCTGAACCAACTCAAAGTTGTAAGTATAAACCAAATCATTAACTTTTAGGTGACGTTTGCTTAGTTTGATGAATGATTTGATCCCTTGTAGATAACGATGATATTGTATGAGGTGCTAAGGCTATATCCTCCAGTAATCCATCTGCCACGAGAAATTCACAAAGAGATGAAGCTAGGAGATATGACACTACCGGCCGGCGTTCATATCAATCTCCCTATAATGCTCGTCCAACGCGACACTGAGCTATGGGGCAACGATGCAGCGGAGTTCAAGCCTGAGAGATTCAAAGACGGTCTCTCAAAGGCAGCAAAGAGCCAAGTCTCCTTCTTTTCCTTTGGGTGGGGACAGAGGATATGCATTGGCCAGAATTTTACCATGATGGAGGCAAAGATGGCAATGGCATTGATTCTACAGAGATTCTCCTTGGAGCTTTCTCCTTCCTATGTTCATGCGCCTCACACAATCCTCACCCTTCACCCACAGTTCGGTGCTCAGCTTATCCTACACAAGCTCTAATCCTACAACCTGTAAAACCCCCTTACATGTAATACCAATCAAACAGGTCAATAAAGTCTTGATTTCGCCTCAACAATGCTCCAACAAATCTTTGAAATTTCGAAACCAATCAAAGCAAATTCTCCAAATTGATCGCTTCAGAAATACCCCCAAAACGAATAACCCGTAAGGACCGAATCGGTTAACCCCCAAATCTAAAACCCTAATTTCATTGAATTCGACTGTGAAATTCGGTTAAGGTGGTTCAATACTATGAGTAGACTGAACGGCGAACGTTTTGTACTATAGTTTTGTGTTTCTTATCACTTTCTTTTTTCTCGCTTCTCTAAACGACGTCGTTTGATCCTGGGCCCACTATACGTAATTTTCGGCTTTTCCCTCCTTGACTTCGAGGTTGACGTTGACCAAAAAACAAAAGACGTGAGGTTTAGATGTTGGCGGATGAAAATTTAAAATAATGGCCTACACTCTTGCTTGATACATCTTTTAACATCAATAAGAGAAAACTCAATTCTTTAACTCGATTATTCATTCCTAATAATTCGGTATTTTCACACACAAAACTAGTGTCTCTCAAAGAGAAATGACTTGCACATACATACTCATAACATTTAAGAATTCGAATTTCTATTTGAAAACTAAAGGACCAATTTTGAGAGACTCACACCGTGTAGACATAGACTAACTGAATAATTTAAAACTTTTTAAAACATAATTACAAAACTTTGTGTATGTTCTCATTATTCAACTTGCTTTAAAGCATCAATAGTTTATTCTAAACTTACATTGACGTTTTCCATCAAAAGTTTTTGATTCTCATGCTCTGTAACGTGTTCTCTATGAGACTGTATGTTAGTCACAACTTCCTCCGCTCAGACATAATTTCAAGTAGGTTCATTTGTTGCAGGGCTCGGCCTTAGGCCTAAGCCGGACAAGTCATTACTTGCGGTCCTTAGTGTATAAAAAACTATTTTTGCTCCATTTAATATAGATTTTTCATAGTTTAGTGGGTAAAATATATTTTTTTTTATATCTAAACATCACGAGTTCGAACCTACCAGCATGCATTTAAAAAAAAAAAAAAATTCTAACAAAATAAAATGGCCCATTTTTTTATTCGCTATGGACCTTCTCAAAATCAGGACCGGCCCTGTCTATTGTCTATTTCATTTTATTTTCAATGTCATTGTGATAGAACATGACTTGACTTATTGGACATGTTCAATCAAAAGCCTCTTCATTTTCATGAGCCTTTATATTAATTCCTATTTTCCAACCAAAAATTTGGTTTAAAAGCCTCCTATTGTATATGATAGGCTAAACTTTGTGTGATAAATTAAACTTCACGTTGAAAAATAATAGGACTATCCACTAACAGTTAAATGGCTCAAAGGAAAATTACCCAAACTAGATTTAAAATAGGTTTTATCCATGTGATAAAAGAAGAAAAAAAAATCAAGTTATTTTAGAGGCAAACAAAATGAAGGAAGCGGGATATGAGCATCTTTATTGGTTGAGAGATTACAAGTCTCCTCCTACCATTAAATTAATATTACTTGTTTATATTATTTTATTATTAAATTTAATATTAAGTTATAAAAAGAACATAACAAATAATATTATGACAAGTGGCAGAAACGGTCTTTCAGAGTTTTTTATTTAATAGCACCCACATCCATCGTATCTGGAAAAGTCTATGGTTATTAAAAAAATAAAAAAAATAGAAAAAAGAAAGAAAAATAAGCAGAATAGTCTCTCCTGTAAGAGACTTTCATCTACCTTTAAAATACCATGAAAACATGGTCCAATTTTTACTGGTTTAAATGTTTTATTGTTTAAAATTTAATTATATAATTAACTTTTAATAAAAATAATATTATTTTATTTATGAAATACTCATTAGATGTTCTAAAAGATTCTCTTCTTCTTCTTTCTTACTTTTTGATTTTTTTTTGAGAAATTTGTCCAGATTGACCTATATTTTATATGAAATAACTAGAATGACCTCTTTTGAGAGATGGATCTAGATTTTTGTTTAAAAGACATTGTTATCTATCCTTTTTAAGATAATAACGAAATTGTCATTATGATTTATTTTTTAAAATTCTAAATATATTAAAAATTTAAAAATAAAATAAAATAAAAATAAAAGAATAAATTTTTTTATTAAAAATCTAAAATATCAAAAATAAAAAAATAAAAACGGAAAAAGTAAAAAAAAAAATAGAAAAAATAAAAAAGAGAAACAAAAAAATATTTTAATTGATTAATAAATAAATTAAAATAGATTGAAAATAAATTAAAAATAAATAAATAAATAAAAACTAAAATAAAAAACGAAATAAATAAAAATAAATATAAATAAAAATAAAAATAATTTTTTTTAAAAAAAACTAAAAAAATAAAAATTATTAAAAAACGAAAATTAAAAAAAAAAAATAACAATTAAATTTTTTAAAAAATATATATATTAAAAATTAAAAAAATAATTAAAAAAATATTAAAAATATAACATAATAAAAAAACTTAAAATAAAAAAAAAGTAAAATAAAAAAGAAAAAGAAAAAAAATTATTAAGTCTTAGATTTAGATAAAGTGTGCGACAACGTTAACAATAAGTCTGTCACAATAGAGTATAATAAGTGTGCCACCAAAATAAGCAATAACTGTGAGGTAACTAAGATAATCCAATAACTGTGCGGTAAAGGAGAATAACTGTGCAAATAGAAATAAGTGTGCCATAACGTAAAATAACTGTGCGGTAACTAAGTTAGTCCAATAACTCTGCAAATAAAAATAAGTGTGTAGTAAAGGTAATAAATGTACGGTAACAAATATATTCCAATAACTCTGCAGTAATAGAAATAACTGTGAAGTAATATAAATAAGTGTGCAGTAAGTGTGTTAGTCCAATAGGCCTGCAGTAAGAGTACATAACTGTGCAAAATGAAAATAAGTATGCCATGACATTAAACAACTGTGCAGTAACCAATCTAGTTTAATAACTGTGCGGTAAAGAAAAATAAATGTGCAAAATGAAAATAAGTGTGCCATAACTTTAACAACTGTGCGGTAACCAAGGTAGTTCAATAACTATGCGGTAAAGGAAAATAAATGTGCAAATTTGAAATAAGTGTGCCATTACTTGAACAACTGTGCGGTAACCAAGCTAGTCAAATAACTGTGCGGTAAAGGAAAATAAATGTGCAGATTGAAATAAGTGTGTCATTACTTGAACAACTGTGCGGTAACCAAGCTAATCCAATAACTATGCGGTAAAGGAAAATAAATGTGCAGATTGAAATAAGTGTGCGATGACTTGAAACAACTGTGCGGTAACCAAGCTACTCCAATAACTGTGCGGTAAAGGAAAATAAATGTGCAGATTGAAATAAGTGTGCCATGACATTAAACAACTGTGCGGTAACTAAGTTAGTCCAATAACTCTGCGGTCAAGAAAAATAACTCTGCGAAAAATAAGTGTGCGATAACAAAGACACAGTGGCATTTTTGTAAATAATTGACACGCGAGAATTCATTCATTAATGGCATTTTCGAAAACTATTTTTTTCCTTACACAGCTTATTAGGGGTACTTATGTCATATAAACTCCTAAAAATAACATGTAAGTCATTCTAGTAATTAAAAAGGAATATGAGTCATTCTAGCCATTTTCCTTCAAATATAGGTCATTCTAGTAATCTCCCTTTTTTTTTTTTATTAGTGAGTCTCTCATAGAGAGACTATCAATAAAAGTGCTTTAAGAGCATCATTAATTGTGAGAGACCTATTGAATCTAAGTATTATTATTTTTGACAACAATTATTGTTATAACTTTTTCATGATTCACTAAGTCTTTCATTGAATATAATTGTAGTTTAATATTTTTAGTATAATTTAACTTGGATATTTATTTTTAGTTTTATTTTAAACTATAATATTTATAATTAATATCTTTTAAATCATATCAAAATATATTTTCAATTTTAAAAAAATTTATTTGTTCTAATATTTCATATGTGGGACCAATTTTAATTTTTAATTTTTAATTTTTAATCTTTAAATAATATAAATATATTTTTAAATTTTATTTTTTTCTAATATTTCATATATGTATTAATTAAAATAATATTAATTTAATATTATTGTAATTTTAAACTAATAATAATTAAAATAATATTAATATATAATTTAAACCAATGCATAATGGATGATTTTATTTTATGATTTATAAAAAATTAAAAATGATAAATATTAACATATAAACAATTTAATTAAATTTTTAAATTATTTTGGAATTTATTTATCATAATAAAACATGAACGTGACATGTGGATGGGAGAAGGGTTTTTTGAGAGGTTCTCAAAGTATCTAAAATGAAACCGATTTTCACCCATTTTTCTTAAAAAAAATATTTTAATTATTTTTAATTACTTTTAATGATGAAAGATTTGACGAGAGACTTTCACTAATAGTGTTCTTAGAGCATGTGCATTGCGAGTCTCTCACTGATTCTATCACCAATAAAAAAGCTAAAAAATAATAAAAAGTATGAAAAATAATGAAATGAGTCTTCTGAGAACCTCTCTAAAGATCCATTTACCATATGTATTAATATGATTGATTTTAAGTTTTCTTTATCAATTAAATTATATAAAATGTATTATAATAATATATTTAAGAGATTATGAGAGATTTTCCCTACTACACATGTTTTTATGTTTTATTTTGTATTTGATGTCCCGACAAAAAAAAAAAAAAACATTGTGTGGTCAAAAGAAAAACATGTTTAAAACGCAATGAAGGTAGACAGAGAAAGGTCGTGCCTTGCCAGCCAACCAATATAACTCATCCTGTGACTATGGAGATCCAATTGAGGCAAAAGATATTAATATCGGTCACAACAAATTTAATTCTCCGAATCATAAAATATTTAAGATTTAAGACGTCAGGGTGATATCATCTTGTCCCAAATTCTCAGCCTTTATATCTCGAAAATGTTAGCAAATTTCTTCTCTACCTTGCTCTCTTTCTTTTTTCTGGGAGAAAAAAAAAAATGGAGATATCAGTTGCGTCGGTAACAGTTTCAGTAGTTATAGCTGTTGTGACATGGTGGGTATGGAGAACTTTGAAGTGGGTTTGGTTTCAACCAAAGATGCTTGAGAGTTACCTGAGAAGACAAGGTCTTTCCGGAACTCCTTACACGCCTCTTGTCGGCGATCTGAAGAGGAATTCCAAAATGTTGACTGAGGCAATATCTAAACCCATCAGACTAAACGATGATATCACACAACGGGTCGTGCCTTATCCCTTGCAAATGCTCAAGACTTACGGTATGCTTCCTGGTTGGCCTCTGTTTAGTACTGTTGTAGAATATGTAATCTAGAAAATGTTTCAACTTTTGTATCTCTATGTGGTTGAAACGGAACAGGAAGGACTCACTTTACATGGCTTGGACCCATACCAGCCATCACCATAATGGATCCTGAGCTAATCAAGGAAGTGTTCAACAGAGTTTATGATTTCCAGAAGGCGCGTTTGTTTCCTTTGGCCAGATTAATAACCACTGGACTCGTTAGGTATGATGGAGATAAATGGGCGAAACACCGAAAAATCATCAACCCGGCTTTCCACCTTGAGAAGCTTAAGGTTTAAAGGCTTTATTTTCCATAGTCCTGAATTAGGTTAGATTGCTTTATGTGTATGTATGTTCATTTGGATCTGACCCAATGATTGCCTTGTGCTTCTATGTAAAGAATATGGTACCTGCGTTCCACCAGTGCTGCAGCGAGGTTGTTGGCGCATGGGATAAATTGGTATCGGATAAAAGGTCGTCATGTGAGGTGGACGTTTGGCCTGGACTTGTGAGTATGACTGCAGATATGATCTCCCGTACTGCTTTTGGCAGCAGCTACAAAGAAGGGCAGAGGATATTTGAGCTCCAAGAGGAAATAAAAGAGCTCCTCATACAATCTTTAGGGAAAGCTTTCATCCCTGGATATCAGTAATAATCTCAACTTGTCTGGTTTTAGAACAAGGCCTCTTAGAGCTTAAGTAGTGCTGCAATCAATCAGAGATTGTGTCATATTCTCTCTGTTTCTTTTGTTTGTGTAGTTATCTCCCAACAAAGGGTAATAGACGGATGAAAGCAGCAGACAGAGAAATCAAAGTTATACTGAGAGGGATCGTTAACAAAAGGTTAAGGGCGAGAGAAGCAGGGGAAGCACCAAGCGAAGATTTGCTGGGTATTCTTCTTGAATCGAATTTGGGGCAGGCTAAAGGAAATGGAATGAGCATTGAGGATGTGATGGAGGAGTGCAAGTTGTTCTATTTGGCGGGGCAAGAGACAACTTCAGTTCTTTTGGTTTGGACAATGGTTATGTTAAGCCAACACCAAGACTGGCAGGCTCGCGCAAGAGAAGAAGTGAAGCAAGTTTTTGGCGATAAAGAACCCAATACAGAAGGCCTGAACCAACTCAAAGTTGTAAGTATAAACCAAATTATTAACTTTTAGGTGACGTTTGCTTAGTTTGATGAATGATTTGATCCCTTGTAGATGACGATGATATTGTATGAGGTCCTAAGGCTATATCCTCCAGTAACCCAGCTACCACGAGCAATTCACAAAGAGATGAAGCTAGGAGATATGACACTACCGGCCGGCGTTCATATCAATCTCCCTATAATGCTCGTCCAACGCGACACTGAGCTATGGGGCAACGATGCAGCAGAGTTCAAGCCTGAGAGATTCAAAGATGGTCTCTCAAAGGCAGCAAAGAACCAAGTCTCATTCTTTTCTTTTGCGTGGGGACCGAGGATATGCATTGGCCAGAATTTTGCCTTGATGGAGGCAAAGATGGCAATGGCATTGATTCTACAGAGATTCTCCTTGGAGCTTTCTCCTTCTTATGTTCATGCGCCTTACTCAGTCATCACCCTTCACCCACAGTTTGGTGCTCATCTTATCCTACACAAGCTCTATTAAAGTGTAAGGCGCTTTGGTACGTCGCCGTTCAATCCTTATATATGTTTTTCATTCCTGTGTAAAGTAGATATATACGTAATAATGTAAAAGAAAATAATTATGTATTCGGTAAAAGTTAAATAACATATATAAAATTACTCTAAAATGGATGAAAATTGTTTCTATTCGTGTGAGTAAAATAGTGATCTTCCCGTTGTTATAGAATACTGTAATGCAAATACATTTTTAGAGGACGCCATAGATGGGATCGTTTAAATCAAATAGAGGACGCTATTGAAGAGCTACGAACTAGAGGCTTGAAAGAAGACCAAGACACTTCTCTCTGGAAATCTGCGGAGAACAAATTTAAAAATAAATTCAGCTCTCAACAAACTTGGCGTCTAATCAAGGAAGCACAACCACTAGTCGAATGGTTCCGTGGTCTATGGTTCCCTCGTTCCACTCCGAAATACTCTTTCATCACATGGCTGGCAACAAGAAACGGACTTTCAACTGCAGATAGAATGAAGAGTTGGGATCAAGGAATATCCTCCGATTGTATCTTATGCAATAACTCGGAAGAAATAAGAAACCACTTATTTTTCGCTTGTCAATTCTCACAGTCGATATGGAGTGCTCTTGTTCAGCGCCTGCTTCAATCCAGGTACACCAATCATTGGAATGCGTTGCAAAACCTCTTAAATGATTCTCCTCTAGATGGAATACACATGTTTCTGCTTCGCTATGTTTTCCAATCTGCAGTTTATCATATATGGAGCGAAAGGAACAATCGTAGGCATGGTAAACCATCAAAGCCCACAGCCTATATCATTAAACTCATTGACAAGAACGTAAGAAACCGCATCAGCGCTATCAGGAACTCAGGAGATCATAGTTATGATGATGGTATGGCGATCTGGTTTGCCTCTCGACCAACAAACTAACACTAGCACCTTCTGTGTCAAGCTTTTCAATTTACAATCGAACTCTCCTTCAGTTTTTCAGCCCATTTTCAGCGCTTCGATATGATGGTGTACACTCTTTTTCCCACAAGCCGGTTTTGTCCTCAAAACGGATTTCCGATTTGTGGTTTTTAATGAGACACCCATCTATCGAGCAATCCTAATAGACCCTCTTCTTATTTTCTACAAAAAATTTTCTGTATTTCTGTCTTCTACTCTATGTATCTATATGTTTTTCCCTTCAGCATAACGGTAACACTTGATGTACAAAGGTCTTCTTTGAATATAATTTAACATTTTATTCAAAAAAAAAAAAAAAATACATTTTTAACCTGCTCATTCTCAGCACAGGTCTGGTCTAGCTTTTTCAATCACTACTCTCTCAAGTCTCAACCCACCCCCTCAGTTCATGAGCATTGTCTCCTTGCTTTGCTCTGCTTTTGTTACTCCCAAAGTTATCTCCATTTGTAAGATCTACGAGCTATGGAGAGAAAGGAATTCCAGACTACCTAAACCAGCCGCAGTCGTCATTCGTGAGGTGCAAAAAGTGGTTCTAGCACGCTTGGCTTCCTTAGATAAGCCCACCCATCAAACGCCTTTTTCTACATCTCGCAATGTTGTATCCTACCTCTCTACTTGGTTTGGGTTCTTCCAGTTCTAGCTCATTGTATATTTCTAATTGTTGTTCTCACTTTCTTGCTGCACTTGCGTGTGAGTTAAATTTCTTGTAGTACTCTTTAATTTCTTTTCACTTGTAATGCTTCCAAATGGTTTCCTTTTTAGGAAAAAGAATTTTGTGGGAAAGAGCGTGGTAACCTTTCTCTTACGACCTGTCTTACCACTATTCTTTTACATGTTTTTAATTAAATATTATGATAATTTATGTTCACACTTGAAAATATGTTCACACTTAAATTGAGTGACTCGACCACCGAAGCTAAAAGCATGTACAATGGCAGTCTCTAACTGAATCTCTCACTATTAAAAATAATTAAAATATAGTTTTTTTAAAAAAGTAGCTGAGAATCCGTTCTCATTTGAGAGACTCCGAGAACTCCATGAGAACTCTTTCTCTCATCCACATGTCATGTTATAAATTATTCAAAAATTTTTTATGATAAATCAAATCCACAATACTTTATAAAGTTAATTAAATAGTTTATATATTATTATTTTATTATTTTTATTTTTTTATAAATCATAAAATAAAATTATCTATCTAACAAGTTTCATTATGCATGATTTTAAATTATATATTAATATTATTTTAATTAATATTAGTTAAAATCACAATCAAACTAAATTAATATTATTTTAGTTAATACACTAATTTGAAATATTAGAAAAAAAAATTCGAGATTTTAAAATTTTATAAATATATTTTGATAATATTAAAATCAGGTATTATAATTTATTTTCTTCTCTATATATAGAGATACATCTCTGCAGACACATTCACATTAACCTTTATATCTTTTTTTTCTTTTTTTCTTTCCTCACTTAATTAGATTATCTATCTATTTTATTTCTCAACAAATTTCATGGATCTTCTTATAACTCAACAAGAAAAAAACACTAGAAATCATTTTCCTTTTCATTAGTGAAATTGAATATATTTAGGATGTAATTTGATATGACTTAAAAGATATTAATTAGAAATCTTATAATTAAAAATAAAATTTAAAATAAATATGCAAGTTAAATTACATTAAAAATAAATATTATAATGATGAAAGACTTAATGAGTCTCTCACCAATAAAAGTGAAAAACCATAAAAAAAAGTTCTAATATTAAAACATATAAAAAACAATAATATTATAATGGTGAGAAACTCAATGAGTGTCTCACCACTCCACTGCACATGCTCTAACATGTCTTGACAAAACAATTAATTTAAACGTTGTAGTCTTTTTGGTGAGAAAAAGAGTAAAACGCATGGATGGTCTTGACTCTTGATTCTTGAGAAAGAAACGTCAAAGATTTGATAACGTTCGTACCATGCAAGTGATGAGCAATGTATTTCTTCCTCTTTTTGTCGTTTGTCACCCAAAGTCCAACTTGACTGTGAGGCTCTGAGCAAAGCAAAAGATCATTTAGTCTACAAATAAAATGTCCCAACCACAAAATATAAAGCGGACATCAGGGGTGATGTCATTACCTCATCCATTTTCTTCTAAATTCTCAATCTTTATATCTCGAGAGTGTTAGCAAATCTTTCTCTATTTCTCTTTTTTTCACTGAGAGAAAACAAAAATGGAGATATCAGTTGTGTCCGTCACAGTTTCAGTAGCTATTGTTGTTGTGTCATGGTGGGTATGGAGAACCCTAAACTGGGTTTGGTTTAAACCAAAAAAGCTCGAGAGTTACCTAAGAAGACAAGGTCTTTCCGGAACTCCTTACACGCCTTTTGTCGGCGATTTGAACAGGAACTTCAGTATGTTGAAGGAGGCAAGATCCAAACCCCTTAAACTAACAGATGATATCACACCACGTGTCGTGCCTTATCCCTTGCAAATGTTCAAGACTTACGGTATGCCTTCTCGTTGGCCTCTTGCTTCCTCTCTGTTTTAGAACTGTTGCATATCTGATCTGTTTGGTTGGAACAGGAAGGACTTTCTTTACATGGTTTGGAACTATACCAACCATCACTATAATGGATCCTGAGCAAATCAAGGAAGTGTTCAACAAAGTTTATGAGTTCCAAAAGCCGCATACCTTCCCTTTGGGCACGTTGATAGCCAAAGGACTTGCTAAATATGATGGTGATAAATGGGCAAAACACCGACGAATCATCAACCCGGCTTTCCATCTTGAGAAGATCAAGGTTTAGTAGCCTGGAACCAAGTTTGATTGTTTTGTGTATGTATGTTCATTTGGCTCTGACCTAACTAGTGCTGCTTCTATGTATAGAATATGGTACCTGTGTTTCACCAGAGCTGCAGCGAGGTTGTTGACGAATGGGATAAGTTAGTATCGGATAAAGGGTCTTCATGTGAGGTGGACGTATGGCCCTGGCTTATGAGTATGACTGCAGATGTGATCTCTCGTACTGCTTTTGGCAGCAGCTATAAAGAAGGGCAGATGATATTTGAGCTCCAAGCAGAGCTAGCAAAATTCATCACACAAGTTGTTCGGAAATCTTTCATCCTTGGATATAGGTAATGAAAAAGCTCAACTTCTTTGGTTTTTAGTATAGGGCCTTCAGAGCTTGACTCTTGATCTTTTACTGCTGCAATCAATATCTATGTGCCTATTGTTGGTGTAGTTATCTCCCAACAAAGGGTAATAGAAGGATGAAGGCAAAAGCCAGAGAAATCCAAGTTATACTGAGAGGGATCGTTGACAAAAGGTTAAGGGCGAGAGAAGCTGCGGAAGCACCAAGCGACGATTTGTTAGGCATACTTCTTGAATCGAATTTGGGGCAAACAAAAGGAAATGGAATGAGCATTGAGGAGGTGATGGAGGAGTGCAAGTTGTTCTATTTTGCCGGGCAAGAGACAACTTCAGTTCTTCTGGTCTGGACAATGGTTATGTTAAGCCAGCACCAAGACTGGCAGGCTCGCGCAAGGGAAGAAGTGAAGCAAGTTTTTGGCGATAAAGAACCTGATACAGAAGGGCTGAACCAACTCAAAGTTGTAAGTATAACCTAAATCAAAACCCTTTTTACAAATGACTTAAGTACTTTCGTTGTGTTTATTAGATGATTTTGCTGAATGGTTTACTACAGATGACGATGATAATATACGAAGTCCTAAGGCTATATCCTCCAGCACCCCAGGTGACCCGAGCCATTCACAAAGAGATGAAGCTGGGAAACTTGACACTACCAGGCGGTGTTCATATCAGTATCCCTATAATGCTAGTCCAACGTGCCACCGAGCTGTGGGGCAACGATGCAGCGGAGTTCAAGCCCGAACGGTTCAGAGACGGGATCTCAAAGGTAACAAAGAATCAGGTCTCCTTTTTCCCCTTTGGGTGGGGACCGAGGATATGCATCGGCCAGAACTTTTCTCTGTTGGAGGCAAAGATGGCTCTGGCATTGATTCTACAGAGATTCTCCTTGGAGCTTTCTCCATCCTATGTCCATGCGCCTTACCCATTCATCACAGTTCACCCACAGTTTGGTGCTCATCTTATCCTGCACAAGCTCTAATCCTATAATGCCGAGTGTTGTAGTCAAATAAACTTGCCAAACAGAGATGAGATGAGTCCTAGTTTATAATAAAAAAACATAGATCTTTTTATGTTTTCAGTCAGAACAAGTGTCTCACAGATTAAAGCCCTTTGTGCAGTGATTCTCACGGAACCAATCTCAGTTGTGAAACTAAAACAAAAGACAAAAGTAACGAAATTTATGACAGATTTCCAGATTATGGACACGAAATAATATACAATATACATTTTGAGAGTGGTGTATTATATGTTCCTCATCAACTACTCCTTCTCTCTTCCAGTTTCTGATTAGGAGCGGAGCAGCAGGAACCAAACATGCAATACCAATCAAACAGGTCGATTACGTCGTGATTCCGCCTCAACAATGCTCGAACATATCTTATCGTCTCTTGAAACTTGGAAACGATAGAAGAAATTCTCCAAATTGATCGCTTCAGAAAACCCCCAAAATGAAGAAACCTCCAAGGATCGAATCTGTAAACCCCAAAAAATTTATTAGACTGAACGACGATGTTTCTGCAGTTTTGTGTTTTTATCATTTTTTTTTTTCGTTTCCGTTAATGTTGTCGGCCGACCCTGGGCCCACTATATATCCGATATAGTGGTGAAAAACTTTAATCTTTCGGTAAATTTAGCGACGTCGATTATATATATACCCCTATAAAAATATGCCTAACACTCTAAATAATATGTTATGGATATCTTAATATCCTAAATAATAATATAGAATGGATGGTAGACAAAAAAAGAAGGATATATAGAATCTCTAAAAATAAGATAAGAATCCATTTGGTAAACTAATCTCTATATAAAAAAATAATACGGTACGGAGAATAATCATGTGTTTTCCGTTTAGATGACAAGAGTTTATCCATGTGGATAATGTAGTTAGTAAATTAGATATATAATACATGTAAATATATATATTTTTTTTTGGTCAACACATGTAAAATAGTAATATGTAATAGAAAATAAAAAAGTAATTAAAAAATAATTATGTAAACTTTAACAAAAATAATAATAATAATAATAATAATTATGTATACGTTAACATTTAAATAGTATATGAATAAATCATCATATTGGATGAAAATTTTCCTATTTTTTATGTTACAAAATAGCAAATTTTTTGTTGTTATAGAATGCAAATATTCTTTAACTAAAACAAACAAACAAACAAAAAATGGAAAGGAAGAGTGGTAACCTTTTCATTTTATTAGATGTCTTGACGAAACAAATATTTCAACGTTGTGGATCTTTTTGGTAAGAAAAAGAGTAAAACGCATGGATGGTATTAACGAAGAAACGTCAAAGAGGTGATGACGTTGGTGCCATGCCCGCCACGCAAGTAATGACCAATGTATTTGTCGCTTTTCACGTTAAGCCCAACTTTGTTTCTTGTGGCTTCGTGGCATGTGACTGAGAGGCTGCGAGTAAAGCAAAAGATCAATTAGTCTACAAAAAAATGTCCGAACCACAAGATATAAAGTGTTAATTAAGACATCAGGGGTGATGTCATTACCACATCCATCTTCTCCAAAATTCTCAATCTTTATATCTCTAGAATGTTAGTAACCTCTCTATCTATCTTTCTCTTTTTCTCTTTTCTCTGAGAAAAAAAATATATGGAGATATCAGTTGTGTCCGTCACAGTTTCAGTAGCTATTGTTGTTGTGTCATGGTGGGTATGGAGAACTCTAAACTGGGTTTGGTTTAAACCAAAAAAGCTCGAGAGTTACCTGAGAAGACAAGGTCTTGCCGGAACTCCTTACACGCCTCTTGTAGGCGATTTGAAGAGGAATTTCAGTATGTTGACTGAGGCAAGATCCAAACCCCTTAAACTAACGGATGATATCACACCACGTGTCGTTCCTTATCCCCTGAAAATGCTCAAGACTTACGGTATGCTTCCTCGTTGGCCTCTTGATTCCTCTCTGTTTTAGAACTGTTGCAGAGTATCTGATATGTGTGGTTGGAACAGGAAGGACTTACTTTACATGGTTTGGACCTATACCAACCATTACTATAATGGATCCTGAGCAGATCAAGGAAGTGTTCAACAAAGTTTATGAGTTCCAAAAGCCGCATACCTTCCCTTTGGGCACACTGATAGCCAAAGGTCTTGCTAATTATGATGGTGATAAATGGGCAAAACACCGAAGAATCATCAACCCTGCTTTCCATCTTGAGAAGATCAAGGTTTAGTAGCCTGGAATCAAGTTTGATTGCTTTATGTATATATGTTCTGATGTTCATTTGGCTCTTATACAACTTGTGCTT
Source organism: Barbarea vulgaris (assembly GCA_963667165.1). NCBI lineage: Eukaryota > Viridiplantae > Streptophyta > Magnoliopsida > Brassicales > Brassicaceae > Barbarea > Barbarea vulgaris. The sequence goes on from OY763893.1 coordinate 5,399,182, forward strand.
CTATGTATAGAATATGGTACCTGCGTTCCACCAGAGCTGCAGCGAAATTGTTGGCGAATGGGATAAGTTAGTGTTGGATAAAGGGTCGTCATGTGAGGTGGACGTATGGCCTTGGCTTGTGAGTATGACTGCAGATGTAATATCTCGTACAGCTTTTGGCAGCAGCTACAGAGAAGGGCAGAGGATATTTGAGCTCCAAGCAGAACTAGCAGAGCTCGTCATACAAGCTGTTCGGAAAGCTTTCATCCCTGGATATAGGTAATGAAAAAGCTCAACTTGTCTTGTTTAATATAAGGAAGGCCTTTAGAGCTTGACTCTTGATCTTTTAGTGCTGTAATCTATTAAGAGACATGAACCATGTTGTGTCAATATCTCTGTGCCTATTGTTTCTGTAGTTATCTCCCAACAAAGGGTAATAGAAGGATGAAAGCAAAAGCCAGAGAAATCCAAGTTATACTGAGAGGGATCGTTGACAAAAGGTTGAGGGCGAGAGAAGCTGGGAAAGCACCAAGCGACGATTTGTTAGGCATACTTCTTGAATCGAATTTGGGGCAAACAAAAGGAAATGGAATGAGCATTGAGGATGTGATAGAGGAGTGCAAGTTGTTCTATTTTGCCGGGCAAGAGACAACTTCAGTACTTCTGGTCTGGACAATGGTTCTGTTAAGCCAACACCAAGATTGGCAGGCTCGCGCACGAGAAGAAGTGAAGCAAGTTTTTGGTGATAAAGAACCTGATACAGAAGGCCTAAACCAACTCAAAGTTGTAAGTATAAACCAAATAAAAAACCTTTTTTCCAAATGACTTTGAGTATACTTAGATGATTTTTGCTGAATGCTTCCAACAGATGACAATGATACTATACGAGGTCCTAAGGCTATATCCTCCAGTGACCCAGCTGACCCGAGCTATTCACAAAGAGATGAAGCTAGGCAACTTGACACTACCAGGCGGTGTTCATATCAGTCTCCCTATAATGCTAGTCCAACGTGACACCGAGCTGTGGGGCAACGATGCAGCAGAGTTTAAGCCTGAGAGATTCAAAGACGGTCTCTCAAAGGCAACAAAGAGCCAAGTCTCATTCTTTCCTTTTGCCTGGGGACCGAGGATATGCATCGGCCAGAACTTTGCCCTGCTAGAGGCAAAGATGGCAATGGCATTGATTCTACAGAGATTCTCCTTGGAGCTTTCTCCTTCCTATGTTCATGCGCCTTACACAGTCGTCACCGTTCACCCACAGTTTGGTGCTCATCTTATCATGCACAAGCTCTAATCCTTATAGCCTTTTGTTTTTTTTTTCAAATAAACTTGTCATACACAGATGAAACAAATCCAGATCACATAATACAAAAATCTCAAATCTTTTATTATGTATATTTAAGTCAGAACTAGTGTCTCACAGAATTAAAAACAGCCTTAAAGGAGTATTTGTACTTCATCAACGTCGAGAATTTTCTCCTCAACTAAATCTTAGAATCTCTTGAAGTTTTGAAACAGAGCACCCACAGACAAATGGAGAACGACATCAGAGATTTTCCAAAATCATATAATTAATTTCTTTTAAAAAAAACAATTAAAGGACAGTATAGACAACATACAATTTCGCTGAATTTGATTGGTTTTAAATATATATTATATAATACGATATTACTTAACAGAATTTAAACGGATTCATAAATAGATAATATCCCTTGACCAGAATTTCGCTTTATATTGTTTGGTTTTTTTTCCTGCTCGTGCAGCACAAGAAAATTAGAAAATTCTTCTAGTCAGCCACAGAAACTGCTTTTGTAAGTTCTCTCTCGCCAGGCGCCTATTCTATTTTAGGTTTGATCAAATAAGAGTTGTTGGTCAATTCTTGAAATTCTACTGTATTTGATCTCTTCGTTTTGCTGAATGTTGCAGACAGTTGTCGGTGAATTTATGTGATTATTGAAGTGAAATTTGGAGATTGCCTTTTTTTCTGATCATAAGGTATATTTGCATATTTTTCCTATTCTAATTAGGATAATCTCCTTATTGTCAAAATATAACCTAGGTCTCTCTTGTTACTCATATTCTATATATATTTAGAATTCATAGCGTTTGATTTTCTCTGTATTATTGGTCTCATCATCGGGGGAGTTTTCATAAGAATATGTCTCAGTTCAATATTTTTATGAAGAAGGATTCGATGAGGAAGAATAAGAAATTGGCTATAAATATTGCTCTTAGCAAAGAAGCTCTTGCTTCAAGATTGGGAGCTGATCATCATGATCTTGGCTCTACATCTATAAAAGAGGAGAAAGATATAAGGCCTGAATCATCACAGAGACCACGAAGAGATGTGTTTCAAAGGGTTTGTTCCAAAGCTGAAGAGACTAACAAAGCAACTGATGGGTTGATGCGTGAGGTTGATGTCGGAACAGGACTATCTGGAGCATTAAAGCTTCTTAGAGAACAAGGAACTTTCAAGGAGGAAAGCAAGGTTGTAAGTGTTGTTAAGGATAAACATGAAGTGGACAGATTCAAAGATGGATTCAAGGATATACAGATTCGTAGGGTGGATGAGTGGGGAAGGGAATTGACTCAGAAAGAAGCTTTTAAGTCACTGTGTCATGAATTCCATGGGAAGAAACCTGGGAAGAGGAAACAAGAGAAACAGAGGAAGAAACATGAACATGAAGATAAGTCTAAACAGAAGGAATCTTCAGATAGAGCTGTGGAAAGAATGAGACAAGTTCATGCCAATTTGAAGACTCCTTACATTGTTCTCTAATCCTAAACTTCTCTTTGGTTTGCATTTTTTAAGATACTTGCATTTAAATTAAAAACTTCATAGCTTTGATATTTCAAGATTTCTTGTATGTTTTTACATTCATAATTTCATTGCTTTTTTTCACCTATGTTTCTATTTTTTTCGGTATAATCTAATATTTTTTTTTTATTCCTGTGGATTTATTTTTTGGCTGTAACAGGGGAAACAATTTCAAAGCATCCCAAGACAAAAAAAAAGCATGTTTAGTGACGGTTTCATCTTCCAAGAAGATCCAGCTATGCAGTGAGAACATCGAAGATAAGTTCAGCAGCTTGCATGAGAGTGCTGTTAGCAGAATCCTGAGTCATCTTACAACTGCTGAAGCTGTTACTACATCTGTGTTATCAAAGTCATCTTGTGAAACCACCAGGACCTGACATCTCCTCGTTTAACCCCTAATTCAAAGTCCTTGAAGGAACTACTTTCACAAGAATCCCCAGACTGCATTAGAACAATGCTCAACGTCCTGCAAAATTAGGAATTTCAAGCCAAACAACCTAGAGCTATCGATGTTGAGGTACGTTATGGAGAACGCTGAGATTCTTGGATCAGTCATCGTTTCCATGCCCAATCCAATCGCAGAAGAAGCTAAAGCACGAATCTTGTCTTATCCTTAAGCCTCACCTCATGCCTCTATTTCCTTCGAATGACCAAAAGTTTACCTTTTGCAATTCCGAGTTCCTTGTGGGTTACGGCAAAGTTTATAATCTTTGTTTCGGTTCTGATCACTGTAATTTTGATATTAAATTCTCTGTCGATTCTGTGAATCACAGAAAAGAATATGCCTTTTGGACAAGTTTAAAGACACAAACAATTGTTGATGTGTCCTTAACCACAGGCAACTTCTTGTGATCACTTTCACTGGACCATTACAATGCCATTATATTATGGTTTATTGATGATGATGCAGCATCCTCTATTGTCTTCTTTTATCAACTCGGATGTTATATTATTATTTTCTTGCGTTACTTTTGTATAGTAATATAAAATGTTAGATTAAATCTCCTAAAATTGTTTATATTAAGTTATGGTCCTCTATTTCTCTGGTCTAAAGATTGAAAACGTTGATTTGGAGTTTTATGTAAAAGACACTTTTCTTTTATTTGATGTAATAAGTGACACAAACTTATTAGCATAATAATTTTGATAGTGATGTGTTTTTAAAAATATAGAACTATAAATTAGGTTCGTTGATTCTATTATAGGGCCACCAAACAAAACAAGAAAAAAATCTGCTTGGCGGAGATATTTCTCTACTAATAATACCACTTTAGAATAAAGCCACATCAAACCAAAGTTATGTTTCATGTGGACCATTTGTCATCTATGCTGTTTTGGTTACTTTGAACGGTAACCATAGTGTGGGTGAATACAAATTAAATACGGTAATTGATGATCTCATATTCATTCTATTGAATCTTTTTGCTATATGTTAGTTAAATTTGTTTGTTAGTACGTTATCAGTTGAAATTATGAGTAGGTAATTGATAAATGTTTAATTTTCTTTTAGCTACTGATTAGATTTAAAAAAAAATAGAAAGAAAATTAAGATGTCAATTAATTTCAGTTTAGCACAAGATAAAGATGTCAAGTGGCAAAATCTAGCTTGATACCAAAAAAAAAAAAAAAAAAAAAAACGGATTGTTATATTTTATGTTAGAAAACTAAACCTGGAAACCTTAATGATGACCATCAGTTAGATGATACTCCAACGGTGACATATTATTTAAGAAAGTCCCAAATGTATGGGAACATTATGTGATGACAGAGTATTATAAACCGAAATTTAGACTTCAGCCATATTTTGTGCAGTGATCTACGTATACCAATACTGAGTACACACGTTTTCCCAATATAATATTAGATTGATAAGTAGCTTATTAACAGAGAAAAATCAATTAATACTTAAAAAGAAAAGACGAAGAGACTTGTCGATTTTATTATTTAAAAAGGGTTACCGGAACGAAGAAAGCGTGATGGAAAATGAAAGATCAACTTTAGTTTTAATGTTAAAATATCATCTCACTTATTGGACACCTTGCCCTACATTTATATTAAATATACTATTTGTGTGGCTTAAGATATGAGATTCTTTTCATCTATATAATATGTAAGTGTGTCTTTTTCATGCTTTTTGCTAATGGACCGACTATACATCTCACCCATATACATAAAAAAATTCAGCAATAAATAATATGAAAGTATTTATACAATTAAACTTCGGATTAACCATAAGTTTTGTTTTATAACAGCAACCCATAAGTTCACATCATTGAGTCAACATAATATATAATGTATCATTTGAATGGGCATGAGTACAAAATACATCTGAATCTAATCCTAGCAGATAACTTAGTCTCTTCGTTTTTTTTAATCAAATGAATTAATTGCTTAAATAGTTACAAACGAAAATTTGTATGATTAACTGACCATGATACCAATAATATTTTATTTCACAAGTAATATCAAATATTATAAGTGTTTTTGTTATCTTTTTACTTGAAAGAGAGCCCAACAAGACCTGCAAGGTCGCTTGCAATCTTTTAATTTCTTTGAGCTTAACGTTGTAGCGGCAACAACAGCAAGGTCGCGCGTATGTCAATATCCTATTTTAGTTTTTCACACTTAAGTCTTCCCATTGTTTATTTATCCTACTATTTTAATATCTAAGACAACTTCTAGAAAACTCAAAACAAAAAAAATAAATAAATCTTTATATCATACTATTGACTTTGCGCCATGTGTGTATATATATCGACATGTGAAACGTTAACTATGATTTTTTTTTCCTTTTCTTTTTTGACATACGCTAACGATGATTTGGTCAGTTTTACGGCTATATATAAACTGTGGATTTTTTTAATGGTCTTAAATACGTGTGTTCAGTCAAATTTATTGATTGGATTATAACATTTAGTCTACTGGTTTTTTAATCAACCATCAATGACAGAGATCAAGCGAACAACTTAACTGTTTTTTTTTTGTTTTTTTTTTTGGGCAGCGAACAACTTAACTGTTTGAGATCTACTTTTTTTGTTAAATTTTAGCTGGGAAAAAAAAACAAGAAATCAATAAACTATAAAGTATCAGATCGATCTGATTTAAACCACACGATAAAAAAAGTGGGTGAATTATGATGAATTAAAGAATTTGAAGGTGCAACATAGAAATATTTAATAATAAAACGGCCCGGTGGTAGTTGCCTCACAACGGGTCAATTTCATAAAGATCACCGACAGTGGACCTAACGAAACTATTAAGGCTCAGAGTTGTTAAATAATTACGATAATGCCATAACCCTTCCTCGTGACCTGTCCCCCGTACCCAATAAGTACCACCAAAATTGCTAATTTTAGGAAAATTTTAATATATTTTCAAGGAAACAACAAAATTAGAATACACGGAAAAGAACAAATAAAAGAGATATCTCATTGGTGTATATATAAACATTTGTGATCTTCAGATTTTCTCCGATCGCTGGATCTCTAGATTTTCTCATCTCTCGGACTTCTTTTAAGAATCTAGGGTTTTTTGGATAACTCAATCCGGGTTTTTTATTTTATTTCTGGGATTTATTAATTTTTGATTTGTGATTCTAAGAATTGCCATTTTCTTTGATCACTCAACCATTTTTGTTTATTGCGATCTCTTCCGAGATCATTGAAGGGGTTTTAAGCTGTCGAGATTTTGAACTGAGGAAGACGATAGGGGGTTGTTGAGCTGTATTGTGCTTTTGGTGTGAAGATTTGGTCATCTTTCTTACTTTTTTTGGTTGCTGAGAAAAAGAAAAAAAAAAATCAGTCTGCGTTTTATCTTATTTCTTACCCTTTGTAATTCTTTGAATAATCTGGGAAGATTCGAGTTTTATAATTCTTTGAAGATAATGCAACAAGGTCAGGAGAAGAAGGTTGGTTTCTTATTAGTTTTCTTTGTTGAATCTGAGCTCATTAGTGAATGTGATTCATTACAGATCTTTGCTTCAGCGTTACACAACTGATTCTTTACATAATTTTACTAGATTTTGATAATTTTGTGTTTTCTTTGTTGATTCAACAGAACATGAAAGAGATGGAGTTTTTCACTGAGTATGGTGATGCTAACCGTTATCGGATTCTTGAAGTTATTGGTAAAGGAAGCTATGGAGTTGTTTGTGCAGCTATTGATACACACACAGGAGAGAAAGTTGCGATTAAGAAGATTAATGATGTCTTTGAACATGTCTCTGATGCTCTCCGTATCCTTCGTGAGGTTAAGCTTCTCAGGCTCCTTAGGCATCCAGATATAGTTGAAATCAAAAGCATCATGTTGCCGCCTTCTAAGAGGGAATTCAAAGATATATATGTGGTGTTTGAGCTCATGGAATCAGATCTTCACCAAGTTATCAAAGCTAATGATGATTTGACTCGTGACCACCACCAGTTTTTTCTTTATCAGATGCTTCGTGCTTTGAAGTACATGCATACAGGTGAAACTTCTATCTTTCCCCACTCTCAGATTTTGTGGTAATTTGTAAACTTTGTAGTTAACTGGATCTTTGTCTGGATGCAGCTAATGTTTACCATCGTGATCTTAAACCGAAGAACATACTGGCAAATGCCAACTGCAAGTTGAAAGTTTGTGACTTTGGACTAGCAAGAGTGTCGTTTAACGATACACCCACAACAGTATTCTGGACGGTCTGCACTCTTGTCTACACCTTTTGCTGTTTATTGTTTATTCAGTTCTGGTAATCTCTCCAGTTTTTTTGAATTTCTTTCTCTTTTTCTCTTTTTGTTCCAGGATTATGTTGCCACAAGATGGTACAGAGCACCTGAACTCTGTGGATCATTCTGTTCTAAGGTACTTATTATTCTTCTTCTTCCTCTTCCTTGTGCGCTTGTTCCCTTCTTCTGTGTGGTTATAAATGTTATAGGTTTGTTATAGTCTTATAGATATGTCTGGTATTCTATAAGTTAGTGGATTTGAACTCTTCCGGTGACTTTTTCCATGAGTATCTTGTATCCGTCCGAGTGGTTTCTTTTTCCAAGCTTCAGAACTTTTCGCTCAATATTCTGATATGCCGTTTTTACCCTTTGCAGTATACTCCAGCTATTGACATTTGGAGCATTGGCTGCATATTTGCTGAGGTGTTAACAGGGAAGCCTTTGTTTCCTGGAAAAAGTGTTGTCCATCAGTTAGACTTGATTACCGATCTTCTTGGCACACCAAAATCGGAGACCATTGCTGGAGTATGTTGCTTGCACATTACCAAGTTTCCCATTTTCTTGATTGAAGGTGGCATGCATAACTAATAATATATCTCTTATGCAGGTTCGAAATGAAAAAGCTAGAAAATACTTAAATGAAATGAGGAAGAAAACTCTTGTACCCTTTTCGCAAAAGTTTCCTAACGCAGATCCTTTAGCATTGCGCCTTTTGCAAAGACTGTTGGCGTTTGATCCAAAGGATAGGCCAACTGCTGCAGAGGTATGGTTCTGTCATTTTCTTGTTACTAGGTTCATTTTTTCCTTCCCTTAAAACAACTGACTTGCTTCTAGTGCAGAAGGCCATAGTTCATTTTTCAGCTCCTTACATTGTGATGTTATTTGACAGGCTTTGGCTGATCCTTACTTTAAGGGCCTTGCTAAGGTTGAAAGAGAACCTTCTTGTCAGCCAATATCGAAGATGGAATTTGAGTTCGAAAGACGAAGGTTGACAAAGGATGACATCAGAGAGTTAATATACAGGGAGATACTAGAATATCATCCGCAGCTGCTCAAGGATTATATGAACGGATCTGAAGGCTCAAGTTTTCTATATCCTAGGTTGTTACTTCTTCCTAGTCTATGTTTCCTTTCAAAGCAAAATAAATGTGAGTCATTACACTTTCTTTTTCGTTTTCACTGATAGATTGAATTTTATATTGCAGTGCCATTGGTCATTTGAGGAAACAGTTTGCGTACCTAGAGGAAAATAGCGGCAAAAGTGGGCCAGTCATACCTCCAGAGAGGAAGCATGTTTCACTTCCAAGGTATATTTTTCTCATCCATTTGTAGCGACTGTACAGAATATACATCTCTTTTGATTCAGTATGGCACTTGTGATTAATTTCTACCTCTTGATCTTTGTAGATCTTCAGTTCACTGCAGTGCAGTATACTCCAATGCTCAACCCAGTTTAAACGCATCAGACAGTCGACGTGTTTCTATGGAACCTTCAAGAAACGGAGTAGTTCCATCAACTTCAGCATATTCAACTAAACCTTTAGGTCCTCCACCAAGAGTACCATCAGGTAATTCCCAAACTATCTAATCTATGCAAGTATTTGAATTTTTCTCCCATGACAGTTAATACCACAAATAGAGACAGAGTGTTGTTCTCAAAGTCAATTGCCTTCCTTATGTCTAACAGGTAGACCAGGCCGTGCTGTGGAATCGTCTGTAACTTATGAAAATGACAGGAACCTCAAAGAGTCGTCTTATGATGCAAGGACATCATATTACAGAAGCACGGTACTCCCTCCACAGACCGTATCTCCTAACTGCTTCCATCCTAACACCATGAACCAAGAGAAGCGCGGTGGTACAGAAGCTGCTTCTCAGCCAAAACCGCAGTTTGTCCCCTCCCAATGCAACTCTGCAAAGGCAGCTGAGCTGAACGCAAACCCTTATGTTCAATCGCAGAACAAGGTTGGTATTGATCCTAAGCTGTTGCAGGCCCAATCCCAATATGGTCCTGCTGGAGCTGCGGCGGTTGCAGTAGCAGCACACCGGAACATTGGCATAGTTGGGTATGGCATGTCTTAGAATTTAGAACATTGGCGCTGTTGGCTATTGCCAGAAACTCCTCTCGTTAGTCGTTATGTAATGTAAGTATTATTTGATCAAACCTGATTTGAACATATTTGAGATTGTAATAAAAAGAAAAGTTCAGTTTTAACTCCACCAAACGTCTCGGCAAAAGCCAATTGTGATCTCTGAAATAGCTCTGGTAAGACTGATCATCTTGTTGGAAAAAGATTAAGATTTCGGTCTTTCGATATCGGTCAACATCCATTGTTCTTTCCTATGTCACAAAGATCAAGGGATTACCAAAAAACAAAGTTCAAAGTTAATCCAAATTGGCCTCTTGGCTAATAATACAGAGCAATGGCCAAAATATTTACAAGTCCAAAGATGTGGTTGGTTCAGGTTCAAAGATTTTCCTAGCCCGTAAACTATTGTCTTTCGCACAACAAAAATAGTAAATTATACTCAACGGTTACAAAAAGATCTAATGTCTGTCTACCCAAATTAGTCGTCGAGCATCATATACTCAACACCATGCATATGAGAAGTCAATAGGCTTAACCAAGCGTGGATAGATTCAAATTCCGGGTGAGTCTGATCACCGGTAAAGAATGTATGAAGACCGTTCTTGAGCTCAATCCAGCTGCAACCTGGTGTCTTCTTCACATTCTGCTGTTTCATAGTGTCTCGAACGTCCAACACTTCCTCGTACTTCCCAGCTTCCACATATAGATTAGACATCAATACATAACCGCCGCAATGCTCTGGCTCGAGCTCATATAGCCGCTTTCCTGCCACTAGTGCGAGATCTGTGTTCCCGTGGAGACGACAAGATGACAATATTGATCTCCAGACTACAGAATTATCGCAAACAGGCATTAATATTGCTAACTCATATGCTTCATCTAGCTTGCCTGCACGACCAAGCATGTCTATTACACAAGCGTAGTGATCACTTGTTGGGACAATGTTATATACTGTCTCCATCTGTGCCAAAAATCTTCGCCCTTCACTCACAAAACCTGAGTGGCTACAAGCTTGTAGCAACCCAACAAATGTGATTTCATCGGGTTTGAGACCGGCTCTGCTCATACGTGAAAACATATCCAAAGCTAACTCACCGCAGCTCTGCGTACCGTAACCATTGATCATAATATTCCAAGAAGCTGAGTCTCTATTCCTCATCAAGTCGAAAACCATTCGAGCGTCCCTCAAGTCCCCGCATTTCACGTACATATCCATCAATGAGTTGTGTATGAATTCATCATTGGAATTGCGATTTAGAAGTCCATTGACGATCATGTAACCATGAATCTCTCTTCCCTGCTTCAATGCAGCTAGACGACCACAAGTAGGTAGAACGGTTGTCAATGTAACAAGATCAGGTCGGATTCCAGAACAAAGCATCCTCTCGAAAAGAGCTAAGGTTCCATCATGATCACCACAGTAGTCATGAACACATAAAACCGAGTTCCAAGTAAATATGTCTCTCTCAACCATTGCGTCGAATATACTAATTGCCTCTTTTAGCCATTTACTCTTTCCATACATATCAATCATAGCATTAGACACAACAATATCAAAATCAGATCCTGTTTTCACCGCAAGCCCATGGATTGACCTACCATTGTCAAGATCCCCAGACACTGTAAATGCCGATAAAACGCTTGTGATAGTGTGCCTGCTCATGCCTACACCTTCTTCACGCATTTTACTGAAAACAGTTAAAGCATCATTAAATCTAAAAATCTGTGAATATCCATTAACCAAAGCATTCCAAAGCACACTGTCATCTCTAACAGGCAATTCATCGAACACCTTGTGAGCATCCTCCACTGACATGAACTTCGAGTAAGAAGTAACTAAGGCACTCCCCACATAACAATCAGAATCAAACCCAAGTTTAAACGCCAATCCATGAACCTTCTTAACATCAGAAATCTCCATAGCATCGCTTCCTTTTAACAAACTAGGAAATGTATACTTATCAGGTAAAATTCCTTTAGCTCTCATTTCTCTATACAACTCCATCGCATCCAAAGGAGACCCATTTACCACAAACCCAGAAATAACGGCGTTATAACCAAACACATCGCGTTCGGATCCACCAAAGACCGAGACAGCGCGTCGCATAAGACGACACTTAGCGTACATGTTGACGAGGCTCGTGACGGCGCGAGGCGAATCATCGAGAAAGCCTCTCCTAACCATGAAACCGTGGACCTGTTCGCCGGAAACGGCGTCGTTTCGCTGCGCACACCGTTGCAATGTGGCGATACATGTAGCAACATTGTGGTGATCGTATCTCTTCGGCTGTTCTTCGATTAGCCCAGAAACTGTAGAATATAAAGAAGCTAAAGCACAAATGGCAAAGATATCTGGGTTTCGTGGGAGGTACCTCAGAGTTCCAACAGACAGATTTTGAATCTCAATCAAAACGGTCATTGTTCCACCATCACCGGGATGAAATTTGAAATTCAGCTTTATATTGTGTTTACATTGTTAAGGATTAGGCGTGAAGAGGCATGCATTGAATATGAAAAATATAGCCCATATGTGAGAAATAATAAATTAGGCCCATGAATAATATGAAAGATTCGCCAGGCCCATTTATATTAGAACAGTATCGCATTAGTCCCACATCGTCTGTATAGCAGAAGAAAGTTGAGTTTATATAGTGCTGGAGTGAGGAAGATGATTGTCCCTTCGGGGACATCTGATAAAATTGGAACGATACAGAGAAGATTAGCAAATTGAGAAATGGTCCAAATTTTTTTTTGACTTCTTCTTCTTCTGTTCCATTTCTGGGTTTTTTTCCCGATTCCTGAATTATAATTGAAGTTCTTGTCTGGATGCGAATCTGCGCGAGGAAAGGAAAGACTCCAGCTTGGATAGCTAAGACAAGCTGATTGTTCGTTGTTGCAGTTCTGATGGTCGGAGAGATTCTCTATCTCTGTTTGTTTAGAGGCGGCGACACCAAATGCGTTTTGTTAACCAGGGTAAACCAACAGAACTAGTCTTTGCCATTACTGTGTAGTTTGTTCACAGAGGGGTTTCTGGATAAGTAATGCTGTTATGTAAGATTATGAAGGAAGAGGTTTTTGATAGGTATTAATATGGTTTATCCGAGAAAGGACTAATATTTGACTTTGAAATAGAGTAGAGAATAACTTTTTCAGTCTTTTGAGCCAATTGCTTGCCAAAGATCTTGGGTCTAATGGCGTAAGTCTAACATGTTTTGAGTCTGTATTTGAAGAGCCGAGCATCAATATTCCTGATATTGATAATCATGACAGAAACCATAAGGGATTACTTTATTAAAGGCTAGTCAACAAAGATTGGAGACTGAAAACTTCAAATTACAACGAGGAATGAGTTAAAATTGACTAAGATGTAGCCTTGTACAACTCATTCAATTCAAACCTTAAAACATAAATCATATAACCTTGAGAAAGAAAAACAAACCAAAAAAAAACTTAACAGCATTAAGCACCAGCTAATCACTAATCAGATAATCACGAAATAAGAAAAGGCGTTTCAAAACAATCAAAATCAGATGAAGCTTCACAGTTGCAAGCAAAAGCCACGAGCTTTCTCCTACTTCTTATCTTCATCTCTGGCAACAATCTTGTACTTTCCACTTTCCTGTTGCTGACAAACAAAAACTTCCCATCAAAATTTATCCCTTACACATACACACGACACAACTAACATAATGGAGAAAGTATGATACAAATCTTACCCTTTCCCACAATTTGGTATGCTCATTGCAGAAACCAACAACAATACCACCAGTCTTCTTGCCTTCACGATACTCAATGCAAAGATCTTCCTTCAACCCACAAGTAACATGAAAACCCAACTGACATTTCATCTCTGAACACTCGATAACACACCCGCGTCTAATCTTGCACAGATAACACCTATCTTTCCATCTCTTACTCGGTATCTCGCTGCAACAAATCCCTTCCCTTCCTTCAGGATCCTCAAAGTAGACTTCAGGCACAAACAACGAGCAAGTGATGTGAGCCCATCGACCATCCTTTGTAGGCTTCATCGCTCCACCTTTAGATGTACACAAACAGCAAGAGAAGACCCTTTCTAGATTCTTCGATGACCGTGATGCAATACACTGTCTGCAAAACCAATCACCTTCTGGTATAGCCTTGACTAGAGGGTTCCCATAACAAGAAGCATGAACCATCAAGTCACAACCATCACAGAAGACGATTGGATTTGATGGATCACCATCTGTGCTTTGACATACAGCACACATAATCCCATCTTCATCTTCTTCTACTTCTTTCTCTATTTCTCTATCTTCTATTTCTTTCCCCAGAGGATCAATATTCTCTTTATTATCATCTTCTACTTCTAGACTCGATTCAAACATTAGAGTTTGATTTTTCTCAGTTGACTTCTCTTCAACAGAAGGCTTATACTCAAGATTCAGATCAAATGGAGAAAAGGGATTACCGGAGAGCAAATCTGGATCAATCGCCCAAATCCTTTTCTTCGCCGGAAGACAGTGATAGGTGGGACCAGAGTTCTCGGCGTAGTCATCGTAATTGACTCGAGTCTGCTTCCTCTTCTTCGCCGGCAACTGCAACGACTTCACCTCCGGTTGACTCTGTAGCTGCTGCTGCGAAAGTTCCAGATCTCGCTGCATCAATCTTAATCTTTTGAGAGGAGGTAGATCTTGAAATTGAGCATCCATGGCTTCTACTTCTCAGATCTCTGGGATTGATGTGAACAGTTTTAGATCTCACAGAAATTAAAGGGGAAACGAAAATGATATTTACCCGCCAATTCTTTTATTTGCGCGAAATTTTCTAAAATTTGTTCTCATTTAAAATTTCCATTAATTTTCCTCTTTTGTTCATCAACCGAAAATAGAATTTGGAATTTACCCGCCAACTGTTATGGGCGGGGGGAGCGATATCTTATGGGCCTAGCCTCAGTAGGCCCATTTCAGTGTTGATGGACTTATTCTTTTGAAAAAAACTGTGGGCTTTTCTATTTTTCTTTTAGTCAACAACACTAATAATATGTTCGCTTGTAGTCATCAGAGTGAAGTTACAAAAAGGAGGCTACTTTAATTTCACGAGTTGGCGGAGAAATGGACGACTTTGACTTTTGACTTTTCATCGATGTCCTTGTGGTGGCGGTTGCTGCTGCTGCGGATCGTAGCCACCAGCCCATGCAACGGGTGGTCCGTAAGGAGGAGGATAATAGCCTTCAACGCCTGCTTGTGCCTGAACCAGCATTGTCATCATATGAGCACATTACTTTAGATGTGTACAAATGTGATCATCTAAAACTACAAGAACAAGATAAATGTGAAGATAGTTGTAGTTCAGTTAGATATTCTGTCACAGGCTTCATCAACTACAGCTCAATTTTTGACTCGAGATTTGGTCTAATAAGTTGATTGAGCCAGTTCTGTTTTACACAATATTGACTATTTCGAACCTTAGACTATACTACGGGCTACTAAAGTTCGGTTCATATCCAAGTTTCAAAGTT
This sequence comes from Barbarea vulgaris, assembly GCA_963667165.1. NCBI lineage: Eukaryota > Viridiplantae > Streptophyta > Magnoliopsida > Brassicales > Brassicaceae > Barbarea > Barbarea vulgaris. The sequence goes on from OY763893.1 coordinate 5,414,272, forward strand.
CAAGCTAAGTGTAAAACTGGCTAGACAGAACTATGGTGAGTTCAGACATTATCTTGCTTAAGTTTACTATAGCACACACAATACTCTTCTTGGTAAAAACTGAAAGAGAGATCCCCACAAGGAAGGCATAAAAGTTCTAAATTTATGACTTACTGGATTCATGGCATAGTTGGGTTGATAAGGATTCACAGGATACCCAGCCTCATGATTTCCATAGCCACCACCATAAGCAACTCCACCTGATCAAAAACATGTGTTTTCTTAACATTGGTATATGCATTCAACTGTAAATCGACCGTCTATTGCTAGTAATTATTTTTCCTTTCTACTTGTGCATTTACTAGGCATTGTGATGACTAATCTTAAAGGTTTATAATTATTAAAGTTTGTCATACCAGGATTTCCAACAGGACCAGCTGCATGAGCTCTCTGTTCTGAGTTAGCAATCTCTGCTCGAAGCTTCTCCAATTCCCGAGCCATTGCAACTAACTTTTGCTCCATAATTTTACCATGCTCGTAATTTTCCGCATACCCTTTCTTCTCATAATCAATAGCCGCTCTACAAAACAGAAATCACAGCTTATAAAATACAGACAACCCATCAAGATGAATAAAGGCCAAACTAAAAAGAGACTGCTCAAAAACCTTGCGCGTTGCAGCTCTTGCTTTGTGTTCTCAATTTCTGCAGTTAGTGTTGGTATCTGCTGCAAATCTGCTGTAAGCCTAGCCAAATCTTGAGTCATCACATGAACCTGGCTCGTAAGTTCCTGCCTACCCGAAGTAAACTCCTTGATATCCGCACGAACCTTCTGAACCTCAGCTCGCATAGCGTCAACTTCACGCAATTCAACTTCAGATCGCATAGATTTATCATACATCTCCCTCATCATGATCTCTTCCTCAGCTCTCAAGGAATCAATGTAATGAACCATTCTTTGCAATTCATGCTGAGCAACTTCTAGTTCCTGTTTAAGAGCAACATGAGTCGCAGCTAGCCTCTGGTTATCAGCAAGTAAGCCCTGCACATCTTGATTCTGAGCAGCGATACGATCCTCCATGATTGAAAATTGTGGAGGAAGACCTCTTGCATCAGCTCTGAATTGAGTTTCTCTACCATCATCTACCATAGAAGGATGAGGAGGCCCTTGTCCTCCTCCCAAACCCCTAACAAAAGGCGGTTGATGAACCGGAGCTTGCAAGCCACCGTAAGATCCACCTTTCATAGAAGGAGGAGGAGCTCCACGGTTTCTTCCAGACATTGCGAAAAAAAAACTGATAACAGAAAGCAAAGTCTCAAGGATCAAATCTACAAATTTCAAAACTCCTTAGGTGCAATTGTAATTTCAATTTATTGACAAGCTTTTCTATGATATTCAACAAATTCGAGCTCGAACTGAGAAAATGAAAAGGTCTATAAACGCAGAATCCAAAACGCACTGACCTAAGACGAATGCAAATCCTTAATGAATAGAAATTAGGGTTCCTGAGATAACCACTTGTTAATCAAATTAGGGATCGATCAACTCTGAACTGTTGAGAAGAGAGTTTGCAGTGAACTCCGATTGCTTAAGAGAAATCAAGACCTCCGAATACCAGTTTGCTGAAAGTTGGATAGAGCGGAGGTTGCTTAACAGTTGTAAGTTTTCGAATTACTCCTTTAATTTTCGTATTTACACAGTAATAGTATCTCTCCGAAATATTTTAAGTGTGAGTAAATTAAAATTTTGGGATGGAATATTGCAGAAACGTGAACGAAATAAAAAAAAATTAAGAACAAAATGATATTATATTGAATATTTACTAGGTGAAATTCCTTGTTATACACGAATTACTATTTTGCTATCTAATTTGATTTATAGTCAAATATATTAATGTATGTTTGAAGATAACAAAACTTGTTGTGTTTAGTTTTGTTACACATATTTATAGTCTTGTAAATTTGAATATTTGGAAAACTAATAATGTATACATATGACTAGTATTATAAATTTTGAATATTATTTATAAATAAATTGTCAATTATTTATTATATTTAGTTTGTTAACTTGATTTGTTGGGAAATAACAAGTTTATTACTATCTTATATTAGGGCTGAGTCCGTGTTGTTATTTTTTTATGTTACTTATCAAATTTAATTTTATGGAAAATATGAATATCTATGATTATGATTTGCATGTAATATTTTATTTATCTAATTTTCTATTACTATATGATTTATTTATTTATATAAAAATTTCAACCTTTTAGTAAATATATTTAGAGCAACCTTATTGGTGACACTTTGATAGGTGTCTTAAAAATTGCCGCGTTAAAGATTTTGTGTAAATAAAGAAAATAAAATAAAAAAAAATCACTTTCCAATAGTAAATTGGCATGTAAAAGTTTCTAGTGTCTTTATTGTCTATGCAGAGACACTCATTTTAACTATTCAATAACTTTATTATTATTTTTAAGTTAAGACACTCAAAATATTATGCATTGGAGGTGGTCTTATAAGTTATAACTACTACCTTTTAAATACACTTATGACTTATACTTAACTTTACTTTCCACCCACTGATTTCGGCCTTTTCAATATGGTCCTTGATCTTTAATATGTATACCACAGGTCCCATAGGTCCACACCCAACAAGAACATGAATAGACGTTGTGTGGCTCGTGATGTCATAAAAACCTTTCTGTCCCCACAATCTACCGTGATGTATATTCCATAAGATATACTCACTCATATAACAAACAAACAAAAAAACATATCATTTTAAGAAACACTAAAATTGCAATCATACAGAGTTTACAGTTTTACAGAGTCATGTACATAGATATTAAAATTTCTAATTGTACTATATATATAACTTAAAACGATACAAAGGTTACACAACTTTCCAAAACCTTACACTCATACAAAACTTAACAATCATGCTACTAAGAGATGTTATATTTAATCTTTTGTATGCACAATAAATTTATATAGTTTCGGTTACATATACTACTAGACTACAAGTCTACAACGTTGTTAAATAAAATGGCTACAACGGATATATTTTATACCACAATTGCATTAATACTGAACACAACGATGCCTCAAAGGTGTAATTGATGTGCAAATAAAACTTCAGGTTATAAATATCATAATGATGAACAAATCTATAACGGTGGAGTTCACATGAAGCTCACCAATTTCACCTATATACTTCTCTCATCCTTTACTATCCAACAGACCCCTAAAAGAACAATGGAAGCCTTGTGGAAGTTGGAGGAGAAACTGAAGCTAACAACGAAAGAAGCCGTTGTGATCTTGGTCGGAACAGCGGCTGCAGTAACGCTACTCTGCACAGCCGCAGCGTTTCTCAACCGCAATTCTCGAGGGAAGCAAGTAGCAGACGCGGAGTGGGCGTCCGAAACAGCGAGTAGGTCAAGGAATATGGAGGAAAAGAGGAATTGTAAGTGGAGCAAAGTGAAGAGAACGTTGATGGGTTCGTTTTGTTGGAGCTCTGCAGCGAAGTGGATGGAGATGGAAACACGGCGGCCACCAGCATTACTTGCGGTTAAAGAAAGGAGTCTTAATGCGGTTGATCCGGTTTGGCAGCGACCGATTCTGATGGGTGAGAAATGTGAATTGCCTAGGTTTAGCGGTCTTATATTGTATGATGAACGCGGCCATCCGCTTCATCATCCTCAACTTCAAGAACAAGTGAGTGTTATAGTTTACTCTTTTTCTACATTTAACAACAGAAACGTTTTCTTTTTTGGTCAGAGATGAGTCATAAGTTCTTGTCATTGCTGTTTTGCAGGTAAAACTAGTAAGAACAACTCTGAGAGATTTGCTTTGACAGTGGTTTTCTCTGCAAGAAAAGTCTCTTGAAGTTTCGTGTACTACAAGTTAAAACCGGCGATGAAAGGTCAGATTCTGAGATTACGGAAAAAGAACATGTTTCTGTAAAACATTGTCTTATGTGATGTAGGTGCCAATCTTTTTTTTTTCCTGTTTTTGATTTGCTTAGATGGACAAAAGAAAAATACAATATCTTCTTATATGAACAAACAATTTGCTACAAATAGATGCAAATTTTCCTTCTTCTTTTTTTGATAAAGAAAGCAAAATATTATGAACAAACAAATAGAAGAATCTTCAAAAACAAACAATATATGGACAAAATTCTTCAAATCGACCCACCAGAGATTTCCATCAACAAAAAAAACAAAACACCACACCAGTGAATCTGTCCTGTGTCTTCAGATAATCTTTAGCGTGAGCCATCAAAACTGAAAAAGATCTCCATCTTTCGATCATGACAGAAGCCGAGAAGATAAACTTCTTCACGCCAGGAGAGCACGAATAGATATAGTCGCAAGAAGCTACACAAAGTGGACAAATAACAACAACGACGACAACAAAGAATCTTGATGTAACTACATCACCCTATATTTGCTTCTTTGTGCGAATCTCACACATAAGTAACAATCAAAGGCTCTTTTGTTTCTTCCGCTACAGAATTCCTATGGTAGTAACAGTACAAACACAGCTGAACAATACCAAGAATCGTTCCTATTCCATTTGGTGTCTGAGTGAAAACAAAAACAAAAAACAAGAAGTTTTATTAACACTCTAATGAGAAAAGGACAGAAATTGCAATAGCAATTAGTGAAGAGGTAACTTACATAAACAAAGGCGTCGTAGTTGAATAACCCGTAAAGGAAGAAGGAAGCGCTCATCAAGAACGTCGATAGAGAAAGATAAAACGGCATAAACTCAACGCTCTTAGTCTGAATCACTAGGTTCTGCAAAGACCAAACAAGTCAAGAAAGCTGCACATTTTAAAAAGATTTTGTTTGAAATTTGTGGGAACTTACGATAACAAACAAAGGTGAGGCAAACATTGAGACAAGAGAACCGCAGCTCAAGAACCCAACAAAGTACCATCGTGTGAGCATGTCAGGTATTTGCAAACTTCCAGCTATAATCACTCCAACCACAGCAAACACCACAAGAAGCAAACCAAGCATCTTCGTCTGCATTTTCAAGATGTTCATCCGAGTTTTGAAATGATTCTCTTTTTTTTTCCCATGTAAATAAGAAGTAGAATCAACAAAAAAAAAAAAAAAAAAAAAAAAAAAAACCTTGTTCTTCTTGTCTGTATGCATGATGAAGAGAATAATGTAGCAAAGCTGGAAAGTGGCTCCAACAGAATTCACAGTCATAAGCATTAAATTGCTGTGTGATATGAAAGGTGTGCCATACCAAAGGCAGATCAAGCAGTTTAAGAGAGCGTAAATGTATGGTAAGCCCGAGAATTGCTCTGTAGATTTGTTCCTCATGATTCTCCTAAACGTTGGCCTGAAAATAAAACAGAGACACACACACACAGATAAGAAAACTTAGTTTAATGCGAACAAGAAAGAGTTTAGTTAGTGAAGAAGAAGAAGAACTCACATTGGTGAAACGAAGAGTCCGAATGCAAATATGTTTCCTGATGAGCAATGAAATAGTCATTAAGTGAAGTTTACGGATGGAAAAAAAAAAGTTTTTATCTTTGTATCAATTCGTTTTCCACAGAAGCAGATTTCTTGATTTCTCCAAGAAAATTGATTCAGAAACAACATTTAAATCTTATTAGAATTGTTTCAGCTCCCAGAAGACAAAGAGGAACAAGAAAAGTGGCCAAACTTATCTCTTGATTTGGGGATATTCATGTCACTAAGGCAGATCTAATTACCATATTAGCTTAAAATTTACCAAAAACCCCACTGAATAGAATTAAAAGCAGATTAAAATTTTGTACCTGCGATTCCGGCAACATCTTTATACATGAACAAAGAACCATTGAAAGCAAAGGCATCCATGAGAAGCTTATCTGTCTTAAAAGTCTCTCTTTTTACTGTCCTTGAGAAAAACAGAGCCTCTGCTTCTTCTTCTTCTTGCTCTGTTCTGTTCTAATGGAGACGAAACAAACGCAAAAGAGAGAAACTAAAAGAGACGATATTTCAAAGAGATTTCTTGTAATCGACCCAGAAACTTAAAAGGAGACTTTCTTTAAAGAGCAATATGCAAAAGACTGAATGCGTACGACTATATATATATGCGGTCCAGATTTGGCTATGTCTATTGTTTTACCATCGTGCAAAAACAAAAGAAATTTGAAAACAAAAAAAAACAAAAAACTTCAAAGTTACATAGTATTTGTTTGTTAACAAATTCCATTAAAATATACTAATAGATTAGGAAAACTTTAAGCATGGGAAAACATATGCATAAATTATCTAAAACTTCAACAAAAATTATAATTTTTCTGTGACGAATAGACAGGCTTGACTCTATTGATAATGCAGTAAATGTAGTATTGTCCTTGTTAGAAAAAATGTACCGTAGAAATTTGAAAATGCTCAAAACGTGTGAAAATCATGCCCAAAAAGAGACAGTTAATTAAATGTTTTCTCTGATTAGCCTGAGCTGTAACGTTGCTCCCCATCGACATTGATCGCCACTTAATTATCTGATATGACTGTAGACCAATCAATTTTTTTCCGTTTTTGGATTGAGTTTTGAGCCTTTTTTTTTTTTTTTTGTGGTCTGCATTTGACATTATTAATAAAGAATATAAAAAGTAATATTTGGTCGTCGTGCGCTCTACTTCAACAAGCTGGCGTGAGTCGTGACCCAACCCAGCCCAAACCCAATGTTTCTCGCGCTGAGTCACCTCATCGTAATCTATAACTCCGATAACGAAAATCCAACGGGACACGTAAACTACACTTTTTGACAATCATTTTATTTAAAGTATAGATTGTTTTTTTCTGTCAACTTTAAAAAAAAAAGAACAATTTGTCTAAATCTCACCTCCATGAAACCCACTTTTTTGGACAACCACAAAGTCCATTTCTAAAAGTCTTAAATCAAATCATCAGATGACCAGAAAAAAAAAAAAAAAAAAGTCTTAAATCTAGTTCTACACTCACCTCTATAAACAAAATGGGTTCTGAATCTCCTTCCGACCCAAGCCCAAAACTATATCCTCTTTTTCTTCCCCGACTGTTTTTTCATCTTTTTGAACACTAGAAAACATTGGAGAGAACAACTCCCATTTGTTCTCCAAGGAAACAATATCTCATATATTTATTTATTTATTTTTATTTTTTTTTTATTTATTTTTTTTTTAACCGTGGGGATCCGGCGACCAGATCAACCGACTAATCCCACGAGGCCCACGGCAGTCCACGTATTCTTGCGATTTAACGCTAGCCCGGGTGATCACTAGTATGTAGCAATGGGGAATCGAACCCGGGTGTATTTGGATTACCCTCTCAACCCTGAGATCCGTCCTACCACTAGCCCACGTTGTACTGGTTCTCATATATTTATTGTTTCAGGAATTTATTTGCATCTCAGCCATTGAACACGTTTTCTAGCCTATCCATTCACGCTCAATAATTACAATTAAATAACACTACTTTTTAAGTTATATGAATTTATAACTTACGTAAGCAACTGAATACAAAATATAAGTGGTGGAGATAAATGTAATAGAAGATAGAGACTTGGATTAAAAGACATAGTACATAATTAAACATACTAATTTTTTAAAAGTCTGTTGTTTAGAAGAAAAATAAAAACAACTTGTGAAGAAAATCACGTTATCCAATTAATAACTAGATTTTTCTTAATTATAATATTGAAAACAAATACGGATTAAATAATTGATTAAGCCGTGTCGCGCGTATTGACCTAAGTTAAAATTTAAAAACGAAGCCACGCCATTTGTATAACAAAGCGTGGGACAATCAATCTTTAAATCTAATTAACGTTACGCAAATATCAAGAATATTTATCTGTCTTTAGTTTTATATGTATACATGATACATGATTCAACTCGTGAACAAAATGATCAAATTAACTATTAATCAATCGTTTTCAACTGAAAATTAGATATCAGCGACAACTTCCAAAAATATATGTATTTCAATGGGTTGGCCTTTTATTTTGTTATACATTTATTCTTCATTAATCGGATTGGTTTTAAGTTTTAAACCTTTCTTTGCAATAATCATTATCGCATAGAAACGTAAATGTAAAAATAAATTAACAATCGAGCCTTTACTCTTTTGTTTTGTTGTCAAACGAGTCTTTTTACTCACTATCAGTAACTAACGTCTGCAAACCATTTTTTTTTTTTTAATGTAACAGGAATATCTACTATCTACAATTCAATTTTCGTGTACAAAAAGTATACGGCATTATTAGTATATATTTTAAAATGTTACGTAGAAATATCAACTGGATCAACCATAAAAGAAAAAAAAAACACCTCAATTAAGCAAAAGAAAAGTCATTAGGAGACTTTTGCTATCGTTTATAATTTTTTTTTTGTGGCGCTATATATTGGGTCAGCTTTCTTCTATTATCTTAAAATGAAGAATTTTTGTTACAGTATATATCTTGCCAAGCAGTTATCTATACGAAATTAATCCTATATATACTCAAGTTATGTACATGTCTTTTCTTTTATCAAGTACATATATGTATATTACACTATAATTGTATTGTATATCTACTAGTTAATGAATTTCGAGTCAAAAACATAGAGTGAGCTTTTTATCTCAAATTGATATAATGTGACAGCTCAAACTCTCATGCAATTCGTGAACAAAAATACAAACATATATCCAAGATATAATTAAATAAACTGAAATTTAAAATAATTATTGTGTTACAAACCATATAAATAAAACAACTAGATAGAAAATAAAAATTTAAAGGCTTAGTTTGTCGTTGTTGTTGGTTTCGGTTTGGTTGGCTCTCATGGACGGAGGCACTTGGTCTGGAAACATGTTTTGCATCATGCTAGTCCAGAACTCCACATCCTTGAGTTTCATGTCCATCTCTTTAATCTTCTTCTCTATCTTGTTCAGCTTGTCTTGTGTTTCGAGATACTTATCTTCGTAAATCGAAGATGGAACATCAAAACTCGGTCCACCAACGTTAGAAACGCACTCTTTCTTTATTTGAACTTTCTAAAACCCCAAAATTTATTTTAAAATTAATGTAGTTAGATTAAATATATATTTAGAAAATAAATAGTAAATGTGTAAAAATCTCAAGTGTGTTACATCTTTGTAGGTGGCCTCTATCTCAGCTTGGATGAGATGGTTTGACTGGACGGATGAGTCATCGCCTAGAGACATTTGAGTTAGTACTTCCTCCTTCTCAACTATCAACTCGGCATTTTTGTCGACAAAGGTCTCGTCTGAGTTTCTCTGGTTGGTCTCCTCTGTTAAGGCGACCATGTCAAGGAGTTCACCAGTCTCCTCGTCCCGGTTTAATTGTATACTTCCTGGGGCTGAGGCATAATCGTAACTTGGGTCTAATGTTTTTAGAATTTCATACAAAACAGAAGCAATGCTGCGTGCGTTTATCAACTTCTCTGGCTGACTATTAAGATAAAATTTCACAGGTCAATGTTGGCTTGCTGAAATTGAACTATAACTAGCAATATTATAGTCAGTATACTATATAATATATATATATATATATGCTGTAGATTAAAAAAAAAAGAAAAAAAGAAAAAAAGGATACCTCTTATCCAAATTGAATGATGCACCATGTTTGTTAATGTATTCCTTGTAAGCATGGTAAACGCGTTTGAGTTCCTTAACATCACTCATCTCCTTTCTTCTTCTCATAGTTATCTCGTCATCCTACAAGGAAACAAAGACCACAAAAAAAAAAAAAAAAAAAGAGCAGATTTATGTTTAGAAATTTCATGAATTATCCTGAAACTGTTCCACATCATTCATAATATCATATGGTCGGTCATATCTTAACAAAGTCCATAGACTTAAGAAACTAGCTAGAATCAGTGTCCCATTTATATAATTACTCTTTGATGACTTGCCTTCTCAAGCGCTCGAAGAAGAGAAGTTTTGAACTGACGTACACCTCTTCCGGCTCCACTTCTGTCAATGCGGTGAGCTTCCTCAAAAGTATTAAAACGGCCTGCGACAAAAGAAAAAATAATTAACATAGAAATCACTATTTTAAAAAAACAGATAAAATTTTAAAATAGTAACAACTGACATAAAAATTACCGAAGACAGACGTTGAACATAGAGACTAAAGAGAGAGAGTAAACTCACAAAGGTAAGCAACACGAGGTTCTTCGGACTCAACCAAGTTTGCTACACGAAGAAACCTTTGAATCCCTGAGGCTAACGTGGCCGGAAGCCTCTCGCTATCAAAAGGCTCCCACACATATTGTTCCTGAACAGTGACGGATCTCGTGAACTGGCTAGTTAGCGTATCTTCGGGGAAGATGGGATCCATATCAAGAAAAGCATCGGTGAGATCCAAGGGGACGATTTCGTGAGCCATTTGGGAGACCAAAGCTGATTCTTCTAGGGTTTTGGTTGGCATGGAGATAGGTGGAGAATGGAGATGAATTGCTTTATATATACTAAAGCGGCAATTGCTTAGCGAGGTGAGTTTCTATGGCGGAAATTTTTTAATTAACTTAGTAAGCTTTTTCTCCAAAAGAAACGACATGAAGACAATGTTAAAGTATTAAAGCGAAAGACATTTGGTATATGTAATTTTGTTTGAGGGAAAATAAATGCTTGTTTACTTAAGTCCCTGCTCGAGAAAGTGGCTTCACAGCAGTAGTTTACACTTTACAACATAATACCAACGTGCATGGCAAAAGAAAACAAAAAGTTGGTTATGTGTAAAGAAGCCAGAGATCTTAATATTTAAATGAATTGGAAATTTGGAATATAAAACGTAGACTATATCTTAGTCATTAAGAATATACCAAATTAAAGACTACAAAAACAACTTTGGTGTCCAGATCGGATCAAAATTGTTTTGATATAAATAAAAAAATTATTTATCAGTAGCTAGATTAAAGACAAAAATAAAATAAAATAATCAAATGTATGCCAAACGGATAATTTTGTTTTGTTTTGTTTTTTCACGATTTTATCAACGATTATATTTTGAAGTTAGTATTAGCTTAGTCGAATTAGACCAATATATAGGATATGAAGAAATGTTTTTTTTTAAACCAAAAAAGATCGCCCAAACTTAAATTTATGCCCCTTTTTTTGGTTTTGGCTTAGGCCGGACTGGGTTAGTCCAATTTACATCCTTAACCTAACGTTCAACATAGAAATGTTATTTTAAATACATTAAGATATATTATGTTGATTGCGTTCAATGTTGCATTCTTTTTTTTTTTTTGTATGGTCAACTTAATATTCTATGATCTCCTAATGAATAATTTTAGAAAGTAGAATCAGAATTCAAATTGCAATATATAATATACACTGTTGTTTTTTCCAACCTTTAGTATATTGTGTTTCTTTCATTTTGTTATTGCATTTGTTTTAATTAAGAACGTATCTTAACATTTGTAGCTGAAATATCCACTATTGTTTTAACTTGACTTAACAAAATACGATTTTTATTTTTAACCAAAAAAAAAAAAAAAAAAAAAGAAGAAGAGATTGTGAAACCGAAACTCATGCGGACATATTGAAATATCTATGTTGCCTATATTTTCGGTTAATAATCTATTTAATGATAAACAATTAAATTCACGTGGGGAAAAAAAAATTAAATAAAATATGTAAAGCGTAATTGTTAGAGCGTAATAATGGCAGTATAGTAAATTAGTAGTCCCCTCCCCTGGTTCACCGTAACTGTCTCAAAACTAAAAAGAGGTTTACTGTTTTGAGACGCTCGTTTTTGGTTCCCTCTCTTTCTCCTTTCTTCACTCTTTCTATTTATTCCCATCCATCTCTCTCTTCTCCACGAATTTTTCCCTCTCTACTCATCTCTGCATATTCTTCAAGCTTAGGTTGATCCTGATCTCAACCGAACCAGGTACGTGTCAACTCTTTCCTCTTCCCCCCCGCAATTCTGTATCATCTCTGAGCTTAAATTCGTGAATGTACGTCTTCGTGCTGCTTTTGAATGTACACCATGTTCTGCTTTTTTTTTTATTATTCCTAATGCTTTCTCATCGTTTATAATTGGGGATCTGCTGCTCAATCTGGGTAATTTCGTGTATCTGATTGCTACATTTTGTCATACTTGTGGATCTAGATCTGATCATTTTATAATCTCATGAGTTCTTTTATTGAACTGAATCATAGAGGTGAATAGTGTGATTCTTCATAAATATAATAGATCTGAATGTCTCTGCTTAACATTATCGATTTTTGGTCAGTGTTGTTGATCTATATGTGTCATTGATGAAGCTTTTCCTGAAAATGCAATTTCATGTGTTTTTGTTTTGTTTTCATGTTTCAGATATTATTAGATTTGACATTCACATGGCTACATATAAGCCCAAGAACATCCTCATTACTGGGGCTGCTGGTTTCATAGCATCTCATGTTGCCAACAGACTAGTTCGTAGCTACCCTGACTACAAGATCGTTGTGCTTGACAAGCTTGATTACTGCTCTAACCTGAAGAATCTCAATCCTTCTAAATCATCTCCCAACTTCAAGTTTGTCAAAGGAGACATTGCCAGTGCTGACCTCGTCAACTACCTTCTCATCACTGAAAACATTGACACCATTATGCACTTTGCTGCTCAGACCCATGTTGACAATTCTTTTGGTAATAGCTTTGAGTTTACTAAGAACAATATTTATGGTACTCATGTCCTTTTGGAAGCTTGTAAAGTCACTGGCCAGATTAGGAGGTTCATCCATGTGAGTACCGATGAGGTCTATGGAGAGACTGATGAGGATGCTTCTGTGGGAAATCACGAGGCTTCTCAGTTGCTCCCGACTAATCCTTACTCTGCCACTAAAGCTGGAGCTGAGATGCTTGTGATGGCGTATGGTAGATCATACGGGTTGCCAGTTATTACAACTCGCGGGAACAATGTTTATGGTCCTAACCAGTTTCCTGAAAAGCTGATTCCTAAGTTCATCCTGCTGGCTATGAGTGGGAAGCCTCTCCCAATCCACGGTGATGGATCTAACGTGAGGAGTTACCTCTACTGTGAAGATGTTGCTGAGGCATTCGAGGTTGTTCTTCACAAAGGGGAAGTTAACCATGTCTACAATATCGGGACAACGAGAGAAAGGAGGGTGATTGATGTGGCCAATGACATCAGCAAACTCTTTGGGATAGACCCTGACTCCACCATTCAGTTTGTGGAGAACCGGCCATTCAATGACCAGAGGTACTTCCTCGATGACCAGAAGCTGAAGAAATTGGGATGGTGCGAGCGAACCACTTGGGAAGAAGGCTTGAAGAAGACAATGGAATGGTACACTGAGAACCCTGAGTGGTGGGGAGATGTTTCTGGAGCTCTGCTTCCTCATCCACGGATGCTGATGATGCCCGGAGGACGACTCTGTGATGGCTCTGATGAGCACAAGGATGCGGACGGCAATCAGACATTCACGGTGGTTACTCCCACCAAGGCTGGTGGCTCCGGAGACAAAGCATTCTTAAAGTTCCTCATCTATGGAAAGACTGGATGGCTCGGTGGTCTACTGGGAAAACTATGTGAGAAGCAAGGGATTCCATACGAGTATGGAAAAGGGAGACTAGAGGACAGAGCTTCTCTCATTGCAGATATTCGCAGCATCAAACCAAGTCATGTCTTCAACGCTGCTGGTTTAACTGGGAGACCCAATGTTGACTGGTGTGAATCTCACAAAACCGAGACCATCCGAGTCAACGTTGCTGGAACTTTGACTCTGGCAGATGTTTGCAGAGAGAATGATCTATTGATGATGAACTTTGCCACCGGTTGTATATTTGAGTATGATGCTGCACACCCAGAAGGTTCAGGGATAGGTTTTAAGGAAGAAGACAAACCAAACTTCACCGGTTCTTTCTACTCAAAAACAAAGGCAATGGTAAGATAACTTCACATAACCAAATCACATCTTATCCTCAAATCTCTTGAAACTCTGTCCATAAATCCTCTTGTTTTTTTTTTTATTGTTCGCCAGGTCGAAGAGCTTCTAAGAGAATTTGACAACGTATGCACATTGAGAGTGCGGATGCCAATCTCATCCGACTTAAACAACCCGCGAAACTTCATCACAAAGATCTCGCGTTACAACAAAGTGGTGAACATCCCAAACAGCATGACCATACTAGACGAACTCTTACCAATCTCAATCGAGATGGCGAAGAGGAACCTAAGGGGAATATGGAACTTCACCAATCCAGGAGTGGTGAGCCACAACGAGATACTAGAGATGTACAAGAGTTACATTGAGCCAGGTTTCAAATGGTCCAACTTCAATTTGGAAGAACAGGCTAAGGTCATCGTCGCACCACGGAGCAACAACGAGATGGATGGTTCCAAGCTCAGCAAGGAGTTTCCGGAGATGCTTTGCATCAAAGATTCGTTGATCAAATACGTCTTCGAACCCAACAAGAGAACGTAAAACACACATACACACTATGTTCACTATAGTGATTCTACTATAATTTGATTTGATTTATCATATAATGATTCATTTACTCTCTTATTTCATCCTTTTCTCATTCTACGACGAACATGTAGCTATCTTCACACACTTAACGTCACAACACATCTTTGTTTACATTGATATTTATTTACTTGAGTTTCTTTACTTTCATTACTGAATTTTACTCCTATCATAAGTCTTTTCTGTTTTCATGTGGACATAAAGAAAAGAGTTGAAAGACGAAATAAGAAGTAATATCGACTGCTTTAATTTATTCCCTCTGCTTTAAACTAGAAAGGTTTCTATTTGTTACAAGAACAATGTCTCATCAGTTAAATCTTTCTAATGCATAAATAAATAAAAGTCGCAGACTCAAATGCAAAATAAATTAAAATCTCTGTACTTTCTCTCTTCATCTTCACTACACACGACCATCTAAAAGCATCTTCACCACCTTAGGAGAACTACAAGTGATTTTCAACAAAAGATTTTCCAATTAGAATGAAGAAGATGTAAAAATGATGAAGAAAACGGTGGAGGAGAGGAACAGAAAGAGCTCAGTACCTTAAATTATGGTGTTCTCTTCACAGAGCTTGAGCGTATTGTCTAGACAATGGTAGAATTTCTGAGGCTTGTCATAAAATTTAAAGGCAACGTCAATAGAAGTTGACTTTTGAGTTCTTATAAACGAGAAGAAGACTTAAACAGGGTTTGAGATTGTACCTTCTGTCTCTGCAGATAACCAATCATGTGCACAGAACAAAGCCTGTCTGATATCAGGGCTCAAGGAACTCTGACTATCAGCGATCAATGGTCTCCCGGAGTTGAATATTGAATCAGGCGTAAGGATTGACATCGGCGTCCCCAAAATGTCACGTGCCATCAAAGAGAGGATAGGGTATCTTGGTGTATGGACCTTCCAGTAATTCAGAATGCTGAACTCACCACTTCGGGGAAAGATCGGTTCTGACAAGTACTTGTCTAGATCCGATGTTGTGTTTTGGTTTTGAGAAGTCTCGTGGAGAAACTTGTCAAATCCTTTTAGTCGGTCTCTGGTGTCCATACTACCTCTAGCTAAGCCAGAGCCAGAATAGGAAGAGTCTTCACCAACAATGGCTGTGCACATCGAATATGCATCAAGAAGCTCCTTGACACCATTCGAAACTTCCTTGATACGATCCAGAGCGGTACTGCCATAGATCTTAGAGTAGTAATACTCTACCAACTTCAGCTTGAAACGTGGATCCAATATCGCAGCGATTGCTAAAACAATGCTGCACTTGTTCCAATACTCATCGAACTTAGCCTTCATCTTTTCTGCAAGAGAACTCAGGAAATTGTCCTGGTTCTTGCACCACTCGATCAACTGGATGTGGATATCACACATTTCAGCAAAGTATACATTCGCTGTCGGACATTTGTTTCCTGAAAAATCAGAGGCAATGTCGAATACAAGTTTAAGATAACCGGTAACAGATCTTGTCCATTCCCACTCCTCATCAGTTAGAGATGAATCAAACCCGTGATCGTGATCACGCAAATGGCAAAATGCCCCTTTGTACTCCAGTACAGTTTCAAGCATCACGTAAGTAGAGTTCGAATTAACAAGAGAATCAAGTACCAAGATCTTCTGAGAGTTGATCCCAGCTAGTTGAGCGATTTCGTTGAACCTTACTTGTGTTGATTGTGAGCTCTTGACATATCTCACACTTCCTCGAATCCTTTGAATCACATCTCTCATAGCTTCCAAGCAATCTTGGACAAGAGAATTCAGAAGATGAGCAGCAGATTTCAACTCATACAACTGCCCGTTGATTAACATCTGGCTGCTCTGAGACATGTGATCTTTAATCCGCAGGACAATCTCATCATTAACAGAAAAACTGTCAAACGTAACAGCGAAAAGCTTGCTCTCAAGCCTCCATTCCAACAAACATCTGATTATTACTTCGGAGAGCATATCTTCCGTATGAGAAGGATCCAGGGTGATAAAATTGAGAACATTCCTCTGTAACCTCCATTCCTCATCGATATAATGAGAGGCCAAACACACATAGTTAGCATTATCCCTAGAAGACCACATCTCCACCGAAAGATTGATCTTACCGTATAAATTATTCAAAGTGTGTTGCACTCTCTGCTTCTCCCTAATGTAAATATCCACACATGACTCCTCAATGCTGCTATTTGGCACAGCTTCAAACAACGGCTGAAGATTCCTAGCAAACACTTTGAATCCAACATGATCAACCATGGCCAACGGATAACCATGTAAAATAATCATACGTGCAAGATCAACCTGACTCCTTTCTTGACTGAACCTTCCTCCACTTCCTCGGTTGAGAACAACCTCGTCCCTACGTTGTTCCTGATCAAACTTAGGCCTAAGATACTCGTCTTTCGTTTGACCCTCATCAAAATTGATAGTAGCAACAGTGACAGGATTCTCTTTTTTCCTTCTTTTAGGCGTCAGCAACTGAGACATGTCATGATTGGTTCTCTTGAGACACCGCATAAGATGGTTCCGAAGATGAGTTGTTCCACTGTTGCTCGAACCGCTGAGCTTCTTATTGCACTGAATGCAAACAGCATAGCAAACATCAGCCTTTCTCACCCTCTCAAAGTAATTCCAGACAACAGAAGTTAACCTCTTTGACTTCTGTAAGATGATCTCATTTGATTCATCCATCATACAATACTCGTTTCGCTACTCCACCAAAATCCCTATTCAATTGATTAAAGCAACAAACTTTAGACTTTACAATGGCATGAGAGTTACAAGGATCATCAAAAAGCATCACCAACACTAAAGCTTTGATCAAAACCAAAAAAAACTTCAAAATGACAAAAGCATTGCAACAGAGATCAAATCATAAAACTTGGATGCACTACATTCTTCAACAATCACACAACCACACAAATCTAATAACTTTATGTTCAATGAAATTAATCCAAGCTACAAAACTTCGGATGAAACAATTAAAAAAAAAAGACCTTTGTGGAATTTTAAGAAGGAAGCAGAGTTTTTCATATGAAGAAATTAGCTAGGAGAGAGTGAAAGACGAACAGAGCAAAAAGCAGAGAGGTTTGAAAATTTGAGCACCTTTGTTTATAAAAGAAAAAGCCGTCAGAATCTGTGGAGACTAGAATCGGAGGATCCGAGAGAGTTCTTTTAAGGGTTACGGGTGGAAGAAGCTGGATCGAAGTTTATCAGATCCGATAAACGATTTGGGTTATAAAGACCCGATTTTTAGGGGTTCGGGTGGGTTTAACCGATCAAACATTTGGATAAAACCGAGCCGATTCTGGATCCGACTCTATCCCGGTTTCATTGACGCGGCCCTTTCCGCGGTTGGATAGATCTGATTTCTGATCCGATCTCAAGATTATTTTTTTGATAAAACGATCCAATCTCCAACAGTCCAACTAATGCAGCAATTTTTTTATAAAAATAGTTATAATCCAATATTGTGATGCTTAAAAACTTCAGATTTGTTTCCCTGTTTATAAAGTTAGATTACTGTTTAAAAACAAAATCTGGGAGTAATATTAGCATTATTTATAGTAAAAAGTTATAACTATATGCTGGTGAAAATATATGATTAGTTTTCATATATTTGATTATAAATTCCTTTTTTCCATCTAAAGAGTAATGAAAAAAGGTAGGGAAAAAATCTATCATTTTTTTTTCTTTTGTTTGTTAGTCAAATGGGGAAAATCTTATCTAATAATTGATAACATCTAATAAAAATGAAAATCCATAACGTTGCCATTCGTGGACTTGGGTATTTGCCATTGATTTCCTTCGGGTTTTCAACAGCTTAGAATTGAACCATTTCATTTAACTAAAGTCGTAAGCTTTTACATAATATTTTTTTTTTTTTAACTACCAGAATTCTGGACCTTTGGCATGTAAATGTAATCTTCTTCGGTACATAAAACCAGCTTTTAATCAATTTTTTTACATAAAATTGTGTTCCAATCCTCGAATTCATTTTAGTATAAAATTGTTTTCCAATCTTCGGTTTCATTTTAGTAGAACAATATAAAAAAAAAAATTGTATTAAGGCCAATAACTTATAAGCTACAACAATGACTACATATAGTACACTTATTCTTAAATCACAACTTACAACTTGAAAAAAAAAAACTCTTACAAAACCACTCATATATACACTGATACACAACAACAAAAAATCATATACTAACCATCACATGGTGGTCTAGTGGTGTTGAGGGAGAAAAGTCCCAATAAGCACCCGGGTTCGACATACAGTGGCCGGCTTCGTGGGATTAGTCGGTTGATCTCGGTCGCCGGATCCCCACGGTTAACAAAAAAAAAAAAAAAAAAAAAAAAAAAAAAAAAAAATCATATACTGCTTTCGCATAATTCAATGAAAAATAACTCTCTCTAGAGTAATATGAATTCATCAGGGACCGCGTTGTTGCATCCATGCAGGAGGAAGACGGTCTGACGGAACTGAGTTAACCGGAGCAGGTAAACTTCGAACATTAATGCCAAGAGGACATAACCGATACTCGATATCGAGCTCTCTACAAGCTTTTCCAATTTCTTCTAGTAATTGACTTCTCCTTATAAACCTCTCTCCCATATCTTGAAAATTCATTCTATGTGTCAACCACACTGCGATCTTTATACTTTTCAAGTCATCCATGCTTAGGAACACAATCATAGGTGCAGGATACCAATGATCCTTCTTGTTGTCTACATAACTGCATCAACAACATATAAGAAGAATATCTTTACTTCCAAGCAACTTAACCTAGCTAGTGTATTTGTCAAGGTTTAGGGTTTAGACGTTTAACTAACCTTAGTATTCTCTGTTTAATGGCAGCGATCTTTTCAGGAGGAGTTACTATATGAATAAAGAATTCAACCGCGTCTCCCATATCGGGACTTCGGTAATAGTTAGCTATAGGTTTTGTGCCGAGAACACTATTGGGATATATGATCTTTTGATTATCATATCGCAAGAAAACAGTCGTCAATATGTTCATCTCCTCCACTACCAACTGGTAAATAAACAAAAAAAAAATATCAGAACCATGTCAAAAATATCATTTATAAGACCAGCGATTTTATTGTATAGGAGGTAAATTAAAACAAACCTGAACACCGTCGATTTCGCAGCGGTCACCAACATCGAATGGGTGCATAACGAAAAGGAAAATGATGGCTTCGAAGATGGTTTTGCAGGAGTTTCCAAATACAAAAGCTACTAGAAGGAGCTGAGAGCTTAGGACTAACAAGAATTTGGTTGTGGCGATTCCGAGTATGAGAAGCCAGATGATTATGATTATTATGCTTATCAACACGTTGATTATACGGTGAAGCCTGTTCACTGCTGTTTTAGTATCGTTTAATGTCAAAGCCAGAGCCCTCCGTTCTCTAAACGCTTTAACCTGTGAAGAAACCGCACGATTAGACGACTCTGTTTCTATGAAAACATTCTTAACATATCTCTAACTTTGAGACTTACCACCCAATTCTTGAGGCAAGACTTGCTGATCTTATGGCTCTCTGAAGCTCCTTCAAAGAGAGCCATGGCTCTTTCTGACTCCTCTTCGCATAGAAAACGCAAGAAGTCTTCCAAATATATGTACCTAAAAACCCGAAAAAATCCTCTCAATTATTTGAGCTGAAACCAACCTAATCAAGAACGTTGAGAAATGTATATGATCAAAATCAAGCTGTATATATATATACCTGGAACCTGGCTCGGTGACATTGTGGAAAATCTTCCTAGCTGCAATCTTAGCTTCGTACTCGCTTCTTATCTGCGTATCGTGCTCTTCTTCCTGAGTTGTATCCTGTATCTTCTGATCCAAAGTAGACAGAGCGCCTTCTCGTATTATATTCATCAATCTCTTCATGTTCCAAGCAGATACATTCTTTGTGTTCATCCTCTGCAAATGATCAATCCTTATCCCTTCACTATCTTTTCCATCCTTAGAACCAATCCGAGTCAGTCCCTTACTTTTACTTTTCCCAACTTTCATAAAACTTTTTACTGTCGCCTTTAGTGCTGGAGGCAACTTAGCTCCAGCCAATTTCTCTAAGCTCTTAACATCCTCTGTAACTTGCAGCTCTTCTTCCTCCATTTTCTGAATCTCCATCAAAGGAGGACCCGAGAGAGTTTCAATCACAAATTGAGTGAACAACGACTCCTGAATCCGATCAAAGTAAGTGCTCATGTGGAACGATGAAGCCATAACCTTGACCAAAAGTGTCTTAACCAACCAAATGATCACAGCCACAAGCAAACAGACCAAAACTCTCGTCACGTACCGAAGCACAGTGGCCCGAGTCTCCCTTTGGACTTTCTTATCGAACAAGAAATGCCACGCGAGCAACACTAGACCTAACCACAAGCAGTTCTGAACAGATTTTCTGACTCCGTAGACGAAATACAAAACCCTTTTCCTCAAAAGGAAGTTTTTCTCAGCCGAGAAGACGAGTATTCTCACTATCCAACTCGAGACTAATCTCCCACATATCAACACCAAAACCGTAACTTCCCATTTCCATAAATCTAGCTTCCACCATGTCTTGCGTTGCAAGTTATGTACGGTTAAGCTACAGACCAAACTGGTGATTATCAGAACTAGACTGATCCATTCAAGAAAAACCCAGATGCTAAGTTTATCTCTTTTGAATTCCTCGGGTAAATCCTCGTCAAGAAACGGATCTTCCTCTTCTTCTTCCTCCAAGATCCCACTCCGACCTGGAGTACCCGCTCTAGGGCTTCTCCCAAGAAACCCGGATTTCAAAATCCCGGATCTCCGACCCGACTTCATCTCTGTTTTGTCAATAGCTGGGTGTGTCGGTGTTGGAGGATCCATCAATCTCGATTTGGTCATGTTCCTCCTCAGTATCGGTTTATTCGAACTACACTTGACAACCTCTGGTTCGTCTCCTCTACCGTTACGGCCTTCTTCGTCGCTACTTCCACCGAGAGATATTCTGTTCTGCCTCCGTCTAACGGCGTCAGCTTTTACTTTAGTCGTGAACGGAGAAGAAGATTCGGAAATCGACGTTAAGCCACTTGGCGACGTGTTGCTCTGTAGCTCTGGAGCACGTGGCGACGTTGTGTTGCTTTGGCGCTCTGTAATGTTAACCTCAACATCGAGAGAGATCTCATCTCCAGAAGCTTTCTGTTTATGGAGGAACTGATCGATTAGCCTCGACGGCGGATCAGATAACTCATCCGACTTACGTCTCTGCTGCTGCCTCCGCTGCGTGAAATGAAAACTCCCGCCGTCTTCATCGTCGTCGTCTCCTCCTTTCTTATCATTCTTACCCTTTTCTCCATCCCAAAAATCATAGCTCGATTCTTTCCAAATATTACCTCCGTCGGCATTGCTGCTTGACCCTGTAGCTCCGACGGCTCCACTCTCTTCACCATTGATATTAACGATGAAGTCCCGCCGATCAGTGGAATCGACGGTCGCCATGATTAGTAGAATTTAACGAGTAATTATAATTTCCGGCAAGATTGGAGAGAGAGGTTTTTGGTGGTTTGAAAGTTGAGAGATTATTAACAGAAGAGAAAGAGACGAGTGACAGAGTACGATCAAAGAAGAAGATGAGGGTGAGGAAGCAAGTAGGTAACTGAGAGCAAATAAATAATAAATGTTATAAAGAAACATAAAACAAAGGAGCAGGTGTGTGCATTTCGTGTTAATGAGAAAGCAGAAGAAATTTTTGCAACGTGTACATTTTTATTTTTTTCCTCGGGAAAGATTTGATTTATGTGTAAAAAAACGATGTTGATCCATGCTAATATATGATGTGATGTGCTTTGGTGAGATATGTAAAGCTTTATGCTAATTAATAATAAAAGCAACCAAAAAACAATGGTGTAGGATAATGTTTTTTTCCTTCTACTGTTGTCCCGGCCCTTTAAAAAAAGTTACAACAGTGTTTGTTCGTACGGATGAAAAGGAATGCCATGATAATGGGATTTTTAATAAATGATAACAAAGGTAGTAGTCACTCGTGACTCGATTATGGCTTTCTAAACTTTTTTTTTTTTTTTTTTTTTGCTAAAACCAAGATAGATTGTGATGAAAAATGTATATAACTACTAAAATAACTACAGTAGGTAGTTAAATTAAGGGGTAAGCAATAAACTTTTTTTTTTGTTGGGGGACAAAAGGAGATTACTAGTTCTCTTTTTATACGTAGACTAATTTTATATGTTCATATCTTTTGTGTAGATTAAAATTTTGATCCAGTTATCTTTGGTTAAATAAAAAATCATGATATATACTAGAAGGGAAATAAAAAAACTTTACAAATCTTATTCTTCTAGTTCCCATATTCCATTCAATTCTATTACACCTAACTTTATTAAACAAACCCATTATATACATATTCCGATTCATGTCACTGAGCACTGAAATATATTTCTGTGGTTGATTAAACGATTTATAGCTGGTTGGCATCATGACAAATCATCATTGATGTATGATTAATTTTCAAATCCAATAAAGTATTAAATTCACAGCACCACTAACTCTTTAATTCTTTTATAATCCTAGTACTAAGACTCGTGTCCTGCTCTCAATGGTTTGGGTCTAATAAGTCAAAGATTACAAAGCGCTTGGAGTTTGGAAGCACCTGAACGCATTTAGAAAGTAATATCGTTTTTCTAGTTGTTTTGCAAATTGTACCATTTTATTGGAAAAATACAACAGCCGACTAAGCTAATTTACATATGTTGAATCTTTTTGGGTTAAATCTGCAAAACTAAAAACAAGAAATAAGTTTAGTTATTTATCTTGTTGTTTTTAAAATAACATATACGATATTATTCCATCGAATAACACGATATTTTACAAGACATCACATTTGAAAAAAATAGAAGTAAAATATACATTTTTATTTACGATTTATTAAAGAAATTAATTATGTAGCTAATTAACTCCTTACTAGAAATATTGCTGAAATAAAAACACTAACTTGTGTAAAAAAAGAAGAAGCTAAATTGAGGTGGAGCTAATAGGTAAAATGGAAAGGTATTAGAACATATGCAATGGATCTCTCATCTATAAAAAAATATTAAAATAATAAATAATATTAATTTATTATGAGAGTTTCAAAAAAAGTAATATAATCTCTCACTTTTTTGAGAAACATAGTATTATTTTATTAATTTTTGTAAAAGATGAAACACTTTGGTGAGAGATCACCATTACTACTCGTGAAGATCCAAACGGATCGATTTCAAAAACAATCATAGGGAAAATAAATGACTGTTGTGCCAGAGTGGCTTACGTGGCTCCATATTAGCGGCGGAAATTAAGCTAGAATAAGGCCAGTTGGACTGATAAGAAAGGTACACGTGGTTGGGCATAGTTGGTCGACTTGGCGAATAAAAACAAAAGGTTTGAAAAGAAAACGACTCATGAAGGATGAAAACGGCACACAAGCCACAGACGCAACTAACTAAAGGTCAATCGACATGGGTTCTCTTCCCTCGACCGGATTGGACAATTGCGTAATAATGCTGAGTGTATCTTGTTATTATCATCTACTCTATCTTTGATACAAAATCTGAAATTATCATTTTGGAATTGTCCAATTCCATTTGGCTTTCTGTTCAGATTTCTTTTTTTTTTTGTCCGTTTTTCATTTTTTAAAATTGTACTATTTCGAAGATAACCAAATTTTAATATACACCGGTCGGTTCAGTTTTGTTTTTCTTTTCTATATGAACTTGGTTTTTAGTGACAATATATTTCCCTAATCTTTGATATAGACTCGGTTTGAATTTTTGGATAATAATAAAATAAACAATCTAGTATCATTTTGACATCAATTTTTTTTTTTTGGTTCACATTATATATTTTGTTCACTTCAATTGCTGGAATTTGTACAAATCTACCTTAAACTTTGTCATTGAGTGATAGCAAACAAAAATCAGTGAATTGAATGATGGCTAACAAGAATACAAACAGAGGGCAAACCGTGTAAGGATCTTTTTTTTCTCAACCAAATCATGACATATAGTGAAACACTCCATCAAATTATCAAATTAATTAACTAAGTTGGTCAAATATCTGATTATTGCAAAAATTTGATTCCATTAGTTTTCCGTAACCGACGCGGCCAAGTGTTTATAAAAAGTGTATTCCCCAAAAAAGCAACCTTACTAAAACAAATACGGGTATGTATAATTAGCGAACGACTGTGGAAGTTTAATTCAATTTGGTAGCAATTTGGAAAGTAGTTAGTAAATCTCTATGGTTGGTCATGGTCATGGTCATGGCAAGGAGCCGTCGGACGTTCTAAAAAAAGAAGGCAGTGATTTGATTCTGCTCGAGTGAAATTAAAAATAAAAATGAAAATGGGATGATTTGGAATTGATATATGTATTGATCACGAACATATGGACCACAATTCGTTGGACTTGGAATGTCTCGGTGACTCGGTCCAATCATCATGTATAAACTTTTAACAAAAAGACTCTTCATGTATCTAATCTTTTTGTCTATGGGGCATGCATCTGATTTGTGATCGTGTAAAGCTTGGAACCGCGTCATACCCCACATAAATCTACAAGGAAAAAACTAAAATACGGAGTGTATATTCTTAATGAAAATATGCGTATCAAAATATAGACACTTGTGACATAATTTAGCTAAATTTAGCTAAATGTGTGACATAATCATCATTGCATTGAACACATTACGCGTAAATATTAACGTACAAAGAGCATCGTTCCTTGTTTTCTTTCGCCGATCGAACATCACAGACGCACATACTTCTATCATGTCGGAAATTTGATCATAATCTTCATTTTTAATTGAAAAAATGAAGGCTGAAATTTAATTTAATTACCCTTAATTTTGCTCAAAAATTGTCAGTCAAGCAAAATTTTATTTTCTTTGTTTACGCTAGTTACTATTGAGAAAGGGAGAAATGCACACTATTTACTCTTTAAGAATAGTAAAAATGTATCTATTCTTCTCTCTTTTCCGGCCACTTTTTGTAGAATAGTACAAATTTTCTATTCTTCTCTCTTTTCCGGTCACTTTTTGTATTTTCCTCTTTTGTACTTGAACTCTGTTCACTCTGGAAGAACGTATCCAGCCAACGATCATACAGTTTACTCTTTGCCAATTTTTGAAATCATCATGATCTTTGGCTGGTGTCTTCAAGGTTCCGTCAGTGCAGCCGGTTTTTCTTTTAGCTCGAAGTGCATTGTACATCTCTTTAATCCATTCATTATAATTTTCTCCGTTTAACAAAACAGAAGAAATCACAGTCCCTGGATTATCGGAACCTGACAAGAAATACAAAGAATGTTTGGTCGAAACTTTCGAAACCTTTGGTCCGCTCTCGTCACCATCGTTTGCCATAATGAATGATCAAACGAAATCAATCAACTTGATGGAAGATTTTTTTTGTTTAGAAATTTTGTTTAGGAACATGTAGAATTAGATATCGACCTGACTTGTTTTATTGATTCAATATACTTTGATATTTATACATGATATAAAACGGTCTAACTTAAACTCTATCCTTATAGATTTAGGAATACTAATCCTCAAAGACGTGCCTAATGTATAACAAATTAGGCATTTGTTTTAGGCTCCCAAATTTTAAACATACCTAAATTTTTAATTTTTAAATGTAGTAGTAAAATATGTATTTTAATGCTAAATTTAGTTTAAAATTCTATTTTACATATTATAAATAGTATTAAATATTTATAATATTTTACAAAATTATTTTAAATTTTAGTATTTTGTAGATTAAAATAATGTTTAACTAAGAAAATAGATTATAAAAATAGCATTAAATTATATTTTAATAATTCAAGAAAATAGTATAAAATTATTTTTATAGATTGTGAAATAATATTAATTTCTCTAATTTAGTATAAATATGTAAAATTTTAGTTATATATGTTTTATTATAAAAATATATATAAAACAATTTTATTTTTCGCCTTAAACATTTAGAATTCTAGACACGGCTCTGCTAATACTTATCTAAATAGAATGGTGTTTATCCGTAATAATACTTTCAAATATACCAGCCAGTCAGATCCTATGTAACGTATGTACTAAACATTGTTATTCTATATACATTTAAGATACAATAGGTGCATGTATATAATAAACTTACGTTTTTCTTTGATATGTTTCCTTTATTTCAAATTTAATATACCAATTAAAAGCGATTACCAATAATTGTTGACCCTCCCCCTTCCCCCCCCCCCCAAAAAAAAAACCAGCTTTGACCAGAATTTGTTGTTTCCGTTTCCTTTTAAACCTGATTTTTATTTAATTTGTAAATGAAATTCCTTATAAACTTCATACTTTTCTCTTTTTGTTTTAGATTTTGTACGTGAATCATATTTTTAAATTTCTATTGCTTTTAACTCATTGATATTAAAAAGAAAAGTAGTTGATTACATATATATATATATGTAAGAACGTCTCTGTTCACAACGTCTTATAAACAAAAGGAAGCTGTCAAATTAGAGTTCTCACTGCATTAACCATAACATATTTGTTAACATGGATCTGCGTTTTATAGGTTTTCTCTTGTTCTTCTTCTTCGTAGAAGCGACCACAAGCAGAGGTACATACATCAAACTTGTTTAACATTTGATTTTAAATGAATCAAGAGCTTTTTTATTTTTTTTTATTTTTATTAATCATACCCTAGCTAATCATATTTTGTTCTTCTTCTTGCATTAAGCTCCTATGAACATAACAGTTCCGGCACTAATAGTATTCGGAGACTCGATCATGGATACAGGAAATAATAATGACATCCCCACTCTTCTCAAATGCAACTTTCCTCCCTATGGCCGAGATTTTCCTGGTGCTATTCCCACTGGTCGATTTTCAGATGGGAAAGTACCATCTGATATCATTGGTAGCTATTGAAATACTCTTTATCATTCGCTTTCTAATTTATTAGTTTATTTGCAGTCATTATAAATATATATACCATGTGATGTAACAATTAAAACATATTTCAGCGGAGAAATTAGGGATAGCAAAGACACTACCACCATATTTAGGCTCCAACTTAAAGCCAAATGATCTTCTAAAAGGTGTAATTTTTGCTTCTGGAGGTTCCGGTTATGATCCATTAACATCTACATTACTGGTATAAATTATTAATTTACATATATTTTATGTCTTTTTTATATTAGTTAAAAGTGTTTTCTAACTTTTTCGGCTTTTTTATTTTTATTTTATTTTTTATTCAGTCTGTAGTGCCTATGTCAGACCAACTAAAATATTTTCAAGAATATATATCAAAAATTAAGCAAAACTTTGGAGAAGAAAAAGTTAAATTTATTTTGGAGAAAAGTATGTTTCTAGTGGTCTCTAGCAGTAATGATCTCGCTGAGACTTATTTGGTTCGATCGGCCGAATTTGATCGTAACTCATATGCTGAATATCTGGTTGAGTTGGCTTTAAAGTTCATCAAAGTAAGTTTTTTTCTTTTTTTCTCATGTGTATGCATAACCCACAACATTTAATCATAATATTATTTTTAAAAAATATCCAACGTTTTAGGAACTATCTGGACTCGGAGCTAAAACTATCGGAGTATTTAGTGCAGTGCCGGTTGGATGCTTACCGGCGCAAAGAACACTTTTTGGAGGTTTTAAAAGAGAATGTTTTGAAGATTTGAATAATATGGCACTTCATTTCAACTCAAAACTATCATCTAGTTTGAATGCTCTAAAGAAAGAGTTGCCAGGCAAACTAATATTTATCGATGTTTACGAAACTCTTTTCGACATCATCAAGAATCCTTCGAATTACGGTAATGATGATTCTTTTTTGTTTTTCTTACGTACATCAATGTTAATATTAACATATTATAATATATGCTTTTGTATTATTTTTTGTAGGATTTGAAGTAGCAGATAAAGGATGTTGTGGTACAGGAAATATAGAGTTAGCCGTATTGTGTAACAAACTTACTCCTTTTACATGTTCGGATCCATCGACTCATGTGTTCTTTGACTCTTATCACCCGAGTGAAAAGGCATATCAAATTATCACTAAAAAAATGATGGACAAATACCTTAAGTACCTCAACAATTGAGTAGTATGTTTTAGTCCAGTAATATTAGTGTGGTGAATTACTTTGATTGCTTCTTCTTTTTATTTTCTTTTCTGCAGTTCAATTAATGAGCATTCTCT
Organism: Barbarea vulgaris; assembly: GCA_963667165.1. NCBI lineage: Eukaryota > Viridiplantae > Streptophyta > Magnoliopsida > Brassicales > Brassicaceae > Barbarea > Barbarea vulgaris. The sequence continues at coordinate 5,442,919 of OY763893.1, forward strand.
TTCATTAAAGTGTTATTTTTTTGAAATTTGATTTATGATTAAAATTATTCTGTTAGCCTAGCCGAGTATCTAATTATTGACAATCTTTGCGCTATAATGTAAACCTAAATTTGGGTATACAAAATTTTACGAGGGTATTGGAGTGTGTGTAATTTGAGGGCAAATTATTGATTACCATGATTTACGTAGATGTTAAAAGGTTAATGTTGAAGTGTTAAATAATCAATAAGCAATCATTACCTGATCTTTATATGTTATCAACAATTTAATAATTATCAGTATTATTGTGCACCGAAAGTGGGTTTAGCAAAAGATGGGAGTGATTACAACACTAATAAATCTAATTTACTATGGAGAACCACTTAAGTTGATGAAATAAAATAGTAGTGACAGCACAAAGGATTAAATTATACTAAAATAAAAATGGGATAGTTACAATGGACCCTACTGGTGTCTTTTCCACGATAGAGTTACACTGGAAAAGGAAAGTAACTTCTTCACTTTCCGAATTAATTAATCTTTACAACTTTACAACCTTATTATTCTGCCTTTTTATTATATTATTAGTCGGCAGCTCAACAGTTTATACGCACGTCGATAAACATATGTTTAGAGTGTGTCAAAGCTACAATTGTCAACGGTATATGTCGAATAAGAATAATCTCATCTATGTACTTTGCCCCTAAATAGTATCTTAATTGTCTTCTATAGTTTAATCCCATAGCCAATTAATTCAAAACAAAAGATTCTCTTTTAAAAGATATGCAATTGGGCTCATGCAGTGTATGAGGAAAATGTGGGTCAATAATGGGACGAACACGCAGACGGAATAAAGTAGTAGGCCCACGTAAAATTAATGGGCCTTTTAATAAACAGACACTTTTTAACTTTCAATTTTCGAGTTTGCGTGTTGTTGTGTCATCAGTGCAGTGCGTTTTGTTAACCAGTTAACCGGTACATAATGTATTAATTCAGATTCCGGTTTAGGGTAAAAGCCAACTGAACTGATCTGTGTCGTTTACCTTCTAGTTGGGTCAGAGGGTTTCTGGATAAGTAATGCCGTAAACTTTGAAGAAAGAGTTCGAGGTTGGTTATTTGGGTGGATATTAATTGTGATGATCAAAGATGTGACAAAGATTTGATAATTTAATTTAAGGTATAAAAAAATCAAAAAAATAAATCATAATTTGTTTGGCTAAATATGGTGTTGGCGTGAGAAAGAGGGCTATCATCAAGAGGGAGCCAAAGGTATTGTGATTGCTTTCGAAGTGGCGGTAACTGGTAAAGCTGAATCTGTGTGCGTTCTTCGTCTCACTCAAACCTCTTCTCTTTCAACTTTCATTTCCTTGATTCCATGGCAGCTCCGTAACGCCTTCACTACTAAATTTCCTATCTTTTTCTCTGCTCAGAGTCTTCTCACCCATGCTTAGTGTCAAACCCTAATTTTGACAAATCTGTATCTTTTTTTTCTCTCTCTCTCAATTGGTTAAATCAAGTGTCTGAGTCTGATTGAGGGGTTTTTTTAGCTTCAATCCTAGGTAAAGGTTAAATCTTTGGGTTTTTTTTTTTCATGGTTTCAGAACTCGATTTCACTGATAAATCTTCCGAGGAAAACTGTTTGATTCGCAAGAGGATTTGAAATAAGTAAAGGAAAGAAGAAATGTCTGTGGAGAGATCATTAGAAGCTTGGGAAGAGGTTCAACGACATGGGCAAGATTTAGCTGATCGACTAGCTCAGGGCTTTACGGGTTTGATTCAGATAAACCCACCTTCATTTCCATGGCCGCATAATCATCATCATCACAAGGGGAAGCTGTTCGATCTCGAGTTCCCAAGTCAACATTTTGGTGTTATTAGGGATTCTACGTTTGGTATTAACCAACCTATCAATGGAGTCTCAGCAATTCTTGATATTGGGAATAAGATAGGTCAAGCTGGTGTTGATTTTGGTTCTGGATTAAATGTGATGGTCCAACAATTCTTCAGGAGGCTGCCTATACCGTTCCTGCACGAAGATAATAACGAGCTTGTTGTCTCTGTGGATGGTGATAAGAGTAGAAGCAACCATAGGGCTTATGTGAACACAAAAGATGATTTGGGATTGGCTGCTGAACGATTGAGGGATTCAGGGTTTTCTAAGACAGATGATACTGTTTCTGTTGTTATGTCTGAGGAGGAAGTTGCTGATTCCTATTTAAGAACTGCTGGATTGCTTGGAAGATCAAAGGTACTTGTTTCCGCCCATTTTGAGTGTTCTTGTTCTTCTGTGTTTCACTAATTATAGCAGTCTATAAGTGTCTTGCCTTCAAGTTTCACATTACTTCAGGGATATATCTATATTGAATTGCAATCTAAATAGCTCATTAAAAAACGTGTTATCGAGAATGAGAACGAGTTATTTTTTTGGAAATATAGAATCCGGAATAAACTATTAGTATTTTGATGCATGTTGAATTCTAATAAACCAACTGTACTTGGAACTTATTCCTGTAAGAGTGAAAGTTGCTTTTTAATGTTTTCTTCTCTCTGTCTTAGTCTTGATCCAGTAACTGTAGACTTGTCGGTTGATGCAGGGAACAATTGATATGTCATCAAGTTATGATAGTAGAACAAATGGAATGGAACATTCTTTGGCAGCCAGGGGAGATCTCTGGAGAGTAGAAGCTTCGAATTCGAGTTCTACTGCAACTGATGGAAATTCATCTCTCTTCCTTCTCCAGCTTGGACCACTTCTTTTTCTTCGTGATTCAACTCTTCTTTTACCGTTACACTTATCAAAACAACATTTGCTCTGGTATGGGTATGATAGAAAGGTATGCTTAAATAGCTTCACCCACTTCAATGAGTGTTATCTCTTTTTTTAGAAATTTATCCCAAAACTCTTGTAATTATGTTAATTTTCTTTGCAGAAAGGTATGCATTCACTCTGTCCAGCTTTATGGTCAAAGCATCGAAGGTGGCTTATGATGTCAATGCTCTGTCTCAATCCTTTAGCATGTGTAAGCCGCTCTTTCCCTTAAAACTACTATTATGTTCTTACTTTTGCTGAACTGATTACCTGAACTTGTTGTCTCCGTGCTTTGTACAGTCCTTTATGGATTTACAGTTCCCAAACGGGCAATTGACCTATGTATCTGGCGAGGGACTAACGATAAGCGCGTTTCTGCCTTTATGTGGTGGTCTTCTTCAAGCACAGGGTCAATATCCAGGCGATATGAGATTTAGTTACTCTTGTAAGGTTAGATAAAGATCGAAACCCATCATAATCCCTGTGGAGGTTATATTATCTAGAAGCTTAGACATGGTTTTTTTAATCTCTTTGTATGTGGAACAGAGCAAATGCGGAACCCGAATCACACCAATGGTAAATTGGCCTGACAAATCAGTTGGGTTGGATCTTTCCCAAGCCTTGGCTTGGCGTAGATCCGGACTACTAATGAAACCGACAATTCAAGTCAGGTAAAGCTTTTCTGTAATCCCTTTTCCCTCTAAACCAAAAAAAAGAAAGAATTTGTTTCGCTTACATAATACATAAACCGGAACAGTGTATGTCCCACATTTGGTGGAAGCAATCCCGGGGTGAAAACAGAAGTTATTCACTCGTTGAGCGATGACTTGAATCTGATATGTGGCTACACGCTCAATGCACATCCTTCCGCATTTGCCTCTGTATCTGTAAGCAAAACCTCTTCTTTTTTAATCGTCTGGAAACCTGACCGTTTCTTTTCTCTCGTGACCATAACTTGTCTGTCTATCGAAAACTGCAGCTTGGTCGATCGAAATGGAATGGGAACACCGGACGCACAGGAATAGTTGTTAGAGCTGATACTCCTGTTGCAAGTATTGGCCAGCCTTCTTTCTCTGTTCAGCTTAATAACGCTTTCGAGTTCTGAATCTTTCCGATTATGCATAGAAAGATGTGTACAGACAAGGCAAAGCTTGTTTCCATGTACACATGTGTGAAAATACCGTTTTACCTCTTGGTAACTTTTGTATATCATAGTTTAGTCGTTGACCCCCCCCCCCCCCCAAGTTAGTCTCTTTTTAAGTCCGACAAATATTGTCACTACATCTAAAAGTTTTTAAAAAGTTATTGCTAGATTTTAAAAAATTGTTGTCATAATAAATTGACAGTTGTAGTTTTGATAAACAATCTAAAACTTACCGACAGGCGACAGTAGACAAACACAAATGTTTAGTGGGTCTGTCTGAGACGCTTGCAGTTGGATCGTATCGTAGGTTCAATGAAGACGAACGTTACAGACATAAGTAATAATTAAAACGGGTCCACTGCATTAACTGAAAACCTAATTGGATCCAGTTTTAAGATTATTCAAATTTGACGACGTTTGACCCCGGAATAAACTAACTATATACATACATCTTTTTCTGGATTTTTGGGTTATAATGTGATGGCTGAGAAAAAAAAAGTCATGCAACGATTTCCAAATTAGTAAACATGCATTATTATAATATGATGAAGCTATTTGTGGACTCGATGCTTTATGCTTAATGAGAAAATTGTTAGGTTGGAAAGTATCCTTCAGTTTTGAACAAAGGTCCCTCTGAATTAATTAATTAATTATGATTAAAGTTTGAGAATTGTCTTGACGACTTCTCATCTGTCTCGAGTCTAAGAAGAATGGCTTCAACCAGTCTTCTAGATTCCTTCTTGGACCGAAAAGCTATGTTTAAAGTTCAGCGAACTATTACGGATGGTTCCAAGTAAGTATAAAAGAAAAAGGAAAAGTAATTAGTAAAGATGATAATAAAACGTGCGACACTGTGATTATTGTTATATCATTGCAATTGAAATTAATTTACTATATTCTTACTTTTAATATTTTGGATTTAATCAGGTGATTCGAGCAAACTCGACTAATCTAAAATAAATAAATAAAACAGTCGAAATCTCACATAATAGATTTTCAGTGAAACACCAATATGAATTTATGCATTTTTTTTAAGTTTCAAACTTCAACCAGTAGATCATATACATGTACAAGTACAACAACAAATAATGGTGTTTAGCTTTCCCGAATACCCTTATAATTATTTATCAGATACACGATTTAGACAATATTTTTCTACTTATATAAACTTATCATTCTTTTCGCTTCAACTGGAATTTTTTTCTCCAAACCGAACATTTTTTCCTTTATATTTAATTTACATTAGTTTCTGGCAATATACTGTGGTAAAAATATTGATGTGAGCGTAAACAAATATATATATATATATATATATATATACAGCGTATACCAATTAAAAATAAACATTACATTATTGTCTCTAAAAATCAGGTCAACATTCTTCTGTAAACTAAACTCTATACGTTGTTAATTCGTATTAGCTCATCAAATCGATATCTTATCATAATGTACATCTGCTAGAGATAATCTCAGATCAAAATAAGAAAAAAAAAAAAAAAAAAAGAAGAAAAAATTTATAATAATAATAATAATAAGAAAAGAGGATTTCTTGACTTACACAATCCCGTCAAATTATGGGTCTTACATGTGAACGCATCATTTTGTTTTCATCATTTTTTTTTTTCATCATTTACGCAATCCCGTCAAATTAGACTTTTCAGCGAAACAATTGTTAGTCCTTTCTTTCTACGTTCCTTAGCTCGAGCCAAAACACACTAATCACGACCACACGTACTTTATTTGTTGGCTAAAAATCGTAAAGTTACTTACTTTTTGAGAAACAAAAAACAAGATAATAGTGGTTGACAAAAAGAAAAAAAAAAAAAAACAAAAAAAAAAAGAAGAGAAAAAAACAAGATAAAAGTTGTCTCCATGGTGGATCTTGCTGCGTTAATTATTCTTTTACTTCTCGTAAATGTGGGTCGATGACTCTATCGATCTAGTATTTAGTATTTACTCCGTTATACAATTGACTATAACAATGAAGAATAAAAAAATCATTTGTGCCACAAATCTCACCACATTAACATAATGGTTCACAACTTCAAACAACTATATAAAAAGGGTTTTAATTAAGTTTTGATAATGTCACACACGATTCATTCATAAAAAGATCATTAGACCTTTTTATCCCGATTTATATGCCATGCCATAAATAACCATTATAGACTTCTAGTTCGATTTCTTCAACCTCTGAATAAGTTTTTTTTACTAATACGAGATTAAATTTATATTGTCATTGTACAAAATAAACTATACCTTATAATGGAGCTACTAACCATAAACGAAACAATCTCCCATTATTTACTTTTTGTTTGTTTGTTTGTAACAATGATCTCATTCTGTGAATAATAAGTAATTTTATTTCTTAAATTGCTGTAGAGGAAAACCTAAGAAAATAAGTAACATATATGATATATCATATATCTCATCACCTTAAATAATTATTTACTTTTTTCTTCTTCTTGTAATTAAGATATCTGCCGGAATTAAAGATAATATCTACGGATTATTTGATGCTCAATTCGCTGGCCTCCTGTGTATTATTTTCCTCAACCTGGCCCACTATGTTGAATTGTTCATGCAACTATGCAAGTAGCAAATTTTAAATCATATTACTAAATGATTATCTAATTATAAAAAAGGAAAAGTTTCAAAATAGTATACAAATAGGCATTATTTTAAGTAATAATGTTGACTGACTTTATCTCCTCTGTCTCTTCTTCTCTCCATTTCTCAGTGTCTTCGTAATTGAGTCTCTTCTCCTTTCGTCACATTCACCATAGAAATCCCTTCTTCACTCTCTCATCTCATCTCCTCACACAATCAAATTATTACATCTCCAAAGAAAGACACAAAAAAAGAAGGAGATTCAATTAGATTTTCGATTCCGACAGATCTTCCAAACCCTTAGATGTTAAAATGTCGTTCAATCAACTTCTCTTCACTTACTTCTTCGTGTCTCTTATCTTCTCCGGCTTCGCATCCTCTCAAAAACTAGCCGCAGAAGAAGGTATGTATATATATTTATGTGGATGTACGTATATATGTTTTGTATCGGTGCTTGTGTGTAATGATATAATTTATCTGTAAGCAGTTGAGGCTTTGAGAAGCATAAAGAACGATTTAAAGAAGATTAATGGTTGGGATTTCTCTGTGGATCCCTGCGACCTCACTTCATCTACAGGCGGATGGAGAAATCTTAACCCTTCTAAGGGATCCGAAGACGCCGTTACTTGTAACTGTTCCTCCGTCATTTGCCACGTCATCAGCATGTGCGTTCATCTCTTCTTCCCTTTTTCTTACATTATCTTTGTCTTTTATTTACTTATTTATTCAATATATTTATCATAAATCATAAAATAGTAGTTAATTAGTTATTAGCACGGAGGAAATTCAATATATTATTGGTTGATGATGAAATTTAGACATGTTCTAAGGCGTAGAAGGTGTTCGAAAGTAAATTTAGACATGTTCTAAAGCGTAGAGAAGGTCTCATTTTCCAAACCCTACCTATCACCTAACTCTATTCAATTGTTTTAATAAAGTAGTTTTGGTTGTTGACACTTTTGACGCGTCCGTGAAATCTTTTATTTCAATAGTATGTAAAAAGTAAAAACTACTTTACGTTCGTAGCGAATGCTATTGGGCCAAAAACATAATGGGCTTATGTTTTGTAACAGAGAGCTCAAGGAACAAGATCTTCAAGGAACTCTTCCTAATTTAACGGGTCTTCCTTTCCTGCAACAGATGTAAGCAGATTCACTTACAACTTTTTACCGAATCTGTCACTGTTAGCATCTTTTCGTTAACTAACTTAACTGTTTTTTTTTCTTCTGCAGTGATCTGACAAGAAACTATCTCAACGGTTCTCTTCCTCCCGAATGGGCAGCCTTGCCACTTATCAACATGTATGTATATCTGGGTATTTCTTTATTCATATATACGTTATATATATATATATGTATATATATATATATATAAATTGATTGAGTATGTTTTTTTGGATGATGAAAATGTAGCACACTACTTGGAAATCGGATTACTGGTCCAATTCCAAAAGAATATGGAAGTTTCACAAACCTTAGTAGTATGTGAGTACACACTTATTCCATCTCTCGCTCTTAGACAATCTTTCAGATCAATCATTATTTTTTGTTAATATCTTATTCATTTTTTTATTTTGTTTCCTTTTGTTTTTCAGTGTCTTGGAATACAACCAGATTTCAGGAAAATTACCTCCAGAGCTAGGCAATCTGAAAAACATTCAAAGACTGTAAGAACATTTGTCCTAAGCTCTCTCAATTGTTATTTTTGTTTGCTGATGTTTGAGACTCTGTTTTCTGTTTGTAGGTTTGTTAGCTCGAACAATTTGACCGGGGAAATCCCAAGTACATTCGCCAACCTTACAACATTGACTGATGTGTAAGTATTCATCTGTTTTAATTTGATCATGAAACATGTGTGTTTGCAGGAGAGTCTAACTAGTACTTTGTTCTCTTGATTTATAGTCGTCTAAGTGACAATCAGTTCACTGGTGCTATACCAGATTTCATCGAGAACTGGACAGAACTAGGGAAACTGTAAGTAATCCTTTCAACTGAATCATATTCTTTGATTTTGTTTCCATATCGGTATTTATGTACAAAGGATTAAAATGTTTGTTTTGCTTATCAATCAGTGTTATTCAAGCAAGTGGTTTAGTTGGACCAATTCCTAAGGGCATTGGTTCTCTGGGAAAGATAACAGACTTGTATGTACACTAACTTTCCTTATTTTCGCTTTTCATGGACCGACTTCCCTTCAATAATATATATATATATTCTTTTTCCAAATTTGAAAATTTGTAGGAGAATCAGTGACTTGAGCGGACCTGAATCTTCATTTCCGCCGCTACAAAACATGACACTGAAGACATTGTGAGTTTGAGCCTAAGACTAAACGACATTTGGTAATGGTTTCTTTAGCTAACCTCCATTTCGACTCGCTGTTCGTTTTCGTTGCAGGGTTCTTAGGAATTGCAACCTTACAGGAGGTTTACCTGAATATCTTGGAGGGAAGAGAAGCTTAAAGAATTTGTTAGTAATCTCTTTGTTCGTCGGCAAGTATAAAGTTGATTTATCGAAGTTAAAAAGGAATTTGAGCTGACATTGTGAGACTCGTTGTGCAGTGATCTTAGCTTTAACAAATTGACTGGACCAATCCCGACCACATATAACCCTCTTTCAGATGTAGATTTCATGTATGATGATGCACTTCTCTTCCTTTCCTATGTTTCACTAAAAGCTTTTTATAGAATTTTTTTTAATTTTTCTCCGATCTTGCAGATATTTTACAAGTAACATGTTAACCGGGGAAGTACCAAGTTGGATGTTAGAAAAAGGTGACAAGATGTGAGTTTTCTTCACCGAGACGACACAATTCTTTGTAGTGAGAGCAGCAGAATAATGTTTTCTTTGGTTGTTGTATCTTTTATTGCAGTGATATTACTTACAATAACTTCTCCAAAGATCAAAACACCGCACAGTGTCAAATGAATAGCGTGTAAGAAGATCAATAAAAGTACCAAGTTCTCGTACCATCAAATTTGCTATAAAATTTACTGTTTCTTGGTTTTGTTCTATTTGCAGGAATATGTTTTCAAGCACAAGCCCTTTCGTGGAAAATAACTCGTAAGTCTTTTTTTTTTTTTTTCTCATAGCTCTTAAAAAGATTTGGATATATATAAAACTCACTAGAATATTGATTGATATGACGTTTTGTAATGCCACAGCTCAAGTGGTTCGTGTATAAGTAACCTTAGATGTCCTAGAAGTAAGTCTCTGAAGCTATATACTATAAATTACAAAACCATATCGCTTAATATATATATGCGCATATGATTTATCTTTGGTCATTTAATCATTTTGCATTTTGCTCTCAGAGTTCTATGGCCTTCATATAAACTGTGGTGGTCCTGAAATAAGAATCAATGAGACTCTTAAGTATGACGCTGACGAAGCGGATGGACCAATTTTTTATGATAGTAGAAACGGTTGGGTTTCTAGCAATACAGGAAACTTCTTGGATGATGATCGTTCTACCAATGTAAAAACCATATGGTCGAATTCATCAGAGCTAAAGATTACAAATTCTAGCCTGGATTCTAAGTTTTTTACGAAAGCACGTCTCTCGGCCATATCACTCACTTACTACGCATTTTGTCTTCAAGACGAAAACTATACGATTAGTCTTCATTTCGCTGAAACTATGTTCAATGACAACAGCTCGTTTCACAGTTTGGGAAGACGTTTCTTTGACATATACATTCAGGTATTTTGATTAAACTTTTGTTTTATAAATGTCAGAAAGATTGTAAAGCTGAATCAATTGGCTGGCGCAATAATGTGCAGGGTAAACTTGAGATTAAGGATTTCAATATTGTCGATGAGGCAAAAGGTGCCTTAAGAGCCGTGGTTAAGAAATTTCCAGTCATGATTACAAATGGGAATCTAGAAATAAGATTGCAATGGGCTGGGAAAGGAACTCAAGCCCTGCCTGTTAGAGGTGTATATGGTTCTCTCATATCGGCTATATCCGTAGATCCAAGTAAACTTTTCTAAACCCAAAACTATCTCTGAGAGATATCGCCTGTGTTTCAGTGTTTTTGTCTCTTGACATGATCTCCCATGATCTTGCTTTAGATTACACTCCACCAAATGAACTTGGCACTAAAACTGGTGGAGGAAGCTCTGTTGGTACAATTGTCGGTAGTGTAATCGCTTCGACGGTGTTTCTTGTGCTTTTAATCGGCGGTATATTATGGTGGAGAGGATGCTTAAGACCCAAGAGTCAGATGGAAAAAGGTCTACTTACATATACTTTTTTAAACAGCTTTCTAAACATTCCAATTCATTTTGAGTTATGTCTCTTCGTTTCTTCCTAAACTCAACTGTGTTTCTTTGCTTCAGATTTCAAGAACTTAGATTTCCAGATAAGTTCATTCTCGTTGAGGCAAATCAAAATTGCCACTGATAACTTTGATCCTACAAACAAGATCGGAGAAGGTGGTTTCGGTCCCGTACACAAGGTTAGCATCATACTGCAAAATGACATTGTCATGAGAAAAAAAGAAAGATGAATGATATAATAACTCTTTTAAGGTTTTTTCATTGTATAAATACAGGGAGTGTTGCCTGATGGAACTGTAATCGCGGTGAAGCAGCTGTCAGCGAAATCAAAACAAGGGAATCGCGAGTTCTTGAATGAGATTGCTATGATATCGGCTCTACAGCATCCACATTTGGTTAAACTATATGGATGTTGCGTCGAAGGTGACCAACTCTTGTTAGTCTACGAGTACCTAGAAAACAACAGTCTCGCTAGAGCCCTTTTCGGTTAGTCATCCCTATAAAAACATCATATTAGCTTATAAAACGTTACAACAAATTCCAATTTTTGTTTTTGTTTCTATCAACTTTAAAGGTCCTCCAGAGACTCAAATACGACTAAATTGGCCAACGAGGCAGATGATATGCGTGGGGATAGCGAGAGGACTAGCTTATCTCCACGAGGAATCAAGACTCAAGATCGTACACAGAGATATCAAAGCCACTAATGTCTTGCTTGACAAGGAACTAAACCCAAAGATTTCAGATTTCGGTCTTGCTAAGCTTGATGAAGAAGAAAACACACACATGAGCACACGAGTCGCCGGAACATAGTAAGTTAAAATATCAATTAATCAATCAATCACCTATGTGAGATTTATGATAAGTTATATAACCAAAAACATAACTTTTGTTTACAGCGGATATATGGCTCCAGAATACGCAATGAGAGGCCATTTGACAGACAAAGCTGACGTCTACAGTTTCGGCATTGTAGCTCTTGAAATCGTTCACGGAAAGAGCAACACGAGCTCACGATCCAAAGCTGATACCTTCTACCTTCTTGACTGGGTATGTAAATCATCATTTCACCTTCTAAAACCCTGAAAAAAACTAAACTTTAAACCCTAAATCATGGATTTGAATCTCAACTTCTCATCCCTCAGGTACATGTTCTAAGGGAACAAAACAAACTGATGGAAGTAGTAGATCCAAGGCTAGGAACAGATTACAACAGACAAGAAGCGATGACAATGATTCAGATTGGGATCCTCTGCACCAGTCCAGCTCCAGCGGATAGACCTTCAATGTCGACGGTGGTGAGTATGCTCGAAGGTCATTCCACGGTGAATGTTGAGAAGCTTCTAGAAGCTTCGTTCAGCAAAGGAAGCGAAAGGGACGAAGAGAGCGTGAGAGCGATGAAGAAGCATTATGCGATGATAGGTGAAGAAGAGATAACGAATATGACCACCGAGGGACCTTACACGTCATCTTCTACGTCAACTGCCAACGCTAGTGATCTTTACCCAGTTAAGCTTGATTCTGCTTATTGGAACACCAGAGGTTGATTATGAACTTTTATTTATTTATTTTTTTGTTTTTGTAAATTTTGTTTTATTTTAGTTATTTTTTTTATTTAATACTATTTTAAGATTACGTTTGTTGCAACGGAAAATGATGTTATTTATCTTAAGAGAATCAAAAGATTCAAAATATTGTTGTTCTGTTAACATCTTTGACGTATGATTTAGGCCATTTGGCTTTTACTTTCTTCGACAGCACCAATATTGTGGTTAATATAATTTTAGACGCAAATTAAAGCAAAACTTCCTCGGGTTACTTATTCGGACACGGGAGCTTTGATAATGAAATAAAGGGATAAAGTTTCTTCTTTCTCTAGAGTTGTATGATTATATAATTTTCTTGATGACACTCCTCTTTTTTGGATCATTTTCTTATAATAAATATGATTGACAGTAATATTTATATATGAATACTGTTACAAATCTCATTTTTTCAAACAGTTTTTAATTTCTTTAAGATTTATTTTTAACATATTATTTTCATTGAAGTTACAATATGGTGGACAAAATTTTATATTAATACACGGTGTTATACACCAAGTATTTATCAATTTCTACTAAAATACATAAATTGTTTTGAGAAAATTCCACAAAAAGTACATCAAATATTATTTTTTATTGTACCACAACTTTAAACACATTTAACTCCATCACATTCTCTCCAACCACTAAATATTTTTTTTGTATGCGACTAAAATTTTGATCCTTTTTTATAAAGACTAATTTTGATCCTTCGTCATATCTATAACCTTTATTTTTGGCATTATTGTATTTATCCCCTTAATATGATGGTCTTAAATAATATGATTGTCTTGGTCAATTATCTTATTAATAATCATGATACATTTAATAAATATGATCTGGCTTTAGCTAACCATACAATTATATTGGAATAAATAAGAAAGACATAATATAGTATTGTTCTTTTTATAATCTTTTAACATTTGTTTCTATTGACAATTGGCTTGTATAAGTTTAATATATACTATCGATCTATACTGTCGTTTAGAAATTTTCTATACAACATTACAATAATTAAATCAAAAGGAGTGATTATATAACAATTTATAGGTCAACAAGGTTTTCACGGGGTAAGGGGGTAGCACCGGCAAAATTGAAAATCCTTTTAAATAGACAAAACAAAAAGAAACCTCTTCACATAATCTTTACGGTCCAAAAAAATCGATTTATTCAGGAAACAAAACTTAAGCATGTTTTCGAAGTAAATGGTAGGAATAACTAATAAGTATCGAACCTGACACCGACATTTTGCAATTTTGAGGATGACATAAGAAAAATTGCAAAGTAAATGGTAGTATAAATATTACTAAATCCTACAGTATCATTTAATTTGTTGACCATTAGTTGATTATGTGAGTTCAAAATCTTAAAAGCTACTGTTAGTAAATTAGGTAAAGTGCAAACAAAAGAACTGAAATTATGATTTTAAAATTTCTTACCAACCAGACATATATATATGGCAATATAGTTCTTATATTTGACTCATAAAAAAAAGAAAAGAAAAAAGAAGAAGAGTATTTTCCTTTTCTTATTAATATGACAAATATATATATTATATTATATAGATATATAATATAATATATAGATGCGTGAATGTATAAAATCCATATGTGTATTTGAATCTCTCTCTTTCTTTATATCTCCTGTGTTGAAATGGGTTCCAGAGATATCGCCATTTCGTATGGCTCTGCATTAGTTTTATCACTTGTTCTTCTTCTTCCTCTTCTTCATGATGCAGAGGGATGTGATATGTTCACTGGGCGGTGGGTGAAGGATTCTTCTTACCCACTCTACGATCCATCCACCTGTCCATTCATACGACGCGAGTTCGCTTGCAAGAAAAATGGACGGCCGGATCTCGACTACCCTACGTTCAGATGGCAGCCTCAGGACTGCAAATTAGCAAGGTATCATCACTTAATTAAACATTATCTTTTAGCTTTTTTTTTTTTTTTTTGGTTTCTAGACGTATTGAATCAAGGTATCGTTATAAATATATATATATACATGCACAGGGATTTTATATTCTTACTTTTAGTTCTAACTTTTTTTCCATTCTATTCTTCAGTTTTAATTTGTTGAAATATGACATTTTCAAGTGTTTTTGTTATAAAAATAAACACAATAATAATGCAATAGTGTGAGAAACTCGATTTAGTTCATATATATATATGTACTTTTCAAGAAAATGGAAAGAATTTACGGAAAATTAATTTATACCTTTTAGCAGATTAAAGCACTTTTGAGTGAGCAACTCAGCAACCAATGAAAAAAGAGAAGTCTATTTATATATTTGTTTTGCCATAATTGAATGCTGTTTGGGAATCTCTTAAAACTGCACGAGATGGAAAACGAACTCTTTTGTCACAATGTGCCGCCAACTGGTGGTTCTGACGTGAGCTACACGCGCCACCATTGAGATTAGGACACCCACCAAACTCTCTCCTCATAAGAAGACATAAATTCTCCAATCTCTTCCCCACGCATGTGGGGACACTAACTCAACTCTTGACGGTTTTGCCACGCCGTGTCTTACGTTAATTACCATTCATGCCACTGCCATAAAAACGCCACCGTTTTTTTAAAAAAATTGTTTTGAGTAGGTTCAGCGGAGTGGAGTTCTTAGAGAAAAACAAAGGGAAGAAGATAATGTTTGTAGGAGATTCTCTAAGCCTAAATCAATGGCAGTCTTTGACATGTATGCTTCACTCTTCTGTTCCCAATTCTCCCTATAATTTAACCACACAAGGCAGTATCTCAACCTTCACATTCCAGGTAATAATAATAACCAACACACTTGTTTGGTTTTGGTTTAAGTAAAAACTAAAAAAAAACAAAAAGTCTCTCAAATAGAAAACCGGCATGAACTAAACCGGATTTATGAAATTGCAGGAGTATGGAGTGGAATTGAAGATTGATAGGAATGTGTATTTGGTAGATATAGTTAGGGAGAAGATTGGGAGAGTGTTGAAGCTTGATTCGATCAACGATGGAAAGAACTGGTCAGAAATGGATACATTGATTTTCAACACTTGGCATTGGTGGAGCCGTAGAGGTCCTTCACAACCGTACGTTTAATTAACTCTTTAATATGATTTATCTTTGGCTTAACTATATACAAATGCAATGTTAAAAGTTTGGAAATTATTTTGGCAGATGGGATTGGATACGAATAGGGAATAACATTACAAAGGACATGGACCGTGTAGCCGCATTCGAAATCGCACTAGGGACTTGGGGCAAATGGGTCGATACCGTCGTAGATACTCATAAAACTAGAGTCTTTTTTCAAGGAATCTCACCGTCTCATTACAAGTAAGTTAATGTTCTATATTATTTGATTCTCTTTTGAATCAATTCGATTTTTTTTTTAAAATCTAAACGTTGATACTTTTGTTTAACAGAGGAGTTCTGTGGGGTGAACCAAAGGCAAAGACTTGCGTGGGACAGAAGGAACCTCTTTTAGGGTCAAATTATCCAGGAGGATTGCCAGCGGAAGTAGGAGTATTGAAGAGAGCACTCGGGAAAATAACAAAACCTGTGACTTTGCTAGACATTACGCTGCTTTCGTTGCTTCGCAAAGATGGTCATCCTTCACTCTATGGTCTTAACGGCCTAACCGGAAATGATTGCAGCCACTGGTGTCTCTCCGGCGTACCTGATACTTGGAATGAGATTCTTTACAATTATATGATTATGTGAAAGAGAAAAAAAAAATCTAAACATAGGAAACAAAATTATAGCATTTGTTACTGAGTCTGACTCAATTTGAATCTGAATAAAAGGGTCCGTTTCTGATTTATCATTTCTGTAATCATATATAGGCTACTTCGAAAGAAGTCATCTAAACATGATATAATTCGAATCACCACAAAAAAAAAAAGCATGCACATTACATATCATATGATATGATTTACTATGTAAATATCTAGACAAAGTTGAAAGATCTTTATCAAAACCCATGAGAAATTATAAGAGTGACCTCTCACTGTTTCCTGTGACTGTGACGATCCAACTAACATTATTCCGTCTCCTAGATTGTGTTTCTTTGGACCCTGAAAACAATCAGACATATTCTCTTGGAAGCATACCCAAGAAGATTCAGACAAATTCCTAGCTCCGTCCAACTTCCATCGGAGCCAAACTTTTCTCCGAGTAAGCTAGATGACGATATTGTAATATATCCATAAAACTTGCGTTTTTTTCAGTAACGAAGAGCCGGTTTTTGTGAACAGACCTTTAATGAAGATTACAAGATCGAAAAACAAAAAAAAAAGAGTTTCAGGCACAAATCAACAATCCTTTGTTACAATACAAAATCCTATAACCTTTTTTTCCCTTCATTTGTGTAATAAGATTTTCTCAGTGACTAAAAGAAAGAAACCATAACGAATATCCCATGGGCAGGAATCAAAGAAAGGACACAATATACTCAGAAGAAAAGTGTTCTGATGAGGATGTGATTTGAAATTCTAAAATCGAAATTGATTTTCAGGTCCATACTTGCTGCTGCTCCTCATGTTGAAATGTTCAAACTTTGAACTATTACTGTACTCTACAGGCTTCACCGTAGCTGATGATGCTGTTGTCTTTGGTTCTGTCTCAGTTGTTTTCTCTCTATGGCGACGCCTCGATCGCTCTTTATGGATCTTCGGTTGGACAACCTCTCCCGAGGCATAGAACTCAGCATACTCCTGCCGTTTTGATGATGACCGGTGTTGCTTGGATGATGACAAAGTGGGGTCCTTCATTACACTACTTGATCTTATCTTCGAGGTCTTATTTTCCGGGTAACTATCACTCGGTTTAGGGAGGTGGGCATGTCGAGATTCAGAGATTGGTGCTGGAGCAGTATGCCTTTGGACTAATGGTGGTTCTTGTTCATCTTCAGGCATTTTGAGCCTATCTTTTAATGGCCTTAGATTGGGGCTAGTTTTGAATCGTGTTGGGACTAGGTGGCTAGTTAAAAACTCGAGAGCGAGTTTGAAAAGATCGATAATGAGTTGACCAAATGATGGCCAACCAGGTTCTTCTTTAGTTGTTGTTGTCTCATGGACAGGTCGAGAGAGTTTCTCTTTGCCTGGATGCTCCTCATCAAAGCTGGTTTCTGATCCTAGCTGCTGTTATATAAAACAGATTCCATTGTTGTTTGTACCATATGGCTAATGAAAGGTGAAAAAGGCGTGAAAGAGACAAGTATTTACCGTCTTTGGGAACAAAGAATGTCCAAAACCCTGCTGGAGCAAACAAGTAGCGTAACCAACGAGAACAGCACCAACAACCAAGAGGATATCTGCACACGAACGAAAGAGAAACACACAATGATCTTCGATTAACAGAGAGTACCGAAAATGATGTACGGAAGAGGTGTTATGTTTTTGACTTGTTACCAGTTGAAGAGATTGAGCTATCCTGATAGTCACAGTCCTCTTCACTAAGAGAGATTTGGCGAAGAGCCGCATTTCCTCTATCGATAACAAGCAACGAGCAGGTAGGCCGAACATATACAACATCAAAATCATTTGAGAACTTGGCATCCTCACTTGGTCCATCTCTATACCCAGCTACATTAGATTTCCCTCCAGCTATTGTAGTAACACCTGTTCCAAAATGTTCCTAAATCTTAGAATACAATTCTACTCAGTTTGATTCAGAATAATTTTATAATTTTCAACCACATACCTGAATCTCCAATCTTTCGAATGGCGAGATTCAAAGTATCAGCGACATAAACGTTCCCTTTATCATCCATTGTTACTCCTCGCGGATGATTAAAACGAGCCTCGCTCGGTTTGCCATCTGCATGTCCCGTTTTTCCTTGAAACGATCCAGCCACCAATCTTCCCCTGCTGTCTGTCCACAAGCACATATAGATTATAAACAAAGTCATAGAAGCCTCCAACAGTTAAAAAAAAAAAAAAAAAAAAAGAAAAATCAAATGTTTCATATGAAGCATACAGAAGTGAAGCCCGCTACAATATGTTACATAGCTCAAGAAGATCATCCGAGAATTACATAAGTATATGTATTAAACAAGTATCATCGATAATGTTGCATGTAGTTAAAACTAAGACGTAAATGGCAGAAGGAGATGGAAATTATACACTGAGACAAGGGAGGAGTGATTTTCATGATGTTGCTATTAACTTCATCAACAGCATAAAGTTCTCCATCATCAGAAACTCGAATCTTGTAAGGAACAACACCGATTTCGTTTCCTTCCACAACAGTTTCCACCAAGTAACCATTCTCAAACTCAAGAACATTTGTATCTGCAGATAGACAAGGCAATAATACATCAACAAAACAATCGAAATTTTGAAGGAAAAAAAAATGAGACTACAAAATTGAGGAATCACCTGATTGGGATATCTTAGAGGATGATCCAGCAGTCCACTTGAGAACCCATGACATGTGCTTAATTAACGAATCTTGATTCCATTTTCAAAAATTGACATAAAACCCAGAAAAATTCAAAAGTGAGTTTAGTAGAGCCATATCATAGAGAAAAATCAAAGCAACCAAATTCACTGACTGATAATAAGAAATAATAAAATAAAGCAAAGATAGCTCAGTGAAGAGTTACCAGCAGGAGCAGCTTGAGCTTGAAATGGAAAGCTGTGAAGAGTAAAGACGATCCATAAAGTTAACAAAGTCTTTAAAGACCAACTCAACCTTTCTACCAGTAGATTCTGAGATTCGCCCATCTCGCTCTCTCTCTCATGTAGCTTCGACTGTATATTATGTTCAAATCGAACCCTAGAGTCGATTCACATACTCTAACACAACAACAATAACAACTGATAGAATGAAACCAATTTGCCGACGACAACAGTTTTTTTCTCTTTCTTTTTTTTTTTAAAGTTTATTACAAAAGTATTTTCCCTAAAAGTTGTACTCTACTCACAAAAGGAAAATGAAAACCGCACAATGAAAAGGACCATTTACGCAAAATGTTAAGCTTTTTATTTTTTACATAAAATTATTTTGTTGGTTACTCACTTACTCGTTTCGTCGTCTTTTAAATACTGTATCGCATGAATCAAAAATAAAATGTATTGCGCATTTCTGATTCATCAGTGGGCCTTTTAGGAAGCCCATAAGTGAGCCTATTATGGTTTTTACTTTGGATGCGCCCGTTAGTGAGTGCTAAATGCTTTTACCCACACTACAAGTCCTGTAGAAAAGACAAAATAATTACAAACAAAAAAGCTGATCAGATCAGAAGCATTTCTACGATATGTCAAATCGCACCGTTTACTCTGTCCTTTTTTTTTTTTTTTTTCATTAAAGATAAAGTAAATAAACCTACGTGAATAGAAAACCTATTTTCCAACCAAAAAAAAATAAAAATAAAAGGAAAATCCATATGGGAGCCCACTTTCTAGGGTAGCTCATAGCTCTAAAATCTTTTTTGAAATTAAAATTCAATTGTCTTACCTTTTTTCCATTAAACACGGACAATTAAAACTTTAAATGTTACTACTGACTTATTATAAATCACACTCATCTGGCCACTCCACTCTATTGTGGAGTATATTTGTATTCATAACTCATTAAGAGTATAGGTGCCCGATACAAATTAGAATTACTATGTTAGATATTCTATATTTATATGCCACTATTACTATAGGATAGTTTACATCCACCGTTTAAAACCCCACCAAGACTAATCGTTTAAATAATTTGCATCCACCGCTTTAAACTTCGAAGTTTGCATCGTTGATTTGCTTTCATCGATAAGACAAACTGTAGTTGTTCACTTGTTTGCGTATTTTAGTTAAAGCCAATACTTCTATTCAGCTGTCTTTTTTGCAAGTTGACAAATCATTCAAGAGTAATTTTTTCCTTAAAATTATTAGAATGATGAACCCACCCACAAATTCTCCTTGAATTAAAAAAAAAAATCAATGCAATTATATCAGGAGCTAAGAGTGATAATAAAAATCAATATTCCAATTTCAGGATGTGGGATCGTTACACACCTTAATTGCCACGTGGCGTTCATCAACTCCACTCATACGAGATGGATTGATCTTCGCGTACGTAGACAACAACAGCTTCCTAGTAGTTTCACTTTCAAAAGAAACTAAAAAAATACGTACAATACTTCCGTATCTGTCTGATTTTGCGTTCTGTCTGATTACGTTGAAGCATTTTAAAAGATCTCATAAATCTATATTCCCTAAAATTACCAAAAACACCCCCTTCCTTTTCGACGTTTCCGTTGCGTCAAGGCGGAAATGTCGGTGTAAATATCTCGTCGCCACGAGGGTGTTTTAGGTAAATTAAAAAGTCCTTGGAACTTCCCTAGGCACGCCCTGTCTCTCCCTCTCTGTCATTGATTACTCTCTTCATCTCCTTCTTTCACTTTTCCTCTCTCCTCGTTTCTCATTCTTGAGCTCCGGGTTTGTCTTGAAAGTAAACGAATCTAGAGAGTGTTTTTGCCGAATTCAGGTTTTTATTTCTTCTTGGTTTCCTTTTTCTTTCTTCTAAACTCTCACTTTCAATCAACAAGTATATATCATTGTGACTTGTAAGGCTTCACTCATAATCCCATCGTTGAAAAACTCATAACAATAATGTTATTGGTCACTCATACGCATCAGCTTGCATATTATTTTTGGAGTTTTTTTCTTTCTCATATTAGTTCTGTGTGTTCTTATCCGTTATTCTGATTTGTAATAATTTCATATGATTGATTTGATTTTCAGGGTTTAAGCAGAGGTTGGTTTGTCATTTCGCCAGCTGGTTTCTTCAGATTCACTCTACAATGAAGTGAGAACAACAAAACAAAACATTGAGACAGAGAGAAATAGACCTCAGAGCTTTTGTAAGGTACATACAATCTTTGAATATTTACAGTTCGTTTTTAATCTTTGCTTCCAAAATTTATGAATCCCTGATAACCATTTTGATTTAAACCTCCTTGACTCCATTTCCAGGTTTCATAATCACTCTTCAACATAACTCTTCTCAATAGCTCTCTTTGCGTCTGTGTGATTTTAGGGTCTAAACTCTAGTGAAACAGAGGATATATATATGACTGTTTTTGTGAGTAGCTTGTGACTGTACTAAATGTTAGGTAGCTTATGTTAGGCTTTGAGGCTGTCTTACCTTTTTGCAAATGAGTGGAATCAAATGAGAATCATATACATACAGACATGTGTATGTTTATGTGTGGGGCATTTTTCATTCTTGGATTTTAGTTTAAACTGATTTGGTTTGTAGCAATTATGACCTTCGAAATACTCTAATCTTTTTATCAGTGTCCCATAATTGATAACTTATGAACAACTTTGTATTAAACTTAAGTTCTTTTTGTATTCTCTTTTGCACTTTTTTTTTATTGACTGTTTCTTTTCAGAAAAAAAAGTGAATAGAAAATGAGAACGAGGGATGTTGAATTATTTGCATGTGTCATGTGTTCTGCAGATAACCCATTTGGGTGCAATTTTATTTATATGTTTTTTTCTGATTTTTGTTTGATTCTATAGCAGCACTTTTTGACTAAATCACATATATAGCAAAAGATTTCAGAACACTAATAAAAAAGAGAAAAAAAAGTAGATCGGTTCATGTAAAGAAATGGTACTACACACGCAAGTTGTTTATTCTTCTTCCTTGGACATTTCTTAATTGTTTATTCGTTACAAATAAAAACATTTTTTTCATTTTTATATGAACCTCAATGTCCCCACAACTTTGGATGAATCTTTAAGCTGTTTCCATTAGATAATCTAGGCATGTCTCTCTCTCTCTGTATATATAGTTATATATGTATATGCATGTCTCTCTCTCTCTGTAACTAAAAAAGTGTAGTGTGAACCATCATTAAGTTTCTTCTCTGCTCTTCAATTTTTTTTGCTACTAACCAAATAAGTCTTACAAAGTGAAGCTCCATTAATGGTCCTAGATCCGAGTTTGCTTTTACTTTTTTTTTTGTTTTTCTTTTTGCTCGATATAGACATATTTAGTAGTCCCCTTCTTCACTTTTGTTGTCACCTTACTAAAGCATTGTTGATGAATCTGCAGATGGAGACTGTGAAACCAATGGATGTTGCTTCAGGGAAAGGAAAACTCAGACGCACATTTGCCAAAGTTATCAACATAAAAAAGCTAACCGGTGTTGTTCCAGAAGGCGACAAGGTTGAGAGAGTAAAGAAGAGCCAAGAAAAGGTGAAGTTGGATAAAGATTTAGTGAAGAATGCTGCAAATCTGTCTGAGTCCTTCGACAAGCTGGAGGAAGAGTATGAGAAAAGACTTGCCATGGAAGCTCTTCTTGCAAAGCTGTTTGCTACTGTTTCTGCAATAAAATCAGGTTATGCACAGTTGCAGCATGCTCAGTCTCCGTATGATCCAAATGGGATTCAGAAAGCAGACAACTCTATAGTAGCAGAGCTGAAGACATTGTCGGAGCTGAAACAGAGTTTCTTGAAGAAACAGTTAGATCCTAATCCTGATAGAACTCTTGTTCTTGCGGAAATTCAAGAACTGAGAAGCTTGTTAAAGACTTATGAGATCATGGGGAAGAAGCTAGAGTGTCAGTTAAAGCTTAAAGACTCTGAGATCATATTTCTTAAAGAGAAGTTTGAAGAATCCATGAATCAGAACAAGTTAATGGAGAAGAGACTAAACCAAAGCGGCCAACTTTGCAATCCTCTGGGTCATAATCTTCATCTATCGGCTCTAAATCCAACCCATTTCGTTACTTATCTACACCACACCGTCAAATCAATCAGAGGATTCGTCAAATTGATGGTTGAGCAGATGAAACTCGCGGCTTGGGACATCGACATTGCAGCTGATACAATACAACCCGATGTATTCTATTACAAGCAGGATCACAAGTGTTTCGCTTTCGAGCATTTCGTTTGCAAGGTAATGTTTGAAGCGTTTCATCTACCTTACTTCTCAAGCGAATCATCATCATCATCATCATCATCATCAGCTAACAAGAAGAAGAGCAAAGAAGATAAAGAGATGTTCTTTGAGAGGTTTACAGAGCTCAGATCGATGAAAACGAAAGAGTATTTAGCGTCACGGCCTAAATCAAGATTTTCGAGGTTTTGCAGAGCTAAGTATTTGCAGCTCGTAAATCCAAAAATGGAGCAAGCGTTCTTCGGACATTTGCATCTGAGAAACCAAATCTCTGCGAGTGAGTTTCCTGAGACGAGTTTGTGCACTGCGTTTCTCGAAATGGCGAAGCGTGTTTGGCTTTTACATTGCCTTGCTTTCTCCTTCGTCCCTGAAGCTTCGATCTTTCAAGTATCTAAAGGTTGCAGATTCTCTGAAGTTCACATGAAGAGTGTAACGGAAGATGCGTTCCTCTCTCCGCCGGAGAATGGTGTAGAAAGTTCGCCGGAATCTGAGCTGGGAGTTGCGTATACGGTGATTCCTGGGTTTAGAATTGGCAAAACTTTTGTACAATGTGAGGTCTACCTCACCCGTTCATGTCAACGCCGTCAGATCAGATAGATTTTACGTAATTGGACGGTGGAAATATCCCGGCGATGACGTCACAAGGGTATTAGGGTAATTTAGGTGATGGGGACTTTTTGGGGGTAGGAAAAACAAATGAGGATTAAATTTGCTGACCGTTGGATTAAGGGAAGAGGCAAAATATGTGCCTGCTTGTTTGAGATTATGGTTTTTTTTTTTTTTTTTTTTTTTGTATTCCTTGTCAATATTAGAGCAGAGAGACAGAAGCATCTCTTAGCTGTTCTCCGTCAATTATTAGCTATCGTCACTACTTCCTATCATATGTATATAATTCGTAATAATTTATAGAATATATTAATTATCATTGCTATAATGCTATGTTCAATATCGAGATGATATGGATTCTTTCTATTAGTGCTTCAAAAGAGAATGTAATTATGATTAAAGAACGTGTTTTGTTCGAGTGGAATGGAGATATTTTTCTAAAAGGGACTTAAGCACCGTGTTTTATTTTGTTCTTCTTCAATTTTGAGACCAATCCCTCTATTTAATTATTTTGACGACCGACCAAATATATCAGATAATACTCTGATGGGTCCATTATATTTTTGATAGATCTTCTGGGCCCAAAAGTAGTCCTATCCAAGGATCTTATATTATCCACGTCTGGGTCCAGGCTCGGTGGGAATTGACTCGGTTTGGTTTTTGATTCGTTAACGATACGTGAACCTTTTGGTGTGTAAATTAGTATATTATCCGGTTCGATATGTGACCAAACCAGTACAGTTCTAAATTGGTTACTACTAGTATACTATATTACACCTGAACACTTAACAAAGCAGCAAATTTTACAATTTGCTTTTTTTACCTGAAATACAGTTCTGCATAAAATTGGCAAAAATAAATTTCAGCATTAATTCTACAAACTGATAAAACATTACTTTATCTTTGACTGGACCATAAATTAAATGTCTCTCTAAAATTTTGGCAGAAGGAAAAAAAGAGTCAAATTTGAACGTTAATACACAATAATAAAGTCGGTAAAAACAAAAAACAAAAACCCATAATGTTGACCTATATATAAATTGGTTCGACCATCCCAAACACTACGGAGGACCCCAAAAATGAGCCAAGAGACAGCGATAGAAAGCTTCAAGAAATTTCAACAGTCATGGATCGAGCAGCTAAAACACCAACTGGACCACC
The DNA here is from genome assembly GCA_963667165.1 of Barbarea vulgaris. Taxonomy (NCBI): domain Eukaryota; kingdom Viridiplantae; phylum Streptophyta; class Magnoliopsida; order Brassicales; family Brassicaceae; genus Barbarea; species Barbarea vulgaris. The sequence goes on from OY763893.1 coordinate 5,467,972, forward strand.
TCCGCTCCGCCCAAAACCACCACCGGAACTCTACTACCGGCGAAGAGGAACTGCTGAGGGAAGCGGTGCAGAGGGTGATGGAACACTGTAGAGAGTACCACAGGGCCAAGTGGGCGATAACGGATAAAGACGTAATCGGGGTTTTGGCTGCTCCTTGGTCCTCGGCTCTTGAACGGTCACTCCATTGGGTCGGTGGTTTGCGACCAACCACCTTGTTTCATCTGGTTTACACTGAATCGAGTATTTTATTTGAGTCTCGTATCGTTGATATACTCCGTGGTTTTCGAACCGGTGATCTCAGCGATCTCTCTCCTTCTCAATTCAGGTTATACGAAACCCTTAGCAACTTTGTTTACTAATAATAACTCCTAGTCTCTTATGATTTTGTATCCACGTTATGAAGAAATATCCTGAACTTTATTAATACCAAAAACAATATATAGTTTTGTTCATTTTGGAAGTTGAAATAGTTTCGTTCTTTATTTTATTTTTGCAAAAATGTTAGTTATTTGATTTTGTTATCTTTGATTTATTTCGACGTGTAAGCATATGGACTAACTAAATACATTTTTGAATATTTAAAAATTTAATATTAGGATTACATTTGTCAAAGGCAGGACGGTGAGCGAGCTACAATGTGAGACGGTAAACGAAGAGAACGCAATGACGGAAGAGTTGTCGGAGTGGCAAGACGATGCGAGCGAGATCGTCATGGGAACATCGTCGGATCTCGACCAGAGGATCCGGCGGCTAGCTGAGATCGTCCATAGAGCCGATGATCTACGGCTAAGAACTATCACAGGTGTGGTGGAGCTCCTTAGTCCGCTCCAGCAAGCGGAGTTTCTAATTGCTGCGGCTGAACTTCGTACCGGTGTTTCTGGTTGGGGGACTAGCCACGACCGTCGTCGGAGTGCCGACGTCTAAAACGGTTTAAAAGCGAATGAGAATCGAGAAAGTTTTATTAGTTTTTAGTTATAAATTATATGTTTTTGGTTATCCAAATTGAGTTTGGTTTTTACATGGTTTGGTTATGAAATATGTAAAAACTTCTAAGTATCTTTTCTATGTCCGGTTGCAATAAAAATCGAACTATGTGTCGTGCTTGTTAATTCACCCTTTTTTGAATTGGATTTATGTATATTTGATTTTTTTTTTGTGAGATCATTATAAATCGGACCTGATTGGGGCTTTTGTTATTTTGTAAATAAAAAAATAATAGATACAGAGAATCGGGGACATGGGTAATTGTTGGTTTCTTTAGACCAAGTTGATATACAAAACAAAAGTAAGCAAAAAAAAAGAAGACATGAAGTGAACGTGGCAATGTCATGTCTCTCGAAGACATGCACGAGGACACTTGGTATGGTACGCGTCCTCCTATCACGGCGTCGATTCCAAACATTTTGTTTGGTTTGGTTTAAAGATTCCATGTAAGTAAACTGTAGACAGACGAGATGACATGACAATTTTCTTCTTATTTTATAATTGGCTGCGCCATTTTGTTAGACATGTGAACAATGCCTTGAGAGAGGTTTTTTTTGTTTTTGTTTTTGTTAAACCTTGAGAGGGTTACAAACCTACATCATTTATTCCATGGTTTTAAAATTGAGACATATCTTATCAGAAAACCTACATGTATATGATATCTTTTTCATATTTTCTTCTTTGAGTTTAATCCTTGGTTCTTCATCTTCTTAATCTTAGCAATCATCTTTAGGTGACTTTAGCTTAGTTTAAACTGTAGTCATATAAGCCACATAATAGTAAGAGTTATAGACAGTTTTTTTTTTTGTTAATTATCAGCAACGGTTTTGTGACACGCGTTGTTATCAGGTGGAGAGTTTTCGAATAGATCGTGATGCTCTTGAGCTCACGGGATGTTGATTGACTCAATGATTGTTAAAAAAAAAGAAAAGAAGAAACGATTGATTTTGAGGACCTAAATGCCAATAAACGATTGTTTAAACGCGTTACCAAGGTACAATAAGGCTTCAAAGGCCCAAAACAGCCCAATAAAAGAGGAGAAACCAAAACGTTGAAACTTTGAGTTATTAAGTTACTTTTATGCCCCTTATGCCGACATCAATTTACCGATATTCTTGTACCTCAGAATGGCGGGAAAGTGAGCTGAACCCTAATCACCTTTTTCTTCTCGAATTCCACAAATGGCTATATGATTATAGTAGTCTCCTTCGTTTACCAGCCTTCTCCTCGTATTCTCAATCGATCCACTCTCTTTCTCCGAGAACGAAGACAGTATCTCGACTTCCCCTGTAACATTTGGAGAACAACGGCGAAGAAGATTTCAGCGGAGACGACAATGCCGATCGTAGCTGAGTACGCGAAGTCGAATCGATCGTCATGCAAGTCATGCTCGAAGACGATTGCGGTGAAATCGCTTAGGCTAGGTTTGATCAGCAAGGGACCTGGCGGGTTCGACATGACTAGATGGCACCATTTCGATTGTTTTCCTACCGATTCGGAGTCGATTGCTTCCGTTGATGATATCCAAGGATTATCCGCTTTAGAGGTTAGGGTCTCTAAGCGTCTAGCTTACATTTTGGTATTTTTTTAGGGATTTTTCACTTTACAAGTTGTTCAGAAATTCATTTTTCATAGTAGAGTCTAAGATTTTCACTTACTTCTTCTGATGTTTGTGTTGATGCATGTGCTTGTTGTCACAGAAAGATGATCAGGATGCTTTGGCGAAATTGGTGGAACGATGTGGGGAGCCTGCAAAAGAAGTAAGATTCTAAAAGTGACTAATGATACTTTCATAGGCATACGTCAGTCTCATTAGCTCATCTAGATGTAGAATATAGGCTGAAAGTATTTTTCTTAACTGCTTAATAGCTCGATGAGAAAGAAAAAGAGATAAAGAAGCCTGCATCTAGTGAAACAAGTGGGAAGAAGATTAAGGAGACTACAGGTTCTTCTGCTTCTTCAAAAGTTATTGCTGAGTATGCGAAATCAAGCAGATCATCATGCAAGAAGTGCTCTCAGACTATCGCTTCAAAGGAACTGAGATTGGGACTGGTGACCAGAGACTCCCGTGGATTTGATATGACAAAATGGCATCACTTGGGTTGTTTTCCGGTTGACACAGATCCAATTGATTCTGTTGAGGACATTGGTGGATTTTTATCACTGGAGGTTAGTCTGTAATTTCATTATAGGATTTTTTTCAGTTCTAGGGAGAGAGCTTCTGGATGATTGTGTATGCTTCTGGTAATTAGGATTATAATTTTGAAGCATATAATGCTATTTCGAATATTGATGTAGGTATTTATATAGAGTATTGTTACATTGCTTCTCAAATATACCAGTGGCAATCTCATCGTTGTCAGTGTCATGCTGAATAAACATCCGTATCCATTTCTGTGCTGGCTTATCTTTTACATTTGATTCATTTGTTACGCTAAACAGGATGTTGACCGGGATGCACTAGAGGGATTGGTCCAGCAATGCGAGGAGAAGACTTTGGTAGATGTACTAGCAAAACCTTTGTCATAATATTTCTTTTCTTTGACGAAAGCATTCTGTTTTAAAGTGTTTTCATGTTTTAACCGGAAAATATGTATTATTATCTGTTTCAGCAAATGTAGAAAACTTTAACATTTTTGGCTTCTCCAAACTAACTTCTTCTTTCATTTCCCGGCGGGATTTCAGAAGATGGATGAAGATAACGATGAATCGGGAACTGATAATGGACCGGTAGAGGAGACAAACAAAGGAAGTCATTCTCAGGATGCAAAATTGGCGGCACAATGTGGCGAGCCTGCTAAAGAAGTAAGTTCTGGAAGTGAAAATCTTCTTTTGTGCGAGGATAAAATAATAGTTTTATACGCCTACGTCAGTCTCATTTGCTTCTCTAGATATAGATTGTTGACAGAAGTTCTTTCCTTAACTGCTTGTATCGGTTAAAATAAAGCAGCTTGATGAGAAGGAGGAAGAGATTAAAAAGCCTGCATCAGATGAAATAAGTGGGCAGAAGATGAAGAAGACGACAGGTTCTTCTGCTTCTTCAAAAGTTATTGCTGAGTATGCAAAATCTAGCAGATCATCATGCAAGAAGTGCTCTCAGACTATCGCTTCAAAGGAACTGAGATTGGGGCTGGTAACCAGAGACTCCCGGGGATTTGATATGACAAAATGGCATCATTTAGGTTGTTTCCCGGTCGACTCAGATCCAATTGATTCTGTAAAGGACATTGGTGGATATTCATCACTACAGGTTAGTCTGTGTTTACAGATTAGGATTTTCCAGTTCAGGCCTTCAGGGAATAGAACTCCTGGATGATTGCATATGTGTTCTGGTAACTGGAATCATAAAACGAAACAGACAATGCTTTTCTTGAATATAGTTGTGTGTATCTATTAAAAGTATTGTCACGTTGATTGTCAAATATACTTATGGCATGACATCGTTGCGTTGTCAGTGTTATGTTGAATAAATACCCATTCATATATCCTTATTTGTGCTGACACATTTTTTTAAATATTTGATTCATTTGTTATAATGAACAGAGTGGTGATCAGGATGCATTAAAGGAATTGGTCCAACAATGCGAAAATAAGACTTTGGTAGATTTGCTAGCAAAACCCTTTCACAATATTTCACTAAACTTTACTAATCTAAGCCTCTCCAAACTAACTTCTTACTTCATTTCCTGGCTGTGTTGCAGAAGATGAATGAAGATAATGATGAACCTGGAACTGATAACCTGCTAAAGGAGGAGACAAACAAAAGAAAACATTCTCAGGTAATTAAATAGCAATACCAACGTCTTCTAATATAATTTTGTAAAATAGGAATATTATTGACCTGTAACTTATTGTTTCTTATGAAGGTTGGGGAGATGGTGGACGAAGATGAACTGCAAACCAACGAAAACCAACAGACTACTAGAAAACCTAAGGTTTACAATGAGTGTGATGTGTTGAATTCCTGCTAATTGTAGCCAGTTTCTTCCTAGAAATATTCCTAACTGATTTTAAAATATTGTGTTATGCAGATGAACATCATTGAGTCGTCTTCTCAGGTCGAAGTTGAAGCAGAAATCTCTCTTTTAGCTTCTGATGTGAAGGTCAAGTACAGGGTAGGCATTCTTTGTGTAAATTTGAATAACAGCATGTATTTGTGTGTTAACTTTATGAGTTTGCAGCTTTGGCAATTGGCATATGTATTTATTTTTCAATCATTGTCTCTGGCTGCTAATACTGTATCCTTTTTTTTCAGGATGCCAGTCTATTACCAAAATGGAAAGCTTTCGAGACAGTAATATTCCTTGAGCGGGTCAGAATCATCTTCTGATATGATGTTGCTTGTCAAATGTATGGTAATGTATTATGTTTTAACAGTAAATTCCGTCGTTGCATTTTAACAGGATGCTGGTCTTAACGATTCAGAGAAAATAGCTGCATTTGATTTTGATGGATGCCTTGCAAAAACATCTGTGAAAATGTAAGAAGCTATCTGGTCACTCAGAATTTTTTGTACTTCTCTGTTTACAACCTCTTACAGTGGCCATTTATGATTTCTGGACCTGTAGTTTGTCTACTTCAGTGATTACGTTTTTGCAGGAAGGCAATCATATATTGCTTTCATACTTATCACAGAGCACATTTAGTAAATTTGGGCGGCTCATTAGTTTTCTTTTTCTTTTCTTAGTAGTTTTTAATCTTTGTTTGAATATAGTTGTGGTATTAAGTTTTTTTTGTTTTCCTTTTTGTCAGGGTAGGTGCAGATGCATGGTCCCTTATGTATCCTTCCATTCCGGAGAAACTGCAAAGTCTGTATAGTCAAGGCTATAAGCTGGTAATTTATTTTCACTTTGAATCCATCTAAGTTCATGTTACTCGATTGTCTCAGTTTGTTAATTTTAAATGTTGTTTAGGTCATTTTCACAAATGAGTCCAACATTGATCGATGGAAGAACAAAAGACAAGCTGCTGTGGACTCTAAAATTGGGCGCCTCGACAGTTTTATCAAGCGGGTGGAGGTCCCCATTCAGGTGAAGTGCTTTAAGTTTCCCTAATTAAGAACATTACTTTATCTAGTCGAGAACACTGCTTCAGTAAATCGTAGTTATTATTTTGAGTAATTAAAGCCCTATTTGAAGTTCATACATTTGTATTCATGAATTTTTTTGGTGTATTGATATAATCTCTGGGATAATAGTGGTGCTTCCTTGCAAGTTGTTATTTAGCTAACATTTAAACTTTTCTAAGTTTCAAAAGTGCCAATTCCCTGACATGTTGTTTAAACTCTCTGAAGATTATAAATGGTTTTGTTATGTAAACAGGTGTTTATAGCCTGCGGAGTTGCAAGTTCTGGGGGTAAAGACGACCTATACCGCAAACCCAAGGCTGGAATGTGGCAACTCATGAAGAAGCATTTTAACTCTGGGATTGCAATTGATATGGATAAGTAAGCTTTATACAAGCCTGATCTTAAATACTTGGATTTACCTGAAACTTGTAGCAAAGCAGATTACACACATGTGCCCACCACTTGTTCTAATTAAACGTTAACCATTGTTGTTCACACTAGCACTTTACTTCGGTTATGTACTGACTGTCTGTGCTTATTATCAGATCTTTCTACGTTGGGGATGCAGCTGGAAGAAAAGGCGATCACAGCGACGCTGACATAAAATTTGCGCAGGTAAGCTACAAACATGAGACATTTCAGTCAATACCCATATTGTTGCTCGAGTTTCCTCATAGACAGCTATTCTCTTTGGTTGCAGGCGAGTGGGCTAAAGTTTTATACCCCGGAGGAGTACTTTATCTCCTGAAGTAATTTCTAGGGACTTAGCTGTATCAGTCGTGTGCCTTTATGTTTGCAACTTGTTTTGTCGGCACCAATGGTTTTTGTGACTAAACTACTATGAATATGCATTCAACAATACTCTCTTTTGTATAAAACTGCCATTTAAGCATCAAATTATCAGCTTTCACCAGCTTATCCGTTTTCATAGAACCAGGAAAGAAACTCATTTGAACGAGCAGGGATGTAGAAGCAAAACAACAAAATCACTGACAACAAAAAATGGTTCAATTTCCAACTCATTTACATACATGAGGTTGAGAAATTCTAGAACAATCTCGTCCGATGCTAATAACATACAACAAATATTCATTCATCAAAATAGACTTGGACCAGAACTGGTAAATCACTACTCCTTTTGACCGATCTCGCCTTCCAAAATGGCGTGTCTTGTGAGAACAATCTCTTTGACAAGGTTTCTGTAAACAAAGGGTCTAACAGCAGCACGGAGAAATAGCTCAGGTGGGATCCTACTCTTCTTTATCTTCTTCATCCACCTTCCATATCCTACTGTCTTCCATTCTTCTGGTTTCACTTTTGCCTTCTTACCTCTCATTTCCAACTCATCTCCTTCAGTCTCTTCCTTTTCTCTTTCCTCCATTGCCTTTAACTGCTTCTCATAAAACTTATCTGACACCACCATACTCATCTCCGCTAGCTTCTCCATCCTCTCCGCGTTGCTTGTCGCTTTCTTGAATTGCTCTTCCCAATACCGCTCGTCTTCTTCTGGATCCGACTCCTCTATTTCACCTTCCAAACTGTCTTCTTCCACATTTCCCTCCACATCCACAACCATGTTATCATCATCATCTTCTTCTTCCTCCACCCCACTATAATCACCATCATCATCATTGTCAGCTTCATCTTCAATCCATTCTGAGAATTCAGCCTTCTCTGAGTTTCCACTAATGTTCATCTCATCCTCATTTTCATCTGGAGCATCACATCCTAGCTCCATCTCTTCCAGCTTTGCTTTCCACTCTTTTGTAAACGGATGCAACAGTTCCATCGGGTGGTTTCCGAGCAAGAACTTCAACACTTTCGACTTCTTTTCATCACTCGACTTCTCATAAGCATTCACCACATCATCCACAAAAGCTGTCTGCCTCACCTTCAACATCTTACACAAACCTCCGTAATAAGTACTAAACTCCACTCTTCCTTCATCATCCTCCACCTCACACACGAATCCAGATTCCGTTACCGGGTTTAGATAAGGGATGAGCGAGTTAAAGAAATCTTCTTGAGGCTCAAACCTGCACTGAAACACAGGCTTCTTCACATACACAATATCAGGTCTAAACCAAGCCGCACATTGACATATCAAAGACCGAGATTTATTCCCCAATCTCCCCATCAAATTCCATTTATCCAACCTCTGCTTCTTATCAGCTTCCACAACCACTTCGCTAACCAACGTCCATTGCTCCCACGGCAATTCACTAAGTCTCCATTTCGGATGCCTAACAAAAACCCAAAAATACCTCAAACCAACATTTGAATCCAACTCTTTCACCCTTTTCTGAAAAGCTATATTCATCTCATGCTGCTCAATCTTCTCAAACTCTTCATGATTCTCCACTTCACCAATCATAGTAACACACTCATCAGAGATAGTACCACGAACCGGGTCACCAACCACAACACCACGCCACGAGTAAGGTCCAAACTCTCCGTACTTAAACCAATCATAAGGATGACGCAATCTTGGATCATCCTTATCCATAAACCTAACCATCCTATCGTAACCAAGCCCTATCATCTCAAGCTCCTCTTCCGAAAACTTATCCGGATGGCTACTGAGAATGTTACTTCGACTCTTGTCAGGGTTATTATACAATCTGTAAAACAAAGATTCAGCTAGCTTCTTCGACTTTTCACGAGCATTCCTCTTCACCTGCTTCCTCATATCCGAATCTCCTTCTATCCTCCCACCAGATGAACCTCCAAGCTTCTTCTTGCTCCTCCCTGCCAAAGCTCGCACGTCTCGCAAAAATCCACCATCTTTTCTGAGCAAAAGCTCGGAGCTTTTGTCCCTAAACGTATAATTCCTCTCGGTAATAACCGGAAAAACCGAAACGATCCTCCGTGCGCCGGAATTGAGTGGAGATTTACGAAGTGTGAAGCTAGGGTTCAGGGTTTTAGAAAAGGATAAATCTTGACCCAGCATTTCTTCTCTCGAAACGAAACAGCTTAGAGATGATTAGAAACAGTAATAATATAAACCCAACGATACGACGGCGTTTTGGCGCTGAAACGCCACGCCACGACTCAACGAGACATTAGTAACTAAAAACAATTAAAAATCTTGTCTTTTTAATTTTCTTTTCCTTTGAGGTGTTCAATAGATTTTCCGATGGCGAAGCGGATCCACCTGACGGAACTAGGCTGCATCGCGTGTGAGGAACTTAGCGAGCTCGGTGCAGGTAAAGAAGGGTGGCTCGTGAACAATCCAAACCTTCTTTGCGCACTCGATTCCCACTCTTTAGCCCTAGCCAATCGTTATCTCATATTGATTGTGAATTGGGGTGATCCTGATGCGCCTCGCGTTAAGATCAGACCCGATCTATCTCCGATTGAGGCTGAGTCGATTACTGCGATCGAATGGTTAGTTTTTGATGATATCAGAGTCGTCGCTGCTGGGACTTCTTGTGGATATCTCCTGGTTTACTCTATTTCCGGTGATCTGATTCATAAGCAGGTGAAATTCGAACCTTTTCGGTCTCCATTACTAATTTCTCGATTTCGAAACTGATGTTTGCTTAAACTGCTGAAACATTGGTTTTATGAACAATGTTGTCTCAATACATTGTGGCAGTTATTTGGTTGGGTACTTTAGTTTACTTTTAAAGTGATATTATGGATGAGTTACTTATTTTTTTGTGTGTGTGTACGTATATACAGATTGTACATCCAAGCCGTATCTTGAAACTAAGAGTTAGAGGAACTAAGAAAGATTTGATCCAAGAGACATCCTCTGAGGAGATCTGCATTGTTATGCCTGGTATTATTTCCCGCTTTGATGGCTCCAACATTCAGGTATTGATCTGACAAAGGAGAATTGTTTGAGATATTTTATGTTCAATTTTCTCTCCAAGTTTTGCCAAGTTCTGAGGATCTCTCTTTCATAATTGTAGAGTATGCTTCAGAAATGGTTTCAAGAGAAAAATTCTAATTTTTGGGACCAAAAGAATAGAAGGGAAGATCCAGAAGATAATGGTAGTTTGTACCAACGACTACCGTATCAGATATGGAATGTCAACAAGAATGGTGTGTGCGTTGATGCTACTGTCACTGGCGTAATGCCTCCTCCATTACTTGAACTTCAGGTAACTAATGATGTCTATTTGATTGTTTCGAACTAGGAAAATAAGAGAATGCTCGCCGTTTTTCTTAAAGCATGATCTTGATATATGTTATGTTTCTGGTCTTGTTAAAAAGAAACAAAAGAATACAGAGACCTTTTTGGAGTTTATTCCGGTTTATAAATCTGGCTGATTTTATTCTTTGACAGTCAAGTCAACGTTATTATTGTGCAGTGACCATTGGAGAGGATGCTGTAATCTCAGCTTACAGGTTGGTGATATTTTCAATGAATGTTTTGTCACATGTTACTTTCATGGTGCTCTTCTGTTCATTAAAGAATACTTTCTGTTATTACTTTCTTTAAAAGGCTCTCGGAAGACAGAGGTAGATCACTTGTTGGAGCGATTTTATCAAAAGTTGTGCCTGCAGCTGCTTCAACCATAGCTTCTTTTTCTAAACTAATTTGGAGAAGTAATGATCAATCACCAAAGCGAAAGCCAGATAAGACTCAGTCATTCGCTCGAGGTAGATTTTCATGCGTCTCTAATCACTTCACAAGACTATTCACGTTATTGCTTAACCTTGTCAAAATGTTGGTGCAGCGTCATCCTTGACATGTATAAAGGACTACCCAAGGAAAGGCGAGAAGCTCACGTTATCCCCTAGTGGGACATTAGCTGCGATAACAGATTCTCTTGGTCGAATACTTCTGCTAGACACTCAAGCTCTCGTGGTTGTTCGACTTTGGAAGGTTTGTTTTTAACATCCTTAATACTTCTTCGCTTAAACTTTCACCCCATTTTAATTTTAATATCATACTTGATTTGTTAGGGTTATCGTGACGCAAGCTGCGTGTTTATGGAGATGTTAGCCAAAAAAGATAAAGGAAAATCGGTAATTCACACAGAACCGGTGAAAAGTGATTACTGTCTATGCTTAGCGATTCACGCGCCACGAAAAGGCATCATCGAGGTAATGTTGTCTTCTCTAAACAACATTATCGTTGTTTTTATTGTATGAGTGATTGATTAGCTCCGAACTGCAAACAGGTGTGGCAGATGAGAACAGGGCCGCGACTTCTAACGATTCAATGTGCGAAAGGGAGCAAATTGTTGCAGCCTGCATACAGGTTTGGATCAAACTCTTCATCTTCTCCTTACATTCCCCTTGAAGTCTTCTTACTCAATGGAGATTCCGGCCAAGTCTCTATGCTCAACCGATCTCTCTCTTAAATGATCTCTTTATCTAACACTTTTCCATATATAACAGCTTTTGTCATATTTTTCTCAAACCTTTTTGTCCATAGCTAAGCCAAGTCTCTAATTGATTATAAGAGAAAATGATGTTTGCTAATCAAGAACAATAACTTCGCAGTGATATAGTCAGTGTTTATGTTGTTTCTTTCTTTTGGATAGTTGGATTCGATCAAATTATTGTAACTAGTAACTACTGTCTACTGTCTATTGCTTTGCTTCTAAGATTAAACAAATACTAGTTGTTATTTACATGCTACGTTTTGTGATTGTTTATCTAGAAAGTAACCACCCCCTAATCAATTAGATGTAAATGATATTAACAATACAAAATTCTTTACTGAAAGAAATAAGTGTGCATTGCAAAACTAGTCTAACCGGGGATTCAAAGTAAAGGAATGGTTAAGAGGCAAAAGAAGTCTTGCGAGTTCCGTATACAAACTATTCATTTTATACAAAACATATTTATGCTAATCAATATTTGTATTAAGGAAAAATATACAATATGCTTGATATCTAGAAATGACGTACTCTTGTAATAGCATACTTTTATTTCTCTCCTTTTTGATAAATAAAGAAAAAAGTAAAATGATCAATCCACTATAAAAATATTTTATTTTATAATGCAATCATTCTCGAAGCTTATCCTTTTTAATATTATAAGGAATGTCAGTCATGATCCCAAGAAATAATCTAATTAAATCCAAATAGAAAAAAACATAGCTTAAATGTAAGATTTGTTTTTGTTTTGTTTTGTTGGAAGCATCTTTTAAGTAATTTAAACTTTGACTAGGACAGGTTCTTTATAATCAGTTTTGGATTACCAAACAGAGACCAAAAAAAGGTCAGTCGTACGTTACGATCATGACTTGTTCTTCTTCGTCTCTTCCTCCACTCATTTTCTTCATCGTCTTCTTCATCGCCCACCACTCTCTCTCCGCCGTCGCCGATCTCCCCTTAACCAGATCGCGTTTCAAACCTCCTCATTTCTCTCCACTCTTCGTCTCTCCTCCTCCTCAAAACGTAACAGCATCTCCTACTCGTTACTTCGAGGTCACAAAACCTCCAGTTCCCGATCTTCCGACAGCTCAACCACCGTGCTCGTATCGAGTTCTCCACCATGACTTTGGCTACACTTACGCTAAACCACCCGTTCTCGCCAATTACACACTTCCCTCTCACTGCTCGTCTCGAGAATTCTCCAAAATCGTCCTCGAGTTTCAATCCACTAGCAAAGGGAGACAATTCGATCGGATCTTCGGTGTTTGGCTTGACGGCGTTGAGATTCTCCGGAGCTGTACCGCCGAGCCTAGACCTAACGGAATTGTTTGGTCAGTTGAGAAAGATGTGACTAGGTATCACTCTGTACTCGTCAAGAATGAGACTCAGGTTCTCGCTGTTTATCTTGGTAATCTTGTAGATCAAACCTATACTGGTGTTTACCATGTTGATGTCATCTTCCATTTCTATCCATCCGAAAGAAAGAATCTGAAAGATTCTTCTGGTTACAGCTCTGCTCAAGCTGATATGATTCTGCCGATTTCGAGAAATCTTCCGTTGAACGATGGATTATGGTTTGAAGTTGTGAGTTCGAATGATTCTCAGTATAAGGAAATTAAAATCCCTAGGAATGTGTATAGAGCTGTTCTTGAGGTTTATGTTTCTTTCCATGAGAATGATGAGTTTTGGTATGGGAATCTTCCTAATGACTTCGTTACTGCCAACAATCTCAGTGTTGCTGGTAATGGACCTTTTAGAGAAGTTGTGGTTAGTCTCGACGGTAAAATCGCAGGTGCGGTTTGGCCATTTCCTGTTGTTTTCACAGGAGGGATCAATCCTTTACTCTGGAGACCAATCTCAGCTATTGGCTCCTTTGATTTGCCAAGTTATGATATCGAGATCACGCCGTTCTTGGGAAGTTTGTTAGATGGGGAGACTCATAAGGTTGAGTTTAGTGTGACAAATGCGTTGAATGTTTGGTATATCGATGCGAATTTGCATCTTTGGTTGGATCAGGAGAGGGAGATAGTCCAAGGGAAGGTGTTGGAGATCAGTAAAAGCTCTCTGGCGATTAGCTCTGTCTCGGAATTCAAGGGCTTGAATGGAAACTTCACTACTAAAGCAAAGAGGTCGATAACTTCGATCGGTTTGGTTAAATCTTCTCATGGAGACATCATAACCAATGCCAACCAAGAATTTAGATATGAAAACAGGATGGTTTTAGGTGAGAGCATGCAGATCATAGATCAGTTAATCCAAGCCGATGATCGTATTCACGCAAAGAGAGCCTCGAGAGAGATCTACTGCGCGAAATCCATCAAGAGCTTTCCTTTTTACCTCTACTCTGACTCTTTGGATCAACGTAATAACACATCTCTGGAGAATTCGAATGTCTCGATGGGATTTAACGAGGAGAGATTAGCGAGAGACAATGGGTTGATGAAAACATTCAAGAGCAAGCTGGAGAACAAGCAAGAGGGTCAGGGGGTTATGGTGGTGAAGGATAACTTAGTGACCAGTGGATATGGAAGCACACTACAAGTGTATAAATACATTGGAAGTGACCAATGTTATTTCAGAAACATCAGTAGCTCCAACTACACCATTCTATATGACAAGATTGAAACTGTTTGCAAGAAGAAAACGCTGAAGCTGTCGCCACGGCTTGAGCATCTAACCAGACAACATGTCTTACTGGCTTGATATATGATATGACCAGAGCACAGAGACAGAGACAGAGACCTCGCTCTTGCTGTGAATGACAATGGAGAAGAAACATCAAAAATAAAATAAAAAACTGTTCTTTATGTATCTTCTGTTTTTCCAGTTTTCAGTTTATGTCTTCTTGGTTAAATTTGCTATATAAAGTATAAACTGTTTTCCTTTCATGTTTTGACTTCTGTGGTGTGACAACAAACCGATCAACTTTAGTTGGTGTATGTGACTGTAACTGTCTGGTTTGTTTTTTGTACTAATACTAATTTCAGCAATTTTGATTGGTAAACGTTATATACCGAACCAGAAAAATTGTACCGGAAATTTTACACAAAAGGAGCAGCTAACAAAGAAATCCAGAAGGTGGGTCCCACTATTATCCAGATATACCATACGTGGCAACATAAGAGCCGTCGATGGTGGACTTAAGAAGGTCAAACCTTGAATCGCATCTATCCCGTCTTCCCTCGGTGATAAGGAAACACCAACCTGACCAGACCGGACCAGGGAGCGGGGAAAATCAGACAGCGTTGATCTTGGAAGTTTTTGGTTCTGCAGTGATTGAAAATGAGCTTATCATCCCCAACCAGGTCCGATAAAGTTCCAATTTTTTTACTTTCGATTTCAATTGTGCCCATTTAGTTCATTGTTTTGCTAAAGTCCGAGACATTTTCTTCTTGTTGTGGAATTTTTGGCGGCTGTGTATAGTGCCTGCAGCTCATCGAGATGCTACTCCTCGGGATTGTCGTTGCCTATTGGGTTTCGGTCGAATCCCATCAATGTGGGATTGGTTTGTTACCCAAGAAGACACAATTGTGCTGCTCGGAAGTTCGTCGTGGCTTGCTCCTCCGCCTCTTCCGGTAAGTATCTCCTGCAATCCCAATTTCACAAAGGTTTCTAGCTGCTCACTGGAAATGTCAAAATTTGAACTGCGCTTGAATTTAGATTGTAGCATGGATGTTCCCCTTGAAATGGTGTTTCTTTCTCTTTTGAGCATGTCGAATAGAAGATGAAGTTTCCAGTTTTAGGTCACTTAAACTTGAAGCTTAGCTAATGATCACAAAGGATCAATGAATCTTTACCCTTATCCTCTCTTGTAGAAGCTTTCTCACATTTACTCAAAATGTTAAATCAGATCCACTATTGGTTAAGGCTGCGAAAGGGCAAGCCGTGAGTCGCCCTCCAGCATGGATGATGAGGCAAGCTGGAAGGTATATGGCTGTTTACCAAAAGCTCGCCAAGAAACACCCTTCCTTCAGAGAGAGATCAGAGAACACTGATCTAATAGTGGAGATCTCTTTGCAGCCTTGGCAAGCATTTAGACCAGACGGTGTCATCATTTTCTCTGACATTCTCACGCCTTTACCCGCCTTCGGTGTCCCATTTGACATCGAAGAAGTAAAAGGCCCCGTGATCCAATCTCCCATCCGAACCGAAGAAGATTTGAAGAGGTTGCATCCTATTGATCTCGAGAAACTGCAGTTTGTTGGAGATTCTCTCAAGATTCTGAGACAAGAGGTGGTTTACTCTTTTTCTCAGCTTTTACCATGGACTTAAACCAAATGCCTTTCAGTTTGTGAAAATGGATTTCTGTTTTGAAAGGTAGGAGAACATGCTGCGGTATTAGGTTTCGTTGGAGCGCCTTGGACAATTGCAACATATATTGTTGAAGGAGGAACAACTCGAACATATACAGTCATAAAGAATATGTGTCACACTGCACCAAATGTATTGAGAGCTCTGTTATCTCATTTAACCAAGGCCATTACCGAGTATGTTGTTTATCAAGTTGAGCATGGAGCTCACTGCATACAAATATTCGATTCATGGGGTGGACAACTTACTCCCGAAATGTGGGAGCGTTGGTCCAAACCCTACATCGAAGAGGTATAATTTAGTGCTTTCATCTTGATGACTTCGAATGATTCTCTTTTGGCGTTTAACCTTTTTATTTGTCATTTGGGCTTGCCAGATCATTCATGCTGTAAAGAGAAGATGTCCAGATACACAGATAGTTTTCTACATCAATGGAAATGGTGGCCTTCTTGAGCGAATGAAAGGAACTGGAGCTGATGTTATTGGACTTGACTGGACTGTAGATATGGCTGATGGAAGGAGGCGATTAGGAAGCGAGGTCAGTGTGCAGGGAAATGTTGATCCAGCTTACCTATTCTCTCCACTTCCTGCTTTAACTGAAGAGATTCATAGGTAGGTAATCTCTTTGTTTAGCGGAAGATAGCAATGCTTATAAGTTCAATTCAAGAAATTGAAAGAAATGTCTGTTCTGTGTCAGAGTTGTGAAGTGTGCTGGACCAAAAGGGCATATTCTCAATCTAGGACACGGTGTCTTGGTAGGGACGCCAGAGGAAGCCGTAGCTCATTTCTTTGAAACAGCTAGAAGCTTGGATTACCAAACAGTCTTCCAAAATCATGTTCCTGCAGAAAAAGCTGAATCTGAATTGGTTGCCTGAAAAATGTTGAACAGACAAGTAAAGACAAGCCCTATGCCGAACAAATATGCTGTTTAAGTTTTATCAACATATGTTTGACTCTCTTAATGTTGGTGCAGGAATCAGAGAGAAAACTTCCATGTATGACCCATAATCTTCTGAGGATTTCCAATCTTCTATGAGATACATTCGAAGTTGTCCTGACTCTTTTGGCTTGCCTAAGGATTTCCAATCTTCTGGACCAAGCTGTGCTTTAACTCTTAACAATGTCTTGAGTTGCTCATAGGCTTCAATGTTACTGCTTCTTTTGGAGATATGACTCTGGTTAAAGTTTACCGACATATCAATCTGGTTAATCTTAAATCTTTCTCTGTTTGTTGTTCCACTTTTTTCATAAGGGTCCTTCTCAATCTCGTTATCTGATGCGTCTTCTCTCTTGTCCAAATTTCGATTTGAAACCAAGTAGCTTGTTTTATTAATTGTATCATCATTGACTGCAAAAAGATAACGCAGAAGTGAAGTCTCTGATCAGCCTGTATCAACTTGTTAAGTCTTGATCAGTTTTGTCTGTGTTGGTTTAATTAGATTCAATTTTCCGGTTAACGCCCAAAGTTATGGCCACGTACTCTACTTATTCTCTTTAATAAATTCAAATGAACATCCGTACGAAGTACGGACAATCAACTTAATTGACTTACTTTACTTCTTTACGTTAATTATGATTTACTAATTAAGTAATTGAAATATGTAATTTAAAGATTAAACTGAAACTCTAATACAAATTAGTGAAACAAAATTAAAAGTTTACAAGGAAAAGGAAAAAGCGGAAATTTTGTAAATTTACGATTATAAGATCATTTATATGATCTAAAGTCAAATGAAATCGCAACATATGAAGTTTAACTTAGGGCATCTCCAACCTTCACACCAAATTTGGTGTTTTGGTGTTTTCCATCTCCAACCCACAACACCAAATCTCACACCAAAAAGAATATTCTTCAATATTATATTAATAAATTTAAGATTCCTTTATTATTATATTAAAAATAAATTTAAGATTCTCTTAACTATAATTAAACGTTATGATTAATAATTAAGAAATTAATATTTTATTACGTAATTCGGAATATGATTACAGAAAAAAAATTTGCTTTTCTAAGCGGAACCGGAACCGGAAACTTTTTTCACAGGTTTTAGATTTTGCTTTTCAATTTGTTTCAATGTTTGTTTTACTGTTGTGTGTTTAATGTTTGTTTTACTGTTGAGTGTTTAATGTTTGTTTTACTGTTGTGTGTTTAATGTTTTATGTCGGTTTTTTTTCAATTACTCCGTTTGTATTTTCCTACTCCGTTTAATCTCAATGTAATGTATAATTAATCGTAATCGGTTTTTATTATCCATCTCGGTTTAGTATCGATTAACATTAAACCAATCTCATCGGTTTAATGTTTACAACCGGTTTAATCTATCCCAAAATTTAAACCAATTAACTAAACCAATCTCATCTCGGTTCAATCTCATCTCGGTTCAATCTATCCCAAAATTTAAACCAATTTACAAAACCATTGATTTCAACCGGTTTCAACCGGCGAAAAAAAAAAAAAAAAAAAAATCCGATCATCTTCTCCGATGAAAATCGGTTGCTCCGGCAGTCAGTCTCCGATCAAACCGCCGCCAAATCTGTTGTTCTCTTCCTCTTCTTCTATCCGATTAAACATCTCTTTCTCTTCTTCTCTCCGATCAAACCCGTTTCTCTTCTTTTCTCCGACCAAAGATTTCTCCGGCAACTTTCAATCTCAAATTCTTCGATTTAATCACAGATCCAGCCACAAGTACTTCTCTCCGATCAACCTTCGGCCATTTTCTCACAGATCTGCAAAGAAAAACAAAAAAAAAAAAAAAATTTGAAGGATCGAGATATTTGGCGTTTGGCGTTTGCCGTTCGGTTGGAGACGCCGGCGACGCCAAACTTGGCGTTTGGTGTCGTGAACAGTCGCACACCAAATATGGTGCCAAACTGTTCACGAAACGGTAAATTTGGCGTTTGGTGTGAAGTTTACCGTCCGGTTGGAGCTCCGCCGCACCAAATTTGGCGTTTGCCGTCGTCGGTTGGAGCTGCTCTTATAAGATACAGTCGCACCATATTTGCTTTCGTGAATCATCCCACTTGTGATTTTTCTTTGATTAAAAAATCAAAGGGAGATATCCGAATTGAACACTATTGTTGTCGTGACCCTCCCCGAATGTTTCTGATAAATAATGTTAACTATCATCTAATACGTCAACCGAGTTATCACCGACACTGACCCCACACCAAACCACTATGCACAACTTTATGATAATATAGCTATCAATATCATCCAATATATTATCCAATAATTGAACCTTGTTTTTTTCCTTTAGTCCGTAAAGCGATCTATAAACTACAAAGTTTCTGTTATAATTAATTCAGCATTATTGCTAAATTTCAAATTAAGAAGACACCATGATTCATTAAAACCATAAAGAAATACAAAAGGGTCAATGATATATGCGTAAACGAATCAGTCTACCCAAGAGCCATTTTTCTAATATCATTTTAAATTCATAAACTTATAGAGTTTACTTATTCCAGAATATACGACAGGCCAAGCTCTAATATTTCGATATTTTGAAACGACATTTTTACTCCTATATATAAATCTGAAATCTATTTTTTAAGTGTGATACTGCGAAGAAAATGAATCAAATTTGAGCCGAATATTCTAACAGATAGACAAAGAACCCACGAAGCGATACAGATAATAAAGACACAAACTTGGTTGACTTGAGTACATATCATAATGACGCACTCAGTGATTCAAATATTCCCATTAATAACCCACAATAAGACTTATATCCTTAAATTTATTAGTTTTCATTTCCTATTCGAATTATTGACGAAGAGGGATCCCGTTGTACCGGTTTACTTTTGAAAAAAACAAACAAATGAAATGTATTTACGTGCTCGAAATGACTTATTGATTTACTTCACATGTTTTTTGCTCCAACCGTAATTTTGGAGTATCACATAACTTCATCTCATTTGTTTATATAAACACTTCATTTTCGGATAATAGGCGTTAGTTTAGGACATAATGAATTACCAGATAACAGACTTTATCAATGAATCTACGCACTTGGTTATGATATGAATTGGCAAATGGGTTAATTAGATAGATTTGTTAATTAGGCTTATTCGCAAAACTGATGTGGCAAAATCGTAAAAAAGTAGTACTGTTCATTGATTTTTCCCTGTGATTAACGAATGACTTGTAATATAATGTTTTATCTTATAAACTAACACGCGTAAAATTCATGATATATGTTTAACACGCATACATTATTGGACATAATATCCCACATCGGAAGTTGGAATGAGATCTTAAGTAATATATAAAGGATATGGGGCTCTCCACTCATTGCCAATTGGTTTTGAGTTGGAAGCTCATAGTCTAATATAGTATCAGAGCCCGATCTACATATGTCCAATCCGATCCACAATCGGCCCGACCCAATAGTTGGCCCGCCGATCCTTGCCCGAAAATACCGAGATCTATGATTAAAAGAACCATCATCTTGAGGGGGCGTATTGGACATAATGTTCTACATCGGAAGTTGGACTGGGATTTCTTTTAATATATAAAGGATGTGGGCCTTTCCACTCATTGCCAATTGGTTTTGAGTTGGAAGCGCATAGTCTAATATACATATGTTTACTATCACGTCATTTTTTGCAAACAAATGTTAGAATTATATAGTGCATATATAAACGTTAGGCAAGAAATAAAAAGAGATTGAAGCTATAGAAAATGAACTCAGTTAAAAAATTTGCCATAAGAAAAAAGAACCTCAGTTAATCCTGAAAATTTTAAACTTTTTAAAAGTCAACTTGATCGTATGTGAAAGTTAGGGTCAGAGATCTGAGCATCTTCGTGCTTAAACAAAATGCATGCACGAGTTCACACGATCGTGTATTTTTCTTTATTAGCTAAAAACAATTATTTATCTATTTTACCAAAGCTAAGATGTAGTAAGATTTTTTTTTTTTTTTAAATGTAGTAAGAAGATTCACACAAAACTCCTGTAATACGTTCTCTCTCCCTTTCTTTTGGTTAATTATTTCCTTTGTAACACTTTTTCCTAAAATTCAATAAAGTCCTTTAATTTTTAAAAAGGGTTTACACAAAACCCTGTTACAGGTAATTCCATAATTTTTTTACAAAACAACATTCATAAGATCTTTGACCACTAAAACTTAAAATTCAGATGAAAAAAAAAAAACTTAAAATTCAAATGTGTGGTATTTAATTTAATGCTTTATATTTCCAGTCAATATAATTCAATTGAATTACAATCTTTACTAGTTTCATTTTCTAATTTTCTTACTCAAATTGTAATTTATAATTATAACTCCGGAAATGATTCAAGATTTATTTCTATATAAGATGTTTTTTATAAGGAATATATCTATATATAACTTGTTTTAGATACTATTATGATGTATTATTTGTTTCATAGTTTGTAATATTTTAAAGATGCAGAATATCCCTGAGTATGATTCCGTTTTACTATAAACTAAATTAAGGTGGATTTAGGTGAACAATGTTTTTACTACATAGATGTTTAAAACAACATTCATTTATTTATCCTAAAAAAATATATTGAGAAATAGAACTCAGGAGGATATTCTAATAAAAATCTGATAAAGGAAAAAAGAATGTAATTAAGTAAACGGCGAAATAATGAAAAAGCTAAAGCGCGCATCTCATGCGCACAGTACACAGTGTAACGCACT
Organism: Barbarea vulgaris; assembly: GCA_963667165.1. NCBI lineage: Eukaryota > Viridiplantae > Streptophyta > Magnoliopsida > Brassicales > Brassicaceae > Barbarea > Barbarea vulgaris. The sequence goes on from OY763893.1 coordinate 5,489,344, forward strand.
TGCTCTATAAATACTTAACTCTGCTTTCTCATTCGCCTTCCATCTCTGAATCTCATCCCACTTCTTAAACCTTTTCTCTGTTCTGCCTTAGCTTCTGACCACATCTATTTGCTTTCAAAGGTTTGTCTCCTCCATCATCGATTCATCTTTTTCCGTTTTTTCAGTTTGAATTTTGTTTTTATTCTTACGTGGTTTTCGGGGCAGTCTATCGAATCACCGGTTCAATCGGCGAAATTTTCGTCAGTGATCAACAGATTTTGCATTTTTTTTGGTTTTTCGATTTACAAATTATTTTCTTTAAAAAAAGATAAAACTCCTTGATCTAATAATGATTACAGAAGAACTCAGAAGTGGAGAGATTGATTGACTGATCGGCGGCGATAATGGCGGGTCGGAACATAGAGAAGTTGGCATCAATTGATGCTCAGCTTCGTCAACTGGTTCCTGCTAAAGTGAGTGAAGACGATAAGCTTGTTGAGTATGATGCTCTTCTCCTCGATCGCTTTCTCGATATTCTCCAGGATTTACACGGAGAGGATCTCCGTGAAACGGTTCAAATTCTCATCCTTTTTTTTATTAGCTGATTTTGATTCTTTGGATTGAATCAAAACCCATTTGCTAGAAATCCTAAAAGACTCATCTTTGTTTCGATTAGTGGTTTTTTGAATCCTTAAAAATCTCATCTTTGTTTAGATTCATGTATAGGCAAATTGATATAATGATTGTTTTTGAACAGGTTCAAGAGCTGTACGAGCTTTCCGCTGAGTATGAAGGGAAGCGTGAGCCTAAGAAGCTTGAGGAACTAGGGAGTGTTCTAACGAGTTTGGATCCTGGGGACTCCATTGTTATCTCCAAGGCTTTCTCCCACATGCTTAACTTAGCCAACTTGGCTGAGGAAGTGCAGATTGCTTACCGCCGCAGGATCAAGAAGCTCAAGAAGGGTGATTTCGTTGATGAGAGCTCTGCAACTACTGAATCCGATATCGAAGAGACTTTCAAGAGACTTGTTTCAAATCTTGGCAAGTCTCCTGAAGAGATCTTTGATGCCCTCAAGAATCAGACTGTCGATCTCGTTTTGACTGCTCATCCTACTCAGTCTGTGCGTAGATCATTGCTTCAGAAGCATGGGAGGTTAGTCTTTGAATTTTCTGGAATGAATGAGATAATTATTTTTCCTTGTGTATTGACCTGACCTTATATGCTTTCTCAGGATAAGGGACTGTCTTGCTCAACTGTATGCAAAAGACATTACTCCTGATGACAAGCAGGAGCTTGATGAGTCTCTGCAAAGAGAGGTAAGAACTCAACCTCACTGGATTCTAACATATTGATTTATAATTTCCTCGGATATAATAAATTGATCATGATTGACCTTTTAAAACTCTCCCTTGTTGTTTAGATTCAAGCTGCATTCCGCACAGATGAGATTAGAAGAACACCTCCAACCCCACAAGATGAAATGAGAGCTGGGATGAGTTATTTCCATGAGACAATCTGGAAAGGTGTCCCCAAGTTCTTGCGTCGTGTGGACACAGCTCTGAAAAACATTGGGATTGATGAACGTGTTCCTTACAATGCCCCATTGATTCAGTTCTCTTCATGGATGGGCGGTGATCGTGATGGTACAGCCGTTTTTTCGAATTACTGACAAACAAATCTCTTTCTTGTTTCCTCTTGTTCATCCTCTAAAACGAGTTACCTGAATTTCAGGTAATCCAAGGGTCACACCTGAGGTCACTAGAGATGTGTGCTTGTTGGCTAGAATGATGGCTGCCAATCTCTACTATAACCAAATCGAGAATCTGATGTTTGAGGTTTTTATCTCTTTTGAAATCTACTCACTTTCCTGTTTTCATTCTTTAAGATTCTCTTGATTCAATCATTTTTGTTCTTGGCAGTTGTCTATGTGGCGTTGCACTGATGAGTTCCGTGCGCGGGCTGATGAACTGCACAGGAACTCAAGGAGAGATGCTGCAAAACATTACATAGGTTAGAAGCAGAAAACCTTCTTTGGAGATCGAAAAAGAAACACATAAGTATACAATGGTATTGCTTTTGCATTCTAAGTTGTATTCTTCTTAACTCAATGCAGAATTCTGGAAGACAATTCCTCCAACTGAGCCATATCGTGTGATTCTTGGTGATGTGAGGGATAAACTATATCACACACGTGAGCGTTCTCGTCAATTGCTGAGTAACGGAATCTCTGACATCCCCGAAGATGCTACTTTCACCAATGTTGAACAGGTAAGCAACCTCTATACTCTGTCTATTGTCTCTTTACTAAATTTTTGCCTGATTTTAACAACCTGTTAGTTCTTGCCATTAGATTTTCTATTATTTACCAGCCTTAAACTTGTTTCTCTCGTAATCTTCCCGGAATTCAATTTGTGCTAACGGTTTTTGGTTCTATTTATGCAGTTCTTGGAGCCTCTTGAGCTCTGTTACCGTTCACTATGTTCATGTGGCGACCGCCCAATAGCTGATGGAAGCCTTCTTGATTTCTTGAGGCAAGTCTCTACCTTTGGACTCTCCCTTGTGAGACTTGACATTAGGCAAGAGTCTGAACGCCACACAGATGTCTTGGATGCTATCACCAAGCATTTGGACATCGGTTCCTCCTATAGAGACTGGTCTGAGGAAGGTCGACAGGAATGGCTTCTAGCTGAGCTAAGCGGAAAGCGTCCCCTTTTTGGACCTGATCTTCCCAAAACGGAAGAAATTGCTGATGTCCTGGACACATTCAAAGTCATAGCTGAGCTTCCAGCAGATTGTTTTGGAGCCTACATTATCTCTATGGCAACTTCACCTAGTGATGTGCTTGCAGTTGAGCTTTTACAGCGCGAATGCCATGTGAAAAACCCACTTAGAGTTGTTCCACTCTTTGAGAAGCTAGCTGATCTTGAAGCAGCTCCTGCTGCTGTTGCAAGACTCTTTTCTATAGACTGGTACAAGAACCGTATTAATGGTAAACAAGAGGTTATGATCGGTTACTCAGATTCAGGGAAAGACGCTGGGCGTCTCTCAGCTGCTTGGGAGTTATACAAAGCTCAAGAAGAGCTTGTGAAGGTTGCTAAGAAATATGGAGTCAAGCTAACCATGTTCCATGGCCGTGGTGGAACAGTCGGAAGAGGAGGTGGTCCCACTCATCTTGCTATTTTGTCTCAGCCACCAGATACAGTTAATGGCTCTCTTCGAGTCACAGTTCAGGGAGAAGTCATTGAGCAATCATTTGGAGAGGAACACTTATGCTTTAGAACACTTCAGCGTTTCACAGCTGCTACTCTAGAGCACGGAATGAACCCTCCGATTTCACCAAAACCCGAGTGGCGTGCTTTGTTAGATGAGATGGCGGTTGTTGCAACAGAGGAATACCGATCTGTTGTTTTCCAAGAACCTCGATTCGTCGAGTACTTCCGCCTCGTAAGTATTCATTCACATCAGTCCAAAATTCACCAAAAGTTATTGTGTGTCTTTTAAAGTTACTCAACCGTTGGTTTGATTTGCAGGCTACTCCAGAGCTGGAGTATGGACGTATGAACATTGGAAGCAGACCTTCAAAGCGAAAACCAAGTGGTGGGATTGAATCTCTGCGTGCAATCCCATGGATCTTTGCTTGGACGCAAACAAGATTCCATCTTCCTGTATGGTTAGGATTCGGAGCAGCATTTAGGTATGCAATCAAGAAGGATGTGAGAAACCTCCACATGCTTCAAGACATGTACAAACACTGGCCGTTTTTCCGAGTCACCATTGATCTAATTGAAATGGTGTTCGCCAAGGGAGACCCCGGCATCGCTGCTTTGTACGATAAACTTCTAGTCTCAGAAGATTTATGGGCTTTTGGAGAGAAACTCAGAACCAACTTTGAAGAAACCAAGAACCTCGTCCTCCAGGTATATAACAGAGTCCTCTGTTTCGTATTCGTTTGGGTATTATTTCTTGCAAAACCACTTAAAACTTCGCGTTGTTGCAGACTGCTGGACACAGAGACCTTCTTGAAGGAGACCCTTACTTGAAACAGAGACTTAGGCTGCGTGACTCTTACATTACTACCCTCAATGTATGCCAAGCCTACACATTGAAGAGGATCCGTGATCCAAACTACAATGTGACTCTGCGACCACACATTTCAAAAGAGATCATGCAATCAAGCAAATCAGCACAAGAGCTCATCAAGCTTAACCCAACGAGTGAATACGCGCCTGGACTTGAGGACACACTCATCTTAACCATGAAGGGTATTGCCGCAGGATTGCAAAACACTGGTTAAGTGAGTGATTGAGTGAGTGAGTGAGTGAAAGAAGACAAAACTTTGAATCTCTTTTAATTTTCTACTCCCCTTTTTTTTAATAATCTACTTTTTAGAATCGGAATAATAAGTTGTTTTACGGTTGGAAATCAGTTTACTTTTATGTATCCACCGTTAAAGTTTTAAACTTTTAATCTTACCGTTGTATGAAACTAACACTGCTCTGTTTCTGGAAGTGGAAACAAAAACAGAGACAGTGAATCTTAAATCTTATCTTCTCTTTGTCTTTTTGCTTCTGCTTCTCTGTCTCAAAATTACCAGAATCACATTTGTTAATATGTTTCTACGACACGTAGTAGTTGCACGTCGTCTAAAGTCTGAATGTGGTCCCTGAAACGGCATGCATGTTAATAGAACTTTGCCGTTAAAGAAAGGAAGTACGTTGAGGAAACGACACGGTTTTCTTTTGCCTGTTTAAGAGACACAGCTCGCATTTCGTCTGCATGAGCGTATGTATGCGTACAGTTCTCAGTTCTCTCTGTACACTGTTCAACACTTAAACCAGGCGGCGCAGGAGTGTTGATCACGCGCCCTAAACTGGTGTAGCCATTTTGTTGAGAGGGAAACCAAATAAAAAGAAGATAGAAGAAGAGAAACAGAATACGAACATTTGGCTTCTACTGTGTGTTGTAAGCAAAATCATAATCTAATTGTTGCCTAATAACCATCACTTCTCTGTATACTTAATTAATTAAAAGGATAAATAAGAAAAAAGGTAATGTAATCATATTTAAATGGAAGAATAGAGAGAAGAAGAAGAAGAAGAAGAATTTTTTTATTGATGGAAAAATGGTTTGACAACATGAATGAATGGTTTTGTCTCTCTGTTTATTTTCTATGGTTTCATCAACTAATAAGTAGGCAAAATTTTCTCTATGTACGTACACATGACTAATCTCTCTTTCAATTCCTAAACCTAACAAAGCAATGAATGAATCAAATAAGAAATGATTCTCTAACCTAAACGCCTAAGCGTGAGAGATTATTGACAAGTTTTTCCTCTGTTTTTTTCTTTTCTTTTTTTCTTTTTTATGAACAATAACGTGTTTTGAGTTTGCTAAAGACCATAGTGCTTCACTGTTTTCTCCAGTGCTTCCTTAGTTGGACACACGATCTCCTTCATCCGATTTCCAAGTTTGAAAATCTTGAATGTTGGCACAACTATCACTCTCTCTGCATCTGCCACTGCCGGACATTTTTCAATCTCCACCTACTCGAAAGACATTTCACTAGTAAGATTACTTGTTCTCCGGTTACATACCCAAAAATATGTTTTAAAGCTTTTTTTTTTTTTGTTTATTTACCTTGAGGAAATGCATAGATGGGTAACGAACACATAGTGCGTCCATGAAAACAGATATCTCCTTGCATTGTGGATCAGAGGCTCTGAAAAAGTGTACAATGGAAACTCCTGCCATTGAAGTTTACAACTTGTTAACTAATAAGCAAAGTTCTATGACTGTTAAGAGCATACAAGTTTAAAAATATCACTTACCTGGACGGGTCAATGCACCTCTTAACTCTTCAAGACTAGAAATTTCCTCAACTTCACCTCCAAATTCCATGTTTAAAACTACTTCCCCGCGAGATTTCTTCAATGCAACTTGAGTGCGAAATAAAGATTCAGCAATTTCCTTGTCATAAGGCAATTCCTTTCTTAATATCTCATAATCAGTTACTGCCTCAGCCCATCTTTCCAGCTATAATTTCACAGGAAGAAGCTTAGAATAAGTGAAAAAAAAACAAAACTAAGGCATACCATATTAGATATTTTACCTTAATGTATGAAGCAGCTCTTTGAAGACGAGGCTTTGTGTAACTCAGTAGAATGAGCAATGCATGGTTACAATCTTCGATTGAGCTCTCCCACATCCCAACTTTAAAGAAACAATCTGCTCTATGACAGAATAAAGTAGCATTGGACGGATCAAACTTGAGGCCTTCTGCATAAGCTGATCTTGCTTCAGTGTATCTTTCTGATTCATAAAGATCGTTACCACGATCACGCGCTCTAACAATCAACTTAACATTTCTATACAATGTTTCAACTTCACTGTTTTGTGGATCAATCTCTAAAGCTTTCTCTGAAAATGTAACTGCATTTTCAAACCTGCAAGAATTCGTCATCTGCTCTTCACTCTTTTTTACTCATGAACATAACAATAAAACCAATATAGGTCCATAAATTCTCACCTTCCTAGAGCCAACTCCATTTGGGATTTGACAAAAGATATGTAAGCTTCACTTATCATATCGAAAAACCGAGTGTGTAAGAAAGAGTTTGGGAACGGTTCTACTTTGGGGACAAATGCAAATACTACTTGAGCATCATCAAGTCGTAGGAGTTTCAGTAGTGCTTCAACTTTACACATAGCTAACTGCAGATTTGGAGATATGTAAAATACTTAACAAACTTATGATTCTGATTCTTCATTAATACAAGAAGATTTGTTCTTATATACCTGAGGAGAAGAATCAGCTCCAGAAGCCATAGCTGCACTTACTTCTTGCAAAACAATATTCCAGTCACCGCGTCTTCTTGCATTTGTGCATTTGCTCAAGTGTTTATCTACTAGTTGAAGCATCTTCACCACTATAGGATCTGATGGTTCCTTTACTGAATAAAAGTGTATCCCTGCATTATCGACCTGACCTAATCTGCAACCAAATAAAGATTAGACATCTTTTCTCAAATCAAGATTCTTGTATAAGCAATTCAGTTACTTTATACCTAAGAAGCAATGTAGCTAAACGGTGATGAGCCCTTGTAAAATTTGGATCCAATTTAATAGCTTTTTCACACTCATTCACAGCTTCTCCAATCTGACCCAAACTCGACAATGCAGCAGCTCGATTACTATAATAAGTCGGATTATTCGGTGAGAGCTCAATTGCTCGATCATACAACTTCAAAGCCTCTGTAAAACAACCTTTCTTAAACATCTCGTTTCCATTTCTCTTTAACTCTTCTGCATCAGGACCATTGCTAGAGCTATGGAGGACAGTTAAAGACAAAGAACCAGACGACGACGACGACGTCGTTGGTTTCGTAGGACAAAAGTTGTTTCCTCTAATGATACTACCGTAACCATATGACTTAGCACCTGGTCCAAGAACCATACTTCTTGGCTTTTCTTGAGTCATACCTGTAATTTGAACTTTCCCCGATGGGAAAAGGTTCCCGGCGGGAACTATTTTGATATGTTGCTGCGACGACGCAATAGAGTTTTTACCCGATGGTTTCGTTGTACCTGAAGTTGAGTCCGACGTTGTTGAAACCCGACCCGGTTTTATATTCCCATACGTGGTCTTTGGTATGTTAATACTTGACCGTGTTTTACCGCCAGTTTGAGCTTCGGAGGAACGGTTAGATTTCGATTGTCCGGCGGAGGCAGAGCTGCTAGACTTTGAAGATCTAATGCCGGAGGCAGCGTTAGACTTAGCGGCGGCGACGGCGGAGGAGGGAGTGATCGAGTTAGAGGATTGAGAACCGGCGGCGGTGGAGGAGAGAATGGTTCGACCGGAATCGGATTTTCTTGTAACCGGAACATGTCCAGCATGACCTGTAACCGATCCAGATGAGCTAGAACTGCAACTACTAGTGGAAGTAGTAGTGGTTGTAGCCGAGGTCCGAGTCTGAAGCGGTGTAATTGGTGATCCATGATCTACATTAATTGTATCTGGCTTATTTAATGAGTCATGAATCGTATCGGCGGCGATGTTTTCAGGTTCCGGTACACGTTTATTTAGCTTCGACATTTTATGATGATCGATTGAATCCCCAAGTTTCCCTTATGGTTTCTCTCCGGGAGGATCTTCAGAGCAAATGCATTAACGGGAGAGAAGAAAGAATGGGAAAAATGGGGATCTTGCGATGTTAAAGATTGAATCAAAAAGAATGTATTTTGAATTTGTCTCTTAGAGAGAGAAAGCAGTTTTTTTTCTCCAGAGAGAGAAAGAAAGTTTCAGAGAAGAAAGAAAAGAAGAGAGGTAGGAGACGAAGAGCGAGTTAAACAAAAAATAATTATTATTATTTAAAAAATTTATATGTGAATTTTTACAAAAATTTATTTTATTTACTTTGACAAAACAAAAAGTTAATTCATTCTCTGTTATACGGTTCCGTTAAAGTGTACTTCACTATTATAAGGTTTTTATGTGTTGTAACGTTACGGCGTGATGAAAAGTTAAGTATAATAATAATTAATTGGAAAATCTTATACTGTACGGATAAATTTAAATTCTATTTTATGAGGAGTATAGGTTGTACTTTTTTTTTTAATAAAAAAAAAAATTGATTTTAGCCAGATTTTGCCTAGTCAAATGAAAACTAGTGTCACTATGATCTAAAGTTTGCGATTTGAGAATAAATTTAGGATTTGGTTTTAGCTATTTTAATACACAAATCTTAAAGTCTTGACTGAATCCTTCTCGTGCCTTGCGCTACGACTATGTCCACACAAACACTCTACTATACAATAATTATAAAATGTGAACCTTCATAAAATCGGGTCTGATTTTACACGAATATTTGGAAATAGTATTTTATTTAATGTTGACAAAAAAAACAAGCTACCTGCTTCACCTTCACGACGACAGATTTCACTTTTTTTATTCTATTTTTTTCTCAATTTTGAAGGAATGTCTTATCATCAGAAGAAATATTAAAATAGGAGTTTGAAGTGAATAAATTATTAAATAATATGCTGACTTGGCTTTCGATACTGTCTCAGTACTTTGCCGCTTACTATATCGAAAATTCCACTCGCTTCCCGTGAGAAGTGACGTCCACGCTCCTAAAACATAGTATTAAATTCACTACTCACTACTAATAATTGGTAAATTCTCAACAAAAATTAAAACATGCACTTAGCTTAGCTATCGTATTTTTGTTTAGCCTGATTAACAAAATGTTTGATATATTTGTTTCGATAACTTCTAAACTAATTTCTTCACAATCTCAATCATAAACGTATAGTTTTGTTCACTAGATTTATTTCTTAATTAGTTGAGCATAAACTTTGTTTATTTTGAATTCTTTTTATGAAGATTTGTTTTCATTAGTTTATTTTGACTTTGCCACACTTCTTTTTCAAGAATTTCGTATATATATTTATAAACATACGTGTGTTACATATGTAAAGCATAAATGGCAATTCACATAAGCAAGATCCAAGATGCATGCAGAATCGTTTCATCTACGTATTGTCATGTAGCTTAGTGATGGATCGGTTAAGTTTTGTTGCTTTTTGTATATATGTCCCGCACGCTTCCAATACTTCATAATGGATATAGTTCATTTCATACAGAGTTTTATAACGGGGTATAATTAACACTATTTTGAACACACAGTGGTTGGTTTTTTGTCTAATAAATTTGAATTTTTTTTTTTTTTTTAATATCTTATTGACACTTGGAGGCGATCTCCGAGTAAAGTATTCGATCGCAATAATAAACACACACAAATATGTGCGCGCGTGATATATTATTATGTGTTTCCTAAAATCCTATATATGGCTATATTCGTCTGTTAGATGCGTAGAGATAAATGCAAAATTCATTGCTTTAGATATACATAAGACCACGAATAATAACTTCGTTAATAAGTTCATGAACCTAATTCTAATTTGATAATAGAGGTTGTAATTAATATGTCTGGATTTTTGCAGTAAGAGTAGGTAAGTACGCGCTTAATTATTTTAACAAAAAAAAGTACGCACTTAACTGGCTTCCATCTAGTTTCAGATTATGTGATCTTTTAGTAGAATGCATACTGATTAAAACATTTTACAAAAAAGATAGTCCTAATTTTACACCAATATTTACATCACCAACAATTTGGTAAATATATTACGGTAATTTAAAATATAGCTAATTTGGTGTGTTCAAAATATTCATATGCAGCATATATAAATGGTTTTAGTCAAGCCATGACGTTTCTGACGTAAGATTAGTCATCACTGTCTCTGGTTAACATAGATCAGAGGGCGTGGCAGAAAGTATATATATTAAATGATTAAATGTTTTTCAGTCGCTTTTAAAACCCTTTCATTTCCAGAAAATTCTTAGGTTTTTAAACAAGACATGAAAATTTTGATCCAGAAAAAAAAATGTTCGACAAGTCGACGACCATAACATAGGTTTTCAAAAAGGATCGTAATTTAGTTTTTTTTTTTAGACTACTACAATGACTGGGATGGATAAACCAAAGTTACAGAAACAATCATCCAAAAACAATTTTTGAGGGGTGTATTGAATTAAATATTTGGTGTGATTTGAGTTTTAATGAGTTTTTAGATGATTTGGTTAAATTTTGGTGAATTTGGAATTTTGTTATTAAATTCTCTGAAATCTCACCTAAAACAATGAGATTTTGGTCTTTGTATTTTTAAGTAAGAAATCCCCTCAAATCTCTCCTGAAACTTTTAAATAAAATCCTAGTACTGTTTTCAATAACAGTGGATTTGATTGTATATTTTAAAATTATTAATCCAATAACACAGAATTTTATAAGATATTTTGAAATCCAAGTTTCAATAACACATGATTTGTCCATTTAACTCAAATCTCTCCAAATGTCCGATTGAATACACCCCCTTTGTTACCGCAAGAAAAGAAAAAACGTGTGAAATCAAATCTTTGGACTTTGATATGCAAAATCATTTTCGAAATAGATTCTATTTTTTTTTTTTTTAAATCGAAACAAAATTAAATAATTATAAAATGTTTTCGAAATATCTTTTTAACTGCAACGAATCAAGAATTTGCGTTAGGTGTCTTTACGCCCTCAAAAGATTTGCATAAAATAAGTATATTTTTTTGTTTCAATTTAAAAGCTCGTCTAGTACAAAACAATACAAAAATTTGAGTTACGAAGAAAGAAGCTTGATCGTTAACTGTTTTTGATTTTTGTCTCCTAATTATACGAGATCGAAATTGCAATTATAGTTCAATCTTATACTTGTACAACAAGGTAACACCCAAAACCTGGGTTACACAAAAATTACTAACCCTAGTTCAAAAAACTCTAAAGCCCTTTAAGCGAAGGATCAACTCTCGTCCCCTTTCTCGCATTTTCACTAGAAGAACAGAGCAGAGTAAGTTAAAAAAAAACGAAAGGCTTGCATAATCTGAGTGAAGCAACTTCAATGGCGGACATGTTAGAGAGATATCTGTGAATTGTTAGGCCTCGGATCTTCGATCATTAAAGGAGATATATAAAAGAGTTAGATCACTCATCATCCGAAGGCAAAGTCGGGCTCTTTGAGCAGCTCTCTAGCTTGTGAAGTTCCAACATCCTTTTCTCTGGGTTACAAAGGCCTGCACCAGTAGTAACATACTCAATCCAAAATTGTGAGCAACTGTTGTAGAAATGCTTACACAAAGTGACTTTAGATCCATTCCTTAAAACCGGGATAAAGAAAAATGAACCTGAGCATTTTGGTATATCCCAAACAGCAATAGAGTATGGTGAGCACTCTGGTTCACAAAGGGTGTGATGGTTCTCGTGATTAACGTTCATTGCCAGCATCCATGCACCTATTGTCACATCCTCATTGCTAAACATCCTGAAACTGTAATTTGGGAAAATTTCTCACCTTGTTAAACAAAAAGACTCTGATCTGTATCGAGGAACAGAGACTTCTTTAAGACTGAAGCCTAGATCATAATCGAAGTATATAACTCATGGAGACTTCAAAGTTGAATAATATTGAGGAGACGTAACTTGCCTGTTGTTCTTGAGGGCAACCAAACTTGTGACAACATCAGCAGAAAGAGCATATATAGGACCATAAGCATGAAGAAAGTACTCTTTACCGAGCAAATCTGCCAAAGGTTCATACCTGCAAAATACCAACTAATTTTTAGGTACATTGAACCACAAGAGATGATTAGGTGCCACAAAATCCTATCTTAGCATGATTTGCGTGTTCTGTTAGTTATTCATTACAAGTTGTTCATGTTCTTACCATTTGAGATTTGGATCTGTGAAAACTGGACCTTTTTTCAGGCATCCAAGGTACGTCTGCGAGTGACTCCGCTCTTTCGCCAACAGCAAAGACAACCGATCTGTGAAGAAGAAGAAAAAACAGCTCTTATAAATTCCAGAACTCTCCTGAAGACACGGATTAATGAGCAAAAACCAGAGAATGCAATCAACTACCTGGCCTCAAATATATATCATCATCAGCCTTGACATAGAATTCTGAATCATATAAGGCATATGCAGCTTTGAAGAAAGCCAAACTATACAACCAAAAAACATAAACAAAGACCACGGATCAGAGCTTTTTTTTTTCCGAGTTATCTGTCATATGAAATGTGAATAGAAACAGTATGAGTCTCTAACTAACGTTTTGTATGGGAGCTTACTGTACTCCTCCTCAATATCAAGCAGTATAAAGTCATCGTACTCTGCGATCTCCCTTCTAAGCTCAGCCATTTTGGCCTCATCTTTGCTTTTGCCTATAACAAATCTAATGGCCAATCCTGTTGATTCTTCCAATCTGCAAAGAACAATGGTTCTTAGTGAAACATGAAGCATTGAAGATAAACAAACACCTCAAAGATCAGAGCTTTCATTGGTTTCATATCTTTTAAGGTTTAAGATTATGATCAAATGATCAGATTCCTATCTATGAAAATGCTATTTGAATTCCAGATCAAACCAATTTAGATGACGCTATAGAAATGTGAACACTTTAAGCTAGCAGAAATGAATCAATTGAGATTTGAGAGAAGATTGAATCAGTACCGTCGAAGTCCTTCTGGATCGGACGGCATCCATGTCTTCCTGAGCGCTCGTCTCCGGCCAGCTGATCTGAATCCGGTCTGTATTCCGACGAATCCCATCACCTTATGCCTCTTCAATCCGCCATTAACGATACTGTTTCCAGCGACGTCCCAGACGACTCGTACCGTTTTTGGAGGGAAGTTGGTTAGGCAGGTCCGGCTGGATAACCGGAGACCCGGGAAAATAATCGCCGAGAGTCCGAAAAGGAAACCGGTTATACCGATAGCAACAGAGGCGGAGACGATCAAAGCCGTCGATCGGCGCGTGGAGAATGATGGCCGCGCGTGAAACAGCTTTGGAGAAGAGGGCATGATTTTGTAACGGATCCAGCTACCGGATCCACTTTTTTGTTAACGGTCGTTAATGGCGAGACGGTTTTTTTTTTTTTTTTCTTCAGGTCAGCTGGATCCGATTTTCCGGATTCGGATCCTTTTCAATATGCACGGATTTGTGTGTGTTTGCATGAAATTATGAATAAATATAAATTAAGAAAACTCAGAGGTTAATAATAAAGAATTTTAGAACATTAATGATAACACCAGTTAGGCAGGTAATTAATTATTTTGACCAAAATATGAATACTAAGCTACTTTTGAGTAAATAAATACCCAAACTAAGTTATTCACTAGATATCAGTTTTGTCAAATACTCACTAATTATCAGTTACTACTTTATGTCAATGATAAATACTCCGTAGGTTCCTTATTAGTAATCTTATTTTTAAGATTTTTACACATATTAAAAGTTAATATTTAGCAACCTTTACTCTCAATATATATCCTCTCAAACTCTCTCCCGAATCATGTACGTAGATCCATCTCATTCATTCTATCTGCTCGTTTATTATCAAAGACCCAACCTTCTTCTTCTTCATTTTAAACCCAAGGGCCAATCCTAGTTTTGTTCCAACTGTTTTGGCCTTTGTTTCGCCATAAAACCTAGGATTTCAATAACAACAAGCTAAACGGTTTCTTATCCGTTTCATCAAATACACATTTGCAAGGGAAATTTTTTTTATATGGAACTGAAGAACTATGCTTTAAGAGATCATATTTTTCTCGATTATGGGAAAACATCACATGTATAAGATTTTTTCGTTCAGACGTTTTCACTAGTCAAAGCAAATGAAGACAAATTAGTATAGAATCCGAGTTCATATATGAAAAACATGTTCCAGTCTCATCTTCCATGTTGTCTTCTTTCTCCCTATTGTAATTCCTCGACTTTTGGAAAAAAATTACTACCATTTCAAATCCATATATATCAAATATTCAAAAAAAATTACTACCACTCCCAAAAGTGGAACCCGAGTGGGAAGATATATGGGGTCAAGTGAATAAATATAAATGGATGGATAAAAATCCCAATTTCCCATGTTGGGATCGTTTTCATTATACTTTGATTATATATAAAGCCAGCATTTTTACAAAGAGAAATTCCTTAGAGTTTATACTCTATCAATCAGGATATTTCGAAATGAATACACTGTTCAATATCATTCAAAACCCTACGAAACTAATAACTATATCCTAACAAATCGTTAACAGTTTTTAATATAAATCTTAAAAACAAAAACCTTAAAAATATCAGAATATCTTTAAGTTGATTAACACCCCCACAAAATCTAAATGCCACCAAATTGATCGATTAGATCCACAATTCAATACACCCCCTCAGTTACTTCTAATATATATATATAAAAAAAAAAAGGATAAGATATACGCTCATATGAATTATTTGTAAACGCAATGCAAGAAATAGATGGGAAAAGAAAAACAGAAACTAGCTTTTTGTATTGAACATTCAAACACATAAAGGAACAAACAAAGTGAAGTGAAACCAAAAATACAAATTAAACTAAACTGATACGGCGCCATATTCGAACATTATAAACGAAATTAACACAAATGGCTGAGTCTGAGAGATGGGGGATTTAGGGCTTAGGACGGAAACACGGCACGACACACAGGACAAATCCCACTACTCCTAAGCCAAGCCTCCCCACACGTGCGGTGAAACACGTGCAAACACGGCATTCGACCCGCCGACCCAACCCGGATCTTATCCATGCATACCACACAATAGCTTTCATTCTCAACAACCACCGTCTCCAAGTGATGCTCCACGGCCTCATCGCTCGCCGGAGCCACCGCAAGTTTCACCTCTACATCACCAACAGCTTCGCGAGGAAAGCTCCACACAATAACATTAATAGCTACTTGTACCCTCTCAAGGTAACGTAAGGCAGAGCACGCATCATCCTCCTTCAAAGTCCAGATCTCATCAGTGAGCCTTTTAACAACCTGATAATAACAAGGGGCTTCTATCAAACCAAGAATGTGATAGACGTTTCTTATTATCTGTTTCCTGTCTCCACCGATCAGCCATTCTTTATCAAACTCGTGGGTTTGATCAACGGTTCGAGTTTCGACATTGTCAAGATCTTCTTCTTCTCCGTCTGAATCTACTTCAGGGGCTAGAGTGTAAGTCACTTGAAAATTGAACACTAGTTTTTGCTTGTTGCGGAGATCGATGTCGTCATTGTAGATCAGACCGAAGAAAATGAAGCTGTCGGGTTCTTCATTGGTGGCCATGATTTGTTCGAACAGATGGGGTTTTTGATATTTGGTGTTTAGGGTTTTGAGGAACGGTGAGACTTGGAGAAAGAAACTGAGACTGTTATGATCGTATTTATATTAATTTTTTTTGTTTTTTTTTTTGGTCAACATTTATATCAGGTTTTTTTTTGCCCTTTTAGAAAAAATTTGGAAAATATCCTAAACAATTGTTGACTTTTTTTGAAAAATAGACCATCTTGTTTTATTTTTTGAAAAATACCATCAATATCTTGTTTTATAATTTATACCATCAATATCAAGTATTAATTATAATTAATTTGGAAAATTAAATTAGGTTATTTCCAAATTTCTAACCTTAAAAATCTCTTATTTTATGGTTTACTTTTTCTTTTAAAGCTTATACCTTTTTTTCCTTTTGAAAGTGAGGAGAAAATATACTGAAACAAAAGGGCATATTTTTTTTTGTCTAATAATATCATTCCGAATCTTGAGAGCTATCAGAGTCGAGCTGTTCATCGACACAAAGCAACATCTCATCACTAACATTATTTACAACTACTACTACACCACTAACTTCTTCTAAAGGTGCAGAGGAAGAAGCTGCTCTTGTCACTTCTTGTCCTGAAAACTTTGACAGCTCTTCTTCTTCTCCCATGGAGGCTGTTGTTGTCTTAAGCCTATCAACAGCAATGCTGTCTTGGCTTGGGTTCTCTGTTTCTGAAGTTAGTTCTGTTTGCTTGGCTACAACTGGCACAGGGAAGCTTGGGTGTGGCTCATCATCTGAACCTGCTGGTACCATCTGATCAGAGCTCTCAAGTTGGGTAGTCATGGCAAACCCGGCTTTGTCTAGACCTGACTCTAGATCTGCTTCTTTGCTGCTATCTTTAGAAAGACAAACGCCTGTGCAGAACCAAAAATCCAATGACGTGCACTGTAACTAAAGAGAGAGAGAGAGAGAGAGAGGGTTGACTTTACCTTTCACAGTATTGGGTTTTGTGCACTTGTATAGCGTTTTCTTGAGCAGGATTGTCCCAGGGAACACCATCAAGTTTGTTCTTTTGAGAGCCTCACGTTCTTCATCATCCATGGTTTTGAAGCCAAAACCTTCAGTCCAAGTTTCCACTAAACTCGGCAATGCAGCTACCACAAGCTTCTCCACTTTGAGAGACATAAGCATCTGCAGCCAAAACCAATGTCTTATGATAGCCGAGTAATCAAGACAAGAAAGGAAGAGAGACAATATGAGCTAAGAGATTATCAAGGTTAGCATTTGGCAGTGCTGTGTGTCTATCATTGTACTAACTTTGGACATTATTAATTTGGATGGAGGTTCAAGAACAATCACATGGATATACATTCTAAATAGTGTACCTCTTCGATGGCAGCCACGAGGATTCTGCACATCCCCTGACGGCGATACTTGCTACAAGTAGCTACAAGAGGCATCTCTGCAACAGTCACTCCATGCACCCTGGAAACAGTAAAATGGGTTTTCATATGTAACTCGTTTCTGTGTGTGGAAGTGAAAGATTATTTCTAAGCATACATTTGCCAGTATTATCAAATATTTGTTTTGCTTAGATGAGATGTGTGTATATATATATAGGCAAAAGAGCTTCATACTACATTGTCCGGAGGATTTTATAACACATCTCAAACATGTGATAGCCATGATATTACAGTTTTTCTTTTTTCTTTTTTAGCGTGAACTTGAATTTATTCATACTAACCTGATGGATGCTACTGAGATCATCACATCGTCCTTTTCCACAACTACTGTGTAAAACCCCTCAAAGTCTAAGCGAGCAAATTTTGACCTTGAAGTGCAACAAGGATTTAAAAATGGTAAGAAATATCGATAATATGAATAGCCGAACTTAAGGTACAAAACTAACACAGAGAGACCAAAGTTTGCAAGCTAATGATGTAAGGACGTTACCCCCAGTTGTATAGCACATGAGGTATCATGTCAATACCAGTTCTCGCATCTACCATAGACTGAAAGCTTTCTTCCATAATTGATAGAGCAACAGCTAATTTCGAGTTGCATTCAGCCTTCAATGCCAACCTTCGAGCAGAATGAAACTTTTCATCTTCTTGAAAACATTTCAAAATTGTCCAAGACAGACCATCAGCATTAGGGTTAATGACCCCAACACGAGAACTGAGATCAGCGTACACCTGCATTACACAAGTTATTTAATAAGATCCGAGAAAGTTGCAAAGCAGCTGTAACAACTTCTTTTGTAATATGTCAAAGAGCCCCAAGAGCAGGGAGAAAGATATTAATTTCATTGTAAATCTAAAAAATAAGTACTTAAGAGGGGAAAAAGTTATATATGATACACATTAGCTGCTTAAATCACAGAGACAAGGCATGATTAATACCTTCTCACACTTTTTACCACAAAAGTAGGTCTCTGGAAAGAGTTCTCTGCGTTTACTTATCCCTTGCAGACATACTCCATGATCTGATTACATAAAAGCAACAATTATCAGCCAAAAAGGATTTCAAACCAAAATAACTAATGTGGGATCCAACTGTTCAGACTTAAGAGGAATAACTCCAAATTTGAGTTTTGTAAAGAATCAACTACTAAAGAAAGAAAAACTGAAGAAGTGCCGAGCCTGGCAGATAAACCCTGAGAGTGCTCAGCATCTACAACTGTCACTGATAACAGTAACATCTATACAACTGTAACTGATAACAGCGACATCAATCGTGACAACATCTCAGTGGGCCATAATAAAAGACAATTCAAAGTAGGGGTTTCCTTGGGATTATCAGAAGCGGTTTTCATGTGATAAAAAAATGAATCGTGATTTCTAAGAGTTGGCGAATGGTAGAGGTGATTACATTTATGCGCACACTGCGAACATTTAAAATCCTGAGAGCGTTCAGCATGTACATTATCACTAACCAACTCTTTGCATATCCAACATGTGCAGCTTGAGCAATACCAATCTCCTTCAGGGAGCACCTGAATTGAAAGAGCAAGAGGGTATCAATTTACTGAGGATACAGTTCTAGTAAGGTAAGTGATCCTGGTTATACTAATGTCATGTAACTTACTAAAGTTGAATAAGAAAAGATAACAAAATCAGCCGAGAAGTTTCACCCCGTGTGTATGTTTCTCAAACAATCAATTACTGAGGACAAAATAATTGAAAAAAATTTAAATTATACCCTGAGATGAGCCAGATATTACCTGCATTGATAAGCAAGCCTGATGGAAGGTAGATGGACAATTATCACAGCAGATCAGCTCGCCCCCATCACCACAAATTCCACAAGAATCATCATTTGGATCATCGTCAGAAGCTTCCTCTGATCTCCATGCACTTCTTCGGGCCTTATACTCGGCAGACCAAGCTTCTAGCTGACATGAAGGAAAAGGCTTTCCTGACCCCATGAAAAGATTCAGACATGGACAGTTCTGGTTAAATCCAGCATGGTTCTTGAATTCAGAAAGTGATATAGTCCTATTGCAACATGTACAGACCACTCCATCTTTAGTTACCAGGCCTGTTTTTACCACAGTATCATCATCTGGATCTCGTAACTCGATTACTTCGTCCTTAGAAATTACTTTGGTAGCTATCAACCATGATAAGATGGTTCTTGGACCTAAAATAGACCAATTTCCTTGACAAAATAGTTTTTCATTGTTGCTTGTGCTTCGGGGAAGTAGCCTGCACCCTCCCCTATTGTTTCTTTTTCTTGTTCTAGCTTTTGCTTTCTGGGTTTTCTTTTTCTGGCTTGATCTACTAGCATTACCTTTGTTTCTGATTATTGGCGAAATCAAAAGGTCATCATCCTCAGTACAGTGCTTCCTAGCTTTCTTTCTTCCCTTCTTCGAATTGCCGCATGAACTCTTCATCTTATTATTCCTTAACCTTTCATCTCGATTTTCCTTTGAGATAAGATCAATGTTGCCCATCTCCTTATCCTGGCATTCAAGGCTACCGAGAGAATTAGAATCTAGAGTATCATGTTGGTCCAAGGGAACTGGTTTGATTTCTGATATTTTTTTGGATCTTCTGTGTAACTTCTTTCTCATAACAGTTTCATCATGCATGTCTTCTGCTGTAAATTTTGAAGCTCTAATGCCCTTACTAACTTCCAGCTCATCAATGCCAGAGATTTCCTTACCAATTCTGTTCTGCTTCTCTAGTCTTGAAGAAACTTTTCGAGGGGAAACTTTAGTTTGCCCCTCAAGATCTGAATTAGTCTCTTGATTAGCATCCACGTCATAAACAAGATGAGTGCCTTCAGATACTGTCAGCACACTTTCAGGACAGCCTGAAATCATGTTCAAACAACTTGCATCTTCTTTCTTAAACTTGTCAATAACTGAATTCCTTGCAACTTCAACTATATTTCCTTTTCTTAACGAACCAACTTGCTTAGAAATGAAGACAGCAGTCACAAAAGGCTCCAAGGTACTCCACCAAAGTGCACGTGTGTTAGCAAGATTTAAGTTTTTCATGTTCTCCTCCATGTCCAACAATGCAAGAGAGAGATCGGACCAGAAGTCATTGATACCGGTCCATTTCTTAGTACCGTTATCCATTAACTTACGATCAGCTAATAGAATCCCACCCAATGATCTCCAAGCTGGCCCAAATTCACGAAATTTCCGTCCCTCTGGAGTTATGTAAAATGTTTCTAGGGATTTCTTACCTGATCTTTCGCGCTTCTCAATTTTCCATCTGGCAGCAGTTAGCAACTTACAGGCATACTTGTAGAGAAGAGGACGAGGGTCCTCTTTAGGATCAATCTTTAGACAGGTTTTAGACATAATTAACTCATTAGGAGATACTTTAGATCCATGGCAAAACTGTAATGGGAAGTAAGGCTTCTCACTATGAGGCGTAGATGCACCTGCGCAGATCATTCTGGTCGCGAAGCTCTCCTGAGAAACAGGAGACGCAATTGCTTTAAAATCCTTTCCATCGCATTTTTCCCAGTTTTGTGACTTGGAGATTTCTGAGACAATGCCACCCAGATAAACTTCTCTTCCTTTCTGGATGCCCTGCTTTAGCAAATATGAGCTAGTTGAAACACCCTTGTTGGATGATTCAACTAAATGGAGAGGTATTGTTTCCCTAGCTATATCCGAATTTGGAAAACCATTTCCCTTTTCTTCCCTTGCATCCAAATGCTTAGAACCTGAAAGTTTCACTCTCTTAGCTCTTGTGTTAAATTCTGAACCGTCTTTTGAAGCAGATGGCTCAAAACCTTGTAGAGATGGAGATCCACTTGTTACGACAGAGTTGTCATTGTTGGAACTCAGAGAGGAATAGACATTCTTAGAGGAATCAGATTCGAAGTTAATAGCTCCAGTAACAAGACATCTTTTAGTAGTATTTCTGGGATCTGTTCCAAAGAAAACTTCTCTGAATATCTGATGATCCTCATATGACCCCTCAAAGCTTTCACCTCCTAACATCTCAAACTCAGCCTCACGAAGCATCTTCACAAGCTAACTGCATATTCCACTTCACCTTAAATTAAGAAGAAGGTAGATAGATTACAAAACTATACCAAAGAAGCTGTGAGTACAACGTCAATCTTCCTACTTGTGTTATTAACGTATCCAAAAAAGCTAGACACAGATAAGACAGTAAGTACATGCTATTTCAATATCTGACTAATAGCCCAGCAAAGATAAACGAAACTATAAATGAAAACAAATGCTTTTCTTTTTTCTGTTGTGTGGTATTGTAAGCTTCCAGTCTCCTTACAACGATAGTATAAAGGCAAACGAAAGCATGAAATGTGTTTTGTGTTTCATATGTTTCCCACTATAGTTGATGGTTAACGAAACAAGCATCACAAACAGATCATTTTTACATTCAGGTTAGAGTGAAGTTTCATATATAAGCCAGTCTACTTTAACTTTATTACCACCATCACTTGTTTGGTATACTAAAACTGTCACAGAACCCAAAACTGGGTTGGGTTTCTTCAGGAGAAAGAGAGATCGACATCAGTTACTCAAATCAGATAAAACAAAAACAAAACAAAACAAAAAACAGAATCACACAAAGAAAAACACATGCCCATAAGCTCAACAAGATGGATTCAAACAAGCTAAAATCAGAAATCCCTAAAAAAAAAAAAAAAAAAAAAAGGCCAAGGCTTTTCATAAAGGGTCAGATTTCGTGAAATTTGTGTAATTAGACCCAAAAGAAAGGTGAAGAAGGGTGCGTAAGATTTACCAGCATGCAGAAATTGGATCAGAGCAGCAAAATTCGTATTGAATCTCAGTGAAAATGGTCTCATTTGGCCCTCATCCTCTGGAAACACACACTCCAAACCCCAAAACTCTATCTCTTTCTCTGTGTCACCACCGCAAGTGGGAAACGCATTTTCATTATCATTTTCATTTCATTTCCATTATCACGTTCTCCGCACTCACTCACTCACTCACTCACTCACTCACTCACTGTCTCTCTCCTTGATCTCTCTCACGCCCACAGAACAACAACAACAACAACAAATTTGCTTCTGACTTTGTCTCTTTGATTTCTTGATTTTCTATAATTGTGGAAGAACCCCACCTCTCCTTCCCTCTTTACTTCTCTTAAAAATTCATCCGATTTTAATTATTGACCAATTTTTTTTATTAACGAATTTTAACCATCTGAATCTGCCTCTCTCACCCATTGGCTATTTTTCTTTCTTTTCTTTTTTTCCTGTTTGTTTTTTTGGTATTGTGTGCTGTCGCCAAAGGCCCAAAAGGCATCTTTTTTATTTTTTTTATTTTTTTTTCATTTTTACGAAAAAGGCATCTTCAATTTTTTCACCTGTCTCCTCTGATGACAACGGACCTGCGGTACTTAAACGATTAATTACAACAAATTTAAAACCCAATTTCTCAAATTCGTAATCCAGTTAATAAAGACCATATCGCCTATTAACTAAAAGACATATTTCAGCTTATGTTTTTGTTTTGTCTTTCTTTTAACAACAGTCATCACCGATTGTAACTGGTTTTAATCATAATCTTTTTTGTATCTGTATAAGTTAAACCTATATTAATTCAATATTTACAATCAGTGTTAAGTGGATGCTTTGTAATTTGCGCGGGGGAATCTTTACGTGTCTTAAGTCTTAACGATAACATATCACATAGGTGCATGCGATGATGGACGACCAGCTTTGATGACACTAATCAGGTTATTTAACTTATTTTATGACAAGGCATTATTATTATTACATGTTTTGTATTAACTGTCAATAATCCATGTTTTGTATTCTGATTCAATTTTGACATATGAGAAATCCAAAAAAGTACATGTACTCTGATGTACAGATGAAAACGACTTTCGTAGGTGAAGTTTTTTTGTTTTTTTTTTTATTAAACGGGATAGATCGTATCATTTTATATTTAAATATTTAACGATGGTTTAAATGAAACCAATTTTTGTAGATGGTGGTAGAACTCATTCTTTATTTATTTATTTATTTATTTTTTTTTTACTCACATAACGAATTTTCTAGAGCTTATTACAGAAACTGCCATTATTAGCAAAAAAATTTCAAAAAAAAACCAGTTGGTACAGTGCACATGTTACAGTGTTGTTACAGTGACGATTTTTTTACAATTTTACCCTTGTTGACTAAAACGAAATTTTAATCCACGGAAGCAGATGTACATATTATGTAAAGATATTTTGTCCATATGTATAAATTACATAATTTATATTTTGACCATATAGAAAATATAACTTTAAATTATAGATTTTAACCAAATTAAAAACTAAACATTAAATTAAAAATAGAGAACCCAAACATAATTTTTTAATTACCAAAATATAAATTTTTTCCGTAGACAACATAACATAGAAAGTTAAGTACATATCATACTATAGATAATTTTTTTTTTTTACAATTTTCATAACAATAACAACATACAATTAGAAAAGATGATTGTAAAAGGTTAGAATCGATTACTAAGTGTATAACAATAATAACATACAATTATAAAAGATTATTGTAAGAGGTTTGAATCGATTGTTAAGTGAATACTTGAGAACCCAAACCACCCCCAGAAAAGAAAAAATTAAAAAACAAAGTGACAAAACGAACCAAATAATACATGTGTTGTGTAAGTGAAAATCAAAAGCAAAGAGCGAAAAATTTGATTTCATTATGATTGAATAAACCAATAAAAACTATATCTTAATTTTGAAAATATGATTTTACAGTATTTATTCCGTAACAAAGTTACAAAAAAAAAATATACCCTACATCCACATAAAATAGAGAACTCAAACATATGATTTTACAGTATTTATTCCATAAGAAAGTTAAAAAATAAAAAAATATATACCCTAAACACATATGAAATAGAGAACCAAAGATGTGATTTTATAAAAGTAAACCCTAAATTATAAGTAAAAATTCAAATATAAAATTTTATTTATCCAAATATACTTGTTTCGTGGATAAAACACTAACAAATATTTGTATACGAAACAAAGTTACAAAAGAAAAATAATATACCCTACATCCACATAAAATAGAGAACCTAAACATATGATTTTACAGTATTTATTTCATAAGAAAGTTAAAAATTAAAAAATATATACCCTAAACACATATGGAATAGAGAACCCAAAGATATGATTTTATAAAACTAAACCCTAAATTATAAATAAAAAAATTCAAATATAAACACTAACAAATATTTGTATACGAAATAAGGTTACAAAAGAAAAATAATCTACTCTACATCCACATAAAATAGAGAACTCAACCATATGATTTTACAGTATTTATTCTATAAGAAAGTTAAAAATGAAAAATATATACCCTAAACACATATGGAATAGAGAACCCAAAGATGTGATTTTATAAAACTAAACCCTAAATTATAAATAAAAAATTATATATAAAATTTTAATTATCCAAATATATTTGTTTCGTGGATAAAACACTAACAAATATTTGTATAGGGACAAAATAAAACAGATTCTTAAAAAAAAAGTTTCAGCTGATCATAAAGGTAAGATAGTCATTTGCAGAGTCAAAAAGCAGTTAAACGCCACAGCAATTTGGTTATTTCCGAGAGTTGACTAAAAAATGGATTTTTTCGAATACTATTGCTACAGTAATGGTGTTTTTGATAATTATACAATTTTCTACCCGGTTGACCAACCTTATAGACCACACGTACGTTTTGGTTATATTCAGGGGCGGATCCAGAAAATATTTTTAGATAGGTCAACATTTTGAATAAAATAGAAATAAAGTACTAGATGGAGTTAAACTTATGTTTAGGATGGTCAAATGCTAGATACTTCAATCAATTTAGCCAAATGATCATACAAATACAAGCTTAAAATTTCAAATTATGTAATTTTAGGTAGTGCAGTTGACCACCCTACTTATCACATGGATCCGCCCATAGTTATATTTGGCTTTTTATTTATTTATGGAGGCATTCTTTTAATCTTAAACTATGATTTAATAATATTGGAGTTTATGGTACCAAGAATCAACGAAGCGATGGATGTTAAACACGCACAAAACATGTGATTTTAACCTCGTTTCATTTGTTATTTTACAATATAAGTGGAGTTTGACACATGTCTTTGTTTATCGCTATTATATCCGATACATTGAGTTTTTTATACAATAGTTTGTTCCAGATAATGGGGTATTGATATTTTATTATATGTTGCCTGTTGGGTAAGAACAGATCACAGTATGAATCATATTTTCCTACGTGATCCAATTTGTTACCTTACTAACCTTTTTTTTTTTTTTTACATTAGTTGAAGTTATATTAGTTGTAGATATCTTATACCAAACATCCAAAAGTCGATCAAGATACTTAAAAAACTTAATACATGGCCCAAAATAATATTTTTTTTTACGGATGACAAATCAAATCAATATATCCACGAATACTCTTTTTCTATAGTTATCCGTATAGATATCCCCACCCATGTTTTAGCATATGAATAAATTTGATTCTATCAACATCCGAAGTTATATTATAAACTGGTTAGGCGAATGACTCTCAATCTCTAGTCAATAACCAAACAGCCGATGTACTAACGATGCATAACAAATAAAAACAGAATATGAGAAAACTAGATAACTCTTCAAGAGCACATAAGACATAACTGGTTGACGTGAAAAAGAGGATCACTACGTCTGCTTAGATGTTATATGGATTAGATTATAAAGACAGTTCGTCCTAAAATAAAATCAAGGCTGTAAATGTAATATAAAACGATGCGTGAATGACCTAAATTCACGCTTTCAAGTGAAACTGAAAAATGTGTGTTTTGGTTTCTCAACCCCCGATAAAATCGTCGAGTCGATCTTCCTTGAAAATTCACCGATTCATCCCAGCCCCCAAAAACAATGATCTTCATGCTTCCAAAACCCAAATACTGTCTTAGTTTACCTTATGGATGATACTTATGGCCTTATGGGATCATATTTGGTTTTGTTTGGTAACAAATTGCGTGCGCAAAGCTATTTACAAAGGTATGATTTGGTACCGTTTTCACCGGTAACACTGATAAAGCAATAAATCATTGGAACACTATGGAAAAGAAAAAAAAAAAACATCAACCGGTTCAGAAGTTCCTCCGGTTTACTCTACTACAAATACCAAAAAACGACAACACGTGCTTGCACAAAATTAAGAACCGGGACGTGATCTCGTTGTTTAACTACTTTTTCTCTCGCCAACTACACGCCGTCTTACTTTACAGAAAACAAAGTGGCTTTTTATGAGTTTATCCAATACGCTGACGTGTAAGGGTCAAAGGAAAACCAGCCACGTTCCACCAATCATTGCTTGACACGTCTCCATCGATTTCATTTTTTCTAATGCTTACCTCATCGCATACGTCCCCTCTTTTTTTTTTTTTTTTTTTTTTTGACGTATACGTTACTACTTTTCGTCAAAGTGATAAAAAAGGAAGTCTTAAATGGCGTCGTCACTGAGATCTCTCTCACTATTATAACCCCATTATTGACACTCCTTTCTTCTCCACTCAACTCCATTTCCCTTTCTTCTACAGTACGATCTTTTCTCGAATCTCAGAAACTATGGCTCCATCTACGAAGACGGTGAGTGGGATTCACGATCACGATCGAAATCATATGTTTTTCCTCCTCGTTTCGTACGTACCGGATTTTGTAGTTTCTCTTGATAATAATTTTACTTTTTGGCGTATTTTAGGTTTTGATCCCTATTGCACATGGTACGGAGCCTCTAGAAGCGGTGGCGATGATCTCCGTGTTGCGGCGAGGTGGTGCTGACGTGACGGTGGCGTCCGTTGAGAATCAAGTTGGCGTTGATGCATGTCATGGCATCAAGATGGTCGCTGATACTCTTCTCTCTGATATTACTGACTCCATTTTCGACCTTATCGTGCTCCCCGTAAGTCTATCTGCTTTTGGTTTTACTCTGCTAATTTATTTCTTTGCGTGTAACTTGAGAATTAAGGAGATGAACAGAGTGAATGGTTCGTTTACCTCAAAACACTCAAGGAAGAACCCAAAAGTGGATCGATATATGATGAATTAAACTTTAATAATCAACTAGTACTCTTAATATAGTTTCGACAGTGATGTTGACAGTTCCTGCAAAGAAACGTTGTACGCATGATTTATTGCAACTTTTTTATACTCTGAAACGACTCCATAGATAATGATTGCTTCTGATGTTTTCTGAAATGCTTCAGAGTTGGTTTACTGATATTCATTTTGATTATATGATTTGGTTAAAGGGAGGGCTTCCCGGCGGAGAGACTCTTAAAAACTGTAAACCTTTAGAGAATATGGTGAAGAAACAAGACACTGATGGACGACTCAACGCAGCTATCTGTTGTGCTCCTGCGTTGGCTCTTGGTACTTGGGGTCTACTTGAAGGCAAAAAAGTAAGTCAGAACTGATCAGTATATATATATATATATCCAAGAACGTTTGATTTATTTGTTTTTAGTTCTGGTCTAATGTCTGGCTATTTACATGCAGGCAACGGGTTACCCTGTTTTTATGGAGAAACTTGCGGCTACTTGTGCCACTGCTGTTGAGTCAAGAGTGGAGATAGATGGACGGATAGTGACCAGTCGTGGACCAGGAACCACCATTGAATTCTCCATCACGCTTGTAGAGCAGTTGTTTGGGAAAGAGAAAGCTGATGAAGTCTCTAGTATCTTGGTATGTTTTTTTTGTCTCTGCCTCTTTTTATCAACAGCACTTCAATTCTCGAACCTGGAAATGGACAGAGATCTTAATGAGCAGCATAGTAATTATGCTATGGTGTTCAAACTTGTTTTTGTCATCTTCTCTTAGACTTTACCTGTTCTCCTTTTGACATCAGCTGGTTCGTCCTAACCCTGGTGAGGAGTTTACTTTTACTGAGCTTAACCAAACGAACTGGTCATTCGAAGATACCCCACAGGTATTTATGTTCAAAATGCTGTGTTGTAAAGCTTTTGTCTTTCTTTATCAATAATTGATTATGTGAGAGAAAGATAATGTTTTCGTTTTTCAGATTCTCGTTCCCATTGCAGAGGATTCAGAGGAAATTGAAGCTATTGCGCTTGTAGATATCTTGAGGCGGGCAAAAGCAAACGTAGTGATTGCTGCAGTTGGTAACAGTTTGGAACTTGTGGGATCTCGCAAAGCTAAGCTAGTAGCAGATGTGCTTCTTGATGAGGTTGCAGAGAAGTCGTTCGATCTGATTGTGTTGCCTGTGAGTAGTGCTAACTTTGAAAAGATGAACACTAACATAACTCCCAAAGAAAGTTTTGAGATTCATTGACAAATAACCAAAACTTCTTTGATGAACCTATAGGGTGGTCTTAACGGTGCTCCAAGATTAGCAAGCTGCGAGAAACTGGTGAATATGTTAAAGAAACAGGCAGAAGCAAACAAACCTTATGGAGGAATCTGCGCATCTCCTGTTTACGTCTTCGAGCCTAATGGTTTACTCAAGGTGCATTATCTATATCAGTACTAAAGTTGTATGTCTATATCTTAAGTCAATAAACTGAGATAAGAGATATTGCTTTTGTATAGGGGAAGAAGGCAACTACCCACCCATTGGTGAGCAACAAACTCTCGGACCAGAGTCACATTGAGCACAGAGTCGTGGTGGATGGAAATGTCATAACGAGCAGAGCTCCAGGGACTGCAATGGAGTTTTCACTTGCGATTGTAGAGAAGTTTTACGGGCGAGAGAAAGCGCTTCAGCTCGCAAAGGCGACACTTGTTTGATATTTCAAACAATGAGTTGTGTGAGATGGACTTTAATAAAAAAAAGGCTTTGCCTCTAGTTGGGTTATGAATTACTTTCTTATATGAACTTTGGCTGAGTGGGTGTGTGTTATTTATCTGTCTTTATAAAATGAATGAATAAAACGAGATTCCTTTTTCTGTAAATAGTAGATATTTTAACTTTTTCTGTAAAGAGGTACTCTACGTCTGCGGAGAGATATTTTATTTGGACCTTTTCACAAAATGAACCTTAGATCATCTCCAATGAGACTGCAAAACACTATTTTATTGTAATTTTTACACCAAAACTTCTCTAATGGAACTCTAAAAGTTACACTATTTTAGTGTAATGCTACCGTATTACACCAAATTTGGTGTGACACTGTTCACTTATTTTATTAATAAAATAATTAATTCACTAAAGAAAAAAATATTTTTAAAAATAGATATAAAATAAGAAAACATAAATATTTTTAATATGATATGTTTTTAGTGCAATATTATTATATAATAAAATATTAATCAAAACGATTAATTAACAAAATAATTATTTGTTTTAATAATAAAAATTATATAAAATATTATTTTAATATGATTTTTAGTGTTATGATTGGAGAAGACAACTCTTTTAGTGTAAAAAATAGTGTAATTTCAACACAAAAATGGTGTATAAGGTTGGAGATGTCCTTACAACAATTACAAATACGAATTTGCCCCCTATTTGAAAAAATTTTAAGTCAGCCAATGTTTCATTAAAGCCCATAAAAGGCATTCTAATACAAGTGAAAAAACATTTGCAATCCATTACAAATAAGCACAAATAAGACTCATACATAAGATATTGACACATGTACACCATGCGTCAATTGTAGAGTTGATGGAAAAGCTCCTCCACCGCTGACCGCTCGATCTATCAAATCAGTTTTAATCATCGCTATCGGCCGATGATCTGGAGAAAACAGAGAATTTGGGTTCTTTTCTGTCTTTTCATTTGTTTATGCTTTCCCGGTAAAGCCTCTGGTGCTCTGCATCACACTTAACCACCTCGTCTAAACGGAAAGGGAATACGTCCTTTGAACAGAAGCTCTGATACACCATCAATCCATTAAGGAGGCGGACTTAAATTCGAAGACATTACTATAATTCAAAGAGATTAAGATTCTTAGAAAAGGTGAAAGAACTCAGAAGAAACGCCGGAATTTGTAATTAAAAAACAGCCAGAGAAGAGAAAGAAATCATGCCCTTTGAACAGCCGATCAATTGATTCACAGATGATTCAATCAGTTTCAAGTGAATTAACTAAAGCCTCAATCGATCTATATGACGAACTAAGGTATGATCAGAAAACACAAACAAAGAAACAAAAATCGACATAAAGCCGGAATTTTTACCAACACAAAACCGAAGTTTATTCTCGACACAAAACCGAAACTATAAACAAAAGAAAACATAATTTTCTCCCTCTGCAAAGACACAGATCTCCGTCTGAAAAATAAATTAGGTGTGGAGAGAGAAAAAAATTTCTGTTTAACTGGAAATCGCTCTTTGGGGGAGAGATATTTTAATTTTTTCACTCACGATATTCAGTCTTGTAAATAAACATAAAATTTTGTCACTTTCAAAATTCTAAAAGCTTCTTAGCAAAAATGTGTCTACATTTGTAACTTTAGATAAAGTAGGGGGCAATTTGATTGCTTCTGATAAGATCAAGGTGTAATACCGTAGATTTCGTTGTAGTTTGTTTGGCTATAAAATACCGAAAATGCCCTCAAATCACTAGTGATCTACTATTAAACCCTCACAAAACCCTTGATATAATTTCTGGCTTATCTGTATTCCCATTTCCTTAGGGTTTTTATCTACGAAACCCATCGAGAGCTTTCCATGGCGACTCACACCATTTCTCGCTCCATTCTCTACCGACCTGCCAAATCTCTTTCATCTCTGTTCACACGATCCTTTGCTTCATCTGCTCCTCTAGTCAAAACCCCGGCGTCTTCTCTTTACACGTCGTCTCTGCTAAGCCGCTCCCGTCCTCTCGTCGCCGCTTTATCCTCCGCTCTCCGTGGTGGCCTTGTGTCTGTTAAAGGTCTTTCCACGCAGGCTACATCGTCTTCTCTGAACGATCCGAATCCCAACTGGTCTAACAGGCCACCAAAGGAGACGATCCTTCTCGATGGTTGCGATTTCGAGCACTGGCTTGTCGTCGTGGATCCACCTGAGGGTGATCTTACTAGAGACGAAATCATTGACAGCTACATCAAAACCCTTGCTCAGATTGTTGGCAGGTAAAACCCAAATTCCCAAAAGTCTCTTTGTGTATTCTTCTTCTAGGGATCTGTTTGTTTACTTAAATCATTTGTGAAGCTCTTATATGATATATCTTGTTTTGAATGTTTCAGTGAAGATGAAGCCAGGATGAAGATCTACTCGGTTTCAACTAGGTGCTACTTTGCTTTTGGAGCTCTTGTGTCTGAAGATCTTTCTCACAAGCTAAAAGGTAACACTTGCCTTCTTGAGTTTTAATTTTCCCCATATCTTTGTTAAAATCTGCCTTCTAATTTCTTTATTTAACTCTCCAGAGTTGCCAAAGGTGCGCTGGGTTCTTCCTGATTCTTACTTGGATGTGAGGAACAAAGATTACGGAGGTAAGGCTTAGTTTGCTTTCTGTATCACAATCCGAGAATTAAGAATGTTGCTTTACTCTCTTCCATCATTACTTACTGGTTTTGAATTGTTTATAGTCTGCTGCTAGTCTTCGCTCTGTGGACTCGTTACTTGCTCCATGCCCTTGTATATAGGGACGATTTTTTTTAATCTATTTATAGTTAATTAACATTTCTGGAAATAAATTTGGGTGCATATGTTAGAATTGATTAGTGATATTGCTTTGTTGAGAGTTTAAATCTTTCTGGTGATCCTATTAGAGAGTTAGTTTGATGTAGAATTTTTCTTTTGACTTTCAGGGGAACCTTTCATTGATGGGAAGGCTGTTCCTTATGATCCTAAGTATCATGAGGAGTGGATAAGGAACAATGCTAGAGCTAATGAAAGAAACAGACGCAATGACCGTCCTCGCAACTTTGACAGAAGCAGAAATTTTGAGAGGAGAAGAGAGAACATGGCAGGAGGCCCTCCTCCTCAACGTCCTCCCATGGGAGGCCCTCCTCCTCCGCAAATGGGTGGCTCTGCACCTCCTCCTCCTCACATGGGGCAGAACTACGGGGGACCACCACCACCCAACAACATGGGAGGGCAAAGGCCTCCACCAAACTATGGAGGACCACCACCACAAAACAACATGGGAGGACAGAGGCCACCACCAAACTATGGAGGAACACCACCCCCGAACTATGGAGGAGCACCACCACCAAACAACATGGGAGGAGCACCACCACCAAACTATGGAGGACCACCGCCATATGGAGGACCACCACCACCAAACTATGGAGGAGCACCACCACCTAACTATGGAGGAGCACCACCACAGAACAGTAACTACCAGCAGCAGAGTGGTGGAATGCAGCAGCCACAGTACCAGAACAACTATCCACCTAACCAGGATGGCGGCGGGAACCCGTACCAGGGTTAAAGTAGCTGATCCAGTCTTGGGTTTCCCCTTAAATCATGCATTCTGGACTATGTATAGATAATTTGAGGAAGGGAGAATGCTATGGCTAGACTTAAAAACTCCTTTTGTCTTGAGTGTTTATCAGTCTGGTGTTGTGTGAGAGAATAGCCTAAGTTACTGTGGCATGATGGTTAGAACTTTCTACTCTTGCGTTGATTTTTTTAGTTTATATCCTAAATCCAATCTTTAAGCATTCTCAAGTGGGTTCACTGGAGGCATTGTGTTGTGGGTTCATCTCAAGTCTTGTTAACAATTCAACTCTGTCTTTGTTTGGCTTCTTCTGGGTCTAGTTGTTCTAACTTTGTGGGTTACCTTAAAACACACCACAGGTTGATGAATATACGGAATGACAATAGATGAAACATAAAACAAAGAGATTACAAAACGTATATTGTTACTGAAAAATCCCAAACTTGATTACGACTAAATTGTTGATACGAGAAATTGATTTACATTGATAAAGACGAGACGATTAATGATCAAATATGTAGATGTTGCAAGAGAGACACTAATTGCTTTCTAGCTTTCTTTGCTTTGGCCTTAGCTTGCTTTGCTTTACTTTACGTTTAGCCGTCCAAGATTTGACCATCATCTTCTTCAAAAGCTGCGGTTGACCTCTCACAAAATCATCATGTCCAAATTCCCCTTTAACTCTTTTAAAGCCATAATAGTGAAGGTGGGAGACAAACTGTGAGATATTACTTCCAAACTCTATAGACTTGCGCAAAATCCCAGATTCCAGATTGTTGGTTTTGCTCCAAGAGATAATTGGATCCAATGAAGGATCATCCACAATCAGATAAATCCTGATGTAGAATGGAGGCAATCCTCTTGGAAAACTGTCATGAACCACTCTCCTTGAACACTTGAAATCAGAAATCCCCAATTACAGTAATATTGGAGAAACGAAGAAGACAAACTTTGCGACCATCTTTAAACTTGAGCTAGAGGGGAGAGTGCAGTATTTATAGATGAGCGATAAAACCAATTGACTTATTTACCTTTTTCTCTTTTGTTTCCTTATTCTAACTAGATTATGGAGAGATATGGGCCTGTTATTGGGCTTTTATTTATTGGTATTATCATCCTTCGCCAAAAATTAACAAGACTATTTAGCATGGATCGAATCGAAGTTGTGAAGCAACTTGTTCAACAATAAAACCGAAGCTTAAAACCACAAAAGAAACCTGAAATTGTTATATCATCATCACCACAAGTCACAACACAAACGAAAAACATAAAAACACTCAAAGCTCGATTCTCAGATATATTTCTGTGTTGCTCTCCAGAATCCGTGAAATTCCCACCCAAAAATGTTGAGATCTCTGCTGGTTCGATCCACTTCTCCAGGGAAGCACCACAGAGGATTCGCGTCCGAATCGCAAAGTGGTCATCCTCGGTGCAGCCTCTTTCTCTCCTCATGAAGCTTAGCCCACTCGTCTCTCTTTGATATCGCCAACACTCCCGGCGTTGCTGCTGACGTCGGCCACATCAACACCCGATCTCAGGTCCATGGATTAATTTCTACCAATGGTTTAATATTCGATGATGGATATCGTCCCCATTTTGTCATTGGTTAAGTATTTGCTGACAGGTTAGTGGATACATGGGTGATGATAATTTGGAGAAAGCTCTTCAAGGAGCTGACCTCGTTATCATTCCAGCTGGTGTTCCGAGGAAGCCAGGCATGACTCGTGATGATCTTTTCAACATTAATGCTGGAATTGTCAAGAACCTTAGCATCGCCCATTGCCAAGTACTCCCCACATGTATATATATATTTCTCTCATCTCTCTCTCTGTGTTTTTGTTACCTGTTTGTTTCACATTCACTAAAAATTTGATAATTTCTTGAATCAGGCACTTGTTAACATGATCAGCAACCCTGTGAACTCTACTGTTCCGATTGCAGCTGAGGTTTTTAACAAGGCTTGGTACTTACGATGAGAAGAAACTGTTCGGTGTTACCACTCTTGACGTTGTTAGGGCCAAGACTTTCTTTGCTGCCAAAGCAAATCTCCCTGTTGCAGGTTCCTCTTATTTCTCTTTTCCTAATACTTACTACTTTGTTATATCTGCTGTTAAACAATATCTAAATGTTATTGATTCTAATGTATACACTCGAATGGTTGCATATGCAGAGGTTAGTGTTCCAGTTGTTGGTGGTCATGCTGGCATTACCATTCTTCCTCTCTTTTCTCAGGTTACCTATCACCTTTTTAATCTTCCTTAATGCTCTCTGGCTATTGCTAATTATCATTTTTTCTCGTCCTCAAACAAGTGTTTTGTTTGATAATATGTAGGCTAGTCCTCAAGCCAACTTGTCGGATGATTTGATCAAGGCCCTCACAAAGCGTACCCAGGACGGAGGGACATAAGTCGTGGAGGCAAAAGCTGGCAAGGGTTCAGCTACATTGTCAATGGCGTAAGTTCTAAATTGTCACTTTTTTGTTTCTGCAAAAGATATTTTTATTACACAATGTCCTTTTTGGTCATGTGTTTTGTTTTTTTTTTCTCTTATGAAACTCTATTTCTGTGGAAGCTATGCGGCAGCACTCTTTGCTGATGCATGCTTGAAGGGACTCAACGGTACGTTCCAGATGTGGTGGAATGCTCATTCGTCCAATCTACCATCACCGATCTTCCTTTCTTCGCCTCAAAGGTAACTACTATTAACCATCTAATCAGAGTCACCAGATTATATAAATCAAGATGATATATCAATTAACCAGCTTGTCTCTGTTTGATATGGCAGGTAAGACTGGGTAAGAACGGTGTGGAGGAAGTGCTAGATCTTGGCCCACTCTCAGACTTTGAAAACCAAGGCTTAGAAGCCCTCAAGCCAGAACTTAAATCCTCTATCGACAAGGGAGTCAAATTTGCCAACCAATGAGTTTTTTTTTTTGCTTCTTTAAATTGTTGATTTTGGACTAAACTTTACGTTATTAATGTTTGTGTTACTTGCCGGCTTTCCAATTTTTCCGGTAGAGTGGTCTTCTTCCTCTGCAGACTATAAAATCCCATTAATAATTAATTCCCCATATCTGCCATTGAGAGCATAGGGGACACTGTCATAATAAAAAGTCTACTGTTGCTATGTAAGCTATGATTTCTTCTTTTTGTAAATGAAATGTTCGCTCTTATTCTTCTTTTAAAACAAAAAATCGCGGTTTATTAATAATATATATATATATATATATATAGTTACTATAAGTTGTACTGTATTTATCTACCTTGCAGTATATTTATATTTACAGACAGATGAAAGTGTACTTGTTGATATTGGTGTTGGATCACGAGCCTTTCTGTCTTTATGATTTTAATTTTTCTTACTTTGATGAATGAATTGATGTGAAAAGAAGTGCGAGAGTGAAAGGACATATCATGTCCCTTCTCAATGTCTCACCTTTTCCTTTTTTTGTTTGTTCGTTCTCGTTTGTTAACAAAATAGTAAATGATTTATGTTGAAATAAATTACTTAGTAGATAAATTTGAGTAAAAATCATATTTATTTTTAGTCTTTTTTATTTTCCTCAGTAACGATCTATTTCTTAGTGTGTATTCTTTTTTTTTTTACGCCCTGTTATACAGTGTGTTATAACATGGTCTCTAGAATTATCTAATAGTCCTTTGAAGTAATAATATTGAGGGATAAACACAACAACAACAACAACAACAACAACAACAACAACAACAACAACAAAAGTATGAGTAGTAAATAAAATAGAGACCCTTCGAAAATGACAAATAATATCGAACAAAACAAAATAATTTTGATAGCGAATGGACAGAAGGGTGTTAAATTATTCATTAAAATAAATAATTTAAATAAAATTTATGTTTTTGAGAATAAAGGAAACAAAGAGACAACTGATTTTATAGAAACTGATCCGAATGGTACTATCGATATAACATACGACAAAAAACACGAATTTGCCAGTAAATGGTAAATTAGTTGAGAATTAAAGGGCAAAGTAGGTGAAGTGTTAATTCTAAGTGGAGCCATTTGTCATGTGTCGCCACGTCATCATGAGAAGTCATGTCCTACGTGCCAATCTGACGTACGTGTCTTTTCCCTTTTTTGTTTTTCTTTTCTTTTTAAAACTCCGATGAGTTGTTTTGCGTTATTTGCATGTTCAATCCTTATATTGTTAAAACAAATCAAATTAGGTTTCTTCTTTAAATTTATTTGATTTGAACCATAATTCACCCTAAAAGCAACCGAATAATGTAAAGATATTTCTGAGTATTCACCAACCAACGAATGGGTAATTCGGTCGATAGTGGAGAACTGATTGGGAACATGGGAAAACATAGATTACATGTTTGAGATTTGTACGTTTATTATTAAAAAAAAAAAAAGATTTGTACGTTTATATAGCTGTTTAAATATTTGCAATTTTTGTGTAACATTTTTTATCTCGCAAAAATGGTATTCACAAATCTCCAATACCTTGTTCGTATCTAATCTTTGACCAAACAAATAATAATATACTCGTATATGATTTATTTTACTTATATTGACCATTCTTGAAACATGATTCCAACTTGCATGTTTTCATTAATATTATATTACCCAAGAGTGAATGATCACATACCAGTCATTGATATCCGCAACGCATTGTGTGTCCATATGTTACTTTAAACAATCGCTTATTCGGTTTAAAAAAAAACAAAAAAACGCTTATTCGGTTTAATAATATCGTTTGACATTTGAAATAATAATCGCATTTCTTTGTTTTTAGAGCATCGGCTGCATCATTCTTAAAGCAAACTATAGAGTTTATATTTCGTACATGCATTTTCAGTCTATATATGAACATACGTTATAAAATTCACATCTCGTAGTTATCGTCTGCACTTCGATTCCATTACGGATCTCTTTTCCTAAAAGAAATTAACGGATTTTTGCTTATATATATGCGCCGAGAAAACGATTAAGAATTTACATTAAAAAACCGCCGAAACCTCCACTGTGTCTTTTAACCGCAACCCTCTTTCATTTAACGAGAATTTCAAACTGGAGTCAGACATGAATTGACTTTTTTACCACGGTCATTATAGTCAACAGTTTCTACTATACTATATATTTATTGAGATATACATAATTATTTACACTACTTCCTTTGATTTGGAATGTAAAATCTCAAGTATCAATTGATCGTAGACGTCTTTGGAATTGGAATATCTAACTACAGTACTTACTTCCTAAAGCCTTCGAAGTTCGAACACACAACAGTGTAATATACCAAGTGCAGGCAAGGGATCGATTAATTTATTAGTAAACAACATTCAAACTATATCATAAATCTTTAGTCATAACATCAACAGTTATTACGAAACAAATAGTTATTTTTATTTTTTAAAATTTATGATCCATACATACTACTTGCCTAGTTGGCCGGCCGTATGCCGGAAAAGATATATGATGAGCCGTATATATTATATATATATATATATATATACTGCTGTCAAATACTATCATACTAACGTTATTAATTAATGGTTTTGTTTAATAACTATTGCTTTGTTGTGCTTAATTATTGCATTTCACATAATTTTCATAATCAGAATTTAATCTCTCGTAATCATGCTATTTTTGTTCTGTTGCGAATCGTGACCGTATTTTCAAGTGGAAGCTCCTTTGATTTAATTAATTAATAATTTAATATGCAACCGTGGGATGACATATATTCTCCCTTTCTCTATAATGTCACATATATGCACTGTTTAACGATATTAATTTGTTTTCTTTGATCAATTATTTTATGTATTCGTATTAGGTTTGTCAGTTGACCCTATTTCTATAGTGCTAATACGTCACTTTCTTATTTATTATTCCATTAAAGTAGGTATGTTTGATCGTAATTATTTGTATATATGGACGGAATAGTTAAAACCAGCAAACAAAGCTATATAATACTATATTTTTCCCAACTAAAAGATAGTATAGTTTAATGTAATGATATGATGTGTTGCGTCAACTTTTTATTTTTGCTTTGAAGAATAATCCTATTGAAAACTATTTTAAGCTTACCGTACGTGTGTTCGAATTTAATATGTTATAAATTGTGTGAACAATGATGTGGGTTTGTTGTTGTTGTATTCATTCGTTTTTAACCAATTTGGAGATATTTTGTGCTACACATATTCTAACCACAATATATTCTATATACGAAATAGTTATGCGAGTTGTAGTCAAATTGTTGGGATTCAAGAAGCATTATCGAGTCCCACCAATTATTTTTTGAACGTGTGAAATTATTTTTTATACGTACTCTCCTTTATTAGTTTATAATATATTTAGATATCTTATTCTTTTATTTCGACATATACCTTTTTATATATATGAATATGAATATGAATTTGGGTTATTATATGCACGAGACAGTTAAGGCAATTAGGAAAGAAGTATTGGATATTAGAACACAAAACCGAGGATCTCATTTGTTGATTTATCCATTTTAAGTGAAGCAATACGATTTTACAAGGCGAGATTTGGAAAAAAATTATGATAAAATTGGTATAAGAAAACAAACATATTCTAAGGGTATATAGAGTAGAATGAGGAGCCTTAATTTGTGTTGTTTATATTAGATTCTTCTTTTATCGAGTTCGATTTTCCGAATAAAATCCACTTTAGTTAACTATTGAGATTCTTACAAACAAAAAAGGTGGAGAAGTGGAGCATCAACAACCTTTTATGAATTTCGATAGTATGGGTCAACCCTTAAAAGAAACCAGAGAAGCTCAAAAGGTTGAATTGAACCTTGACCCAGCCAACGCCATAGGTTTTAGGGTATTTATTCACTTATTGAATTTGTTAACCCCTAAATAAAGTAGTTCCTTCTGGTAATTTCAGCTCTATAATAACTATGCAATTATGAGACGGCTTGATGATATATTTTGCTCTTTTTTTTTTTTTTATTCTTTTTTTTGTTACACAGATAGTGTATATAGTATAGCTGTCGTTATAATTTGGATTTAAATGCAGTAATTTGCATGTATGAATTACATATTACAAATGAATGATACTCCTTACTTTTTAAAATATAAAACGTTTTATTCTAAAATATGCATATTAAAAATTTACTTTTACTTTTTTAAAAATATTATTTAATATATAAATAATAATTATTAAGCCAATTATAAAGAAAATGGTAAATTGTTATTGACCACACAATATTCAATAAAGCAAAATGTTACATAAAAATATGAAAATATTTTATATTTTGAAACATAATAAAATTAGTAAAACATTTTATATAATAAAACGAAAGGAGTATGACTTATAGTATTTTAGATACATATTTTTTTTTTTTTTAATCATCATATTTATTATATGACATGTGTTTGATTATGTGGACATGTCCACGAAAAGAATACCTAATCGTATATTAATATATGTATAAGTATATGTTACTGTATTTATATATTTTCCGATGAACGACTTACAAAATCTGACCAAACATAATAGTACAGACATATTTACTGTCAAAAACTTAAAGAAGTCAGATGTATTTACAAAAAAAAAAAGAAAAGAAAAATAAAATTAGGGAGTAATAAGCTTTGATAAAAAAAGAAAAGAAAAAAAGAAGAAGAATTGAATGTGGGAAGCGATGAGATGAGAGAGAGAGAGATGTTTTAATGACAGCAAACACTGTCATCTTACCAGTTGCGTCATCATCATCAACCCAACACTCTCCTCCTTCCTTTGTCTCTTTTACTTTTACCTCTTCTTCTCTTTAAATTTTCCCCAGAGAAATATATATCGATAATAAAGAAAGAAAATAAAAAAAAGAGAGCTTTCTCTGGGTTTTTCTTGATTGGTCAATTGCAACATCTCCCTTTCTCTCTCTCTCTCTCTCTCTCCCTTGTTTTGCTTCTATTGCTTCATCTCTTTGGTCTCCTTCTTCCGTTTTCTAGTTAACTTACAAAGAAGAACCATATTTGATAAATTTTAGCCTG
Source organism: Barbarea vulgaris (assembly GCA_963667165.1). NCBI lineage: Eukaryota > Viridiplantae > Streptophyta > Magnoliopsida > Brassicales > Brassicaceae > Barbarea > Barbarea vulgaris. The sequence goes on from OY763893.1 coordinate 5,529,888, forward strand.
AGCAAGTGAGATTTTCAGATATGGGTTAGTCTCTACAATTTTGATAAGAAACCTCTTATTCTTTTTCATCTTCTTCTATTCTTCTTCTTCTTCTTCTTCTGTTTTTTAGGGTTAGGGTTTTGAGGTGAGGAGACAAGTATGAGAGAGTTACATCCATTTTGAGTGACTCTGGATTCCCCACCGTCTAACGACCGTCATCGCCGCCGCCGCCTCAACGAAGACTCTGAGCTTCCTCAATATGCTCAACCAATGTCTGACGAATTCCTCCACCCGCCACCGCCTTCCTCTTCTATGAGGCACCGTTCTACGTCTGAGGCGGCGGACACGGCTAACGGCGGTTGCGGCGAGATCGTGGAGGTGCAAGGTGGTCACATTGTTCGGTCGACGGGAAGAAAAGATCGGCACAGCAAAGTCTGCACGGCGAAAGGTCCACGTGACCGGCGCGTGAGGCTCTCAGCTCACACGGCGATTCAGTTTTACGATGTTCAAGATAGGCTTGGCTTCGACCGACCTAGCAAAGCCGTTGATTGGCTTATCAAAAAGGCTAAGACTTCCATTGACGAGCTCGCTCAGCTTCCTCCTTGGAATCCCGCCGATGCTATTCGCCACGCCGCTGCTAACGCTAAACCCAGAAGAACCGCCAAACCTCTTGTCTCACCTTCTCCGCCTCCGCAACAGCAACATCAACAGCTTCAGTTCGGTGGATTCGACGGAGGAGGAGGAGCAGAGCATCCGAGTAACAACGATAACGACTCCAGTTTTCTTCCGCCGTCGATGGATTCAGATTCGATAGCTGACACTATTAAGTCGTTTTTTCCGGTGGTTGGCTCTTCCGCGGAAGCTCCTCCGAATCATCAGCTTATGCACAACTATCATCATCATCATCATCAGCATCCACCGGATTTGCTTTCTCGAACTAATAGCCAAAACCAAGATCTCCGTCTCTCGCTGCATTCGTTCCCGGATGGTCCACCGTCGCTTCTCCACCACCACCACCACACCTCCGCTTCCACCTCCGAGCCTGTTCTGTTCTACGGCCAGAGCAATCCCTTAGGGTTTGACACATCGAATTCGGTGGGTTGGGAGCAGCAGTCGTCGGAATTCGGAAGGATTCAGAGACTGGTGGCTTGGAACAACGGCGGAGCAACCGATACAGGAAACGGAGGAGGGTTTATGTTTGCTCCTCCTCCTCCTTCAACGACGTCGTTTCAGCCAGTTCTCGGCCAAAGCCAACAGCTTTATTCTCAGAGGGGTCCCCTTCAGTCCAGTTACACGCCTATGATCCGTGCTTGGTTTGATCCTCACCATCATCAATCCATCTCCACCGACGATCTCAACCACCACCACCATATTCCTCCGCCGGTTCACCAATCAGCAATCCCCGGTATTGGATTCGCCTCAGGTGAATTCTCTTCCGGTTTTCGCATACCAGCACGGTTTCAGGGCCAAGAAGAGGAGCAGCATGACGGTTTCACCAACAAACCGTCCTCTGCTTCCTCTATTTCTCGCCATTGACGCATCGATACTAATCCTCTCATTCCAGGTTTATCCCATATTCTCTGTCCTTTTAACATCAAATTTCACAACTTTCCACTTCTTCTTCTTCATTCAACTCATAAACCATTTTGCAGGGCTTGCCAAGTTCTCATTTCACATTGAAGCTTGGCTTATAAACTGTTCGGGACAGGGAAGGTTTGCTCGGTTTGTGTATTCAATGGCCTGAAAAAAAGAAACGCAAGGAAAGGATAAAAGAGAAGAAGAAGAAGAAGAAGAAGATATGTGGCCCATAATTTGAGGTTCTTCTTCTCTTTTCTACCAATATCCTGACTTTGCCAATTGTAATTTTCATCTTTTCACCAGTTTAGACCAAAGTTATGTAGCTCAATTATGGTAGATTTCAAGGTTGCTTCTTGTTGTGTTATGTTGTGTTGTGTTTGTATCATCATCCTCTTGTTACTGCAATACCCAGATACTTGAGAAATTTGCAGTTCCCTGTTCTTGTTGTGTGTAAACTCCATGAATGCTCTAATAAAGTTTTAAACTTTGTCTTTATGTTCATATGGGCTTTACTCAGTTAAGAAACTGTAAAAAAGAAACCTTAACCCCCTCCCTAGATAGGTAAATAATGCTCTATTCAAGTAAGATCCTTTGTTGCTAAACAACATGAGCATGGGTTAATTCCTATATCTCACTTAATCCGTTGGCCCCAAAAGATATAAGTTGGTCATTTTCCAATGAACAGTAAGTTTTGAATTCTTTCTTCTTCTGGAACATCAGGGGGATTTAGCCAGTTCCCTTAAATTACAAGTGAAACTTTCCTCACAAGAGTAAAAGGAGGATAGGTTTTTTTATGTCTGATGTCAATAATTGTTCTCTCTCACCTACTTTAATGGTAGGAGAAGATCCACCAAACTTGAATGTGATGTTGTCTTTGATGAGTAAAAGAATGGGGACATGAGATAGGTATAGAGAGCCACCCATGTTGGTCTAAATGAAGGAACTTGATCAAAACTAGTCCATCTTCTTTAGACTATAATATTGGTTTGTAAGTTAGCTAAAAATTTGGGGTTAATGTATGATTTTCAGATGTTTATTTACCCTTCATTCAGCAGAGAATTAACTATTTAGAATATTTTGAATTTACCCTTTTTAAGAAAAAAACAACACCTCAACATGTGATGTAATTAAAACATCACCAACCACACCAAATGAGATTCTGAGAAGGTGTTGAGATATCATAAAGTAGGAATCTTCATTTAAGGTCTCATGACTCCAAAATTCATATCCAATCTTTACCATGTATTCCGTCTTTTCGCTTGTCAACCCCATCAATACTTTGTTCTATAAGACAGTTAAAATAGTACATGTTATTATATGACCAAGTAAAACGTTTTCTCACTAAACCTCAAAATATCTTATGGGTTGAGAGGGACTGTGAAGAAGAAGATGGAACCAAAATTTTAAAAGAGCTGTCGCTTTAAGTATGGTCCCCTCTGTCTTTTTTCTCTCACTCTTGTAAGATCTCAATGCCTTTTTTCAAAAGATCTAGTTAGAAAAAAAAGTCACAGCCTTTTAGCCTCTTCACAAGTCCATAAATTTGCATGAATAAAGAATTTGAAAGGAGCAAATATTTCAAAAAGAAACACATATTAAGAGGTGATCATTTTTCTTCTGAGGGAAGAGAAGACTATGTATGACCGACTCCTAAAGTTTAATCAATTTAGATCATAGGATTTGTGTCATCCATGCATAAATGTGCCTCAAAAACAAAACCAAAGCTTGAAACAATTATAAACACATTTCAAAACATGTGCAATCACATTAATCTCTTTGATATGAAGTAACAAATCGTCTATTGTAGACAACATATGAACATACATTGGAAAGTTTGTGGTAAAGAAAGTTCAATTGGATAACAAATCAAAGAATGGTCTTTGTGAAAAGAAACTCCCAAAAAAAAAATATATATCAATCTATGAAACCGGTTCTTCTGAAAACAGCATTCCTTACCTGCCGGAGATCTCTCCCTTTAAGAGTCCTTCCTGCTCCTTCAAGCACCGAGCAAGATAACAACGAAGACTGAGCCAAAGACCGAGCTACAATCTCGTGTGGCGGAAGCATTTCACCTTCTTCTTCTCCCTCCTCATCATCATCCACAACATCAGTCAGCTTAAACTCCTTCTTATGGCGATTCATCATCGTCGAAGATACTAACGGCACTTGAACCGGAGCTGATTGAGGATACTTCCCTCCACCTATATAAGAAGCTGCAAATGGAAGCCTCTCTTGAGGAGGTTTAGGAGCGGTTGGGATAGCTCGAGACGAAGACGAAGAAGCAGCTGATACACCACCACCTGAAGAAGACGTTGAAGAAGCTGTGGAGGAGACGGAAGTGGAGAGCGCAGCTGCAGGCTTGTGGTGAAAGACGTGGTTTAAGTAACTGTTTCCAGAAGGTTCAGGAAGAGCTGCGAGGATACCAGAAGCTTCAACGTTTTTCAAACCGCTTTTGCTTCTCTGAAGCTGACGAGTTGGTGGATGTTGCGGCGCCGGAGAGGATGATGGAGAATGACGAGGCGCGTGAGATATATCGATTGCGAAGATGTCATCTTCATTCAGCTCACCGTCTGCTGAAGCAGAGCCTGTGGCTAACGACGGTGAGGGTATAACGATTCGTGGACTCTTGTTCATTTTTGTTTAACTCTTGAGATCTGCGAATCAAACGAATTAGGATTGATTTTGATAAAGATTTAAGTTTTTAACGACCTGAAATTAAAAGTCTAGACTTGGATCCATATAATTTTTTTTTTGTTTTTTCTGGGTAAATAAGAAACAAGGGTCGTTTTCAATTACAAATCTTGTAAGAGATTTACTGAAAGAATCATAAATTTGGGAACTTTCACAATAAATTTTAAAGACCTTTTATTTCACGTGAATTAGGTTAATTATCCAGAAATCTCGAATCGAAAGAAATTGCAGCAAGCTCCAAGGTCGATCCATTGAAAATAAGATGAATATAAGCAATAACTAAGGAGGAGATCAAGAATCAGAAAAAAAAGGGATCAAAATTACCTCAACTCGTAAAAAACAAAACAGCAGCTAATCAGATGCACGAGAACCAGCTAGCGATCTAAAAAATGTTCAGCGACAGAGAGAGAGAGAGACAAAGAACAACAAAAACAAGGAGACCTGAATGACATTTCTAGAATTTGGTATAAGCAGAAGACGTCGTCGTTTCATAGTGATGAAGCCCAACACCATAGGCCCAAAACATAAATAACGGTGACAGTTAATGAATGAACGAACTGGTACAAGACTTTGTGTACAAAATAGAAACCACCCATTGTTATAGAAAACAAACCATTAAGAAGAAACCAAACCAGATTCAAACGTAAATTCTCTTTTTTTTTGGGTTGGGTTGATTACTTAATCAAAGATCATCCGGAACCAAGCCTTTTGGAATTTGCAACTTCCTTGGCGTTTGTCAAACCCGGTTTTGTAGAGGTCTCTGTGATCACATTGAGTGATAATTTTTCCGGTTTTCTAGCTGGTTTGATCGGTTTACTGACTTGGCATTGAGCCCTAATCTCCCAAGGTCGAGCCGCAATCCACCGTTCTTTCCAACTCCATCCCCAGCTTTCTTTGCCTAGGTTAAACGAAGCATGACCTAGATACTGTGTAGCATTAGCCCTCCACTACAAATACAAAAGCCAGAAAGTTACTTGAGACACAAGTTATCTGAAATAAAAAACCAACCCATGTAAGTTAAGTCTCAGTTTCATTGACCTGATGAGAGAAAGCGTAAGCCATTGCTCGTTCACGTTTCACCGTAGCTTCTTCTCTCTGTTGTATCTTTGCGAGAATCTCCTCCATTGTTTCAGACCCTCCACACCATTCAACTTCTAGCTCCTGAAGCTTGATCTCGAGCTTCAACCTATTCTCCAATCTTTTTTGCTGGAGTCTACCTTGTGTCACCATATACAAACGTCGTGCTCTGATCTCACTTTGTATAGCGCACCACGAATGCATCACATTAAGTGCAGTCGAAGTTTGGTTCCTCACTATATGGCCTTGGACCAGCGAGTTAAATCTCCTTGCGCTCTTCAAGCTGCATAGTATTTTTCTAGCCTGCAGAAGATTTGTAACAACTTTTAAAATTGGAGCGGTAAAGTCAGTTTCAATATTCTGGAAAATGACTAACCTTGAATGCTCGAAAAGCCTTTTGAATGCGAATAACAGCGACTTCTGCGGTAAGTGTGGTGGATTCTGAGCTTGATTTAATCGGTTTGATACGGTTTAATGTTTCGGAATGTACCTATATAGAACACAACACCTTTGAAGTCATTACGACAAGAAAGAAAAGAGAAAGAAACAGAGTTTTTTTTTTTACTAACGTTAACGTTGCCTTGATTTGATTTGTTCTTGTTTGTTCCTTTAAGACAGATTATAGAGCGTAGCAACCATCCAGATCCCATAACAGAATATTATCAGTGAGATTCAGAAGAGCGTTGGAAAAGATTAGTATCACAAATTAATCTGGCGTGAAGATTTAACCAGATTATGTGAAAGAGATATGAGATTATAATGTGTTCTTTGTTTAAAGGCACAATAAGGTTTATGTTGAGTGGTTTTTAAGTAAATTGGAGAGAGGAGAAGATAGAGTTGAAGCTTCGCTCTCTCTGTGGTGGATAAATCCATCTTGGTGATTGACATTTCAACCAATGGTGAAGGTGGTGTTTGATCTTTTCTTCAAATACAAGCTGGGGCTGTTTCTAATTGCTCTTATTTGTTTAGGCCAAGATTGTGAAAACTGATCAAAATGCAGGACGAAATTTGGCAGAAAAAAAGATTGTTTAATTAGTTTGTGTTGAATTTGTTGAAGCTGTCAAAATGAAAGGGTGGAGGATAAAATAAAAATTAATTACTCATGCGCAGTTGGTCCCGGCGGGGCTCGAACCCGCGACCTTCGGCTCATAAGACCAACGCTCTAACCAACTGAGCTACGGGACCTACTTGTGAGTGCTATTCCATAATATTATTTATCTCATTAGTGGTTTCTTCTTCATTTCTAACCCCTATGCATGTTAATATGTATATTGTTTTTTTGTGACAGCCTTGAACTTGTATTTAAGATTCAACTTGTATATTCTTTTTTTGTGACAGCCTTAAACTTGTATTTAAGATTCAACTTATTTAAATTCATCCCATTTAAACCTACAAAATAATATTAATCTATTTAAACTCATTTATGTTATTTTTTAGTAAATGAATTTGTTTAAAATCACGTTTTTTTAGAACCGCGTAATATTATTTTTTCGTCAAAATTATTGAATAACACTCTCCCGGGCAAAATTTCGGAATTTTACTTTTTCGTCAAAATTATTGAATGACACTTTCCCGGGCGAAATTATGTTTTCCGCCAAACCACCAACCGCGTTTTCCCGCCAAAATGGTGTGTTTTGGTATTTTCCCATAATGTTAGTAATGTCATTACTGTTTTCTATTTGGGAACCAATTGACTTGTAGAAATGATTGGCAGTGAAGCTTTCATGGTCTCTATATCTCCTTGAAGATGTGATATCAGACTCTGAAAAATTACTAAATAATTTACAATACTTACGAAAGAAAATGAAATCCAGAAAAACTTAGTTTCTTGAATTTCTGAGCAGAGACTGTTTCGTTTCAGAATCTCTGTTTAACGAACTCGTTAAATGAGACTTCTCTGTTCACTCTATCAAGTCTCCTCCTTTCACCAATATTCCATAAGAAGATAAACCCTGTTTTGATCTATCAAGAAGATGAAGTACAGAGAGACTTCATCAGACGAATCCGAGGAGACGAGCGATAATGAATCTGATTACGAGGTTAGTGAAAGCAGCGACGACGATGGCAGTTGGGAAAACATGGCGATAACTACCAGAACAAGTGCTAAATCAGTGATGATTTCGATACCAGAAGCCACAAAGATGAGGCCAAGAAACGCGGGGATTAGCATACGAGAGCCGATACCAGAGGCCACAAAGATGAAGCCAAGAAACTCCGGGATTAGCATACGAGAGCCCATTGAGTCACCAATTCCCGTTGGCTCTCCTTGGCAGAAGCGTCGGAAAAGAGAGACCACTGGTCGTCGTCCGGCTGAAAGATTCAAAAATCTGATCGTTGGGTCATCATCATCAGCGGGAGTCAATGGCGGAAACAAAACCACTTCTTTTGAGTCTGGAATCAATCCATCGTCTGCGAGGCTTCAAGGTTACATCTTCGGATCATCATCGTCAGGTTCAAACATGGAAAGGCCATGGAGTGTCTCTGCTTCCGGTCCAATACCATCAAGTTCAAGTGTTGAAGCTCAAGCCAACATTAGAAGACAATTGACTTCTTCTTCTTCTTCATTGGTACAATAAGATCCAATATCGTATTTTATACTGTGGTTTGCGTTTTTTTCTTTTTTATTTTTTCTTTTTAGTATTATATATATATAGTCTGCATGGTTTAGACCAAATATATATATATGATTTGAGACAGCAGCCTCCATTAATGTTGCAGCATGTGAGATGTATGGATCTTAACCAGCCGGCTACTGAAGATGACAATGGAAAACAAGTTGAAGAAGAAGAAGAAGAGAAAGGTTTGGATCTTAACCAGCCGGCAAATGAAGAAGATGATGAAAAAATGGTTGTAAAAGAAGATGGACGTTTGGATCTTAACCAGCCTGCTAAAGAAGATGAAGAAGATGGTGATGTAAACAAAAATGAAGGTTTGGATCTTAACCAGCCAGCTCGGGATGAATGATGAACCAATGTATGATGAAATTTCTATCACCAGTAACATTAGATGGTAGAAACAGAGGATTATTATTAATAAATAATGACTAATGTAATAAAAGATTGGAAATAATGTAGTAATGGTGATTCATACTTTTACTCAGATTTCAAACTTGTCACTGTTGTCTTATTGTGTTGTGCCACAGAGAATCAAAACGAAGAATTTGATGATGGTGAGAGGCAGAAGCTACTTAAGATAATATATTAATAATAAAAAGGACATTTTAAAAATATCCGACCCGATGATAATCGGATGTAGATCCGACCCCGAGCAGATCTTTGGCAAATTTCATCCATTTGCGTCTCTCTCTCTTTCAAAGGCTCAAAATTTGAATCGCTCTCTCTATCTCCTCTTCTCGTAGAGCTTCCTTCTCTGATCGAAGAAACCTTCATAATGGCGGCATATAGAGCTGACGATGATTACGATTTCCTGTACAAGGTGGTACTTATTGGTGATTCCGGTGTCGGTAAATCTAACCTGCTTTCTCGTTTCACGCGCAATGAGTTCAGCCTCGAGTCTAAATCCACGATCGGTGTCGAATTCGCCACCCGAAGCATTCATGTCGATGAAAAAATCGTCAAGGCTCAGATTTGGGACACCGCTGGTCAAGAGAGGTATCTTTATTTCTATTACAAAATTTTCCCAAATTATTAAATCAATTCTCTTCGTCCAAAATCCGAGTTTTTGATTCATGATGTTACCCTTATTGACATTTTTGTTAACATTTTTTAAAATTACACGTTCATGAATCTTAGGAAATCAATTGATCCCTGTTGAGAGCCTTTGAAAAGTTTGAACCTTAAAAGTATTGATTTTTTCTTTGGTATTGGAACTAGATACCGAGCAATCACAAGTGCATACTATAGAGGAGCTGTAGGAGCTTTGCTTGTGTATGATGTTACACGACATGTTACATTTGAGAACGTTGAAAGATGGTTGAAGGAGCTTAGAGACCACACTGACGCCAACATTGTTATCATGCTTGTTGGGAACAAGGCTGATCTACGTCACTTAAGAGCTGTTTCAACCGAAGATGCCAAATCCTTTGCAGAGAGGGAGAACACTTTCTTCATGGAGACCTCTGCACTCGAAGCATTGAACGTCGAGGATGCTTTCACTCAAGTGCTTTCTCAAATATACCGTGTCGCTAGCAAGAAAGCTTTGGATATAGGAGATGATTCCACTACTATTCCTAAAGGACAGAGTATTAATGTCGGCTCTAAGGATGATGTTTCTGAGGTCAAGAAGGTCGGTTGCTGCTCAAGTTGATCATCTTAGCCATTTTGTCTAGGAAAACTATATATAGTTTGGTTATCTGTGCAAAGATATGCAGATGATTCTCCCTTGTGTTTTCCTTTGGTTGCTTCTTTTTCCTTCTTTTGGTGTAAGTTTCTCAGATCCTTATAATGTTTAACATATCTTTATACAATCATATTCTACAATCTATGAACAAAGAAAGATGCTTTAGATGAACAAGGCAAACGAAACTTGAAGGGAGTAACCAAATGTACAAAGAACCAAAGAAGCCTATACAGTTTTCAACTTTTCATAGTCACTAAGCCAATCTCAGCTTTTGACTGTCACACCAAATTATGTGCACAAAAGTACAAATTTACAGTATTTGGGGCTGAAACTTACCCTGACTATGTTTCTCTTATAAAGTCAATAGATTAAAAAAAAAAAAAGCACCTCGCGAAAAAACCATCTGCAGTAACCTCTCTAAGATTGAATCCGCAGCTACCTCTTCTCAGTTAACCGTACCTCCTTCTCCGTGACCAGTGCCTCTGATTTACAGATTGGGCAAACGTTCTTGATAACCAACCACTTCTTCAAGCATTCTACATGGTATTCGTGCATGCAATCCAGTGTTGCAATCTTTTCTTGGTTCTTGTAGTTGTCCTGTCAATTCCCCATTACAAGAAAAACGAGATTTTCACTACTAAGATGACTGTGTGTAAATGTTTGCATAAGCATGGAGGGGAGGATGCAGTATCAAGATTTTCCTAGCTTTACCTGGCATATAATGCAAGAATCGGATTCTAGATCGGTAGATGGAGGTTTTTCCAAGTTGATTCTGGTCCATAATGAACTTCTTCTTTTCAGAAAATCTGTAACATCTTCTTCTGACAAGCCAGTCTTCACAGTTCCAATCTGGTCGCTCAAATCAAGAAGCTCCTGCACCACCCAGGTGTTGAATATTGTAAGATAAGACAAACCAATGTGAATTCATTAAATACCTACATGGTGAAGAGTAATCGTGGACTCATGCGATTAGCTATGTTGTAAAGAGTAACTGTGGTCTGTGGACTCACCTCATATGACATGTCTTCTATGTCCAAGCGCATGTCTTCATGATGATCGACATAATTAACAGCATCGTAGAAGTCTCCTACCTCCCAAAGTCCAACTTCCTACACGCATTAACAGAAAGAAAAAAAACAGTATTGGAAAGCTAACTCTCTTTTAAACAAACTGACACTACAATATGAAAAATGTGCTCAAGAGTATAGTACATCCGCGGACGTTGCTCTAAAATGAGGGAATTCAGGGTGTCTTCGAATTGCTGCAGGTACAAAATCTTGTCGGGGATGTTGTTGGTTTATCCGAAACCCGGTTGATTGAACTGGTCCCACATGACTGTATGGAGCAGCATGCATAGTCTCAGGGACAGTGTATGAGGCTGGGGGCATGTGAGGGTACACGGAGGGAGGAGGAGGAGGAGGAGGAGGTATGAGGTGATGGTTAATATAGTGGTTCCTTAGGTATACAGATGGTGTGGGGTTTCTGCTACTAGATGTTTCATGGTAGCTCGAGAAGCAGACGTTACCAGAGTCTACGGATCCAGAAACAACGTTACCTAAGAGATCATTCAAGAAAAAGAAGAATAAAATTTTCAAGAACTTAAAAAAAGACCAATATCAATGCTGAGAATAAGGGTAGTACCATGCATATACGGTACAGAGGGTGCTTGGGACCAAAGCGAAGACGATCCATCAGATCTGTGGCCATTATCATGTTGGTCATACCAAATCGAGGCAGGAGGTGGAAAAGGATAAGCTGCATAGTTTCCTTGAGCTGCATAGTTTCCTTGGATAAAGTTATTATGACCATGAGAGGGAAGCGGATCCATTGTAGCTGCTCCTGCTCTGTTCCTCACACTTCTCTGATCTTGTGGTTGTCCTTGTGGGTAGTTACCAAACTGTGGGAATGAGAAAGGTGCAGTCTCTGGTGTATTTAATTGGGGGAAAGAACAAGGAGGTGCTGCTGCAGTGCTTAGGTACTGGGAATTTCCAGGTATTATTACTTCAGGACTCTTTCTTTTGTAACCATTATCCATAAAATAGGCATTCCTCTCATGTTCAGTGGAAGTAACTGCACCATGATTTCCAGTAGGCAACAGATGACTCGGTGGAGCATGAAAAGTCGCATAAGGGTGATAGAAATTTGGTGCGGCTGACATGCCAGCACCAAGGTTTGAAGCACGTTGATGATGGTACTGTGGAAGCCCGTAGAACATTGAGTTGTTGTCATAGGGTTCTTGCAGAGAATGTGCTTGTACATTAGGAATAGTGTTCACAGGTGGCATATCTGGATTGAGAAACTCGTTAGTTACGGCGCAAGGTTCAGGATGGAGGACAAAGCTCTGAGAATTCTGCTCCATGTCTAAACCAGTCATCATATTTCTTTGTCTCATATTGCTTGTTGCAGAAAACCCCTGGTAGTTGAATTTACAAAGATCAGTAACATTATAGCCAAAGAAAAAGTAAAATTCACCTGCAAAGAGAGCAAAAACTCGATAAAAGCACACATACATTTCCAATAGAATCAAAGTCTCAAAACATCACTGATAATTGAAGCTTCATGGATACATTGTAAAGTAGAGCAAACCCAATTTCAGAAAGCAAGAACACCTGCTTGAATTATAAAAGTTTCTTTCAAACCCCAAACATACAGAAAGTGAATCCATTCAATATTATCCCAACCTCAATGATTTTAACAGAAACCAAACAGTGGTTTCAGCAAAAACTCAACATTCTTGTTCTAAAAAAGTGCACTTTATAATAAATTAAGGAGGAAACAAGCCTTGATAAAATCAGATCAAACCCCACTCAAAAAAAAATATAATAATAAAACATTCCCAAAAGAACAACAGAAGATTCTGAGATTTTCATGAAGTGAACAATCCTGACCTTACTAGCATTAAGATTAAAGAAAGAAGCTTCGAAATTGCAGCAACTGAAACCAAACTACTTGCAATTGGGATAATCGGAAACTCCCCTGTTACCACAAAAAACATAATTCAGAAAATAAACAACCTAGACGATCAAAACAGATTATAATACCAAATTCAAACTAACCCAGAACAATGCAATTCTTTCAGCAGCTCGTATCAAAAGAATTTAAAAGATAATCCAGCCTAACAAACCCACCAAAAAATTAACCAAAAAAAACCCGAGAATAAACACATAATCGAAAGCTAGATAATCCGATTATGGTGATGATGATAAGAGATAAGTACCTGAATAAATCAGGGAGAGAGATCCAAAGGACGAGAGAGAGAGAGAGATAGGAAGATGAAGACGTCGGTTTTCTGGTTTCTAATTTATTTCCTATGGAACCCTTTTATTTTCTTTCCATGTATTTTGTAAAAATATTCTCTTCTGCTTATCTTTTCTTTCAAAAATTTTTTTTTACTTTTTTTTAAATCGGTAGCCTTGTTTGAACATAACGGTTAAATCGGTAGTTTAGTTTGAACCTAACGGTTAACATTTTTTTTAACGGTTCTAAAATAATCGACTAAAAAGAAAGCAAATAAATATAGCAGAAGATATAAAATGGTTGAATTCAAACGAACGGTTAAATAATAATTATTATTGGTTACAAGCGGTTGAATAAGACAAAAAAAAAAATTGTTTTATATTTTAGGTGAATATAACCGCCCGTTTTTTCTTTTTTAACCGTTCTCTTTAACTATATTTTCCAACTGTTTTTTCTAATCGTTTCATTGATTGGTAATTTTCAAAACGGTTCATTTACAAACGAGATTGTTAAATGATACTAATCAAATTAAAATAATCAGTATTCTAATTAAGTGAAGGGCGTAGTAATGGAAAGAAATTATTGCTTCATTAGTTAACATTACTATTTTTTTGGTGCAACTCTTTATTGATTAACCTAATCTTTTGATTTCCCATCTAGTTACCCACTTTTAATAACAGGATCACTTTTGTCATGTACCAAAGCATGTCAATGAATTTAACAAAAGTAGAAGCATGTCATTGGCAGCCACTAATGAAGATATGCTTGCTACCAGCCCTTTTACGAATAAGGATATTCAGCTTTTTTAGAATATCCGTATTCATATTATCCGTGATTAAACTATCCGTATTCGTATCCGTAAATTACGGATATCCACAGAAAAATCGGATATCCGCCAGATATTCGTATCCGGATATATATATTTATTTTTTTTGAATTTTTTTTTAAAAATAATATTATTATAATCATAAAATTGAGAATTTTTTTTAAAAAAATAAAAAAAATTATAAAAAAAAAAAAAATAGATTTGAGTTTAATTAAAACAATATGGGCTAAATTTAAAGGTTCAAAACAAAATTTAAACTTTAAAGGCCCAAAACAAATTTTTTTTTTCCGGATACGGAGATCCGGTCCGAAATTTTCTCAATATCCGTATCCATATCCGACGGATCCGAAAATTTACTATCAGTATCCATATTCTCCGGATATCCTTTTTCTGGATCCGAATCCGGATATCTGCTAGATACGAATATTTCTGTCCAGGCCTACTTACTACTCTAACAAAAAATATTGTAAGTTTTTTATACCGTCTTTAAATTTCATTAACATCGGAGGATAAAAAAAAATTTGGCTAAGAACGTTGACAAACAAAAAAATTAGGCAAAACTAACGCAATAAATCAATGACTATGATTGATGTGGACCAATTTATGTTACAACAATAGAATAATTATTGAAAATTAACTATCTTTTTAGTAACTCAAATTACGATTTTATGTTAAACACTTTTGACCAATATTAATTTAATATGCTACATGAAACTAAATGAAAATAAAGTTAATATTTGCAGAAACAATAAAAATAAAATAACAAATAGTATGAAGCAAAATAAAATCGCTAAAACATGTTTCAATATCATAAATCTCTAGCACGGTTTCACGGATTTTCATATAATATACGAATACGTTTTTCTTAAACATTTTTACAGAACACAGCAATAATTATCATACTGTGTTAAACATTATAGCTTTGGAAGCTAAATTTTGCAATCTATAGAGTTTATTTTATTTGATCGATGTCTCATATTCATGTCATCATGTGGTATAAAAATTGGTGACGGAACACAATTGAATCCGAGGAGGCAAGTAACTATATGATGCGAATATTTATAGAGAGGTGCTTCCCATGTGCCTTTTTTGGTTGAACCACCATGTCACCTAAATTATGCCCAACTAATCATTTCAGTCTCTGTTTATGTTAACAAAAAAACATTATAAAAATACAGCCATATCTTATCCTAGCTTGTCTAAGCTATGAAACATTATTTTAATGCATGCATTATACCAAAGATCTAATCAAAGAGAATATCCTAAACGTGCTGAAACTTATATTATTGGATCGGTATTATATAGTAGCAAAAATTGTCATAATAAGGGTCGGTTATGGAATGTTGGCGAAGACATAACCGTTTTTTGTTCTTTTGACTCATTAAAGATTTCAATTTTCACATAACTTGTTCAAATAGTGTTTGTGGACTGGAAAATTTTTAAAAGCGTTTGCTGCAGATATTTTTGTGGTAGAGACATTGAAAATCCAGTTTACCGAATTTGAGTTGTCCCGTTGATTATATGAAAGTTGGGAAAAGAAATTTCAAGCTGATTTCTTAAAAGGTGTTTGTTTTTTACTTTTTCTTAAGTTGGTTTTGTTTTGTGAACCAAGAAAAAAAACAAGTTGGTTTTGTTACGACTGAAGAGGCAACCACTTTTGTCGGAACGGCGTCGTTTTAGTTTCTATTTTTCGCGGGTAAACGACACCGTTTTATTAGGTCTTAAACCTTAATCTTGAGCCGCTTCAAGGCCTCTTTAGTTCGTGCTTCGCAACCATTTTTCTGACCGCTGGACAACAACGATGAGTTCTGATCTGAAGAGAAAACAGAAGAAGATAAATCCTAAACCTGTTCAGTTAAACCCTAATTGGTCACTCCTCCAACAAGTTAGTCTCTGTTTCTTTTTTTTTTATATTTCCCTTCTTCTTACCGACTTTGTTCAGCCAATGATTTGTTTGGTTCTCGTCATTGTCCTTGCAGAAGCTGAAATCTGATTCGCAAGGAAATAAGGGCACTCGAAAATCGTCAAATAATGACAACCCAGAAAATCCCAGCTCCATATTAGGTAGCACACAACCTAAAAATTCGAACTTTTAGGGTTTATAGACCATGGTTTGGTTTATAGACCATGGTTTGGTTTCTCAATTGTTCTAACTTACGCAGCAAACTTGTAGGGAAGCGGAAGGAGAGACCCGATTCGGAGGTGGATGTTCCTAAGATCAATCCCTTAACTCCAGTTAATGACGATTCCAGGTGGGTCATGTTTGCTTTTTTAGGTCTGTCAATACATGTTCTTGCTTCTAATTGTTAGATGATGATCAATCTAGCCGAGGTACATACAATGTAACTAACAAAACTTTAGAACTTTTATCGGAATTTCATGAAATTTACATGTTATTAGTGTCTTTCTGCTACGGAAAATTAGTGTTTTCTTTAGTTTCTCGGATTTTTCTTGTACAGAACATTTTGGTATAAGCTATTCATTTCATAATTTTGATTGTTGATTATTGTAGTATTGACTTAGGTTGCTTAAATAGCTAACTTGTATTGAGATATTGTTCTAAAGAAAACAAAAATTCTTGGTAATTTCTGTTCTTTCGTTTTGAGAAATTTGTATTTTGAATCTTACCAACCTTCTGGGTAGTTTGACAGATGAAGTGGCTATGGATTGTGAAATGGTTGGTGTTAGTCAAGGAACAAAAAGCGCCCTTGGACGAGTTACCCTGGTATGTATCTTATTTTTTTCCAAGTATTGTGATTTTTCTTTTTGAACTTTTCAGTTCGTTTCAGTTCCAAATCCTTTAGAGTCAAGAGTTGATGTCAATTCACAACAGCTTTCTCTTAATTCATATTATTGAGTAGTGTATATATCTCTTCTTCTCCGTGGAGGTCACTTGTCTATTTCACCTATGTTATTGACAGGTAAATAAATGGGGAAATGTTCTATACGATGAGTTTGTTCGTCCAGTGGAACGTGTTGTTGACTTTCGTACGCATATTAGCGGGATTCGTCCTCGAGATTTGAGAAAGGGTTAGTTTTACTTTCAGCATTTCGTACCCTTTTTTGTTGAATCAGTCAACATTCTCGACCTTTGTTTGAAACTTTGATCTTAATTTAGTTTGTTTTTTTTTTAATCTCAGCCAAAGATTTCCAGGTTGCTCAGACCAAAGTAGCGGAGTTGATAAAGGGAAAGATTCTTGTAGGACACGCCTTGCACAATGATCTCAAGGTCTGTAAGGTTTCACAAATCTAGAATCTGGTTACAATACTGATACAGAGTTTTAACAGAAATAGACTTGGTAACAGGCTTTGCTGCTAACTCACCCGAAAAAGGACATAAGGGACACAGGAGAGTATCAGCCATTTCTCAAGTTCTCACACTTTAACCCCTCTCTTTTCTCTAAATGATCCTTTTGTCACACTTTCGCAATCCCAAAGCTCAAACCTTGCTTTGGATCGAATCCTAATTGAAACCGTAATCTTGTTCCAAACAGGGGCAAAACCAGAAAGTCTCTGAAACATCTCGCAGCTGAAATTCTAGGTGCTGACATTCAAAATGGAGAGCATTGCCCTGTAAGTGTGTACATCTGAATATAATAAACAAACATCTTCACATTTGTGCAGATCTTAACTCTTCTTTATTGGCAGATTGACGATGCACGAGCTGCTATGATGCTTTACCAGAAAAACAGAAAAGAGTGGGAGAAGAATGTGAAAGACCAGACACGGATGTGGCTGAAACAAAAGAAGCGTAAGCCTAAGAAGAAAGTGAAGGAAGGGAACGCTTCCACCAATCACAGTCCAATTGTCTGAATCAATCAAAGCGAGATCAAAAGCTGATTAAACAGATGCAAAAAGTCTCTGCAAAGTTTTGGTCTTTTTCCTTTCCCTTTTCTCCATTTTTGTTGTGGGCACCCCAAATGTACCATATTGTTAGAGTACAACTTCATCACGAATTCACGATCTTATACCATATTAGATCATGTATTATTGTTAATCGAACAAAATTTACATTTCCTAGATTTGGAGATGGACCTATTTATACTTCTTGGTTCAGTTCTCCAATTTTGGTTAGGTTTGGGAAACTTTGGAACATGGTGGAAACCAAAACCACTATACTAGCATGTAACTTGTTGAGATTTGCTAGAAAATATATGGAACGATAATGGTTTTGGTTCGGTATATGCAACTGAAGAACTATTACGGTTTTTGGTTCAGTCATACATAATTACTTGTTCTCTTCTTAAGCTTCGATCCTCTTTAATAAGTTTCTGGTCAAATCGGTTTTGCATAATTAAAATCAACAGTGTGCATGTAGAGTTAAAGTAAACAAACCCGCTCTGCGGACGCAAATGCTGCCACGTCTTAAATTTTCGTTTCTGTGTAGAAAAAGAAAAACCTAAAATAGAAGAAGAATCAGATTTCGCATCAACGAAGAAGGAGACGAGTAAATTGACGACGGATAGAAATGCGAGTGATGAGATCATTGCGCGGTAATCCCGGTGCAGGATTATTTTTCCGGCCGGCGTCGTTAAATTTTCTCCGAAGCATGTTTACCGGTTGCCGTGCTGTGATGTTGCCCCGCTTTGGCGGTCCGGAGGTTTTGGAGCTCCGGGAGAATGTTCCGGTGCCGAATCTTAATCCAAATGAGGTGCTCGTCAGGGCGAAAGCTGTCTCCGTCAATCCTCTTGATTGCAGAGTGAGTGTTATTTATTTCAGCTTGATCCGCTTTTATTTCATTTGTTTAGTGGCATTAGATATAATCAAAGCTTGCCTTAGTGTGAGTGATCTTTTAGCTTGGATCTCTTGCATATGTTCTAGGAGTTTATTATTGTATGAAATTAATCATACCCGGAAAATGAATGGGAGAAGCTTGAGGTGGTGCTTCAGATTTTGAAGCAAAATCTTGTCTTTGATACTGACAATAAGAATGGTTAGATTGGTTTTTAAGATCATTCTGCTGATGATGGGATCAAGACTTATGTCGACAAATGTTATTGATTTCAGATACGAGCAGGATATGGACGCTCTGTATTCCAACCGCATCTACCTATTATTATCGGACGCGATGTCAGTGGTGAAGTTGCGGCAATTGGGAATTCAGTTAAATCACTTAAAGTAGGACAAGAAGTTTTTGGTGCATTGCATCCTACAGCGTTAAGAGGTACTTATACTGACTATGGCATTCTTTCGGAAGAAGAACTCACAGAGAAGCCATCATCGATTTCTCATGTGGTAAGTTGGAAGATCTATATACCCTTTAACCTCTTTATCTTTGGGTTTTGTTTGTTTTCCGGATGAGTGTTTTCAGCTGTTCTTATATATGTTTCTTGTAGGAGGCATGTGCCATTCCTTTTGCAGCGTTGACTGCTTGGCGAGCTTTGAAGAGTAATGCTCGGATAACTGAAGGGTATGCTCCTGTCTGCATGTGGCAAGAAGTTGATACTAATTCACCTTTCAACATTCATAGATGCTTTTGTTTCATTTTTGTACTACTATGGGCTGAACAGCTTGTTCGTAAAACCTTGCTCTTTGCAGACAAAGAGTATTAGTTTTTGGAGGAGGAGGAGCAGTAGGTTTTGCTGCCATCCAGCTTGCTGTAGCCGCTGGGTGTCATGTTACAGCCTCTTGTGTGGGTCAGACCAAAGATAGAATACTAACAGCTGGTGCCGAGCAAGCTGTTGACTACACAACTGAGGTAGTGACACAAGTTTTTTATTTACTTGCTCGCTCAAAGTAGAGACATGTTGATCTTGTTTTGATTCATGTACAGGATATTGAGTTGGTGGTAAAAGGAAAATTTGATGCTGTGTTGGATACTATTGGTGGGTCTGAAACAGAGAGAATAGGCATTAATTTCTTGAGGAAAGGTGGAAACTATATGACTCTCCAGGTATATGGTATTTCTTGCATTTCCTCTGTTTTACGAGCTGCAGGTACTTTGGTTGCTTAGGTCTTGGATTTTGTTTTTAACATAAAAATGATTTTTCTCTTTTGCATGTATCTATTGAAGGGTGAGGCTGCATCGTTGACTGATAGATACGGTTTTGTGGTTGGGCTTCCGCTTGCAACTTCACTCTTGATGAAGAAAAAGTTACAATATCAGTATTCTCATGGAATAGGTATATGATAGATCCTGAATTACCCTCTCTTCGATTTTGAATGAACTATTCTGATAATAAGACCTGTCTCATTGAACTTTTGAGTGGGAAAGAAAAGGTTAATGTGATTAACTTATATAAAAACAGACTATTGGTGGACGTATATGAGGGCTGATCCTGAAGGCCTAGCCGAGATTAAGCGGTTAGTTGGAGCTGGAAAGCTAAAGATACCGGTGGAAAAAACATTTCCGATAACCGATATTGTAGCAGCTCATGAAGCCAAGGAGAAGAAGCAGATTCCGGGTAAGGTGGTTCTAGAGTTCTGAACTATATATATATAGTAGCAATAATAATACCTGCAGAGCTCTCCCTAGCAGTTGTTCTTTTTAGAAATTACACGCAGGAGAAACAAATGTTTTTCGCGTCTGGAGTTTTCTGTAAATGAGATCTATCAGGCTTAGATTTTCAGATCAAGAACTTGAAGTTTCTGTATAGACTTTCCAAAGGGTTATTTTTATTTAGACTTTGTCTTCGTTGCAACTTGCAACTTGCAGTAAACCAACTACAAGCCAAGTAATGAAAATGGTTTTGGGAAGATTTTTGTTGTTGTCATCATTTATTGTTTGGAATCTTACAACATACAACTACTCATAATAAAATAAACGAAACAATCACATTTTGATGCTCTTCTAGATTACACAAAGAGAGTTTTGGAAATAAGTGAGATTATTACTGACAGTACAGTTTGTACAGTTAAGCCCAGATCTAAGGTGTGCAAACTATATAAACCATGAGACAACGTAGATGTAGTAACCTCAATTAAATAAGACATAGTACATAATTGCAAAATGTGTGACCCAAAGCGAAAGCTGATCACATGATCAAACAAATCCCACAAAATTAAAAATCCAACCTCACAGAAGTAGCATTCGTTTCTTTGGTTTTAACTAGATTAAAATATGTCTTAAAGATCCTAATAAGTAACCATTTAATAAATAAATAAAGGGTCTCGAAGTGTCATTAAAAGCATAACATGCAGTATTAATCAACTTATTAAATGTGGTTTTGTCTGGTTCTCGTCCTTTAATGGTCTAGTCAAACTCCGCTCTCTTCTGCCAGATCACCAAACTACATAAATTATTCTTACGCGCTACTGCACGCGTGTTCTTCACAGACTTATTACCGAGTAAACTCTAGTGACGTCAGTGGGACCGAAACCTTTTTACTTCTAAGTCTTCGAAACTTTTTTCTTCTGGTAAATGTCATTGCTAAATTCTTCCAAATCGAATTTTTCATTGGTTCTTTTATACTCTTCTAAATACTTCAGCTAGTAAGCATCATATATTCTACATATTTTACACACTTATTATGTTGGGGACCGATGAGCACATGTATATATATATCAGCATATTTATTGTCAGTAAAATCACGTAGGCACCTTCCGTCTCTGTAATCAATTTGGCATTTATTGTGTATAATTATTTTTTCTATACAACAATGCTGTTGCTTTTGATAACGGGATTGTTACATTTTATACAATACTACAAGACTCTTCCATGTTTTTATGATTTGTTTTGTAGTATGGTATAACTTCTACATATAATTTTATAAAAAAAAAATAACTTGCCATTGTAACAAACAATTTTAAGATAGCCGAAGGAAATATGCACTTAGTATTTTGCTATACATGGTTTAACAAACATAATTTTTTGTCACAAGAAAATATTAGTCAGAACTGAGAAGCGTTACTAAAAGCATGTTAATGCAATGTTATGGCCTGGAGTGTGGTCCTTTAGTCTTTTAATGGTCTGGTCAAACTAATTTCTTCTCTCTGTACGACTGCCTCGTCACACACCCATCTTCTTCCATTTTCTGTTTATTATGACCGTTACTTCGCGGTTCAGTGTGCTGCTCGCGCGCGTCTCTTATCCGCGCGTTTTTTTTTTGTTTCACGCCATTATTTCTTTTGTGGTTTTTAATTTTTAATTACGATGTTAATGTTTTTTTTAGTTAAAGTTCATGCATCTTTCTTTATATGTCAATAGACCAACCAACTGAATAATAATTTAGGTATATATATATATATATATATATTATTTGGTCCCAATGGTCTATTTTAATATATTACATTTGTAAAAGGAACCCTTTTAAATCATGAAGTTTTAGATTTTTGGTTCTTACAAATTGTTGGATTAGAAGTTCAAATTTATAGTATTTTTGTAGCTTTTATCTAACCGATTTAAGTGAAAACACGAATTTATCTAGATGATTTAACAAATACTCAAAGATCTATGGAAAAATGCTTGTATGAGTTTTTTTTTTTTTATGAGTTTATTATCTACTAATAATCTTAATCGAATTATTTAAGAGCATAATATTGTATCTGTATGTCTCTAATTATTTGGCCATCGTCACGTTCGGAACAACATAAATGGTAAAGAGGGGAGTGGGTCCAACTCCTTAAGTGCTGCAAAAAGCGACACGACGTCCCTTAGTTTCATGCAAGAAAATGAAAAAGTAAAGTGAGAATTTCACGAGAGGAAAACTCAAAATTAATAAGATTGAAGTAGTATTAAAAAATGTTATAATTATAAGTTTTCTTTTTGGGTCAATTATAACTAAAATAAGAAAAACAACGGCCATGTCGAATCATTACCCTATCTCTTGGTAGTCCGATCACGTATTCACGTGCATACTTTGGGTTCTATAATGGGATTATATATTCATATATAATAAGTTTTGTTTTCTTTAATTTATTATTGCTATTATCTCTGTGCTATTTGTCTTCGACCGTATTTAGCCCAAACCATGTGACGATTTCCGGTCTACTGTTTTATCATTATGAAAAAGAAAAGGAAAAAGCTATGGCCCTTAACTGGATTTATAAATAAAAAAAATTAAAATTGTATAAGAAAGTATAATTTACTCCACTCTCCAGCTTGTTTTGTGGTTTAGCTATTGTCCCGCTTTATTAAAAAGATATCATATGATTTTTAATCATACTGAATGTTTGGTCCTAAATTCCTAATATTAAATCTCCACAAGTTTAATTTACATATTTACTGTATAATTGTAGCTTTTTTCTACAATTGTATAAATCATCGAGAGGTTTGAGCTAGAATTTGATAAATTTCATAACGCTAGATAACATAACAACACTGTATTCCGTATGTATATTATTACTAATACATATTGCAATTTATAGCCGAATTGTGTGGCTTACTGTTTTTTCTTTATATTATTCGCTAAATTTTCTAAAGCATCCACTTGTCATAATTTACGACCCTATATTCTTCCTAATATACATGCATATACGTCCAACAATCTTAGCTAGGAGAAAAATATCCTCTAAAACATTTGAATATCACAAAAGTCTAATCTTTGGAAAATAAAAGTTTTGTATTTATATATATTTATTTTCACCAGAATCCAAAAGCAAAAAAGGAATACGAAAACAATACATACAAATACACAAGAGACATGCGTGTCTGAGTGTTTGTGTTTTCGGGAAAGCCAATACCTTTAGTGTGTGCACATGTGTGTATCCACAGTCTCTGTGTACGAACCCTTTCTTACTCATTTCACTCTCATGGGCCACACACACACACTTTCTCTTCAATTTACTAATCAACCCTCACTCTCTATAATTTTCACCGCAAAAATATATAAACTAACAACTAAAAATTTTCTGATTAGTCAAAGATGATAATAATCGAGATTTAGGAAGAAGGAATCTTACTCCAATGATCAGATCGAGGGGGGTATTTTAGTAATTATCAAAGGGACCCCTAAGTCTCTCGATTCCGTTACACTCTTGAAACAGATACAATCTCCAATGGCGAATGCTACTACTACTACTACTACTATACTTCTCTCACTGTAAAAAAAAAAAAACAATGGCGGAGACTGAAAGACCCCACCGTTCTTCAAGTATTAACAGTAGCAGCAACAACAACAACAATGCTTCTTCTACCGATCTATTCATTTGTTTCACATCACGTTTCTCTTCTTCTTCCTCCATGCGTCTTTCTTCCAAGTCTATCCTTAGTCCAGCTCGTTCAGCTTGTCTCACCACTTCTCTCAGCCGTCGTCTTCGTACAAGCGGCAGCTTGAAGAACGCTTCAGCTGGAGTTTTGAACTCTCCTATGTTTGGTGCTAATGGAAGGAAGAGATCTGGATCTGGTTTTGAGAATAATAATAACAACAACAACGTAGAGCCGTCGTCTCCGAAGGTGACGTGTATTGGTCAGGTTAGGGTGAAGACTAGGAAGCATGTGAAGAAGAAGATGAGAGCAAGATCTAGAAGGAAAGGTGATACGAGCTTTAGAAGATCCACGGATCAAAACGACGGTGGAGGATGTCGTTTTGATGCTAGTGAGAACCGTTGGGTGCATCTTCCGGTGACTATCTGTGAGTCGTTGAGAGCGTTTGGCTCTGAGCTCAACTGTTTCTTCCCTTGTAGATCCTCGTGTACGGCTGAGAACAGTCATCGAGATGGGAGGACGGTTGAGAACAACGAAAGATGCGGCGGCGGCGGAGGAAACTCTTGTGGTGCGGTGTTCACGCGGTGGTTTGTGGCGGTGGAGGAGAATGGAGGGAAGAGAAGAGAGATTGAGCTTGTGGTTGGTGGAGAAGACGACGTGGAAGAGGATAGAAGGAGGAGTCGGAGGAGACATGTGTTCGAGGGACTTGATTTGAGCGAGATTGAGATGAAGACGGAGAAGAAAGAGAGGGAAGAAGTTGGACGGATGAGTATTTGTTCTCCGCCGAAGAACGCTTTATTGCTGATGCGCTGTAGATCTGATCCGGTTAAGGTTGCGGCGCTCGCTAACCGGGTTCGAGAAAGGCAGCTGTCTCTGAACGAGTGCGTACGAGGAAGAGAACATGAGGAAGAAGATGACGACAGAAGAAGGTTTGAGCTGGAAATTGAAGATAAGAAACGGATCGAGTTATGCGAGAAATGGATTTCCGGCGAGACTACTGTGGAGAAAGAAGAAGTTGCAATTACAGTTGCAGAAGTAGAAACTGAAGCTCCTTTGGTTTCAAATCCAGCTGGAGAGGAAGATGAAAGAGTCGAAGTTGTAGAGGATTCAATTGTGGAAGCAGCAGAGGAAGAAGAAGAAGAAGCTTCGAAGATTGTGGAGGTAGATTCGTTTGAGGAAGAAATTGAAGCCACGATCATGAAAAACATTGAAGACGATATCAGAAACGCCATAGAAGAAGAGGAGCAAATGGCTGAGATGGAAGAAATAGCGACGCCGGTGGCTGAGGTGGAGGAGGAGGAAGAAGAAAACAGAGAGGTTGCGGTTGCATCTGTAACAGAAAACGAGGAAAGATCCGAACAAGGAAACCGAGAACCCGACCCGAGTCCGGAAGTGGTGATGAGAGGAGGAGCAAGTCAAGAGGAGAAGACTACGACGACGCCGTATAAGGTGTTACCGGATTGTTTGTTACTAATGATGTGTGAACCAAAGCTATCAATGGAAGTCTCTAAGGAGACTTGGGTCTGCAGTACAGATTTCGTTAGGTGTTTACCAGGAAGACCTCCGGCGAAGAAGACACCAGAAGCTTCCGGAAATAATCATCATCATCATCAACCCAAGAAGCGAATCGTCACCGCCGTTGATTCCAACGCATCTTCACGCCGGCGGTCAATCGATAAACCACCTTTACACCTTCAGCCGCCACGGTCATCATGTTCATACCCAGCAGCTCCGCCGATAATAACTGCGGCTGCGGCAGTTGGGGAGCAAAAGGTAGCCGGAGCTAATAAGGCCTACGAGCCACCAGTGCTGCCACGTTGCAAATCGGAGCCGAGAAAGTCAGCGTCGAAGCTTGCTCCGGAAGCTTGTTTCTGGAAAAATCGGAAGCTCGAGCCACACCCTCCAGCTACTGTCGGAGTGGGCACCGCCGGAGTAGGGTTCTAAAAGATAGGGACGTGAGTGGGAATAAAGAAACTATTTGGGTGTAATAGTAATTCCAAAATACTGTTTGTCCTTGTTTGTAAATTTGTTTTGTTAGTCATAATTCATTTCTTTCACTATGCCAATGTTTTTTCATGAAAATCTGTAATCCTTTTTTTTGTCCGTTAGTCTAATGTCTCTCTCTGGTAGATAAAGTCCCATCGAAACTAACAACTAACGCTTCCCAACAAACAGATAGTTTACGATGACAAAAAAAAAAAAAAAAAAAAAAAAAAAAACAGATAGTTTACAATAAATAAATTAGAGCAAAAAAGCAATTTATATATACTTTATTTTGGCTACATGAATACGAATGATATAATTATTACATGTTTCATTAATAGTACAGATACGAAGACCGGATTAGTCACCTGAACTTTGATCCTCATTGCTATTATTAACTTCAGTGCTGTCACCTGATGAGTCTCCAGGCTCTGTTGTGGTCTTCATGTTTTCTTCAGATTCTTCATTGAAGGCTAATTGACCAGAGTAAAGGAGAAGTCCGATTGCGTTGAGACCGAAAACAAATGTTGCGAGATAGCAAATACCGTTGATGATAGTCCTGCAAGAAAAATGAAGAATTTGGTCTTAAAAAACTGCGATAAATGTCTAGACAAGTATACGGAGAAGGTAGTAAAGGTAAAAGTGCTACATAATATACCTTACGGTTACTGTGATTTGCCTAATCTGCAAGAGATAGAAGACACAGACGAAGCTATTAGACAAGATTAAGGTTCCGACAACAATGAATGTATAGCTAGCTAGTTGCAGATAGAATTCAGAAACGCCCATAGGAGGCAGACACGTGTTTCGATAAGAATTGGTCCTTGGCTAGCTAATCATCAATTATGGGCATTTACAGATATCGAGACCATGATGAATACCTTGGGACACAAGGTACTGTTATTTTCCCAAAGCAAAAGATAGGCAGACACAAGCAATGAATGATGGAAAGGGTTACAAAAAGAGAGACTCGTGTTTCAATAAGAATTGGTCCATCGCCTAGCTAGTTGCACATTGACTTCAGAAATCAAGGATAGGGGAGAGCTTATCCACCACTTTGACCTATCAATTATGGGCATTTACATATATCGAGAGCATGATAATACAGTACTTGGGACACAAGGTACTGTTACTTTTCCAAAGCAAAAGATAGACAGAAACAGGAACTTGGACACAAGCAATGAATTGATCAAAAAGGGTATAAAAAGAGAGAGAGAGAGAGAAGAAACGAACCGAGAAGTTATCAGAGATAGTTTGGCGATTGAGTCCTGATTCAATGGTAAGAGTGAATTTGTAAAGAATGAGAGCAATGACTCCTGCAGATACAGCACCTAGAAACGCCTGAGCCGCAGATGGAGTTGAGTTACCACTTTCTATCGGAGTTGAACTCATTGCTTTCAGATTGTCCATTGCTTCTTCTTTCAACGATTTCTTAGCTCCAGATGATCTAAATGTCTACAATCAATTCCACACTAAATCACTCATTCTCCTTCCAAATTCTCAAACACAATTCCAAAAAAATTCAAGTAGAAAACTCATAAAATCGATTTGATTGATTCAATATTAGACCACGAATTGGAGAATTGAGAATTTTACCAGCTCTTTGGAGCGTTTAGCGCGCCGTCGAAGCGAGCGGATGAGGAAGACGGTGATAGCACCGGTTAGAAGCACACTGGTGGTTAATTGGAGAGGAGTAGGGTCATCGGAAGTTGCGAAAATGGAGTTAGTAGATGAAAACGGAGACGTGGACGACGGAGGAAGCTCAACTGGACCATCTTCTTCCTGCTCCGCCACATCGGCGATTTCTTTTACGGCGGATACTCGGATTCTATCGGGTCGGATCCGGGTAAAAGCGGACCTCGGAGAGATAGATTCCGGTGGGCGGTAGAGAGTGATAAGACGCGTGGTAGGGAGACGGTGAGGAATAGAGAAGGCGGAGGAAGTGAAGAGACATTGGTGGCTCTGCAACACTAACATTTTCTGTTGGACGTCGAAAGATTTTTTTTATCTCCACCGCATTAACGTCTTCAAATATCCTCACTTGAACCCTCTCTACCGTTTAGAGGGTTTCTGTCTTTTAAAGACTTGTTTTAAACGAGGTCCCAAATTATATCATTTTAGATCAATAAACACCAAATTTTAGTTGTAATACTAATCCGAATTCAAATCTGATGCATATTGTGCAAAAGAGAAAGATAATTTATCCATTCTTTTATAAATTTCCTTAAGTACTTGATGTTTAGCAAGACTAAGTATATTCAAAGTTTGTGATACCTTTTCAGTTTCTAGGATTTTGGTTATAATTTTAGGAAAACAGAAACAGAGATTGTTGCGTTTTTAATTTTTTATTTCTTACATGATCGTTTTATTCATTTATCATGCATTCTTTTTTCACATGAGTTATTAGTTATCACAAACGAACGAACGAACGAAAGAATGTGAAATATGAGTGTTATATATTTTCTTTCATATAGAAGCCAATTTGTTGTTAATGAAAAGGAATGATCTCAGCATTCTTGTCGAACATTACTTGCGACAGTTCGAGCCCAAAACTTGATTTGAGCTTTCATGTCTCTGCTCGAATCCTTTGGAACCCAAACCGGAATCGGCTGTCCCACCGCTGCAGACCGGCTTTTCACGGCAGCTCGTGGAATCCTCCTCTGTTCTTCTACTACTTGTTGTTTCTTCTCCGATTCAATGTCCAGTTCCTTCAACATCGGAATCTCTTTCGTCTCAATGCTGCTTAACGTCTTACGCAGCGTTTTCCGATTTGGGCTTCTTTCTGATTTGACGACCATTTCCTGAAGAGCTTCTTCTGATCTCGAGTTTCTCGGTGGTCTATGCCTTGGAATGCTTGAAACCTACACAATGTTTCAAAAACTTTCTGATCAAAATTCAGAGCAAAGATTTTAATCAAATCATCCAAGAATTTTGAAAAGAATAATGTAAGAAGAGAATCACCTTTGGAGTATTCTGTTTTGTTGGAGTGAATCCAGAAGAAGAAGAGCTAGCTATGGCTTTACGGATCAAGAATCCCATTCTTGAATCATTGCTCTCTTGATCTTGAAACTCATTTCCATCGTCTTCTCTTCCTATGTAACTCGGTAACGTCTGAGTTCTCTGCAAACTCCCTCCCATCGTGCAACACTGGACACTATTATTACAATTACTATCTGTTCTGTTTCTTCTTGGACCTCCTTTAATTCCCTTTTCTCGAACCATATGTTCCTTCTTCTGCAAGTAAGTTCTTCGTTCTTGAATCCTAATCTTCTCAGAGAATTGCCTTCTCATCTTATTTATCTTCTCAGGCTCGCCTCCAGCTTCTTTTTTCTCAATACACGGTGGTGGAACCGAGTCTCCTTCCGTAGAAGCTTCTAAAAGCGTCTTCTTCGAATCCGAATCTCCAATTTTCGGGAATTCGTGTTCGGGATAAGTGGATGAAGAAGAAGAAGGAGAAAAAGGATAAGGATCTGAGTGACAGTACCTCAAGATCCTTGACCTTCTGTCAAGTAAGTTATCAAAGAACCAGAAATCTTCGAGAAGATCATCAATGGCTTCGACTTGTACCAATTCTTGATGATCAGTCGAAGTAAAATCCATTTTTCTTTAATTCAGACAAGAGATAACAAAAAGAGATAAGTATGAGTTCTTGTTTCTTCTTCTTCTTCTTCTGTTCGGTTTGTATTTGAAGCATAGATTCTGGAGACTTATTAAGAGGTGCCCATGTGGGCAACCATTCAGCACTTATTTTTTAATATTATTTTTATTGTTTTATGTGGAGTCAATGTTTTTTGTTTTGTTACATAAATCATACAATAAATTTGAGTGAAAAAAACAAAAAAGGGAAATAAATTGAGACTTATTCCGAATATATAAGATTCTTTCATTTTCAATTATTCTGGTTTTTGGAGTCAGTCTTCCAAGCAATTGACTCCACTTATTTTTAATTTCATTGATACAAACCTATTTTTGGGACTTTGCAGAAACAAAACTGCATTATTTGAAAAAATGATAAACCAGTAGTAAGTAATTAAGTGGAGAGTTAAAATAAAATTATAGAATAAATCAAAATGATTTCTGGCAACAACTAAGAAAAATAAGGTTTCAACAAAAGGTATGATTGCTAAGAAACGGCATAATAAGCCCTGTCATGACAGTCAACATGCCATGTGATTCATAGATTAGTATGTAACAATTGGGTTCTACATAATATAAAATAGTATAGTTTTATATTTATATACTCCATCGCCTCCTACGCGACAGCTAAGAAATATAGTAACCTAATAAATACAAAGATTTTGATAATATTAAAACACATGTAAAAGCAATAAATCTCGAGCTCTGAACCTATATTGTTCTCCAATTATAGTAGGTCACTACATATGCTTTGATTTAACATTAATTATGTTCATAGCCGTAATTTTTTTTCAGATGACATGTGGCAAATACTACTAATCAGTTAATTTAGCGGCGTACTTGAAGATTTGTTGACGATGCTGAGAAAAAGTATGCTAATCACATCACAATGATCTCAAGATAAAGAAATCCTATTTCCTTCCCTCCGTTTAGATATACACAAGGTTTTAATGTTTTAGAAATATGATCATTTATAGTCTGGAGTCTATTTTATCATTGGTTGAATTGTATTTAATATCTTATTTTTAGCGTAATTATTTTAAAATAAATAATCAATAAAGTTTCTTAAATCATGCGCTTTAAGGTAAAACATATTATAAATCGAAAGAATTAGTAACCAAACAGAGAATGAAAGCTCAGTAAACATCAGCAGCTTGAAAGACAGTAACTTAAGCCAAGAAACGACTGAACTATTTTTATACTTGAGATACAAAATTTACCAGTATTGTAACAGCAAATCAACGGCAGAGACACCAAATGATTTGAGTAACAAAAGATAACAGATCTATCAATCAAAAGGTTTCATCTCAGTTGCAATCAACTCTATGAGAGAACCAAGGCAGAAGCTATCATATTTACAATGCAAAGCATTGTCATCTTCAGTACTTACCGGAACCAATATTCCATCTTTGAAAATGAATATTGGTTTAAGCCAAGTCTTAGGGCTTGGATGTGTATTTCCTTCACCTGAGATCCCTTGCTCTTTAGCAGAATGACTGCAACATTCGCCTGGGGCAAGAAAATTACCGGATAAGCTTTTGCAAGAACATTCTTCCTTTTCTGGACATTCATCATGATCTTTAACCTTTGCTTCCTGCGTAGTACCATTGTTTTTTGCAGAGATGAACTTTCTAACAGCAGCAATAAGCCTTACTGATAATGAAGAAACCGCATCATGTATACCCTCTGTTGTGATGTAACTCCTACCAAGTCTCAATTCGTGAGTAACTAATTTATGCATTGAATCTTGGAGGATGGAGACACACTGGGAGCAGCAACGGTACAAACACACCAAACTAGGCTCATCCAGAGGATTGGTTCTTGCAGTTGGTTCAACTGGTTCAGGCATGTTGTTAGCAGATTCTAAGCCTTGTAATCCGTCCAAGGCTTTATCATTACTTGAGTCAGCTGATTTGTGGGGATCTTCCAAGGAGATAAAATTGGATTCCCCAGATCCAATAGGATTGTTTAGGGAATTAGCTTGCCCTTCCAAAGCAACGGCTGTTCCTGTAGTTTCTACCTCGCATGATCCATGGTGAGTTTCATTTTGTTCATAGTCAGCTGCAGGAGAGTTAAGATCCAGGAGAACAACCTGCCGAACGGAACTCACTCCTGAATCCTCAATCATTATTTCAGTATTAGAAATAACATCACCATTCGCTTTGACCAAAGTTAAGCCATCTGTACTATGGGTTGTAAGATGTCCAGAATCTTCAGGAAAAGGTTCATGATTTGTTCGACTACGAGCATTTGCAATCTCTTCAAGTGGCTGATGATTGTCGGTAAGATTACTAGATGCTACAGGGTCTGGACAATTCATGTTTTGGGTATCTTCTTTCGGGTCTTCTTCAGACCCTTTTGTTCGATCAGATGTTCCTTGCTCAGTTGGCTCATTCAATGTTCCTTGTTCAGTTGGCTCGATCCTCACAGATGGATTGACTACAGAACAAGCCAATGAATTCAACGACTCTGTTTGAGTGGTCGATTCAAAACTGTAAACAAAGAAGTTGTGTCAGAAATGTGGCAAGCTTTAGAATAAATGAACATAAAACAAATATTTCAAGGCTTACCTTCGCATTGCATATACCCAACTATTAACCAGATCTTCCAGATACGCAACTTGAGACAAAATTCGAATATACCGACATCTGTCCTTTCCAGCATTGATTTTTACATTGATCTGTCCAACTAAGAGCTCAAGAACTTTCCGTACCTCAAAGGAGACTTCCCTCAGTGATATATAGGTTCCTCTATACGCTGATAATCCAACAGCAATAAGGCCTCTGACAATCCCAGATGAATCTTTTCCTTTGACATTGTTGGAATCGGACGCAGTAATAGTCTGCTCAGTAATAGTCTGCTCTGAGGAATTACAAGGACGAGTGATACACGAATTAAATGGCCATCCTCTCCAAGGACCAGAAACATCTGCACTTGGTCCTTCCTTAAGCTTTGATGTCACCCAACAAAGTTCAGAAAATTGAGGATACCCTAGAATTTGATAACCAAATGTAGAGACAGCTAACTGCAGGCTTGATTTCGCTTTCACATTTATGTTGATAGGTAATGGTGACACTTTTAAAGAACCATCATCAAGAGGTTTTGATTTAACTCCTGCTTCTTCCCCTGCGCCACGATCAGTCTCATTCTGGTAAGCTGCATCTCTGCAACCCCAGTCAGGTTCCTCTCTTTTGTATTTCTTCTGTAAGTCACAGTGAGTATGGGTTCCCTGATGCACCAAATGAAGAAACACTTGGATTGCCCGCCTTGACAGCTCAGTAGCAGACAGGTCAATGGCCATGTCCTCGTCAAAATTTTCAACAACTTGTACAGTGAATTGTGGAACAGCCTCAGACATAGTTGGCTGATACTCCTTTGATAGGTCAGTCTTAAAGAACTGTTGTATCTTCGGAGGCAGAAGTTTATAGGGCATGCTAGAAGTAGCCTATCATCAAAAATAAACAATTTTAGTCTCAAGTGTTGACAATCTTCTCAGAGACTGCTAATCAACAAAGAAGGGAATACGAAATTTGAAAATGCATATTACACAAAACTAAGGCTTACATTATTACCCTTCACAAAATACAGAAAAAAAAAGACTAACCTAAAGTAACTAAATAAACAAGAAGTCCAGACAGCCCATTATCAACTGCCGAAAGAAGAAAAATATATTGGACAAAAGAATATTAAGGTAGTAAAAAGTTAAGCATACCAGAATAATCATCTTTGTGGAAACTCGCAATGATTCTACTTGCTCAAAAAATGTGTTCCAAGCATGTGAAACTCGAGCAGCATTTTGCAATGCCCTTTTCTCTATCGTTTCTGGAACAATGTGAGAAGAAGTTTCTTTTACAGAATCATCATCACAATCGACCTCCTCATTCAGTGGAGTTTCTATCTCTACAGCCCACAAGTCAATCCTTGGCATGAATACAACACATGATTTCCTGCTAGCACATTTAACTACAAGCAGACCAGATATTCCAGTTAGGTAAGTACACTGGAAATGGGATAGAAACCAAGCAAATAAAAGAGTTACAGATAATGAATGATTAAAAGAAAGAAAACGTATGTAGCTGCTTAAATATCTTCACTAGGGAAGTAACAGAATGAAAAGTTTTAAATACGTACTTAATAAGTGAGTTACGCCTAGCACCAGATCCCCATTTCCTTCTTGTGAAATTGTTGCTGTGTCTATCTTCTGCATCTCTGCATTACCAATAAAACAATGCAAGATACAAGAAGCAAGATGTCGTTGACCAGATTTAGGTCTTCCAGCAATAAGCAGTTGGAACCCTGACTTGCTCATTGATTCTAGAGAAGCATTCCCCAACAGCCCAGGATGTCGGCAGATTCTGTGTAGCATGAATTGTGCAGAACCCAAACTACAGTCGCCAGCACCAGGAACGCTTGCAACAGATCTAACCAAGTCAAATCCTCCATCCAGTATCCCAGCATAAGAAAGTCTTTGTGCTATATCCTTTACAACATCTACCTCCTGGAGAAGGGTCTCAACATGAGCCCACCAACAATCCTCAGTTATCTTCTTGTCGCTCAAAGCAGAACGGATCACATTTTGGACATCAACCGCAGCTTTGGAAAGAAGAGGTGGTAGCGAGATGCGTTCTTCAAGATGAAAAGCAACAAGCAAAGAACACAATGGCGGAAATAAAGAAGGCACCAAGTAAGTAGGGAGCGGAGAAGAAACTATATCACTAGCTGCTATTCCTGCTCCTCTACGTGAACATGGGGGTGGGGAGCGAGATAAAGCTTCCAACCAATCTCTTTCTTCAACTGAGAAGGATGGAAGAGCAGCACGATTACTCCTAGACACTCCCAACTCTGCAGCGGCCAGAGATTCTTGCAAAGGGAAACTCCTATTTAAGGCAATCATGGCAGCTTGTGTGCATAGAGCTTGTATATCTGCACCAGCAAAACCAGCAGTTTCTTTAGCAATCCATTTGAGCAAGTATCCAGACACCGGCTTAGGCCACTTCCTAGTATGGAGTGAGATAATTGCAGCCCTATCATCGACTGATGGTAGTGGAAAATAGATCTCCCTATCAAACCTGCCAGGCCTCCTTAATGCTGGGTCAATAGCATCAGGGTAGTTTGTTGCACCTATGACCACCACTGAGCCACGCGATTTTAAGCCATCTAGTAGAGCAAGCAATGTCGATACAACGGAGCTATGTGTTTGATCTTGCTGCCTTGACCGCTT
Source organism: Barbarea vulgaris (assembly GCA_963667165.1). Taxonomy (NCBI): domain Eukaryota; kingdom Viridiplantae; phylum Streptophyta; class Magnoliopsida; order Brassicales; family Brassicaceae; genus Barbarea; species Barbarea vulgaris. Next base: position 5,564,496 of record OY763893.1, read on the forward strand.
TGGAGCGAGACCATCTATTTCATCAAAAAATATGATGGATGGTTGGCATTTTTCAGCAACCTGAAATAAGAGCCTCAACTGGCGTTCAGCATCACCAACGTATTTTCCCAGACAGTCTGCCCCTTTGCGGGCAAAGTAGGCAATCCGTCTATTACCACGGGCAAGGGAACCAATCAGCGCTCGAACTACAAGAGTTTTTCCAGTTCCAGGATGTCCATGCAAGAGGATACCTCTTGGAGGTGTAAGTCCAAGGTTATCAAAGAATTCTGGATATAGTAAGGGTAAAAGAACAACCTCTTTCATACATTGAGTTACACCCTCAAGCCCAGCAACAGAGTCCCATCCCTCAAATGCCTTTCCACTCTCAGAATCAGACCCTCCAATATACTCGGGAGCAACTCTTAATAGATCTCGATGCAGTCTCTTGCTTTCACGTTTTAAAAATTCTTCATCCTCACCACATTTCTCAAACCACTTTTCTTCCGCTTCCACATCCTTACGCCAGGCATCATTTGAGTGCTTCTTCATCTCCAATCGCATTCTCTTGGTTTTCATCTTCTTCATTCTGACTTGACATTGACGACCATGGGGTTGGAAATGATGTCTATGGTCTGTGCAAGCAATGAGAAATTTACGGTGATCAAAGATGCAACCATTAGTTCGTGCACAAGGCTGCAAAATACAGAACACCACAAAGAAGTTGTCAGAGCAAGATACAGTAACAGTTACAGCTGCTAGTTAATTAGTCTATATCTCAGAGGTGAGGAAGGGAAACCGGAAAGGGAGTAGTAATAGACCAAATGATAGGTTCTTGGACATCGATCAACCCGACAACCGATGGTTGCCCCAGGTCTTGCACAGCGAGTGCATTTTAATGACCTCCCTCTGAAAAGAGCTGCCCTTATATTCTTTAAGCATCCTACATTAGCAAAGTATACCTGCAGTACAAAGTATTGAACATTAACATATACAGAAAACAAGGTTCAGTAAAAGAAATTAATGAGAAGACCGGAAGATCATAGTAACAACAGATAAATATACATAGAGAACCTATGTATGCTTTGATCAAGGAACAGAGAAAACTAGAAAATCATGAAAACTGACAAGCCTTTTTGCATATTCTTCTCTTTAACTGTTATCTTAGATTTTCAACAAGAACAGCAATGACAAATACACCATGTCAGAGATATATCAATAGTTACAAAACAATATTACAAATAACTAAGGATTACGCAAGAGAAAAACACAGAACTGAAAAGAGAAATAAACACTAATACTGTGACAGAATGGAACACACATTGTGTGTAAATAAACCCAAGAAACATATAACAGTGAAGTTATAAACACATGTAAATGCACTTCAGGAATCAAAAGACGTGCTGTGTCATATAATCAGAACAACACATTACCTCAGGACTCCATACGGCACAGTTCTGATGAACCCAAGTTCCAGAAATTCCATAACGATCGTTTATAGGGCCCAACAGACGGCCAAGCCATCCAGGATCATCGCCAAAACCATCCAATATGTCATAGTTTGGCTCCTCTGAAGATGAAGACCCGCTATGTGCCTCTATGTCACTGTAACCATTATCTTGCATCAACTTCTTCGGGGGTTTGCCATCAGTTCCAACTCCACATAAGCCACATCGTCTGGTTTGTTTGAAGAGAGGCTTACCAAGTCTATCTGATGAGGTGCAAATTGGGTCAACTACCTTGTTGGAAGTTTCATTCTGAATAGGCAACTCATCGAGCATTTCCACACTTTCAACCCCTCTATCGAGAAACTCATTATGTTCTTTGGTCTTATCATTAGATGACGTTCTAGAAACACCTTGCTCTCCTACGTCATTATTCTGCTTCAAACTCTCATTAACCTCGATGCTAGCTTCGCGAAGTAGTTCAGGATGTAAAGTATCTCCTTTTCTGTTCTTAACTTTATCAGCAGAATTACTATCATCCTCTAGTATACCAGTGCCATTTTCACTTTCAGAAACCATTACACCCATATCCTTATTCACAATTTCTTCAACTCTCATCTCAATCTCGTTTTCCAATCCTTCCATTTGATTCTGATTCTCATTTTGCACTGCTTCCATTGTAACATTAGTAAAAGCTCTCATTTCATCCGCATTAGCTTCAGTCTCACTTCCTGTCTTCTCTGCACTACTTTGTGGCTCACTTTCCCCCTCTTCACCACTATCATCAATCTCATTATCAGTACTTTCCGTTCCATCCTCGCTCTCAGTATCCGTTCCATCAACTTCAGCTTCATTCTCACTCTCTAAAACAATGGATCTTTTGGTAGCCTTCTTCTTCTCATCTCTCTCTCTCTCTTCACTGTCAGCCTGCATTGAATCCTCTGACTCGCTAGCACTCTCATCTTCAGCATTACTGGTATCTGACTCTTTTCCCTCATCTTCCGAACTTTCAGATTCCTTAACATCCACTGGCCCATTTGTTTTAATCAGCTTTTCATCATTAGGGGCTCCTCTTTCCTCTTCCCTTTTTCTCGCCACTGCTCTTTCACTCAAATCATAGGCCCGGTTTCTGAAAACGAGCTTTCTTTTCCCTTTTACCAAACCTCTCTGTCTACCACTGGCGTGAAAACCAGCGTTCCTCCGCCTTGACCTCAACCTGGATTTCCAACCATCCGGGTTATCCAAATCAGCGTTCTCCTCCTTGGCCACTCTCCCTAAACTACTGGAACTCCCCCCGTGATTGTTAAAACGCTTCCTTTTCTTTGGAGGAGGAGGAGAAGCATCCAGGATGGACGGTATCTTCCTGACCCTAGAACTCCGGCGAAGTTCAGATTCAGCACACGCTAACCCAGACCCACCACCACTGTCCTTGGACTCTCCATGGTTCTTCTTGTATTCCTCCTCACATATTGCAGCAAGCTTCTTACTCTTCGTCCCAGAAGGAGAACCCAAATGACTCTGATTCTTTCTGACCTCACGCAAGGATCTCATAACAAATCAACAAGCATACAAATACGCATACAACTGTTCTTCTCGACTCTGATCAAATGAACATAAGAAAAATGAAGCGCTCACAGAACCTAACGCTTTCCAAAATTAAGCTTATGGGGCAGTCTCGAGAGGGGGATGATTAACAAAACGCATCAGAGCGACTAACCTGTAACTCCATGCATGATCATTCCAAATTTGCAAAATCCAATCCGAACGAACCCAAATAAAAAAATCCAAACCCTAGATCCTAATTTCGACTAATTAACTTAAGAATTTAGAAATTGGGATCGTGATACAATCGAAATCTTCTTCCTCCAAGAAGTTCGTCTCTCCGATGATAACTCCTCCGCAATTTGTCACAGTGACTTAGGGCTCCATGGATGTGCAAGTCAAATAAATACCTGAAAAAAAGGAAAAACATATCATAACTCCCATAAAATTTGAATATTTTTAAAACTAATTTTATTTACATATTTTTCTCCTGTAAATTTTATAGCCACTCTCCTATATATCGAGTGAATCTCAGCCGCGCGATACCAAAGACATAGAAGAGTAATCAAAACCGTTGATCTCTCAAGGACCAATAGGATTCGAGTTATGTTTGACTTTCTAGTAATCCAACGCACGCTCTTAAGGCCGCGATTGGGCTGAGTCCATTATTTCTCATATATTTCATGGCCTTCCTTTTTATTTGGGTATTTCTCATATTTTCCTACCAAAAATTGCCGCCAAGCATTTTCAAGTGTTTTTTTTGTTGTTGCCAATTTTGAATTTCTGTAATAATCTCAAAAGATATAGAAGAAAATGGGGAGCTCTTATCAAATCAACAACTCCATAAGAACACAGACTTGTGAATCTGCAAAACCTTCTCATCTCTTCTTCCCTATATGCTTTGTCTTAGAGAAAAAGAATAACCTTCTAATACTCAAAAATATCTGTCGTTTTTAATACTTGACTCGAGTATTCATGGCTTGATCATGTTTCTGAAACTGGACTTGCTCCTTCTAGCTGTATCTTGAAAATTGCACCATCCTGAGAGATCTTAAGATAGAAGAACAAAACTCCAAATCATCAACATGGTGCAAATACGTGTTTTATTAGATCCCCGCAAAGAACAAAACCTATGGGTGATGGTCGTGAAATGAACTACATAAGAAATCAATATGATCCTGACCAATGTACAAAACCATTATAGAATGGCAACATTATCAAATCAAGTAAACTATGACCAGGTATTTGCTAGATGAAGTAAGCCAACGATTTCCTAAGACAAGTCACTGATGAACAAAACCAAGTCACACACAAAGCTAATCTACATTCACTAGTCACGATAGTGTTGAATCAAGGAATGTGATCTAACATATGATCTTCAGCTAACCTCTTTGATCTGAGATTCTTATGCAGCAACCCTGAGATGTTCCACCATGATTGGAGCTGAGAAACCACCAAAAGAGAAGCAAACAATGCATAGTTAGTGTGTGTGGAATAACTATGCACACCACTCACTTCTTAGGTGACATTATATGAGATTTTACACAAATGGCAAAAATAATTAATGCTTAGCCCATACTAAAAGGACATCAGCAGTAAATATAAGTATGGAAGTTTACCACCTGAGGTTGCGGTGGAGACTTATTTGTAGCAGGTTATTTTTCTGGGAATCAGAGTTGACTATCAAGAGCCGGTTACATTGTTCCAAAAAATGAGGAAAACAAATTAAGGACGTAGAGTTTCAGCTTTAGTATGAAACCCAGTCATATGTTCAGCGGAAGTAATCAAGTTTGAGAGTCACCAATAATCTCCACAGGAACAACGACCATCTTCAAAACTGTGAAACCGTACAGCATCTCTCACTACAAACGCTATCTTCATGATCTTAGACAACCCCTTGATGAACTCATGACAATCTACACATACCCTCAAATTCTTGAACACTCTTATTGTCTTTCCTTTCTGGTTTAAACCGCCTGATGTCAATGCCAGACCAATCGCTAGTTTTTCACTGTGAGCTCTAAGGTTCTCCTCCTTTGACTCATCGTCTATATCATGCAGCTCTTGTTTCAGGCCATATACATATCCCAATTCTTCTCTCATTCTTCTTTCAACTTCTTTCAAAGTTTCTTGGATCCTAAGTGTCAGGGGATGTGAATCCTCTCCGCTACGGAAGAAATGTACCTCTCTTTCAATCTCGACCCAGCTCATACCAGCTTCTTTCTTCAACCCTTTTATTTTCCCAAGCTCCCGTGCCTTCCCATGTTCGTGCCAATAACCAGCTTGCCCATAAAGGTTGGACATCATCACGTAATTTGCAGGATTCTTTCCATCGATCCTCAAAAGAATCTTACCCACTTCTTCCCCTAGTTCGATGTCCCCATGTACTCGACAATGGCTAAGAAGTGTTTGCCATATTCCGACATTTGGTTTAACTGGCATTGTATCAATCAGATGTTTAGCTTCCTTCAAACGACCAGTTCGTCCTAATAGATCAACTACACATGCATAATGTTCTACCCTAGGTTTGATTTCTTGTGTCTCTAGTAACATCGAAAAAAGTACTTCACCTTCTTCGATCAAACCAGAATGGCTACAAGCTGAGAGTACAGCTAAGTAGCAAACATCATCAGGCTCAATATTATGTCTCAACATTGTGTTAAAAGTACTAACTGCATTTTTGCCACGCCCGTGCTTCCCATAGCCAGTGATCATGACGGTCCAGGAGATCACATCTCTTGACTGCATTTCAGCGAAGCATTTCTCAGCCTCATCAACAAATCCAGACTTGAGATACATGTCCACCACTGAATTCGAAACAGATGTTTCTAACCCAGATGGGAGTTTAACAGAAAGTGCTTGCATTTGCTTCCCTTGCTGCAAGAGAGCAAAATCAGCAAAGACTCCAATGATGCTAGAAAGAACAAAACTGTCGATCTGAGAGTTTAGCTCTCGTAGTCGCCTAAACAAACCCATCGCCTCCACGAAGTCACCCTCTTGAGCATATCCAAGAATCAATGAACTCCATGAGATCATTGTCTTTTCCTTGAGTTGATCAAAAGCTTTCCGAGCACTAAAGAGATCTCCACACTTGACATACAAATCAACAAGAGAACCAGTGATGGTTGCGGAACTTGGAAAATGGAACCCACTCCTGACTAGAAAACCATGTATCTGTTTTCCTCCATGAATAATACCAGTGCTACTGCAAGCCTTCAACAAGCTAGTCAATGTGAACTCGTCTGGCCTTTCCCATATGTTTTCCTCTTGCATCATCCCAAACGTAGCCAAAGCTCTACTACCATACCCCGCATGTACAAATCCAGCTATCATTGCGTTCCAGCTTATAAGACTCCTATCCACCATCCAACGAAACACTTTCTCAGCTTCGTAGATTCTTCCACATTTTGAATACATGTCAAGTAAAGAATTGCCCACCTCAACCATCATTTCAAAGCCAATCTTCAAACAAAACCCATGAATCTGCAACCCCATTTCAAGTGCGTTAAGCAAACCACAAGCTTTTATATTCGTAGATAAAGTGAACTCGTTCGGGTAAACACCCTGGCGTCTCATTTCAGTGAAGAGAGATAAGGATCCGTTAAGGTCACCATTCAATACATGTCCGCTCATGAGAGCCGTCCATGAAACAACATTTCTCTCAGGCATACTGTCGAACACCTTGTAAGCAATCAACGGTTCTCTGCATTTACAATACATATCGATAAGATAATTGCTCATGATCAAATTCAATCCCGATCCAGATTTGAGAAGAAAACAATGAACTTGACCCCCTTGCTCAGAAAGCCCATTCCTTGTGCAAACCCGCAAGATTTTAACAAGGTTTTGTCGCTGATTCGAAATCATTGGTGTAATTTGGTCACAAATGAAACACAAATCTAAAACTTGAGTTTGTAATGAGCAATTTCTGTAATGAAATTATCTTCCAAGTACAGACTTAAGTGGAGAGTCTTCCTCAGTCAGTCTGAGTGAATGAACCGAGTACTGTTTGACTTTGTACTGAACCAGCAGACAGGCTAGTACAGCCGATATTGGGCCAATTCATGGGCCTCTTATTTATTTTCGAATTTCTCAGATTTTCCTACCAAAAGTTGCCGCCAAGCATTTTTGAGTTTTCTTTTTCTGCCAAATCTTATATTAATAGATGTATGTGCTGATAAGATAACTCTCGTTAATCAGAGATTCTTACAGAAACAAAATATGGTCTTAGCATATCTATAATACATATCATAGCTCTTAAACATGTTAATCTGCAAAACCCTTTCACCATATCACATTTAGGCCTAATCACATTGTCTTGAGCTTCAAAAGACTTGACTAAGTAACTAAATTATGATTCAGCTAGTCGGGTTCGTCATTTTTCCTTGGACAGCGTTACTTGATCCTGTTCTTGAACAGAAACTCGACGTTTCTCATATTGGATTTGCTCCTTCGCGCTGTGATCTTGAGAACTGCACCTTCCGAGAGCATCCGTTGCACCACCCTCGTGATGTTCTTCGTGTCATCAATGCCCAGATGGTGACTTCCCATGAGCCTTATTCCACACTGCCTCATCATTGACACCATTCCTCTGGCCTGTCATGTCATCTACTATTGATCAGTTTATAATAACATACAATAGGATGATGATGCACAGTGATTAATCCAGTTTACCTCGCGGCCATAGAAATTCAAATAGACATCTTTGAGATTGATCCACTCCATAAAATATGGCGGAAGGTTGATATTCGACACTACGCATTGCTCGGGAATTTTTGTCTTTATATCCCAATTTCCACTGATAACATTAACTACATCAGTATCTTTGCTCAAAGATGGCAGGAGCTCTAAAGAACTATTTAGATCTATGAGGAAACTTTTCGGAAACTGTTTCTGTGTGCATCAGGGAACAAACAGAGAGAAAATCAAAGATTCACATAAGAAGCTCATCTCTAATCATTAGTTCTCACCAGGTTACAAAAGCTGCATTGTTCAGAGCCCCATCTGTATCTTTAGCCCACAAACCATGCTCCATTAACCAAGCTTCAAACTCCTCCACAACTTGCTTAAATGGAATAGCTGTGTCATGCCACACACTGCAATTCGACTTTGACAAAGTTAGTGCAACGGTCTCAGAATTCAAAGAGAACAAAAAGAAGTGTTTGACGAAGTTTGTGAACTCTAATGGTAGCAGAATATAAATTCACTAATCATTCGGTACCATATTCAGAAAGGGTCACACTAATGCAACTACAAAAAACACATAAGAAGCATTGTAGCCGTATCTATATCTAAACACGGAAGTGTGATAGAAGTAGCATACCGATCAACACCAAGTTCCCCATACTTGCCTTCGATGTATTTGTTAATTGCTTGCTCGCTCATTTTGGTGGGTCTTACAAACCTTATGAAGAATAAAGAACAATAGTCAACCACATTGTAAAATTGAGCAATAAAATTCTTGAAGAACAGACAATAACAACACTGTGATATCTCGCTATGACCAATAAAATTCTTAAAAGAACATTGATAGCTATTCTAATATCTAACAACTCACTTCCAGTTCTTACTCCAACGACACAAAAACTCAACCATTCAAACACACCAAGACCCTTTGAGCATAAAACAAAGTTGTGTCATTTAATAAAGCTGTTATAACCTGTGGAATAAGTCTACGACTTGCATGGTTTTGGCATCTACGATCAAAACAGGAAACTCAAGGATCTCAACTTTTCCTTCCAAGTCAATAACCAAGAAAAAGTTGAATTCTTGTGACTTCTTTTTCTCAAGATCAGCAGCAGCCATTCGAAGTTCCTTGGAACAATCATGGTTGAAAACTTCCAAATGCGCAGTATCATCCATCTGATGACACCAACGTAAACTTGATTATGCATGATTCACAATTAATTAGGTACAACAAACGAATAAAGACGATCCAGACTCAAACGATAGTCCCCTGACTCTCCCCGATAGCAAAACAATTTTCAATCTCTTTCAGACATTTTATCGAACAAGTCGCAGACATTCAACAGTTGATACAAATTTTACATCAAAAAGCACTTTTTTCGACCAACCAAACGGTGCAGGAAGGAACCAAAAAGCAAGCAAGACATGGAATTTAATTCCGCCGTAGTAGAAAAACAAAAACAAAATTTAACAAGAAAGTTGCAAAATGTTTACCTTTGTGCACTTCCCGTGAGTGTAATACAAGCACATGGGTCTCCACCTTGGATTTTCACTTGTTTCCATTAACGATAAAGAAGGAGTAGGAGGATAAGAAGAAATATCAGAGGGAGAAGGAGATGAAGTATCAGAGGGAGAAGGAGATGAAGATACAGAATGCGAAGAGTTGCACATGATTCGTTTGGTATGAGCTAAAGCGATAGTGGCGGGATTAGAAAACCGGTTATCACGGAAAGGACTAATTCTGGACATCGAAATCCTAAATGCAGAGAATGCGTACGCCATTGTTGTCAAATAGCATGAAGATGAAGATGAAGATGAAGATGGTTCGAGCCTTCGAGGACAGAAGCTCAACTGATAATTAGTTAAAATTGCCCAATCCAAATCGAACCAAAATTGAATCTGAAAACCACACTGATTTATAGCCTCGCAAAGACGCAAACTTTAACCAAAACCAAACTAAACCATGAAAAATAAATAAACCAATTTAAAAAGAGTCAAAGACCGAAATTGACTTATTTACATGCCCTAGTGGGAAAACAATTGGCAGCGTAACCACACTTCACGTTTGATAAAATATATATACCGAATGGGCTAAGAAGAACAAAAGTTGTGAACTTAAAAGAAACATAAGGCTTCGAATTGTTTCGTTGCAGCTCCTAAAACCTGGTCTAAGAGATGTTTGATTTAATCTTCATCGACTAAATCTGTGAAGTCTTCAATCACTTCAGTCCTATTATTTTGTTTGTTCATCGAACGCATCTCCTCGATTTCAAACTTCAACATTGAATCACAAATCACTTTGTTATTCTGCAGTTTACCTCGGCAGCCTGGGGATTTGAAAAGTGGTGGTCATAGAAATGACAAATCAGCATGAAAGAACAAGGGAAAGGTGTCTTATACGACATTGAGAAAGAACTACTTTACCTGCTACAGGGCAATTCGCATTGGGCTTGGTGACTATGTAATGCAGGATTACAGCTTTCTCGTAGACGTGCCTGCATTCCATACTGCAACAAGACAAGGATCAGAAAGTGTCAGCATCAGTTCACCGCACAAATGTTTATCATTCATGTAATTCTCAAGCACAAAATGTGACGAGTTCTACTACTACACTAAAGATAATATTCCCGCTTTATGATCAAGTATAGAACTCAGTATTGAGTAAATATAGCTTTAAGGATAAAAGAAACATCCATTGTACCTGCGAACTGGATCTGCTAGTTCAGTGACAGGCTTCCCGCTCAAGGGGCATGTCATGTTTAGGAGAGGGCACTGAGTACTGGTCATGACAATGTCCTCTTCGTCATCACCAGGCATTGGTTCACCTGCATGATGAACGTTCTGCAAGAAAATATTGACAAGTAGAACTATTAGATTCCAGCTAAGAACTTAAGTAACAACACACAATACTAATTTGACAAAAAGAGAGAAGACTGAGGAACTAATAGATCTATGATATAGAACGTCACAAAAGGCATACCCAAACTGCTTCCCTGAACTGGCGCATCATATGATCATTTTGTGGCACTGAAGAAGTTGTAGCCTTGAGCTTTTTGAATTCATCATCAAGCAACTTTTGAAAGTCAGTTAACTGCGGTCATTAGAGTGAGTCAGAAAGCAGTCTGCTAAACCTAAAAGCAAGCAACCGAATAATCATTTAGATAACCATTGAAGGAGGAATGTGAGTACCTGTTCCTTAGGTTGGTACCCATTTGCAACAGATTGAATTGCTGACGAACGGTGATTACAATCACTGTATAAATCCAACAGCTCAGCCACAGAATTTTCAAGGTCTTTAACCTGTGGAACCCAAAATATCTAAATGAACAGCAGGTATAAAGAGCATTAAAGGAAAAAACAAAGATAGGCATCAAGGAAAGAGTTTGGCTGGAGCTGACAATACAATGTCAGAAAGAAAGAGAGATGTGATAACAAGTTGTACAACAATTCAATTAGCCAAGAATCAATCACATTAGAAGTAAGTCAAGGCAGTTGCCACCAGTTAAACAAAGGATCACTTATGCTTATTCAATACTAAAACAAAAAGGAGATGAAACTACCATCCATTGAAGTTCTTAAAAGCAAAGAAGTCAAGCGGCTACAACTACTACGTTATGGCGGAAAACACTTGCTCTCAATTCAAAAAACGTACATGGTTAATCAGGCAATCGAAAATAAAACTGAATCCAAAAATAATAACCAACCTTGTCAGTTTGATTATCTTTCTCCAACTGAACAGCAATGTTCTTCATCATAGTCACAGCTTTGCGGATGTCCTACAAAATAAACGTAAACAAAACCCATAGTGCTAATAGATAGGAGCAAAAGCCAATTCAGATTGGAAAAGCCAAAGCAAAGAGCAAAGAGCATATTTTAGAAAATCCCATTTATTCACTTGTACCTAGTCAAGCCCATCATCAGCCGAAGCTCCTATCTCTCAATTCTCAATTCCAAAGATAAGAGCATTGAGATCAAAAAGTTGGAGAAAGAAATAGAGAAAGGTGCTTTGAACGAAATTACTCACAGTAAGCATGGAACTGTTATCGGAGACAAGAGCCAACGAAGCGTTCCGAATCCGTCCCGCTACTCCGTCGGAAGAGGACGCCGACGCCATATTTGTCGCTCGAATTCTCTCTTCCGAGGTTTTGTTTTGGAGGGAGAATGAACAGACCTTTCTGGAGACGGAGAGAGCCGTGAGTTTATACAAGCAAACTGCGTGCCGACAAGTCGTTCTGGACAAACGATAAAACGACATGCAGTCTCTTAAGAATAAGAACCCGTAAACGATGCCGTTTCGTTATAATCGATTATGCTCTATATCTCTGGCAAACACGTCGTCGTTTTGAACTCCAATCCTCCTGCTCCGCTTTGTTTTTGACATTCGACAGAAGAAGAAGAAGAAGAAGAAGAAGAAATCTATAGCTTCCATCTTCTTCATTCATCATTTGTATTTTCAAGTGATTCTTTCTTTTTGTTTGAAAACATGACCGATCAAGAAGGAGACTGGAATTTTTATCTGAGAATCCTAAGCAATTGCGCGCGGGATTCCACGGATCCTGCTTCTGATCCATCTGTACTACAATCAGTACGCATCTTCTCTGCATTTATATTGAATTAGCTCGAGAATGGTCTACGCATCTTCTCTGCATTTATATTGAATTAGCTCTGGTCTATCTCCATGAACAAGAGATTCATTGCTTGGATTTTTTTGTTTGAAATGGTCAATGGAATTTAGGTGAAGAAGCTACATGGGTTCTGTAAATTGGAGAAATCAGATGATCTTGTGGCTAGAATTTATCCTCAAATCAATAAGGTCTTCCAGCGTTCCGTTGCTTCACTGTCTCAGTCCGACTCCGCTACTGCCAAAGGCCTTCTCTTGCTAGTATTCTTACTCTCCCTCACAATTTTCAATCTAATTTTCTTTCTTTTTTTTGGTTTTTGGGTTCTATGGTATTGGTGTATTCAAGGATTATATGTTTTTGTGTGTTTTAGGCCATTCTTCAGTTTTTTCTTGATTTTGGTGATATGGTTTTGCACGATGCTGACCCAAGTTTGAGGACATTCTTCCGCTCGTGTCTTAGCCGGTATGGACTTTGCTCCTATCCGTTTATGTTGATAATTCTTTGTGTATTTATTAGAGAGACATTTTTCTGATCTTGTCATGAATTTTCTTTCTAGTGAGTTTTCAGATAGTGCTGTTGCAGAGGCAACTTGTGAATTCCTTATTGTTAACAAGAGAAAGCTCTTAGCGTCTTTCCCAAACTTACTTCCTCAGGTATAATAAACTGGAATAACTTGCTTCTTAGCTTTCAACCTCGAGAAAACTACTCTCTTAATTAGCAAAGCAAACACCTATATTTCTTTGGTTATTCCTGTGTGCGTTCAACATATGTAACCGAACTGTATCTTGCTGTCCCCACAGCTTTATGCAATCTAGCTGTTCCCTTTGCTTTCATCTTTCTTAATTTGTGTCCATTTACATTTCCACTGCTTGAACAATGAAGTACCATCTACTCCATCTAATACAAGAAATTGTATTTGCAGTTCTTCCCATTGTTGCTTAAACTCATTGCCTGGAACTGGGAGAAGTAAGCCGAAAAGTTCTTCCTATTTTATTGATTAGGTTCATAAGTGATTTAACCAATCACCTGACGGAAAAATTATGGCATGCTTCTTATTTCAGGTTGGAGAAGTCCTTCCTGAAGATATTTCCAGGACTGATTTCACCTGGGTCATTTCTTCCTCTGTTTCCATCCATTCTAGACTTACCAAGTGAGTCCGCTTGCCTGAAAAATGCTACTCCAGTTTGTATATTTGGTTGTACACTGATGTGGAGGCCACTTAGGTGACTTTAACTGCACTAAATTGTCTTTTACAAGCTGCTGGTTTGGTGATTTCCATGATTTTGAGGCTGTTTAGTACTTCTCTTTTGATACTTGGAGTTATTTATTCTCTCCGCCTTATTGAGTTTCTTGAGTATTCTACCCACTAATTGTGCATCTTCTTGTTACTTTTTTCCTAGTGTTGGTTGTGGCATTAGAAAAAGTTGAAAGGAGCTCGGGATCGGGGTCAAGGGTTGGAGGTAGCATTGCTTCAATCCAAAAGAGTGCAGCTCCGGAGGTCTTATATTTTAAAAATCATATACCTGGTAGACAGTTATCAGAGTCAATAAATGACAAGGATCCCTGTGAATGCAGATGCTTCTTGCCCTTATGGATGAAGCCTATACTGGTTCAACCATTGGGGATGGAGGGGATGACTCTGAATCGGAAGATAACAATACAATAGATGTAGCTGATCCTCTGTTTCTGGAGCTTCTCAAGGACGAAAATGATGGTCTAGCTGTATATCTTCTTCCCAGGGCTTTCTTTAGAATCCCCTATATATAAATATTGTTTGATAGTAAAATTTAGGGCTATGTGACAGTTGGCAGTTTTCTACTAATTGATATTTTTGACAAACTGAAAGTTTTTAGTCAAATTTGTGCTGCAGGAAAGACACCGCCCTTCTCCTGCACTGAATGCAGCGCTACAGGCTGCTGCAAGTGGTCCTCGGTCAGAGAGGATGAAGCAGACACTTAAGATTGCTCCCCGACTTCTTGATGTCTACTTTAGTGTTACGTTGCGAGATGCAAATGACTGTAAGATAATTTACAGCCTTCCTAGTGTTATTTAGTTGGTAAAGAAGGAAAAGTCAAGTACCAGTAGTTTGGTCTTTGACCACTATTGACTCCGTTCATGCTTGTTTTTATTTTTCTTTCAATGTTTTATCTTTTGCAGCTCTTATCTGTGCATTAATCCCTCTACTCATGACAAGAAACTCAACAATGTTTCCAGATAAGAATTTTTCGCATGAGGTATCACGCATCTTCCATTGATATTCTACAGCTCTTCAGAAATGCCAATGCTATTTTGACCTTTTAGTGTATAAACCTGTATTGCTGCCATATTGGACATAATCTTACAGAGACTTGGTTTGTGTTTACAGATCCGTAGGAGGCTACTGGAATTCGTGCTAGCTGCATTTCAGAGGTCTCCATCCTTCATTGCCCTATTGAAAGTAATGTCTTCCTATTTTGTTATTTTTTGGTTTGTGTTAGTGATAGTATTAGAATTTTGAATAAGAAGATTTCACACTGCATTGGTGGATATACCAGTCAAAATCACACTACTTTCAAGGGTTACGTTGTCTGATGATTACTGCATATTTTCAAGTACTAATTTGCTGATATTTAACCTCAACTTCTGACATAATGCAGAAGCCTATAATTGACCGGCTTGGAGAAGCTTACGATGATCCTGCCAAGGTCAGTTTCTAATATTTCAACGGATACTTTGTAAAATTATCTCCTCTAAACATTTTATCCACAGACAGAGCTAGCTTTACAGCTATGTTGGGCAATTGGAGAGTATGGTGGTGGAGGAGAATCTCACAAGGAAGCTGCTCGCGAGCTTTTTGAAAGTTTAGAGTTGCTTCTATATGAGAATCTCTCGTCAAGGTATTATTAAGTTTTGTTATATATCATCATTCTAACTTCTCAGACAGAAAACAGAAATGATATTTACACGACTTTTGGCTATTTGCTTCCAACAACCAAAAAAAAGCCGCCTAGGTCTGAGGCAAGAGTCTGGGAGTGGTTCCAGAAGAACAACACAGTCAAGACTTTTGTGTTTTGTAGTGACAGCTATCGCAAAGCTCGCAACATATCACCGGGAATTATTACCAAGAGCCAGAGTCGCCTTGGGAAAGGTACCATGGGAAATATTGAATCCACTTACGCTGTTTGTAATGGTCGCTAAACTTAAGAAATCTAAAGTTTCCACAATTATGTACTTGGGTAGGTAGTTCGGTCCCGAATATCTGATGCAAGAGTATGGAAACGAGCACATGATTACTTAGGACTAATGAACGAACCAGGAATCTGTTGGTCTGTGTTAGGACCTTCACGGGTTTCAGAAAAATGGTTTCCAGGCACGGTTAAGTGGAGCGAAGGTGGTCGAAAAATGGTTGCACACATTCCATTTCACATTCTTAGTGAACAAGGAGGTTAAGAGCTCATGTCATATCTCTCATAAAAACTTGATTCAACAAGATGATAATGTGGTTGCAAGATATGTAAAGTTGTGTTTTTTTTTTGCAGGTCCTCCGTTCCATGACTTTGCATTCTCTGATGTCATCCCCAGAAACTGATCAAAGAAGTCTCTTAAATTGTGTTTTGTTGTGAATAGTGAAACCCAAAGATGTTTGTTTTGTGTATACATACACATACACATCTGCAATCTTTTTTTCCCCCAGCAGGTGTGGTTTTGTAACATGAAGTCATGAAGTATATTTCAATTAAATCTGATGGATTAATCCGACCCGGTTAGATCCGGTTTTGTTTCGATCTAACTATATATACCAAATAAAGTTTAATGAATTTGCGTCATTTATTCTCACCGTATTTGATCCTCTTTCTAACAAACTACGAACGAGAAAATGCCAAAAAAAAAAGAAAAAAAAAATTGAGGTGGGTCCCGAGCTTTGCCGTAAACTCGAAAAACGACACTGTAGGGTTGAGGGCGGAGGTCGGCGGAGATGATTACCTCCTCCACCACTGATACATACGTCACTCGACTTCTTTTGCCTCCTTTTAAAAATTTTAATCTCTTGGTTCCCGAGTTTTTTTTTTTTTTTGTGGTTCTCTCTCCTTCTCTGTATTCTCATGCTTTAACTATTGATCCTCAGCATCATTATTATGACTTTCTGTTAAATCTTTTTTTTTTTTTTGTTTCCCAACAAAATCAGTGGCTGACATGTGATCTCTTATTGTTCCAATGAAATCTTAAATATAAATCAAAAGTTTCTCTAGAAAAAACAGAAAAAAAAAAAAAAAAAAAAAAAATCATGAGCTATTTCGTCTACTACTCAACATAACGTGTCAGGGACCCTAAAACTAATAATCGATAATTTACGAAACTGTAAATTTTTCTTCTTTCTTCAGAATTTTGAATATAAATAAGAAATAATGCAAATCCTTTTTAGAAAATATATAAGAAGTAGAGTTATTTGTGGAAAAGATAGGGGTGAAAAATAGCAGGAGAGAGGGGGGAAAATATGAAAGATGCATGCAAAGAAAGGATGGGAATATGATTTGATGTAAAGCCTGTGACTCCATCTCTTTTTTATTTACGACGTTTCCTTATGACGCGTCTATATCCTGTCCGTGTATTTTTTCTTATTCATATGCTGATGGATGGATGTGATTGCTTCTTATGATTTGATGCATCCATGCTCTTATTTCTTTCTTCTCTGGTTTTTTTTTTTTTTTTTTCTGCCCAATAACTTTTGTCTCCTTCTTTATTTTATTTTTCTAGCTTTGTCTTGAACGTATAAATGCGTATAGAATTTTCTTTTGCAGAATCTTATTCATGGCATAGCTCTCAGACTGCTCAATACACAAAGATCCAAGTAGTATCCAATAGTCTGTTATTAATAAAGTTATTTTGGTTTAATAAATTAATTTTTTTTTTCGTTTTTTTTTGGCTGACGTTGAATCTCCTGAATTCCCCGTCACGCACGTATTGCATGCTCAAAAAAAAAATGTCCAATTATATTTCTAGATCCCTAATACAATTTAGCGTTATTAAGTAGTATTATAAATCTACATGCGCATATACAGACACATATATATTCGTTTTGTGTGGTGTATTGTACACATCAACATCAACTCTATCTGTCACTAGCTACTGTCAAATATCACATCAGTTGCTTGTAGAACAGGAGAAACACAGATCATTCAAAAAGGACCTTTTTTATATTTCCCCTTCTTTTCTCTTCCTTTTATCTTTCAACACTGGATATATCTCTAGGGTTTTGTTGTTTTTAGAGCTCTCTCTTGTGTTGGCTTCAATGGATATTGTTGTCTTTAATGGTTCCGAGAGGCCAAGATTTGATGATGATACGGTAATGCCACCTGGTTTTAGATTTCATCCAACTGATGAAGAACTCATCACTTACTATCTCCTCAAGAAGGTTCTCGACTCCAATTTCTCCTGTGCTGCTATTTCTCAAGTTGACCTCAACAAGTCTGAGCCTTGGGAGCTTCCTGGTAAGCCCTCAAATCCACCTGATGCACTCGTAAACTTTGCAAAACCTGATTAATAAACCGTCTTAAACCCTAGTTTTTAAGGCCAGAGTTTTAGAGTTCCTCTGTTCTTGTTTGCCGTATCCAAATTTGTAGGATTTTACTCCTATGATATAATCTGTTAGATGTAGCATGATAAAGCCTTACTCAAGACATTGTTATAACTCTTATTAAGGTTAAAGAAATCAAACTTCTGTTCAACTTTACATCAAACTACATGAGTATGACCAGTCTTTGTCCGGTTCTAAAACAGAGTCGTTAGATTATTGCTATAACTGGTTTTTAGTTTGTGACTTTCATTAACGATTTTTAAATTCTTTGTCGTTTGTGAATGAAACCATGTGAGCAGAGAAAGCGAAAATGGGGGAGAAAGAGTGGTTCTTCTTCACTCTAAGAGATCGAAAATACCCAACGGGACTGAGAACGAACAGAGCAACTGAAGCTGGTTACTGGAAAGCCACTGGAAAAGACAGAGAGATCAAAAGCTCAAAGACAAAATCACTTCTCGGGATGAAAAAAACTCTTGTCTTCTACAAAGGCAGAGCTCCTAAAGGAGAAAAGAGTTGTTGGGTCATGCATGAGTATCGCCTCGACGGCAAATTCTCTTACCATTACATTTCTTCCTCCGCTAAGGTAATTTTAAAATTCTTTTTATATAAAAGACTTAAAACTTTTCTCTTAAAATGTAATTCATACACTCAAAAACGTTACTTTTTTCCACAGGATGAATGGGTTCTCTGTAAAGTTTGTCTGAAAAGCGGCGTGGTTAGTAGAGAGACTAAACTGATCTCTTCTTCTTCTTCTTCCGTCGCCGGTGAATTCTCTTCTGTCGAATCTGCTATTGCTCCGATAATCGATGCCTTTGCGTCGGAGCACGTGTCCTGTTTCTCCAATAACGCTCCTGCTCATGCCGATGTGAGCTTTCCTACTTCATACCTTCCTGCTCCACCACCGTCACTGCCACCACGTCAATACTGTGATGACGTGGCTTTTGGTCAGTGTATGGATTTGGGATCTTCTTGTGGTCAGATTAATTACGATGCAGCAGCAGCGTTCTTCCCTAATCTACCTTCTCTGCCTCCAACGGTTCTTCCTCCTCCTCCTCCGTCATTTTCGATGTACGGCGGAGGCTCCGCCTTGAGTCTCTGGCCGTTTGCTCTCTGATTGTCATGCGGCCACCACGAACCTCTACCTTTTAATATTTTAACCAACGAAACAAAAAAAAAACATTCGACTGCTTAATTAATGGCTTGTATAAGTCTCGAATCACTTCCTCGTAGCATTTTGCTTATGTAATGTCTTTTGTGCATGTTTTAAACATGACTTCTATCAATATTCTACGTGAATTTGCTTTTTTTATTACATGGAATTTTTATAAAATTGTAAACTAGTACCTCTTTATTTTTTTTTTAACAAACTTGGTTATCATTGACTTATCTTAATATGCAAACCAAGTCGAATCAAACTTTAAGTGCAACAAAATCGAAATCAAACTGAATCACAAATGTTTTATTTGACTTTACCCGAAGACGTATTTAACCGTAATAAAACTGTGAACTAAAATTAATTTAAAAACTTTGTTGGGAAATAAAACATTCAATTGACTGCAAAAAAAAATTGTTTCCCAAAGAAAAGGAAAAAAAAAAAAATATTCCAATTACACCACATGTTTCACACTGCTGTAGGCCCATGGACCTTAATAAATAAATGGGCCGCACCTTCGTAAAATAGTTTGTTGCAAATTGCGCCACGTGTCTGATTAAGCGTCGTGCTCAAGTCGTCATCAAGAGGTCCCTTTTTTTTTTTTTGTCCCTCTTCTGCTCGCTACGAAACAATCTGTTTTAGTGAAAACAAAAAAAATTCGCCATGGAAGACGTTAACCAGTTGTTCGATGCTGCTTTCGACTTCGCAAACTATCCCGGTACCAAAGCTAACCATCATACCACTTCAATTTTATATAATTTGTGCGATTGTTCAAATTCCGTCATATGTTCTAACTACCATTTTGATTTCAGGCGGTCATAGCGAAGCCTCGGCTAAGGAGTTCCTCGATCGCTTCCCTCTTCCCGTTATTTTCAAGTGATTGTCTTCCTCCAATTTGTTGGTTTTGTTTTGTTTTAATTTCATTGCGTTTTCGTGTTTGAATCTGTTCTTGTGGTTTGGGTTGTAGTGTTTAACCACTGTAAATCGCAATACTTGCATGCAGTGCTTTGCAAACCGAACCGGATATTCCAGGCTTTGAAAGCACGCTGGTGACTTGCTTGGAAAGGGTGTTTAAGTCTAAGTATGGCGCCTCACTCATTCCTCAGTACATGGTAAGACTCACGGAGTAGAATTTATGTTTATAGTGTTGTTCTTCAAGTTGCAGGTGACTCTTATTTGTGATGAACCTTTTGTTAAATTAATGGCTATATTCGGAGTCTGATTTAATACTTGTTGTTTGTTTTAAGCCTGTTCTGCAATCTGGTCTCAAGGCAAATTCTGCAATTGTTAAATCTCTGGCTTGCAAAACTGTAAGTGTCTAAAAGTATCGGTTTCATGCTTTCTCAATTTTTACATAGTTTGTAGCGTTTGCTAATGTTGGAGTCTTGTTTGGGTGTTTTTCTTAAGGTCACTTGTCTATTGGAGAATTGCAATGTGACAGATGTTTCTCCTGTTCAACTAGTTGTTAGCAATGGCATATACCCTCTTCTGCTTGAGTATATCATTAATAAGTAAGAAGCCATGCTTAATATTTCTGGATTATCTTCTCACAGTTGTACTCTTTTGTACGGAATTACTCTAGACTAACTCCAGGGAACCAACCAGAAATAACATGTTGAAGGATTGGACTTACGGGATTAGAAAGTGGCTTTAGTACCTCCAAATAGTTGCTTTACCTCTAAATTCACTCACCAGTGACATTCTGTTTTTTTACTGTAGGGATGATGAAGTGGCACAAGCTGCAAGTGAGACAATTAAGAGCCTAGCACGCTTTCCAGATGCAATGGTCTGTGTTTAAACCGTTATTTTGGATCAGTGGCTAATTATTTTACAGCATCTATTCCTGCTTCTAAAAACTCAGACCTCTTGTCTCACAGTCTGTAATTTTCCCTGCTGATACCAACGATGCTACACATCTTCGTAACCTTGCTGCAAGATGTTCGTCACTGGTAATGCAGCGCGTTATATAACTTTTACCATTAACTTCAATTTCTGTTTTTCCTTTACAAGTTTCCAACTGTTTTTCAGGCACGAGTCCGGGTTTTGTCTTTGATAGTGAAGCTTTTTTCAATTTCTCGACCTGTAGCTTCGGAAATTAAGAAATCGGGGCTTCTTGAATTACTGGAGGCAGAAATGAAGGGTACAAAGGACACTCTTGTGATCTTAAATGTTCTGGAACTCTACTATGAGGTTGGCCTCTGATGTCTGAGATTAATATTTAGTCTCTTTCCTTTTTTGCCCACATTTGAAAGAAAAAGATAGAATTATGTTGAATATTTGTGCATGAGGGATGAAGTTAATGGAAGTGGAGCACAGTTCAGAGTTCGTGCCACAAACTTCACTTATTCAGCTGTTGTGTTCTATCATCAGGTACAAGCACTGTTACACGTTACCCATGTTTACAACAAAAAGAATATGGGTACCTTTAAGCTTGCTTCATCTCACCCTTATTTTTGTCTCTGGGTCTTATAATTTGTGTAGTGATACATCGACGGTACCCTTTGAGAAGTTAAGAGCAACGATGATAAGTGGCAGGCTCCTCTCAAAGGACAGTATCTTTGATGTTGTGGAAGAAGCTTGTAAGATTTTTGCCTTTATTGGTTAGAAAATTGTGATTGTTTTCTTTTCTTTTATATGCTTTCAGAACAAGGAATTTTAGTGATTATGTTATGTTAGGACTGGATGGAATATGTGGTTGTTCCCTGTCTCAAGTATTCTAGGTTTTTTCCGCTCCTGATATCAGATAATGAAAGCCTCTGCTTGCTGTGCCTATGATACAAGTGAACAAGTTGACAAGTTAACTACGAATTACTTTGTTTCTGGATGTAATCTGAGGAAAAGATTATAGCCTTCCGGATATTATATTTTAGGCTGTTTTGTAGTTGGCAAAGATCCACTTTCAACTTTTTCCTGAATCCAGGTGTCAAGGCATTAATTTCAGCTATTGATGGATGTCTGGAGTCAGGGGCAATGAATGATACTGATGCACAAGAAGCTGCACTTGATGCACTTGGTCAGATTGGATCAAGTAAGTAGCTCAGTTTTCTTTGAAAATGTGTTTGTTGCAGTCTTCTTCTAAAAGAGATAGCTAGCTAGTCATACATTTGGAGTTGTGAATTTTAAGAGCCACCGACAAAATATTTGTTTCCACTTGCAATAACTTTGTGACTTATATGTATATTCTTACGATAATTTTTAGCAACGAAGGGAGCGAATCTAGTCCTTTCAACTTCACCTCCAGCTGCAAGACACGTTGTAGCTTATGCGTTTGATCGTAATGCACATGGAAAACAGTTGGTGAGTGTCTTTTCTTCTTTTCATCAGTTGAAGTTCTACTGATTATATGCGCTTAAGAAGAATTTTTTTTGAATACTCAATTATGCCTGTTTTAGGATTTCTAATTCTAAATATCTGAGGGTTGAAATTTGGTTTCATTAGCAGAGATAATCATGAAATCATATGATTGTTTTGTAAATGACATTTGCAGGCTGCACTGCACGCGCTGGCATACATTGCAGGTGAGTCACGACCTAAGAGTGACAGAATAGTTGATGGAAAAGCTGAAGAGAGCCTTAGATGTTTGATATACGATGTTGCAGCACAGAGCACAAAACTAACTCCATCGGTAAGTTCGTTTTCTCTTTTGCTTCTTCGTCCTCTGTGGGCAGACTAAATATGTTTATGTTTGATCCATAGCATGAGCTAATTTAAGCACGTCGTACAAAATCACAGGGTTTATTCCTCTCAGTTCTTCAACAAAGCTCAGAGATTCGTCTTGCGGTAAAGCTTTATCCTCAGCCTCTGATCTTTCATATCTTCTTCCCCTTTGTTTCCCTAGTTGGAAATTTCAAAATACCACAGTACATTACATTCAAATTCAAAACCTCCCTTTGTCCTTTTAAGCAAAACTCAGATACATGCGTCTCATTTTATCTTACATAAGATCTTCATGCATTGCCTAGAGGAAACTCTTATGTTTTTTGCTAATAATATGTTGTTCACAATGTCGTTCTCAGGGTTATAGAACGTTAACAGCATTGGCGGCTCGGCCATGGTGCCTGGTGGAAATCTTGTCCAAAGAAGAGATAATAAACATAGTTACAGATGCAACAACTGAAACTGCAAAAATAGGTAAACCTAGTAACACCTCTTCTTGCACAACTGGTTTCTTTCTTCCTCGGCCTCTTTGATCTATGAGTCTAAATCTCACATTTTTGGCACAGCAATGGAAACAAGGTATAACTGTTGCAAAGCAATTAACGAAGTGTTCTTGTGTAGCAACTTCGTTGATGACCCTCGTAGTCGAAAAACCGGTGAAAAGGTTCCATCTATTTCCTCTGCTCTCTTTACTTAAAAAAAAAAAAAAACTCATTTCTTGTATTAAGATGGAAATTACTGTAGAAGTTTCGATGAGGTACTTTTGCTGGCTGTTGACATGTGTTAAAATTTGTTGCAGTTGCAAGAAGCTGTTCGAAGTGGACCGTACCTGTCGAAGAAGTACAGAGACGCACGACCAGAAGTAATGACAGGCGAAGGATTCTAAACACAACTAAAGAAAGAAAGAAAAAGTTACAAACTTGACCGTTGTTGAAAGTTTGCTCTTTGTTTATCCCTTGTTCTATAAGTGAAATTTTAGTTGTGTCTTGTAAACAGTTCAAAACGAGAGCTAGGATGATGCGTTTTGACATTTTGAAATTTGTGTTCTCTTAATTTTTTTAGTGTTGAACGTTAAGTAAAGAAAGAATAACGAGTTGGTCCGTTTCTCGTCGTTCGCCATAGCCCATGGGGGGAATCCAAAACATAGAGGCCAAGTTGGAGAGTTAAGTCAATAAATAGAGGGTAAAATGGTAATTAGAAGTAGAGACATCATCTCTTTCTACTATATGGATAACACTGGTTCGAAATGGAGCCATTACTCTTACTAACTGAGGGAGAGAGCATAGAAGAGAAAAGAAGCGTGTAGAAATCGATGGCGACGATAGTGCAGTGTCTTTCTTCCTGTGCGACGCTCGATTCCAAATTCAAAGTCCTTTCGCTTAAGGGAATTTCTTCTTCTTCGTCATCATCTTCTTCCTTGTCGACTCGTCGCGGTGCGTCGGCTACTTTATGCTCTTCCCTTAGTTTCTCTCAGAGCGTTTCTCAATGTGTCGCCTTCTCCTCCGGTAAACTCTGCTTCATAATTCTGATTAATTTCCTAATAATGGGATAATATTGAATGTTACCACATTTTTGCGTTCTTTCGTGCTCTTATGTTTTCATAAGTGACAAATTTAAGGGTTGGGGATTGAAATTGTTGGGAAAATATATCGACAGGAAATTTGTGGGCACAGAAGCCAACGAGGCAATTGATTGTGTGTGAGGCTGCTCCGACGAAGAAAGCTGATTCAGCTGCTAAGAGAGCTCGCCAAGCCGAGAAGAGGCGCGTTTACAACAAATCTAAGAAATCTGAAGCCCGAACACGGATGAAGAAGGTAATGCCTTAAACTTCATGCTCTCTCTGTGAAATATATATGTGGTGTGCTTTTGAAAATTTGAGCGTCTGTTTGAAGATGGGATTCAAAATTGTTGTTGATTAACTTATAATGATGTTCCTCTGCAGTTTTACTGACATATTTTACGTGGAAACATGTTAGGTAATGTTTCTCCTTGGGAATTCTTGTAGCAACCTGTGAACATAGGAATCCCAAGTGATTGAGTGACTAGTAGGTGGATTAGTCATCATTGTTTTGCAACCGATTTATTGACAAAGTGAAGTCAAATCGAAGCTGTTGAGGCAGTTTCATGTTGTTATTAGAACTTTGGAGTGTTTTTTAAAAGTCTTAGATAGTTTAGAATATCTCATTATCCTCAGACAACTGCAAGAATTAGAACTTTTTGTCATTAACTGTATTACATCCATGTTCATCTTTTTCAATTCATAAAGATCAGAATAAAATCCTATTGCGATATCTACTAACAGGTCTTGGAAGCACTTGAGGGACTCAAGAAGAAAGCAGATGCACAACCCGATGAGATAGTAACTGTGGAAAAACTGATAGGAGAGGCTTATTCTGCAATTGACAAAGCGGTCAAGGTTAAAGCACTACACAAGAACACTGGTGCCCGTAGGAAGTCTCGGTTGGCTAGGAGGAAAAAAGCCGTTGAGATCCACCATGGTTGGTACGTCCCAGACGCAGCTGCGGTAGAAACAGAAGCTGTGACCATGGCTGCGTAAGAACATTGAATATGTAATAACAAATATGTTTTTGTTGTAAGATTGTACTGAAGAGGATGTGATAATTGCTTTTAAAATCATAATTTGTTTCTTCATGTCAGTCAGTCAATTCAGTCGCTTTCACCCTCTTCTATTGCTCTGTTAGATATAAGCTTGTTATCTTCTTCTTTTGGCTTAGTCCTGTTCTGGTTCAGTAACATCTCAGTTCTTGGCTCTGGCACCATTCCTCTTGACAGCATTTCTTGATAGTAACCCAATGCTTCTCCAATTTTTCCCTTTGTGTGCAGACCATGAACCCTAATAGTATAAGTTCTCTGATCTGGTCCTAATCCACTTCTCTCCATCTCACTCCATATCTCTCTCGCTTTCTCATCATTGTCCCATTGCACATATAGCCTAAACATCAAATTGTACAAGTCGCTTGTCATTTCACACCTGTTCTTCGCCATCCTCTCCAAAACTGCATCAACATCCTTTGGTTTCTGCGAATACTTAAGCAAGTATCCGAAAGTCACATCGTTAGGCGAACAACCACCTCCTTTATGTTCCATCTCTTCCACTAGCTCCCAAACTTTCTCTGTTCTCCTTATCTTACAGAGATGCTTTAAAAGCGAGTTATAGGTCACAACATTCGGAGAGCAACCTTTCTCACTCATCTCCTTGAATACTTGAAGAGCCTCTGGTATTCTCTTCTTGAAACACAATGCATCAATGACGTTATTGCAGATTTTAACATCCGGGTATCTTCCGGTTTCCCACATTGCTCTGTATAATTCCATGGCCTTTCCCAATTTCCCTTTCTTTGTCAATGCATTTATCATTGTCCCATAGCTGACAACATCTGGCCTGTAATTAGAAGCAATGATATCTTTCCAAACCCTCTTGGCTTCATGAACATTTCCCAAAACACACCACCCGTTTAGAATAATGTTCATCGCTTTAATATCGCAGCCAAACTCTCTTCTACGAGAACAGAACAAAGTTTCCGCAAACTCAACGTGCTTATACCTACACAACCACATCAAGAGCCCATGAAAAGCAACCAAACCATCCTCTATCCCAAACTCTCTTCTCCTCTCAAATACACCCACGGCTTCATCAACTTTATGTGCAGCAGCGTATCGGTTTAGCAAAACTTCATATGTCTTCACATCAGCAAATCCATCTCTCTTAGACATTTCGTCGAACACTTGGTGGAACTCTTCAAAGCGTCTCATTTTCCCAAGAACGTCGAGAATCTCGTTATACACAAAAGAGTTAGATAGATAAACAGATCTTTTACGGATCAATT
Organism: Barbarea vulgaris; assembly: GCA_963667165.1. Taxonomy (NCBI): domain Eukaryota; kingdom Viridiplantae; phylum Streptophyta; class Magnoliopsida; order Brassicales; family Brassicaceae; genus Barbarea; species Barbarea vulgaris. The sequence continues at coordinate 5,590,979 of OY763893.1, forward strand.
GGAAAAGTATATAAGCTGGTTTCCAATCAGATCGATTCCGACTAATCACTTGTAGAATCAGCTCTTCGGTTAATACAATGCCACACTTATCAAGAATCCGTTCAATCTCTTCAGGTGAACTTCCACGGTGATTCTTAATGATGTTGTGAACATCAACTACAGATTGCTTGTCTTTTTCGTCGTTGAATCCAGTGTAATCTCTCTCAGGAGCTGCAAGAGAATGAAGAAAGTGATTAACACCCAGAAAGCGAAACTCAGAGAGAGTGATGTTGTTATTGTTCTTATGATTCGGTTTCTCCGACGGGAAAACACGGCGAAGAGCGACCAAAGATGACAAGGACGAAGGAGAAGAGATCCGGCGTCGCCATAGAGCATTTTGTATCTGAAATAGGATTTCAATTTTATTTTTCCCTCTCATTTTCACTGACTTTCAAATGAGATAACAATCTGTAACCTTATTATTATATTCACTCATGGAACCTACAAAATTATTACAATTAATATTATAAGGAAAATAAAAATTACATCTACAAGTTGTGAATTTATGATTGATATTCAAGTTTTTTAGTTTATACAAAAAAAATATCTGAATTTTTGTTTTCCCTTGAAATGGATGATCTAACTATAAAAAGTTGTTTTAGGAAAAACGATTCATTTAAAATAGCACTATTTGTGTGGGGATGGTTTTTGAAATAAAAATGATAACAAAAAAATATTAGCCTAAGATATGATCTAGTAGCTTTTTTTTTTTTTTTGTGACGTATCTAGTAGCTTATAGTATGTTTTAGAATAGCATTAATTTAGAGATGTTTTTTCAAATAAGAGTGGTTACACCAAGTTTTTAGCATTTATCTTTTAATTCGTCCAAGGGAAAAAAAAGTGTTATTTATTTATCATTGTACTACCTTAATTTAAGTGATACAGTAGTAGTATTATTTAAAATCGAAAAAAATCAACAAATTCTTGTTACAATTTATACATCACATAATACAAACAGAGCTTGAATGGAAGCTACTAGTCTATAATCATGCAAAGAAAAAAAAAAACATTGCCTTAATAAATAATAATCCATTATATCTTTCTTACATCTTAATGAAAAGAAGAACAGGTAATATTTTAAAAGAATAGTAAGTACAGTATATTTTATTCTTATAGTCCAGCTGATTCTGTGGCCCGAGAAAACCCAATCCATTATCCATGGCGTGAAGACATATGTAGCTGTCGTAAAAGAAAAAGCAAAGAATAATTAAAAATCAATTAACCAATCTAATTAACTAACTAATCTTAATCACACGTCTCCTGCCGTCAATGTAAATTACCGTCTTTTAGGAAACAAGAGAAACAAAACAGACGGCGGGCCCACCGCCGTTAGAATCTCGGTTAGCCGACGCGGCCACCATTCTCTCTCCTTGTCTCCTCTCTCGATCATTCTCCACGCGTCGCGTTGACCACGTGGCACTATAGATCTTAAAGAAAGATAACAGCTTTATTTAATATATATACAGTATGTTGTTTATAATAGCGAGTGCGTAGTGGGCCCATGTTGGGGTTTTTGAAGGAGGGGCGGCTATATAGCTTTTTGTTTATTAGTATTTGTATTTCAATAAAGAAAATAAAAAGCAGTCAAACTCAAAGTTGAATTAGAGCTGAGTCGAAGAAGTCACGCACAACCCTCTTTCACGCGATAGCCGTCGGCACGTGTATCATAGTGAGATTCACGCGCTTATAGACAAACACGGTTCTTAAGCCGTGCGTTCTCAAGGTATTGCCACGTCTTAATATTTTTGTGTCATTAATATAATGGTTTTTCACTATTTTCAGATGCCGCTGCTAATTTATTTATAAGTTTTTTTTATAATTTACTCTATTCTAAACTTTTAACTCACGTATTATATGCAATATCTCATATTATTACTATAGTAATTTTAGATGCTCTAATCTAGATTTCAATTATTTTGAAACATAATTTTGAGATGACAATAGTATTTTGCGTACATATTAATAAAACTTTTACTCATTTTCTTAATCAAAGTTAAGATATTATCTGAAAATTTAGTTAATATGCAAATGAAATTGCTCACAATTTTATTCAATATTCCCTCGATCTGCAGCATTAAAAACTCATACACTGGATTAACACATTGAGAGGAACCAAAACCAGTCCATGTAATTATATGTCTTTATATATTTATGGCAACAAGGTTTTTTTGTATTTATTATTAAGGCAACAAGGTGTACATCTTGTGTGGTGACATACCCATTTTAAACAATTTCCTAACCAAGTGACCCAAATAAAGTGGTGTAATGTTAGTTAGACTAAGATCTAGAAAAAAGGAGACTACACATAACTAAGTTGAATGTGATTAAGTTCGATCTCTACTTGACCATTTTGATTTTTGGATTTTAGCTTAGATTATTATTTTTGTAGTATGTTTACCGAAAATTCATACTAGAAAATATGTCTTGTCGCCTCCAAAAATATTCGGTGTTAATATCTAGTTCACGCTTTCATAAATTAGAGATTGGATACCAATAACAAATCTAAAAAGGTTATAAGTTTATAACTAAGCATGCACATTCAAACGCAACTAATAAGGTGTGCTCAATGCCTACTTTTAGAGGAAATGAATATTGTAGACCCTTAATCACATGAGTAAACAGCACAAAACAATTAGAATTCAGAATTTGATAACCACGTAAATTAAATCGATAGGAGATTACATCATTAATCCGTATATTTAAAAAAAAAAAAAAAATCCAAAATCTAAACAGCATTTATGAGAATACATTTTCTGGGCAAACATCAAACTCCACGCATCTCCATTAAATGCGTAAAACACTGTCTACGTTTCTTCTAATATTGTCTAGAGTTAACGTGTAAATTATTACCCTTGTATCAAATTTTGCTACATGAGAGATATTTCGAATATACAAATAAATAGATAAGAAATAAAAATTAAACTTAGATGAAATATTTTACAAAACAAAAATCAAAGAATTTTCATCGAATATTGTAGTTTTTTATACTGTTAAATAATCATCCATTTAATATATATATATATATATATATATACATATTCATCCATTAAATTAATAAGATATATAGTGATAAAGTGTTATATAAACAAATATAGAGTCAATTAAATGTATTCAACTAAATATATATTTTTGTTTGATGATTGTATTTTAAAAGTTTAACTTTAACCCATCTTTTTTGTTTTAATTAATAGTAACTTTTTTAATATGAGCAGCAAAAAAAAAAAAAAACGCTTGGTGGTAAAAAATAAATAAAAGGTAGGAAAAAAAAAAACAAAAAAAAGTTTGAAAAGGGAAACGAACACACGTGGCAAGAAATAAGTGGAGATAAGAAAAAAAACCACGAAAACCGCTGGTTGTAAGAGAAGCCGCTAAAACCATTTCAGGCTTTGACTGTTCACAACAAAGCGCCCCAAAAGGAGCGTCGCTTTTACTCTCTCCCTTCATCATCTATATATTTATACAACTCTCTCCTTCCTCTTCTCCCTTCAATTATCACACCACTCTCTCCCTTTCTCTTTCTCTCTTTCTTCTCTATTCTATCTATCTCATGGCTAAGATCGGTTTGAAACCCGACCCGGCTACTACTAACCCTACCCAGAATAATAATGCTAAGGAGATTCGTTACAGAGGCGTCAGGAAGCGTCCCTGGGGCCGTTATGCCGCCGAGATCCGAGATCCCGGTAAGAAAACCCGCGTCTGGTTAGGAACTTTCGACACGGCTGAGGAGGCGGCGCGTGCTTACGATACGGCGGCGCGTGATTTTCGTGGTGCTAAGGCTAAGACCAATTTCCCGACTTTTCTCGAGCTGAGTGACAAGGTGCCGGCAAGCGGCGGCGGTTTCACGCGCAGCCCTAGCCAGAGTAGCACGCTCGACTGCGCTTCTCCTCCGACTGCGGTTGCGCCGACGACTGGTGAGATTGTTCCGCCGCAGCTCGAGCTTAGCCTTGGCGGCGGCGGAGGTGGCAGCGCGTGCTACCAGATCCCGATGGGGCGTCCAGTTTACTTTTTGGACCTGATGGGAATCGGAAACGGAGGTCGTACTCAGCCTCCGGTGTCGTCGGCGTTTAGATCGTCGTTGGTGCATGTTGCAACGAAGACTGTTTGTGGGGCCCAGAGCGACTCTGATTCGTCTTCGGTCGTTGATTTCGAAGGTGGTTTGGAGAAGAGATCTCAGCCGTTAGATCTAGATCTAAACTTGCCTCCTCCTTCGGAACAGGCCTGAGCATTTGGTGGTGTCGTTTCAATTCGAAGCGCATGCGTTTTTTTTTTTTTTTTTTTTGGAGCTGAGAGAATTCGTTTTCTCGTAGTTTTTTTCTTTCTCTCTCACTCTAAAATTATTATCAGTTTTTAGAAGGAAAAAAAAAAATCGAGAGAGGAAAATATAATTTTAGCTGACATGGATCGTTATGTACATATTATTACATAACCGGAGATCTAAACTTTTGTTGTGTGCTTTTTATTTTTTGCGACTTGGTTTCACCATGTTGTTTCTCTATTTTTACTTGTTTTTTTTTTTTTTTGTTGTTCTTCCAAATTTTCAATTAATAATTTGGTAATCTTCAGAATTATGTTGTCAAATCTAATTTCCGAAAGTTTTTCACTATTACTACTTGTGTACTTATGCGGCGGTATCCTTTATTGGCCTCCCTTTTCTATCGTCAACAAAATAAAAATTTAAGGCCTAAAATTACTTACTACTTTACTATTGGCATTTTTGATTAGATAAAATCGTAAAATAATTGTAGTTGAAGTATAAGAAAGCTAAAATTAAAAGTGAGATTATTAAAAAAGGTAGTTGAGTATCGTCGGCTTTTAACAATGGTCCAAGCTTCCAGCAGACACGCAGCCGGCGTGGGTGGGCCCCGTTTTTTATCTATGCGGCGTATGTTAGAAAATTCTTCGCGCTTACGTCACCAAGTAGGGTCCACACTCAGAGTACGGACATAAGCCCTTTCTTCTCCTTCTGGCGAACTTTGAAATTTTAAGATTAGATTTTAACACTCTTAGCTTCTGACAGAGAGAACACTCTTAGGTTCTGACAGAGAGAACTTAGATTTTAATTTGATAAATCTTCCGTTTTACAAAAAAAAGTTGCCAGAAACACAATAATAAGATAAACGGAAATATAATTTTCCTTACTGAAAAGATCTAGTTTAGTAAACAAATTCTTTTAATAAACAACTAGTATACCTTTTAACAAAAAAAAACAAAAAAATTGTTTTTTAATCTGAAATCTTTTGGACATCTTATTCCTAATACCCCCGCATCAAATATAATTGTTGATACTATATCTCACAATTTAAAAAAGACATGAATTAATATTCTTCAAATATATTAATATAACATTCAATCGATTGGGAGACTAAAACAACATCATTCGACCCGTTGTCTAGTGGTGTTATTTTTATAAAAACAGTGTTGGCCAATTATTTCTAGATGTAGCTGGTTTAAAGGAAATTGTTACTTCGTTGTGCAGAAATAAAATTTTACTTGAAAAAATAATGATGGCGTGATGCGTTGGAAAAAAAAAATGAGGAGGGATTGGATGTAAAAAACTAGATGCAATGATGTTAAGAAAAGAGCAATAATTGTGGTTTGAAAGATAAACGACGACGTATAATAAGAAAGCGGCTTCATAATGAGAGGCAGAGATTGGATTCTTGTCTCCAACTCCGCAATCAAAAAGAGTCAAGAAACTATCCTTTCGTGATTCCCGTGTAGATCCAACGGCTAGATTCTATTTTGTCCACGTGGCTGGATCCTAATATTTCATATATTTTATTATATCAAAATAAAGAGCGAGACGGCACCGACGGCCAAGCAGCGCGAGTAATCCTTTTCAGAAGAGACCGAATCAGAGACGGTGGCGCCCACATTTCCTCTTCTTTCTTTTATATATATATATATATATATATATTATGAATATAGTACTTTGTATTATTATTTCAAAGCAACTAACTAATGGAGTATTTAAAAACTTATTTCCAAAACAATTTAGTATTCTGTTAGCGTGAAAACTTACTAATATTTCACAAATTTTAACTAACCTTTATAAATAAACAATTTCATACAACCAGAAAACACATATTCTGAGTTAATATATACTTTTTCTGTTTTAAAATATAAAGAATTTTCATATTTTATGTATTTTTATCTTTATTAAATTTTGTATGACCAACAGAATATTGTAGTTATTAGGTAGATACTGTTTATTATATATATTAAATGATACTTTTAAAAAATAAAACAATTTTTCAATCTGTGCAATTTTAACTAAAACATCTTATATTTTAAAATGAATGTAATATATATATATATATATATATTTTTGTACTTGGTGGCAAAAAGATGAGTGGTATTTATGAAAACCAACAATTAAAAAAAAGTTATTGATTATTTTTGAACAATTTTATGCAGTTTTATTTTCGGTTAGGTATTATGGGATGACCTATTTTTCTCAGAGCATATTGTTTGATGACTAAGACCTCTGTATATAAAAATCCATGTTGTTGGCAAAATTATCAACCACTTAAATGGAAGTAAAATCATATAAAAAAAACATGTACCTTTTCTATTGCTATTTATCTAATTAAAAGTCCACAAGTTGTCCTTTCTTTGTTTCCATTTACCAAATTGACACTAAAATTAAATATTTGTTTCACTACTTTTACAAGAATACCTGCGGAATTTAAGTGTGGTATTTTAAAAATTAAGAGGTTGCATTGGAGTTTCGAGGAACACACAAAGAATTGAGAGATTGCTATATAACCGGTTTAAAATCCGGTCCGATCAGTTATTGTATTTCTTAAGCGGAAACCGGAATTGGACAGTAGATGCGTGTGGTTGAGCATCTGGCGCGTGTGAAAGGGGCATGGGATGTAAATTCCGTGTTGACGAGGTTTATGTCGGGATTCTGGGTTGTCTTCACGTGCATCTCCACCGTCCGATAAAGTTTGATTCTCACTGTCTTTTTCTCATTATTGTTTTATTTTTATTTACTATCCATTTGTTTACGTGAAGGACTCCGTAAATTGAGGTATTTTCATTTTGGCCCCTCATCCCATCATCTTGTTCCCCCATAAACCCCACCTTCTACAATTTTCCAATATCTGAAACTTCACAATATGATTTAATTTTTAGATTTAAAAATACTAAGTTGGGAGAATTAAATTTCCGAGATATATATAGCTACACCAATTATATACGTGGATGATGGATGTATGTATCAAGCTACAGTCTTATAAATTTATAATTAATTAATAAGATACAGCGTTAGTTGCAGATGCGGATATCAGGATCACTCATAATTTAAAAAAAAAAAAAATCATACACATTAATATTAATATTATACTAGTAATATATTAGTGTGGGGAATAAATTCATTTATATTAAAAAAGACACGTGTGAAACAAGATTAGCTGCGGCGGCCGCTTTTTAATGGTCGGACCCACACGCTTCAAATTAAGGTCATCCAGAATCTCAATCCCAACCAACCAGATTTGTTCCCTCCCTTTTCTTCTCTTCTCACCCGATGCGAAGTCGGCCATATCCAGATATTGCTTATTTTCCCCATTTCTTTTGATTATTTACGTCTAGCGCCCCATCATTTATTAATCTCACAAAAGTATCTCAATCATCTTTTTATGGAACACTGCATTAAAAGCTCCCAGGAAATTAACTACAGATCCAACAACCACAGCTTCCATATTAGTTTCAAAAGTAACATCAACCTACCCGCATTTCATTAATTGAAGAAGATATTTTTCTTAGCAAATTTTATTTTCAACTTTTGTTTTAGCTTTAGTTTTAATATTTTACAATACATAAATAAATTTAATATGATGTTCTTGTTACCAGATCAAGCTTAAACCGAATTTTCTGTAAACTAGAAAGAAATTCATCAATCCTACCACTCGAGAGATTCATAAAATTTTGCACCACAAAATTTCATTCCTGAAAAGGTATAGGTTCGCATGGAGAAGAATGAGAATATCGGGGGACTATATTTTATAAAAAAGGTTCAACCAATATGAAGTTGCCACGCAGGTGGCTTCACCTGGACACATGTTACCAAACTGGGGACAGGTGGCGCTGTAAAATGTCGTAACGTGACAGACAGTCACTATAGAAGATGGTTGCGTCGGCTGTGTGACACTGATATCATTCTCACGTGTGTGCGCGCGTGAAGTGGGGTCCCATAGGGGTCCAAGTGCTTTGTGGTGCGGCGCGTGAGCCACGTGTAGGACTTCTGTTTAATACAAAACACCTTATTGGAACTCTCCAACCAAACAAGGACCACTTATTCCATTTACGTATTTGTATATACCATACACATTCGTGTCTCTCTTTTTTTCGTTTAGTGACAAAAAAAAAACTCCAAATTATGTCTGAATAATTTCGAGAGTCACTGTCTATTATAACAATATATATTTTTTCTTTTTTGCTAGAACGCAAATTTCACCCTGGTTTGGGTATCACTCGTTCTAAAAAGAATTGTTAATTTATTAGTTGTATTATTTTAAGGAAAGGGCATTTTGGGCGGTTGCCGTTACCGTTAACCCGCCGTCAGCTACGGCATATGAGTGTTGGGGTGATGTGTCAGGTCAGTTGAACTGTCGTCTTTTCCATGAAACTTCGAGGAGACCTTATTGGGTTTCACGTGTCTGTTTTGACATTTACAATGACGCCGTCAACTCCTTTTTATATAATTAAAAAACTAGGTAATTCCTTCCGAACTTGTTATCGCCGCCCTTCACGCTGCTCATAATTCAAACTTGCGTTAATTTCCTTGCAATAGTATACCCAATATAAACAAAAAAATGTGACAGCCTTATCTAATATTCCCTTCTATTTTAAGAACAAACTTACAATGCCAAATATATTATTTTAAATATTAAATAAGATTTTTTTATATAACTAATTACTATTAGTCAATATGAATAAATTAGTAAATAAACAAATTTTTTTATTCTCGTGGAAGAAAAAAAATTAAAACATATATAAGAGAGAGAGAATATATATATATAGTATATTTTTAATTAAAGGAAAGAATATTTAATAAACAAAATACCCAAATTCAGGTAGTAGGACTTGAGGCTTTGATAATTTCCGTTGTGTTGACGATATAATTCCCTTTTGTTATACCCTACATCTATACGTGGAGTTTTGATTGGTAATACAATTATTTTGTTTTGCTATATTGGAAACGATACTACAATTATTATCTTTTTCCATTATTAATAGTTTCATCATTTTCACCGCTACAATACGTCTATGTTTCTCTTATGTATGTGTGTGTATGTATATGTTTTGTATGCTTATATATATATGCTCTGGTTTTGAAAACTGTCTCGCGTATATACAGTATTTGTAAGCTATGTTGTAAAGGACTTTTGGGTTTATGTCGTTTCTCTTCGGACGAGCTTAGCAATTTTAATAGTGAAAAATATATAGTTTTTGTTAAGAATGATAATCAAACTACTAAACAAGAAAGCTACTCATAAAAATAAATAATAAAACAAAATATGTTGGAGTTATTATACATTTTTGTAACAAAAACAAAAAAGAAGCCAAACCCCTGGTTATACACAACTATGAATAGTACTTGCTCTTGAGAACTCGGGAAAGGAAAAAAATAAAATCAAACGGAATCTATAAATACATTTTAAAAACAAATTATGCACATAAATACCAAAAATCAATGCATTAATGAAATTTTGAAACCACAAACCAATGATCCTATCTCTGTAGGTTGTCTCAGGGTGGGAGATTAAAGATCATGTGATGATTGGCCTAACCATCTGCAGAGACAGAACAAAAGAAAACCATTTTGAAGCTTTATAACCAAATCTTGATTCAAGACATTCAAGTTTTCAAAAAATTCAAGAAGATTGTCCCATGCATCATCATAATACTATCTATCAATCGGACAAACCTTGAGAGTAAGAATCTGCCCAGTGGGCTAACATTTGTGTTGGAACTAAACTCCTTGTTAGCTTGTTTTCTTTTGTGCTCCGCATCAGCGGGTGTGGTCTTGGCGAAAACACGGATCGCCATGTCCTGCACTTCTTTCACCGAAGCTTCTTTTGAACTGTTATGAATTTAGTATTCATCAGATCAAGTACTAAATCAACAAGATAACCAAAACTTCTGTTTTTGTCTTTTGAAGTTTCATGTACCTTCCCAAAAGTTCTATCAGCTTGGCAACAAAAGCTTCGCAAGAGCCAGGCTTTTCTCGTTCCATTGTCACGAGGGATCTAGACACTGTACGTACTATAGACCCTTTTGAATCGTCACCAAGAACCTACACCATAAACCAGGAACATGATCTTTTTGGTATTCGAGTTTAATACATTTAAAAAAAAAAACTCGCAACTCATTCTTTGTTTCCAAGTGAAAAAGATGGCACTGAAAGCTTTACACAGCAGCATTACCTCTTTTAGGGATGGTAGGAGCAATACTGACAATGATGCCCATATGGAATCATCTTCTTCATCACTCACTTGTTCTGACCTTGGAAGTGCTTTTTGTTTACCAGACTTATCACCAGAATTTCTGCATAAGTTATAGCTCCGTGTTAGAAATAACCACGCTACATTCTCTTGACCAGGAGAAGCTAGGATCTAGTTTCACCTTGAATAATCAGAATCATCTGCCTTTTGTTCTCTTCTTCGGTTTAACTTCCCATCATTATTGTTCTTCCCCATTCCAAGTCTTTCTCTAGCATTTCCCCTTCTGAAACCTGCATCAAGTGCTGCCTTTGCCTGAAAGAAGAATAAAAGTCAACTGTAAGATACCGATGATAAATCCAGGAGAACTGAAGATATTTAAAACAACGTAAAGATACATGTAAGAATAAAGGTGACAGCTCATACAGTACAGAGGAGAACCCTTAAAGATAATACGAAGATTATAGGGGATAAACAAACCTCCGCGAGATTTGCGATGCTATCTTCTGAGGCACTCGAAGTTCTCTCTTGAATCCCTAATCTAGATTTTGGGGTTCGAGGTGATCCAGAGTCATCGTGTTGTCCCCGGACAACAACAGTTCCACTTGTTGAAGCATCATCAAAATATGTATTCCTGCCACTAGACTACAAAGTAGAACTGGAATTATTCATAAGACATGTTGGAACACATTTTCTGTAGATGATGTTAAAGATAGGTGCCAAAATTTTTATACCGCAGAGCTTTGTTCACGGATTATTGAAGATGATGGAGAGCTTCTTGGAGTTCTTATGACAACAGTTCCCGATCCACTGAGCGATGAATCATCCTGAATTCAGAAGGACGAGGAACAAACATACTTAACCTTGTTCTCAGTCTTTAGAATACATTAATAAATTATGGTACAATAGATATAAAGGGTTATGATATAATAATCCTACACGTGAAACTTAACCAAGTTCTCTATACTAGAGTAAAAAATGGTTACCCAATTAACATGAAACATACATATGATATGCTTAGAAGATAATTTCCAGTTGCAACGGTAACATCAAGAAATCGTGTCGACAGACTGAATCTGGAACACAAGAGGCAAAGGATCTTACTTCTTCGTGGAAGCCATCTTCATGGTCATTCTGGAAAGAATGTCTTTTGCCAAAACCTCCCTCAGAGGCTTCAGAAAGTGTACTACCTGTCGCGGATGACAACTGATTACCACTAGCTCTTGCTGTTCTCTGCGAAACCTGGTTAGAAGTAACTTCTTGGCGTCTCTCCCTCGCTTGAGGAGGTTTTAAAGCACGAACTGCTCCAATACTCTGTGATCCCCCAACGCTAAAGTCCCATCCAGCATTTTTTACAGTATTCCCCTGAAAACTGTAGATACGAGTTAATAGGATTTTATCAAAGAAGCAACAGAAGAAACCCCAAGTGCAGAACATTCATCCAACCTAGATCCAGGAGTTCCTTGGCTTCTCTCATCTCTAGCCACCCTAACAGTACCGGATGATTCAACTGGAGCTTTAAGACCATTCCTAGGAGCCTCTTCATTTTCTTTTACTTGGTACTTTGGCCGCTCTCTTTAAAGAGGAAAAAAGGACAGAATAACAATCGTGCTTATTCTGGATTTTCTTTTGGCAAATAAAAGATCAAACAAAACATACGGGAAAACCATCTAAATATTACTTTTGAGATACAATCAAATCAGGAAAGTCATGATCGAAACCACATGCCAAAGCTGTTGAAGAGAAAAAAGCAACAAACCTTATCCTCTCAAGAAGTTTTGGACTTTTCCTAGCATTCTTAATAAATCTGTGTTTAATAAGTTCTTTGGCACTTGGTCTCTGAAATTATAAGACTTGTATAAGAAATCTTGAAATGCTTCTGCTTCGAATAAAAAAGCAAAGATTACATTGCAAGTACCTCAGCAGGGACCTTTTTCAAGCATAATGAAACAAACTCCTTCACCGGACGGGAAAAATGCTCATCTAACTGCATAGAAGAGAAAGAATGTTCAACATTATAGGCGGCTTCACAATCAAGAAATGGCAGTGATAGGATAGCTCTATGGTAAAGCACACTGACAATGCTGCATAACTTTATAATGTTTAAACTAAACAAAATGTAAAACCTGAGGAGGATTTTCCCGAGGAATGATAAAAAGCACTCTCATCGGATGAAGGTCAGCAAGGGGAGGTTCTCCTTTTGCCATCTCTATAACTGTTATTCCGAGCGACCAAATGTCTGCCTAAAATGACAAGAATCCCAGACACAGAAATAGAAACAGAACGCAGAAAATATTAGATATGTCAGAAAACAAGTATAACACATGTCAGGCCAGGAGAGGTGAAGCTCAGAGTATAAGCGATATACCTTCTCATTATATCCTTCTGAGTTCTGAATCACTTCTGGTGCCATCCAAAATGGTGTTCCTACAAAAGTCTGTCATTCTTTAACATATCAGTGCATGCAAACCAGATGTATGAGCAAAAACACTAAACCATCAGCAGATAATTAAAGATAAAATGTAGTCCAAATTGATCAGAGAAGCTTTTAGTCATTGGCTATCTTTCAGAAGATTGCTTCTAGCATATAAATTTTCTCATAGCTGAAACATGCACAGAGTTCTACTATATGAGGCTGTAGATAAGAAATTAGAACCGAAGCTGCAGATAGTCTGAATAAATATTAATAAAATAGTGACTATTCAAGAGTCCTAGTCCCTGGAAAATTTAACTCAATTAAGATCAATAGACCTTACAGTGCAAGCAGCAAAATCTATACAAATGGACCAGAAACTTCATTACCAGCCCACTTAATATATTATGGCTATATAAAAGATATATTACACAGCAGAAAATGAACAAATAATAACAAATAGAATCAACAGTGATCATTGACATAAATAGAGTAAGCACCTTCCTTCTTGATATTGTCCGTGTTAGCTGAGCAGACACACCAAAGTCCGCCACCTGGTACAGAGTGAAAAAGACGTTGACGATGAAACTCGTGCAACTAATTCTCGATGTAGAAGATATTGTAGATTTTACTGCCATAATAATTTTTTTTTAAAACCTTGACATCGCCATTCTCGGTCAACAAAATATTAGCAGCTGCAAAGATAGGAAGAAAGTGATATCATGTACCAAGAAGCTAAAACACATTTGATCACATAAAAACCATACGACACAAAACCTTTGATGTCTCTGTGTATCTTTCCCTCATTATGCAGATATTCAACAGCATGAAGCAGATCGCGAGTGATAGAAGCAATTGATGTTTCATCCAAAGGATGACCAGATTGAAGCTGCACAAGATATATCACTTTTGAGGATTATAAGTTGCATCAAAGAGAATATAACAATTACAGGACAAAATATCCACCGAGCATGCAACACGACACACAGAGTTAAACTTCCCAATTCCTAGAGTTCTGAGTATAGAAAAGTAAGTTGACATACAAGATCAGCAACGGAGCCACCGGCCATATATTCCATGATGATCCACAACTTGGTCTGATGAAGGTAAGAACCATAGTATTCGGTAATGTACGGGCAACGACATTGTGACAATACTGAAATTTCCTGGGGTCAAAAACAAAAGAATGAGTACAACAATCTCTATACACAAATATTAACCACAGAAATTGACGTTAATACCTTCTGGATATCTTCGATCTCATCTTCTCTGCCAGATATCAAGTAAAAAAGGTTAGTTAGAAAATTCCACTGAGCATGATGGTATTCTCAACCCTAAGCTACCAACAGAATCTATTACCCAAACATGGAAATATAAAATGTAATTACTGAAAGTATATCACCGATAATCTTAAGAAGAGAACAGCATAAATGACGAGAAGGAATTAAAATTAGGGAAATGTACTCACGATTCTTCCAGGTCGATAACTTTAATGGCAACTTCTTTATTGAGGTCTTTATCAAACCTGATAAGAAGCAGCAGCTCAGAATACAAATAAGATTAAGACTCAACAGTTATTAGACAGTAAACAAAAAAACAAAAAAAGTGAGAGTGAAATAAATAATTACGCTTTATAAACATCACCAAAAGATCCTCTTCCGATTAACTCAATGTGGCTAAATCTAGCTCCAGCTGCTTCTTGTAAACCCGCAACATCGTCCATCTCCCCCACATACACTAATATTTTGAGCAAAAATAGAATTGGCCGATTACACTTTCCACCACTCCCTCTCCTTCTCCGTATAGCTAAAACCTCGCCTACTGCATATATTTACTCAATAACATGAGCTTCTCGAAGAAGAAAGCAAAACACAAACTAAGATCAAAATAAACCTTCAATTAAAATCTGATTATAATCGAAATGTGGAATTCACTTTTACTCAAAGCAACCAATAAAAAAAAAAGGAGAATTGTGTATGCATCGATGACCAACCAAAGCAGCAAAAATTCCGGCCGTTAGGTGGAATCGAGCAAGTGACAGCTGACCAATTAATTTTTTATTTTATAAGTAGTTGAAATTAATTCATCACTCTATGATAGTGGATAGCAACATCTTCACTGATTTTTTTTTTATTTTCTCCCGTTCAAAATCAATCAGATAGATAACATGAAATTTTGCAGGATTACAATATCAAATTCTTCTAAAGTTGAGGATCGATTCAAATCAAATTACCTGGTAATTCGACAAAGAAGAATGACGAACACTACAGATCTCTGTGTTGATCTTCTCTTTCGTTTTCTGTAGCATTTTCCGAGAAAGCTTTCTCTCTCGAGCACCAGGAGATCGAGAGAAACTGTTGGCAGATGATTTGATTTTTCAATATTTTTTACATTTTGTTTTTCCTTCCAAATTATTGATTTTTTTAAAAATAGTGGAAACTGACCCCAGCTCATGATCAAGTGGAATAAGAACAACTCGGCCCAAGTCAAAAGCACTAAAACACCAATAAGTTTTAAAGCCCCGTTTTAAGTTAAAGCAAAGTGAAAACCGACTCATAATAATAGTCTTGGGCCTCTTGGCCTATCATATTCTTGGCCTCTTGGAGTAATAAAGAAAGTACAGCTGTGATTATGTTATGTTAAGCCATTCTTTTTGATAAATTGTAACTATAATTGTTCAAGCATAGATGTTATAACTTATAATCAAAGTTATTATAATTGATGCAAAGGAAAGGTAAACGTCAAGTTTATGTAAACTAATTCACAAAAATTCCATTTGCCTAAGTTAATCTTTTTAAATCACCGCTACTTCTTTTGTAAACGTCATAAAAGTCACCGGTCCTTATTTTTGTTTCGCCAACTTTGATTTATTAACTAGAGTAATTAAACTAATCGAAAGGTACAAAACAAACTCTGGAATACGCATAGGCTCCTTCGTTCATGGCTCTTTTATTTGAAAAAATCAAGAAATTTACCCAGAGATTAAAAATAGAAAACGGTGGGTCCCACAAAAGAAAAAACTGTAAGAAAAGAACAGAACCGGTCAATGCGGAGGAAAGACTCGTCAGGGTTTCAGACTGATGCAACCAGGACCAACCTCTCTGTTACTGTTTTCCTAATTTTTTAGCTTATATGAGTGACACTTCTCACGCGCAACCCTTTGGTGTATTCATTACGCGCTTTGGTCTCTTCTTCCTTATTAGCTTCGTGTTTTAGTTGTGTAGTTTACACGCGTCTGAGGTCAAAACCAGAGGCTTGGTCATTGTTGATGACAAAGCCACTCGAGTCTTACACACGGCACGTGCGCACGTGACTCCTAAATCTCTTCTTCCTATATATTCTCTTTGTCGTGCCCCCCTTAATCTGCGTGCGTGTCATACAGAAGTAATATGAATCTTGGTCCAAAACCAAATCCCAAGTTTGACAACAACACAATAAAAAGCCTTGTCTTCAGTTTTTTTTAAAACAAAGTAGTAGTAGTCCATATTTTACATTTAATGGTTTTAATCGTATCACTTTAGTTATATATACAAAAATGTGCTTTTCTGTCAAACAAAAAAAAAATGTTTTTTTTGCGAGGAAAAATGTCGACTGATTAATTATGGTCAGTGTTAAACCAACTTTAATCATAACAACAACAGTTTAATCCACTCCAAACCATATGATTATTTCCCTATCAGAAAAGTAAAATATTACTTATTACTTAACTATTTTAAAATAATCAGCAGTTGATAATTGGATTCCATTAAAACAAAAATAAAGTGACTGAAAATGATTTTATGAGGAAGATTTTTCACGTATCTTTGACTTTCTTGGCCTAAGAGATAAAAACTTTTTCATGCAAAAAACTTTAACCTAGGTATTCAATTGGTTATCCGATGGAGTAATTAATTAGATAGTATGTATAATTTAATGTTAACTATACCAAACCCCAAGAAATTCGTATCCCTTTGCCACAAGATTGTAGGATTTTACCAACAAAGTAATCAGAACTAAAATAGTACATTATTGCGTCGATAAGCAGTATATGTTGGCTTGGCAATCAGATTAGTCTAAATAAAATAAAATAAAATAAAATAAAAGATCTTAAAAAATTTAAGACTAGAAGATAAAAGAAGTCCATGAGAAGCTTGAGCAAGGAAGGAATAAGCAAAGAAGAACAAGAAGGCCAAAGCGAGAGGAGAAATATAACACAGTATACAAATAACACACATCGACATAAGTATATAGATGGTGGGCTCGGAACATCATCATCATCACCAACATCATCATCAAAACCATCAGCAGCAGCAACAAAGGAGCAAAGAAGCTTTGGGGATGGTGGCTCTCCACGAGGCCCTAAGAACCGTTTGTCTCAACACCGACTGGACTTACTCTGTCTTTTGGTCCATCCGTCCCCGTCCGTACGTCTCTGTCTCCTTCTCTCTCTCTCCCTCTTTCTCTCTTTCTCTCAAAACGATGTCATTTTACTCTTCAGGAGAGTTCGAGGCGGTGGCAACGGCTGCAAAGTTGGCGACGACAATGGAAGCTTGTAAGTTTCACTTTTTACAACTTTCTTTACGTTACCCATGTTGTCAAGACTTTTTTTTTTGTTTTTAGTCTTTTAAAACCATGATTAAAAAAGTAAACATTTTCCCCTTATGGTTTATCTTGTTTACTATTTGGTCACCGGAAAGAAACTAGTCAGACATACTCTTATAAGTTCTAGGGTTGAATAAAAAATCCAAAATACTACAAAATTTGTCGCATGAAGATTCTAGACATGATCATGATCACGTGGTTATATATATATATATGCGACGATGCGACTGTGTCTACCTTTCTTTTAAGTTATGATGTGTTTATTTTGTTTTTAAGTTATGAATCATGTTAACATTTACCAAAAAAAAAATGGTTATGAATCAAGATCTGCTGGCATTAACTCATCAACTGCAGAGTATATATAACGAGGATCGGAGGATGCATGATCTTGTCTAATGACCTAAGTTTCTTTTTCACTAAATGGAAAACGAAAATGAATGATTTGTATATGATCCGTATAAATAATATATGTATATATGCAGATATATGATATGTATTAATTGACATATTGATGTGTGGGGCTGCAGGATGTTGATGTGGGAAGATGGATACTGCAGAGGAAGAGGAGGAACAGGAGATTGCTATGGAGACATGGAAGGAGAAGATCCTGTTCGTAAATCTTTCAGCAAAATGTCAATTCAGTTATATAATTATGGCGAAGGGTGGGTACTTGGTAGGTTCTTAATTACTTTTTATTATCATTTCTGACTGTATGAATGAATATGTATAACTCATGACCTTATCATCACTACAAATTTACCAAATATAGATACTATTTATCTTCCTTTTTTTCTGGGGGTTTGCAACATATTTTTGGCCAACAGGTTAATGGGGAAGGTTGCTTCTGATAAATGCCATAAATGGGTTTTCAAGGAACAGACTGAATCTGAAACTAATGCCTCTAGTTACTGGCAAAGCTCCTTTGATGCTGTAAGTTTTGTTTATAGGATCAACGAAACGTTTATATATAAGACTTGGATCTGCAAATTTGTTACCCTACATGTGACCTATCTCTCAAAAATGCAGATTCCTTCAGAGTGGAATGATCAGTTCGAATCTGGAATTCAGGTAAGATCAAGAACAAGACATGTTTTTGAGTTTTCTTGATTTAATTTCTTGTTTCTCAAGCTAATTACCTTTGTGATCATTCTCATTGCACCTACAGACCATAGCTGTTATTCAAGCTGGACATGGCCTTTTGCAACTCGGTTCTTGCAAGATTGTAAGTATTTACAGTTAATTAAAGTTTGTTTTTACTTGGAATCTTTCGTTTATGTTTCTCTAAACCGGCAAGTTTAACTCAGATACCTGAAGATCTTCACTTTGTACTTCGGATGAGACACACGTTTGAATCACTCGGCTACCAATCCGGCTTTTACCTCTCTCAGCTCTTTTCCTCGAACCGAACCACTTCGTCTTCAAGCAACTCGCTCATGGGCTCGAACCACCCTATACTTCCTCCACAGACTCAACCATTGCAACCCTCTCTTCCTCACTACAACTGGAGTGGTACGAGCCAACGACCCATGATGGCTCAAACCTCTTTGCCTACCTACCAGCCTCACCTGCCTTTCCCAGTAATGCCACACTCAAACAAAGAACAAGACCCCGACGTGAAATGGCCCACGGGACTATCTTTCTTCAATGCATTGACTAACAATGTCAACGCTAAGCTTCTGTTTGATTCAGAGGGTTTAGGTGACAAAACAGACCACCAGAACCAGAGCCAGGAACAGAGCAACTCTGAGAGTCAAGCGAATCCGAGCGAGTTCTTGAGCCTTGATAGTCACCACCGAAACATGAGTTTCCTGGAGTGATGATCGATCTTCATGTATGGCCCTCGTAATAACTTAGTTTGCTTCTTTTTCTATGTCTTCTTTGTTGTTCGGATCGTTTTATCATCGTTTCTGTTAAACATAGTTTAATCTACTCTCTCTTTTTTTCCATCAATCTACTCTCTCATTTTTGTTTTCAAACGATTTACTCTTTTTAGAAAATTTCTTAGCAACTTTTATTGACCTTTTTTTTACGCCATATAACATAAAACATGTGTTAGTAACTTAGTATAACAATGTTGTTTTCTATAATAACGTATGGTTTTTAGTCACCAAACATGGTTTTGTTGAAAAAATATATTTAAACGACATTCACCAAAAATTGTAGCGAGACCAATCCTAGTACATCAGTACCATGATCTTACTCACCAATCGGTCTATGTATTAAAAAGTCTATGAATATAACATAAATATGTTTGTATTCATAATTCAAGAGATTGCATATATAGTACTCAAGGATACATAAGTTATAAATTACAAAATTCCATCAAAGTAGATCTAATAGTTTCTTCATATATTGCATTAGTTAAGATCTTCATCAAAGAACGCAATCGTCAAAAACACACACAAGTCCAACAGATTTTTTTTTTTTTTTTTTTTTAACTATTGAACAAATAATATTTCTGTTTCATATCCATGTCACTATTTCACAAGTCTCTCAAGCTCCTTCCAATGCATGACACTCTCTACAAGCAAAAATCGCCACCATCAAAATTCTTCTCCACAACTTCATTACCCTACTCCCCCTTCTCTTCTCAGTCTTCTTTCTCACTATCGCCGCCTTCTTCTTCCGCCCACCGACCCTTATTCCTCCACTCATTTTCACCGGCGCCGGAGTTATATATAGCCACCGCTGCGATGAATACGACCTGTATAGAGACGCTGTCACCATCTCCGTCGATTTCCTTCTCGTCGAATATACTGTTTTGCCACATCTATTATTCGGAGGTTTTAAATCCAACGGCTTGTTAAGAGTAATGGGACTGTTGTTGTCGTTACCGTTAAAACCGCTCGTTCTCGGAGGGTAAGAAGTACTTGAGCTGCTATTACTACCAAAACTACTCCGGCTGTTCGTACTATTGCTCCGGGAAGTGTATGCGCTGGTCGTAAGCGAGATAGACCGCTTTGTATAATTACTTATCACCGCCGGGAAAGCGTGTGGCAAGAGACGGCCGTTGAAGAAAAGGTGATCGGCTGGTGAATTCTCAGTGAACGAGTCTTGCGATGGAGAAGATGGAGTCAATGATCCGAACTCGAACTCCGGCGTCGACTCGTCGGTGTTTGTGGGTTTCCGATGAATCTCCATTTTGTTGTTGTGTGTGTTTCGTTTATGTGGTCGTATATACTTGTTTATATAGAGGGGAGGACACGTGGCGATATGGGTACGGAAGTGGTGAGAATCATATGAAGGGAGCCAAAATAAACTTGCCAGCTCATCGTTTATGTACACGGGGGCAAAGTGAAGTGGTGGTGTTTGTAATGATCTTGTCTAAATGTGTCGCCGGTCGACCGGTCACGGATTAATCAAAGGCTAGATCCTATAAATAAAGTATTAAGCACGATATTGATATTTTTCTTTATGATCCCGTTTTATTAAAACCTCGAACTTATCTAGTTCATTGTACAACCATTCTTAATGAATGAACTTATCTGGTTCATTGTATAATTTATATTTAGCTCACATGTTTTATGCAGGGAATACAAGTCTCCCAAAGATACGCTTTGGGTTAAAGCAAAAGCAAATGGCATTATCAAATGAGCTTATTATTAGACAATCCCTTAATAAAAAAATGGAAAGATTCTCTGTTGGTAATCTAACAGTAAAGACATTTAATTAATAAAATCCAGTAGGATTTGAAAACATCAAGAAATTAAAACAATCATATCAACAAAAATAAAAGACAAAGAACTCCCAATATGGCTTTTGTCTCCCATTGGCCATTTTGAGTGTCTCTTTACACTTTAGGACCCATGCCCTAAGGAACATCTATCATCATTAATCTCAGTGCTCATCATATTTTATGTTATTACTAACTAGTGGTTATCTTATTTAATCGGATGTTGCTTCACATTAGAGATATGATTTTATTAACCAACAAAAAAAAAATGATTTTCGGAAGTAAGCCCACTAATGGTTTGGGCTTTAATAGGCCCATTCAGAAACATTTTCCGCCGTTTAAAAAAAAAAAAAAAAACATAGGAAAAGTCATAGGTGGCGCGAAGACGTCAGTGATAGCCGCAAACAAAGCGGCGGTGAAAGCTGACATGCAACAATGGCGTTCGTGTCAATTTCTCCTCTCTCTTACGCTCGCGATTCAGGATATTTTCGTATGCATTTTCGCTTTTTCTTTTATTATATTATATATATACAAATATATATGATCGTGTGAGTCTTCTTCATCCTCGAGCCATGACCGGTAAAGAGATTCTCCACAAGATGAAGGAATCCGTCAAGGTATCTTTCTTTCTTCTTTCCTATTTTTTTTTACTTGAACAATCTCTTGCCGTTCGATTCAGATATGCTTGTTAGATTGGAATCTGAGATACCTCAATTTGATTTTTTTGGCCAATTGACATCGATTTAGATTCAACACTCTCTGTTTGATCTAGTGATAAGTAAAATTTCGACTCTGTTGTTATGATTGGTGTAGGAGAAAGTTGGGATTGGTGCATCTGCTTCTTCAGCAGATTCAGGGAAAGGTAAAAGCAAGATGTCAAAGCAGATCACACATGGTTTTCACTTGGTGAAAGGGAAAGCTTTTCATGAGATGGAGGATTATGTGGTTGCCAGATTCAAGGAAGTTGATGACAATGAGCTTGGCCTTTTTGCTATCTTCGATGGTCATCTTAGCCATGATATTCCTGACTTTTTATGTTCTCATTTGTTTGAGAACATCTTGAAAGAGGTAATGGAGTTTTTTTTTTTATTTTTTTTTTATCTTAACTACTTGGAAGTTGTTGTGTTTTGATTTGAGAATATGGAACTTATGTTAGCTCTTTTTGTTAAATGGGGGAAGCCGAAATTTTGGAAAGAGCCGGAGATAGCAATAAAGAAAGCTTATTATATAACGGATAGTACGATTCTAGACAAGGCATCGGATTTAGGGAAAGGAGGTTCGACTGCTGTCACTGCGATATTGATTAATTGCCAGAAGTTGGTGGTTGCTAATGTTGGAGACTCTCGAGCTGTTATTTGCAAAGGTGGTGTCGCAAAGCAACTCTCAGTTGATCATGAGCCTAATATGGAGAAGGATGAGATCGAGAATAGAGGCGGATTCGTTTCGAATTTTCCTGGTATTATCTAAGTTCTGTTACATTTATGCAGATATGTTCTGATCTTGTTATTGCGTATGCTTGAGTTTTGTTTGTATTGAACTAATTCAGGGGACGTTCCTCGAGTTGATGGTCAACTGGCTGTGGCAAGGGCATTTGGTGATAAGAGTTTAAAGATGCATTTGAGTTCAGAACCATATGTTACCGTGGAGTTAATTGATGATGATGCAGACTTCCTTATCCTAGCAAGTGATGGACTGTGGAAGGTTTTTGTTCTATCATTATCTATTCTCAATAACTTACTCGTATGGTAGCTGATTATTCAATATCACTTAGGTCATGTCAAACCAAGAAGCTGTTGACTCGATTAAGGGAATAAAAGATGCCAAGTCTGCAGCAAAGCATCTCTCAGAGGAGGCTGTTGCAAGGAAAAGCTCAGATGATATCTCAGTCGTCGTCGTGAAATTTCAGTGACATTAGCTTTCGGTTAGTCTTCTGCTCCTTATGGCCTATTCATACCCTTTACATGATTCTATTTTATAGGCCTTTTAAATTAGCATGACTCATAGCAAATATTACTACTTTCAGATTCACTAGTAAGACACATCATTATCATATTTTCAAACATACAAGATCGCTAAACATAGTTAGACACAAGAGTAAGCATAGGTCTTTTACATTTGCGGATAGATATTCATCACAGGATAACATAAGATGGTAGTAGAGGTTCGTAGTTTACAATATTGGTGTAGGAGCCATTCTTTTGACATCGTTCATTCTTTTGACATCGTTAGATGCCATTATTTGGATAGCCAGAGTGTAGATAGAGCACATAGAGTATTGATAGAGCACATGTAGGTGACAGAAGAGAGAGAGCGGGCGGGTTTATGGTGTTTTATCTAATCTGTGGTCGCTTGAATGTTGAGTTGGTCATAGGAAGTTTCATGTCTACCCTGTTTCTTTCTTGAGTCTGGATCAGTTGACCGTTAAACCCTCTCCGGCCTGATCCTTCTCCAAAACTGTCACCAGAGCTCTTCCTCCTCCTCTCATTGTGTCCAGCTAAACGCCTTCGGCAACTTCTTTTTGCTTCATCAAACTCTGGGAGCTCATGAAACCTGCTTAGACTCCAAAAACCATAAAATTAAATAACAAACCTCTTCTTGATAAACTGGAAGAAGTAATATTGAAGGGAAGAACAGAACCTGCTGCATTGTTGACAAAAACGTTGCCTGACGCCTGCAACAGTTGCAGCAGATGCCTTTGCATGAACTTCACAGACTCTGTGTCTGCGGTAATACTGCTTGGCCTCAGTCAAATTTGCAGTGCATCTATCCACCTGGCATAGTCGCGAAGGAACACGGTCGCTGCTTGGACCATTAACTCTCTCCATGTTCCTCTTCCTTTTGTCTTCATCTACACCATCTTCCGCTTCCCCATCCATGTCATTCTCCGTTTCTTCCTCAACAAGGTTGGAGACTGTAGTTTTGTCTTTCAAGTAACCCCACCGTCGTGTTCTCTGACCCTCCATTCTCTGGTAAGGCTGTTAGTTGTAGTCTTGAGATGATGGTGGTGGAACTCTGAAAGATAAGCAATGTTGAGGGATGAGCTTTGGGTTTGGAATGAATGTTTCTTTTGAAGTGTTTAAAAAGGGGAAGAAAAGTCGGGAGATGGACCACTGTGTCCTTGTATGCTTCTATGGTGGAATAAGTACATGATTACGTAATAAAAGAATTTGTAGTAAAAGAATTTCTTATAACTATTTCATTGGCCTTGTGTGGTTTTGGTTAGTTCTGATGCAATTAATAGTTGGTACAAGTTTGAAGCTATATATTGTACTTTAGCTTTACTGTTTGACTTATAATTAGAAATTGTTATTCAAATTGGGGACCCTTCTGTTTTGAAAGACAAACATTGATGTCCTTCTAGGTAATTTAGGAGGAGGAGGATCCTTATTGACCAATGGAACTATAGATATATAGTACAAAGAAGAAGAGCTGGGAATCATAGTTCACACATGGTCTTCTCATCTAACATTTTTTTTTTTTAATCTCTAGAAACAGACGGGGATAATAACAAATGGTGACATCCTTGCAACCCTAGTGGTCATCTATTGTTGGACCCATCTAGACAAGGCATTTAAGGTTCGCTTAGGATTAGAAGTAAAATGGTTAATGTTCAGTTTGTATTTCAATTTGACTTGCCTTGTCTTTAAAAATCTGTGGTAAATTGATGTTGGCAGCTTGAATATAAGTTCTGTTCTGGACCCATGGCATATGAACGCATTTAGTTGATGCTTATACACTTTTTCTTTTCTTTTGTCTTTTACCCTTTTTTTTTATATTTTCTTTTCTTTCCGGTGTTAGGCATTTATCAGTATCACCTATAATGATTCTATTTTGTGGGAGTGCAAAATCACAGATTAAAAGATGGAAAGTAAACAATGAGGTCACTTTAGCTAAGGGGTCAATGGAAACGACACTTGGAACTATTCTTGATAGAGAACTGTTGATGTTTAAGGTTTTAAGTTTAGCTGCTCAAAAGAGACTTCTTCACTTTTAACCTTGCTTTGTTTTTACTTGGATAGGAGGAGAAGAGGCCTCGGCAGTGATCAAAAGTTACTGGCCACCGAAACAAGTAAAGAGTCTTTGAGTTTGGACCAGCTAAAGAATCAGAACATGAAACTAGTATAGTATGGCCGTTTCCTCTGTTAGATGCAATCATCACCACTTCTATTTACTCTTCTTCCCTTTTTATTTTATTTTCAACTGTGTGATTTCCTCTTAGTCTGTTTCTTTCTGGGGAATAAAAGTTAAACAGTGAAGCTCTCTTTGCAAACTTTTTCCTGTCAAACATTACAGCAGTGTAAGAAAAAAGGAATAGTTAGAATTAGTGGGTAGTGAAAGAGACAGGACATAAAAGGTTTCACATGCCAAACTGTACTCACTTACTCATGTCTTAATCTATGACTCATGCATGGTTTTTGGGATTTTGCATAGCTACACTTGTTTTTACATAACAGAATAAATGATGTCCCTTTTTTCTAACATCTCCCTTAGATTATCCTTCATTTTCATTTTTTTTGGTCCTACTTAAAAATTATTAACTGTTTTTTTTTTTTGCACCCTAAGAGAATATGCTTATAGGTAAAGGATAACGTTTTCGCTTATGTTTTGTAATTTGTAATATATATTGTGTGAGCGAGAAGTGATTCTTTTGAAATCTTGTGAAGAACAAAGTTAAAGAGCGTAGAATATGATAAGTTAATGCTCGTCTCCGTCTACTGCTCCGTGGTACCAATCTCAAGTTTTGTCCCTACAAAAGAAATTAGATTCTAAACTCGAATTCGGAAAAAGAGATGTTTTGTATAACTTAGGAAGTGGAGAATATATATACGCAGTCATATTTCCTTTTCAGCCATGGCGAATGTCTATAGTTATTTGCATTTGTCACTTAAACGTTGGGAAGCAAAACTCACGTAGCTGTCCTTAAGCGACTACTAACACCAGAGATCAGAGATGCCTCCTCTCGTTTTCGGTTCCACTTGTCTCCTATAGAACAAAGAGAATTAGTTCTGTTTATTTGTCATAGATGCCAAAAACTGGATATGATAGTATCATTTACTTTTTTTGAATTATTTTTTCCCTTTGTAAATGAGAAAATAATATATGTTAATTCACGTCTAATATCGATATCTTTAATAGCGTTCAAATTCTAATTAACCAATTCGCAACACATCAGTTTACATATCTGATATAATCAGTGGTGCCATATTGTTACAAATATCTCAATTGTCCTATAAACAATAGCAAACGAAAATAGTTTTATGTTTTGTGTGTAAACGCCTAAACGGATCCATTACTGGATTTTATTCCTAGAAAAAGCTTTAGTAATTAGTACACAATTTGTTACCTAGCAAACTTGTCTAGGTTGGAGCGATTTAATACCTATACAATTTGTCTCTCCATTTACGGGAATTTTCAATGAAACCAGCTTTAAATATCGCCGACGTGAGATTCCTCATTGGCTCTGCGATCCAGCTGTTCGGATCCAGCCCCACACCCAAACTTTTCACACAAACTTATCGTATCATTTTCTTGCATGCACTTACTTCATATTTTATTTCTTTTCATGAATAAACCATAATCGAGGGAGATTATATTTGTGCATATTAAGATATTATTATTAAAAAAATTGTTCAGAAGCGGTTTTCTTTTTGTTGTTTAACAACTAAAAACAATAAATTTTAGCAAACGGTCCATTCATAAACCTCGCGACCTCTCATTAAACCAACAACAATGAGAAAGACAATAGAAAACCCTAACATGTTAGCTCACGGTGACTTATATTCGCCGCCGGTTTGCTGACGTAGCTCCTCCACACCTCTGTACTCCGTCGTGTCGACAGGCTGTTGTACATGCTTCAACTCCACCGCGACCTTATCCTCTTGAATCCTGTCGTCGTCATCATCTCCCGCAACTGCATCGCTGATGTTCTGACCCGTTTCCTTTGCCGCTTTCCACGCTCCTTCCATCGTGTCCTTCATGTTATCACCGGCGTTCACGGCTGCATCAGTCGCTTTCTTCACCCCCTCCTTTGCCTTGTCCGCCACGTAACTCGTTGTGGACCTATCGTCCTTTGCAGTGTTCGAACCTTGCTCATAGTGACGTTCTCTCATGATCTAGAAATAATTAATCCATATAAACTGAGTAGCCCTAATACCCAACTAAAGATGTAACGAGAAACAAAAATGAATATATTGTAAAAAGTAAAAACCAAAATAGTAAGAAGCAAAATTAATAGTAATTACATTAAAATGATATCATACCTCTGTCTGCTTAAATGCAGTGGAGAAGCGATCGATTCGGGTGTTAGTTAGCCGGAGGACATAGCCGGAGATATCTATCCCCGGAGTTCTTGAAACGTTCACCGTCGCGAGTCTCTTCACCAAAAACCTAACTGCCATAGTTAATTTTTCTTCTTAATTCTTGTTTTCTTGATTAGATTTTTAAGCTGTTGCTTCCCCACTTTCTCTCAACTGCTTAAGAAGTACCAGATTAGCGAAGATCCAAAGCTTACGGAAGTCAGTCAATGAAATGGTGGAGTATCTAGGCCGACGACACGTGGACAGCTTATGACACGTCTCTTAATTGATGTATCACGTCTCGACACGTGCTAAAAAAGGGTCTTCAGTAAAAGGACCAAACATATCCTAATTATTGGGTCGTTCTAACTTTTGATCCGTTATAACAAGTAGGCCCATTATGGATAAGGCCCATCTCATGAATCAAAGCTGGATAAACGTCATCTCTTTGATCTGGGAATTTACATGTAGACAACGATCACCGGCGATTCGGACGGAGAAGCGGAAAGAAAATGGCAGAGATGAAGTGTGTCGGAGTAATAGGTGCTGGACAGATGGGTTCAGGAATCGCGCAACTCGCCGCCACGAATGGTCTCGACGTTTGGCTTATGGACGCTGATCGAGATGCGCTCTCTCGAGCCACCGCAGCTATCTCCTCCTCCGTCAAACGTTTCGTCTCCAAAAATCTAATCTCCAAGGCAAGAATTCCTTTAAATAATTTCTTTTGAATTTGTTTTTTCAATCTAATGAAGATTATCTAGTGGAGCTCACCGTTTAAGCAAATTTCAACTGAGCCAAAGATAATTATTAGCGAGAAAATTTATTTTGTGTTTGATTTGTTTGCTCGGTCACCATATTGGTTCTTAGGCTATTTTAAGCGACTAGTTAAACAATTGAACTTATGGTATTGACATAGCGTTAAGACTTCAGAGTAGTTTGTGGTATTGTGGTAATTTAACAGAGTGATTTGTAAGTTCCAGGAAGTTGGAGATGATGCTATGCGTCGTCTGCGTTTAACTTCCAATATTCAAGATTTGTCTTCTGCTGATATCATTGTTGAAGCCATTGTGGAATCTGAAGACATTAAGAAGAAACTGTTCAAGGATCTAGATGGTATAGCCAAGAGTTCTGCTATTTTAGCTTCTAACACAAGTTCTATCTCCATTACTCGTCTTGCGTCCGCAACAAAAAGACCAAGCCAGGTTCAACATCTTTTACTTCCTCTACTCAAATTGATATATGAGTTTCAGGGCCGATTATTTCAAATCTGTATAAGCGTTTTTTGTTTGTCTATAGGTCATTGGAATGCACTTTATGAACCCTCCTCCAATAATGAAACTGGTTGAGATCATTCGCGGTGCGGATACCTCAGAAGAGACGTTTCTTGCTACAAAAGCCCTGGCTGAAAGGTTTGATATTTCCTTTTAACGTCCATAACAATTTCAGTGGAAATGAGACTTTCTTTCCTTGTGATGATATAGGAAAACCTTAGCAGAACGTTCTTGGGTTTGGTTACTCAGATTGAATGACTAAATCGTTGATTCGATTACTCTGTAGATTTTTAACTGTAAATACCTGAAACCTGCAGGTTTGGCAAGACAACAGTTTGCTCACAAGACTACGCGGGCTTCATTGTGAACCGGATCCTCATGCCAATGATCAATGAAGCGTTCCACACACTTTACACAGGGGTGGCTACAAAGGAAGACATTGACAGCGGAATGAAACACGGCACAAACCAGCCGATGGGTCCTCTGCAGTTAGCTGACTTAATCGGTCTTGACGTGTGCTTGTCCATAATGAAAGTGCTGCACGAGGGACTTGGGGACTCGAAATACGCACCTTGCCCTCTTCTTGTTCAATATGTTGATGCTGGAAGGTTAGGGAGAAAACGAGGAATCGGAGTTTATGACTACCGTAAGAAGCCTGTTACTCCATCTCCTCGGCTCTGAGAAAGCAAAAACCAAAGTCAATAATAAAAGATGAAGATACGTTTAGCTCTTAAGACGATAGCAGTAATGCTTTGTGAGTTGTGTCTGGATTCTTTCTTTTTTTTTCCTTTGTTTCTTGGTAGATATGAAGCTACCGGTCAGCATAAGCGCACTTGTGTTGTAATCTTGATATATACTAAAGTTTAGCTTATACAAATCAATAACAATAAGGCGTTATGGCGTTGTTTTCCAATAAATAACTAAAATGACAAATTTCAAAAAATAATTTGGTTAGAATGTAAAGTAATTTTCAGCAGTGAAGCTACAAGATTTGTACTCCAAGAAATATCTCATTATTTTGTCGTATGTTTTGATTGAATCGATGTATTTTTCTTCAAATCTACTAACAGAATAAAAAAAAAAAAGGGAAAACTCAGCAGCAAAACGACAGATAAATTAGTCAAATTATCAACTTAACATCGATGACGAAGAAATTTAGGAGATAATGACTAAAATCATCACATGATAACAACTTTTATAAGTTGATGATGCAAAGAATAACTAGTCAAATAGCAAAAGACAAATATCTGTCGTCAAAAGAAAACAAATTAGCAAGAGACAAATGCCTTACACATTATTACTATCTCAATCCAAACTTCAACGGTAACTCCTTTTAAAATTTTTATACCATGCAATTGCTCTTTGGTAAGTTAAGGGTTAATAGTAACTTAGCTATCTTTTGAAATTGTAGTTATAATTTTCTTTTGATCACAACTCATAGGTTACTTATAAATCGTGCGTATGTTAATACAATCGTGAGTCTCTGACTTCTCTTTTTCTTGTTTTAATTATTAAAAAACTTAATTAACACATTCAGTAAATAGTAATAAGCCGAAGCAAAGATATATTAAAGCAGAGCAAAGTAAAAAAAAAAAAAACCCGGAATATTACAGTCGCAGTAAACTTTATAAACAACCTCTCAGTACTCTACATCTCCGGCGATACTCTCGGAGAAGTCACCGGAAACAGAGGGAGAAGCTGCGGCTCTGATTCTCTCGGAGTTGATATCGGAGAGCGGTGCAGGTAATAACCTTTGTCAGCTATGGCTCTCTCTTCCTCCGATAATGGCGACATCCTATCGAAAGGGTCGCCGTTGTTTCCGTGCTTTAACGGCGTCACGGGGCTGTTAAGTGCGAGCTTGGGGAAATCAAGACAGGTAGGCGACAGAATCTCCTGGTTTCTCGGCGAGAATCTCGGGCTCCCGGCGCTTCCGCCACCGATCATGAGTGTATTAATCATGAGGCTGTTCTTGAGGTTATTGTTAAATCCGCCGTGCGATCTCCTCTCGTAAAGTTTGTTTCCAGAATGTTTCTTTGGCTGTGCGGTTTTGATCGGAGGGATTACAAAATTACCCTTACCAGAAGGAGTCACCGGAGGACGTGGCGAGTCTGGAGATCTCGGGGAGGAGCTTCCGGTGAGCATCTGGACCACTTCTTTGAAAGAGGAAGTGTCTGCTTGAACAAAAGTTGTTGGATAATGATCAGATCTAGTTATGATGTGGTGATGTAAAGATCCATTGATAATGGAAGATGAAGCAGACGAAGAAGAAGAAGAAGATGGTGGGTTTGTTGAAATCTCCATTGATGTTTCTTATGTGTTTTAATGGTTTCTCTAAAACTCCATTAAAATCTATATATATTTGTGTTCTCTGTATATTAGAATTGGAAATTTCTATTGTGAGTTTGAGTGAAAGAGAAGAAGCATATGAAATTAAATGGAGGTCTCCTCTTAAGGTTTTGGGATTATAAAAGAAGTTGGATTGGTTGTTTTTTATTTAATTTGGAATCTTTCTTTTTGGAAAAAAAAAAACTATTAATTTTTTTAAAAAAATACAGACAAATAAAAGTTGACATAAGGATTTGTGCCCAGGGAATCAAAAGATGTTTTTATTAGGCAATTTTTTAAAATTCTTACTTTGAATTTGTCTGCCATAGTGCTTAAAAGGAAGAAATTGCAAATGAAAGCATGGGACTTTGTCTTTATTAGACTCTAATATTGAAATCTACAAGTTTAGTCAAGATAATAATGCTTATATGCTTTCATAAAACTTTGAATAAAAATCCAATACATTATCGAACAACATATTATATTTGACACAGTACTCATTTTTTTTTTCTTTAACAAAAAATGACGACACAAATGCTTTCTGAGTTTCTTCTTTTTACCAAAAGAAAATCATTCATATTGCTCCTCTCCGCTAATGTAATTATCAAAGTCATATCTTTATGCGTGCATGCATACACCTATATATAAATATATAGATTTATCGTATCTCGGTCTCGTATAGCTTTATCATATCCAGGAAATGTTCCACAGGCCAATCAAAGTAGTACACATAGATATATTGTGTTTATGTGTGTGACATCGACGTTTCAAATTTTCATTTGTGTTATGATAAAAGTAAGAAACTTCGAGTTCTTTGTCTCAGTGGACGACTATGTGCGATATTACATACTTTTTCAAAACAGATATTCACGTAGATAAACCACGATATAATTATATATATATAAACTTCGATTACTCATAAATCACAAGAAAAATTAGAGATATCATATTATTATTGACAAATAAATAAATAATGGATTAGTCGTAGTTTGAATACGTATAATGCCAAGTACGTGTATCTGAACCTATATATACAATACACAGAATACAGTACAATTAAATTATATGGATTAATTAGATTTAAATTTTCCTCTATGACTCGTTCACATTATCACATATATATAAGTAGACTTTGGTTAAAACAAATTATTAAGAAAATTCTTATTCATTTACATTAGAATAAGTCCGGTCAATATTTCTTTCCCAAAATTAACAAAAAAACTTATTGCAAGTCTCAATTTGGACTGCTTATTTTAAGAAACGAAGCAAACTAGAAAAGGAATAAAGATGCGATAGGCGTGCATGTATTGAGCCGCAAACCCTAATGATGAATTTTAAAACTCAAAGTCGTCTGACTACTAAGACACTTGTAGGCCCGAGATTGGTTTATCTTCTCCTAGTTGAACGAGCAAATACGACTATTAGTCTACTTCTACTAACTTTAATTAACTTCGGATTGGCCGGTCCGATTAAATAAAAGAAATTATTATTTATTATCATTATTATGTTTGTCCAATAAGAACCAAATAGTATATGGAATCCCAGTCTCATATCCCCTAAATCTAAAACTATATGTCGTGTTTGTTTACATATTTTTTTTTTTTTTTTTTGGGTAAAAGTGTTTGTTTACATATTAATTCGTAGAAGTACACATGTTGCGATAGACTGATTTGGTTTGATCAGTCCAAACTTTGTTCCTAGAAATACTTTTTTCTCTTCTTTCGAATCTACATAATTAATCCCTTAGTGTTTTTTTTTTGGTTTATGATCCATTAGTTAAAACTTAAAAGTTAAAACACTTACGTTGGTGACTACAAAATGCTCTTTTTTTTCTTTTTCATTTTTTGTCAAAATTGTTCTTCTTTAACCTGGTTACTTTGGTTTGACATCCTTTGAATCTGCTTAATAATTTAGTTAATACACTTGCGTTTGTATTTTTTGAATTTAGCGGATTGCTGATGGCAAGAGAGGGGAAAGAATAATTTGGGATCATATTGATATATTAATGCTTGGTTAATGTAGAAAAATCATATATTTCCCATAGCTGTTGCTGAAAGTCAAATCACAATATAATAAGGTGATGAGACAAAGACTATTAACTTGTATTATCTATGAATGTGAGGAACAGACTGTAAATGATTAAATATTAAAGAAGAGGATGAATCTTTATTGCCTAACCCATATATATATATATTTTGTTGGGTTAATTGCCTAACCCATAGTTGGTTTCCCACTTTCTTTTTTTTTACCTTTTTTTGGTTGCTAATGTGCTTGAGAATATATTCGTACTGTACTTCAAATTTAATTTTGTATGATTAACTATATTAATTAACCATTCATCCACCATCAACTGAAAAATAAAATTCAAACTTTTCAAGGTAAGCTAACGATGCTTACATTAGTGGCTAACAAATGCTTTCTAGTCATAATCATTAAGTATAGTTAGATTCTGTTAATTTATACATATTCTCAATTTAGGTTAAATTACCATCATATTTCATTTAAACCAAATGTTCCCATCCTTCCAAAATTCGGTCTCAAAAGAATGATAGAAGAATTTGACTATCTATACACATGATTCTGGTCTTCTTTTATGATAGATGTTTGATGATGATGAATTTTTCATCGTTAATTTGCTGGAAAAAAAAAACTATATTAAAGACCTACTCAAATTGAGTATATAAAGTATAAACCCCAAAGTTCACAGTCGATGTTTCGCCAGGAACTGCTTAGGTTCGTCAATTAAAATCCAAAAAATTAACAAACGAAAAGCAAAACAACTTCTTCCATTTCCTCTAAGATTAAAAACCAACGAGCTTATTGAGTTATTGTACATAAACTTGGTCTTATACTCTTTACCAAACACGCAAATCGTTTCCGGGTCAGTTTGGGCCGATCTAGCCCATTAGGATATCTTCCGGACCGTTAGGACTTAGGCGCTAGTCAATATAAGCTAACTCTCTCCTTTTGCGAGAGGCTTTTGTAATACATGGATCCTCGAATTGCTTAATAGAATATAGATAGACGGCTTTGAGAGAAGATGAAGAAGCTATAGCATATAGGCTATGTACGCTTATAAGATGCCATGTGCATGATAGTCTTGAATCAATGAACAGGGTATATATTATGTACTGTTCGTAATAATAATGAAAATTGTATACAGTTAAGAATTATTATTGATTATTGATAATACGTGCTCATAATCACTGGAATTTCCACCGGCTCTTCAGTGGTCAATGGTAAACGTTGGTTAATAAACAGTCAACGTAAAGCTCCAAATAAAGTAATGAGTTTGGAAGTGAGAAGGAAACGACACGTGGAGGGGGAAACATTAGAGTGTATTAATCGCATTTGCAAGTAACCGTTATGGGCATTGTGACTTTCACCAAGTTTCGTACATCAACCGTCACCACACGTGTGAGATTTGCATAGGTTTCGGTGTAAGACACTCATGAACTGCATGACTTCTCAAGTTCTCAGAATACCACTAAAATGTGTTGATGAACTGTCGACTAAAGTGACAAAAGAAAGAAATAGTATTATATTTGAATAAAATGTGATATTTTGGTTTTTAGTAGGATAGTTGATTTCGTGACCAAATTTCCACAATGAATACTATTTATAAAATAAAAATAAAAAGAAGCTATGGACACACTATTGGTAATGATTTACATTTAATGCGAAAGTACTGCGAGAATTTAGACGACCCATGCTTCAATCAGAAGACTCCAGAAACTTTTCCTTCCTGAACTTGGCAAGTTAAGCAAGAATTATACGTTTGTAATTTCTTTATAGGGAGAGGAATCTCTGATAAAAATTAGACCAATCTTCAAAACTCTTGGTATATTAAAACATAATGAATATTTTAATTCATCTACAAAAGAAAAACAAACGTTACAAATGATGGGATGATTTTAACAAAAACAAATGATGAGATAAAGAGTTAAGAAAAATGTGTGACAAACAAAGTTAAAGTAACATACATATTTGTTCAGTATGACAACTAAACATAATGACAGTAGCAAAAAGATACTTGGAAAGTTATGGTATTGCAGTTGATCCCCTTTTTTTTTTCTCTGCCGTTACAATTAGACAGCAATCACTTGTTTTTGCCTAACTTGAGGGACTTAAAAAATCTATATAATTTATTTATAACCTATGTTTCAAATCTAGATTTTATTTTATGGAACCTCTTATGGTGAATATAAATACTCATTTGACATCTTTCCTTTATGTACTCTTCTTCCTTTTGCTTCTAATTTTGTGTTCCAAACCTACAGTTACTTTGGCTAATTAGCCAACTCCTTACCTTAAACAAAATGGTCATTAAGATCCCTTATACGTTCATTAAACTCAATCCCCTCATCTCCTTAATCCTCTATTTCCTTATAATCGCATCGTCTAATCCTCTTTCAGTTTTGGCCGAAGAAGTTATCAATGAAGAAGACCCAGAGTTTTACATTCTCGACGAAACTCCCCCATCACTTTCGAATGTCTCGATATCATCCAAATCCCGACTACTGGGTAATCACTACAAAAATATCAGAAAAGGGATGAGATGTCACATCGCGAGCTACAATATTTGCAACGGCATAAAGGCGGACAATGGGATGAGTTTGTTGTATTGTTGCAAGAAACATATTGTCGGAATATCTTAGGAGACATGGATCATTGTGGACGGTGCGGTCACAAATGCAGATTCGGACAACGATGTTGCGGAGGCATTTGCACTTATGTTGGCTTTAACCCCAAGCATTGTGGTAAATGCAACAAAAAATGTGAATCCGGGGTTAAATGCGAGTATGGATATTGTGGGTATGCTTAAGAATATGAAATTTTTTTGGAGGGTTTAGGGGGGTAACTTTAAGTAGAGATTCCATCGTATACAAAATCTATATACGTACATAAGTGTTTTTTTTTTTTTTTTTTTGATAACGAAATCTATATACATAAGTCATAAGTTATATTTTATCAAAAAAAGTCATAAGTTATCGAAAGAATTATATGCTTACGTACTCCATTATTCTGTGTGAATGTAGTCTGTTTATGTAAAATGCAAGTAAATTAACTAAAATTAATTACTCTTCACCTCGTCGTTAATTTCTTTAATTTGCAATGTAATTTATAAATTTTATATTTGATTGTTTACTACTGAGCTGAGCTCATATGATAAGAATCCTAATGACAATAGTTAAGGACTAATTAAAAAAAAGAACGACTGCTTCTAAAGCTTCTCTAACCTTCATCCTAATTCGATTAACTTTGATAATTTCACATGACATTCCATTCAGAAAATGGTATGGTTATTAAATTATAACACATTTATGTTAAAGTCACATGTATGATAAATGAGAGAGAAAAAAAATGAGAAATGAAACAAGAGTCAAATATAGCTCACTTACAATGTTGTTTTTCATTTTCTGTTTTCAGATGTTGCCAAGCTTTTATTACGGTTTATAGGCAAAAGTCATATACCTAAGCAAGAGGAAAGATGGTAAAATATTTTCTTTTCTTTAGTGTTCAAGAGCATTCCAGAAATATCAATGTTAATAAACCACTAAGAGGACTATCAATATTAAATTTTCAACATCAATAAATCGTGTACACTAAGAATTTTTAGAAACTAGAGATTTTTTTTTGTTTATATTGTTTGAAATATTAGTTTGATAATTAGATCTGGAAACATGGGATGATAAATCTGTGTTTGTTCTTGGTTAAAGCCAACAAAAAACAAACAGTTGTTCTATATTCTATTTTGATTAATAGAAAAAATAGGAAAAACAAAGAAGAAGTGTTATGATGCACTTCTCATAAAGAAGACAAATGCTGAGAAAGTGCACATTTAATCCATCTCAATTTAATCAACTCTAACATCAGTCAAAAGTGGTTATGATTTTACAATATTCAAGAGTCGATGCTGAAATGGGAGAAACTAGTCATTCACATCAAAATTTAGAAGAAAAAAGGATCGAGATTTTCAATGGTCAAATTGGTTTCTCGATGAGTAATGTGCCAAAGATCCTTAATGGACAGAGGATAGACATTGCTCTTTTGAGTGCTCACAATGCCGAATCTTTGAGGAAGGTTGAAGATCAAAAGAGAAAGACTGAAGCAATATACAAAGAAGTACTAATGAGTTCACGAAATACCGGAGCGTTGGTGGTTATATTTTTTGTGACAATAGACAATACGATTGGATTAAATCCACCACGCGGCCTTAACAATAACGGTGAAACAACAGTTGGGGCAAAATCAATACGATATTGTTTTGATAAAATATACATGTTAAACAAAAAGTGGTAGTACCCTTCTATATGCACTCATTGGTAACAATTCCAAATTTTAATATTATAGTATCGTTTTAATAAAAAAAAGTGAGAGTTTAAAAACTTTAAAAGAAATTTAAGAGTTTAAAAGTTTTTTTTTGAGAAATTAGAGTATTTTTTACAAATTTTGTTAAATAATTTAAAGGTTTTTAATATTTGGATGTAGAAGAGCATTGGTAAATTTTCTAAAGTTCCTCAAGGAAATTCATAATGAATTCTTTAGATGTGGACTTGAAGAAGAGTTAGATTCGAAGGACGTTAGATCGTTAATAAATGGTCCCTTGTTAAATTTTGGAATGTTTTTACCAATCAAAGTTGAATAAAGCAAGGATTTTGATTTTTACCATCATGTAAGATTAATGTTATTTGCAATTTCTTAGTCAAGATATTTGACTGTAAATATAAGGTGGATTCAATCCACAATGTTCACATAAGGACAACACGAAGTCACCATACACTTCCAGATACTGCTACTTACCAATTAGATATTTCTGGTTTTTAGGACAACTCTCAAAGAGACAGAAACATACTTTAAACTAACATCTAAGGTTATGAAACTATAAGCTAACTTTGAAAGTCTAGAATCAGCTCCTTCTTCACTCACTCTAGCTCTTCAATTAGGGCCTAAAGTCAAAACCTTTTTTACTGTCTCTTTCCTTTATCAATTCACCTTAAAAGTAAAACCACAAGGACGAGGGAGACAGCAAGTGCAGCAGACGAAATTCCCCAAACCCAATATTTATGAGCCTTTCTACGGTTTAGTATGGCCTTAGGGAGAGCTTCAGTTCCTCTTCCGCGGTGTTTGTACCTGAAACTTCTCTGCTTTGGAAACAATGATCTATCCTTCTGGTGTTTCTCTTTCCCTGAAACTGCTGAAGCCCTAGCCTTTTCCACTTCTACTGATTGGTCTGATTCTGAAGGAGAAGAACCATTTCCAGCAGCTTTCTTTTTTGCCTTCTTCTCACACTCCTGTAAACAAAACCAAAGGATTAAGAAACAGATAAATGGAATGAAAAGAGTTAATTAACATATTGAAAAATGGAATGAAAAGAGATAAATGCCTTGAGTTTCTTTTCAGCTTCCTTCTGAGCTCTTATAGCAGCTTTAGCAGTAGCTTTCTCTTGCAGCTTCCTCTTCCTTTCCATGGCTAACCGAGCTTTCTCTAACTGCTCTTCTCGTTTCCTCTCCTTCAAAGTTTCTTCATCAACCTCTTCTTCTTCCTTTTTCGGAATCTCAGACACCGAGAACTCCATATCTACAACATCACTCTCCTCAGCACTAGCCCTGTTAAAATTCATTGCCTGTTTCCTCGCTTCTTTCTTCCGTTTGTCTGTAATTACATTTCCATCTTGAGACGAGTTGAAACTGGAATCTTCTCTATTCTTCTTGTGAACCTCCTCACCTCCATTCATAGCCTTAACCAGCACTTGCTTTTCGCGAACAACCTTAACTTCAGGTTCTTTAATCCGGCCATCTCGGCTCAGCTGTCTTTCCCAGAGCGAAAGAGAGATTCTTTTTACGTAATCATCCCTAAAAGCCTTGTCATCATTCCAATGAGTCATGAATCCATCAACCTATAAAAAAAAAAGAACCAAGAACGTATGCTCAAATCTCAGAGACACCAAATGGTTCAGTCTTGCGATTAGACCGAAAAAACAGCAAACAAACCTCAGAGCTAGTGAACACTTCAAGATCGCGAACGTTTCCAGAAGCAGCCAATTCTTTAGCTTTCCTCATAACAGCAAGGCTGTGGAAAAAGGCAGCATTCTACACAAAAAGAGAGAGAAGCATACCTAATGTTACTTGAACTTTGAGATCATCCATAAGCAAAATTAACAAAGAAACAAAAAAAGATCAATACCCCTCTGTCTCGTTGTATCCTCAGCATCCGAATCCTTGCATAGGATCTGTCTCTCTTCTCAAGTATGTGTGCCATTTCTACATCCAAAACCATGATCTTGCTCCGACTCTTTCCCATTATATCATTCAAGTGGTTAATCTTCCATGCAATCGTCTCGAGCTCCTTTTTTACTTCATTCAGTTCCACAGCCATTGACTGATGAAGCAAAAACCCTCACATCAGTAGATTCAACAAATGTCTAGTAAAAACCCAAAAGAGTAAAGCTTACCTTGACACGGTGTATGGAAGCTTCTTTCTGCACAAGAGAGTCTTCACTTAGAATGATCCCATCAGGCTTCTCGGTCCCCTTAGAAACCCAATCTTCTTCCACAAAACCAGTGCTACCATATTCAATCTGGTAATGTGCTACATAGATCTGCACCCACCAAATCAAACACTTGTACAATCAGAAACCCAAAAACCGAATTTGGCTACACAACAAAAATGATCAAATGGTCAGAGAACAACAGTTTCCATTACAAGATGATCAAGTTCCTCCTTTGTAAAGCAAAGCTGGTCACTGCTAGAGCACCGGAGATTCCGTAGAGTTTCCTGTAGAGTATCAAATTCCCTCTTCTTCTCTTCAAAAACCACTCTATATCCTTCCAGTTGAGAAGCCAAACTCTCTATTTGAGCAATCAAAGACGTAACCTCAGCCTACAACAAAACCCAAAAATCAACATTTTGGAAACGTAAATAAAATCATTAAACAAAACAAAAAAAAAAGGGGGCTTAAAAGACTCACCCTTTCAGATTTTGTTGCATTGGAGATTTCAATTCGGAGTTTATTACAGCGATAAATCTCCTGATCAGCTTCATTGATCTTGGTTTTGATCTCGGGATCATCATAAGCATGTTGCTTAACGATGTAGAAAGAGAAAGGCTTCTCTTCAAACCATTCCTCTTCATCAGCATCTCCCGGTGAACTATCACCGGAAAAAACAGTGCCGTCTTCTTCGGTGGTGAAAGTCGATTCATCACAATTTGACACAGATTGGTCGCTTCCGAAGAATATTAGATTGCTCATCTCCGGCGGAGGAACCACCTCGAAGCCATCACAGAGTATAACATGCGCACCCATTTTTGGTTCCTTGAAAAACAAAAAAAAAAAAACAGAGAAAATCACTGTGAGAACTGTGACATTGTCAAAATGAAACTGAGATTCAGACAAAAATATTATTTTGAAAAAGATCTGTCAGAGAAATGGAAAAAAAAAAAAAAAAAACCCCAACAAAAAGCGCAAAAAAAAAAAACATACGAGGATAAAAAAAAAAAGAACAAAGGATGTGTACTGGCCCCAATCAACAACAAAAGACATGTCCTTTAAATCAGAAATATTTTTCAGCACGGGATTTAAAAAAAAAAACAAAAAAAAAACGCAGAATTGAGGAACAAGATTTAAGAGTTTTAAGAAAAAATTGACCTTTTAAAATTTAACGTAAGAAGTAGTAATTGGGATTTTACCTAGAACGAAATGAGTGTCAAACACAGAATCTCTCAAAAATCTCAGGGTTTTGGCTGAAGAGGAAAAATCTAATTTGATTACTGGGAAAAAAAAAATACGAAATCTAAAGAGCGTCTATGTTGAGAAAAAGAAGGAGAGGAGAAAGACCCTTTTCTTCTTCTTCTTCTCTGTCAATGGAGATAGACTGGATCAGACAAGATTTCTTTGTTGGCTATTTCTCCAAATCTCTCTATCTTTAAGGCCTTTAAAAAGAGATTTTGTTCATCCTA
This sequence comes from Barbarea vulgaris, assembly GCA_963667165.1. Lineage (NCBI taxonomy): Eukaryota > Viridiplantae > Streptophyta > Magnoliopsida > Brassicales > Brassicaceae > Barbarea > Barbarea vulgaris. The sequence continues at coordinate 5,631,985 of OY763893.1, forward strand.
TAAAATCATTTTAAGGTAATACAGATTTACATGTATTTAATCTCTTTCTCTCTTTTTTCTCTTTTCTATCCTAATTTGCAATACGTTTTTTTTTAATCTTGTGGACCTTTTCATATTTCTTTAATATTTTTTTAATGATTCCTTCTTGTTTTGGCAAAATAGTTAATACTTTAATTTTTAATTCTCGAACAAAAAAAAAAATGTTAATACTAATTTTGATTTAATTAATATATTATTATCGAACCCAATAAATTAAAAAAAAAAAAAAAAACTAAATGTTATTATTAAGTTACAAAAAATAACTTGTTCTTGACCGGGAAAGTCTGTAATGACAATGGACAAGAAGGAAAAAAATATGTCTCTAGGCTTACGATAGTCAAAGTCAACTCTTGTTTATATAAGTTGACTATTGACTTTCTTTCGATTTTGACTAGTTTATTAATAAAATCATCTTTTTATTGCATGATTTCATATGTAATAACAATAAATATAGAAGATTTTGGCAATAAAATAGAGAGTTTAATTCTCAGTCTAGATTAACCTTACTAAATTATGTCAATAAATAATTTACTTAAGTTATAGAATTTGGATGCTACAATGCATGGTCATTGACCATTTACTTGACATAATTTGAGATGGTTCTAAATAAATTATTTCTTACTCACTTTCCTTCTGACTCACGAAGGTGATTGGATTTATTTACTCATAGTGGTTTCTGAAAAACGTTTACGTGTAAAATGTTGATCACTTAGTATATTACTTACTTCCCATACCAAAATCAGTAGGCATAGCGAGTATTTGCATTTTAATACTTTATGCTAGTGTTGTTATTGTTCTGTTAATATCTAGATTTAAACCTATAGGATTATAGTATTAATTTATTCTTGGATAAAATATAAAATCAGTATGTGTTTTAAAATGCTTATAATTTAATTCAAATTTTCAAATTGAGATTTATGTAAAAGCTTGGAAAATCTCATGGTGTTTGTCATTGTTTAAAGTAAAAAGCATTCAATTTGTTCAAAGAACTACAGAAACTCAGAAAGGAATCAATGGTCTCTTTATGATTAGATAATTGTGGGTACAAACAAACATCAAGATTCAATAAATTTTTAGATAAAGGTTGATGATAGAAATTTAGTCGCTTTTGCTTCTTGCTCTTTTTCTTCGTTGTAGGTTATTCTTTATGATTTTTTTTCTATTTATTAGGGTCCATGTCTTATAGTCTTAATCTTTTTATAATTAGGATGTCGATCTTCCTTAGAAATAGGAAGTCGGTGCCTCTTTCAACATTATCGAAGTAGATATGATTCTAATGTATCTGGGTAGATATAATACTATAGTATTTGGACAGATGCGTCATTTCTCGTATCACCTACATATACGTCATTCTTCGTATCAATGACATATATTTTCATTCTTCGTATCAAGATGTATATACATTGTTCCTCGTATCAGAAAGTAGATACAATGTTTTTGAATCAGATAATAGATACGATGTTTCTCGTATCAGGGCATATACAATTTTTGCGTTTCTGAATAGATAACACGAAGTTCGTATCCACCTATTTCATCTTAGATTTTGGATGATTCGTTGGGTTTTACTCGGATAGTAAAAAATATATCCAACAATCAAATTCATGATTCCCACTTCCAACATAGTTGAAAATTACAATGCTGGGTATCATAATAACTCAGCATTCTTTTGGGTACCAAAATATAAAATTTATGTTACCGAAAAAAATATTTCTTTCAACATTTTTTAAAAATTACAGTTTACGCTGGTAATCTTTGAAATCTTTTTTTTCAAGCAGATATTTATATTTGAAATTAGCATATTATAATATCTCTATTGATGGGATGGCAAAATCCATTTTAATTGCTCTATTATTTGCCAAAAGAGCTGTTAATTACAATATATAGCTATGTTTGGATAATGGACTTAATCTTCACGAATCCCTCCCTAACTACCCGACAAAAAAGTGAGTTTTAGCATTGAATTATCGGTTACAAGTTACAAGCCATTTTTTTAATGGACAATTATGTACGTTACGTAAAAAAGTTATGCAACGGACAAAAACTAAAATTTATCTAAAAATGCCAACTAGTTTTATAGCTCGTTCAATTTAAAGCTGTCAAATGATCGAATAATAAAAAAAATTATAAAGGTAAAGGAAATGTAGTATCACAAATTCATTATATATATATATATATATATCTCTTTTGAGTTACTTGACTATTAAATTCGTCACACCAATATTTTATCAGTTTATGACTGAAATTTCCACTAGACTTAACTCTTAAGAGTTATACATACACTCACAGATTCCTTATTTGATTTTTATATACAAAACTCTATACATGTGTGTATTAAAAAAAGTAGCACTGTGTAGGTAACATCATGCAGATCAGACTTACAAGTTACAATCCGTCATGAGCCGATCCGCAAAGTCAATTTTGATGGATCTAATTTAGCACAAAACAAGCATGTATGATTTGTATACATTCCATCCCTGATCATACAGTGGGACGAGTTGAGTTCGACCCGCCCGCGCACTGTCTTGACCTGTCCTGACAAAAAGTTCCGTAAGGCAGGGAAAAAACAAAAACGGTCTAGTTTGGGCCTCAGTCCACATTGAAAGATACAGAGATTGAGTCATTAGAAGCCCATTAAGGCCCAACGGTGATCTTGTATCCTGACCACTCCACGCGCTTGGCGAAATAGTTATGTTACGTTATTTGTCAACATGTAATTCGCAAACATACCTTAATTTTTTGAATATAAAGTCGCATTCGAATGCCAATAATATTCAGCTACTCATGTGTGAAAGCAAAACTTCTGGAGACTTTTGCAGTGGACCCCTTATAAAAATGATGGAAAGCAACGATTCTTGCATAACCTATTAAAAATTTTTACGAATTTCTGTGACTAATTTGTCTTATTTTGGTAAAAATATTCTTAACATTTTTTCTTATACTCCGACAATTTTTTATTTTATTTTTATCAGATTCGAGTGAAAATAATTACATTACCAGGAATTCATTACACGATGCACAGAGAGCATCGTTTTTAGAAATGTAATTAATTATGGTAGTAATTAATTAAGAAGTATGTTGCTATCACATTAGTACATTTACTACCATACGTGTCTGTTACTAGCCCAATTGGCTACGCAATAAATATGTCTTGTTCAAACAAGGTCAAGAGTTTTAATCAGCTACACGCACGTCCATAGATGTATATCAGTTAAATCCATTGGATCTGGTTTTGATTAAGTCTCAGCCACTCAATCTATGTACACGTACGGGTCTTAACATAAACGAGATGTAGAGAATCAAAATACTTGAAGCACCGCAGTATCTAAAAACTCTGAAAACGTGTCAGCCAAACGGTTTCTTTTTCCACTGCGTGTGATTAATTAACTGAAAATTAAAAATCAAAAATCGTTTAGATTCCAGAAATAAAGGAACAGAGACAAAAGTAACGAAATTTAGACCAAAGCTTTGGAATTTTTCTTTGTTTTGGTATATAAAATTTTATAAATTTTTCACGAATCGGAGTATCTTACACGCTCATCGAATTTTCCACCTCAATTTCTAGATTAAAAATCGTAATTTAATTTGTGTGTGTGTTTTTTTTTGGTTTTGTTTCTTATATGCTATTGTGATTTCACTGTCTCTTCACCTCTATATTAACTTTACTCGACACAGAAGTGTCCCGTGTTCTTGAGCACAAAGTAGCAGAACCAAAAAAAAAAAAAGCTTCATTGCGTCGAGATTAAACAGCATCAAGACAACAACCAAAAATCCAGGTCTCTTCATCTTATTAATCTATCTTCCTTCAGTTTCGTTTCTCGATCTCTCTTTTTCTTTTTCTTTTTAAATCTCTAGATTTGTTTTTTTTTTTTTTTTTTTTAATTATTATTATCGTTGGGATGAGCTTAGTATGTTCTACAGTGCGCTAGATCTAAATCTTAGCTTCGAGATTCTGATGGTGTCGGTGGTGTATTAATATACGAAAAGAGTTTTTCAAAATTTTCTTAGGAAAATCGGTAATGTCACTATTGAGGGAGGGGGTTTAAGAGTTGCTTTAGGTTGTTTAATATTGAGGTTAGTATGAGCTGCTGAGATGTCTGATTGATTGATTGATGATGACTCCCGATCCAAGAGTTTTTTTATGGAGAAGAGAGCCTTTGTCGATTGAATTATCTTATATTCTCTAAATTGTTTCGTAATTCTCAAGCTTTGAAGCTTGATGTTGCGTGAGAATCTGGGAACTTAAACGTGTCGGCTGCGTTTTTAGTATCTTCTTCTTCTTTCTATTTTTGGTTCTGAATACTTTACTAAAGTTCTTAAATTTATGTGTTGTCTGATAGGTTTTTTCTGTCTCATTCGAGCCTGAACTCAAGATTGTTGCTGATTCCTGAAAGATTCAGGCTTTTGCTCGTGGTTTCCAAGAGGGGTTCACTCTCGGGCTCTGCAGATTACTAAACCGGGATTTGATTTCAGCAAGAGACCGGTTTCTTTTCAGAAGCTTTGTTTTTTTTATCTCATGATCACAGGTTTGTTGCAATGGGGTATGTAAATGTGGAGAAGAGATGGGTTTTCCCTCTTGTGATCACATCTCTTGTCTGCGTTTTTCTCCTTGCAACCTCTTTCAACATGGGCTTAGTCTCTTCTCTTCGAACAATCAACGGGATTTTCTCCATCATCCCTTCCCGTCTTGTGAGGAATCAAACGAGACTTGATTTTGCAGAGTCCAAAGTTGCTAGACTAACACGTGTTCCGCCTCATGAAGACAAGCTTCCACGTTTTGCTTACCTTGTTTCCGGGTCTAAAGGGGATGTTGAAAAGCTTTGGAGAATGCTTAGAGCAGTCTACCACCCGAGAAACCAGTATGTTGTTCACTTGGATCTTGAATCACCCGTGGATGAGAGATTAGAGCTGGCTTCTCGGATTAATAAGGATCCTATCTATTCTGAAAATGGGAATGTCTTTATGATAACAAAGGCTAATCTTGTGACGTATAGAGGACCAACAATGGTGGCAAATACCCTTCACGCCTGCGCGATTCTTCTTAAGAGAAGCGCGAACTGGGATTGGTTTATTAACCTTAGTGCTTCAGATTATCCTCTGGTGACCCAAGATGGTATAAATAGCTTTGGTCTCACTTTCTTTCTCAGTTTCCATCAAGATTTTAATCCTGTTTCTTGTTAACTTACTATCAATAATCTCTGTGTTTGAAGATCTGCTTCATACGTTTTCGACATTGGACCGGAACCTCAACTTTATCGAACACACAAGTGAACTGGGTTGGAAAGAGTGAGCATATTCACGTTCTTGAATTTCCCATTTGGTTGAATCTTATTTTCTTGTGGACTGATTTATTTGTTTTCTTGTGAAGGGAGAAGCGTGCACAGCCATTAATGATTGATCCTGGACTCTATTTGTTGAACAAATCAGATATTTATTGGGTCACACCTCGTCGAAGTTTGCCAACTGCCTTTAAGTTATTCACTGGTCAGTCCTCTTTCTCCTCTAAACTGCATTTGAAGCTTTTAACTTATAAAAGCTTGAAAGTTTGTTGTCGTTGCTGCTGTAGATCTATAGGATCAAAACTTTTCACCTGCATCAAAGCTTGAACATCTCTTTGTTTTTGTTATATATCCATAAGTTTAAAACCCTTCTCACGCGTCAAAGCTTGAAGCCTTAAACCTTTAAGTTGTTGCCGCTTTCTCGCCCGCAAAAGTTGAAATATGTTTGTTGTTGTTGTCACAGGATCAGCTTGGATGGCTCTTTCACGCTCATTTGTAGAGTATTGTATATGGGGATGGGACAATTTACCGCGAACCCTCTTAATGTATTACACCAACTTTGTTTCATCACCCGAGGGTTATTTCCAGACAGTGATTTGCAACGTGCCCGAGTTCGCGAAAACCGCAGTAAACCATGATCTCCATTACATCTCTTGGGACAATCCGCCGAAGCAGCACCCACACGTGTTGTCACTCAACGATTCAGAGCAGATGATATCGAGCGGTGCTGCGTTTGCTAGGAAATTCAGAAGAGACGACGAAGTGCTTGATAAGATCGATAAGGAATTGCTTGGACGGGGGAATGATAAAGATGGTTTTACTCCTGGTGGGTGGTGCAGTGGGAATCCAAAATGCTCCAAGGTAGGTGATGTGGCTAAGATTGAGCCTAGCGTTGGAGCTCAGAGGCTTCAGGGACTTGTTGACAGGTTAGTCAACCAGGCCAAAACAGGACTTAATCAGTGTAAATAGATCGAATTCGAAAGAAAGAAAAAATGAATCATTTTGAGGCTGCGATTCGAATTCAGGGAGAGTGAGACTGTTTCTTACGATATATATACGTATAGGGTTTCAGAGAATCTTGCAGTTGCAGGCTTTAGAAAGACACTCACTATTAGACATTGTTTTCACTGAGTAGATGCCTTGTATGCCACGATACCTACTAGTCTTATATCGGGATTAGTTTCTTCTCTTTTGAAGTCATCTCCCTCAAATTTTACAAATCAAATAATACTCGTAACCTTTTTTATTGAGATGTTTTCAATTATAACAGAATATACAAATTCAAATACAAAGATCCAATATTTTTGTATCACCTTTTTTTTTTTTTTAATGAAATTCTATACACAAATGTTTCCACTTTCCTATCCTTTTGATAAAAAATGTTTTACCCTATAGTACTTCAAACAAAACAGATCTCTTATGATGGACGAACCAGAGATCTATGCCTCCTGAGAGGCTCAAGCCATCATCTCCAGAATCTTGATGTTGCCATTGGAGTTAGCAGCGACTAACGTAGACGACTGTCCTCGCCAGCAGATTGAAGATATGAACTGTGAGGCATCTTCCACTTCGAGACCAGACACAGAGTCAGTGTTGCCGAACATGTACGACATCACTGGCATTGGGAATGCCTTGTGGTACACGAAAACCTGCCATGAATCCACATCAAGAAGTAGCTGAGATTATCAACTTTTTAAAGTGATAATGTCTGTTTAAAGATTATTTTTCTGTATCAATTCTGTACCTCGTTAGTCTCTGAACCTGTAGCTATATACCCATCAGAGACCGATAAGCCAACAAAGTTCTGCAACATATTACAAGAACATAACATTTCAGAGAGTGTTCTCAGTGACCAAGATCAAAGAGTCTCTAGAAAGCATATAGCTGGATAAATATTACCTTTAAATTAGTGTGTCCAACGAATGAGTGAAGAGGGGTTTCGTTAACCCCAGAAGCAGACATCGATAAATCCCAAAGCTTCAGCGTGTTGTCAGTAGAAGAGGACACAAGAGTCGATGAATCAACAAACTTGACATAACTCACTGTCTTGCTATGACCAATCATTGTGCAAAGAGGAATCTTGGGGTTTCGAAGATCGTAGTAATACACTTTGTGATCTGCAGAACCAAATGCTAAAGACCGTCCTGAGTCTGATGGAAACTGCACACAACATACATTGGCCTTTGTCTTGATTGTACCAATGCTAACTCCCTGCAAACATGTTAAGTACAAAACCTCTTTAATAATACATCCTCAAAAGTAAGATGTCTGCATTATTGGAGAAATCAGTTTTCAGTTTTCAATAGCCGACATTTCAAATTAGAATTGCCTGATTGATACTCCAGAGCTTAACGGTTCCATCATCGCTTCCGCTAGCCAGCAAAGTCGGATCTGTTGATGAAATGTCGATGGACCATACTCTCTTCGTGTGCTCCTTCATATCTGTTACCAGCTGGCTTCTTGCAACATCCCATATCTAAAAGAAAATGTATCTCAAACTGACTTCATGAAACTGCAAGTTTTTTAACAACGATAGAGCAGAATCTAAAACTAACCTGAACCACGCCATCAAAGTTACTTGATGCAATTTGGCTTTTTATGTAGCTGTTCCAACATAAACTACTTAGCTTTGACCGACTAGCCAATTCCACAACTGGATAATGAATATCTCGGTTATTGTTTACGATGGAATCACATTCGAATATCTTGATTTTCTTGTTGATACCCGCAGTGGCGAAAAACTCTCCATCTCGGTCAAAAGCAAGGGCGCAAACGAGATTAGAAGAGTTCAACAAATCTCCTTGTTTCAAATCTGCCTTCACTCTTAGCTTACTGAATGATAAATATCTGCACAAACCCTCAAGGAAAGGATCTATCCATCCGCCTTGTCTCAAATCACTATTGTATAAATTTTTGGGTGCTGCCGGATTGCTCACTGAGCTTTTCTCTGAGACAATCATTGAACCTCTTCCATTTTCACTACTTAAAGGCGAATGTCTAGTTAATGATTTCCCTGAAGCAGCAGCCTTCATTTGCCTGTGCCTTGTCAGAAAGTAGACTGATTCTAGTTTCTTGAAATTTCTCATCAACCGGGAGCTTTCAAGAAATGTGCTTCCTTGGCTATCTTCATCAACATCGTTTTCCAATGCCGGAATCCCTTGTCTAAACCGTTTTCTTGAGGCCAAGAATGCTGATGGATCTTCGTTTGCCTGGACACTCATCAATGGCTGACCAGAGAGAGACTGATGATCATCCTTACTGAAATCAGAGTGTAAGCTTCCCTTTTTCTTCAAAACCAATTGTCTCTTTACAACTTGTTCAATGTCGGAAGAAAGAAGAGAGACTGTATCCCGCAATCTATACGCAGATTCCTGCTTCCTCTGTTGAATCAGTAACAAGAACTCGAGTAACGACTCCTGTTCCTCGATTCTATCCCTAAGCTCTATTGCTGCTTCACGTTCTTCCAAATTATCTCTTGGTTCTGAAATAAACTCGCTTTGCAGCAACTCACTGCACCATCAAAGAAAACTTCTTGATTAGTTCCATTTAGTATAAGATGCCAGAGACTTACAATGCACAAACTAAGAACATGAAGTGAAAGACAATATGTGAACCTCATTGATGGGCGACAACTTGGCTCGGGATGCAGTAACCACAAACAGAAAGAAGCTTCTTTTGGACATTTGAGCAATATCTGAGGCGGAAGAACACGATGTCTTAAACTAGACATAGTTCTTGACTTCTCTTCTCTTGAAGGCACAGGACAGAATAGCTGAAAAGAGACTAACTTTCATCTAATCACCTTTCCAGAAAAATAATCACACCAAAAAATTATAACTAAAACAGAAACTTTGAATCCAAAAGCAGTTAATGATTTATTAGAAACAATGTTATCTGCTTTATCACAAACCTCGAAAAGAAGAACACCAAGACGGTAAACATCTGAAGCACAGGTACTTGGAGAACCAAAATCCTCCTCAGGGCTTGTATACCAACTTGTCTCCATTGCTAATATCTGTTTCATCGGAAAAGGTTGATTCTTTTCTTCCTCTAGCTTTTCGATTCGTCTCTCCAAAAGCTTATCGTAGGCTCCTTTCTCCCCTATAGAAATAGCTTTCGATACAGTTTCCTCTCTTCTTGAGCTACCGATTTCCTTCTGGCTAATTGGACCGTCCTCCAAGGAATCAGAACCAGAGTCCGAACAAGAAGCGGATTCAATGAACGAAACATGGTTAAATGAAGACATGACAAAACAAGATGGCCTGACATTATGAACAACAACACCTTGAGAGTGAGCCGCATTCACAATCCCGACGATTTGTCTGAAAACGTGAAAGCACTCGAAAACATCAACAGATCGTTCAGGATTATCTAGCCACTGTCTCAAGCTAACATCACCCCATTCCGAAGATCTAACAAAAGGGTCAGTCCCTAAAGAATCGTCATCACAGGATTTGTGTGTACTACTACTACTACCAAACAAGCTTCTGACATACTCATCAACATGAGAGTTGGGCTTTGAACGATCTGTGATTCTCTCAACGGGTAAGAACTCAGTGTTCCTGTCTGAAACACCAGAGGTATTGAATCCCCTAGAGTTGGAGTTTGAAGAACCTTCCATTTATCATCCACCAAAAGCAAACCAGAAACCAACAAGTAAACAATGACTTCTCTGAATTCCCAACTCTAACTGGACTCATTTCGGATTCAACAGCTCATTGCTTTAAGATCGTTAATCACAAAGTAAACACATTCGGCAAGAACATACACACTCTCAGAATGTAAAAGCCCCTTTTTCAAGTGATCCCACCCAGCAGAAACAATCCCTAGTCTAGAAACGGGAGAAAACTCAACAACTTAGAAGACCCATATGAGAATAACAACCAAAAGGTATAAATAATAAAGAAAAAAATATGGAAACATTGATCATACAAAAAGAGCCAAAAATGTGGAAGGAAGGTTCTTTACCGCAAGCTTAAGAGTGAGAGGGAGAAGATAAGAAGAATCTGAGAGGCCACCCAGAAATAATCTTTAGGAGATTGAAACAGAACCACACAACAACAACACCAGACACAGTTTTTCTCCTCTTTTTAACTCGAAAAAAGCAACAGCAGCCTCTCTCTCTCTCTCTCAGCCTCATAAATTCTCGGCCTTTTAGAATAAAAACAAAAAACCACTGCTGAAAGAAACGATTCACTGTCGATAAATATTTATATGTACTCTATTATAATACTATCTCTTCAGTTCAGGTTTTTTTTTTCCCCCAGCTCTCTTTACACGCAAGCAACGTGGTTATTCTACGGCCTCACAAGTCACACAACTTAAAAGGAATAACCTTTTTTGGGCCAAATATATAAATATAGACAAACATTTGGGGTCAATCCTTCAAACTTTTGCTCTGGAATTAAGAAACATTTTTTTTTGGTTTTACACTTATTTCTTCCCAACGAACGGCAACTCTTTCTGGCTATATAATTGCAGAAATAATTGAGTGAAAAAAAAAAACAGATTTTTTTTAAGACGAGCAAATCTCTAAAGTTTAGAGAATGTGCTCCACACCCCCAATTAATTAATAAATGTACACACTAAAGCCACAGGTTTTGGCTATTATATGTTAAACATATAAAATGGTTTCGCTCCGGTTAACACCTCTCTGAGAGTCTGACACAATAACTAAACCAAATAGAACCGGTTTAGCTGTTCACGAGAGAGGAACAGAGCAGAAAACAAAGTTTTCTGTATCTCTGCATTGCTATTAATAGTAAGACATCGAGCTTGAACTTTGAATTTTTTAAACGACAGACACCACTGTCTTTTACTTTTTAGGGAAAGAGGTTTATCTATCCGATTGGGAATTTTTTTTTTTTTTTTAAAGAAGATAACATTTTGATAATGAATTCGAGTAATAATAGATTCAATTACGTATGTATTGTCCCTTTCTTAGTTGATCAATTTTTTTTAATCATATATCGTGTATAAATCTAAGACATTCCACGTTTATAGTCTTTTGCATGGGAACACATATTTAATCATAATTATCCAAAGAAAAATAAACATATTTAATCATTCTCCGTTTATATAATATAAACCGTTTTCATTGCGTGGATGCAAGAATTTGCTCTGTTTGTATCATCTTCAATCAATAATACATTTATCCATGACGACATCATCGAGAATTACGAGAGAACAAAAAAAAAAAACTTTATCGGGGTTAAACGACGGTATTTTGGAAGACTTTATGTTGGTTTGGAGCTTCGATCTCCAAGTCTCGTACCTTGTGAAATCATGTGGTTAAAGCAAATCCAATAAAGCAGTTATAGATAGATACATGAATTTGAGAAGAAAGTTTATTTTATTAGGAGTGCTTTCTTTTTCCACATGATTTTAACCACATGATTTTATTAGGAGTGCTTTCTTTTTCCTCCGCCGGCGTCTTCTCTCTCAAAAGGGCGACAAAGTGAGTGCTTTCTTTTTCCTCCGCCGGCGTCTCTCACGACGTCGGTCTTCTCCTCCGTTCCTATTCCCAGGCCCTCCCCTCCTCATGGGGAAGACAAAGAAGCGCAAAAAAGGTTCTCCGCCAAAGCCACCATCATCTGCCTCCATTTCAAAGTCACCGCCTCCTTCTCCTCCTGGAAATCCGACGAGTCCGGTAGTGGAAGAAATCTCGGTGTCCCCCTCTACAGCTCTTAAAAATGCCCAATCGACTGTCCTAACGACAGACTTGGCCATAGCCCCCCCGATGTCTTCTGCGATTGACCCTAAGACAGTAATCCGCTCCACTGTCTCAGATCCATCGAGAAAAGGCGCTGAATCAAGCCCACATACGGTCGATTCAACCCCTAAAAAAGCAGGATTTTCTGCAACAACCCAAATTGATGAATCTCCAGAAACCCTAAAGAAGAAAATCACAGATTCAGAAGATACGTGGGTCAGCCTTGTCAAAGGCACAACTAAGCAGTTAAAGAGGAAAGGGACTTCTTTCACCTTACCCTCAGGAGAGGTTTGTGTGAAAATTCCTAACTCGGTAATTGAGAAAAATAGGAAATCTTGGGACTGCTTTGTGCTCGGCCAATTCTACTCGGATCCGCCATCTCAAGGCACTCTCCACAATATTGTAAATGGAATTTGGAGTAAACATTTCAGAGATGTCTCAGTTTCAAAGCTGGATGGGAATGCGTTCCTTTTTCGCATCCCAAATGCCTCAACCAAGAACCATGTTATAAGCCAGCGGCTATGGCAAATAGAAGGCCAGACTATGTTTGTTGCTAAATGGGAGCCAGGAGTTGTCCCAAAGAAGCCTGAACTCACTTCGGCTCCAATCTGGCTCGAGCTTCGCCATGTTCCCCTGCAGTTCTTTAACGAGGAGGGTTTAGAGCATGTAGCTGGCTTAGTGGGTGATCCCAAGTTTCTTCACCCATCTACAATAAACAAGACAAATCTTGAGGTCGCTAAGGTATTTACCATCATTGACCCAAGAAAACCTCTCCCAGAAGCGGTAAACGTCCAATTTGACTCTGGAGAAATTGTAAGAGTCTTAGTCTCTAGTCCCTGGATGCCACCAGTTTGTCCACACTGCAAAGAAATAGGACATACATTGAAGAGGTGCACTAAAGCTCCTGTGACCTGTTCAGGTTGTAGCTCCACAACTCATACTTTTGAGGTTTGCCCAAGGTTGAAATCTGCAGGCACAAAGCGAAGGCAACAAAGGAAGCATTATCAGTATGAGAATGAGAGCAAAGGTGGAAAATCTGGTTATGAGGGAAAAGCAATCGCACCCAAGTTGGTTTATGTTAAGGTTTCGCCGCAGTCTGTAAATACAAAACCAGTTGCAAAAGACGTCATTGATCATCATGCATTACATGGTCCAATTCTGAAAGGCGATTCTAGCGGACTGTCAGTCCAAAGCAAGGCCGCTAGTTCAAAGGAGTGCGGATCAAGCGCCTCAAATAAATCTTCAGATGTTGAATCAGATTCTTCTGATATTTTGTCAACTGACCCAGAAGAAACTGACAGAGGTGAGGACGTAGGGGAGAAATTTCAAGTAGTGTTGTCCAAACGACAACGTAAGGTTCAGCGAGGCAAGAGCCTCAAGTCCACATCTTAGATATGTGTACAAACCTTTTTTGTTGGAACGTCCGCGGCTTTAATATATATAGCCATAGAAGCGGGTTTAAAAAATGGATAAAGGGTAATCAATCCCTTTTTGGAGGTCTCATCGAGACTCATGTCCAGCAGGCTAAGATGAAGAAATTTGTTAATGATCTTCTACCTGGTTGGTTTTTTGAAGAAAACTATGGCTTTTCAGACTTGGGAAAAATCTGGGTGTTGTGGCATCCATCTGTCAAGGTTGTGGTATTGTTTAAGTCTCTGCAAATGGTTACTTGTGAGGTTTTGTTGCCTGATGCGCAGGACTGGATAATCGTATCAGTTATTTATGCTTCAAATGAAGAGGGTCCAAGACAAGGGCTTTGGTCTGAAATTATAAACTTGGCTTCTTCTCAGTCGTTGATTGGTAAAGCTTGGATTGTGATGGGGGATTTCAATCAGGTCCTAAACCCCTCTGATCACTCATTGCCGGTCACACTAAATGTTGATAGAAAGACAAGAGAATTCCGTGATTGTCTCTTCAGTGCTGATCTGTCTGATCTTACCTTTAGAGGAAACACTTTCACCTGGTGGAATAAATCAAAGACAAGACCAGTTGCTAAGAAGCTGGATAGGGTGTTGGTAAATTCTCACTGGTCTACTGCTTATCCTAATTCATTTGCTATCTTTGGGGAACCAGATTTTTCTGATCATGCCTCTTGTGGTGTGACACTAAATTCAAGAAGTCAGAAGGAAAAAAGACCTTTCAAGTTTTTCAACTTCTTACTCCAGAATCAAGATTTTCTTTCTCTTGTAGAGGAGCAGTGGTACACTTGTAATGTGACTGGATCTGCTATGCTCAGAGTATCTTTGAAGCTCAAATTCTTAAAGAACATTATTAGGAAGTTCAGCAAAGAAAATTATTCTGACCTAGAAAAAAGGGTCTCGGAAGCTCATAATTTCCTCCTCCTCAGGCAGAATAGAACTCTAGCAAACCCATCACCTGCAAATGCAAAGCAGGAGCTAGAAGCAGAAAGAAAATGGCGCTTGTTGTTGAATGCTGAGGAAGTTTTTCTCAAACAAAGGTCTGGAATCTCTTGGTTAAAAGAAGGTGACAGTAATACAGCGTATTTTCACAGAATGGTTGCACAAAGAAAGTCACAGAATCACATTCATTTCCTTCTTAATTCAAACGATATGAGAATTGACTCTCAAAAGCAAATCAGGGATCTTTGTGTGGATTACTTCTCTGAGCTGTTAGGTGGTGAAGTCTCTTCTCCAGGATTGATTCAAAGCGATATGGAGCTTCTTCTCCCTTTTAGAAGTACACAGACCCAGCAAGAAAGTATGGAAAAGATGTTCTCTAGAGAGGAGATAAGAGAGGCGTTCTTTTCGCTCCCTAGAAACAAAACCAGTGGGCCTGACGGATTCTCATCTTAATTTTTTGAGAGCTGTTGGAGTGTTGTAGGACCAGAGGTCAGTGAGGCTGTTCTGGAGTTTTTCAGGTCAGGAAAGTTGCTAAGGCAGTGGAATGCTACCACTCTTGTATTAATTCCGAAAAGTCCCAATGCCTCAAGAACCACGGATTTCAGGCCTATATCATGTTTAAACACAGTTTATAAAGTTATCTCAAAGCTCCTAGCCTTAAGGCTGCAAAGGCTGCTTCCTCAAGTGATATCCTCCTCTCAATCAGCTTTTATGCCTGGGCGACTCCTAGCTGAAAATGTCCTGCTTGCAACAGAGATAGTACAAGGATACAACAGGAAAAATATCGCGCCGAGAGCGATGCTAAAAGTGGATCTAAGGAAAGCTTTCGATTCAGTACATTGGTCTTTCATCTTGTCTGCTCTACGAGCTCTAAACATTCCAGAGAAATTTATTGGATGGATCTCAGAGTGTATCACAACTCCAACATTCTCAGTGTGCTTAAATGGTAATTCAAGTGGTTATTTTAAAAGCTCAAAGGGCCTAAGGCAAGGTGATCCACTTTCACCTTATCTCTTTGTGTTGGTCATGGAGGTGTTCTCAAGACTGCTCAGTTCCAGATTTGATCAAGAATACATTCGATATCATCCAAGAACATCAGGTATATCTCTTTCTCATTTGATGTTTGCGGATGATATCATGATCTTCTTTGATGGTAGTGAGGCCTCTCTCCACGGTATAAATGAAGCTTTGGATGACTTTGCATCTTGGTCTGGCCTTCACATGAATATGGAGAAAACTCATCTTTTCCATGCGGGTCTAAACCCCCTTCAATCTTCAGCCATAGCGAGGCATGGTTTCCCGGTTGCAAATCTTCCCATCCGGTACCTTGGCCTCCCACTTATGCATAGGAAACTGAGAGTATCTGAGTATGAGCCACTGTTGAATAGAATTGCAGGCAGACTCAGAGGTTGGGCAGTGAAAACTATATCTTATGCAGGAAGAACCCAACTGATTGCTTCTGTGATCTCTGGAACGGTAAACTTTTGGATATCCACGTTCATCCTCCCAAAAGGGTGCATAAAGAAGATTGAGTCTCTTTGTTCCAGGTTTCTTTGGTCAGGGAACATAGATGGCAGTACAGGTGCAAAAGTTGCGTGGTCTACAATATGCTTACCTAAGAAAGAAGGTGGCCTAGGGCTGAGAAGATTCACAGACTGGAACTCCACTCTTTGTTTGAGATTCATTTGGCTGCTATTCTCTGAAAATGTCTCCCTTTGGGCTCAATGGCATAAATTTCACAATATTAAGCACAACAGCTTTTGGGAACTAAAAGAAACTCCAAGAGACTCATGGACTTGGAAAGCTATACTCCGGCTGAGACCAGTTGCTGAGCAGTTTGTGAAAGCAAATGTGGGTAATGGGCATACTATCAGTTTCTGGTTTGATTCCTGGGCGCCAATGGGTCCCTTGATTAAAAGCTTAGGCCCTGCTGGCCCTACACAATTGAGAATTCCCCTAAAATCAAAGGTAAAAGATGCTTGTAATGCCACGAGTTGGACCTTTCCTTCACCAAGATCAGACGCTGCGTTAAGCCTTCACGCCCACCTAACCACTATTCCGATCCCAAGCGGCTCTGCTATCCAAGATGATTATAGTTGGGTTGTTGATTCGGTTAAGTGTAAGGGTTTTTCATCGTCAAAGACCTGGGATGTATTAAGGCCTCGCAAAGAGGAAAAAGCTTGGAGTCCTTTGATCTGGTTTAAAGGAGCTATTCCCAAACATGCTTTTACCATGTGGGTGGCTCACCAAAACAGGCTTCCAACAAAGCAGAGGATGTTCTCATGGGGGATTATTGCATCGCCGGACTGTAGTTTCTGTTCAGCTGAGATTGAGTCAATGGAGCATCTCTTCATCACCTGTAACTATTCGTCCGATATCTGGCTGCTAGTCCTCACAAGACTGGACCCGAATAGGTCGCTTTTCCTTTTTTGGGCAGAGCTTTTATCATGGGTAAGAGCATCCTCTAAAGCAGTTCCTTCTCTACTCCAGAAAATCGCCGTACAAGCCTCAATCTACCATCTTTGGAAGCAGAGGAACAATGTAGTCCATAACAAGCATTGCATCCCAACGGCCATCATTTTCAAGACTATAGACAGAGAGGTCCGTAACACCATCACTGCAAGAAGACACAGAAAGCGATTCCACAACCTAATGCAGCTATGGATTTCATGAACTCACTCCATGTGACTTCCAAATTTGAAAACTTGTTTTTATTTCTTTTTGCCAAGTTCTCAAAAGCCGTAGGCTTTACTTTGTAATAGCCAAACTTTTTCATTTCTTATAATGATATTAACATTCATAGCAAAAAAAAAAAAAAAAAAAAGTTTATTTTATTAAAAAAATCTTGAATTATTCAGATTGAATACAAAATATAAGAATACAATACAATGCAGAGAAAGCCACAGATTTGGCTTCTTTTATTAAAACCTTTATTTCACTCCAGTTACTATACTACTCAGTACTACAAGTCTACAACAATTACCATAATTAAACAAAGCAGATGAACCGACCCGAACCATACCGGTTTAGTTATTTTTAGCGGCGTTTTCGAACGACCAGCTCCAAATGTCGTGACGCTCAACACCACGTCCCATGGCACCAGCAAAACCGGTGTACATGTTTTGGAGAAGAACTTCATTGAGCACTCTCGGAGCTTCAATCAAAGGCCTCTTGGGTTTTTTAACGTTTTCAGGCGCGAGCGTAACCGTAATGGTAGAGTCTTTGTTTCTGAAGTCGACCCAAGCCTTGAACCTCTCTCCACTGCTCAAGTTCACATCTTTAAACGACCAAACTTTCCTTTTTCCGACTCTTGTCTGAACCCAGTAACCAGCTTTCTCAGCGACAAGAGAAGTCATTGAGTTGATGTTCACTCCGACATGGTTACCACTAATGTCTTGGAACTCTTTGTTCTGGAAAGTGTCGAATTCGATAGCCAAGAGATTGTTTTCTGGCTTTCCATTGTTGGTTTTGTTAAGGATTCCGAGGAATCCACCGCCCGCAGCGCCGGAGTTATCAGCCGCAGGGACGATGATGTAGGCTAGGCCTTCACCGGAGTTGGGTTTGGTGCGAGGAGTGATGGAGAAAGTGAAAGAAGTTTCGAATGAATAAGGAGAAGAAGTGTTGGAAGGTTTGAATGGGATTGGATTGATGAAGAGACCTTGACCGTGAGAGAATGGGTTTTCGTCTCGGGTCATGGATAGAGCTCCGGATCGGGATACACCATCGGAAGCAGGACCTAGTTCTGCGTCTCCTAGGAATACCAGGTTGCTGCCATCGAAGGTTTTGAAGTTGAACTTGACGGCGAAAGCTGCATTAGCTAAGAACAGAGCAAGAAAACAGAGTTTTTGGATCTGCATTGTTTGTGTGTGTGTTTATATTATGTTTGAAGTGGAAGAGAAGGTTGATGATGAAAATATTAGAGGTTGATAATGTGTTTATATAAGACTCAAGCCATCGAGTTTGAATAGTCAAATATATAAAAATATTCGAAAAATGGTCAAATAAACTAAGCCAAGTGGACGCGTTTCAGACGCCGCCACAGGGGCCTAACGGTGAAAATGGACCCACCAGGTGTCTTTCAATGAACAAAACCTTATCCTTATTAATAAAAATAAATTAATTCGAGTAATAATTGATTATATTATGTATTTCTTGTGTCCCCGATCTCTACGAAACATTGCGAATTCACGTCTCGTGTACACAAATCTTAAGACGTTGACACGTTTGTGAACTGTTTTCGTTACGTGGATGCAAAATTTTACTACTATGTTTTATCATCTCCAAGCAATAAATACGTTTTCCTGACGTCAAAATAAATAAATACATTTTTCTGTTGCATATATAATAATACGGTGGCGGGAATAATAACCATTGGACTGGACAGTGATAGCCCAAATACTCAGCCCATAACTCAATCCAAGGCCTGTATTGTAAGTATGTATAACCTTCAGAAATTTGATCTGACTTGAGAACTTGGTTTCTCTCATAGCGTCGCTGAGATTCTCAATTATTTCTCACCGGTCCTCTGCTTTTTCTTTGAATTTATTTAAATGTTAGTTCCCTGTATAGCTCTCTTGTTAAGATGCTGCAATCAAATTAGAGAACACTTATTGATTTAGGATACATGGTTAGGGATTCAAGGTTTTGAGTTTTAGGGTTTATCAGAATCGTTAATTGATACAATCGTAACTAAACTCGATTGAGAAATTGTGGAATCCAACAATCACTTCATAGAGTAAAAATTGAAACGATAGTAATGGATGATGCTGGTACATCCAACAAAAACATGGAGTGGCTTAAGAGTTGTGGGTCTAATGAGAATCTTAGGGTTGAAATTGAGCTTAAGTAAACATGCTTCCATAGCTTTTGTCTTAGTTACTGTTTGATTTGTGCGTAACATGGAGATTTTTTCAAAATTAGGAGACTGAAAAGTCTTTTACTTTTTCTCATTTACACAAGAATGCTTTATTATTGATCAGAGCATGGTTTTACTTTTTTCAAAATTAGGTGTCGTTTGTGAAAGATAGAGTTTCATAGCTTCTTTGCTGGAGGTTCGGTGATTCTCTATATGCTAATGGCTCTATGGAGAGTTATGTTTGAAGATCTTGCCTTTGAATGTCCTAAGCAAGCTCTTGGAGACATTGCTTTAGCTGTCTCTTGGATATTCTTCCTCGTTTATACATGGAGAGAGAAGTATGATTGATGTTTTGTTTTTTTTCTTAGAACTTGTGGGCTAATGCTAAAGTGGGAGATCAAGAGAACAAGTAGCTTCGGGGAAAGTGAAATCTTAGATCAAACCATTGTCGGTTTTTTTATAGACTCAGAAGATCATAAGTGTGAAAAAAAATGTGATTTTATTGTTGGGATAGAAAAATTGTCAATGAAAATGCTTTTTTTCTTTTTTCTTATAACATCAGGTGTCTTGGTTTCATCTGAAAGCAAATTCTGGAATTTCGTATTGTAAATCTGTGTAGATAATCTGTTTTTTTTTTTTTTTTTTTTTTAATTAAAGTGTTTCAACATTTTGTGAAGGAAAGTGACTAAATGACATCTAATGTTCTACAAGAAACAAAACTGAAGTTAACCAAACTACTACAGCAGTTTGGAATCAGAGATAAAAGTTCATGAGATGATTATGTGGACAAATCACACACAATACATACGAACTTCAACTCCATTAGCTTCATCGTCATCATCATCATCATCATCATCATCATCATCATCATCTTCTTGCAGTGTAATGAGACAAAGCAGCCAATGGCAGAACCACAAAACTTCCATTCTCCAATTCTCTATTCTGCTTTGCAAAGATGTTTTGTGCATAGTAAAATCTGATTGCAGGTGCTAAACACATGATAGTCATCATCAGCATCAATACCAAGTGGAACATTTTAGTGTCACTCCTGAAGCTATCAATGAATCCAAACCTTCTTACCTCAGGCTTCCAATACAACAATCCCTCTTAAACTTGTAAGGGCTTTGGATCCACTTATATGGGCCCATTAATAGACGAATCACGCGGGCCCATAGCTAAATTCGTGCTTTGTGCATTTGTTGTAACTAGAGAAGAGTCAAAATCAAATTTTTCTAGTTTGGTGGCTTTACTTTGAATTGATTCTGTAAGGTCGACTTGTCAAGCTAAGAACCCAATAGATCTTCTTTCCTTTTTTCATACCGTCGCCGGCATTTTCAACGATTCTCTGCTCTTTGATTCTTCTTCTGTAAATCCATTCAAAGGTTATTTCTTTTTCTTTGTTTCCCCTTTCTGAGAAATTCTGTATCAAGAATTGTAAGATGCTGCTGCAAATGAAACAGGAAACATTTTCACTGTTTTTTGTTGTTGTTGTTGTTAATTCCTAGATTTAATTTGTTTGCTTGCTCGTTGATTTGAAATGTACCGAATTGGGTTATGGATCTTGTGGATGAAAATTTCGTGATTTGAGGTTCAGGGTTTAAGGATTCAGGGTTTTAAGGATTCAGGGTTTTAGGTTTCGTTTGATGTTTCTTAGGGTTTATCAGATTTGTTTATCGATGTACTCGTATCTGGGCTAAAATAATCAATTTATCTCCTCCAATGATAGAAATCGATATAAAAATCTGGAATTTAGTAAACCACTTTTAGTTTTTTCAAGCCATTAATTCGTGAATAGAAGAAGTTCTCAGTAATGTCTTTGTGAAAGATTTATGCAGTCCTTGTTTTCGTCTCTACTGTTGTTAACTCTTTATTGAGCTTGGTATTAGAGAACCAAGTATGTTATTTCAATCTTTGTTTGTGTGTTTTAGGATCTTGTGCATTATCAATGCATGTATTGTGTATTTTATGTGTTTGAATATTAAAACTTCTTGTGGGGTAAAATATTTATCTTGAAGAGTACGTCTGAACAGATTGAATGATTTTGTTTTCTTGTGTGTTTATTATTACCCTTTTGAATACCAAATAGGATGTGGAGGATCTTTAAGTTCATACTTTGACTGTGTTAATGACAGGATGAGTGATCAACCAGCGAAAAACGGTTTGATTTTTCAAAATTAGGAGACTGAAAAGTCTTTTAATTTTTCTTATTTACACAAGAATGCTTTATTTGATCAGAGCATGGTTTTGTGAGGGCGTCTGGAATTAACTTATTATCTGTTGTTTAGCGTTTTTGATTATCGGAATCTGTGGCACTGAAGATGGAGTTGAACCCAAAGAAGTTTGCTGAACTATTGGACAAAATTGAAGCTGAAGCTGATGAGTTTCTACTAGCTCGAAGCCAGGTACTCGAAATCTGTTTAGGTGGTATCTAGTTGGGTCAATAAGGTTTTTAACCAAATGAAGCTTGTGATATGTGTAATGTAGTTGGTGGAGAATGACAAGGAGAGGAACGCGAACCGAGAGGCTCTTACGGCACTTAGGAAGAGAGCTCGGACAACAAAGACTAGTGTTCTTTCTCCTTTCGATTCTATGATGAAAGATATCCCTGGGAGCTCAACGAAACCTATGGTCCAAGAAGTTTGCTCAACGTGTGGATCCCATGACTCGAGTGAACCAACATGGATGATGCTCCCAGGAGCTGATCTTTTTGCTTCAATTCCGTTTCATGCTGTGCATACAATTCTAGAGAAAGGTTTGATCTCTTTGTTCACAGTTATGCTACTATCTCTTAAAGACTAATGTAATTAGCCTCATTAGAAAAAGGGTGATTGTTATTGTATGTAGATGAAGAGAATATGGAGTTTGAATCGAAGAAGTTGCAGAGCTTAGTGAAGGAGAAGGCTCTATTTATATCGGAACTAGGGGCTCTTGCTGATAGTGTGTCCCCAGGCGTTATCAGATCGTTGGTGGCGTTAAAAGACAAACCTTAAAACAGAGTTATCCATTTGTGTGAAGTGTGATGATGTTGAAAGATTTTGTGTCCCTATTTTATGGAAAAATCCATTGTTTCTTCTTGTACTTATCACAAACTTTCCTTGTTTCTTTTGGTAAATGATATTTTATTTTTTGGATGTTGATTCCACTGATTAATAATTTACATGTTTTACCAGAAAAGTCATAGATCAACTTTCCTAACAAATAAAATATTTTTTTGAGAAATTCCTTCAAATAGCACCAAAACAAGTTTTTGTTCCACAAATAGCTCACATTTTTATTTAGTACAAAAATAGCATTTTATGAAGTTTATAATTTATTTTTTTTGGTTTGGATTGACTATATTAGAATTTAGGGTATAGTTTTTAGGGGTAGGGGATACAATTTAGGGTTTAGGGCTTAGGGTTTAGGGTTTAGAAAATCCTAAACTCTAAATCCTAAACCTTAAAAATATGAAGCCCTTTAATAAAAATGCTAATTGTGTCTTAAATGAAAATATGAGCTAAAAATGTCACAAAAACTTCATTTTGTGCTATTTTTGAGAATTACCCTATTTTTTTCCGTTTTTTTTTTTTTTTTTTTAATTTTAATTTTCTTAACTAAAAATTTAAAATCTGCCATTTATAATCGGAAAGCAATCTTTATGCGGTGGGTTTGAACTTCTGTTGAACAACAAGAAGCTGCCAAAAGAGGACCTAGATCAAGTCAAAAATCTTCTTTTACATCCAGACAAAATTAGGGTTTATCATAAACAATTCCCCTATTGTTGAATCTATCAGAATTTCAAATCCCTAAATCATTTAATCTCTCTCCCAAAACCATTACCTTTCCTCCATTGATTTTCCTACAAAGCTTAAACCCTCGCAGTTTCCTTTTTCCCTTTATAATCAAGTGAAGTTTTTTCCCCCATTTCTTCTTAAAAGATCCAATTTTTGTAGTTTCATCTCTGTGTTTGAAGTTTGGATAACAATTAGGTTTTTATTTTGTTCAATCTGTTTTTTGACTTTTTTTGTTTTCTCCTCAGGTCCTTTGATCCATTCTCAAAACCCAACAAAAAAAGGCCGATTCTTTCACTTCAAAATCAACCAAGGTCCGATGAATTCACATCTCTTCCGCGTAATCTGTATACTCCATTCGGTAATCGCACTTACAAGTGGAACCCTGATGATGTTCTACACAGAGAAAGCTTCAATCTTTGGTCATGGTAGTGAGATAGCAAGCAAGCTCAAAGGATCAACACCTCACGATGAGCTACTCATCCAGATTTCTCAATCGTTCTCTGGTTTGCTTCTCTTTGCAATAGGTTTGGTACTTTTCATGGTGTCGTTTGTGAAAGATAGAGAGTTTCATAGCTTCTTTGCTGGAGGTTCGGTGATTCTCTATATGCTAATGGCTCTATGGAGAGTTATGTTTGAATGGAAGATTGAAGATCTTGCCTTTGAATGTCCTAAGCAAGCTCTTGGGGACATTGCTTTAGCTGTCTCTTGGATATTCTTCCTCGTTTATACATGGAGAGTGAAGTATGATTGATGTTTTGTTTTTTTTTCTTAAAACTTGTGGGCTAATGCTAAAGTGGGAGATCAAGAGAAGAAGTAGCTTGGGGGAAAGTGAAATCTTAGATCAAACCATTGTCGGTTTTTTTATAGATTCAGAAGATCATAAGTGTGAAAAAATGTGATTTTATTGTTGGAATAGAAAAATTGTCAACGAAAATGTTTTTTTTTTTTCTTATAACATCAGGTGTCTTGGTTTCATCTGAAAGCAAATTCTGGAATTTCGTATTGTAAATCTGTGTAGATAATCTGTTTTTTTTTTTTTTAATAAAAGTGTTTCAACATTTTGTCAAGGAAAGTGACTAAATGACATCTAATGTTCTACAAGAAACAAAACTATAGTTAACCAAACTACTACAGCAGTTTGGAGTCAGAGATAAAAGTTCATGAGATGATTATGTGGACAAATCACAATACATACGAACTTCAACTCCATTAGCTTCATCGTCATCATCATCATCTTCTTGCAGTGTAATGAGACAAAACAGCCAATGGCAGAACCACAAAACTTCCATTCTCCAATTCTCTCCTCTGCCTTGCAAAGATGTTTTGTGCATAGTAAAATCTGATTGCAGTTGTCATCAGCTTCAATACCAACTGGAACATTTTAGTGTCACTCCTTAATTGCAATTTCGAGTTAGTAATTGTATTATCCAAACCTTCTTACCTCAGGCTTCCAATACAACAATTCCTCTTAAACTTGTAAGGGCTAATATGGGCCCATTAATAGATGAATCACGCGGGCCCATAGCTAAATTCGTGCTTTGTGCATTTGTTGTAACTAGAGAAGAGTCAAAATCAAATTTTTCTAGTTTGGTGGCTACTTTGAATTGATTCTGTAAGGTCGACTTGTCAAGCTAAGAACCCAATAGATCTTCTTTCCTTTTTTCATACCGTCGCCGGCATTTTCAACGATTCTCTGCTCTTTGATTCTTCTTCTGTAAATCCATTCAAAGGTTATTTCTTTTTCTTTTTTTTCCCTTTCTGAGAAATTCTGTATCAAGAATTGTAAGATGCTGCTGCAAATGAAAGAGGAAACATTTACACTATTTTTTTGTTGTTGTTGTTGTTGATTCCTGGATTTAGTTTGCTTGCTTGCTCGTTGATTTGAAATGTACCGAATTGGGTTATTGATCTTGTGGATGAAAATTTCGTGATTTGAGGTTCAGGGTTTAAGGATTTTCAGGGTTTTAGGTTTCGTTTGATGTTTCTTAGGGTTTATCAGATTTGCTTATCGATGTACTCGTCTCTGGGCTAAAATAATCAATTTATCTCCTCCAATGATAGAAATCGATATAAAAATCTGGAATTTAATAAACCACTTTTAGTATTTTCAAGCCATTGATTCGTGAATAGAAGAAGTTCTCAATAATGTCTTTGTGGAACATTTATATGCAGTCCTTGTTTTCGTCTCTACCGTTTGTTAACTCTTTATTGAGCTTGGTATTAGAGAACCAAGTATGTTATTTCGATCTTTGTTTGTTTGTTTTAGGATCTTGTGAATTATCAATGCATGTATTGTGTATTTTATGTGTTTGAATGTTAAAACTACTTGTGGGGTAAAATATTGATCTTGAAGCGCACGTCTGAACAGATTGAATGATTTTGTTTTCTTGTGTGTTTATTATTACCCTTTTGAATACCAAATAGGATGTGGAGGAACTTTAAGCTCATACTTTGACTGTGTTAATGACAGGATGAGTGATCAACCAGCAAATAACGGCTTGATTCCTCCACCCATTTCAGAGCCAAGCAAGGCTGCTGCCTCGGTAGAGACAAAGCCGAAGAAGAGGATATGTTGTGCTTGCCCTGATACCAAGAAGCTGAGAGATGAGTGCATCGTAGAGCACGGTGAATCAGCTTGCACAAAATGGATCGAGGCTCACAAAATGTGTCTCCGAGCAGAAGGTTTCAACGTCTGAAGCGTTTTTTTGTAATACATATAATTTGCAACATAGATTGTTCAGTGCCCGATATGTTTTTAGGGTACAAAACAGGAGATTAAATCTTCATGAGAATTATGTATGCATTTAGCATTTAGATACAAAATCCCATTTTGTTGTGATTGAAAATAAAAAAAGTCCAAAGAAACCACAGGAAAAGAAGAAGATGTTACTAATAGAAATATGATGTATTAGAGGATAAAGTAGGCATAACCCATTACATCACACCATACAAGCAAATCATAAGAGAGATATGAGCTCAATATATGAGTTCACATCAACTTTTATTCATATTACATTTTTTTTGATTAAAGGAGCTTTTTAATTGGCGCAGCAAGTGCAGTTGACGCAGCTGCAGGTGGAGCCGCACTTGCACTTGCAACTAGCGTCATTCTCTTCTGCACCAACGTCCATGATCATGGCCTCCTTGTAGCTGTAAAACAAATCAATTGTTACATCATTATGATCTCTTCGTATCATCATCATCATCATCATCATCATCAATATAATCTTTTATATTACCTCTCCTGTGTCTCGACGACATCAAAGGTGTAGCTGTTTCCCTTTTTGCTGCAGCCACAGGAAGAGAAAGTATATGTCAATTATAATCTAGAGAAACATAAGAAAACAAAGACTATAGTTTCAGACATATATGGAGCAAACACAAAAGAGGTTTCACTCTGCTGGAACCAAAGAGAAACGATTATGTAAGGGATCAGAAACAGAGGTTTTTAAATCAGTAACTAGGTTAAGGACACACATTCAGATTTTGCCACTTGATTAACAAAATCTATCACACATGATACAGAAACGGACTAACTTTGTTTTAATCTATTATTAGTAGAAAAAAAGTTTAGATCTTTCCATTTTTCCTACAAAACCGATCACACAACTAAACAGAAGCAGAGGTTTTCATTTTTTAATGATATATGAAAAAAGTTTTAAATTTTGCCATTTGCTCAAAAAAAAAAAATACTCATAGCATTTTGGCCGATTTGAGAAACAAAAACAGAGGATACTTACTCGCACTGGGTCTTGTCAGCACAGTCGCAGCTTCCGCAGTTGTTAGACATGATTGAGTTTCTGAAAAAGCTTGAAGGTTGTTTTTAGTTGAAGTGTTTGAGTTCTTGTTTGTTGTTGTGATCTCAGACTTGAATGGCTATGTAATTTATAGATGGATTGAGAGTGGAGAATTTTTTTTGCAAAGTTATGTGACAACCGAATCTTTGGGTTTACGGAAAAGAGAAGCCTTTCGTTGCCATCCTCTCGTGTCCATTTCATTCTTTTCCCACTATATTCCTTATTCCTCCAATTATATTTCGTAATCCATTACAACTCTTTTTTTTTTTTTTTTTTGGTTTAACTGATTTGGAACGTTGCATTGCTACAAGTAAATTCCTTTTAAAATCTTGTATTAGTTACAATTACAAGTTACCACTTACCCAAATTATGTGCCATAAGTAAGTTAAGATTTAATATATATTGGATTTCTTTAGAAAATGTAGATTTACGTATATAAGACGATATTTTCAAAGTTAATCATTCTTGTCACTGACGAAAACGTTTTAGAATATTTGATATTATTACGTATACAGTATTTATAGGAAGAAAAAGAGATGAATTTAGCTTTATGTAGTTGGGACTTGGGAGTTTAAATTAGTATATATAATTGGTCTAGTTGAAATATTTTTAGTAGAGTCGTGCTCAAATCACTCACAGGTGACAGTGTAAGTGGGGTTTTTCAAACACAAAATACAGTAGTGACGTCCACGTGAACCTTAGGGTGGGTGAAGATTTTAGTTGAAGTTTCTAACGAGATATTTTCTTATATAAAACATTAAACTAAATATACACTACTTAGGATTTCGGCGTAATTTATTTAACTTTGTAAAACTTTTTGATTTCTCAAAGATTCCAAAAGGATATGATACGAATGTAGTGCTCTTTATCTTTTTTCCAAAAATGAATACTGTCTAGTGTCTACTGATTAAACTTTGTTCCATTAGTACTCAAACTCAAATACAATCATTAGAAGAATATGTAAGTCGACTTATCTAATCTAAGTTCAAATACAATATTTCATGGGAGAACTAATAATATACCCAACATTTTATATCTAAAATTAGAAAACAGTCTATCATATTTTATTTATTGCATGACTATCTTTGTTTCGTAAACCCATTATGTAGTATCAAAATCAAATTTTGATTGTGGAGATATTGTAAACTAACAACATAAAAACATTATGTTATACTTATATTAATTTCCTTCAACCGTACATAAAATTTATTTTTCAGGCAAGAAATGGCATATATGTCCAAGAAGAATGAGCAAAGAAATGTTTGTCGTTTCGTGGATAAATTTATCTACTACTTGCAACGAGCAAAAATATGGCTTACTGTCCCTTTCAACTTTTTATAAGAGATTCTCTAATAAGTATGATAATTATCACCATGCATTTCAGAAATTAGTGACGTAGTGGCTCAAAATTAAGTGGTAGATAAACTAATAAATCAATCAGATTCAATATTCTCAACTACAGTAGATTAGAAAGCATGTGATGACCATCTCATGTTAACTTTTGGATTAAAAATTCCACCTATTTATTTTTCTCTAAACCTCACTCTTTCCTCTGTTTCTTAGGTCATGGGCTTCTAAATTATGGGCCTCATCAGTTGCTGTTCGTTACTAGATTATCAATTAAGTGAAATAATCTATATGGGCCAAATTTCCTTTCAAAAGCCCCATAGATATCCGTCATGGTCTTATTTTGGGCTATCAGAAAGCAGAATCTATTTTTTTGTTCTTCGTATATT
This sequence comes from Barbarea vulgaris, assembly GCA_963667165.1. Classification (NCBI taxonomy): domain Eukaryota; kingdom Viridiplantae; phylum Streptophyta; class Magnoliopsida; order Brassicales; family Brassicaceae; genus Barbarea; species Barbarea vulgaris. The sequence continues at coordinate 5,660,533 of OY763893.1, forward strand.
CTAAAGAAAAAAAAAAATCTCTAATTAAATAAAAATATAAATTGTACTAGTTTTTATCTTTAAATTCACAAAACAATGTAATTATCCACCAAAATTAATAAACGACATATGTCACACTGATCCTTATCAAAAGAAAAAAATACATATGTCACACTGTTATAATTACTTTAAAATTGAATTAGTACGTTTTTATTTATTAATTACTGTATTAAAAAAATACCAATGGCAATATAAATTAATGATTGTTTACTAATCTTTTGTTTTAATAATTAACTAATGACACTAGTCAGGTTTATCGTACTTCTTTAAAAAAAATCCAAAATCATTATATACTTTTATCTTAAACATAACTCAATTATATCCTCTCATTAGATTTGCTATGATTGTTCTGTTACTGGAGAAAAATAACAGAGTTCCCATCCGTTGGATATACCCAAAACACTAATCTTAAACATCCTACGGCTCAAAATTCATAGCCTTGGTCGAAGCCCACCAAACGTGTTGTGTAAGCTCGGATAGTTTCCTCTACAGCAGCAGAGTATGCTAGTACCGTCATTATCACCGTTGATAATTAGCATTGTCAATCTAAAACGAGATCAGAAGCGTCTATTCAAAACTGGGCCCCATCTGCGTAGACTTTCCGTATTGACTTGTTGAATAAAACGCACAAGTAGAAAATTTCATAAATGATCACTTAAAAAAGTTTTATAAAATTAGGTTTAATTTTAGGATTAAGATAGATTAAGATTACTAAATAGAGAGAGAGAAGGAGAAAGAGAAGGGGAATTGGTTTTAAGTGTTGAGAGCCTTTGCGCAATCTCACAGTGTGTTGTGGTATATAATACGGCGCGAAGGTGTAAGACCCCAAAACTTCCTCTTCTCATCGATTTCTTCCTCTTCTTCGTCTTCTTCTTCTCTAATTTCCTGGAAAAATTCTCTCGTTTTCTATTTTCTCGGTTGATAAAGTTATTTAAGTAGGGGATCGCTTAATGGAGCCTGACGTAGTTGAGATCGCTCCTCCTGTTGCTTCTTGCTCGAGAGCTCAAACGCCTAAAAAGGTTAATGCCTTTAATCAAAATTGAATTTTATCGATTTTATCTGACTTGTTCTATATGTTAAAATTCTGTTTAACCGTACACACAAAATTCACTGATTTACCTAATCTGAATTTTGCCGAAACAAGTTACAATTGATTTGGGGAATTTTGTTTGTGATTTGCGATCATCATCTGGGTTTGTTCTCCTTTGAGGGCTTTGTTGATTTTAAGGGTTTAGTTAGTTCTCGTTGATCTTTCTGCATTATGTTTTTTTTTTTTTTTTTCCTTAAGTCCTTAAAAGAATCGTAATCGTCAAAGGCGATCTCTTTTTTTTTTTGTCTTTTCATGTTCTGATCACTTTGAAACCGTAATTGGACTGTTTTAATTCTGTATCAGTCAGTTTACTAAGTTGTTAGTTATGTAATGTGATATCAATTTTGTGTGTTTGTTGATGGTAAAGTTTTGTGTTTCAATTGGATAATTATGTTTTAACTTTACTCTGGTTTCATGATCGTGTAGGCTGCAATTCCAGAAGTGATTGATGTGGAGCAATATGATATGCAAAACGGTGGTGTTTGTAATAGCAACAACAACAACAATGTTGATAATAAGAACAAAGGCAAGGCTATAGAGTTTGAATCCTCTTCTTACGATGAGGAAGATGAGTACGTTGCGGTGAGTGTTTGTGTTTTCCTTGTTTTTATGAGTCTACTTATATCTTGTCACAACTAAAAAGTGGTTTTTAAAAAAAAATTATTTATTCTAGGGGTCTCCAAGCGATGCTTATGGTTATCCTGAATCATCTCCAATATCAAATAGTTTGCTAGACCCTGACTCTTTGATCTATGAAGACGATTATGACTATCCTGATCCATATGGCTATGAAATGGAGGAGGACACTGATGATTACTCCATGTATCAAGACCTTTATGATTCTAAAGATATCCCTACTGGTGTGGAAGTGTCAATGGATTGGTTTCCAAATTCGTCTGGCAAGGAAACAGACAAATCAAGTGGAAGCAGCAAATCTTCTCTTGCCAAAAACGGGAATAAATCAGATCTCACTAGTAGCAGTTCCAAGAAAGCCACACAAGGAAGTGGAATCCAATCTCCTTTCCCTGATATAGCAACCCCTGTCGCTCAACCATGGAATACTTTACCGCACAACTCTAAAGGAATCATACCGTCCTCTGCTTATTCATTGCCACAGAACAATCAGGCTTTCCATTATCCTGCACAACCTTTCACCTTCAGTTCTACAGCTTCTTTAACGCAGCAGTATTATTCCAATCATCTTCAGCCTCAGACACCTGATAAAGTAATGGGGGAGGCTCTGGCTCCGGCTCCTGCTCCTGTTCCAGTTTCTTCTGGTTTATTGCTTCAGGCACCATCAAACCCAACCGGTTTTAAAAATTTTGGTTTTCGGTCTAGAGTGGAAGAGGTTATTTTACCCCCGGATTCTTCCAGAGTTAAGAGAAATATGGAGGATTATCTTGGGCTTTATTTGTTTTTCAAAAGATTTGACATCGTTGAAGACTTTTCAGATCACCATTTTGCTTCTAAGGGAACAACTTCGAAGCAGGTTGCAACCAGATGGCCATACGTTTAAATCATTATTCTGGAATATTTCTTTCCTTTTTTCAAGATTTAACTTTTTCTTTGTCTTATCAGCATTCAAAGGAGTGGGCGAAAAGGATCCAAGAAGAGTGGCGAATTCTTGAGAATGATTTGCCAGGTCAGTGTATACACACCTGTCTTATACATACATCAATTTCCGTTTGTTTGATATTAGCATTTTATTAGATTCTTCTTTTTTTTGTTTTCTTGCAATAGAGATGATATTCGTCAGAGCTTATGAATCTAGGATGGATCTTTTGAGGGCTGTAATTATTGGAGCCCAAGGAACTCCTTACCATGACGGCTTGTTCTTTTTCGATATCTTCTTCCCGGATACATATCCTTCTGTGCCACCGGTAAGTCAAAATACTTTCTCCATTGAGTATTTTTTTGGTTGTTGTCTGTTTTGATTTGTGAAATTCTGTTTGGTTTTACAAGACTGTTCATTACCATTCTGGTGGACTAAGAATCAACCCGAACCTGTACAACTGTGGGAAAGTGTGCCTGAGTCTTCTCGGCACTTGGTCTGGTTCGCAGAAGGAAAAATGGATCCCCAACAATTCCACAATGTTACAAGTTCTTGTCTCAATCCAAGGTCTAATCTTAAATCAAAAACCTTACTTCAACGAGCCCGGCTTTGAGAGGTCAGCGGGTTCTCCGGCGGGCGAGTCCCAATCTAAAGCTTACAGCGAAAACACATTACTACTGTCTTTAAAGACTATGGTTTACTCAATGAGAAGACCACCCAAGGTAACAACGAAAACCTCATCCCATTACCAAAAAAAATGATTAAACCTTTTTGACTAAAAGACTTGAGATTGATTGTTCTGGTGGGTTTTGAATGCAACAGTATTTCGAAACCTTTTCGTATGGGCATTTCTTCAGCTGTGCTCACGACGTGTTGAAGGCGTGTAATGCTTACAGAAACGGAGCTTCACCGGGATCTCTGGTGAATGCAGGTGCTCAAGATGTGGAAGAGAGTAGCGAAAGCAGCTCGTTGACCTTTAGGACAAACGTGGCTGCCTTTGTAGATACAGTGCTGGTGAAGGAGTTTATTCTTCTAGGCGTCCTTGGTCTCGAAGCGGAAGGAGAAGACAAAGTTCCTGAGACTAACAATGTTGCAGAGAGTAGTAGCAACAGTACTAGATCAAGGTCCAAGAGAGACAGAGCTTCTTCAAGTTGAGCTTCATGGCTTCTTTTTTCTTTTCCTCTTCTGTTTTTTCCTTAATATCTTAAGAAACAGGCCACTTATTAGTTTCTTCTCCCTTTCTCTAATGATGGATTATCTTTTTTTCTTTTCTTTATTAAATATGACATAAAATCTTAAATGACTATTGAGAACTGAGAACTGAGGAGTCACTCTCATATGTACAGTTGCTTTTATCAGATTAGAATATTATTATCAACGCTCAATTTTATGAGCTTTACCCTTTTTCACAGTGAAGTTAGTAAAAGTCAACGAAACAAGGTTTTCGACTCGTTGTTGTACTTTGGTACTTTACCATCTAAAAATCTAAACTAATAAGTTGTAGAACACGTAAATGTACATGTGGCAGCCAAGGCAAATAAAGTTTCTGGATCCGGCTCATCGGACCATCCACGTGTCCTACTTAAAACCCTAAACCTCTCACTCTCTGTTATATTAGCCGTCCGAAACTAGCATTTCCACACACTAGGATCAAATATGGCTTCAGCATCATCATCGGCGGCGAGATTACTCATCCGCGATGGAAAATCAATAGCGAATCTACTCCTGCGTGGCCGTACGACCAACCTCACAGAGACAGTGCAGAACAGTACTGGACCGGCCATTCGGTCTCTGCTTCTGTTTAACCAGACGCCAGCTAGCCAATACCCGGTTTTCTCTGAAACTTTTCCGGTTACGCAATCTGAATTCCCTGTCGGTATCATTCAGAAGGAGGTTGTTTCTGAGAGAATAGGGAAAATGGAGGCAGGTCATGGAAAGCGAGTGGTGGACAACGAGGATGGCGGTTCAGAGGAGGAGACAGATTTTGATGATGAAGAGTTTGATGACGTGGATTTCGACGATGATGAAGATATTGATGATATTGACGAAGACGATGATGATGATGATGATGATGAGGAAGAGGAGGAGGACGACAAGTACACAAGGAAGAAGAAGTAAAAGAACTCTTAAACTCTTCACAAAATGCGTCTGATTTACTTGATTGGGTTCTGGTTTTGTCTCATTACTTTTCTTCACATCTCACTTTTATAATAAAAAATATACTATATGATTTCTTTTGGTTATTAATGTTGTATGGGGTTCCGGGAAAGAAATGAAAAACAATCTCAAACGGACAAAAATGTTGCAACTATCTCATTAAAACATTAATTTCTCATTAATCATTAAGGTTTTATCGATTACAACAAGCTCGTCATTTCAAAAGTGATGAGAACGTCAAATTATTCCAAAAATTTCTATCAACTTTTTTTCATTTCAAAAAAAAAAAATTAAAGTAGGAAAGGCAATTAAAATTTGAGTACGGTAAGTCGGTAACAGGATTATTTCCGGAGGCAATAGCTCTTTGGTTTTGTGAGGCTAGACATGGGCCAAGCTTTGGGCTTCATTGTGTTGAAAAAATCACGCATGAAGCAACATTCTCACGTCTTGATATGCTCCGTCGAAGAATCGTTGATGAAGATTCCTGAGGAACTTGAGGGCATTGGCCAATCCTCCATCCTCAGCACTCTCGTCTAAGCAAGATTTTGGAGGCAGATCATAATATCCAAACAAGTTTCTCTCAAGGAAGTTGAAAAGATTTGCAATGAATCCATTGTGTTGGGAGGTCGTGGGTCTTTGGAAATAACGGTAAGTCGTGATCTGAAGCAAGTGGTTGGTGTGGTCGGTCCACCGAGTTGAACATTGATCATCCAGGATAACCAGGACACGTTCGTCGACCAAGACAAGGTCAAGTGTTTTCATCCATGTGTCTCTACTGCAGATGACGCGACGGCCGAAGTAGGTTTGATGCGGATCAAGTAACTTGAGCATATAATCGGAGTGGTCGGGCAGTGAAAGCGAGTAAGCATGTAGCGTGAACAACTTGTTTGCTTCACGCAAGAATTCGACTACAAAAGGTCGCAACTTGATCAATCCCTCATGGGTCCGTGTGGTGATCCGCCAAAGATCGTCCCTTGAATCGACTTCTCCGATCATATGCTTGTCTCTACTTGACAAATGAGACATTTGAATGTAGTCGTAGAGTGTGCCCCGTAGATTAAGGACCAAGTGAAGCTTCTTCTTCTCCTGTAAAGTTTTTATCATGACATGTCGCTTCATATAACCAACGTATTGAGGGCTCAATTTCAAGCCCTTGGCAACGAAATCGAAAGGTATGAGATTATTCTTCTCCACGTTACTGCTTTCATCCACTGCTGATCTGCATCTACAACATATTCCTTCTAGAACAACACTATGACCACAATCCATTCTTGCTTTTGCTTTTGCTTTTTTTTTTTTTTTAATCTGTAAAATACACACATGCAGATGAAATCAATCGCCTTTCATATATTTTCTTCCAAATTCTAAATACTAAGGTTATTAAAAAACTAATTACCTGTAGAAGATTTTGATTGAGGGTATGTATGTTTTTTTCTCTTCTGTATTTGTAATGCTTTTGGGATATTGGTAAACTTTGTATTCCACTAAATTACTTATATATGACTTATGAGCACAAGTCATTTCCTAATAGAATTTGGACGTGTAGAAATTTACTAAATTTAAATCTTTAGAAAATATTAAAAATTAAATGGATATTTTTTTTCTTAGATTATTATTATTTATAACACAAAATCTTCTTTCTCTTTTTTTTTTTGTTGGGATAAAGTCTATCACAAAATCTTCCTGAGATTTATTTCCCAGCCTATCTCAACGAATTTTTAAAGAGAAAAACAATAAAACTCGAATTCTATTTTCTTTTCGTATAGAGTCGAGTCAAGAGACCATAACAACTATCCCAGAATTTGGATCACAACCCCCACACATGCAATTCGGGTAATCTTCGGAACTAAGAAATTAATTAATTTATAAAATGAAAACTTAGATGACGCACCAGACTCAGGAAAATCTTAACTGACTGCGCATTATTGTGGTTTCAGAACTTGGAGATTTTTCTTACGGTTTAAAAATATATATATACTTAGCAAATTAAAAATAATATAAAAAAGATTGCATTATTTGAAAAAAGATACTCAAAAACTAAATAATAAAAAACAAGTTAGCGAAGTAGAATCAGGGATTTAGCAACATCCTGATATCGTAAGATGTGCCATTAAAGAATCTGCGGTGAAGATCCTTGAGGGATTTGAGAAGATCCATCAAAGATGTGTCTTGATCACTTTGATTATCAGGTATGTTTTGCTTCGGATCTGAGACAACTTTGAACAGCTTGTTCTTGAGCAAGTTGAGGAGGATCTTGGGCGTTCCTAGGGGGTTGTGTTTGAAATATCTGTAGGGCTTGATCTGAATCAAGTTTCTTCTATCTTTAAGGTCCCACGCCTGTCTTGCCCAATCGACGATTACCACGCCACGTTCTTGAGCCAATACAAGACCAAGAGTCTTGTGGTTATCTGGAGTGTCTTCGTCGACGATGATGCGGCGGCCAAAGAAGATACCGTGTGGATCAAGCATCTTAACCAGGCTGCGACTATGGCTTCGGCCAAGGTTTGTGTAGACATGCATTACAAACAGCTCATCTGCTTCCCGCAGAAAGTGGTGAACGAAAGGCCTTAACTTCACCAACACGTCACTAGACGCATAGGTTTTGGAAAAACGACCCAGATCATCCCTTACGCCAACCTGATCCACCAGATGCTTGTCTCCGTCTGCAAGCCGCGTGATGTGACAGCTGTCCAAAAGCGTGTGGTGCAGACCTAAGACCAAGTGAAGCTTCCTCTGCCCATACCCGATACATGACTTTTGCTTCTTCATTGCTCTTACATATTCGTGGCTCAGCTGTGCACTCTCGGCGATATACTTGAATGGTTTCCCATCTACCTCCTCCACCTCCTTACCACATCGGCAACAGAATCCTCCCTGAGCAACCCAGTGGCGGCATTCAGGGAAACTTGTATCTCTTACCCTTGTTGGAACTGTAACACGCTTTAAGTATAACCTGCATTCGCAGCATTTCCCGCTGATTGAGACCCAATGTTTACAAGGACCACTCATCTTTTATTTTGATTCTTGCCAAACTCATGCTGGGTCTAATACAAGATCAGTGATATATATATTTTTTTTTTCCTTTTCTTTTTGATAAGCTATAACCGAATACTGTATATATATGTGTGTGTGTTTTTGTCTTTTTGATACACACATGCAGACTAGGATTAGGATAAGAGAAATTATAATTATAAGCTAAACCTAGTTAAACAAAAATTATAATTATAATGTTACCGAGATTTTGTGGAAGAAGAGAAAAACAAGATACGTATCAAGTAAAGCCCATGGTCCATGACGACAAAAAAGCCCATGGGCCGCACAGCCTATTTGAGACAACGTAGAAAGCAAGGCGTAAAGTATTTGGATAGATGCGATTGAAACCTCCGTCACAACTGGAAGTTTCAATCAAAAGGAAAGGGAGAGTTGAACTCGCCTCTCATTTTTTTTTATTTTTTTAGATGAGCTTTTACCGTTGTCCCTTATTCCAAATTAGACTATCACTAATAGATTTGTAGTGGTGGATTTGTTTCTATAAGGTATCTCATTGTATCAAGTGCATCTATTTGTGTTATTTTCTTTTCCTAAGTAACTGACTAGTCATTGGCTAACACTCCACATTCCATCCTCTTCTCTTTTCACCAGAGTCAGTAGAGTATTATTCTTCATCTTTCCACTCCAACAACAGCTGGGGATAACTATAAACTATGGAGTACTCAGCTAAAGCGGCATAGGGAGACATTACTATGTAAGCTCTATGGAGAAACTGCTCTTGAATCCATCATTTCCATTCTGTTAAAATCCCTTCACTCTTGTGAAACAAGCAAAATTTCAACACCTTTTACTTTTTTTGTTTTCTCCCTATTCTTGTAGATGCATAGTTGAACTATTAGAATTGCAACGAGCATGTGGTGAATATTCTGTTCATGCAAGGGGAATAACCAGAGCTACTGTACTTGTTTACTAGCATTGGTGCCTGCTCATTGGTTGTTCCTTGTCTTACTACTGTGCCTCACATTTTATCTAAGTGACTTTGAAATTGCTCTAGAACGGTAGCTGAGCAATAATCTAGGGTTTTAACAACACTTTCATGCTCGTGACTCCTAATGTCTCATTACCAATGTACGTATGTGCTATTTTAAACAAGTATGTAGATGTTGCTACCTTCATAAGGTCAGGCTAGGAAATGACTCATGTGTAACTTGTATTCTTTTCTTTGTTTGGTGCTAGGTACCTAGGAACAAGATAGCCAAGGGGAGAAGAAAATATATACCCTTAAGCAAGTAACAACAGTAGCGGTTCCTGAGATAGCATCACACTGTATCTGTGACACAGTGGCCCTGAGGGGTGCTGCTGCAAGTTATATAATGACAATAACGATAGGAAGCAGGCATAACAAACCTCTTAGAGTTAAAAATACATGTTGTTCAGGACTTGTCATTGGAAATGCAGGTAACGGATTCAATCTTACATTTCATTCTCTTTTGTATACATTTTCACAGGGGGGTATAGACCAAATGTACATTTCGTTCTCTTATCTATTGTTCCACCCAACTCTCTCTAACTGCTAATTCTGATCCTGATCTTATTTACAACAACAATGGTAAAAGAATACTTCAGCCCTATACTTCAGCTCTATACTCAGGACTGAACAGTTTCTTGTGCATTGAATATTTCAGTTAGTACGTATGGCACATCACCGTTAGTCTCATGTAGAATGCTGCATCCATGAGAAGCTAATCTCACTCTCCTTGAGAAGAGGAATGAAAACAGAAGCAGAAATCCAGAAATGGTGGTGACCGCGAGTATTCTTTTCAAGTTTGTGTGTATTTCAAGCATCCACAAATTGGAAATGTAGGCGATGGTGAGACCGAGAAGAGAACTCCACAGTCCCAGATTTGAGATTTGGAGCAGTCTCTTCTCAATTTTTGGACTACTAGCAGTAATGCTAAATAGGAAAAACAGAACAGCCATAGACGTCATCAAAGAAAGATGAACCGCAATGATGAAGATGGTGGCAACATAGCTATGCTCCAAGATACCATGAGGAGGATTAAAGGATGCTGTTATACTCAGAGTAACGAACAAAATCGCCACCATAGCCATTATGTTTCTGGTATTTCCCCACCAATCACTCAATGTTTTCAAAGATTGATCTGTCTCCTGAAGCTCTTGTGTTTCCTCCTCCTTCACATCTTGAATCTCTTGGCCTATCTCCGGAAGCTCTTGTGTTTCATCCTCCTTCACATCTTGAATCTCTTGGTCTTTCTCTTTAACCTCTTGTATTTCCTCCTTAACTTGTTGAATCTCATGAGTCTGCTGAATCTCTTGATTAAATTCGATTTGGCTTTCCGGTGTAGCTCCTTGTTGACTAAGACGAACCAGGTTTTGTATAACCCTCAAGAAAATAACAGCCCTTTCTGATCCTGGCCGTGTCATCATATTGTGGATCAAGAGCTCCATAACAACCCAGATCCGAATCCTTCTTCGAAAAGACTGCTCAAGAAGCAGGCACTGAAATCTTCTTCGAACAAACAATGTTGATGATGGTGTTGGATCATTCCTAAACGAAGAAGATATAAGTTGAGCTGATGGTGATGGATCATTCCTTACTGAATAAGATATAAGTTGAGGTGATGGTGATGGATGATTGCTAACTGAAGAAGAAAGCTGATCGACGTCAAGAACAAGATGTGAAGATTCTGCCTGGACTTGTTGTTCATCATGACCGTTGTTGTCGTCGTTATATACATCTTCTTCTTGGGTGTCGCCGATATAGAGGAATACATGATTCGTCATCTCTGAGGAAAATAAAAATATTATTGCAGGTTACGTCTATGCTCTCTCTGTTTATTCCGGAGTGATTTCGATAATCTCTTCACAGCCGATGAAGCAGTGCGCGCGAGAAACAGGTTCTTCAAAAACAGAGTCGCCTTTTATGAGGGCTAAACCGGAGTGGGTATAGTGCTGCCTAACCGAGCTCGGTTTCTGAGAATAGTCGATCTTTGGAAAATATTGAAACGGTGTCGTTAGATAATTGAAGGAAGAATGACGTGGCGAGGATAAAATCGTAAAGAATGAATATTATCCACAATTTGGCTGAGTTTTGATGGGTCATCTTTATTCAAATAGTCGTATCAGCCAAAAAAAAAAAGCAATCAAGTCTCTACCACTGAAACATTTCGCTCCTTGTATTCTATGGCGTCGTTGCTCGATTCTGTTACCGTCACCCGCGTGTTTTCTCTGCCTTCCGCGGTTCCGTCGGTTTCTGGACGCCGGATTTCTCCCGTCAGGTTTCTCGAATTCAGAGGTTTGAAGGTTTCGCGGAGCTGGGTGACTCAGTCAGCGAGTCTGGGTGGGATTCGCAGATCTCGATTCACTCGCGGTGGAAGAATCGTCTGCGAAGCTCAGGACACCACTGCCGCCGTCGAAGGTATACAGCTTTAACTTTAACAGCGTTTCGTGATTGTTGATTGTGTGTGAAATGACCATAGAGAAGTTAATTTCACAGGAGTTTTTAACTTGGGAGCATCAAAATTGTGTACAAGTTTATTGTGTGTTTGTTATATTATAATCCAATTGTTTCAAACTTGGATTCTTTATTTTACATTTTGAGTTGAGGATAGTTTTTCAACGCCTTCATCTATCAAAATGCTTCGATTCTGGTCTGGAACTAGGATTCATAGTCTTTTGATTCTGAAAATAAAACTCTTAGATATACATATATATATATATATATATATATATACCTTGAGCATATTTGGTCATTCTCGTTTCATGTTTTAACTTCTTCATCTGTCAAATTGCTTGGATTATATATCATATATGTGCCATAATTAAGGAATCTAATTATTATTATTATACATATTGAAAGCAAACTTCTTTATAAGTTATTGTTAGCATATGGTTTTAATATAGCTCAAGACAGAACCAGAGTCTTGGCAATGAACAATGCAGTATCGGCATTGATGTGCTCTATATACTATCTCACAGAACATCTCTCTCTCTCTCTCTCTGATTGATTTGCATCATTCAATCATCATTTTGAGAGATCTTAACTTGTTTTGTTTGATGGTGCAGTACCAAACCTGTCTGATTCTCAATGGCAAACACTGGTTCTCGAATCAGATATCCCAGTTTTGGTCGAATTCTGGGCACCATGGTGTGGACCTTGCCGTATGATTCACCCCATTGTTGACCAACTGGCCAAGGATTTCGCAGGGAAGTTCAAATTCTACAAAATCAACACCGACGAGAGTCCAAACACAGCCAACCGTTATGGGATACGCAGCGTTCCCACCGTAATCGTCTTCAAAGACGGTGAGAAGAAAGACAGTATCATCGGAGCTGTCCCTAAAGAAACATTGCAGAAAACTATAGAAAGATTCTTGGTCGAGTAACAAAACAAAAATTTGTCACTCAAAACACATTTTACCTTATCTTCTCTCTTGTAAACTCTCTGTAAAGTCTTTTTAGTTTTTCTTTGACTAATATGTTTTCTCGTGGGTCCACTTTGTCTGGTTTAATCAAAAATGAAAAAAAAAAATGAAAAGAAAAACTCCACCGACGCCATTAAAGGAGAGGACGAGAAGCATAACTCAACGTGGAACCACATGCCTTTGTTGCTCTTAAGTCTCCGTACAACCTATACATTACATACATATGTTTTGAGTCTGTAGGCTTCCGTACTCTTTGATTCTGTGTACTGCATAGGACATACAGTATATTAATTGCCACGCGGGTCTATATCCATTATCCATCCCTATAATATATGTGTTTCGATTTCTAATCCAATTATCTAAGTGTACACGATGTGCCATGTATATCGTAAACGGCAATGAGAAAACGCGTTTTCCTTTCTAAATAATTTTAATTGGATGCCCATATCTAATCTCGGATTACACAGGTCATCCACAAAGAGTTTTTTTCGCGAACTTGCATTAAATGAATCAATTGACTAAAACTTAGGAAACCATAGTTTGAAATATACAGGATCTTAGACTCTAATAGCACTTAATAATTAAGATCTGAAGACCTGAGCTAAATATACAGCTAGATATCAAAAAAGTTTGTCAACTGTGCCAATCTTTTTCATTAACATATTTTTCTCCTCTTATTTGAAAGATCTGAACCAAATGTTAGTTACAGTCAGACTACAGGGCACTTCCATTTCTAACCTACCTACTAATACTATAGACCTAAAAATATTAGGTACGTAATTCTGCTAAAAATAAAATGTTGTTACTTGATTTGGTTCTATAAATACATCATTAGTATTTTCTAAACAACTTCACCAAAATAAGCAAAACTAGCTATATGATAGTAGTTTTTTTGGGGTCAAACAATATGTAGTAGGACATTAAGTGTTTTAATATTTCAACTAGAATATTATGTTCCCCTGCGTTTAGACCTATATTCAATTATTAGAGAATTTTAAAGAGCAATAAACAAAAAATAAGGATCCAACTAAGAAAGATAACGAACACATGCATGAGAGATTGTGGTGCATGTAAGTGAAATAAGTCGAAATAATCACCGACAAAACGCGTTATTATACTTATTGGATCCTTATATAAACGAGTCCGAAAGTCTTCCTTCTTCTTCAAGCAATCTCTTCCGAACTAAAAGCTTTCTTTTTTTCGATCTCTCTTTGCTTCATCGATCAACAAAAACATATACTAATTTATAACAAAAAAATATATTTATATATGGATGTGAAGGGAAAATATTTGGTAACGGTTATTCTCTTGGTTGGTACGTTAAGTGTGGGGATGTGTTCTAGTGGTTGGATTAAAGCTCATGCAACGTTTTATGGTGTTAATGATAGCCCTGCTTCACTTGGTAAAAAGTCTATTAAAAAACTATACCTTAATACTTTTGTATGTTACTTTAGTTTTTCTAAATTTTATAGGAGGAGCGTGTGGGTATGACAATCCATTCCACGCCGGTTTCGGAGCCCACACGGCTGCTCTAAGCGGTGCGCTGTTTAGAAACGGCGAGTCATGCGGTGGATGTTACCAGGTGAGGTGCGACTATAGGGCGGATCCTAAGTGGTGTCTCCGAGGAGCCGCCGTGACGGTGACGGCTACAAACTTTTGCCCGTCGAACAACAATAACGGTTGGTGCAATCTTCCTCGCCATCACTTTGACATGTCCTCACCCGCTTTCTTCCGCATCGCCCGGCGCGGCAACGAAGGCATCGTCCCCGTCTTCTATCGCCGGTAACGCATTTATTGATATTATAAATTTATTGAGGGGGACGAATACCGTAATATGAATAATATAAATGCATATAGTTTTCATCCTTTTGAGCATGTTAAGACTGTAACATTTTATTATTAATTCTTGAGAGTTTTTTTTGTCCCAAAATGTATCATGTAAGATATAAATATCTAATAATGTTGTTAAAACCCTCTTAATATTTTTTAAAATATAGGGTGGGATGTAAAAGAAGAGGAGGCGTGAGGTTCACGATGAGAGGGCAAGGAAACTTCAATATGGTAATTCTCTCAAACGTTGGCGGCGGTGGCGCGGTGAAAGCGGTTGCGGTGAGAGGCTCGAGGGGAAAGACTTGGCTTCAGATGACCCGTAATTGGGGTGCCAACTGGCAGAGCTCCGGCGATCTACGTGGCCAGAGACTCTCCTTCAGAGTTACTCTAACTGACCGCAAAACAATGACGTTTTTGAACGTTGTCCCTTCTTCTTGGTGGTTTGGCCAAACCTTTTCTTCTCGAGGCCAGTTCTTCTGAGCACAAAACGATGTCGTGTTTGTTTTGGTGAAAACGTAACGTTTCGTATTTTATGGACGGGGCTGATTTAAATCCTATGCTTAAGTATGATGAACTTGTCCTTGTTTTAATTGGGCAATGTTCCTTTGTTTTTCTTTTATTGCTAAATAATTCCATGCTTATTTTTTTTTTAAAGAAGTGGTTTTTCATTTATGTATGAAGCATTACTCGACACTTTAAAGAGTTTTGCTGAATCAATTATTAATGGCAATAACATTTTTATAAGTTCATTTGTCAATTTAATTATCAGAGCTTTTTGGTAATCAGCTCTGGTTTAAAAATAATCGTATAGTCAGTCACAGTCCAAATAATTCTTTCCTAGATAAGGATAAAAGAAATACAAAAAAATGATACAAAAGATATTGGAAAAAACAAGGTGCTGCCCATGCTTTTCCTGCTACTTTTTTCTATTCACGAAGAGTTGAATTTTCAAATACAAAATAAATATAATTAAAAACATCAGTAAAACTCACTTTTGTTATTATTTTCCGTCAACCTCTGCAAGTTGCAAGAAAATAGTGAGATTAATAAAAAAAAGTTTAATTGTGGAAAAACACCAAAATTTCCTCATAACTATGAAAATTTTCACCACATTCAGTTCTTTATCACCAGATCGATATAAGTTTTTGATAATACTACTAAGCTTTTTCTCTTTTGCCATCAATTTCTATACGTAACAGTGGTCCTTTCATTCATGTTTTAATAATATAACACAAAGAAAAGTTGAATGATTGTTATTTTTAATCAAATGAATGGCGTTACAGTTGCAGATCTCACAGTGGGAATAAGAACAAAAAAAGTTATGTTTTTAAATCTATACAAAACAACAGAAGAGCATAGATTAAAAAAAAGGTTTAACATTAAGGAACCAATTTAAAAATGGTCAAATAATCTCAAAGCCCATCAGAACCAGACATCGATTCTTTTTCATGTTCCACGGATGATGATAGATTGTTTGTACATAACCATTTAATTTTTTCCTTTTACGAAAAAGAAAATCACTTTTAAACACACAAAGACATAAATACCCTCCCATTGTTTTCACACTCTTCTTGAACAATGAACACAGAGTAAGAGAGAGAGAGAAGACACTCTTTAGTAAAAAGTCTGTGTGTTGTTCTCTCCGAAATTCCTATTTTTGGTCTCGAGGGTTTTGAGACAGTGAAGATACAGAGCTGTGGTGAAGATGAGAGGACCTTTGGGAGCTGTGATTGGAAGATATACTTCAAGTGATGGAAGTGCTCCAAATGATGGGATCATCAAGCACAATAGAAAGTGCAGAGATATTACGTTTCTCATCATCTTCATTGCATTTTGGGTTTCTATGATTGTCAATTCCAGCTTTGGTTTTAACCAAGGTAACCCATTAAGGTAAGATTTGATAGATTTTGCTCGAAATCTCTTTGAACAGACAGACACAACCTTGTCTGCTTTCTTTTGGTCTGTTTCCACCTAAAACCTCAAATTGGGGTTTTCAGTTCTTCCTCCATGTTTTGCTAATCTTTGCTGATTACACCTTTTATTATACCAAAGTTTATACCTTTGTAGTTCTATCTGTGGGGTAAAGTACATATTTTTCTTCTTCTTCTTGATGTTCTTTAGGAAAATAGATTTGGTGTGAACACAGTTTATACTTGATTATGAATAGCTTAAAGCCTTATTCATTATCCATTTGTGCTAATTGTTCCGTGCTCTGTTAATCAAAATCTTGAGTTGTTATGTCTTACATGAACTGTTCTTGCAGGCTCACATATGGATTGGACTATGAAGGGAATGTGTGTGGTAGCAAGCATCGTCACCGTGACCTTAATCAGCTTGAGCTTAGATATTGGTTAAACCCTAACCAAGTTTATGAAAGTGGTTTGAAAGATGGGGAGCTCAAATTGGCTAATGCTAGGACTATTTGTCTTTTGGATTGCCCTGAACCCTCTGATGATACTCTCAACTGGGTCTGTGACTATCCTGACGGCGAGATTCGTCTCAAGATGAATGATTGGATAGACAGGAACTACGATTACTTTGAGTTTCTTACTCCAGAAATGAGAAATTCATCTCTTCAGCTTCAGGGTCCTTGTTACCCTGTAATATTCCCTAGTGTGAATGGTAAGAGTGTGTTGTATATGCACAAAGCTTGAGTCCTTTTTTCTTTCTATTACTGTTTGTGTAACAAGGTTTCTTTCTAGTTTATTGGAGCTGCCAATATATAGCTCGTGCTTCAAATTCATCCTTACGCCACTGGCAGCAGATGGGTGGTGTGAATATTCAAGAAGACATGATCATAGACAAATCGATTCGAAGGTCAATGAATTCTCGGGCCTCAGTTCTTAAGGTTAGAGAACGATCATCTTTCACATTCTCTTGTAA
This sequence comes from Barbarea vulgaris, assembly GCA_963667165.1. NCBI lineage: Eukaryota > Viridiplantae > Streptophyta > Magnoliopsida > Brassicales > Brassicaceae > Barbarea > Barbarea vulgaris. The sequence continues at coordinate 5,677,520 of OY763893.1, forward strand.
ACTGATGATTTTGAAGAGTGTTCTTAAGAGTTTGTTGGTTGTTCAATCGCAGCGTTATGTGGCTGATATTGGAAAGTCTTGGCCAGTATTGATTGTTTGTGGAGGTCTTGTTCCACTGTTTCTATCCATTATTTGGCTGCTTCTTATTCGACATTTTGTTGCCGCCATGCCCTGGATAACTGTTGTCCTTTTCAACATGCTCTTAATATCAGTGACAATTTTCTATTACTTAAAAGGTTTGTTAAGAAATCAAATTTTTTAGTCTCTCTTTGTTTCAAGTCAAATAGACTCAATATGCTTATACCGCTCTATATCTTTTGTAGCTGGATGGATCGGGAATGATGCTGTAACACCTATTATTGGTGAGCATGACCCATACTTTCATGTGTATGGTCGAGTAAGTTAACATTTTCTGCGTTATGCTGCGTTAAAGTTCACTAAATTATCAGACCATTAGTCCCAATTTTTTTCAAGCTTATTTTCATTTGCTTGTTCCCAGGAGCTGACTCATGTTCGTGGAGTTGCCATTCTGATGACTTTTATCTCACTTGTTGCTATCCTCACTTCAATTGCCATCATCCGCCGAATTCTCATGGCAACATCAGTCCTTAAGGCGAGTATTAGTTTCTTAGTAATTTGGTTACCAGTTTGTTTTTTGCTAGAAATGTCATTTTGCTGTATACTTGTGGAATCCAGGTAGCTGCTAAAGTAATTGGAGAAGTTCAAGCGCTGATTATATTCCCGGCTATACCGTTCGCGATGCTTGCGATATTCTATATGTTCTGGATATCAGCGGCTCTCCATCTATTCAGTTCTGGTCAAGTTGTTCAGAACAACTGCAACAACACTAACTGCTGCGCGTATGATCTTGTGTTAAAGAAAGTGAATTGTGACCGTTGTTGCGGTTACAGCATATGTTACACTCCTCACATCACCGTTGCTATATTCTTTCACCTGTTTGGTTGCTATTGGGCCACACAGTTCTTCATTGCATCTTCCGCGACAGTGATTGCTGGTTCTGTTGCCTCCTATTATTGGGCTCAAGGGGAAGCATCGGTAAGCTAACATTTCTGAGTAGATATATGAGACGTTGGATTATACTTAGGTACTGATTGGGGTTTTATGGCTAAACAATGTGCAGCCAGAGATACCGTTTCTTCCTGTTTTCGCCTCAATGAAGCGGCTTGCACGCTACAACCTAGGATCTGTGGCTCTTGGCTCACTCATTGTTTCTTTTGTGGAGTCTGTTCGGTTCATTCTCGAAGGAATTCGTCGTCGAACAAAAGTAAGTGGTACCACACCAGATCACTGGTTTTGGAGAATGGGCCATTACACTTCACGTGGTTGTCTTAAAAGCGTTGAGTGGACCATCAAGTCGGTTAACCGCAATGCCTACATAATGGTAACAGGAAAATCTCCACGTGTAGCAAAAGATAAAACCCATTTATTGAACCATTTCTTAAAAGATTGTTGTCTTTGGGTGTCTTTTCAGATTGCTATAACAGGAAAAAGCTTCTGCAAATCGTCTGCAATTGCGACAGAGCTGATCATAAGCAACATTCTCAGGATAGGGAAGGTTAATGTGATAGGAGATGTTATATTGTTTCTAGGGAAGCTTTGTGTGAGTCTCTTCAGTGCTCTCTTTGGCTTCTTGATGTTGGATTCGCACAAGTATCGGTCTTCTCACAACAAAGTCTCATCCCCGCTGTTACCCGTTTTGGTAAAGCCTTTTCCTTGCCCTCTAGACTCAATTTTAAGTACAAAGACAGATGTCTTTTGAGCTTAAATAGGTTTGCTTCTGACTCTCTCTATGCACAGGCATGTTGGGCATTGGGATATATTGTGGCAACACTTTTCTTTGCGGTGGTTGAGATGTCGATAGACACAATCATTCTCTCCTTCTGTCAAGACTCAGAGGAGAATCAAGGGAATGCTCAGCATGCGCCGCCTCTTCTGCTTGAAACTTTAGATAGCAATCAGGAGGAAGAGGTTCAGAGACTTACCCACTGATAGATCCATACTGTATAAGTTTTGTTTTTCTTTGGTTGGCTGGTTTATATGGTTTAAAAAATGGAATCTTTTATCTCTAAAACATTATAAGCATATTGTAATATCAGATGGCTTTGATGATTCTTCGATTCTGAAACCAAAAATCATATTTCTGCAAAATGCATCTTTGTTTGGTTACATAACAAAATATAATGCTTCAAACGGTGCAGTCGATTTTTAATAGAATGAAGCAAAAGAATGTGAACAAATGGTTCTTATTTCTTGGCAAAACTCAGTTTCTTGGGGTCAATCTCATCAACACGAATCATCATCACGAGGCCATCATCTTCTTCAGTCCAAGCAATGGATTCTCCCTCCAGCAGCTTTACAATAAGCTAATAAAACAACATATATAGAAAGAAGCAATGTCAAGTTCTACTCAGAGATGAAGACAAGATGAGTAAAGACTCAGAGATGAAGACAAGATGAGTAAAGATAGTACCCGTCGTTTGTTCTTGAAACCTTCCTTGTTGTCACCCAATGTGACTCTCAGGTACTTGAACGCTAAATCAGAAATAGAATACAATTTCATCAACCAGACTAGATTTGTTTCTGTTAGAATAAAAAAGATTTAGAGGGGGACCTGAAACCTTACATGAAATGCCAGAGAAGTAACTAAGTTGGCGCTTGAGAAGACGAAGAGCTTCCTTTGCTTCATGTTCATTCACATTTACTGTCACTACCTCATCTTCCTTGTAAGCTGAATCATCATCTTTCCTATAAGCATGGTTTGAATTTTCTCAAACTCTTCTTGCTAATGGAGCATATAACAGAAAATCAAAGTAGAAGACTGAAAATAAACGGATTGAGAAATTAACTGACTTGACATCAATCATCTTTGCTATAGATTTGTCATCCGCTTCTCGAGCTTTTTGTCCGAAAAAGTGTCCCTATGTATTGTGGGCAATATCAAATAGTTATTATATAGAACACAAAAAATACACTTATCACTTTTAACAAAAATTCCTATCAAAATTGTGTACCTTCTCGACGAGTCTGTTTGCTCGCTCAGTTTCTCCTTTGGAGAATGCTTCTGCAGCCTGCCATAGAGGAAGAGTTTTAGTTGTGCAACCATCACATTATGGCAATCATATAGCCGTTCAAAAACACCTAACGGTGTATCTGGAAAATTAATTCTTATTATTTCAGAGACTTACAGCTCCGTAATATTCTGCCATCTGATGCCAATACTCGTGTACTGCTTTACGATGTGCCTTAAATTCATTTTCATCATCTTCATCTATCAAAGGAGATACATAGATAGTTAAGTCAACTTTTGAGAAATGAGAGAATAAACTCAAATAAACATACATGTAAGACTATGACACGGTTACCTTCTTTAGATGTATGTGACGATTGTTTCACAGTAACTACTCTTTCTTGAAATGGGTCTTCCAGAGGACTAAAAACAGGACGACCAGCAACTCTTGCTCTCCTTTCTTTATATTGTCGAGTTACTTTTGGTTCTTCCTCATATCTTTCCACACCTGAGAACAAAGCTTCTAAAACTTCCATTTCAAGACCAGTCTTGGCATTGCCTTCTTCCTGTGAACCTGTTAAGGTTCTTGCTCCATCACTGCATCATCAGAAAAAGCAATATGAAGAGGAAATATATCAAAAGGATTGCCAAGGGAAGGGTTCGGTACAAAGATTGACAAGAAAAAGTGTGCCTCTGAGAAAATTCTTGCAGTTCCACTTGGTTGAAGGATGTAGATCCCTGTCTTTGAGGATCAACTTTTGACATCTTTATGAAGAGGAGAAAAAACAACAGATTCAGATTTAGAAGAAGACGTTATTTCTATAAAAAAGACCAAATTGAAAGTCATAACAAATGCTCACAACTTCACTGGAATTTCCAACATCAGCATACTTCTTTGAATCAGACAAGTCAAGCAGTTTCTCCGTACTCTGCAATGTAATAAAGAATATAGTGTCGATGCCAAAAGAAGAAGTTGCAGAAAAAAGAATCCGAAGGCAGGATCTATGAAATACTAACAAGATCCATATGCCAAGAGCTATAGAGACACCACTAACAATCCAGTGATCAAAATTAGAAAAATTGATAAGTCAACTTTATCTCAAACTTTAGTCAGCATTAAAACAAAGACAGAGAAAAAGCATTGTCAAAGTAGCTCAAGGGTATAACTGTAAATAAATGGTCACAGTAGCTCAGATAAAAAGTGATGCAACACATAAAGGCCACAGGTCATGAATTGATTAAGCTCGTGGTCATCTTGATGAAGGTATGGGAGCGTATAATATAACTCAGCCACGAAAAGGCAAAACATAATATATTATTAAAATTAAAAAAAAAAAGAGAAAGAAGGCATAGCAAAAGCAAATCGCTGTTAAAGAAAGAAGCAAAATACATTATTTTTCAAAACTAAAGTCATCGGCTTACCTTCTTCACATCATATCCGCATACGCCTGATAATTTGGTGGAAAAGCAGATTCAGTTTAGCAGCTGAGGTCACCAATACCATTAAAGAAGAAGAAGATGTAACGCATAATGAAGGAAAGTTAGAGAATGCTTACCAAGAACCTGGTGAATGACATCTTGACTAGCTTGAAAACCTTCTGCAAGCAACTTAACAATAAATTCCTCAACATCAGTTGGAGCCCTACTTTTGATTGTCTCGTTACTTTTTGGCATTTCTTTTTCACTCCATATCTCAGTTTCTGGAATATCCTTTGAGTCTATCTTCATTGGTTTAGTTGCTTCTCGAGGAGCATTTGATATAGGCCTGGTTCTAACATACTCCTTCCCCATAACACTTGAAACAGTACCAACTGATACAGAGTTTTTCTTCGGCCTCCATACTTTGGCTTTGCTATCCTCTTGTCCTCGAACTTCCTTGGGAACATAGACATGAGTTGGTTTTGAGGTTGCTTCCTTCATTTCGACTTGGTCACTTCGAGGCGTCTTCTCTGTCATTGCAAAGAGAATCTCACCAGCGACATCAACATTCTGGCTTGCTTGGCAATACGCAGCAGCTATGTCATCAAGAGAAAAACGAGAACCAAAAGCTTCAAGAAGCACTTGTAAGCTTCTTGAATCTGGATCACTGTGCGAAGAGCTTGCAATCATTGACATTTCTCCTTCTAATTCACAATGCAAAACGAATGGGTTGGTTAACAACAGTAGCTATGCAGAATGAAAATGTTCCCTACATTACAACCAAAATTCAAAGCATTTGAAGCTGCAAAATAAACAAGTTTCAATCATCTTCTTAATAACCATCTTTACCTAGGGACTAAAGCAGAACATGGCTTGTAACTAATAACTATACCCAAGAAAAAAGACAATACTTTCAAGTTTCAACATAGATTCGGTTCAATTTTTTTTATGTACTACCCAAAATTGCATCGACCAAACAGCTGAAGTAGATAAATGGAAGCGCTCAACTAAATGGCGAACAACACATTTACCTCTGAGCAAGCCAATCTTTCCTCAGTTCTAATGTTATACTATTAGTTTGGTAACTTCCTTGTCCCTTACATTCCTTTAGGAGAAGAGATATATATAGAAATGTATCTAGGGAATGTATCTAGAGAATGTATCTAGAGAATGTATGTAGGGAGTATAATGAGAATGTATCTAGGGAAGAATCAATGTATCTAGGAAAAATATTAATTGATATAGTCTAACAAATACACAACTGAAGCAAATCATTGGCATAGTGACAACGCATACGAAAGAAACGATTTTTACTCAGGTGTCGATAATCACGGCGCAAATAGACGAAAAGGGAAACGCATATAATCAAAGTGAGACATTGAGAAAACAGAATAAAGAAGAAAGTGAGAAAGCAAGAATCTTTGATAACCGCATTACGCCATTCGTACGCCATAGATAAAAAAAACTCTTGTTCCCAACAATCAGCAATGCGAAGAGAAATAGAGTAAACGGAGGAGTGTAAGAGCTCACCTTTAGGAAAACGCCGAAATCGATGTAGTCGGAGCAAGGTTTTAGCTGCTGGCAGAGAAAGAGAGGGATAGTTTAATCGAGAATCTGAATTGGATTGGAAAGATTGGAACTTTGTAAAATTGATCGGAGAAGGAGAAGAAGAGGACAAGAGAGAATTTGCTGGCGATGGAAAAATAATTCAGTTTTAAGTACGGAGATGCCTTTTGTGCATGAGGAGAAGAAGCAATGCTTTTTATGTATGGGTCTACAAAAAAGCAAGTCGTCGTTTACTCCAAGTTTGAAAATCGAAGAGCCAAATTGCAAAAAGAATAAAAAGGTTTAACATTTCGAGTCGATAAGATCACAACATTTACATATGCGAATGTTTTGATTTGAGAGAAATTAATTAATGTAATAAGAATTACATTTGGCGTTCTTTAGTATAGAGAACAAGATGTGTGATTTCTCTAATCCTAAAGTTTACTTTATTGTTTAGTAACCCTCCCATAGGTTTTATCTTACCAAAATAGCACTCATTGTTTTGTATTTACAAATTAGACCCATTCTTTTATTCCATTTTCGTTCCTTGTTCTTCTTCCTCTCACCGTCAAATTTTCCACTCCTTGTCTTCTCAGTTCTCAATCTTCCGTTCACCGACGAATTCTGGTAAGCTCACACTCCTGATGCTTCTCCTCATAGTTCATGGATCTAAGTTTCGAGCTATTCTACTAATTTTGATCCTCTTCAAATTTCTTATTTCATCAGAGTAGAAATTGAATAGGGGTTATCTCTTCTTATTATCTCTCATAGCTCCGAGACTTAGCATACGTCTCTCAAAACTGTTCCTTTTCTTTTTTGGAATCATAAAGTTTGCGTTTTTAGTGGTAAAACAAGCTTTGACGGTGTTATTGCAGAGAAAGTATGGGATCGAGAGGAATTATCAATGATAAGTGGTCAATGAGGATTCTATGGGGATGTGCTATTGGAAGTGCAATTGGTATGTTTTGTTTCTCACATTTGATCTTAGTGATTTGGATTATTGTTTCTCAAATTCATGAGCTTCTCTTTCTCTGATTCACCCTTTGTCATTATAATTGGTGTTTAAGGTTTATACATGGTTGCTGTAGAAAGACAAACTCAGAACAGGGCTCGTGCTATGGCTGAAAGTTTGAGAGCTGCAGATTCACAAGGTGATGGTGATAGTGTCTGAATCTGCTTGCTAACTAAAATGCTCAGAAGATCTCAGTTGAGTTTTTTAGTTTTTTAGTTTTAATGACATCTTCTTCCAAGTTTGTGTTGATGCAGTTTCTTTGTTTGCAAATAATAGTTTAAAGGTTTCGAGACTTGGAGAGTTGAAAGTTGTTAAACATACAATTTGTGTTATCGAATAAAAGCTTATTTTTTAGCCTGTCATGCTATGTTTGTGAATTTGATATTTCATGCGCATTTTCAGCCAAGGCATTTTGCGTTTAGGGGATGTGTGTTCTCTTAAGTTAAAGTCTCTCTCTTCTTATAAAAGCTTGAGGGATCCTTTAGCCGAAATGTACAGCAGGATCAACTTCTTACATAGAAACAATGGCACAGGGACACCAAGGCAAATGCTTTGGGTTTGTACTCTTACTATGCTTCTTCAGTTCAACTTTCTCACGCAGAATTCTTAAGGATCTCCCTATGATGGAGCCAGGCAAGCTAGATCTAAACCATGTAGTGAAGCCTGGGATGGTTGTACACTCAAACCATGAGGTAGAACCTCAATACAAGGAAATGCTTGACGGCAAAGAAAAGCAAGACCACATCGAAAAGCCTTATCATGTAGTGAAGCCTAGGATGGTTGTGCTACATTCAAACCATGAGGCAGAACCTCAATACAAAGAAAAGCTTAACGACAAAGTAAAGCAAGACCACATCGAAAAGCCTTATCACATAGTCAAGCCTGACGAGAAAGAAAAGCAAGACGGCATAGAAAAGCCTGACGAGAAAGAAAAGCAAGACGGCATAGAAAAGCCTGACGAGAAAGAAAAGCAAGACGGCATAGAAAAGCCTGACGAGAAAGAAAAGCAAGACGGCATAGAAAAGCCTGATGAGAAAGAAAAGCAAGACGGCATAGTTAAGCCTATGGGTTATGGTGTTGGCTACGGTTCTGGAGGTGGAGGCAGTGGCTTTGGAGAAGGAATTGGCTCAAGTGGAGGCAGTGGTTTTGGAGAAGGAATTGGCTCAAGTGGAGGCAGTGGCTTTGGTGAAGGAATTGGCTCAAGTGGAGGCAGTGGCTTTGGTGAAGGAATTGGCTCAAGTGGAGGCAGTGGCTTTGGTGAAGGAATAGGATCCGGGTCTGGCCAACCCAATTGCGGTCCTGCCACAGGAGGTCCAGGTGAAGGGATTGGTATCGGTATAGGACAGGGTTCTAGTGGTGGACCCATAGTTGTCCCAGGAGCAAGAATCCCTCCTATAGTGGTTCCAGGCGCACAGATTCCCGGTTTTGTGATTCCGGGAGTAACAGTTCCTGGCTACAGTTCTGGCTGCCAAACCGGTGGGTGCCAGCCGAGCCCACCACATTACTATCACCCACCTACTTACACACCAGGCTGTCCCCATTGTCCACCTTTCACCGCAGGACAAGACAAGCACATGTCAGACAGAGGAACCATGACCGAAGCTCTTGCACCCATTTCATCGGAGATGCATGATTAAGCTTCAAGTGTCCATAAATCCCCCAGTCTAATAAATCACTCATAATGAGATATATTTTGGTTTGATAAAAGCTTCTTCTAAAGTTGAATAAGACAACGTTAATTGCCAAAATAATGTTAAATAAGGGGAAATTATCTTAGAATACTACTCAGTGGCTGCAGACAAGATTGATAAAGAATTATACAACTGGTTATTGCATTTCAATGGCTGTATATTGACAATATTGAGTTTTAATAGGTCGGCCTACAAAGTACAAACTCAGTTAAACTGTATTTCAGTGAAAATACGAATTCTAGCTTATATATAAAAGAAAAAAAAATGAGTTTTTCCCTTTGTCTTAAAGCATTAAACTTTTCAAAAACCATTAGTGGCACTGTAATAAGAACATTTCATCTTACAAGAAGAGGCGACGAACGCGATTAGAAAGAGAGAGAGAGAGTTGTGTGTTAATGGATCGGATTCTGAAGGCCGCTCGAACATCTGGTTCGCTCAATCTTTCCAATCGCTCTCTCCGGTAAGATCCATTTTTAGTCTTTGTTGAATTTCAGAATCTGAATCCATCGGTTCCACTAATATATCTACAAATTTCGATACTTTTATGGGATTAGCTGCTTTGACTGTGACAAGTTTCCATCTTTTTGTTTGTTTGTTTTTTTTAGTTTTCAAAATGAGTTACAATGTGAATATCATTTTTTGATCGAGACTCAGTCATGTTTTCGGGTTCTCTAATTGTCTTTGAATCGAGGTTTTGATCCTATTGCTTAGATAAAGCTTTTGTATTGACTTGTGCTCACGAGATCCCATTGTATATGAGCTGTAAATATCTTTGCTTGATTTTGCATTCAATTTTCAGGGATGTACCTACAGAGGTATATCAATGTTTGGAAACGACCGGAGAAGGTGAAAACTGGTGGGAGGTGAGATATAGATTTTGGATTTTGAATCCTTTTCTAATGCATTGTTTTGTCATCAAGTTTCTTGACTGAATAAATTCCCACATTTTGTAGGCTGTTGATTTGCAGAAGTTGATTTTAGCACATAACGACATTGAAGTTTTAAGGGAAGATCTTAAGAACCTTTCCTGTTTGGTTGTGCTAAATGTCAGTCATAATAAACTTTCTCAACTACCAGCAGCTATTGGGGAGTAAGTATTCCCAGATCTTTCTAGTTGGGTTCCACCGTGTTCAACTTGGTAATGTTCTCTTAACTTATTCGTAGGCTGACAGCGATGAAGTCATTGGATGTGTCCTTTAACTTGATATCAGCATTTCCTGAGCAGATTGGTTCAGCAACTTCTCTTGTTAAGTAGGCTATCTAAATCCTGGCATACACTTCTTCTTGGGCATTGGACTCATTATACCCCATAGTTCATTAATTGATTAAACTCCTTGTGATTGCTTTAGGCTTGACTGTTCAAGCAATCAGCTGAAAGAACTGCCAGAATCTCTTGGAAGATGTTTAGAATTAGGGGATTTGAAGGTTATTTTATGTTTCTTCTGAATCAATTGATTTTTTTCTTACAGATTCTCTTATATTATCCATGGCAATGATTGTGCTTATTATTATCCACAGGCTTCAAATAATCAAATTTCCAGTTTGCCAGAGGACATGGCGAACTGTTCGAAATTATCTAAATTGGACGTGGAGGTATGAAATAATAGTTTCAAGACTAAAGTGGCTACTTAGCATTTCGTTTTTCTTCTTTCACTATCTTCCAAGTGCTGTAAATGGCCTGCCTGGAAGAAGGCAATGGTATTCAAGCATGTGGAGGTATGAAAGAAAGAGAATTTTTACCGATGTAATTTATACCTATTGCAGGGAAACAAGCTCACAGTTCTCTCTGAGAAGCATATAGCATCGTGGACCATGCTTACAGAACTTAATGCATGTAATAATATTGAGTTTTATTTTTTTCCTTTTTGTTTCGTACATATTGAAAGATTCTGGTACAGGCTTTAAAATCTTATTACTCTGCAGCTAAGAATATGTTGGGTGGTCTGCCACAAAATATTGGAAGCCTTTCACGTCTTATCCGGCTTGACCTTCATCAGAACAGTAAGTATAACCTGAAAAGCTAATGTTTCTGCCACACAATATCTCATGTTCCAGTAAATTCAAAGTTATACCTTCTATCTAGTTGCTGAATTGTTTTCATATTCGATTCTCGCAGGAATCTCATCTATTCCACCATCGATAGGCGGTTGCTCATCTCTTGTGGAGTTCTATTTGGGGTCATTCTCTACTACTTTTTATTCAGAAAGATTGCTTGGTTCTACATGGAATCTAATTAGAGATTTTCACTACTGACATTCTTCTTTCTGTACCCTATTCCAGAATTAACTCACTATCAACATTACCAGCAGAGATTGGAGATTTATCCCGCCTTGGAACATTGGATCTTCGCTCTAATCAGGTATCCTGCTCATTTATGATGAAGCTTTTTTCTGACATTTTGATTTTTTTCTTAACTTGGATCTAGTGAACAATCACTTGCTTCTAATTATTTATCTACGCCCTTGTGCTTTCTCCTAATTTTCAGCTTAAGGAATATCCAGTTGGAGGATGTAAATTGAAGCTCTCGTACCTTGATCTCTCAAATAATTCATTGACAGGATTGCATCCTGAGCTTGGTACGACTAGAAAACAGCTCTAACCATTTTTGCATCCCTTGCTTGTTAATGAACTTACATATGACATCATTAAAATAGCAATTAGAATAATACTTCTTTTTCTCTCATTTTTATAAGGAAATATGACTACTCTGAGAAAGCTTGTGCTTGTTGGCAATCCTTTGAGAACCCTTAGAAGGTATATTTGGCTCTATCTCTGTCTGGTTTCTTGATTGCTTGGTCTTAGTTTGATTGCTACTTCAAGAGGCCAACATTTCTTTTCTTTTTTGCTCTTCAGCTCACTAGTGAATGGTCCAACAGCTGCTCTATTGAAGTATCTTAGGAGCCGCCTTTCTAATAGTGAAGGTACGTTTGTCGAACATCTTTCTCTCTCTCAGCTAAGTAAGTGGTTATGGCTAACTGTAAAAGTTTTACATCTACAGAAACTAGTGCAAGCACTCCGACAAAGGAAACCGTGATTGCTTCAGCAGCTCGTATGTCCATATCTTCAAAGGTAAGTGAAATCATAGATCTGAGCACCGTTCTTAATAGAAACAGATCTTAACTGATTGCTGCTACACACAACCCCAGGAACTTTCTCTGGAAGGTCTCAATTTGAGTGCTGTTCCTTCAGAAGTTTGGGAATCGGGTGAGATCACAAAAGTTAAGCTTTCTAAGAACTCTATTGAGGAACTGCCTGCTCAACTTTCTTCATCTGTTTCCCTTCAGGTAATTGGGTTTCTATAAAAGATTCTTCCTATATGTACAAAGAAGATTCTACATATCCCTTTGCTACATAAAATCTATCGATTATTGAAATTCAACTCCTACTGTCTTTGTAATTGCAGACTTTGATTTTGTCACGGAACAAGATTAAAGATTGGCCAGGTGCAATCTTGAAGTCACTTGCCAATCTTGTGTGCTTGAAGTTGGATAACAATCCCCTGAAGCAGGTATGGTGACGTTCATAGAGAATAAGATTTTAAAAGTTGACTAAACCTTTCACCAAAGAGCTAATGCATAACGTTTTTTTATTTGCTCGTAAGATTCCACTGGATGGGTTTCAAGCAGTCTCTGGGCTTCAGATTCTAGACCTAAGTGGTAATGCAGCTTCCTTCAGAGAGCCTCCTAAGTTTTCCCACTTGCCACAACTGCAAGAGCTTTATTTGAGGTTGGTTATAAATTTATAATACCTTATATTATTCATTGCCCAACTTTTTTATTCACTGGTACAAGATGATACTTCACTTGACAGCCGAGTCCAGCTATCTGAAGTCCCTGAAGATATCCTCAGCTTATCTAACCTGCTTATCCTTGACTTGAACCAGAATTCACTTCAATCGATTCCCAAGGTATATATGGCTATATGCTCTACTCTGTAGTTTTTACTGTAGAATTGCTGAATCTGTTGTTTGAATCTAGTGTAACCTGGCATCAATCAGCTAATTAACCAAAGTCTTTAATGTAATATTATTGCATTGGCTATGTTTTGTGCAAGCAGGGTATCAAGAACATGACTTCACTCAAACAACTGGACATATCCAACAACAACATTTCAAGTCTTCCTCCAGAACTGGTAAGCCTGTTGCGTTTCGTAGCTAAAACATAGAAAAGCGTTAATATGTAATAACATGTTTTGTGTTGTTCCTTAGGGTTTGCTTGAGCCAACACTTGAGGTTTTACGGCTTGACGGGAACCCATTAAGAAGGTATTTGTTTGATCCACAGTAAACGTAAAAAAAAAAACTCAATACATTAATAAAAAAAAACAATAACTTTGCAGATTGATTTTTTGTTTTTGTTTTTTCACAAACATTCTTAAAACAGCATCAGGAGACCAATTCTAGAAAGAGGAACAAAAGCTGTGTTGAACTACTTGAAAGACAGACTTCCAGATCAGTAGCTTCTACAACATTAACATCAACATCTATGTTGTTGTTTGTAACATTTGTTTGAACAAAACCAGATTATTTATCCTTGAGAGATGAATTCTTGTTGATGAGAAATAAGACTGGCTTGCTTGTCTCCTTTGTGTAAGAGATTTTTTGCTTTTGTTTGTGTGTAAACCCAGTACCTCTTGTTGTGTAGTACAAAACTCAGGTCTCCAAATTGGTAGCTTTTGTTTCTCCATCCTCATTATCTAAAGCTAACCTAAACTTAAGAATCTTGTGAAGTTTAGCAACAGGTTCGACTATCTTCTGTGGCGTCTGGTTTTCACCTTCTGAAACAAAAGATGAAGAAACCAGTTCCAAAACCAGCAGACACATGAATCAGCACACAAATGAATCAGCTCAATACATGTTCATTTGAGCCAAAGAACAGAAATGAACTAACCCTTCTCAGTGAAAGCAAGGCATGTACCAATAGTCTCTATGTATTCTCCAACCTTACAGAAAAAAAACAAAACCAACAAGAAGAGATAAACGATTAAGAATGGTTTGAGCAAGAAAGAGTAACTGAACTTTGGAAAAGAAAAAAAAACTGTAGTTACAACTTAAAACTAACCAATTTGATTTTCCCATCAATGGTCAGCACCGGATTCAAAGTATCCAATCCCTGAGAATAAGATAATAAACGAAATTGATACATTATAAAGAAGATAAAATCTATGAAGAAGAGTTGAAAAATAAAAGAATTAGGGATGAAATAACTGATAAAGTATAAGGAGCGTGAGGTGGTATGTCAATGTGCCTTGCAACATCGTCAAGATCAATCATAACATATTCTTTATCTCCTTCACTAATCTTCACCATCGATTCATTCTCCATCTCTCTCTCTCTCTACCGAATTTATGAATCTAAAATCTTTCTTACGATTAGAGCTTCAACAAATTCCAATCCTTAAATTCGTAGATGTGTATCGCCAAGGAATGGAAAGGATTACGTGTCACCGTCAAGCTCGCTGTATAGAATCGTCAAGCCAAAGTCACTGTGGTTGGATCCGCCACATCAAGGCGTTGAAAGAGCAGACGAGAAGAACGATAAACTAATTAAACCGGAGTACAATTAAAAAACTGACTTCGTAATTTGGTCGAACCGGAAATAATTATGCAATTCAATTAAAAAAAATTAAAAAAATAAACTGAATAGAAAAATAGATAAAACTGGAGCCAAGTAACAAAAACAGACGACGAAGCCTTCAAAAGATTCTGCAAACTCTTTATGACAGAGAGGAAGAATCGCCACTAAAGAAGCTTAAGAAGCAAGATTTTGAATTTTGTTTCTCCCTAATTTTTCTATTCTGCTTCACACGTCTTTCACTATTTTCTTATTAAAAAAAAAAAAAAGCTCTTTTAGACTTTTTGGTTTCATTTGTTTAGTGGAGAAGTTTCGGCACCGAAAAAGTCAAGAGCTTTTGCTTTCCAGGTAAGGGATCTATCACTCCTTCTTCTTCTGGCTCCCTCCTCTTGATTTCTCATTCCAAACCCTATTTTCGATTTCGATTTCGATTGTAAATGATAGTTTTGGAGCTTGTTTAGCTGATTCATTCCAGATTTGTTCTGTTCTGGGAAAAATTTTTGCAGGTAAATTTCGAAGAATCTGGTGTTTTCGGTTGATTGATTTCTTCCGATCTGACCCTTCTCATGATTAGTTTTCCATCTTCGAATCAACTAACTGCGAAATTCTCATCAAAAATTCCCTTTTCATATTCCATTTCCTATCTCTTTCTACCATCAAACGTCTTCTTCATACGCTACTTCAATTGCACTAGATTCCGCCTAAAAATCTGATATTTTTTCCTTTTTTCGCAATAACCTTTGTTCCTTTTCACCTTCTTGTAGCTTGAGGCCACGCAAAGTTTCGTCTTTTACGTTCTCAATTAGGTCATTTTTGATACTCTGTTCTTAGACTTAGGAAGGAAGAAAAATGGCTGATAGAAACTGGTTGATTTCGTTCGAGGATCTTCCTTCTCATTTGATCTTGGAGGTGCTAACCTCTGGCCGGCTTAGTGCCGTTGATCTACTTAGCTTGGAATTGACCTCAAAGGTTTTCGGAGGAAGCCATGGATTGTACCCTTTGAAATTCAGATCACTAGCTGATTATGCGGCTTCTCAGCTTTGCTCTATACATCCTTTATATGTGGGAATGAGTTTGACTACACAGAAAGAGCTCTTTGCAAATTGTGAAGGAAACTGGAAACGGCTTTTGAGGTTTTTGCAGTCAGTTGAGCAATCCTCAGATACGGTTGAAACCTCTGCAGGCAATGTATGATTCCATTTTTTTTTTTCTCTATTTGCTTTCATTGGTGAATATTTCATATACAATGTAGTCTTAGGTAGCTCAATGAGGTATTAGGAGTATGGCTCTGGATGTTATGGCGATTCTTGGTATAGGAAACTCCAGGTTTGATTTGGTTTAGAAGTCACAAATGCATTTCTTTCGTTCTTTCTGCAGATGCAAATTACAACAGGAAGGTATCACACGTTGCTAATCAACAACTCAAAGGTTTATTCTTGTGGTGTAAGTTTGTCCGGTGTTCTTGCTCATGGCCCAGAAACTACTCAATGCGTAGCATTTACGCCTATAGAGTTTCCGCTCTCTGCTCAAGTGGCTCAAGTCTCAGCCACACAGAACCATTCTGCTTTCGTATTGCAATCTGGAGAGGTTGGTAGCTTCTGTGTCACTTAAAACCTGTCATGTGAGTATATTGTTGATTGCCATAATCGCTTACCAACAATTCTATTTGAAATCTGGCTCAGGTTCTCACATGTGGGGATAATTCATCGCATTGCTGTGGTCATTTAGATACTAGCCGTCCCATATTCAGGCCTAAGCTTGTTGAGGCTTTGAAGGGGACTCCTTGTAAGCAGGTAAAATTGATACCAACCATATCTAGACCAATTAATTTTCTAAATTGAGTTAATCGAAAATTGACAAACTCATCTTCCATTCCAGGTGGCTGCTGGGCTTCACTTCACTGTGTTTCTATCAAGGGAAGGGCGTGTGTATACTTGTGGAGCAAACACACATGGGCAGCTTGGTCATGGGGATACCTTGGACAGACCAGTGCCCAAAGTTGTTGAGTTTTTTGAAAACACTGGCCCTGTGGTGCAAATCGCAGCTGGACCGAGCTATGTTTTAGCTGTAACACAGGATGGCTCGGTTTACTCGTTTGGGTCTGGTTCTTACTTCTGTCTTGGTCATGGAGAGCAACAGGACGAGCTCCAACCGCGTGTTATTCAGGGTTTTAAAAGAAAAGGTATTCATATACTCCGTGTATCTGCAGGCGATGAACACGCTGTGGCTCTTGATTCCAATGGACGTGTAAGTTCTTTGTTTCTATCTCTCTGTCTCCATTTGGTCACAGAAATTAGAAGAGTATTGCTTTAATTATTCTTTTTGATACTTAGGTATACGCATGGGGTAAAGGTTACTGTGGTGCTCTTGGCCATGGAGACGAAAACGACAAGATCACTCCTCAAGTTTTGGTCAACCTCAAAAATTGCCTCGCTGTCCAGGTCAAATTCTTATCCATCAGTTCCAATGTCTGAGAAAATGATCCCTCCACACCTTGTTCCTGTATTCTCTAAGTTCTTGAGCTGTCTCCAAGAACTAATAAGTGAAAAGTGAAAAGTGAAAACTGAATATCATTCAGATCAAGTAGAATCGGTTTTGGGTTGGGATCTGTTTATAGCAAAACGTATTTTAGTGTAGAGGATTTTCAATATAGATTAAGGTTACATTCCGTTTATTTTTCGGTTTTTGGTAAAGAAAAATGAAGCTGAATGTGTTTGCTTTTGTTTGTGTGCAGTTTTGATTTATTTAGGGATCAGTTAAACCGGATATAGACAGCTCTAATCATGACTCTGCTATCTCTTGCAGGTGTGTGCAAGAAAAAGGAAGACTTTTGTTTTGGTGGAAGGTGGATTATTGTATGGATTTGGGTGGATGGGGTTTGGAAGCCTTGGGTTCCCAGACAGAGGAGTTTCTGACAAAGTTCTGAGGCCAAGAGTATTGGAGTGTCTGAAACCGCACCGTGTCTCTCAAGTTAGCACCGGTTTGTATCACACCATTGTTGTCACTCAACGTGGTCGCATTTTCGGTTTTGGAGATAACGAAAGAGCTCAGCTAGGTCATGACTCACTCCGCAGCTGCTTAGAACCTACTGAAATCTTTCTCCATTGTGGCCGTTCTCGTAGCCGACTTTGTTGATCCAAGGTAAATAAAATGACCCTGTTTGTATGAACCAGATTAAGATTGGATTAACTGGTTAGTATATTTTGTATGATTTGTATCCATTTGATTTTTCTGAGTTGTGAGAATAATCGATGATATTTCCGCATCACCTTACTGCAGAACAAATACATGAACTCTTTGGTGATAACACTCAAACTTTGCAAAATAATTTAGGCTTCAGAACATTATATAGAATGTTAAGTAAAATTTACAAACGACCAACTATTTGGTGATTAGTTCTTATTCCAATTATTCATCACAGTCCATAGCATAACATCTCATAGTGAAACAATATGAATGAATGCTAAACTAATACTCTTGAATCCAAGAATATATCAAAATAAGGAAAAAAAATTAAAAAAAACCAAAAGTTTTCTCAAGCCACCTCTCAATGCAAGAACGATGAAAGCAAGGTTTTTACCTTAAACCGGAATCACATGACGACACAAGGGACAAATCCCAGTTTTCTCAAGCCACCTCTCAATGCAAGAACGATGAAAGCAATGTGTGCAAGGCATTCGACCTACCAAATCCGATCCAACTTGAATTGTTTCCATGCATATCACACAATCTCCAACATTCTCATTCACCGTTGAAATCTCCAAGTGTTGCTCCATTGCTTCAACACTCACTCCATGTGTGTTGTTGACATCTTCAACTTGGACCTCATCTTCAGGAAACATGTGTGCAATAACATTAATAGTTACTTTCATCTTCTCTAATTTCTCCAGAGGTGAATTCATTATGCTTTTGATATCTTCGGTGAACGTTGTCACGATCCCTCGATATGGAGGAACACCAATTTCATAGAGAACTTCACAGATTGTGCCTTTTATCTGTTCATTGTCTTGACCAATAAACCAGTCTCGATCATATTCTTGACACTGATTTATGATCCGAGTTTCGACTCCATCAGACATGTAGTCTGCTTCTCCATCACTGTCTGGCTCAGGGATTTTTGTATATTCGACTTCAAACTCGAATACTAAAGTTTTATTATTATCAAGATCTTGAATTGCTTCTTCTGAGTAGTAGAACGCTTCTACCAAACATGAACTATCTGATACATCATCCAAAATATAAACCATGTTCTCTCTATAATATGATCTTTGGAATAAAACAAAAGTTTGAGAGACTCACGGTTTCTTTTTTCTTCTTTTTGTTATGTAGTTGTGATTCTTTAGTCACTTGCTTCTAACTTGATTATTTACCAATTTTGAGTGATTTTAGATTTGGTAAATATGTGTAACAAAATCCCAAAAATATTTGAGTTTGGTGTATCGAAGATATTTTCTTGTTTGAATTGTTCAAAGAGACAATTTAAATAAGGAAAGAGTAATTGATGAGAAATAACATATTTCCAATTTTATCACTACTATATGGGTCTGTTCGTTTGTCAGTCGCTGGCGACAGCGGCTGGCGACAGCGACTGCGACCAGCGACTAGCGATAGCGACCAGCGACTATAGTTTTTGTTCGTTTACAAGTTGCCGTGACTGGTCGCTGGTCTGTTTGTTTCCCGCGATCAGTGACCAGTGATTTTACATTTTTCAGCGATCAAAAATTTCAGTCGCTGAGAAATGTCAGCGATCGAAAATTTCAGTCGCTGGTCGCTGCGATTGGTCGCTGGTCGCGGCGACTGCCAAACGAACAATCGCCAGTCGCAGTCGCTGGTCGCTGTCGCCAGCGACTGCCAAACAAACAGACCCATATAAGAAATGGTTTAAATGACGCTATAACGCAGAGAATTTAATAGGAAGCTGTAACACAGAATTTATTAGGAAATATAATGCGAGATTTAAAGATGTAATTAATCAGGTAGAGAATCATTTACATCAAATTTAGAAGGATATTTGATCATAACTATAATTTTATTAAACTAGAGCTGGATACACCATAAATATCCTGATATACAAAATATCACGGAAATCAAATCATGAAAAATAATACGTTACTATTTTAGCGTCAAAAAAAGTCATACCACTGTTCTAATGTTGAAAAACAATCACACTTTTTCTAACGTGGCATGCTAAAAATATCATATTGACAGCGGCAAGTGGTCGTCAAATTAAAACATCTGATAATATTCTTTATATGTGGTTGTATATATTCACAGTTTGTTTATTTACCAGCTCTTAATAAGATAAACTATAGCTTGACAAACAAAAAAGATAAAGTATAGAATGATGTTACTTTAAAAATAAAAGAAACGGATAAGAACACGTCAGAAATATCAGTCTTATCTTAAAATCCCAGTCAGCATTCCGTGGATATAAATACTCTCTTACCTTCAACACTTTTTTATCATCATCACAACACAAAAACATACTATAATTCAAACTTTAATCAAAGAAAGAAAAGAAAAAATCAAAAAAATGTTGGCAATATTTCAAAAAGCATTTGCTCACCCACCGGAGGAGCTCAACAGTCCGGCGTCTCATTTCACCGGAAAAACCCCTAAACTTCCCGGAGAAACTCTCTCCGACTTCCTTTCTCTTCACCAAGAAACCGCTTTCTCAATGAACTTCGGCGATTCCGCCGTCCTAGCTTACGCTCCTCCCCAAGCCTCTCTTCGCCAGAGGTATATTTATATACACAAATCAAATCGCTAATTCGATTCATAAATCTGGAATTCTAATTTTGTGGTTTTTGAATTTTCTCAGGTTGTTCTGTGGAGTAGATGGTATATACTGTATGTTTCTAGGGAGATTAAACAATCTCTGTACATTGAATCGACAATATGGATTAACTGGGAAGAACTCAAACGAGGCGATGTTTGTGATCGAAGCTTATCGAACACTTCGTGATCGTGGTCCTTACCCTGCTGATCATGTTCTCAGAGGTCTAGACGGAAGCTTCGCCTTCGTCGTCTACGATTCTCAATCCTCCTCTGTTTTCTCTGCTCTGGTATGAGATTTTTTTGAATTTTGACAAAAAAAAAAATAAATAAAAACAATAGAAACTGGTTTGTTTGTGTTGTAAGTTTTTAAGTTTTTGATTAAAATGTTTTCAGAGCTCTGATGGAGGAGAGAATCTTTACTGGGGAATTTCTGGTGATGGCTCTGTTGTAATGTCTGATGATGTTCAGATCATAAAGCAAGGCTGTGCTAAATCATTTGCTCCTTTCCCTACTGGTAATATACCAAAACATATTAATTTTCAGCATATAGAAGTGAGATCTCAAGTTTTAATGGGTGTGTGTTTTTATTTGGCAGGGTGTATGTTTCATAGTGAGTCTGGGCTTAAGAGCTTTGAACATCCAACTAATAAGATGAAGGCAATGCCTAGGATTGATAGTGAAGGTGTTCTTTGTGGAGCTAATTTCAAAGTTGATGCTTGTTCTAAGATTAATTGCATCCCTAGAAGAGGAAGTGAGGCTAACTGGGCGCTGGCTAATTCCCGTTAATTTCTTCTTTATTACAGTATAACGTTTTGTTTTTTTCCCTGCTGCTTTATTACCTAGCCTTTGATGTTATGACGACGAAGAAAATAAAAGGTTGCTTCTACTTATTGTTACTTTGCCAGAAAAGAATCTAACTTTTTTGATCGAGAAGAAAACAGAGTAAAAATTAATAAAGACAAAAATGTGTTGATTCTGTGAATTTGGAAGTTTCTTACAATAACAACAACAACAAAAACAAAAAGTTGGTGGAATTTGATCATTCTTCATCCTTCCACATGTCTGCAAACTCATCAGGCTCCAATGGGTTTGAGAGTTCATGCATCTTTCTTCTCGTTTTTGCTTTGATCTTCTTTGCAAATTTCCCAGCTTTATTTCTTTTCTCCAACGCTCGAATCTAGGCAATGAAATTGAACCAAAAAAGTTAAGAACTTTGACAGAAAAAAAAATCAAATAATTCAAAGGGCGACTCAGCAATGAGTAATCATCAACGTTGTACACAGAAACTAGTACCTGGTTTGGAGATACGTAGAAAGGGTTCTCGTAAAGCGTTGGACCTCCAAAGCTCCCTCCAAAAATCTTAATTGGATTTAAACAAAACCTTGGACCAACCTGTCATCAGTTTTTATTTCAATCAGAAACTAATTAACAAAGAACTATGCAAAATTATTGTTGGAAATGGTAATGGTTAGACCTCAATAAGGGTCATTTTATCCAAACCGCCTCGTGCAATCTTGTCTGACTCGTTATGAGGTACCGATATCTGCAATGGAAGAAGGAAAAAAACATTGGCTAGTTAAAATCAGAAGTTTCCAAACTTAAATGAGACTAGTTGATCTCGGAGAAGCTAACACCAACCTGGTAATTACGGAACCATATATGGTCATCGACAATAGAGAAAACAAACACATGGTCATGGTAAGGTTTAGACTTCCTGTGGTCCTTTGGAATTCCAAATATCTGCAAGAGAAAACAAAACTCATTATAATGTTAAAAGTCCATGATATAAACCAAAGTAACGGGTACTAAAAAAGGCTCATCCACAGTTGAAAAGAGAGAATGACCTGAGTTAACATCTCTTTCAGAAGTTTCCAGTGTGCATCTTTATCAAAATTGGATGAGAAGGTCAAAAGTGGACGTGAACCTTTCAGATGATTTCCAGTCAGTTTCAGCTCCTCCATTGTGTGAACTTCACCACATAAAACAAACAACTCAGAAACTAACAAAATATAAGTTGATCAACGCATCATTACACAACGTATGATTAGATCCACAAGCTCTTGTCACTTATTTTAAAACCATATATAAGGAACTCGAGACATTACCAGCATTAACCAAGAACTTAACGGAAGGTCCACTTGGGGATTTGACCATCCACAAGTAAAGATCTTTATGCTTCCTACACTGAAAGACCAAAACAGATAAACACGTACCAACTTCAATTTCTCGGAAAACATGGATTTTGCACTTATATTCTCCAAAGACTCTACATTTACAAGTAAATTCAGACATGCTGACATTTAGATCAGAAAGACTAAATAGCCTAGTTTGAACCAGAAATAGGATTTCAACAGTTTTGTGGGTGTTCTATCTTATATGTTGTGAGAGGTTTAACCGTTTAAGTTACAATTCATACCAAAGGGTTAAAAGTAAATGGAAAATTTTGTACGAGAATTGAGAAAAAATATAATGATAAAACCCCCTGAAGAAGAAACAGAGAATAGAAAGAGAAACTGATTCTGGAATTAAGCTACCCAAAAAAAAAAGGTGGAAAATTTACCTCGAAAAACAAACAAGAAGAAGAACCCTTAAGCTCAATGAGCTCATTAAGAGTGGCGCCTTTGCTGCTCTTAGCTTCCACTTTACTATCCTTCTTACAGTGAGGTAAAAGTGACACCATGTTCAACATCAGATGCCGATACCTTCCAACCAATAAACAGAGTTACTCTATGATTCTCCACCATTAAACCATATCAAACCCAAAAGTAAATTTCAACACACTTCACCTGTAACTGATCCGACGGGAACAAGTAACGAGAACCTTCTCTTTATTCCTGAATCTAGACACAGACGCAGACACAGCTTTAGATTTCTCAGCATCTTCGTTCTTATCTTTCCAACCCAAGAGAGTTCTTTTAGGTCTCTCAGGAGCTGAATCATTCTTTGCCACCGGTGCCGCCGCTTCAGTCTCGCTGTGCTTTCTCTTCTTCCCCATTTTTTTTTATCAAAACAGAATTGCTAAAGTCTCTCTCTTTAGGGTTTTAGTAACCAACTCAAACCTAAGGGACAAGCTGGTTTGACTCACATTTCAAACGACAACGTTTCGTATATATATATATAAATATAAATATAAATATATAAAAGAACATAAAGGGTCGGGTCGAGCCTTAATGGGCCTTAAAGAGAAAAGTAAAGAAACTATATTAAGTCAGATGCAAAAGAATTTTTTTTTTTTTTTTTTTTTTTTTTTTTTTTTTCTATCTTTCTATTTTCAATCAAGAAACATATCTGTTCGTGTCTGTAACTCTACAAAGATCAGTATAGTTTCTTTCTCTTTTTTTCCTCTCGATTTTTCCTGGGAAACGAATCTGTAACACAAGAATACAAAAAATAAATAAAAGAAGCTCACTAAAAAAATAATATAAACCTCACTTGATTTACTTCACCACTCTCTGTACACTTGTATATCAAATCCGAATGGGCAAACCAAAGTTCTGAAACGTTCGAATCTCTCCTCTGAGACCCGCTGTAACTATCACCATTCCCCAAGAAGCCGATACACTCCCTGAGTTCCCAACTCCATTCGCCGACGACAGATCCGTGCTCAGACGATTCCCACTTCTGTTCCTTCCAAACAACAGCTTCTCTTCGGGCCAAGTAGCTGACATTCTATCGAAAAAGTATCCGTTTGTTGCGCTCGAAATGATCCCGTTCCGTGGACTGTTTAAACGATCCAGATTCCCCGGCTGGTCCACTGGTGTAGGCGGATGGTTAGCTGTGGAGACTCCGTCCAAGTTATTGGTATTTCCGTTAAACCCGGCTCTGTTTTGGGTTCCCCATGACTCTGTTGAGGCCATTCCGGGCCATGAGATGGCTGCAGAGACGTCTTGGCTATGGAAATGCTCGTAAGAGTTTGTAACCGTCACATTCTTGTTGTTGTTACTCCTGCTTGGTCGAGAAGCAGGGGATTCGTACTTCCATATGTACACGTGTGAATCCTCGCTTGCTGAAACTACGTATTTCCCATCTGCTGTGATGGAAGCAGAGATCTGGCTGCTCGTATTCCGAAAACCTGTCAAATGAAATGAAAACAGCTTAGAAAGGCCGATACAGATACTTTGCCCCGCGAATGAAGTAACAGAAGACAAAGCTTGAAACTTTATAAAAGCGGGCAGTTTGTTTGTTTACCTTTAAGTTTGTTAACTAGATCAGTTCCATCGACAACGCGGATCCGTGAATCGGAAGATGTGACAAGCACTTCAGATGAGCTCCCAGGCACAAACTATGGTTTGAAATGAGACAAAGCAAGCAACTTTTTTAGAGCCATCAAGAAACAAAGCCTCTTGTTCCATCGGATTTTGCTCCTGAAGAAATGATTCTGCATTACCTGGAAACCAGTTATCTTTTTTTGATGAGCTTTCTTCTTCTTGTTCTGTAAATTTATCTGGCTTTTCTGTTGCAGCTTGTTATCTGAAAAATGTAAATATCACTTAATGTTAAATAATTGAAAACAGCAGAAAAAAAAAAACTGAAACGAAGTCCCAAAAAGAACTCATAATTACCTGATGCACTGTACATGCGACAGCTACCTTTGTATGAACCAACCAATGCGGCCTTCAAGTTTTTAAACAGAGCTTCTTTAGAAACTTATAAAAGATTGTTCATGAGATGCGAAAAGACCTGACTTTAAATCATCACTTGGCAGATTTAGTTTACCTGACCATCTGGAGTGTAGCACGCAGAAGTGACCATCTCATGAAGATCATACCAGTCAACTACTTGACGATCTGGAATGCTCCAGACGCGAACTTTTGCATCTAAGGATCCACTGATGAAGTATCTATCATCGACCGGATTAAACTGAATGCAAGTCACTGTTCCAATCAATAATCAGAACACACAAATTGTTATATTGATAAGCACCAAAAGACTAAAAAATTTAATAGCAGCTGGCGCAGAACCTACTAACCATAATCACTGTGCGAAAATACTTTCAAGCAAGTCTGGCTGGACAAGTTCCACAAACGAACTGTTTTATCCATTGATGAAGAAAGCAAATGCTGATGAAACCAGTAATAGAAAACTTCTTTACTCATAAATTTTCTCTACCAATCAATTTTTTCCAAATAGAAACAAATGAATAAAGTAAAATAAAGTGACTAACTAACCTGAGACTTGGACCAAGCAAGGTCAAGCACATCATCGACATGTCCCTGAAAAGAACAAAAGGGCTTTTCCGAGAGACCGAAAAGAGAATCTGGAACAAATATGTTCTCTAAACTCAATGACTTTCTACTTATAGAAGTTCTCCCTCTTCTCCTTGGTGACATAGTAGTTGGTTCTGGAGACCCATTATTAGCCAAAAGCAACAACTCCGGTCTATCAAGCAACAACTCTCCCTTCTTCTCGGCCTCGATGACTTGCCAAATATGAATGATGCAATCCTCACCAGCACTAGCAAGATATTTTCCATCCAAACTAAACTTAATGCTCCAAATAGAACCATTATGCGCTTGAATCTCCTGCGTCTTGTACAATGCCGTGAACTCTTTAGATGTCTTCCCATACTGTTTAACCCTAACTCTTTCTGGCCCGTGAAAAGAAGATTCCTGAGAATCGTCCGTAGCAGAGCTCGACCTTCGACCACCTCTCTCTGATGATGTATCTCTATCATCGCTGCTTCGTCTCTCTTTGCTTTGACCAGTCATGCTACTAGCAACACTCTTTATGCTCTTAAACCAACTTCCTTTCTTCTTAGACTTCGTTGCATTATCCTTATTACTATTGCCACTGTCTTCGTTATCCTTAGACATGTTCTTATCAGAATCCTCAACGTTCTGTCTTCTCATAAGCTCCTGAACAATGGGAGAATGTCCCACACACATCTCAAACTCCTCCATAGTCATCTGTGTTCCAGTTCCCACTTCTTTAACCTTCTTCCATGTACCGTCTTCTTGAATCTCATTCACCACAAACTCTTTCCCATTATCAAGATTCTTAATAGTACACACTTCCACTTCCTCATTCACTACACTCTCCCTAGGGTTTCTCAATACACAATCAGAATCTTCATTTAAGCGCATTGATCCAAAACTATCATCATGATTTTGCACGAAATCGCAATTTACAAATGGTGGACTTGTTCTACTGATCTCACAATGTTTAGAGATGGAACAAGAACAAGAATTACCCGGCGGAGAATATCGATCGCCACATTGGCTAGTGGTAATGTCGGATTTTGATCTGACGATGCAAGAAGCACAGCCGCCGACAGTTTGAGAACACTCTCCGTGATCTCTCCGAGCCAATTGATTACAGGAGATCGATCGGGAAATGTCAGAGGAGGTGGAGGAGGCAGCTCCGGTTTCTTTGGAGGAAGAATCGGAAACGGGTTTTAACCGGGAGAGAACCGGGTCACGGCTAAGACCCATCTCGGTTAAAAGCTTGGAACGTCTCTCGGAGACAGAAACAGGTTCAGAGATCCAAACATCGAACCTTGAAGCTCCCATAGGGAAACGAGGAACAGGGAATGGGTAACGACGACGGCGAAGAAGAGCTTCATCGGGGTCATGAGAAGCGGCGGAGGAGATCCGAGGAGAGGATTCGGAATTGGCGAGGTCGGAATCGTAATCGGAGTTAGAAGCAGAGCAAGAGCAAGAAGAGGAAGAAGCTAAACGATCAAGAGACTCGTAGAAGCTGTCGTTGGTTTCGTCATCTTCCTCATTTTGATAGCTCATGGTTGCTTAGTTTGAGCCAGCGAAGGCATTCCCATCGGAAAATTCCTCCGCCGGTGATTTGATCAAACAGAAACAAGTCCCAAAAAAACGCAGACTTTTTTCCAAGGAATTTCTTTTTTTTTGTATTTAAAAATTTTCTCAAAGTCAAAAGATGAAAACTTTGGTGGGGATTTTTAGTGATGTGGTTGAATTTGGGGAATAAGCGTGTTTTGAAGAATTCGAAGAATCAGATTGTGGGTTTTCGGGAAGAAGTCAGATCCGATGAAGAGCAAAGAGAGAGAGATATGAGTTGGGGTTTCGTAGATGTCTGTGTAGAAAACTAGAAATCAATGGAGAGAGACAGAGCAAACAAAAAAAAGTTTTTTTGTTTTTGTTTTCTCTTTTTCTTTTCTCTTGTCTCCTGTTTAATTTTCGTTGCCCCTTTGCACTTTGTAGGCGCTGAAAACTAAAGTTTTTTTTCAGCCAAATTAGATCTTAAAGATATAAATATTAATTTTTAATTCCGACAAAAGAGAAGGTATATGATTTTAATTTTGATTAAATAGAATATGATATGTAATATTGACAATAATTGTATTTGCCATTTTAAAAGATATAGATAATAAAAATATCATTAATCCAATAACACTAGATTTTTAAACGATATTTTAAAATTTTTATTTTAATAACAGATAATTTGTTATTTTAATTCAATTCTCTCTAAATATTCAATCCAATACACCTCCTTAGAGTTCATAAATATATTTATATTTATAGTGTTTCTATATAATAAAAGAAGGGCGTGTAGCATACATACTACATACCGTCATTATTCAAGTTGATTTTTTTCCTTGATCAAATAAATTATTCTATTATTATATTAAAATCTTTATAAGAGAAAAAAACCGACACAAAACTTGTTGGTTTCCAATTTCATGTATTTTTTTCCTATTGGTAACATATAAAAACAAATAGTGTAGAATATATTATTACTACTATTTAAAAATTGTAAATGCAATCAAATTGTTTCCTTACACTAAACATAGTGAATTAATAAGGAGTACTGAATAAATACAATTAAATTAAATCACAAACTAATTACAGTGAGTCAGTGATAGTTCTTAAACACAAATTTTAAAGCCAAACGCAATTCGTCTGAAAAGTTATTATTTAAAATCTAGTTGGGTTATTAAATTAATTATATACTACTTATGACCTAAAATTTTGCCACGATTGGAACTTGGAAGTTTCATCTAAACTACAGCATTAATACTGTTAAACAGTAGAAAGAGCTAGCTCTAACAAAATGTGAGTATCATACCGCAAAGCTAAACCATCAATTAATTGATTAAACAATCCAACATATCAAATCACATAAAGTTTATAGAAGATCATGATTACCACAATCTCTACATCTTTTGTTTCAAAGGCCCACCAAAAAAAAAAATTGGAATAAGAAGAACCATAAGTAACGCTCATAGCTCAATCTTGGGTGATTATACGAGGTTTTATTTCTTTTCATAACATGGAAAAAAAAAATTTAAAAAAAAAAAAAAGGTGGAAACAAGAGGGAGTGAGGAGAAATGGGCCTGTAAGGCCCACAAGGAGTAAATGCAGAGAAGAGGACAGCTAATCAGTCACACATGCCTTCCCTACTCTACTTTTCCCGTCCCACCGTTATTTACATTACACCCGTTTCTTCTCCTCTTTTCTCCACGACCTTTTTTACTGATTACTGTATATTTTCACTAATTTGAGATTAAACATTTGGCAAAACGTTAACAAAACAAAACAGAAGAACATTTGACAACTAATACCGACCACTATTGTAAACATGTTCAATACACCGAGACTTAGAGACATCAAAATATCAAATCACGAGCTGTAATATATATATTTTTGTCTATTATATATGGATATAAGCTTTAGATTTGCCTGTAGAAGTTACACCACTCACTCTTATAGCCATAATATAATTTTCTAATGGTTTCATTTGTATCTTGTTCTATATAATACTGTATCAATATTTATTGGTTAATTTAGACGAAAGTTCATGAGACCGGTTTAGGTAAATCTTATTGGAGATTTGGATTGATGAATGATGAATTTTTTAACCGGTTTAAACTCTGTTTCTACTTTCATTTATATTAAGAGTCGATCGGGAAGCTTATTCTCAACAGCATAACATGATTTTTTGGTTTATCAACAAGCACCAAATGATATGCGATCACATTAGTAATAGTTTGAAAACTTGATATGAAAAGTGATTTTTCACAACTTTATTTATGCTAATTCATGCGAATAAACCCAAGATTGCATGATAGAGTTTTGTTTGGTAGTAGACTCTAGACCAGAGCAGAATATCTAAAATTAAAGCAAGCAAATCGAGGGAAAACAAAAATAAAAATGGTGAAAATGTGGTAACAATAAATTAGAAAGCAGATTTCCTATTTTCATATAAAAGTCTCTGAGCTCTCTTTGCACCATAATATTTTTTCTTTCCCTTTTTGATGTGTCTGCGTTTTTCTCTTGGTTTAAACGTATTCATTTACAACATTGTTTCACATTATTTAGTAACCTCACACCTTCAATAAATTGATTAAATGGACAAAGTGGATATAGGTGTGTCAGAAGGAATTCGAAGCTAAAGAGTGACATAACATGGCCAAGTTGATGTCGAAAAAAATAAACATCGGGAAGTTAAAATGTAAGAGTCTCAGTAGTGGTAGATTAATTCTATGAAATACCGCATTGGTCGCACAGAATTAGCAGCTAAACACACACAAAATGAAATTTTGATTGGTACAGTTGAAAATGAACAATTTTATCTCATTTAGTCGCTAAACAACTGAATAAACCTTTTGTAGATTCTAATGATCCGGTCTGCAAATTTTGGAAACATTAAACCGATAGAGACCATCACATGCAGTATGATTAGCCTACAAAATGTTTTTTCCAAGGCCCCTAAGCTAAAATCAAAGGCTATAGTCCAATTTATGCCGTACTTAGTAATTGGTAATTGGTGTAACGTGTGGACTTTGGAGTATAGCTAAACTTTTGTTAGCGTAGATATTTTTAATAATTCTATTCAAAACATTATCCCCAAACTACGATTTGCTAAGATATGATTTGAAAGTATTCATCTCAGGTTCCATTCAAATCAATCACAAATAACCGTTCTCTACCAGACAACACATTATGGAAACCTTATCATCAATTTAGTATATAAATATACTGTTTAACTCAAAAATAAATATACAATATGAAGATCAGCCATGTATATTTATCAGAGTTTTTAATCTATTTTTGCTCACAGGGAAAAAGTCATATGTAACAAAAAAAAAAAACAAAGTGGGGCAATGGTGAAAGAAAAAAGCATCAACCAAATTTGTTTGAATAATTTGGGTTAAAGTGAAATTTTCGTCGGGTCAAAAGCTGTAAACCGGTCTGCGTTTGTCTGTCATTGTTTTTTTTTCACAAAGATATTAGAAACTATATTATCTATATATATATATATATATATATATATATATATAATGAGAAGATAATTTGTTTTTTAAAGTGAAAAAGAAAAATAGAATTGCGTATAAAGAGTATTATGATAGGGTGTCGCCGTCGGCCGTTGAAGACTTGAAATTGTCAGTGTCTTCAGATCGGCCACGTTCCTCTCCTCCCCATTCTCCCATTCTTCTCTCTTTTGTCTTTATATTTAAAATATATAAAAAAATAGCGGCAAAAAAAAACATTTCACCATTTCAGTTAACAAATCTGCCAATTATCAAAGAATATTAGGTAATATAGCTATATAAATTCATTGTCATATCAGGATACTTCATATTACTTTTACTTTTTTACTGGATAAAACTCAAAAAAGTATTTTTGTTAAGATGGTTTCATATATATCACACATTGACTAAATTCAATGGTATTTTAGTGAGATCAATATATGAGGTTTCAATAACTGTGATGATGAAAAATAACATTTTAAATATTTTCCAAGTATGTTTGTTAAGATTATTTTATAAAATGTTAGTTCCCAAGTGGATTGTAAAGACTTCTATCTCAGTGCATGAGAATATGAATATCATTTATTTATTTTTGATAAGCCAGAATATCATATGTTTTAACAATATACATTATGTCAAATTCGACTTGCTTCGAGTTTGTTTCATTAATCTGTTAATATCAGTGAAGTAGAATCACGTAGGTTTGCTTTCAGAACCTAACAAGTTCAACTGTTCTCGTAATTTTTAATTTTTGTTAAAGAAAACAAAAAAAAGGTTCAGCTATTTTAGTGGGTTCGGAGGATAAAACAACACATAAATACATCTTCTACAAGAAAAGGAAAAGACGAGCAAAAGTCAAATATCATGTCTATTGTAAATGGGTGTTTTTCACAAATAGGTGTCTAATTCATTTATGTTAAATAAACAAATGAAGTAACAACATTAAAGATACACAAAACCGTTAGACTGAATCATTCTCACCCACCAACCTCGATTTAGGGGTCGTTGGCATAACTTTATTCATTCATTATATAATTAGCATTATACATTTTCATTTCTCTCAATGAATTTAGTCTTTTCCGAGAAAATAGATTATACATAGATTGATAATAATTAAACTATTAAAAGTAAAAAAAAAATTAAGAGATATGTTTAGAAGGGGTTTTTGGTGTTTGCAAAATCTTTTCTTTTATTTTTTCATCCCAAGTTTTATTTTAGGGATTTACTTTTGGCTTTTAGATAAACATTTTTTGCACATACGACGAATGAAAAGAGATTAGGATAAAGCTTGATAGTGGTGAGTTTTAACGATGTATAAACGACAGTTATAATTTAAAAATTCTTAAAAAATTCAATTTAAAAGGTTATAATTTTGAAAAAAAATAAAAATGATTGTGAAAATTTAGAATGTTGGGACTAGGGTTTAGTTTTCACAATTTAGGGTTTATACTGAAAAAATGACCATTCAAAGGAGAAAAAATGAAAAATATTTCTATAGGGTAAAAAACATAACTGTTTACTAAAACTTGTGAAAGTGTTGAAATATAGCGAACAAAAAGGTGCTAGTTACTAAATATATTACCAACAGGGTTTATATTTTAACATGAACCAATTTTGTTAATATAGCAGCACCTTTGGGCGTTGGTTTTCTACAAATTTTGTTGATATTGCCGATGTCCCTATACTTGTTGTAAGAAATCTAAGCCATATATCCACAAATATGGTCTAGGTCACTCGTATTAATTAAGTAACAAAAGCGAAGACAGATCTTGACCAACCAAAATGACCACACTTACCCAAGTGACCGCAAGTTTAGATAATTCCTTCTTTTATATATATATATATGTGGATTGTTTTCCTTTGCGGCTAAAGTAGAGTTTGACCATATTTTTCTTTGTCGGGTCGACCTAAATCTTGCGATGCAAACACTTGAGAATTGAGATAGCTCTGTTTATCTTGTTTGGTTAGAAATAGACGCACACGTCTAATTTTATTGAATATAGAGACATATATTATTATGGTTTCATTTATAATTATAAAAGAATCATATAATTTAAGTAAGCAGATTTAATTTGGAAAAGAAAATTCACATAAGCTTTTAAAATCGTTTTCCTATCTCAACAGCTATTATAAGATGGATTTGTATTAGGACACATATTCTTATCTCTTTTACACTTTCAGCATAAACCTTCACCACTTTTTTTTTTTCTTTGATAAGGTTAATCCTATTTGAATGGTGACATACTGATATGGTAACAAAACTAGTGGCAATTCATCCCTTTCACTAATTGTCGTTAAAATTAATTGGAGGCGACTAGTCAAGTACACGAGAAGCCACTAAAGTCAATTTTTAATTTGTTACACTAATTATGAAATTAAGAGAAAGTACAAAAGAAAATGTGGCTTACAAAGTATATGAGATCTAACAAAGGACAAACGGGTGTGAGCAATCATTAAGTTTCTCTCTGATGATCCTCTGCAAATTTAAATATATTTTTAAAAAAGAAAGCAAAAACGCATTTTCCCACATGACAAACATACGTAATTACGATACCTCATACGTGTAACGTGTTAATACATGTGGTTGTATATACATGTATACCATGTATGATTAGATGTGCATATGAATGTGAACTTGCATGCATATGTATTACATTTGTACTTCGAACATGCATATATTTTGGTTATAAGTCTTGTGACTAATAAGAAGTAAAAATATTTTCTTGTTTTAGTGTAAAGTGAAAAAGTTCATATTACTATTTGAAGCATGAAAGAAAAAATAGTTTGTATTAGGCTTATCGGATATTAAATTGTTTATACAATCTGACAATAGTTTGAAAATGTTGCATCTCCGTATCATAATGGAATGTCATGTGCCATGATGAACGCATATGTTGGAGTATTATGCCTGCCTCCAATAATTTCTTACTTTGACATTTATTTGTTAAATTTCAAGAAAAAAAGGAAAAAAAAAAAAGATTTATTGGTTCATATTATATCCTAGTGCGGTAGTGTTTTGCTGCTAAATTTTCATTACTTTAGAGATGTATTTATGGGTTGAATGTCCGCAGGCCCAAATGGGCCAATCATTCACACTCTATATTGTCAAGTTAGCAGTATTGTATCGAAGACCCTAAACGAAATAAAAAATTTGTTGGCAATTGTTCCAATTCAAAAACAAACTAACAATATTATTAAAAAAAAAAAGTTATGTTAGAATCCTTTTCACAAAATCAGTTTCTAAATCCCTTTTCACAAAATCAGTTTCTAAATTTTTAATAACAAAGAAACGAAAAAGTAAGGGAAAAACATTTTGTTGATAAAAATTGGTCTAATAAATTTTTTATTTTATTGTTAAAATTGAACCAAAACAAAAAAAGACTGGCGCCTGCGGCCTAATGGGCCCTATTCATAATCGTAGGCAACTATTACTTTGCGGTCTGAAACACAAGTCTGCATCAGAAATAATTTTGATATTCATAAATCATAAAAAAAATTATTTACTTATACTCACTTTGCTCATTTTCAGTTTGAATTTTACCGGAAAATTAAATAGAAACTAGATTTTAACCGGACAAATCCAGTTCTAATTCTATATCATTATATTTGCAAACTGGAATTTTTAACCCATACCAAAAATAATCGTGAATCACAAAAGATGTTTTCTACTCTATAGTTTATACATCACATAAACAATATACGATCTCAGCAACAGTAATCACAAGAAACAATCACATACCAATGTTTCCTTAAATCTAAACATCCTATAGAACAAGTAAACAATGGATAGTAAACAAAACAAAGCGACCAAAAGAAGATAATTTCAAACTCTTCGATGATTAACGTTGCTTGTTGTGTAAGTTAAACATATTTTAGTAGGATTGAGTCTGGTAAGCATCTAGAGCACGAGAGTAGCAAACGTAGTAGAACTGAGAGACAATGGCAGTGAAAAGAGCGAACGCAGCACCAGCTGCAAAAACTCCTCTCCTTATAACTTCACAGCTCGGTGGATTATCAATGTTCCACATCTTTCTATACTTTGTATGGTACGCGTTTCTGATTGATGCCGCGAGCAAACATATCTCAGCAATGAAGAAAAACACCCTGCAAAACAAACCCATTTTCATCGAAAAAAATACCTAATTAATCCGAGTTTTTAAGAGTGTTGTGAGATTGTTGAGTAATGTCATTTTGTGGAAGAATAGTTGTTGGAATAGTTAAAAGTGATTTTGTTGTATTGCTTGTAATATTAGGCTAAGCTATGGTCTAAGTAGTCTACTGTTGGTTGGTAAGAGTAGCTAAGATAGTTGTTAGCCACTACTTTAAGTATGTAAGAAATCTTTTGTTTGAAAAAATCAATGAATTTGTTCGACAAAATCTCTTTTTCTCTAAGCAAATTCAACTAAACTCTAATGATAATCAAAGGTTCAACAGAGATTGATATATATATATATATATATTAATTGTTGTTACCAGCAAATGAGGAAGAGAAGAATGGCACAAGCTCTTGAACCGCCGGGGTTAAGGGACTTTCCACAGCAGAAGCAACGGCTAGCCACCATAATAAGAACTTGGCTTATAAATAGAAGAACGAATGCACCAGCTCCGTAGCTTGTTGCAATGTCTGTGCCATACA
The DNA here is from genome assembly GCA_963667165.1 of Barbarea vulgaris. NCBI lineage: Eukaryota > Viridiplantae > Streptophyta > Magnoliopsida > Brassicales > Brassicaceae > Barbarea > Barbarea vulgaris. Next base: position 5,712,425 of record OY763893.1, read on the forward strand.
CACAATACTCGTATGTCTTCTCCTTGTCTGTTTCAACCTTGCCCTGTCAAAACAAGATAAACCCTATAAAGATAAACATTTGCACAAACCACATTTCAGGCTTTGCAGAGCCAATGCATCTAAGATTCTGCAGTTCATTCCCTTTAACTACTTCTTTAATTTGAGACAAGACTGTGAATCAGATCTGATAAAACGTCAATAATCAAAGATCGAACCGACGTATAAATCAAGCTTATAGAGGAACTCTCTAGAATAGAAGCACAGATACAGAGTGAGCAAAAACTAAAGCCAATTCAAAAACTATTAATTAAAGGAGAAGAGAAGAGAATTGTGGACTTACAACACTTCTTCTCTGTTCGGCTGCAATGGCTAAGCCAACGGCGATGAGATCGAGGATGAACACTATTATAACTACAAGCTTCGAAGCCATTTTTGTGGTTTTCTCAGAGCTCACTCTCTCCTTCTCTATCCCAAGCAGCTTTTTGGTGATTTCTTCAATGTCAAAATCGACCATAAAGTCAAATGGGACGTTTTCACCTAATTTTTGTTTATGTTTGTCAAAGGAATTTACATTTTCTTTCAAAAAAAAAAAAAAAAAAACCCGACAGTTCACTGTTTTAGTGGAGTACATATTAACATTTTAGAGGAATTATTAGTATGAAAATCTTCAAAAATAAAACGTTTTAAAAAGTGGATTAGTTAAAAGGTCGCTGTCTCTTAACAAAGATAAAATTGAATGGTTTAGATTTAATCGGCTGATCTGGCGACTGCTGTATCATACGCGTCGCTTTTACCGGCAACTGGTACTTCCGGTTTGTCGGTTGTACAATAACGATAGCAGTTCAAGAATCATTTAACTCATTAAGTACTATTAATTCTGTAACACCATCACTCTATTTTTTCGTGATCGTAAACTCGTAATATTGGTTTATGATAATTAACGTCTGATTTCTGTGATCAACCCGCTTGACTATGCTCATGAATGGTTAAAATAATCAAAAGGGTTTTGTTCCGGAAAACAAATTAGCTTTACTAATTTGACGACAAAAAAACGAATTGGTCACTATTTCTTTTTCATTACAATTGACACATTAGCTAAACACGGATACTAAAGTTATAGAATTTGGGAACTTTGTCATATATCAGCAATAGGAAGATATGGTTTCCATGTTTGCATAGTTATTAGTAGGAATAGCAAAAAGATTTTAAGTATATATTAGTTCATTTTTGTGGAATTTGATTCTTAAATTCTTTGTTGGCTAATTTCTTATTAAAATATTATATTTTTATATCTTTTTTATTATTAAATTTTTAAAGTATAATATATGATCTTTATGATCATTTCTTTCTATATATAATTAATTGCCTAATATTAAGAATTCATTATGAAATGAAGATACAGTAAATATTTGCTTTCTTCTTCAGTTGTTTTGGAAAATTCAATTTCGATTCTATTTTGTTTGTAGTTTGAATTTCGGATCTAAATATGTGGATCTATGTCTACGAATGTATATATCTTTCAAATGTTTTATGAAACAGAAATTTTATGAAGAAGAGGAGGATTTTTTTCCCAACGAAACATAGGGAGTATAACAATATAGAACACATAATGACCCTTTCATTAATTATCCTACTCCTAATTAAAATTGAGATCTTGATTAAAAAAAAAAAAAAATGTCGATTGAATTACCACCGGTTGATGAAACTCATGAAATCCCTTTTACTATTAGGTTACTAGTGTATCCTATTCGAAGAATGAATGTTAAATGCATTTGGATTTTCAATTCCATATTGGAAAAGAAAAGGTTTAGTACCATGAGTAATTTCATACTAACACTAAATGGTTTTTAATTACAAAATTTAAGGATAATATATAGTAGATTTTATCCCATATATATTAGCATCTCATTATTACGCCTAAAACTTTACTTAAAAAGGTTTTGTTCATCTTCCCCTACGCTGAAAAGAAATAATGATGGCCAAAGAGCCAAAGCCAAAGTTTGGATGCTTTAGTAACGTGTTTACTGTTTCGTTTCATTCGTCAAGATGGCGAAAAGTTTCCAAGTGGTAAGAAAACTTAGTCTTCTAGTTGCCTTACATGGTTAAGATTTTGTTTCTTGTTCAAACGTTTAATCAATCTGTCTTATTTGCAGCAAACTCCATATTCATAATCTGCTATCTTCTGTCAAAATACATCGGCAACGAAGAGAGTGTATGGTTAGACAATCCCGGTCCGATATTGCTCAGCTTCTCCCCAACGGCCGCTTATCAGAGGCACGTCCTAAGGTATCTGAGACTTATCTTAATCCTGTTTAATTAACAATTTCTCGATCACTTAATTTACATTATATGTCGATTAATCTATTCCCTTTTTTTCCGGTTTGCGAACTGAAACCTTAGGCAAAACAATTCTATGAAGACGAGAGAAGGCTATTGGCCTACGATCAGATCGAATACTTCACCACAACCATCTTGCAAAATATCTCTCTTTTAGAACATCAAAGGTAAGTTGTTCTTCATAACTTGTAACACACGGTAACATATATAGTAGAGCTAAACGAGTCAAAAAAAACCTAATTTCCTTACGTATCTCTCGACAGCGATGTTCAACTCTTACCGGAAGAAACTAAAGAAGCAATGGCCGGACTGATATATGCCGCAGCAAGAATCGGCGAGGTTAAAGAACTTCAGTACATAAGGAGCTTGTTCGTACAAAGATTTGGGCTTGCGTTTGACAAAGATTGTGTAGAGTTGCGTCCAGGAAATCTCGTAAGTTCCGAGATAGTCAAGATTCTAGACACGAAGATGCCGCAAGTCGCAATTAGTCTACAGACTCTAGTAGAAATTTCCCAAAAGTCTCAAACCAACATCGTCACAACATCCGTGAATTCAATAACTGAAGATTCGGCTCCAAATGATAATATTGACATTGCCAATTCTAACACGACGAAGATGGAAGAAATGAAAACGGTACGTAAGAGAAAGAATGTTATGAAGGAGAATTCGAAGTTTCTGCAGCCAAAATTGGGAGAATCTGAAGGAAAAGATCGATCATCATTCATGAGATAAGCTTTTGACTGTGGCTTTGTAATTTCTTTATATTTTAATTGATTTAGAAGTTTAATATGATAATATCATAAATTTTCTTTTCTTATTTTATTTATGCCTTTGTAGATGACTTCTCTTCTGATAACAAAAAAAATAATTTTATTACTTATTATATTTATTAAGTAAAAAGATATATAATATTAATGATACTAAAAGTCTAAAACATCAAAATAATATTTAAATTCATTATAATGGTCTTTAAGTTTCACATCTATGATTTTCAAAAATTTATTAAATGTTAAGTAGTTTTCGCAAAATTTTACCTTTTAAATCAAAATAATAATATAATAAAAATCAAGTTATATTAATTATATTATATTTTACATATTTAATATTTTATGGGTTTCTTATCTCACTCATATGATTTCAATTGAATTTAGATATTCTATTATATTTTTACAAATTGGGCCGGGTATTACTGTATTATGCCGGGAAGTCTACTTGTTGTGTGGTAATCGACTTGAAACCAAAACCTTTTTATACCATTATAGAGAACTACCCAATTAATGTTATTACTATTTCATAAAGAGCACTACCTAATTATATATAAAAAAAGGTTGATATAATGCAATAAAATCTAGAGATTTTTAAGAAAAGAGGCACCTTTTACTTTTTTTTATTAGGAAGCATGACATTTAGAAAATTACACACGGTCCATGCCATTTTATAAAAGTAATTTGACCAAATTACCTATCTATGTTCTACACGCGCACTCCAATGAGCGTATGCATAAATTAAATCGTAGACCAGATTTAAAACTTGTTTATGAGTCAAACTTGTCCACCATATTCGTACATGATTGGAATGATTTCTAACTTGTCCATAACATTTTGTCCACCTATTAGTCATCTATTTCTTTGTATTTTATCTACCATAACTGATAGTCCACTATTGTAATCGTTGTCTACCATGATATTTTGTCCACAAATATTATTGTTGTTGTCCATACTAACTTGTCCACCATAACGTTAGGTCCACCATCGTTATCGTTTGGTCTACCAGTCAAATTTGTCCACCATTCAAACTTGTCCTCCATTTTCGTACTTTGTACATCAGACTCACGTGAAAAGGAATAATTTTAAATGAAGGGTATTTTCAGTTTTTTACCTATCATCTGCCATCAAAAAATGGCATGGCTTGTAAGCCCACTACGAAAATGGCAGATTTGAAACCCAAATATAAACTTGTTGCATAATCTTCAAAATTCCCTAAAATCTAGCATTTAAGTTGATATATTGATTGACCATCATGATAATATATAGGTCAAGACCTTTTTTAAATTTACTTTGATTTGGCATATATTCAAACAAATGTCCAAGATCTTTTGCCAAAAATCATAATGTTTTCTCTCAAATATAGAGAATACATTAATAGTAGAAGATTTTTTCCAAGACCAAAATCTATATAAATAGTCTCTCTAAGATCCTAAAAATTAAGAACATATTTATATATCAATAGGTTTCATTCAAAAAAAAAAAATTGATATGGGTATTCCAAAAGCTCTTGAGATTTTTTTTCTTGTACTAGTATTTACAGTTTCCATGTCCAGCCATAACATTTTGGCTTTAGGTATGTTTAAATTTTAATTTGGTCATTTCAGAAGCAATACCTAAACATGTAGATTTTGTAATTTTTATGCTTTTTGTGTCTTCTGTGTATAACTTTATATATATTTATATGGATTTAAATAAATTTATTGCTAACAATTTTAACAGCAACAAATATAAAAAATTGTTGATATTACAAGGGTATTCATAGTAGATGTCATTTTCTTGGACTTTTTTGTAGTATTTTTAAAAAATAAAATGTTATTTTACTACAAAAGACGACAATCATATAGTTGTATCAGTTACAATTCATATGTTTATTTGTGTAGGTGAAAAAACATCATATGACAACTGCAGACATTTATGTACGGCTCAATACGACTGGCATGCATGTTTTACTGACTGCATAAGAGATGGCTTTGTAGGTGCAGAATGTGTTAATCCTTCTCCTAGTGATCCTCTAACATGTTGTTGCCAAAAGTAATACAAAAAAACTCAATCAATTTCCTTATAATTAGCGATTCGAGTATTGTAATAAATTCATGGAATAAAAATAATTATGACTTTTTTTTGTTAGTAAACTATTTATGATAATACGTATATATATTTTTTTGTTATTGAAATCTCTTATAAAACATATTTTTAATTAAGATAAAAAAAAAAGCATGATAGTGATGATTTCCCTCTTTTTTATGAGCTCAATAGTTAATAACTCAACATCTACAATATCTGTTTTAAAAATAGTATTGTTTGACATATTTCATATAAATTAAGAAAAATTTAATTTGTACATATCTCTATTTAATAAATTATTTAAATTCAAATAAAAGTAGTTTTGGATTCAAAGTAAATTAGAAAAATGGTTCGAAAAGCTACATTAAATATATAAAATAACATTAAAAAAAAAAAACTAAAAAAAAAAGAAAAGGCTGAAACTGGTATAAATAAGAATGGAGTATTCCGATCTAAGGTAGACCGCTCCGGCATGCTGAGGTCCCCCGTATGCAAAACTAGTATTGCTGAACTTCTTGATCTTGTAGTACGCGGATTTAGATGAAGTTCCTACTAGAAGATTAGACACCGGCTGGGAGTTGATTTCTAGGTCACGCATATAAGCCGCTCTTGCGCTCTCCGGAAGATATCCAGATCCCATTTGAGTTCTCGTGTGCACACCCGAGATGTTTAGGTTTACAATTTCACCGCCCCACTGCACATTCTCTGCGTAGTCACTAAGCCGAGTGAAAATCTCCTTTGGCCAATAACCAACCGGCGCTAGCGAGGTGCCATTGTTGAGGCCGACACCCAACCACCAAAGTCCTTGGTTTTGATCCTACATTTTGGTTTATTTATATACTAATCAGAAAGAAAATTTTATATATAATAAAGCAAAATAAAATAAACTTCCTTACCTTCCAAATCTGAATTGTAAGTTCGGTTTGTGGGCCTCCGAAAGTCGACGTGGGAGAGATGGCACCTTCCACTAAGATTGTCCGACTCGTTTGTACGAAACCGCGACATCGAAGATTGTAACACTTAGTGGCATTGTATGCATCGTTCTGCAATATAAGAAGACGATTCATTCGTTAACCATTAGTATTAGTATATTAAAAAAAAAACACAATTTGGTAACATGTTAATGAATATAGAATGTGAAATCAAAAGCTACAAATATTTGGATCTAGCTTATAAAATTTGTGTATCTATATAATGTTAATTCTTAGTAAAGTGGTCAAATCGAAGTGATATAAAACAAAATTAAGCATATACCGTCCAGAAAATGAAGAAACTCGGCTGGTAATCATCATACAGCTGGGGATACACCTAAATAGCAAAATTATCAAAATTTGTAGTTATAGATAATAGTTAGTACTATAAGAAGAAGAAAAACAAACTAATCGTTTTGATCAGAAACTAACCTGCCAGCCTGCCTCGATGGTGTTGACGTCATTGGTGTCATAAGAACCCGAGACAACCCACACCTGGCCCAGGCTGAACTCATCAGGTCGTTCTACTACCGGATGCCACACGTTCATGGTGACTTTTGTCCCATAAATCTTTGGTGGTGGACTTCCCAAAGTTCCGATAGCATACTATATATATATATTCCAAAAACAATATATATTAGAAAAAAGAAGAAGATAATAATAACAATTGTTAATATATTTTCGTATGTACGCATGCGGCATGCACATTCAGACATTAAGTTCGATTCAGGTCTTTTGGTTTTTGGGAAAATAGATTTCAAATAGAACAAAACCTTATTTTGGTTTGGTTTACGTTCGAATTTGGTTTGGTAAATAATACTCTAAAATGACTTTTCTCAATGTGGGGTCAATGTGGTTCAGTTGAACAAACTCAGGTTTTGATTCCAATAGTTTGGTATAGAACTTTCCGTATTGTTCAAAAAAGAAATAAGTTCAAATTCGGATTTTTCAAATTCATTCAATTCATATAACTTAAAATTTTCTACAAAACCATTAAAAAAAAAATGTTCTTGTATACTACTTACCTCGTGTCCCGTGGTAGCTTCTACCCCAGCAGCCTTAGTCGCGTTCTTGTGAAGACCCACTGTCCGTATCAGAACTGTCCCTTCCGGACATGTCGCTCCGCTACTGTGCCAAATTTGCCAGCTAACTTCATCTTCAGTGGTTGCCAATGCCATATTAGGCAAATTTGTTGGCGTTTCCTGTATTTATTTTATTAAATTTTGTAAACAAATTATCATTCAAGTTAAAAATTAAAGAAATAAACAAATAAATAACCTGCAACTTATGATTTTTGAGGAGTGGATGACTGAACGCCGGTTGAACTGTTCTTTCCACGCAATCTATTAGATCCCCATCAGGACTCTGTTACATTTGAAAACATATATTAAAATCATTATACTTTCAAATATTTTAAAATAATAATTTTAGAGATTTACCTTTATTGTTCGCACAGGTTTGCTTGTGGCCCCAGTCGCCAGGCAGAGAGTGAACAATGCCAACGCCAGAGCCACCTATTAACGTGAACAATCAGTAAAAAAACCATAATTATAAGATGTCGATGTTAGTAGAAACGGGAAATATAAAACCATTCATAATCCTGATCATATATGTTATTTAACTTATCACTTCTGTAACATAATCCTATTATCATTTTTTGTGGCTGTTTTCTTTTCGTAACTATGTTTATCCTTCTCCTTCCGGACCTAAACTGTTGTTGCAACAAAATGATTGTAACCAAATTTGATCTTGAGTCTTAAAATCTGAATTCGAAAAGATTAAGATTCGGCCCATTTAATTTGTAGACTTTACATCTTTTGGCCCAAAATCAATTGCTTCAAAAGATTTTAGATTGTGGACTACTCCAAAAGATTTTGGGACTTAAAAATCTAGGCCCAAAAATAGAGATTTTATTGGGCCCATTTAATTTGTGGACTTTACATGGAGTAGTTTATCAATTCGGGTTCGTTTTTGTGCTGATTATGTTTGGTTTATAAAATGATGTAAGCACATAAAACGACTTTATATAAATTTGCACAATTGTATTATTTTACATGTAGCATAGTCTCACTTCTCAAATTTAATTACATCACTACGTGTTGACCCCAAAACAAAACAAAAAAAATACCATTTCGCATTTTTGTCCCTTTAGTAATTACCAATTAGATGACATCATTTTTATTTTTTTTGTCAAAGTAGATAACATCATAACACTTGTGTTTAAGCCTTTTAGGTTGAATGGTTAACAATTGATCTAAAACAAGAAAAATAAAAATGCGTCTTATAAATTCTTAAGCTCTATATATATATATTTGTAAGAAAACTATGATCTGTTAATATAAAACCAATCATAGTCCTGATTATTCCTGAACAAAATATTTTCCATGAAACAATTTACCATTTCCTAATCAAACATTTACCTTGGCCATATTGAAGGTGGGGAATCGAGCAAATGCCTTGGAGAGAACATCATCATTCACTTCATTCCCAAGATCACCACAGAACAGACGATCATCATCTGTCAAATTCGGAAGAGAGACTTGTAAGGAATCCATTAATTTCAACAAAAAAAAAAAAGCAAAGAAACATCCAAAAGCCTATCGACTATGAACAACAATGATACAATATGCAAACTAAAAGAAGAATCAGCAAAACTCAAAGGAAAGAAGAAGAAGAAGAAGAAGAAGAAGAAGAAGAAGAAGCGCTTACTTTCTGGACATTCTGAAAGAGTAGGATCCTCCCAAGACTGTCCGGCAGCTTTACGAGGAATGGCTCTCTTTTTAGCTTCGGTTTTGTGTTCGATTTCACCACTTGCCAAAGCAGCTTTCACATTCTCATGCGCTTCTGGTGTGATTGTCCGTGCATCTTTCTTGAACATTTGGTGTGCCTGCCAATAAATACAACCAAATCAAACATCATAAAGGTACCAATACACCTTAATTAAGCAGGAAACTTCAATCTCAACAACTTCACACACACACTACACACACATAAAAAAAAACCCTAAAATCGAAGCAATATTATTGTCTGATCTTGTTTCCACAAAAATGCCAACGAAACAAGACCAAACCCTGAACAAATATTTTCTAGGCGCAGCCGTTGGTGGTGTTTACCTTATGAAAACATGTTTCCACAGTACGTTCGAGCCAAAATTTTAACTCCATTATTACAGCCAAGTGTATCACAAGAAAAGCTTAAGCATAAACTGGTGAAGGATGGATTATAAAAAGAATTATGTAAATTTCTTTGGTGGTATAATACAATGCGTGTATCTGATGCAATAATATATATAGTGCGTCTAATACATATGGGTGTTACTTTCGAGCCCTAAAATAGTCTGCAACCTCACCTCTCTCTTTAATTCTCTCCAAGGGAATCTTAACTCTTAATAGTATTTGCGTGCCACTAATTACATGATAATCTCGATATATATAGTATCTCTCAGCTTTCATTTTTGTTTTTAATTCCCTCCAGTGTTTTTACTTTTTAATTTCTTAGAAGAATGATCATGAGCGTACATTTACGTGGAACTTATATGTATATGTATTGAAAAAGGTTTGTAAATAAAAAGGCTAGCTTAGTAATGTAAATCACACATCTCTGAAAACACTGGTAACAAATGAATGGTGGTACAGTTACAAATTAATTATGAGTGGTGCATAGTTTTTTTCTTTTTGTTTAAATCTATCATAGGGTTCGAGTCATTAAAATCATTTTCATCCATATGAATACAATTAGTATTTCAGGCTTCTTTTTTTTTTTTCTGTAATCAGAAGAATTCATGACCAAAACATAAATTAAACTAATTATAATCAAGTTATTAGAAATATGAAGTTTTTTGCTAACTAAAGCGGTTATAGTGGCCAGCGGAGAGTTAATACATATTAATCAAAATATGTAGATGCTAGACTTAATGACTTAATGACATAATGACTAGACAAACTATTGTAGTATTATTGCAAAAGAGAGAGACTGGTAGATGTTGACGTCGTTGGTGCATCTCCTCTTTTATTTCCCCTAATTTCCAATTGCTCTCTCTCCTTGAACTTCGGGTTATTATCAACTCTTTATTTAGTTATACCACCAAAGAATTATGTTAAATGAAATGAATTTACATCATTTTTCTTATAATCGATCCTTCAAAAGTTTATGCTTTTTTGTTGTATGCTCGACCACTTGGCTGTAATAATGGAGTTAAATTTTTTTTAAGGAGTGGTCGATCGAACTTATTGTGGAAACATAATTTCATAAGGTAAACACCACCGGTTGGGCCTAAACACAGCAACCCAATCATATATACATAAATACTTTTTCAACAAAACTAAAATAAAATGATTCCATTTCCTATAGTTTTGTGTAACAGGTTCATAAATTTAAAGCTCATATAGCACAATAAATTAAAGAGATAATCTTATTGAGGCAAATGAGTTTCTGTTTATAAATATAATCGAAATATGAATAAATTCTATTAAGCGAGCCTTTTCCTTTGCAAACAATTTTCCATAAACATACATAACTTCGACGTAAATGTATGTACAGATGCGTGATTTTTCAAGAAAGTGGAATACATACACAACAAAAACAAAAATGAAAAGTTGATATGTTGAAATTATCATTATATACTATAAAGATTTTAAGATTCCGTTGGAGAAAAGTTAAAGAGGGATGAATTTCAGAGCTTAATTTGAGATTTGAAAGTGACACGAAAATTGTATTCTTGACAGAGATTGCTGCATCTCTGCATTTATTTGCCAAATTTTCCATTTCCTCCCTATCCTTAGATCTTAAGAAATTCTGTTTATAATTTCCTTTGTTAATCACACCAAACATTAAAACCCCTTTTATATCACTCATATTTTTGTTACATATTGTACGGTGTTTATGAAGTCAAGTGGCTCTTTCACGACAGCCTAAAACTAATCAAAACTAAAGAGATTTAAACAGTTATATTAAGAAATCTTTTTTTCTAATAAACTTGTAGGGATACCGATAGAAATCTTTTTTCTAATTATTTTGTTATTAGAAAAATATTGTAACTTTTGATAGCGTATACACACGATCGGCACAAGTTTAGACGATCGACATGCATGCTTAGACGTTAAATGTTCAAAATGGATAAACTATATGTAGTATTTGAAAACAGGTCATTCAAATTAACTAATGGGCTTGAAAATGCGTTGGGCTAAAAGATCAAACATTAACTTATCGGCTATTGAAAAATTGAAATATATCGATGATAAGTTTACCGATCAATATCAACATCGCATCCGGGATTTTTTTCAAGTTTAGCGTTTATATATAATGAAATTGTTAGCAATACAGTTTATAAAATAATAACATCGGATATCTGTAATTCTGTATACTTTGATCAGAAACTGAAAAAAAAAAACGTCAATAAAAGTGATGCAAATAAGTGACGTGTCAACTCTAACGCCCCAAAATAGAATCTGATAAATACATAGTCGAATAAAGTATTTGTCAAAATCTAATATTTCGCTTTTTTCTATCTATAATATTCCAGCTTGATTTTGAGATATATGGTAAAGGATGTTATCGAACAACGTGGGCCATAAGTTGCCAGCCTAGAGCTACTATTGTTACTACGTGGCTTACATATTAGTAACATGATAGTTATTTGCCTCACTACTAGTGGGTACTAACTAATGAAATTAAAACCGCAATTGTCAAATAATAAGATATAACCTCATGCCGGTCTCAGAGCATTTAGGTGAAACATTTGAACGGAGTTTCACTTTTTAAGGGCTTTACAAAAAAAAATTTGTATATAATATATTTTGTATGTGAAAGAAATAGAAAAAAAATTTATATATATAAAAATTAGAAAACTTGACTAAATTTCGTAAAAGTTATTGACAAAATATTTTGTGGATCTCAAATCATTATAATTTAAATGTAATATTAGATTATTTAATTTTTTTAAAAAGGAAAAAAATTGAGTTAGTTTTTTTTTCTCTACGCTTTTTTTTTTTTGCTACGTTTTCTTTTCTCTTTTTTTTTTGCTTTACACTTTTTGAATTCATCCATTGGAAAAAAAAAAGATTAATTTTACTCAAAAAAAAATCTCAGTCGTTTTTCTATTCTAAGGTAAAAAGCTATTTGAATTTTATTTATATGGTTTTTTTTTTTGTGTTAATTTTTATTGTTTATGCATTCAGCAAATTGAATTAATCGTTTCAGCTTATAAGTATTATTTTTAACAGATATTATTGTATTTTTTTAAACGTTAGTTTTATCGAAACTCATTTTCATTTTTTTCTATTAAGTAACTAAAAAAAATTATATAATAAATATTAGTTTATTTACTTCGTTTGAACCCCAAATTCTTCTGCCGGCTGTTAAAATCTTTTATCATCAAAGACATTGTTGCCGGGCAGATAAAGAATCTTAACTAGTGATTTGATATGACTTTTCTTATATTGTCGTCGATTTAATATGATTTAAACATTACCATTACTGATTACCCTACAAATATTCGCCAGTAAGTATATATGCATACTGTAGGAAATTTTACCAACAAAAAAAAAAATATTTTTTAATCAAACTTTAAGATAAGAAGATATAGTTGGATGAAGTGGGGTTTTGATATCGGATGTTCATCCTCATCGTTGGATTCCCCTTTTCCGTTTCTATTCTATTTTAAGAATATGAGAAGACGTTTAATATGCACAAGTTGGTACTCTATATGATCAATATATCTCCAACTTGACGAAAATATTAGTGACCTTTTTCTTTTTTTGGGTATAATACTATTTAGCTTGATATATAGGTCTTTGAATATTAAAATATATGCTCTTTTCGAAATACCTATATATATGAGATCTGGATCGAAATTTTTATTAATCTTTGTTGTTTGCTATCACTAGGTTAATACAGTTCGCATTTCATATAACTGTAGTGTTTAAATTTGTTTTAGTTAAAATAGTTTATCTATCCTAAATAAAGAATATGATATTACGCTACGACATACAAAAAGAAAAAAGTTGATTTAAGAAATAGAGACAACACAACTTTTTTAAAAAACGTGACAACGAAACTTATTAATTAGTCATGGAAAAACTTACTTAACCGTAGTTCGTATTTCGATAAAGGAAAACAAACTACTAAATAGTAGCTTTGTACTTTACTGTCAAAATGTATTTGTGAAATTCAAAACTTTGATAAAATAATGTTTGAATTCAAAATGACTACATCAACATGTGTGTGTATATGTTAGTTTTGAACTTTTGATAGTAATAAAAATTTAAGATAACAGTTTCTATTCGAGATCGAACAGCGGTTTTATGAGCATATTATAAGTTCGTTTTCATTTATTGAATTTATTCTTATCATGCTCCAGTTAAGCGAATGCTATATGGCAAAACAAATGAACAATACAACGTACATTTTCATCATATATTCGAGTTTGAATACGACCGGCCAAAACATATTCAACTGAAATCATTGTTTAGGGCGTCATATTTTAAAACGTTAATTAATTTTTATGAGAGCTTTTAAAAAAAAACAAATATATTAATAGGGAAAACATATAAAAATGGCATCAATTTTTAATCTTGTGTAAAACATGCGAAAATGTTAGACCGGCCATGGTCCGAATTTCACTTGGCACATATTAATGGAAATTAAGATAAAAATCTATCTAAGTACGAATTTCCTATAAAAGACTCAAAATTTGATAAATCCATAAAGTATATTGGAATTATCATTGTTTACTCAACAAACTATTAGTAACTCACATGTCAAAAGTTGAAACCTGTATATATCATCTTGAGATCCACGTCATCAAATTCTTAAACACTTTTGTCGTTTAACCTAAATTTCCGGGTGTACACATAATGTGATTATGATATACGCATGACATACACGTTATGATATATGCATGAGATCGCCAATGAGCAGTTTTATAATTTCTTTATAAATACAAATGTCTTTGTTTGGATATTATCATATTATCTTCTCACAAAAATCCCGAAAAGTAGAAGAACAAAGCTTATAAAACAACTTTGACCAACCCATTCTGTATCCAAGTAGTGGATCTTTAAACACCAGATGCCCCGTGACACGAAAGCTATTGAGTGAAAGAAACCCCAAGTCCTTCTTCTTTTCACTTATAAGTGTTTTTCATTGCATCAAGTAAATTATGATAGTTAACTTATATATATATATATATATATATATATATATATATTTAATTTGTTGAGTAATTTTTCTAACTAAGCATCCCATTTTATTTATAAAATAATCGGGACACGGATGAATCAAAACTCAAACTAAATTCTCACAACATGTGAAAAAGTCGATATCCTCCCAATTTAATGTATCTTGCACAATAGGTAATCATGATTAGGCTTTTGTGGTTGAAAAATGAATTAATGAATTTATATTTCTGTTATGATTGTGCAGTCAATAAAAAATTACAGTCTGATGAATTAAATTAGAAAAATAATGAGGGTCTGCATCATCATCAGCTCGTGTTTGTTGTATTCGTCTCTCTCTGATCTTTAACGGCTTTTTGACGAAGAAAATATCCCGCCTAACTCAACCCATAAACACGAGACACGTGTCGCTTCCTGGTAGTTCTATCCGTATGAAAAACGATTTCCATGTTACCATCCAATTGAACTCATTGCATCATCCACTTACACGTGTAGTTTCTTCTTGACCCAAAAAAAAAAAAAAACAATTTGGCACATACCCATTCAAAAAATAACACTTTTAAAATACATCTTTTCAGAAATTTATTAAATACTATTCGTATATTGTCACAGTCATGCAACTCATTCAAAGAATTTTACCCCGTAAATTCTAGGAAAATCACGACTCTCATCTAATTTTGTTTTGAACGTACAAATTTTTGTAATACTTTGAATTAATTCCCTAACACTTGGGAAGCATTTGACCCAAAATAAAAAATAAAATAAAAAAATCATACGAGGTGGAACAGTCACACACACAATATTACATTAAAAAATAACAATTTATTATTATAATCAACTTTCTAGTATAGGTTCAACGAACCAAAGGGATCGCATAAATTACGACGCTCTAATAGATCCACGTGGCATGATTATCACAAAGTGGGACCCTTAGTGAGGCTGCACGTTAACGAAGATTGGGCGGCGGTGTAATACTCTCCTGTGGCTCTCTGTATCTATATATATACACACACACAAGTAACAGAGCTTCGAAATCTTGAAAACACAAATATAAAAAGAAAAAAAGAAATTTATCAACAAGATATATATATATAGTTGTGATTAATTTTTTTTCTATATATTAAAAGTGCATACAGTTTATTAGACCGAGAGAGGTTAAAAATGGGTATTCAAGAACTCGACCCGTTAGCCCAATTGAGTTTACCACCGGGTTTTCGGTTTTACCCGACGGACGAAGAGCTGATGGTTGAATATCTCTGTAGAAAAGCCGCCGGTCACGATTTCTCTCTACAGCTCATCGCCGAAATCGATCTCTACAAATTCGACCCATGGGTTTTACCAAGTACGTTACCTTAACCAAAAGATGTTTTTGTAGACATGTTACGGTTTATTTAATCTTATCCTGTTTGGTTTTTTTTTTTTTTTTTTTGTAGGTAAGGCGTTATTCGGGGAAAAAGAATGGTATTTTTTCAGCCCGAGGGATAGGAAGTATCCAAACGGGTCGAGACCTAATCGGGTTGCTGGAACGGGTTATTGGAAAGCCACCGGTACGGATAAGGTTATCTCAACGGAAGGAAGAAGAGTTGGTATCAAGAAAGCTTTGGTGTTTTACGTTGGGAAAGCACCAAAAGGCACCAAAACCAATTGGATTATGCATGAGTATCGTTTAATTGAACCCTCTCGTAGACATGGAAGCACCAAGGTAAAACTAGTAATATAATATATAAATATTATTTGTTTTTGTTTTTCTTCCAATGAATAACGTTTATAAAATTCTGATTTTTAACTTTTTTTTTGTTCAGCTTGATGATTGGGTATTATGCCGAATATACAAAAAGCAGTCAAGCGCACAAAAACAAGCTTACAATAACATAATGACGAGTGCTCGAGAATACAGCCATAATGGTTCGTCGACATCTTCTTCGTCTCATCAATACGACGACGTTCTCGAGTCGTTACATGAGATCGACAATAGAAGTTTGGGATTTGCCGCCGGTTCGTCAAACTCTCTGCCTCATAGTCATAGACCGGTTATAACCGATCAGAAAACCGGGTTTCACGGTTTAGCTAGGGAGCCAAGCTTTGATTGGACTAATTTCGGTGGACAGAACTCGATCCCGGAGCTCGGACTGAGTCATAACGTTCCGGGTCTCCGTTACGGTAACGGTGGTGGTTATTTTCACGGTGTGAAAACGAATGAAGAAGGTGATAGAACGCAGCAACAGGCTGAGGAGATTCCTCGGTTTAGTAACTCGGGTGTGTCGGGTCATCAGGGTTTTGGTGTTAACCCGGTTAACGGATTTGGATATTCGGATCAACAACCTAGTGGGTTCGGGTTTATCTGATTGTGTAATGGTGACATAATAAATAAGAACATAATCTTTTTTTTGTTCCTTTTAAGTCTGATTAATTATACTATAAAATGATTGATGTAGTGTTAGGTTTTAGGTTTCACGACTTGTAGATTCGTCGTCATTTGTCCTAAGTTCCTAACTCCTGATATATACATTTTTTGTAAACTTTTAGCTGGTTTGTATTTGTTAGTATTAATTTGTTAATAAAAAATATTACATATTGATGATGTATTTGGTCTATTCGATTTCTAGTTGCTAACAACGAATTTATGTGGCGACATCATACTATAGCGATAAAATTATACATATCATTGTTATTGGTTAAACATTAAATTTTGACGAGAGAACTTTTCACATTAATCGTCGAAATACATTACATGGACAACTAGTAATTACAAAGCAAACATTACTTGTTGGCCATCGCTCATGGTTTATTATTACCAAAGCCAGCCAAAATAGACAAATATAATATTATAATTTGTTACTTTCCTTTTCCCCTAACGCTAACAATAGCATATCGAACATGACCACAAATGTATGTTTAACTGTGATGATGTATATAGCCTATATAACAAAAGAAAAGTCTCTATATAAACATATGTCAGAAAGAAATTTCGCACGAGATAGTTGTGCATATGTTCGTTTATGTACAATAACATTTGCAAGCCGCAAGGTTTGAAATAGTATAAAACCCAAAAAAAAAAGAAGAAGAGAGTTTGAAATAGTCATTTCCAGCTGTTTTCCTCTTACAGATTCAAGTACGTTCAAAATTTGGTTAGAGAAATGAATATATTTAAATTAGGATATATGATGTATTATCGTTTATAATGGGAATAGGAAAACGATGGTTGATTATAGATTAGTTTAGATGGCCAAATCCTAAAGACCAATTAGACTTTGAAGATAAGAACGGACCGTTTGGGCTTTCCGGAAATTGCACGTGTGAGTCAACGTTGGCTGCTTGTTTGACCATTTTAGAATCATTTATTTCCTAAAATAGTATGTGTTCACACCGTACAAGTTTCAAACACAACAACACTTTTTGTTCGTCTAAGAAGATTTTCATTAACCAAATTTCGTGAAAAATGTGGTAAAATGACCCAGATGTACTGAATCTACGGAATTTTTCTTTGAAATATTGAAATAAAATTTTATTTTAAAAAATTTTATACTAATTTAGTGAAACAAGAAAACACCTTTTTTTCCCCTTTTCCAATCAAGTTTCATGAACTTCCATTTTAAATATTAAAGAGTTGGTGGACTCTAAAGAATCACTATAATTTCGTCTTATTCTTGTATAAATCACTTAAAACTTAAAAATCGAACTAATTAGTAGAAAATGTAAAATGATTTGGCGATTGTGAATTACCATCTTTTTCTCAATCCCACAAACTTCCTTCTTATTAAACCCCAAATCCTTCAACTTCTCAAACGTGATATTTTAAAACATTTGTTTTTCTTTTCAAAAAGTAAAATTAAAATCTATCCCAAAAATCGGTTTAAATGCAGAAAAAGAAAAGGAAACCAGTCTGCTTTAAAACTTTATAACCATCAAAATTAAAATTTAAGTATATCTTGATTTTGATTTTCTTCATCAGGGCATTTATAACTAAATTTAATAAGTTTATAAACTATTTTTTTTCTTTTCAAAAACTAAATTTTCGCTAGCTAATTTATATATATCCACGATATTATGAATAATCAAGGCGGTTAAATAACTAAACAAATGTATTCAACGTGATACTGCCATTAAAAATAAAATTCAAAATTCAAATTTTTATTTGATGTCGTTATAACTGATAGCAATGATTAAACTCTTATAAAAAAAATTGGATTTGCAGTCCTCCGTCTTACCATTCGGCCATGCCGCCAAAACGATTGAAACGAACACATTTTTATCTAATTTTTAAATTTATTAATTACTTTAAATCAACAAAACCTAGATTTTAAGCTGTTTATTTTAAAATTTTAAGTAGGAGTTGGACATATATTTTGCGTTTAATATTTGATAATTAAGGTCTCTGGACTATAAAAAATTTCGACGTGGCAAATTTTAAATTTTAGAAAGCAACAAATATAAATGTTACATGTAAATTTTGTTGGACGAAGCTTTACGCAACCCACTAGAAGAGCATATTCTATCGTAAATACATGAAAACGAAGGTTTTTAAGTTTAATACTTTGTAAACATTTTGCATAGAAAGACTTGTGGTCCATATTGAAGATGTTTTTTTACATCAAATTAAACCAACCAAACCATTCGTTTTACCATACCACGTGTAATTTGTAAGTACCAGTCTCCTCTATTAGATGAATAACTGCAGACCTATTAGACTATACGTAACGTAAGCTTCTTTTTTTTTCTTTTTAAATAATAAATAGAAAAATTTATACTGACCAAATTTACTTTTCAAAATGAAGGAAACATTCTCGTATATGATTTGAATGTATATTTTTTCTGATTTATAGACCAAAATAACACAACTACAGACTGACCATATGACATTTGTCAACTAACATTGAGATCTCTTTTTTATCCAAATATATACTTAGTATAATTTTTCTAAATAAGTACTATGATAAAAGCAAAATTTTACAATAATAAAATATCAACGTTATTTCATTATTGTATTATGTAGGATTATGTATATATTGGCCCATGGGCCACGACTGTGATCAATTAAGCCTATATATTGCAATAAATAATCCCACTTGTTGGGTCCTGAGACTTGAAATCGCAAATTGTAGCTTTCTTTCTTCTTTTTTTTTTTTTTTTTTTTTGTCAAAGATCGCAAAATATCTTATCGATAATATTTTCTCTGTGTCTGAGACTTGAGAGGTTAGATTACATTATTTGTCAACTTGTAGTCTAAACAAAAGAAACATTAAACATATAACAAACTTTTCATTGAGTATATAACTACAAACATTGTACCGTACAATTTGTACCATTGTATAACTACAAACATATTTAATGTTAGTTTAAGCAGTATGTGTATTAATTATATAATAGTATGATATGATGATAGTATAAGATAATAAAATTTTGTTTTAAATTTTGTTTTTGTAATTTTTATCAGATAAATTAAATTAAATAAATATTTTTAAAATTGTCGGTACTCCAAACACTCGAAAGAAAAATATATTTAGTTGAAAATGTTATAAAACGATAAATAACAATTTCTATTATTGATCAAACTTATGCAACTGTAATCGGCAAGAATCATACAGGTTCTGATTGGTAACAATGCATAATTGTTTAATAGCATAATTGCATAATAAAAAAGTGTATAATAAAATTTTTGTGCATAATGAAAAGCTGCATAATGAAATAAACCACCAAATACATGCTTATTTGCATAATGAATATTTACTTATTTTTATTTTTTTTAGACAAAAAACAAATCTTGCATTTTTGCCTAATTGTCTATCATTAGGTAATTTTTTTATGATTGGTAAAATATTTACATAATTGCATTAGAAAAAACAATTATGTCATTAGGCAAGTTACCAATCAAAACCACAGTATTTTTAGATGCTAGCAAAAAGACCAATCAACCCCTAACTCCTACGTATGGTACACACATACAATTATATTGCAAATATCTTGTAGTATCTAACAATGACACTTGTGATTAAAAATACATTTAACCTAGACAGCTTTTTTTTTTTTTTTTGTTCCTGGTGATTCTATTTCTACCGTTGCTTGTGTGACTTTCCGGTGAGTTGAGAAGGTCACTAAGTATATTTAACAAAGCAGACAATTGAGGGGGTCCTTAATCACTTTCCATATCAAGCTTAAAGACAAATATTAGAAAGAGAAAATAAAGCAAAGTCTCAGCAGAATCACGTCTTAATCTACTTGATTGATCATTTCATGCGGCATAATTAATCATGGCCATTAATATCTCGAGACCCTATCTCTTGGGAATAATTACGTATAATTTACGTCAAGTTGTACGTATTAGAGATATAACTGGTTTTGAGAAGATACCAATAATATAAAAAGTTAAAATATAAGATAGAATAACAATAAAATATATATGATGTAAAATTGTACTTTATAGATTTTTTTTTTTAATTTGAAGGTTTATCACAAAATTGCTAATTTAAAACTAAAAAACTATGATTCCAACTTAGAAAAAGTATAAATTGCGACTTTGTTGGAAAACTTGATATATATACATAACTAGATGTATAATGATATCAGAACATTTATGTATAGATGTATACGTAAACATTTTTACATATATCAAACGTTAATAGAATATAACTGAGTCGTGTTGCGATTTTTGGTGAAAAGGGGTGGCCACGCCTGCACTCACTTTTTTTCTAGTAACACATTGGGGTACACAAGATCTCTTTTGTCTCTTTTTATTTTCATTTTTTTTGTATGCAACTAAAACGAACACGTGTGGTTATTATACCAATTACTCAATATGATTAATTTCATTAATTCAGTTTTAAAATAAATTTTGAACAAATCGGAAACTGATCAGTGACTACTACTACTAGTCTACTTCATTTGAACAGTGCGTGGTAGATGACGAAGATCTCTGAATTAGTCTCCAAGTTTCTTCGGTTATCTTTAATTAGTTTTTGGAAACATGTTATAACTTATTATCTACGTCAAAAAGTTGGTCTAATTTCACATAACAAAACCAGCATTTTACACACACACACTCATATATTTGTATATATATAGAAATATATAGAAAATACAGAAATTTATAGAAACAGTATGTGTTTGTATATATATATATTAATAAAAAGTAAAACTAATAGCATTTTATTCGTGTAACATATATACAGGAGCACGCATTAAAAATTAAAAGGGTCATGCAAAAAGAACTCTTCTAAAATCCGTTTTGTATATAAGAAATTATAAAAATAAAGAAAATTTTAGCTTTGCTTGCTTGATGTCATAAGATTCATGTGTTGTCTTTAATCTCAGTCTTAACACTTGGAAATTCGACTAATATAAGATTATAAGTGTATATATGTATCATATACATATAAGATCGTTTCAGACCAAATATTTTGTACTCCAAGCCCCAAACAAAAAAAAGTAAGATTTACAAATTACAAAAATATTATTATTTAAAAAGCGAAAGAAAGGAAGTCGATTGGCACCTTGTATGTCCACCATTTGAAAGATATATCTACCCGAATGAAAATATAATATACATAGTTATATATCTTTGAATATTCTCATATTCATATACCAGATTGTGCTCACTGCTTATAAAATAGCTAATATCCGGAAAAGAACCATGTAGACATATTGTTTTGAACACATGGATCCAAATCAATCACGATGATAGTTAAATCATTGGAGTTAGTTTCTTAAAACATGTGTCTAATTAATATTACATTGTTTATTGATCGAATTGAGAGGCTAGATATCTCGTATCCGCTGGCTCGGTTAGGAGGCCACCTAGCACCAAGACATCACATATGTTATTATGTTCTGTCTTTTCTAAGTATATATAAAGGGTTGTGGCTACTATAATATATTATATATTATTAACTGTGAAGCAAATATATGACAATCTACATCTATAATTACAAAATAAAACTACATGTAAAGGGCTAGCTAAGATGCTTGAATTATACATTATAAATAAAACTACAATTTGTTTATACAATGTCATGTTTATAACTGTGCACAATATTTATTTCAAGCTCGGAAAAATAAATGTCAAAATGTTTGACAGTGGCCCGATGTTTGGCTTGTCACGTTACATAAGACCGTTTAATATTGACGTTTTGGTTAAAATATATATTTTTAAATGGAATAAAATTATTTTTTTTTGTTAAAGAGGAATAAAAGTATTGTATCACATGATGAAAGCTATGGTTACAAAAGTTCACACATTGGATCATTTGAAAGTAGGTCGTTTTTTTCTGCATAAAGTTTTTTTTTACGAGGAAAGTTTTAAATATAATATAAAGTTTGAAGTTAGGTTTACCATTATTACATACCTTGTAGTAGAGCGAAATTTACTAACCTCGCGAACATAGGTACGTACAAGCGTTGTTGTTAAATAATATATATACATCGTTTAATAGTCATCAATATTATTAAATGTTTGAATTGCCTAGCTAATGCAGATTAAACTAAAACATTTTGACCAAAAAAATTTCTTTATTGAACCAAATAACGGTAATCCACTGTCATCATAAAAAAAAAAAAAAAAAAGTGGTTCATATCAATAATATATTTTCAATTGGAACCCAAATTTTTTCTACTGCAATAACAGCTATAGAATTAAAAGAATTGTTTAAAATCTCATCATGTTTTAACTGTTACAGTTTTAACTGTTACAGTCTGCATATTATATGTACTTTCGAGTTGTTTGTAATGGACGATAACATCGTTATTAGTCTGGTATCTTTATCAATCAAAATTGTTATATGTTGATTTTTCAAACTAAACTGTATAATTGGCACACGGGATAGCCCATTATATATTCAGCAACCACGTTGTGTTGAAGATAACACTTACAAATAGTTTCAAGTATATTAATTGTTTTGGTAAGGAAAAAATTTGATAATAAATTATAAGTTTTGTTATTAAAGAAGCTATGTGTGTGTATGTGTTATTGAGATTCTTGAATGTTAGAAAAAAAAAAAAAAAAAAAAGTGGTGTGCAACCATGGAAAGCACTAGAAATCTCTGTGAATGCAAATAGGATGTCTCTTAATCTGATGGATGTGACTAAGAAATGATGTAATTAAATTGACTAATTAGAAGCAAGCATTTATTTGAGTTGGTACAACGTGTGTAAAATATGGTCCACATTTCTCGTTTTTTCTTTAATGAAATGCTCTAAAGACAAAACTGGGGAAATAGAGACTATCTTCGATTATGATTATTTTATTTACACTATACATATATCAAATAATAATCTATGTGAAATAAATTATCAATGTGTATATAATAAGATAATACCACAGTGATTAAATTTATCATTTTTACTGAAATATTTAATAAAAAATAATCTAACTAAAATGCATATTTTCATAGATAAATATTTGAATGAAATATAAAATTTCAAAATAACTACACAAACATATAGATTATGAATATTTTTTGGTCAACAAAAAAAATCTCATGAAAGAGTCCCGACTAATATCTAGAGTTCCATTGAAATCCATGTTTTTGTTTTGCCACTATAAACTATTATGCATAACCAACGATGATTAATCACGCTAGGAGGATTTAAGCTTTTCAAAAAATTAACTTAAGATTGTAGATAGGAATAAGAATATTTTATTTAGATAAATAAATTTATAAATAAAATTAGCATGTTCATACAAAACATCATATTAATCTCATTTTATTCAATAAAAAGGTCACTTCAGTAATAAATTTATTAATTTAATTAAAATTTAGAGTGTAAATATGATCAAACAAAACTCTATAACAATAAGTAAATGAATTTAGTTGGTTGAGGACCAAAAAAATGAATTTAGTTGGTATAGGTAAATTAGAAAACTGGAAACTGAAACCATTCATCTTTACTAAATAAAATATAAACATGCATTGAAAAAAACGGACAGAATAACAAATATTTAATTTGATATACTGGAAATCCACAGTGAGGAATGCTACGATTATATTACAAAAAATGATCTAATACAGTATGTAATTATAAATTTTTGGCAATCTTTTTTACAAAAAGGAAAAAAAAAACTTTTGGGAATCTCATGGTCAGAACTCAGAAATCAGAACACAAAAGTCACAAATAAAACCCTCCTAGGAATTTGATAAATCACTATTCAGCTTTCAAAAATATATGTGCACGGTTATAATTATCTTATGACGTTAGAAAAAAAAAGAAGAAATTTTATAATAAAATACCAATAAAAGTAATCGAACTAAAAAAATCACATGAAATGGGTCGATTTGTTTGTTTCCATAAACTTTATTTTATTTTATAAAAATTTTAAAATTTATGGTGGTGCGATTATCTCAATAACAAAAGCGTGACATATGACATCTGAAACGTAAAGCTTTTTTTCCCCACACCCATCCGGCCATCCATTTCCACGTCATCAATTTGTTTCCTTCTGTGGCGTTTATATGGGTCCCACGTATCCATTGCCACGTGTGAATATAGCTCCCACTAAGAATCACACGTGTCAAGATATCATTGGGATATTCACCAGGAACGGTGGCCACATAAAATATTATAAAACGGAGTTTTGTTACAGCCTACAAGATGATTAGAAACTTTTTTCAGTTTATTTTATTTTTCTTAATTTTGCAGTGATACTTCATCGTTAAAGTTAATTAATCCAGTAAGATATATCGCTTTCGTCGTTAATTGCAGCATCTTCTCCGTTTGTCGTAGTTCGTCCGTGTCGAGAGAAAAATATTGATATTAATTCAAATGATTAATTATAGTTATTATATAGCCAGAAATAACTAATTTACCCTTATGCAATTTGGTTAATTTAGTAATTACCCAGACTCGACATGATTAGTCAGGCTTTGTATATGTGTCGCATTGTCGCCATATTCAATCCTTTATTGCAACCAAAACACATTAAAATCGGCTGAAAATATGGGGAATTTAATAAGTTTTGATTATCGCTGATCAAATATATGATAACTAGCTAGGTCCTAGATGTATAGTAATGTTTGACGCCAAAAAAAAAAAAAAAAAAAGAGTAATGTTTGACTTTTTTTTTTTTTCTTTTTTTTTTCCCCTTTTCTGGGTGCTGTATTTATAAGACAAGTGTGTTAAGTTTTTTTTATTTAAATAACTACATTGTATTGTATATTTAAATGATTTTTAAGTTATCTCGTTTTTAGTTTCCCATAATTTTATCTATTAAGTTGGCAGGAAGTGCTATGGTAACGCCTCTATAAAATTAATATTTCGAAAAGAAAATATTAAAAAAAAAAAAACTACGATAGTACAAATTTTTGTAATTGACATTTAATCATTATTACGTATCTAATATAAAAACGCCAATATAGTATTTTATTTTTCTTAATTTTGCAGTGATACATCATGTAATAGTATTTTAAAATAATAATAATTCTGTAAAAAAATTGGCGTTTTGACGTAAATCTCCGCGGGTGTATATAAATATGTAACAAAGAACAGAGGATTAAAACCCACAAATTGGCGTTTTATGTTAGCCATTTAAAAGAACGATAACGCCAACTCTGTGAAGCATTTTTCAGCACACCTTCTCCAAAAAAAAAATATCTAAGGAAAAAAAAAAAAAAAGAGAGAGAATAATCTCAGAGTAATATGAGCTTCTCCTACAATCACAAAAACTACTAAAACCTCCGATCACGGTGCTAGATTTACAACGGAGAAGAGAAGTTGAAAATGGAGAGCACCGATTCTTCCGGTGGTCCACCACCGCAGCCTAACCTTCCTCCAGGATTCCGGTTTCATCCAACCGACGAAGAGCTTGTGGTTCACTATCTCAAACGCAAAGCCTCCTCAGCTCCTTTACCCGTCGCCATCATCGCCGAGGTTGATCTCTATAAATTCGATCCATGGGAACTTCCTGGTACCTACTACTAGCTCTTATCATCATCATCAATGTTTTCAACTCTTTTTTTTTTTTCTTATAAATTTATGAGTTTTTTTTTTTTTTTGCCTCCATATACCGATCGTCGTCGCTGTGTGACGTATGATCTAACTGTTTTTTTTTTTTAAATAAAATTTTATGGTATGTGGATTTGATGCAGCAAAGGCGTCGTTTGGAGAGCAGGAATGGTACTTTTTCAGTCCAAGAGATCGGAAGTATCCAAACGGAGCGAGACCAAACAGAGCGGCGACGTCAGGATACTGGAAAGCGACCGGTACAGATAAACCGGTACTCGCCTCCGACGGAAACCAAAAGGTGGGCGTGAAGAAGGCACTCGTCTTCTACAGTGGTAAACCACCAAAAGGCGTCAAAAGTGATTGGATCATGCATGAGTATCGTCTCATCGAAAACAAACCTAACAATAGACCACCTGGCTGTGACTTCGGCAACAAGAAAAACTCCCTCAGAGTATTCCTTTTTTTTTTTTTTTTTAATTATTCATAATAACTCTTTATGATCTTTATTTGATTTTGATATATTTTTTTTATTTTTGTGTAGCTTGATGATTGGGTGCTATGTCGAATCTACAAGAAGAACAACGCAGGTCGACATG
The DNA here is from genome assembly GCA_963667165.1 of Barbarea vulgaris. Lineage (NCBI taxonomy): Eukaryota > Viridiplantae > Streptophyta > Magnoliopsida > Brassicales > Brassicaceae > Barbarea > Barbarea vulgaris. The sequence continues at coordinate 5,739,265 of OY763893.1, forward strand.
TGGATAACGATAAGGATCATGATATGATCGATTACATTTTCAGGAAGATTCCTCCGTCGATTTCAATGGCCACTGCTTCTTCTGGACTTCATCACCACAATGTCTCCAGGTCTATGAACTTCTTCCCTGGGAAATTCTCCGGTGGTTACGGTGTTTTCCCCGACGGCAACAACACTAGTATCTTCGATGGTGGTATGATCAACAACATCGCCGACTCAGTTCATGATCACAGTAACGCTGATGTCATCGGTTTGAATTCGGCTTCGTCGTCAGGGCCGATGATGATGGCTAATCTGAAACGAGCTCTTCCGATTCCGTATTGGCCTGTAGGAGAGGAGGAACATGATGTATCCCCAAGCAAACGGTTTCACGGCGGCGGAGGAGGAGACTGTTCGAATATGTCTTCTTCGATGATTGAGGAGACTCAGCCATTGATGCAGCAGCAAGGTGGTGGTGGTGTGTTAGGAGATGGATTATTCAGAACGACGTCGTATCAATTACCTGGTTTAAACTGGTACTCTTCTTAACCGATCTGTGTGTTTCGCCGCTGGTATGAGAATATTTCAGGTGAACAGTTAAGAATTGTTGGAGACTACGATTTTTCTGATTGGTGGGGTCATTTGCATTTGCATTGGCATTATATAGTTTGAGATTTGTGTATATGTTTTGGGTTTAATTAATTTGGTCATTGGAGAGTTGATCATAGGGGTTAGAGGCAGGCAAAGAGATTTAGAGAAGCGGACAAGTGAGGCAACATTATAGAAGAAACATAGGAGGATTAAAGAAAAATTATATACGGTTTCTTAATTTTATTTATGAATTGTATAAATTATATACTTAGATGTTTATATATAGTTTGTACGTATAGATGCATATATTCCTCTCAATGATAATTTGAGTTTGTATTTTCTTGTAAATGAAATGATTTTAAAAATAGTTGTGTAACTGTGTATTTTCTTCTTATATATATGCTGAATAATATCATTGGTATTTTTGGAATGAGATATTGCTATTGAAATTATGGAGGGTATTTTGTAAATTTAATTGATGAGATAATCGATGTTATGGTATCAAACTATCAAATATTCTAAAGCCTAATAGGCTTTATGAAAAGGGCACTCGACGTTAAGCCATTGTATGGAGAACATTAGACGCTTATTAATCACCACTTAAAATTAAAAATTCAAAAATTTATTCGTCAGTTTTACAAAAACCGTAGTGATAGAGAACCTCGTAAGGGTTGATTATTACCAAAAAAAAAACAAAAAAAATCCTCTATACATGCATTATTTTAATTAGAATAAGTGATTGTTATTGGATTGAAAATGATATTTTTTTTAACTATCATGCATTTTAAAGAAATTGATATGTTTCTTATAATGATAAATTTGATTATAAATATAGGAATTAGTTATTACCCTGATGGATTTGATTATATGGACTTATCTCCTATATCAAGCCCATGCCTTGCTTTACAATTTTATAGCCAACTTGTTTTTGAAACGTCGCAGTGGCCAGTGTATTTGTATACATTAAAATATATACTATATTTTATATTTTAAAAGAGTGAAAAACTGAAAACCAATCTTCTTTGGAAAGATCCTGAACTTGCTGAAGTAACTAAAAGTAATGATAAGCATCTGTATAGATAAGAAATTCTAATAATTGCTTGTAAAGCTATAAATATAATATAGTATCACATTATGTCATATATGCTAGGGCCATCCCACGTTTGTTGTGTATTATCTTCTTATTATTATTTTTTTATATATAGATTTTTTGTTTTTTTTTGTATCATTTAATTCATATACCAAACCAATTAATCATCATTTTTTTTTAATTCTAAGAAACTATTTGTAATGTCAACCCATAATTTTTTGGAAGCCGGATCCAAACAAATTCGCAACTGGAATAGAAAAAAAGTAAGAGATATTCATTATCTTTTTTTTTTTTCTTTTTTTTTGTGGGGACAAATAGAGATAATCATTATCGTAAATATACATTTTCGCGTTTGTTTTATACTACATATGTTTATAATCCAATCATCTACATTCTTATTGGACTATTAAAGTTATATATTCACTTGAAGATAAACAATTTTTAGATCTCATAAACGCTTTTATAAATTGCAACGTCTTTAAAAAAACTATAAAAAAATTTTATTTATAAATGAGAATAGCTATTTCAACCATAATATGTAGACTAGTCCTTTATGTTAATATCGTTAATGTTGTTGACAAAAATATACAAATAGCTACATATTTCATAATAAGCTGACCTCAAATTGTAGAAATTTTTAACTCAATCATAATTAATTCTATGATTTGAACAAATAACCCCCTAATTAAATTGAGTTTCCATATATATGTGTTCAGGTGTGGATGTCATTTTCTGCTCACAACTTTTTATTTTGTCAACACGCTCTCTGAAGTTAGATTGTGATTAGACATCGCGTCATCGCCAAATATATTCCATTAACTATAGGTCATATAATCAAAATTACAAGCAAACATATAAATCATGTTTGTAAGGGAAATTATTATTATTATTTTTAAAATACAAAGCCGAGAATGGTCGTAATTCATGAAGGAACAAAAAAGGATTCATGAAGGATGTGATTTATAAATTTCTTAAGAAAATTATAAAGGCTAAGAGTCAGTAAGTACTATTCTGATATGATTTTGGACATCTTTATCTAGCGGTTAATGTCAAGTTCTTGAGTTCGATTATTGGCAAATAAAAACCAAATTTCCATAGAACTAGTCGTCCACGAATTCAGAAAATAACTTTAAAATCAAGAAACTGAGTGTTTAAGTAAAAGAGAATGAAACGATGTTGGAAGGGAAAAAAAAAATATATAGAAGCACACTATGTAATATGTATATATTCATAAATCATAACTAAACACTAGAAAATTTGGCAGCAATGGACCATAGGGGAAACATCAGCAAAAGGAATCATTATCTTTAAAACCAGGAAATTAAAGACGCCTTTAAATACATTCTTTTTTCTGGATAATAAGTACAAACCACCTTTCAATTTTTTTTTGACATCAATGGCACTTAATTGTGGAAAACATATAGTATTAATTTCAGGTTACACTTTACATATTTTTCACACACAATTTTATCTACATTTCCTATCTTCTTTTTAAATATCCTTGAGACTCGTACAAATCCTGAAATTATCTGTAGTTTCTCTCTCCTTGGTCCTATGAAATCCCAAAAGGAAATAGTTCGCAATATCATGCTATTTTGACTTGATATGGGTCTTTGAAAGAAAAAGGAATGTGTAAGAAGATTATGTTTAAATAGAATTAGCAAAATAAGACGAGAAAAAGGGAAAGTTAGAGGCAAGGAAAATGCACAATGAAGATCAACGACAACTTATTTATAGAGAAAAACGAAACAACCGATACAATTTGTGGAGAGATTATTATACCAAACCCAGCAAAGACATTTTATTTCAATGGATTTTACAATCAGATAAATAAGTTCCACAAAAAAAAAAACTTATTTACATCAAGAAGTCAATATCTTTTCCAGAAAATACAACTCAAATGACTTTCAAAACAATTGTTGTTAACAACAACAACAACAACAACAACAACAAAAAGTGAAAAACAAAAGAGAATTAAAGTTGCGAAATCATCTATTACTACGGGAATCGATTTTACTCAAAAACACATCTTATGTATATATATATATATGTGTGTGTTTATGAGTTAGAGGTTTAATTAAAAAAAAAGAAAAAGTAAGGATAAAATATACTATTAATGAAGGTAAAATAAGGGTTGGTTGGTGGAGAGGTAAGGAAGGGATAAAAGATGGACAGATCGGGGAATATGAACTAACGCTGTCTTCAACTCTCTATTGGCTACATGACGATCCTTTGATTACGAAAGGAGTGAATTTTTAGAAACCCTCCAAAATATATTTAATAGTATCATTTATTATTGTAGGAGGATAATATACATAAACACTTTATTCACGAATCCAGTTATCTGTGAGTCATCATTACAATGATGGATTCATGGACGTACAAGGATTTGAATCCAAAATTATATTTTTCTAACATGTTAATATGTACTATATGAATTGATGTTTTTTTTTTAATTTATTTAATAATATTATTAATTTTACTTTTGCTTTAAAATATGCAAATTCTATATGACGATTTCATATTTTTTTTATTGTTTAAGTAGATGAATCGTTGATGGAATTAATCAAAGAATTTTTGTTTAAGGTTTACAGCTTTATATAAGTACATACATTCCATTTTTGCAAAATTAATGACCCACAAATTGGTGCAAGTGAAGAAAAAATGAGAAAGATCCAAACATCCAAAGTTATACAGAAGCCCATTTGTATCCAATATGATATAATGGACAACACCAATTATCAAAACAACATGGATCGCTTGTGGAGATGGGAAACTTTATATGGACCTCACTAAATTTCTAATTATTCTCAATTATGGTCTAAAATAGATTGGACCCAAAACCCAAACTAAAAAGCTTTGGCCTTTGTTGTGAGTAAATTGGCAAGTAATTAAATCAGTAGAATTAGGCCAAAAAAAAACATGTTTCTTTACTAACTAAAAACACTGAATTTTCTCACTTTGTTCTTCAAAAGATACGCCGTTGACCTGTTTGGTCAATTTGATTTGGTCAAACATTCAAACTTTTGACAAATAGAAGCATTCAGAATTTGAACATTATTTAGACCAACCTCTCCATTACCATAAATAAAAAGATGTAACCAAGTCAATGGTGTTGTTCTCTTGTGTTCCACATTAATATAAAGAAACAAAACTCATTCACTCTCTCTCACACAACACCCAATTCATTACTAATGCAGGTTGTGAGAAGGATCCCATCAGGAGAAGGCTTAGAGATGCCAGGAAGATCCGAGACCAACCGGGTCAGACGGAGCCGCCACGGGTCAGGTCTGAGAGTTCGACTGGCTTGCACGTGTTCAGGACGGCCTGGCTCGGCCAAGTGTGCACGGCACGGTTTTATGGTACCAAGCGATGAGAAGCTTATGCGTAAGGCCAGTGACGGAAACAGAGAGGTGTTACGGAGAGCTTTGACTCCTCCGATCCGGCGGATGAATCTCCGGTGGTGGAATTTCCGGCCAACACCTAGCAGACTCTGTAAAATGTCTTCCGTTTGATTATAAAAAGTTGTGAGGATTCAAAAGCTGAGAACTTTTTTTTTGTTTTGAATGTAAATACAATTCAGAGCTTTTTTCTTTTTCTAGTAATGTTGGAAATGGAATAAGATTTAGACTCAATTACAGATATCTTAAATAGTAGTATGGAATATTTTGGTTGCAAAGAAAGAAGAAGAATCAAGTGGCTGAGTTGTTGTTGTTGTTCTGAGGAGGCAAAATAAGGCGATCTTGGCCTTCGATTAGTTTTGCAGATTTGATGATATCTCCAGTCTTGATCTGCCCAAGAATGTCTCTTCCTGCTGTTGTGTATCTGCAGATTTTTATATACCAAGATAAGCAAAAAAAACACCATTAATTCAAATGCATTATTTGCAAGTTCTGAAAAATTTGAATAGGAAATGTTTTTTTTTATCAATACCCGAAAACCGAGAACTGTCCTTCGTCAAAGGATAAACCTCCTAAGCCAGACTGCAGGAAAAAAGATTCAAACTTCAAGATCAAGTTTCTTTAGTTTCAAAATGGGATCAAGCTAAGCAAGTTTTGGAGTGATGCGTACGTTTCTTTTATCATATAGGTAGAAGAAGAACTGGTAAGGTGATGAGTATTCATCTGAGTTTTCGCTGTGCGCCATCGCGACAGCTCCATAAACCGATAAAGGAAGAACTGGTAACTCCCCATCCTTTCAATGTCAAAATGCAATATAAGCAGAGTCAGCTTAATCGATTTTGATAGGAATGGAAGCGGTTTTTGTTATACCTGAACACTTAATGGGGTTCTGTAGAGGGGTTCAAACTGTCCAGAAGGCATTAATTCCAATGGAACACTAACACCTTCCACCTTACCACTCCCATCCTCTGTAATAACAGCTTGGTTCACCGTATTGAGTTTGGCTCCATCATATGCACCACTAGTTACCTAAAAAAACCCAAGGAGTAACAGTTTGTGGTGCCACATCTTTTTCAAGTTTTAAGAGTACAGTCTCTTAGGTTCAAGATCTGGAGCTAACAAAGGTTGAAGTTAGAGTAAACTACCTTACCAGTTTTGCGAAATTCCCTGCTGTTAGTGGTGCTGAATATCCATCGACAACGACCTGACTCCATAAAAGAACAGCTCGAGAGATTGAGGCGCAAACACACAAGAACAACAGCTTATATAAAATAAGATTTAGTTTTAATACCTGGATTGTAGCACTCTTTCTTTGATCACCTCCTGCTTCAGCTGAAAATGTACCTTCACCTTTCTCAATGGTGATTTCCACAGTTCCTCTTCCTGCTAACCTACAGTTCCACAGAAGATATGTTTCGTTTGCAACTCATAAGAGGAGTTTTAACTCATAGAGACAGCAAAAGGGACTTTACCTAGGATAGTTTAAGTATTGCTCAGGAAGCAAAAATGACAATCCAGATGCCTGCAATAAGACTTTTTAACGTCAGCAACTAAATCTTGTGCTAATGTGTTTCAACCAACCCAGAAAAGTTGAGGTGGGGCAGAAGAATTGAATGTACTTGTAATAACTCCAGTTCCGCAACAGTATCCAGTGATGATGCCAAGCCAATTGACACTTTATCAGGATCTTGTTTCTTAATAGATGTTATAAGTGCTTGAAGTCCACCCTATTAAACAAAGGAAAATATAAGTTTTATACCCACTTATAGCCAAACCAAATGAAACTATAACATTAATGTTGCAATGAGTTTCAAACTAAGAGAACTTTTCATTTAACACCACCAGTGCATCTTTCACCCCGCTTACCTTGCCATCAATCAGAGATGCATACAGTTCTGAGCCCTTGTCTTTCAAATCTGCTGGTATACTAGCCAATATCGAATCTTTATCGTCCATAGCCACCTGAAACAATTACGTGAAGGAATTCAATCTTATCTTTCCACGATTCTTGCAAACGTAATACAAATCAAGAACTAAGCCCATCATAACTTCAATGTCAATCAATACAAGAGTCTATCAAAACATTTAAATACTACATGCATAAAACAACATCAATCAATACAATATTCAGAAGCTTGTATAGACAATTATAAGAGAGTAACGAAGTTTAACCTTTAGAGCTTTCTTAACATTGCTCTCCATTGTACCAAAAGGCTTTCTTTGTGGAATTCTCAGAAGGTATGATATATCTTCCAATGAAGCCTAATGAATGAACAAACAAAAATTAGTGTAACACAAATGAGTCATTACCAAAACCAAATTCACCAAAATTAACCAAATAGAAAAGTCTAAGATAGTGACAAGCCTGTATTGTCTTCATGCCTGGATTAGCAGGAATAGCTCTTCTTAGAGCAAGTTCCCCAGTTCTTGGCACTTTCGTGTCCGGAGAGTAAAGAACAGCCTCTGCAGGTGAGATGTATGCAGAGTCTAGACCAAACATTGGCAATGGAGACCAAACTTGAACTAATATGAGCATCGTTGCAACCAATTTCTCCAGATTTTTAGATCCAGCTTCAAAAGTATTCAACTTTGAATCAATTGAAGAATTGCAAGAAGGTATAAGTTCCTGCACTGCTGAAAACGAGCTTTCAGAAACAAAATTGAGAATTTTTCACGATCCAATTAACTAACAAGAAAACCCTAATGTGATATCAGTCTAGAGCATTAATGAGAAAATCTTAAACCCGACCTTAGTTCCAATCTTACTGGATGTAGAATGCAAACGCAAGCGGAAGTCTCCGGAATTGGTTTGATTAATGGGTTTTATGAAGAGTGATCTACGATTAAGAGGCGAAGGTCGGAAGAAGAAATATCGGTGAGAGACGACGGTGGAAGAAGACAATGGAGAAGCCATTGATGGAAGCATTACAAGTTACAGAGAGAAGAACTGAGAAGGATAGGGAGGAGAAACGATGAGCTTTTTTTCTTCTTGGCGCCTCATCTTCGAGACGCTTACGTGGAGATATATGGTTGGTTAAACGTGGCCTCCTGCGAATGTTTAGAAAACGGCGTGGTGTTCTCGCATATTTGCTTCCTCGTTGGTTAAAAACAGCTCGACGTTTCGGGATTCCGCTTGTACACGCTTGCCCGTGGTGTTCTCACCAGAAAATATGAAGTGATGGTAGTTTTAAGGCTTTGGCCCAAAGGTGGCCCAATTACTGGTATTTGTTACTGGTGAATTAAAATAATAAATAGGGGGGACAGATATCATATTGACGTGTATTGATTAAGACAGGTCATTTAATGCTCCCAACGATATTTACACAGACGACATTCTTGAAATTCACTCAACATCGTCGTCGATTTTTTAATTTTTCTTTTTTTTATCGTACACAAGTGTCGCTTGTTTCTTTATCTCCACGACGTTAGTTTACCAGCGTCAGAAACGCTAACGCATTAATAAAACTATACTATTATACTATAAATAAACGCTAACGCAATGACAAAACTATAGTTTATATAAATACAAGACAATAACGCAAACGTTTGACTCTTCGACAAGCATCTGGTTCCGCTTCGCCTCCCCAGATTTACATACATTTTGATTTTCTAGTGTGTAAGTAATAGATTCGTAATAATAATAATAATATATCACAATTATAGTTTCGAACCTCCGGACTTGAACTACGTGCCGTTACACACGTTTGGCGCCACATCAGCATCTCCAATCAAGGCGGACTTCACGGGGTCCGGCGACGAGTTCACTGGGTTTCCGGAAAGACACGATGTGGCTACCGGCCATGAACGCCGTGACTCGCTCGGAAACTCGGATATCGTCCATCCTCAGCTCCTGAAGACGCCGCACGTACTCAGGCACGTGTAAGAGATCCCAAACAACGCACAAACCTCCGGGCTTAACAACTCTAACTATCTCACCGAGCACTCTCATCCTCTCCGCCGCCGCTTCCACTGACTTTTGACCATGCTCTTTCCCCACCGTGTGCACGAACACCGACGACACCACCACGTCGAAGTAGTTATCTCCGAACGGTAACGTCCTCACATCTCCTTCACGGCAAGTCACATACTCTTGTACACCTGAACGATTGAATAACAGAATCGACGAAAATCTTAAAATTCGATTTCAAAATCAAAATCAAATCACCAATGAATTAGAGAGAAATTGATGTACCTTCGATTTTAGCGGTTCGGAGAGTGGAGAGAGTGGTGCGTTTAGAGCGGTCTAACCCGACGACCCGGCCCGAGCTACCGGTTTTCTTAAGCTGTGTAGCGACGGCATTGAGGAGGATGCCGCGTCCGCATCCGAGATCGAGTGCCGTTTTGACACAGGACCAGTCGCTGACCGAGCTAACCATGCGTTGAGCCATCTCGTACTGGAGGGGAACGTCGGAGTAAACGAAATTAGCGGCGGCGAATAGGAGACAGACAGCGGAAAGAGCTGTGACTGCGCCGGTGAAACCTGCGGCTAACCTGGCGGCGCCGGAGAGGAAGAAGGAATCGAGGAAGAGGCAAATCTGATCGAAGTAGATGAGGAAGAGAACAGAGAGAAGGGAGAAGAAGAAAGCATGGAAGAGAAGGAAGACGAGTGTCTGCCATTGTTCAATCCCGTAAATCGCGTAGATCTGAGTCCAATCTCTGTTCCCGGCGACTTTACCCATTGATACGTTTCTCAATTTCCAGATTCCGATCTAAGTTTAACCAAAAAAAAAAAAAAAAAAGATCTATGAGCTCATCACATTTGTGAAATTCGAATTTGAAACTCCCAGTAACTAACAAATAGAGTAAAAGCAAATACCAGAAAAGTAGTATAGTAGCAAAGAGAAGGTGAAAACAAGCTGTTTTCTTCGAGGAATCAAATAGATCTCAGAAGGTTTGAAATCTCACTTATCGAATTCAAAATTCAAAAAATGGAAAGTAGCAATTCATATTGATAAGTCAAGGAGACAAGGACGATGAAGAAGAAGAAGAAGGGGGAGATATGATGTATAGTGTAGGGTAAGTAGAAGAGCACCGTCAGAGGATCATGGTGAGAGAGAGTGAACTTATGAAGCAAAATATAGCAAAGGAATTATGAAAAAAGAGATTTTTAATTTTCCACCTTTTTGGTCTTACCATTTTCACGCGCTTTCTTTTTCACTCCTATGCTTGTCGGTTTTTGCAATTTTCAAACCACTGCCTTTTTTCATTTTTTTTTGAATATAAAACCCCCGGCGCAAAGTCGCTAGATTTTTTTTAATTTGGAGGTTCCTAACAGAAAGTCATTAGATTATCCTTTTTCTAATTTTTTTTTTTTTAGTCGATACCATTTCAGTATTAAAAAATGGTGTACATAGTTTTTTTTTTTTTTTTTTTGTCACTCGGTGTACATAGTTTTCTAAAATCCTTTTTAAAGAAAGATTAGTTGTACAGTAGAACCTCTATAAATTAATACTCTATAAATTAATAACCTCTATAAATTAATAAATTTTTCCGGTCCCGAGTTGGGCCAGTGTAAAAAATGATACAATTCGATAAAATAATAAGATAATAATTTATTTTAGCTCCCTATGTAAATATATGGTCCCATTAATAACATAAATTAATAATCATATAAATTTATAGTATATATATAAAATATTTTAGTAAAATATGATTCTAATGTTGTTTACATATTCGTAAATTTATAATTTTGTTGGAGTTTATCTCTATTTTTCTTAAAATATCAAAAATATATGATATTATCTTATCAAATTGCATCCAAAATTATTAAAAAACTATATATGCAATGATTATTTCCTAAAGTGTAAATGCATTTAAAACACATCAAAATATTGTCTTCATTTTTCTACTTTCTATATAACATTTTTTAAAATTCGGAAAAAACTCTCTATAAATTAATAATTATTAATTTATCGATTAATTAATAACCTCTATAAATTAATAAAATTCTCCAGTCCCAACATTATTAATTTATAGAGGTTTTACTGTAGATGTAGTTTAAGGGGTGTTCCTATATATTTATTACTTTAACACTAATTTAGTTTTAATTTACCACCAATTGCTGAAAATGACTGTATCTGTCTCTTATAGGATTATATATACTTTTAGGACACACATATATATAATTAATATTTAATTTTGTATTTCTGCAAATTGTCTACCAATTCCACAAATTTAGTTTCATTTTGGTATAATATCTAGTGATTATATATCAATTACGAAATTATGAATTTTATATAGTTTATCAGATCATGTCTTAGCTTCGAACACCAAGACATAATAACATTTAAATTTCTTAAAAACAATTAGAGACCATGTGTAAGTATCTTCAGAGAAGAAGCGCGTTCGAGGCTTAAGATGAGAAATTTGGAAAAGCGACAAAATTCAAAGTATGTATGCATCTTCAAGATAATGTTCTTTAAAATAGTAGAAATATCTCACTCTTATTAAATTGTTAATTTTGTGACAGATAAAAAAAAAAAAAAAGATTTTGATACCAGTGGAGCTACCAATCAGAGACGACGTGAGATTAAAATTCTGTAGATATGTTTGTTATCATGCATGCACTGCGTTCCGAGATTCAAGATCGCCTGAAAAAAGAAAAACCAAAGACAATATGTTTTTTTTTCCTTTTTTTTTTTTTTTTTTTTATGTTAGTAGAATTAGAGCTAAACGATGACATGAAAACTATAATGCATAACAGTATGATTGTATGTCTCTGTAGTATATAGTATTTTGTTACAGTTAGTAATTTTTTATTTTTGTAAAACGGTGACATGAAAACTGTAATGCATAACAGTATGAATTGTATATTTGTAGTAATTTCTTTTCTTTTTTTGTTAAATTGTGATGTAGCGTAGAGCAATAAAATAAGGTTTAAATATGGTATATCTTGTAATATATAGTGATCCGCATTTACACTGCAGATCTACCAATCCTAGTTAGAACCATACAATATAATTTACGATTTGCTTGTTCTTTCTAACGTTTAAATTTATTTGGATGAAACTATACGTATGAACTAATTTTATCGACCAATTTAGTTATACTAGGTAAATACCAGCGCTACGCCGCGGGAATTTTCATTTAACTTTTTTATATATATATTTAAATTTAGTAATTATTTTTATGGACAATTGAGAGAATCCTTGAAATCAGGTGAGATAAAACAATATAAAAATATTTTTTTTATTATTATTATTTAAAGTAAGTTTTTTTGATAATATCAAAATGTTATAACCTATTCAAAAAATCTAAATTATGATGATTTCTTTAACTATATAAAAAATATTAAATTATTCTATGTTTGAGGCAATAATAAATTAAACTAACTCGTTATATTAGTTTTTTTGGTGATAACACAATGATAAAATTTATAATAAAAAAGTTTATAATAGTGAATATAGAAAAAAAACAAATAGATCTTGTAATGAACATATACTAAAAGAAAATAAATAAATCTTATGAATAGTGATATTATCTTACTCTCTTATATTGTATTAAAGTTCTTAAACCATCAAATGGATTTTAGGAACATTTGTATGGTTTATCTGAAGATTGCAAGCTTATAACCAAAAGCAAGATAAATAAAATACATTATTACGTGGAAGAGAAGATAAGTAGGACACCTTAATTTTATGGTCTTGATAAGAAGATTTCAACAATAAAAAGTGCAATTCGATTTTTTTTCTGCAGTTGATTCTTTAACTGTTGCACCAGCTTCAAACTCTGAGCTTTATGTTTAGTAGAAAGGTGAGTGAAACTCGCATCGTGCTTTTCAAATCTGTAAAGATAACAAAACTTGATGTTGTTTCGGAATAAAGAGACAATGAATCTGAAATAAAAAAATATGAATCTAAGATAAAGAAAAATGACGTAAACTTGGATCGAATACAATTGTAATTTTAGAATTATGTTTTTGACGAATCTGAGAAATATTATAAAAGTGGTAGAAAGCGGAAAAGAGTGAGAGACGGATTTGAGTCTAACGTGAATTGGATTTTTAGAGAAAGATAAAAAAAAGTTTGAAAAATCTTGAAATAGTTTCAAACTTCCAAATATCATATAATCAAAGTGTGGTGTGTCATGTGTGAAAAAAAATTAGGATTACTTGGTTGTTTGTTTTCTCGATTTTTTTGTTGCTTAAATTTTTTGGTCAAACTACATGTAGAAAAAAATATAAAATCTAACAAAACTGCATTTTTTTGTTAATTTTTTTATTAAAATTTTAAATTATTAAAAAAATTCCACGTGGTATATTTTTATTGGTCAATTGACTTGTTTTTTATAAAATAAATAATTAAGTATGATGTGTATAATTAAATCTGATGTGTCTAATTAAAATAATTTGATTGGATCTTCAAAAATTTTCATTAATTGACATGTCAGCAGCATAATGCTTAAAAAATCTGATGTGTCAACACAAGGAGAGGCACTTGTGTTATTATAGTGTTGATTCAGACATATATTTTGGCCATTCAAGCTACTATAGATTTTATTATTATTATTATTATTATTATTATTATTTATGCATAATGTTTGTTATGGCTTCCATTTTGTTTGTTGTCATGATTGATCCGATTCGCTAGAATTGCATTAGCCATACTAGTTCCGGCTTTAACTATTTAACATCTCAAGTTATATATCATTCAAATTCAAAACATCTAATTTGTTAGTATTATAGATTATGTGAAAATTTTGTAAAAAAAAAAAAAATGGAGAATAAGACTCCTCTCAAAAGGAGAGGAGGACATGCACAGCGTAAGATTTATGGTATATCAATGGTAAGTTCACTCATTAAACTGCAGCCGTACATCTGGCATGATCACCACTTACAATGGCAACACGTGTCATCTTTGTCAATATCTGATTCTCCGTTAATCGTGGTATTGTTACGTGAAAAGACCATAAATACGATCAGACAGCAACTAGATTCTTCTCCATTTTCTGCTTTCCCACTACCTCTTTTTAAAAACACAAATCCGAGAATTTCTGATGATCGCCGAAATTACGGATATAACCAATTTCGGTCCGGGTCGTCAACAAAATATTCTAAACCGATCGAAACCGGTCAGAACCGAACTGAAATACAGTATGTCCATGAGTCCAACCTAAACTTTAGAGTATGTTTGATTTTATTTTATTTGGATGTGATATAAATGACGCGCTGTCTGTCTTAAATGGAAACAAATTAAAGCTAATAATCATTGGTGGATATGTTTAATCATACTTTAGAAAAAAAAAAAAAAAGTTTTAAACAAACTTCCCGCTGAATATTCACACTCTTTAATGAAGACTTTATTAGAATACAAGAAAAATATGCAAAAGAGCCGAACAAAAAAAATATAAACTTATAAAGATTGGGGTCCAATGGTTTTGACGAATCGTAAGCAAACGTAAAATGGGTATGGAAAACAGAGGGAGAAGCATTACCCCACCGGCTTTATTAAATGCTCTTTTTTGAATAACAAACGCTAAAGTCTAAAGCTTACGTTCCTACTTGCTACGCCATTTTTCTTTCACATAACACAAAAAAAAAACAAAAAAAATAATCTATAAGACTATTATTTGTCTCAAATTCGTCTCCATATATGATATATCCATGGACTTTCTTTTGTTAACTTTAATTTATTTCACTAATTGTGAAAACAGGAAAAATCAAACAGAGTATTAAAAAAAATCGAATAGATATCTATTGAATTTTGGATGCCGGGACAAAAATAAAAACAAATGTTGACACTTCTCTTGGTATTAAACAACAGTAATTTTCTGGCGAAGATTCGATGCTCGAAGTCAAGTTCTATTTGATTTATTGTTTTGTTTGGTTGAATAGTTTATATGAATCGATGCATATCTAACAGATTAATCTAAGGATCGAATATCGAATACGATAAAATTAAATGAAACAAAGTACACGAAAGTTGTCCAACGAAATAGTGGATTGTGGTAAGGAACTTTGCACGTACTGTTATTATCACACGGACCAGTGACCAACTACGGAAACCTTAGGCGATAACAAAAATAACTTTAACAATTTATCGTCAGCAATACGTAAGTTACGATACAAAAAGAATATTAAAAAACGTATAATTGTGTTACGTGCGTTTTTTTTTTTTTTTTTTTTTTTGCATTTGTATATCCCTTTGATTTTTCGCCAAAAATGTTCCCAAACGAGATGGAATAATTCAAGTTAATTTCATGAAAGTTATTTGTAAGGATAAAATAATCGATGTGTCATGTTTGATAAGTGGGGAATAATCCTCTGGAGTACGGTGTAATACTAAGAGGGGTGTATTGAATTAAGTATTTGGTGTGATTTGAGTTTTAATGAGTTTTTAGATGATTCGGTTAAATTTTGGTGAATTTGGAATTTTGTTATTAAATTCTCTGAAATCTCACCTAAAACAATGAGATTTTGGTCTTTGTATTTTTAAGTAAGAAATCCCCTCAAATCTCATCTGAAACTTTTAAATAAAATCCTAGTAGTGGATTTGATTGTATATTTTAAAATCATTAATCCAATAATACATGATTTTATAAGATATTTTGAAATCCAAGTTTCAATAACATATGATTTGTCCATTTAACTCAAATCTCCTCAAATACCTGATTGAGTACACCCCCTAAGATTATTTATATAACTGACCATTTAATGAAGTGTCGGTGTTTAGTGTTCACATATGAGGGATGCCTCATATCCAAAAGAACTGATATTTCTTGATTTTGGTAGTCCACATAACCCAGCTAGATAAAGATATATTCGTCAAAACTCAAAAGCAGCCGTATAAAGAATATAAAAAGTCTTTTAAGAAAATAGTAGTTTACAAAGTAGCAACCTGATTAGTTGGTACAAGGTCGAGACTCGAGAGAGTCATGCAGAGCGACATAACCCGTCGTTGACTAGTTAGTAGTAACTCTACTCTCAACTTTGTTTATTTATCTAACATTCCTATTTAATTTTCATTACCTAACACTTTCTTGTCTTAACGTCAAACTTATCCATTAGTTTAATACAACTGGCCATTTTATTTTGATTAGTCGTGCATATGGAAGTACGTAAGTTAGGAAGTTAGCCTATATTTTATGATAGGCAAAATATTATATCGACTCTTCTCTTGTTTGCTTCTACTTTTTGGGGAAATAAAAGATGGATTTCTAGAATTTCAACTGAAAAAATCTTACGTTTAGTATATAATTAGTCGTTTTTTTGTCAACCAAACTTTTCATTAGATGAAAAGGCCCATTAAGGGCAGATTACAATAGAACTGAATATTAGCGTACAACCCTATACTACATTTGAATCCATTGTGGCCCAACAAACAATCGAGCCATATCCTCAATTGAAAGTATTGTATAGGTTTTGTATACGTTTTCTCAAATCACACCATAACTTATGCGCATCTGTTGTAAACGTCACCTGCGAACGAATTTGTGGAGAGATCGACGCTCTTATCCACCCGACGATCATGGAATTCACTGTCTTCCATGTTTCTTCTTCTTCAGGATTATCTTTTGGTTGAAGCAACGTACCGTTAAGAAAACCCGACTTGCGCTTTGCTCTTAGTGCGTTCTCAAGATTAGTTGCCCACTCGGCATAGTTTTCCCCCGTCAGTTGCACCGGAGTGATCACCGATCCCGGATTGTCTGAGGGATGAAGATAGTACGGTGACTTTGTGACATCTACTTGCTCTGTCTTGGCTGAAACAACGTCACCCATCTTACGTTAAAAAAAAAAATATTGTGTTTGTGTTTGATTAGTTTTTCTCAAGCTCTGATACCATGAAAGTATTGTATAGGTTTTGGGAAGAACTTGATATTTCTCTTATTCACATACGATGTCTATTTATACATACATGAGGATCGTATCAATCTATACGATATGAGTCTATCTTAAACATATCTTATCTCAACACGAGAATATACTCTAACAACATGAATATACGATAGACTCTTCTAGACGGTTCTAGATACTTCTAGAACCTTCTTAACATCAATAAAACACTACACGTGTATACACGTGGCAATTACTAGGGTTGCAACATGTCATCTTGCTCACCACACCTACCGCTTCCGCCGCTTCAGCCGCATCCGCTGCTTCCGCCGCTTCTGCACATCAACGATGTCTAGTGAAACAAGATGAAATAGCTAGATCAAAGAAGAGCAATCCAGTTCCATTGTGGAATCTTCTACAATATCGCCGCTACTATCCGAATCAAACCACTTCACGTCTTTCTTTATCATCTTCTCTTCTAACCTTTAAGGGACGCTCCAATCTCGTCCATCACTTAGGGCATAGACGTTATCAGCCACAAACGGCTAGATCAGAGATACAATTAGTCGTTAAGAGTGTAGAACCGAGCGGACAAAAAAAGTGACACTGCATTTTTGTTATATCTTTTTGATATGCTTTATCCGTTTGATTTACGATGTTAACCAATAAGATCTTGACAGTGTGAACTTTTTTTGTTTGAAAATTTGACTTCAGAGCCCTCGCCAGGGGAAAAATAAAGGGAAAACGGACAAAATTGAAAATTTCAGAATTTGGGCTTCCTATAATCCAGCCCAATTATATAGACCTTTTAAAGAGTGAAATTTTAGTATGTTGTAGGCCCATTTCCACGTCTGCTTTATATATCAAGAAGTTTGGAATGAGAGAAAATTGAAAATTAAAGGTGGAGATGGGATTTTTCTCATGACCCATGTTTTTCCGATAAGGATTAAGGAACAATGACAAGTTCAACTTCCAACTATACTTTTTCCACGTGGCAGAAACCCACTGATTCTGTGATTCATCAATGACGTATATCGCCTTTCACGTAACAACAGATACACGACGTAACTCTTTTTATTTCGAACGTCACAATTATACATTAATGTTGAACATAACAAATATCATTTTTCTTTACTTGAAATAGGAACTAATATATAAATTGAATAAGAACATAAAAAACAAAATGGAGGATTCAGTTAGAAGTTGGGGGTTGTACGTGTGTGTACGCACGTCAAAAACATTTTTAAGTATCACATTCTCTATATAATATTTACGTCCCGAAGCGTAGATTCTTAAATTACTAATTTCTACGCCGAACACGTGTGCATATCTAAAGCAATTGGGACCGATCCGGTGTGTTGTAAGATCATCATTATTTCCAGTGTATCATTTCTTTTCTGCATTTTGAAACAAGAATTGGAAGAAGGATCAAGAATGGTGTGTTTCTGTTTCTTGGTGGACCAGAAGAGGAAGATCAAAGGAAGCAAACCGGCGGCGGGAATGTGTTCCCGGTGCGGTTGTGGTGCAAGAGTCGCCGACATGAAGACTTCGACGAGGTTCTGTTTAGTACCTATTTATTGCAGATCTTGGAGAGCCATCGTCTGCAGCTTTTGCGGTTCTGTTCTTAAATCCTACCGCTGAGATTTTACTTTACATGTTTTATACCTCTTTTCTAAATTTTGGTTTCTTTTATTAGTGTTCTGATTTAAAAAAACCGTGTGTAAAGTTCAGTTTTTTTCTTCTTTATAATAAATATTAACCAGAAAACTAAAAACGAAAGTGTTATGATTTTGGAGCTCATTTTGGTTGAGCGCTGAGCTCCATCTCATGGGCTCGAATCAAAACAGAGAAGGAAAAAATAGTTTAAATGGAAATCAGCCATATGATGGCAATTTAGGTTATTCTTATCAACTGATGTTAGAATTTCACATGAAAAGTAACAAAAAAATATCGAAAATAATCCATATCTTTTTACATTTATGGTAGTTCTATAATTCTGGAATGTTACCGGTACAAATAAACATGAAAAAATAAATTTTCTATATAAAGTATGAATTTGAATTGTTTTGTCATCTCTAGTAGGTTACCTTTTGAAGCCCCATGTTTTGTTCTTATACTTTCTTAAATTTCTTAAAGCTTAATCAATATTTTTTTGGTTATAACACATTGCTTAACCAACACTAAACTAACCATAGATAATGATTTTCCCCATATACGAACACATTGCTTCATATATACTCCTAAATTATTTTCTCTCTGCCCAATTGTACTTAAAAATCTAATCTACCAAAATTATGATCAATTCCTCAAAATCACGTTTAGCAAAATAGCGATTGCTCTAAACTTAATCCAAAACCCCATTAGATTTAACCGAAATCGATTTAGCTCAACTCCAATTAAACTCAAATTTCAAATTTATTACTTTTTTTTTGTTTATCAAATTTATTACATAAACTTCAAATTTATTACCCAAAATTAAAATTTATCACTCAAAATTTAAATATATTACCCAAAAGTCAAATTTACTATCCAAAATTTAATTCAAATTTATTATCCATAATTCAATTTTAGTACCCAAAATTCAACTAAACCTAAAATTCAATTAAACAAAAAATATAAGTTAAACCGAAAATTCAATTAAACAAATTTTTTTAATTTATTACCCAAAATTCAAATTTCAAATTTACTACCCAAATTTTGCGTAATAAATTCAAATTTTGGGTTTAATTGAATTTTTGGTTTGGTTGAATTTTGGGTAATAAATTTCAATTTTGGGTTTAATTGATTTTTGGGTAATAAATTTGAATTTTGGGTTTAGTTGAATTTTGGGTAAAAAATTCGAATTTTGAGTTATAAATTTGAATTTTGGATTTAATTAAAGTTGGGCTAAATCGATTTCGGTTAAATCTAATAGGGTTTTAGGTTAGGTTTAGGACAATCACTATTTTGTTAAACGCAATTTTGAGAAATTGATCGTAATTTTGGTAGATTAGATTCTTAGGTGCAATTGGGAAGATACAAATAATTTAGGGATATATATAAGGCAATGTGTTAGTATAGAGGGAAAAATTCAAAATTTAAAAATCTAGATGAATAGACGCATAATCAACATTATATAGAAGTTTTGAAGCAGTCATCCCATAATACAAAGATACATGTAACAAACAACACTCAGTTATTCCCAAATGCAAAGAAATGCTTGAATTTATAATATTGGATATTTTTATTTTTAAATCCTTAAGAAAATAGGGGAGAAGAGAAACCCAACAACCCACTTTTAAGGAATCGGTTGCATTTGTTTTGCTTTACCTAATCCTTCCCCCCTCTTTCTGGCCTAACTCGTTGGAAATTTCTACTCTCTTTTACCACTTTTAAGATGGCTCAAAAAACATAAACAAATCATGAAATGATGTGCTTTCCACTATAAGTCTATAACGCTATCTATTTTTTTGGATTCTATACAAGTTTATTTATTTCTCTACTGCAACCTAAATGAAGAAAAATATTAAATTTCTTGGTGTTTTCACTATGATTTTTTCACAAAGTCAATTCGAATGTGAATTCTAATTAATCATCAAAGTGTTGAGAACATATCACATCAATCTTCGCAATTCGCATGCATATATTTGTATAACGACTACTATATCTTTAAACGCTATTGGTAAAAGTAAAGTTGGGTCCAATGCACGAAAAAAATCTAAATATTTTTTCAACGGGATTTAAGTGGGGTAATCGTTAGGATTAGTAAGTCGTCGTATTGTGACAAAAATATAAATAGTAAGTCTTTGTATCGTGTCTTGAGTGGCAAATGTATGGACCAAATTAGTTTTGACGTGGTCAATATATAATTATCAAATATCAATAGTAATGTTTCCATAGATGAAGATGTCTATATAAATCAACTCGTCTCTTCACTTCTCTTTATATCTATCTATCTTCAACTAATTAATGGATTATAGAGTCTTGTATTTTGTATTGATGACCGTATTTTTATTGCTCAGTGTGTCCAAAATCTGGTGGGAATCTGCTAATAAACCGGAAGGTAAGTAACAAATTTTAGCCACTAAATTTGCAAACGTCGATAAGTATTCTTTGATGTGAATAATTCTTTTGTTTGCTTTTTTAGTTTTGACGACAAAAGAGTGGCTCGATAAACTCTTCGAAGCAAAACTTGCGTTTCTTCGTGTCGGATTTCACAAAGATCAAGAGTATTTTAGATCTTATTTTCTGCTATAGATCACTATTACACCAAGTTCACATGTATTATGGTTTTCTCAACGGCTAAATCTTTTAATAAGAGAAAATAATTATACTTAATCAACACTATATCCGCAGAAACGGGTTATATGTCGGCAAATTCGGATTCGAAAGCCCAACAAGATATGGAACCAGCCCCTTGTTTTACTTTGGCGTCCTTTAAACAGATTTTATGTATCATACGCCGTTCATTTGTATTTTATTTTATTTTATTTGAGCCTTATGCTTTGGTAAGATTCGAACATATCTTTGCGATACATAATTTTATCCCCTTGATATCCGACGACTATCCATTCCTTATGAAAAAAACAATATCAGAGTTAAATAAATATTTGCTCGATTATAGAGACTAATGCGTCCGCTAAACACTCGTGCTTTCCTTTTATAGTTTGTTGCCCATTTGTCGGACAATTTTTTTATAATTGTATTAATCATTTGATTTTTTTATAGTTTTTGAGAAGAATAAAAATTTATTGTTATTAAAATTTTCAGTGAAAATGATAAACATAACTATTGAAAGTTTACTTAATCGTAATCTAATCAAAAAAAAACAAAAAATTATTTCGATAGAAATACTACTAAAACTTATATGAATTTTTCCTTAATAATTTCTACATGCTTACTAGTTGACTAAAAGTCTTAAACCGTAGCTCTAAAATTTGATTTAAGTACCTTATGAATCGATATATTTTTTATTAACATTAACAATTTCAGTATTTTTACATCCGCCTCTTTTTCTATCATCATACTTGTTGAATCAGAGAAGTTCAATGTAGAGTTTCAAAATGTTCTTAATTGATTCGATTTGTGTAAAATAAATTAAGATTTTGAAGGTAAAAAGGTAAAAAACAAGGTTTAAGAGCAGGGTTGGGTAGTATTGATGTGAGATTATTTGGATGATCTTCAAGGTAAGGAGAACTCTCTATTTATAGCGATATATGGTTGGTGAATCCGATTTGGGAGTTTTTTAATGAGCTTTTTCATTTTTTTTTCGAGATTGGTTGATTCTTTGAAGGTATTCAAGTTGGTTCGATCGTTAATGGATCATGTCGACTGACTTTTCTGATAATCGGTCTTGATTTAAACCAAACCTAAGGTATGGTGCTAAACCCGACATCAATAATACTTACTATAATTTATTCAGGTAAAGATTGGCTTTTACTTTCCCTTCATGCATGCTTCCCAACCAAATATTCTCCTGATTCTGCCTCTACACATGTAGTATATATTTATGTGTTTAATTTAGATGAAATATTTAAAATATTGACACTAATAAATAAATTAATAACCGTTTGCGGTTTCATAATTTAATTTATGTTGCTTATGGACGTGGGAACATACTTGTAATTTAATTTTTATTTGGTCGTCCATTTAATTAAAAATAATACCTCCATTGATGCTTTTTTTTTTTGGAAGATACGTATTGTGAATGTATAACGGATTTAGAACATAATTATGACTTTTGATGAGACTTGTAATATTTTATTAACTAACTGAAAACATAAGCAAGGGAATCGTTGATAACGACATAGTATAAGAAACATGAGACATGTCACAATCACTAGAAAAGTTTTCCGATCAGAATCTGAGTAGAAGCACATGAAATTTACAGATACTGAAACCAAAAAGAACCCTTATTTTTGCTGTCAATCAATATGTTGTGGGAACTGATTTTTATTTAGACGACCTGAAATTTTCAAGTTGAATGCATTCTTCCAAACTGCAAAGGGTGGAGTTCAAAGGTAAAAAATAAAGCATCATGATTTATCCTATTCATCTTTTCATGAGAAAAACAATATACAAACATGGTACTTTATGGTAAAATCGAGTTTGAGTTTAAAGTGCTATGTATGTAAATATATAATTAATTACGTATTGTAATTCCGCGGGCCACAAATATCATCAAAAACTCGTATCATACGTGCGTAGATTTTTTTTTTTTTTTTTTTTTTTCCGTGCGTAGAGAAATTAATGATCAAAGACCCATAATTTCATGGTGGAAAACGGGTTATTGGATGAGATTTTTGTTCAAATCGTATTTATTAGTTATTGATAACATGTTTTTTTTTTGAAAATGACAGTTGTATGTTTGACATGTAAAACCAAACACTGCTCCGACTCAAAATCTGTAAAATTGGTAATTGTAAATACTAAACTTGGTGTGTTGTCAAAATTTTTATATATAAAACTTGGTGTTACAAAATGTCGTTGGTTAGCCATTGTAAACATTAAAACTAAACAAGAAATATGGGAATATTGACTCATCATCTTTCTCTTTATGTGGTTGTAGTTCATATAATTTTCACGTGGCCCAACTTGTTTCTGTCAATCCATCGATCAAAGTTTGTAGACAAGAGTGAACCCACATACACTCACGCACATACACACGGTCGATCTTTTTTTCTACTCTCGTGTCCCTACGTCTCTAAACCCCATCATTACTTCATTGTGTGTTTATTGGTATGATGAGCTAAAGATAGTTAACAACAACCCAACAGTGCGGGTCTAGCTGAGTTTGAACTGTTGATTCGAAACTAAGTCATCAATGGTATTCGAGTTGGAGAGACTAACTTTGTAGATGAGTATATTACATTAAGAAATCACTTAATATATATTATAATACCGCTGTTATCGTCTTATTAGTCAAAACTGGGAGATCAATGACTATTTCTTTGCGATTTTCTTTTTTTACATGGAGACCGCAAATAAGATTCAAAGTAGATGTTTTATATCTGTATAAAATTGAATCGATCTGCTCCATACAAAATAAAATATAATAAAATCGATCTAAAAGTCGAACCAAATTCTAATTTGATTTGAGTGTCTAAAAAATCGAATCCAGATTTAAACCAAAAAAAAAAAAAAAAAAAGAGGAAAAATCAAACGAATAAATAATATAAAAACATGTCAATCGTTACTAGATACAGTTTTACTTTCCAAAACTATACTACTACGATATAATTGGTACCGATCAATACAAAGTATATCTGGTCTATATTCTCCATGTGACATCGACGCGGTGATCAATCAAACTCATTGCTGACATATCTTAGTATATATTAAGCTCTAATTACTAATTTAAAAAAGGATGCAAAGAGATGTAACGAACATATCCCAAAATGGTAGGACTTGATTTAATATTCTCATGCTCTTATTAGAAAGGCGAACAAATAGACTATATAATACTATTTACTAATTTTTTTTTTATAAGTAGACTGTAGTTGTGAATTGTGATTTACTAGCTAGTTAGAAAAAGAATCTGTACAAAAGGAAGACACATGGGATGTTAGGAGAAGGAGATTCGGATTCCAATGATCCAACGGTCAGAAAAAAATCACAAGAAAATTTGACAACCGTAGGATCTGTTCCCTTAACCACCTTGTAATGCCGGTCTTTATTAATTTTGTGAAAAAATAAAAACAGCACCAAACTAATGTCTCTCATGTGACCGACCACCGCATCCTCAGTTGACCTGTCTTTGCCCCCACTTTGTCTCCCCACACAAACTGAGAAAAAAGAAGAAGAAGACTTTAGATATCAAACGACTCCACGTGTCGATCTCTGGTTGGTTTTCGTTGGTTTTATCGTGTGGACCAACGAAGCAACATATAAAAAGCACGACGCGGTGCCATTACTACAATAAGAGAAGTGTGTGAGAAGAAAGTTCTCAATCTTCATAATTATATATCGAATAAAAAAATAAAATAAAAAGGAAGAAGTTAAGAAATGGAAAAGGAAGGACTCGAGCTTGAGATTACGGAGCTGAGACTGGGACTTCCGGGGAGAGATGTGACGGAGAAAATGATGAAGAAGAGAGCTTTTACGGAGATGATCATGACGTCTTCGGGTAGTAATAGTGATCAATGTGAAAGCGGCGTCTTTTCATCAGGTGGTGACGTTGATAAGGTTAATGATTCGCCGGCAGCGAAAAGTCAGGTTGTTGGGTGGCCGCCGGTTTGCTCTTACCGGAAGAAAAACAGCTGTAAGGAAGCTTCGACGACAAAAGTGGGGTTAGGGTATGTAAAAGTGAGCATGGATGGTGTGCCATACTTAAGGAAGATGGATCTTGGTTCGAGCCAAGGTTACGATGACCTAGCCTTTGCTCTTGATAAACTCTTCGGTTTCCATGGCATCGGTTAGTTACATTTTTTTCCTTCTTGTAAAAGTATAGTGGTAATTAATTAGATCATGTGAAAAAAAAACTAATTATACAGAAGAAAAATTCGATTTAGAATTAACGTGTTTTATACGTAATGTAAGAAGTGGTTAAGAAGGAACACATGTGGGAACGAAAATATTATATATCTTAATTAGTATAATTAAATCACTAAGATACAAGTTTCGGTTAACAGTTTAATAATTTAAGTCTATTGTGTTAGCGATGTTATAGACTTGAAAGAGTGTTACAATTACTGTTAAGATCTTATTAGTCATTACGAGAATTTTATTTAGGTAGTCTAAGATTCGTCCTAGAAATATCTGATGGGTCTGACTGGTTTATCTCCAAAACTGTTTTGAAATATCTGAAAGTTTTCTGTTATAGAAAAGCTAAAGGTTTCAATTAATATATTTTAATCTTTTTAAAATTAGATTTTAAAAAAGAAAGAAATAGTAGTCTTCAGATTCTGCACCACTTGTATTAATATTAGTTAGACTTTTCTATTTTTCGCATTATAATCAACACAACTAATATTTACATAATTATGTGCAGGAGTGGCATTGAAAGATGGTGACAAGTGCGAATACGTTACCATATACGAAGACAAAGATGGAGATTGGATGCTCGCGGGAGATGTACCTTGGGGGTATGTTCATATCTTTAGACCTAGATTATATTGAGTTTAGGTATATAACAAACTAAATTAACATGAGTTTCGATATATATTCTGATTTGCAGGATGTTCATAGAGTCATGCAAGAGGTTGAGGATTATGAAAAGATCGGATGCGACTGGGTTTGGGCTGCAGCCTAGAGGAGTAGACGAGTGCTGATGAATTGAAACAAGAAGGAAAGAATTGGTTAATTAATTTAACCGTTAAACTTGATCAAGATCCTTTAGAACATTTTTCCTATTCATGTTATATAAATATATGTTATAGTATTATTCTGCAACAGAATGTCATGTTATGGTTTGCAAAAGTATCTTCAGAAAGACAGCTATAAATATACACTGTACTTGTTTCTTGAGTGTTGAGTTAAAACATTAATTTGTTTCAGTCATTGTTATTCGGATCGATATATATATGTGTAAACATATGTTATAAGTATCCATTATTTCCTATTTCTGAATATCTTATATATTGCATTGTTTATATATACATACATAATAATGTGTCTGAAGATTAAATCTGGGTATACACAAATCAATAGCAACCACCAAAAATATTATGATAGAGATGAGGATTAGCAAATGAAACATAAAACAGTCTGTTAGTTTTTGTTTCTACTATAATTAAAAGGTACCAGAAAAAAAAAACTGATAATAAAAATAAAAATTAACTATTTATTAAACTTTGAATATTGAATTCTGAGTTCTGTATAATAAGATTTTTTGTTTGTTTGCCTTTTGAATATTCGAATATCTAGAAAAAGTAGTTTCATAATCATAATTTTACACTTAAGATTAAGATTGTTTAATTTTAAGTGTTAAGCATATTCTTTATAAGATATATCATATATCTACTCAATTGCTTGGTATTATTAGTATAAAATATATAAATCACCGACATGTTCGGTAAGTCGACCTAGCTTTTGTTTTTCTAGATTGTCTTTCTGTAGAACAACAAGTACTCGGATATATCAAACTTATGTTGTTATGAGACGAACCCATATGATTTGTTACAACTGTGACCTACCCATGTGCATTGCAAACCAGGACCAGGAACAGCAAAGTATCAGCCCATCCTCTCCCAGTTCTACTTTTTCTTGGCCCAAATTAACGATGCCATAATCGTTATCCGCGACACTAATTAATTAAATAAGTCTATCTGATTACATTACGTACTTATAGATTTTTTTAGATCATGTGAAAATCTTCGTTCTAATCTTTATCAATCAAAAACATAAATCTGAACTTTTTGCTGATCAGGTTTTATTATAAGCTCTAAAGTCAACAAGACATAGTAAAGGTAAACAACAAACGAACTCAAGAGCAAATCAACAAGCATAGCTAGTGATCAGACCATACACACACATATATATATATTTATATTTTAAAGGGCACAGTAAGTCTTGAGAGCAGATAAATCTCTCTTTTTGGTGTCTGTGTAGGTGAATTTAAAGTAAGCCTCAAAATCGAAATTAGGCTTATAGAGACGAGGATGTTCATCATCGACAATCTCCTCAGGAGCATTTATGAGCAGTCCTTCTTTAGGAAGCAAAAACAATCCAGCGGCGTGCCGATCTTTCTTTCCGGTGATCACCACACGGTGAAGAGGAGGAAACACCCCACCATTCAATAGTACCTGAAATAAATAAAAAACCATTTTTGATGTTGATTATTACATATATAATTAAGACTATTTATAAATGGATGTAACTTGAGACTCAAGGAAGCTGATTTTTACATGAAGAGAAGCTCCGGCTATAACGAGGAATGAAGAGTCTTGAGATGGCTTAGCTTTGATCCACTCTTCACCATCTTTGGTTTTGATCTCCAAGCCATCTACTACATCGTTCTGGCAAAGTATGGTAAGGAAATGTCTATCGATATGAGGGTCAAGGCCTAACTTCTCCTCTGTGTTATCGTCAAGTCCTCTATATTTAAAGAAACGAAAGTGGTTCTTCGCTGAGTTAAGGTGCTCCTTCACATATTTCTCGAGCCCGAAACTCTCCATGATCATTGTCCTCACCTTCACGTCTAGTTCTATCAACTTCTCCGCGAATGACTGAACATTCTTGCTGCAAGTAAGAAAAGAAGTCCGTGACTGTCACTTGAAGTTCTTTTATTTACATCACACAACTATAGCTTCAAACGCAAATTTACAAAAGTATCATTTACTTCAACCGTCAGTTTTAATAAAAATTTCAGAAATTGTAGACATAAGTTTAGTTTGTTTATAAAGTACAGCTGATATTTGCTAAATTTAATAAAAACAAAAATTGTGGTTCTAATTAATAATCATATATATAGTTTCTAGAGGGAATAAAAGAAACCAATTACTTATAAGACAGAACCATATTAGAAAGGGAACCTGAAGGTGATGTTGCCTTGAGGCCAAAGCTTGTGAGTCAAGTCATCAACAACCTCAGGATTATCTGCACCATCAAAGCCCATACCTTCGTATAAAGGTATAGTCGGAACCTGACCGGCGTATCCTTTGTAAAGTTTTTCTGACTTTGTACTCAATTTGGTCTCCATTGGTAAATCAAACACTTTCTCTGAGGCCTCAAACACAGCCTTTCGTAGCTCCACCGAAGCTCCATCGAATAAGGCCTCGAAACACCCGTATTCTTCTAGGGCTTTTCGGACTCGGGATCTCACCGAGTCCCACTCGGGGGTTTCTGGTTTGAGGACTCGACTCGACAAGTCAACGACCGGAAGAGAAAGGGGAAGTTGGGTTTTCGAACCTATCGTCGTCATTACTTTTTAAGAAATAATAAGTGTGCTTTGTGTTTGTGCTCTACGAAGATTTTAAAGACTCGTTTGGTTATTTATATAGGAGGAGAAAGTCGTATCGTTGACATGAGTTTGGTCTTAAACAATACGATTACAAGTTTGTAATTTAATTAAATGAGAAACCCTGATTAAATTATTAAAGTTTGAAAGGAACAAGTGGGCCAGTGATTGCACCACCTCTGTTGTCATTCCACCAAATCCAGGTTCTGTCTCTTTGAGCTAATGGATCGGCATATTGTGCCCCAAATGACGATAAAAAAACAAATTATCAAAGTTTTTGTTCTTAGATTTGCAATATATAAAGACTTCAGACGAGAATGAATTGTAAAATGATAAAAATATTGGCTTAAGAGAAATTTAAAAACTAAATTTATTAGTTTACTTTGTTTTATCATATCTTATTATAAAAACTAAAATTTTAATGAAATGGATGAACTCAAAATTTCAAATATACATTACACAGTCTTGTTCAGTACGTAAATTGTTCTTTTTTTTCTTAAATTTTTTTTTCTTTTAATTTTAATGGTACTGTCGATAGTAATTCATGAAAATATTATTTAATATTTTTTAGCAGGAAAAAACTCATCTATAAACCGACCAAATTCATATCACACTGATTCCCTGCCAATTGGTTGAAGTTTTGTCAAAATTTTATTTATTTATTTATTTATTTTTTTTTCTGGCAAGAGAAGATCTCATTAAACAAGACAAAAGGGAGAGTACATAGTTTCTAAAATGAGAGTCTGAAAGAAACAACAAAGTATAAAGAAGAGGGAGAAAGGATGGTGGCCCAGCAGCCGATTAGGTGAGGTAATACCTCTGGATCAAAGAAGAGTTGACAAGAAAACTGTCAAAGAATGTTCCGAAGCCAAGATGAATTATCTCTCTCAATGTATGAATGAAACCTTTGTTCAGAAATGACGACCAATGCTAAAGACGTAGCAGCTTTGTTGCAGCTTTGAGGGTTGTGTATCAGCTTCCAACTATAATGAGAGGACTAGGGGTGGGTAAACGGAAATTCGGGACGGGAATTTACGGGACGGAAATTTGTGAATAGTAAAACATATCTCATTTAAGTTCCATATAAAAGGGAGCGAGACGAGACAGTACGGGACGGAAACGGAAATTCCCAAAAAATATATATGACAAACAAATAAAAATATAAAATAATAAACTATCACAAATGTGTTCGATTAATAATTAAAAAAAAAACAACATAAACTTCAGTCATAAATCATCAAAATCAAAATAAACCAAAATAAATTGTAGAAATTTAAAATCCTAATAAACCAAGTAACTAACCTTCATCTTCTCTCACATCATCTCTCGTTTAATTGTTTAAAAAGTTTTATGTATACAAAATGAACAAAAATAGTAGCTAATTAAAAAAAATATATATACTTTTAAACATATAAAATATCAAAATATATATAATAAAAGATTCAATATTTCTAATTTTCTATTATTATATTTGTGAAATATATATAAAATATTATGCATTATATATAATTTTTCTCGAACGGGATTTCGGAAATTTTCGTTCCCGTCCCGTTCCCAAATGAGAATTAGAAGCTAGTACCATACGATAATACATTCTGAAATGGGACGGAAATTTCCGACCGGGAATGAGACGGAACAAAACGGGACGGGAATTATGCCCACCCCTAGAGAGGACAATAAAGAGGCTATATCTGCCAAAATTTCTCGATGTCGCGGGTGGCTTATGGGGTTACGTATCTCCCGTGCCAGTATTTCAAAGATGACATATTGTTGTCTAAGGTGACTCACACTCTCAAATGCCCAAAACAGACTATGGACTTCTGCATCAAACGCCGAGAGGTGTTAAACTCCAAATGTTCTGTGTTGATTATCTCTGAAACATACATCGCCTATATATACATGTACTAGAGATATATATCAATCCCTCAAATATAGGAGATTTAAGCTTATCTAATCTAAGATACAATCTTATCTCTAATAAGAGGAGATTTGAATATGATCGACGGCTATGAAACAGAGGAGAATCCAAGATGTACCGCTGTTGTGACAATGATCAGACTAGGAAGAGCTAATAGTACATTTGATATAGCTCAAAGGTGGGGATACCCAAGATAATGACACAGGTGGTAGAGGTAAAACGTTTGTACTTCTCCACTCATTTCCTGTTTGTGCAGCAAACCACTCACGTTTGTACTTCTCCACTCATTTCCTGTTTGTGCAGCAAACCACTCGCTTCATCCCTTGCTTTCTCCACCACCAGATTCGGAGACATACGATTATTAAGAGTTAGTTTTGTCAATGTTTATTGATGTCTTCAAATCATTTCTGTGTAATATTGGGGATAAATGCTAAACATATATATTATCTATATGTTTCAACTTATGATCATCTACTTGTTTAGATTTATTTACCTTGGTAAAAAAGAAAAAATTGAGTTATGACGTTATACCCTGAATTATGATGTTTAAATGCTATTATCATATATTCATAACCATATTAATGTATCTCTTTTAGTATTCTTTAGTTTCGGCACTTTTCGTATCATGTCCCATGCCAAATCCTATAAACTATAGATTTGATTCTCTGAGTCTTATTAATATGAAGTCAATGTATTTATACATCACAATCTGACCCACTGTTTACAACTGACCTAAACCTATATGAAACAGGAATACATATAATGTAGTTATACCAATTTTCCACATATATAATCTAGGCAATAGCCAGAGACATGCCAAGCAACAACCGCTTGACATTTATATTGGCAATCGTTTTCTAAATACACATTAATTATATTAGGAACCGCGTATACGCGGATTATTTAATTTGAAAAATAAGCATAGCTAAAAATTAAAATATACTATGAGTTTATGATTTTTTAAAAGTTTAAAACACATGTGGTATTTAATTTATTTTTTAATATAATGTATACATGTGGAATATAATTGCTTTTTGACTAAAGTTTAAGACGCGTATATGATAGAAATATATAACCTATTGGGTAATATTGATGCTTACAGAAAAAAATTGTATAAGAAAATATATAAGAAATCATCAGGCGTTCAAACAATTATGTAACAAAAATTAAACCCTTTTAAAAAAAGCAATACTAGATATCTTTGTTGTATTGTTTGTTCTCATACAATAAAGAAAAGTAAAGGTAACAAACAACAGACCAAATCGAGAGCAACTTTACAAGTGTACAATGATCAAATCATACATATATAGTTTGATTTATTCGCAATGCATCATAAATGTTTAAAGGGTGCAGTAACTCTTGAGATTAGGTAGATCTATCCGCTTGGAATTTGTGTAGCTGAATTTCAAGTACGCCTCAAGATCAAAAGGTTTATAGAAACGAGGATGTTCATCATCTACCAACTCCTCAGGCGCATTTACGATCACTCCTTGTTTAGGACGCAAGAACAGTCCAGCCACGTACCGATCTTTCTTTCCAGTTATAACCACTTGGTGAAGCGGAGCAAACACCCCACCATTCAACAGTACCTGCAAAGCCTATATGTTATATATATGTTGATCACATGATTAAAAAAAGATTATCTATAAATTAAGGATGAAACTTGAATTTACATGAAGAGATGCTCCGGCTAAAACAAGGAATGAAAAGTCTTGAGATGGCTTAGCAATGATCCACTCTTCACCATATTTGGTTTTGATCTCCACGCCATCTTCTACATCGTTCTGGCAAAGTATTGTGATGAATTGTCTATCGATATGAGTGTCATGGCCTAGTTTCTTCTCCTCTGTGTTATCTTCAAGCCCTTTGTATTTAATTAAATGAAAATGGTTTGTCGCTGAGTTAAGGTGCTCCTCCACGTATTTCTCGAGTCCGAAACTCTCCATGATCATTGTCCTTACCATCACGCTTAGTTCTACTGTCTTCTCCGCAAACGACTGAACATTCTTGCTGAAATACATTGCAAATCTTAGTATTTTATCATCGGTTTAAATTATACCATTAATACAAACGAATAAAACCAATTAGTGGACAATGTTAAGTTCTTATCAAGTAACATGATAACAGAACTATATATATAAGAAGGGAACCTGAAGGTGATGTTGCCTTGAGGCCAAAGCTTGTGAGTCAAGTCATCGACAACCTCAGGATTATCAACACCGTTAAAGCCCATACCTTCGTATAAAGGCATAACCGGAATCTGACGTTCGTATCCATTGTTAATTTTGTCTGACTTTGTACTCAGTTTGGTCTCCAGTGATAAATCAAAAACTTCCTCCGAGGCCTTGAACAGTGCCTTCCTTAGCTCCACTGAAGCTCCATCGAACAAGACCTCGAAACATCCGTATTCTTCTAAGGCTTTTCGGACTCGTGATCTCACTGTGTTCCACTCGGGAGTTTCCGGTTTGAGGTTTGGAATCGAGAAGTCGATAACCGGGAGAGAAAGGGGAAGAAATTGGGTTCTTGAACTTATTGTCATTATTTTTTCTAATTTAAGAATTAAGAGTGCAGTTTGTGTTTGTATTCTGTGAAGATTTTGATGACTCGCTTCATTGTTATATATAAAGAGAAAGTCGCGCGAAGGACCTTAATCAATGGTGTAAAAACAACATTCCCATTGCTTTTTCACATAGCATGAAGCCATGAACCATGCACGGGTCACGCCATCCCATTTATTTGAGCAAAATGCCACTTTGATATATAGTCGGCATAACAGACAAACAATTTTGTTTAATATTTTAATAGATGCTGATGCTCTATGTTTTTTTATATTCCAAATAGATGCTCAATAGTCGATATACTTTAACTTAATTAAAAAATGCCACTTGATAGTTTATAGTGTCTACTCTCCATGCTGTGGTATTCGTTATAAGGTATAATCAACAAAATAACAAAGCAAATGATCTAATTGATTATGTAATAAATTTACTAAAAATCGTAATTAATCACCAAAACTTAACCGGCTTTCGTCGGTTAAACAAAACAAAAAAGTCTGTAATCACTACTCCTTTTAATTCACTTTTTGTTTTTGTTTTAAAATTCAAAAAGATCCGCATGTACTTACACTATTAAAGTTTTTTTATCACATGAAAAGAACATCAAACAACGTCATAGAGCCAAACAAACAGGTCAATAAAAGAAGAAGAGGTGGAGCGTGGGTCCGACGTGGCATATAGCCGTTACAGTCCCACACGGCCGTTTCACGTTTCAATGCTTACGTGGCACTT
This sequence comes from Barbarea vulgaris, assembly GCA_963667165.1. Taxonomy (NCBI): domain Eukaryota; kingdom Viridiplantae; phylum Streptophyta; class Magnoliopsida; order Brassicales; family Brassicaceae; genus Barbarea; species Barbarea vulgaris. The sequence goes on from OY763893.1 coordinate 5,773,175, forward strand.
CTTTTTTAAAAATTTCTTCTCTCAATAGCTGTAATTATATATACTGTAAATAATAATAAAAAAGTGACTGGTCATCGTTGAACACAGAAAAATCCGACCGTTGTTTGAGTTTATCTTCTTGTTGCCCGAAACAGAACTCAAAGACTCCCAAAAAGCTTGTTGCTTTCTCTTAGGTCAAACACAAAATCTAGAGACATAGAAGAGAGATTAACATTTGATCTACGTGTGACGATGCTGAGCGATTATGGTATAACGGAGGAAGATCTTGTAATCGAGGAAGCTCAGGGCTATCCAAGAGCTTACGCAAAGATCTGTCGCGATTTTGATGCTTTCCCCTACAGAAATGGCCCTCCTTTCACCTTCATCCCCTACATTTTGCAGCAGAACGAGGTAAGTTTGACCCAATCATGTATTTATCCAGACCCGATTTGCTTTATTTGTGGGAAATTGAGCTTGTATCTTTTCAGATTTCAACTCTGTTGTATCTGATTCTTCAAATAATGTCGTTGCTTCTTACAAAACCTGAAATGTGAAGATTGGAGCAGTGTTTTTATCTCTGTAATGACATGAAGTTAATGTTTTGTTTGTTTGTTTGTTTGTCCTGAAGAACTTAAGATGCAGAGAAGTAGATCAGATGTTTCCAGTGATTGATCCGAAGGCGAGGCCAACTACAAAACCAAAGATTTTCCTCAGTCTCTTGTGGAAACAACTTAATCATCTAGGGTAAGGGCTAATTCTCATCACACTTAAATTGAACACTAGAGGCAAATTCAGATTCTTATGGTTTTTGATTATTTTTGTTTGTTTGTAGAAATGCTGGGTTTGATCCAGCTGTTATTCGGATTGATCCATATGGGAATGTTCTTTACTTCCACGCTGATTCTGCTTCTCCTCTTGCTTGGGGTTTTGATCATTGGTTCCCTTGCTCAAGTATACACTTCTCCCTTCTTCTTTTTTGAGATTTTGAGTCTCTTTGTTATCTGATTGATTAAAGCTTTCTCTGCATCTCAATTCTTGTAGGAGGAGGCTTAACAGTACCAAGCAACCTAAGGATAGTGCAATGGCAGGCACGTAAGAACAAGAAGGACAAGCTTGAGTTCCTAGTGCCATGGTGGGATCTTCAAGTTGGCATTTCAGTGAATCAGTTTCTGTCGATTTTTGCTGCTTCAAGTTCTGATTTCAGGTATGAAGTAACCACCTTTGGATGTATATATATATATACAACACTATCTTCTTGATGACAAACATCTGAATCAAAATGCAAATTTAATAGGAGGAGGGCATTTTCATTCTTGTTCAAAGAAGGTGAAACCGAGGAACTTAACGGTTCACAAACTGTCGAATCACACCATTTCCCGCAGCATTTTGTCGAATCAAAAGAGAAGTTTGGGCTTGCGTCAGCTGCAGTTGTTGTTTCTAGAAGAGATCCTTATGACCCTTCATTAGTCTTGAGATCGCTTGACTACAATCGCCATACACCTGGTTAGTTACTACTACTCGTCTTTTTTGTTGTAGGTAAATAAACCTTCTTGAATCTATTGCTGTATTGAATCAACTGTATATGTATTTTAGCAAGGAAGATGAGATTCGGTGCAACTAAAGAGAATGAGACTCCAGATTCAATGAAAAATCCGTATCAAGTCATTGCTGCAGCTAGGGACTCACTGAGACACCGAGAGGAAGCACAGAATATGAGAGCCGAGATGAAAAAGTTAGATGATGAAACGAATGATTTGGCAAGAAAGAATAATGAAGATCGTCTTACCATTCAGGAGCTGGAGAGTGAGCTTGTTAAGCGAAGAAGAAGAGCTGAAAAGTGCAGGAGATTGGCAGAAGCTCAATGCTCGTATAGGAATACTCTCGAGAAGATGATCCGCGATGCTATGCACCAGTAAGAGATTTTCTCTATACAACAATTTCACATTTCAATATGCTTAGGCAAAGAGAGTGTATAACTAACTATATTGTGGTTTTTTAACTTTGTTTGTTTGTAGGAGTGTTGTGTATAAGGAACAAGTGAGGTTAAACCAGGCTGCGAGTAGTGCGCTTATGGCAAGATTAGAGGCTCAAAAGGCGATCTGTGATGGTTCAGAGAAAGAACTTCACAAGAAGTTTAAAGAAAGAGAGGAGCTAGAGAATCAAGTGAGGCCTGAATTAGAGAAAGCAAGGAAAAGATCGAGACTTTTGCTGAGTGAGGAAGATGACTTGTTGCTAGACGATAGAGACAGGAAGTTGTCTCTGTATCTTCCAGGAACAAGTGAAGAAATGTCATCACACAAGGAGTTAAGGGTACACTTTGAAGAAGAGCATATAGCAGCAGCTTCTGAGGCTGCAACTCAGAAGCAAGGGGAAATAGAGGAGGAAGAAGAGGAGCAAAAGAATCCAGAGGTGTCTGAGAAGTCTCTTGTTGCATTGGAAGATAAAAAACTGGTTGAAGAAAAGCTAGATGTAGAAGAAGGAAAGAGAAGCAGCAGAAGCTTCAGAGCATTGCCTGTGTTCAGAGAACCAGAGAGTGAGGAAGATGATGAAAGAAGGAGAGAGCGAGGGAAAGGAAACGTTGAGAAGTGGCTACAGATTTTACTGGAGAACAACAGCAAAAAGGAACCACGCGATCTTCAAACTGAAGGAAGCAGCAAGAAGATTGATGAAATGATAGAGAAACTGGACCACAAGTTCCCTTTGCTTGAAAAGGTTGATGAAGAAGCAGTGGAGTTGCAGTTGGAGGCTGAGGAGGCAAATAACAAAACAAGCAAGGTGGAGGAAACAAGAACTGAAAGTTCTCGCAGAAGCAGAATGAGCTTTGATTTGAAGAACACACCAGAGAAGAGTGGTAGAGACAAAGTGGTGAAGAGATCAGAGAGTGCAAGAGCTTTCAGAAGAATTCCATCATCTCCATCACTCATCTTTGGTATGAAAAAAGGAATTGACTGCATCAGGAAGAAGCCAGTGGTTTCAAGGAACGATGATGAGAATGAATATCTTGTTAAGAACAACTTCATCAAGTCATCTCTTCAAACAATCAAACGAGCTGTCAAATTCTAGAGTTATACACTCCCTCATCTCTACTACATATATGAATTTGTTTGGTGTGATCAATTTGGTTATTCATTGTTTGTGTATAAAAAAAAAACTCCCCCATTTGTTGCTTCTCCATGTGTAATAACAGCTTGTTGTGTTGTTTTCATTAATGCAAGATTAAGAGTTTAAGACATAGATTTTCTCCACCTTGAAGGTGTTGTTCTTGGTTTGACAAGCCTAGTCTTCATATTCCCAGGAGTCCTAGGCTCAAAGCCTTCACCATTGTCACCTGATTCTTCCTCACCCTTTTCAACGCTAACACTTCCTTTTATTGACGGTACTAACCCGAGCCTCTTCCACCGGAAAAACCCTTTACTCCCACTACTACTCTTCTTCTCCATAAGCCTCTCAAGCTGCAAATGCATAGCACCACACTGACTCTGCAGCCTCACCACATCCTCTCTTAGCCTTCTTATCTCTGCTTGTTGAACACTCATCTCACGTTTAGACAGGCACCGCTCTGCAGAACCTGGCTCAAAGTAATGTGAACCAGAAGGGTTTGTTGGACTCCTCGTCGTGCTACTCATCAAGCTGCCACTCCAGTCATTGTGGCGGCTTAGCTTTGTTTGCTCAGTGAACAACACTCTGATGATTGCTCTTACCGGTAAACGATCGTTCTGAGCCGCGTGAAGAGCTGCTTCTGGTGAAAGCTTTCTGCTATCAATAAGTCTACAAAGTTCCTTCCTTTCTTGCTTCAACACCTGAGGATGCGCCTGCAATAGAATTCAAATCTTGAATCAAGTCTTAAATTTTCAATCTCAGTTTCAAAGTTTGAAGCTTTCATTACCTTTAGATACGTATCAATGGCACGATACAAGCCATCCTCTGTGGTACGAGCATGGCTAGGCAGAGCTTTGATTAAAGATATAAACTCTGGTAGAGTCAAACCACCGTCAACGGCGGCTTCAGCGAGGTAAGAGTCAACAAGCTTCGCTACTTTAACGAGAGCAGCACCGGTTTTAACACCTTCACTGTCCAATCCTGTGAATTTCTTAACGAGACGCGTCACGAGCTCAACGTCAAGCAACGTGTCAGACGTGTGGCTGAAGGAAGGTATCATAAGCTCCTTGAGCGAGGCTTGGTCGAGCTGCCACGATACTCTGGTTTCAAGCTCCAATAAGTAGTTCGTATTAGCTCCGACCATTTTCGCCGTCCTGAGAAGACGGAGGAGGAAATTAGAGGGAACTGAGTCTTTCTCCGGAGGGAGGATTCCGATTAAGGTTTCGACGAAGAAACGTTTCTTCATTACAGAAGCCGTGACGCTCTCCGGCTGTGGTGTGTCATTGAGGTAGTTTATGGATTCCACGGAGGTAGTATTGATGGTGGGGACGTTGCCGGAGAGATCAGGGAGCCACTTGGAAGCATAATGAGCAATGATGGAGCCGATGAGGTCTGGTCTGATACCTTTGGATTTGATTCCGGTAATGGTTTTGACGAAATAGTTCATGTCTTGGATACAAGACTCGTCAAAGCAAGAGTAGTACTCCATATCTCCGGTGAAGGTTTCTTGGTGATGATTAGACGGCTGATGGCCGTAGATGGTGATGGTTTCCGGCGAAGGTGTTTTCTTCATTTGTTTCGGCGCCTTGTTTTTACAGTGAGCTCGATGTGTTAGTGTAGCGGAGGAAAGGTTTTATATAGATATAGCAAACTCTTTACTTTTTGCTAAAATATTTGCTTGGAAAGCTCATCAGAGAACGTAATCATGACTTGCGCAAAATTCCAAAATGAAAGACCAATTTATTTATCTTTATAACGTATTTTACATTAAATTTCATTTTCGTGAAATTCTGATAATACATTCACCATGTTAGCTTAATAGTGACCCGACCCCATCGGAATCTCTAGTTGATGAGATGTTTCATGGATTTTTTTGGTTTACATAGAAAAGTTATGTATGACAAGGTAAAAATCATGAACTAGTATTGTAAATCATATTAAGACGAATTTTTAAAATCTTGTCAAAAGCACAAGTTGAGGAAGTTAAGAAAGCATACTGTCAAATAACTAAAACTCAGAGTTTCTGTAGAGTAAAGTATAATTGTTATTAATAATTATAAACATGTATACTATTAGAAATGATACGCATGATCCTAATGTTAGAGGATTGAGAGGCTGTGGAAGAAGGTAGAGATAAGAGAAGGATACAGACAAATCCTCTTTGATTTGCCAAATATATTAAACAATGATAGATATATTTACCTATATATGACAAAGGGAATGTCATTAATGCATAGTCATGTCCTTGTCTTACTCTGAGTCTGAGATGCTAAATCGTATTTGTATTCTAGTTGTATCAATTATTTACCAGTTACAAGATACGATGAGCGATTTTTACAGTATAAGTTAGATTTCGAATGTAAACCCCCAACATTTTGGTTAAGTTTGCTATTGGTCTGAAACAAGAATTACCTAAAAAGAAGTATATTGTTTGACGAATTTTCAAACAATAGTTGTTTTGTATAGAAAGAATTTATAACACACCAAGTACATTCGTAAATCATGAATGGCTACTGTAAAAAGAAACTAACGAGATGAGCTTCTTTGTATTTAGATAAAAGAATAGTAGTTTGAAATAAGACAAATGAATCATAGTCTCTCTGTTTCGATATTTTGTAATGTATATCCTTCTCTCCATGTGGTTTTGTAGATGAAACGACAATTAATGGTCCCGTTTTAGAATAATAGTGACCATGCCGCTTGTCTTATCACAACCATACGTTCATGCCAAAAATAAGATTCTCTCCCACCTTTTCTTTTTGTTCCCATTGCACACATCACATCACGACTGTGATGACGCACCAATCGCTTTAGCACATTGAAGGCCCATATACAGAGATATGGGCTTACGGCTTACATTTTATCTCAACTGATTCATTTGTGTTTACACAGATACATCAAGTGTTGGATTTTCTGACACATTCTTGAACTGTGAATCAAGAGATTAAGCTGCTGCTAGCCAAACACAGACGATCGCAAGCAACACAGTTCCGAGATGTCGATGAATCCGTGAGCGATCCAAAAGTTGAATCATCATCATCTGCTGGATCAGGAAGGTTACACACAACATCCGCAGCTGCTTGCTTTTCCTTTGATCTGAAACCCCACAGATGCATCGAAGAAGGCAATACAAGAGGACATGACTGCATAATAAAGAACCTTCCTGGACAATAAACTAGATAATCTTGTGTACAATAGCCATTGGCAGATTTGCTCTAGTCTCTGCACTGTTTCCTTTGTGTCTATTAGTATTGTGTAGTTGTACAGAACACTAAACACCACCAAAACAAGTGGGATGATCTTCTTCATAGTCACAAGATGAATCCCCGATATTTCCTGCGATCCGGATTCACCAGACAGAGGATTGTCATCAATAAATGATGCATGTCTTAGAGACAAGGATGATTTTTTTCCCTGTTCCAAGTTCTGTTCATAATTTTACAAATTTTCATAAAGCATCTCTTAGTTTATGTATGACCTTATATAATGTCAAACTTTTAAATTCTAATGTTCGTAATGCAGAGCCTAAACCAGAATCTAATAATAAGTCTACTTATAGCCAGAACTATACCGGTGATATGCGAAGAGGAAGTGCATAACTCATCCCCTAGTATCATAATCCATGGTTTCTATTTTTCAGGAAGATGAACAATGATTAAAAAAAAAAAGAGAGCGTTTTGGGGAAATAAAAGTTGGAACTGAGATTGTATAGCAAAGATTTTGCACAGATGAACAAAGTCTAAAGGATAAAACAAGCAAGTCATATAAGCTTACACGTAGATGTAGTGAACAGCATTATGTTGAAGTATATGTACACAAACATCATTTGGTTTCAACCAAAGGTTTTCTCACTGCTATAGCACATGTAAACGAATCCATCTTCGTCTTTGTAAGATTCGTATACAGAGTCCATTAGAGCAGCTGCAGACAAAAAAAGAAAAAGAAAAACAAAACACATCAAACAACTAACTATAGCCTACAAAGGCTACAAGCAAAACACAGTAGCAGAAGAAACTCACCTGTCTGAGGCAGAGTGTTGTTCACAAACACGAATAAGGCTTTACCAGGAGACAAATGCAATCTAGCACCCAAGATGTATATGAATTGACCAACCGACATATCTCTTGGAACTAGAAACCTAACATTTAAACAAAAAAACTCCAGATTATCTTAACATTCTCATGAAGAAGAGATGATGAAAAATACAACTTGGGATGATAATTGTTTACTTTTTTTTCTCGATTTCAGGTAGATCAGTTTTGTAATATTTCTCAGCAATTACCTGCAAAATATCATCCAAACACAGTATAGAAACAAATTGAGCTAGAAATAATCGGATAAGTTTAATTGAACATATAAAAAAAGAAATAATTGAACATATAAACAAAAGAACTAATCGGATAAGTTTGCATAGAACTTAACTGGAATACGAGTTGGGTACTTTGCGATGATGTCCCGCGATTCTGCGAGCCTTTCATCTGCAAATTAAAGATGTAAAGCTGATTGATTATTTCGTTTTCGATCGACTAGAAACGATATAGAATATTGAAACAGTTGTAGTTAAAGGTACGAACCCAACGTGAATTCTTCCTTGAACGATTTCATCTTCGCCCACCCACAGACTTCTTGGCCGTGTCTGTTTTTTTCTTCCTTTTTCTGTCTAAAGACTAAATAAAACGAAAATAGCAAATATGTTAAACAGATTTAATAGTTGGCGGTTCCTTTAAATAACAACAAAGCGGGGATAGCTCAGTTGGGAGAGCGTCAGACTGAAGATCTGAAGGTCGCGTGTTCGATCCACGCTCACCGCATTTGTTATTTTTTAAAAATTTTCTATGTCGTCGGTGTGGGTCCCACATAATACCCTACTCGATTCATTTCGGATCTGGGCCCCTTGTTTAGTCTCTTCTGTCCGGATTAAATTTTAAATCTAATCCACCAGAAAATGGGCCAATAAGTTACTTAATAGGCCCAGATCTTGAATGTGTCTCCGAGAACCATTTCCTTAAATCTAATTCTAGTCGATTGCGTCCTGAGTTTTTTTTTTTAAGTTTGTCTTTGTCACTTGTAAAAAAAACAAGACATTGAATTACAAAATCTCAAATTGAGAAACTTGATTCGAAAGAAAATGAATCCACTGTTTCTTATTCCCTAGCTTAGAAGCAATTAGAGCAAATCACTTATATCATCTCAATACACAAAGGATGATTATGGTGATTCATCAAGTAAAACAGACACTGGAGTCTTTTTAAATGGATCAACCTGAGCCAGTTTCGCAGCAACAGTCTTGTTGGGGAACACATTATCTGCCTTCATCCTCTCAGTCATCCCATAAGTAGGAGTTTTGGAGTTAAGATAGGCCAAGATAACAGTTTCATACTGCATCAGCTGAGCTGCATAGCTTGCCCTTTTCATCTTCATGAAAACCTTCTCCGTGTTATGAACATCGCCTCTTTTCGCATATTCCTCAAGGATCGCCATGTAAGAAATGAACAAAGGTCTCATCTTGTTATCCTTTGTCGCTCTGTCCAATATCAACTCAGCTTTTCCAACTTCTCCCGCTTTGATATAGAGCTTCACAAGGGCGTGCCATGTCGATGGGCCAATCTTAATCCCTGCATCCCCCATTCTTTTAACCAGAGCTTTGCCTTTTGCTAGCATCTTGTTCTCCGTGTATATCTCCATGAGGGCAAAATATGACAGCATAGGGAAAATTTTGTATTTCTCCATAAGTCTCTCAAACACTGCCTCTGCTTCTTCAATTTCCTTCAGCTTTCCCCATGCTTTAATGGCAGCAATGCAATTATCATATCTCAGATTTTGATCAACAAACTTACACAATCTTCTCACATTGTCTCTGTCTCCTATGTCTGCATAGAGGGGAAGTAATGAACGGCACACCCATGGAGTTTGTTTCAAGCCTTCCCCTTCTATTTCCTTCATAACTTCTTCTGCTCGCTCTTTAAGCCCCGCTCTTATGTAGTGGCTAGCCAGACTTGCCTGTAATTCCGGATTTAGTTCAATACCTTCTTCCTGCATTGTCTCAACGATCTTCTCCATTCCAGCTATGTCTCCGGATAAACCTTTACTATTGATTAAAAACTGATAGGTAGTGCGACTCGGCTTGATGTTTTCTCTCTCCATCAGTAATAAAACATCAGGTATCTGCTTCCTATCATGCTTACTGTAGAGGAGAAGCAGCTGGTTGCAAGCAAATACGCTTGTTGGAAATTTTAGTTCTCTCATTTTGTTGAAGATGCCTTTGGCTCTATTCACATGGCTCTTAAGTACACAATTTGCCAACAGGGTTCGGTATACTACTTCTCCCCTGAAAGATTCTGGAATATCCTTCAAAAAGTTTTCAGCTTTTTGTAAACTATGTACCTTGGCCACCAAATCCAACTGAGAAGCATAATTTGCCTCTGTGAACTCAAACTGTGTATTAGCTCGCAACCACTCCCAAAGCTGCAAAACCAAAGCAAAAAACATACAAATTAAGAGGGTTGATAAACAAAAACAATTAACAATATGGCAAAGTAGAAAATGAGACAAATTTACCTGTAAACACATAGCATAGGATCTGCGTTTACGAAGATTGTGTATAGCAAGAGAAACCTCAGCTTGACTCAAATCTTTTCCTTCTTTGACCCATACTTCAAGCACATGTTTCACTGATTTATAAGCAACAATGGATTCAAACAACTCAGAGCGAACTCTTTTCTTTGTTCCTTTTCCCTCATTTGATAACTCAACTTCAACTTCAAGATCATCATCAGAAGCACCAAGCTCAGACTCCAATAAAGAATCATCACAAACTCCCTCTGGTAAATCCCCAGTAACACGTAATGCATCCTCTGGTTCACACAATTCATCTTCCCTTTGTTCCTCATCTCCATTGTCTTTAGAATCAGCTATAGAAGAAAGCTTATGGATACCAAAGAAGCGTGAAAACACATCTCTTGAGGAATAGAGTCTGACTAAACCTTGAGATTTATTATTATAAATCAATCCAGATGATTTAAAGGCCCTATCTTTATCAACACTTGCTATTTCTAGTTTACTGACCGCACCAAACGAAGAGACCCCAAAGTTATATCTTCCATTCCTAAACCGTGAAAGGGAACAAACCCAATTAGTAAGATCTAAAATAAACAGTGAAAACTAACAAAAACCCAGAACCCAGAATCTAAAATTACCTTCTTAGAATCCTCGAAAGCGAATACATTACTTCCTTCAATCAATTGAGTTTAGGATCCTGAGAAGCACACAAACACAGTAAGATTCGACAGTAAACAAAACCCATTTCTAATGGAATAAACACGAAAGATACCGAATTTTTCAGAAATGGAGAATTGCGATTTTTTGAGAGATTAATTTCGCCGGAGTGAAGTGATCCCTACTAAACGACAAAAGAAAAATTCAGGGTTTAATCGCCTGCTAGGGTTTATCCTTTGGACCAATGGGAAATAGTACTATTTTGCAAACGTGTGAGGTTTGTTAAAGGGTATATTTGTCAATTTCAAATTTAGGGGACGTTGGGTGCCAATTTCAAAATCGTACAAAATGTTTGAAATTTAACTATTCCTTTACATCCGAGAAACCCATAAATGATTTTTTTTTCCTTTTGTTAACCGAAACCATTAATGATATTTGTTGAAATTGTGTTTTAACTCCAACAGCGATCATGCTTATACCAAATTTTATTTGAAGTTTATATAAATCGTATAAGAACAAAAAAAAAGAGTTACATGTCTCTCTATAGACTATAATCATGGTTTATTTTTGTGTTTTTCTGAATCCTTTTTAAACACAAAAGTTCTACGATTTCCAAAGTTACTATATTTTCCACATACAATATGTCAATATCTAAAAATTACAAGGGCAACAGAATAAAAAAAAAGAAAATCTGAAATGACAGTGGCCTAGATTTTTAACAGCTACGCCAAGGCAATAGGGTTATAATGAGTTTTTGACGTGTATTAAATGATTTAAAGTAAAAAGTAGCTTAATCAAATGGCTTAAGAAAAAACACCATGTTTATATCTGGCCAAGACAAAGACGTCGTCAAAGAAACCGAGTAGTAAAAAAAAACTTACTAATAACAGTAATTAATTCGTAATTAAGCTAACTCCGGAGTCCGGAAGATTCCATGACGCATCGTCGCTTCCTTGGTCACACTTTATTTTTTTTTTCAAAAACCCTTTCCATGACCATGACCATGACCATGACCGTTCTCTCCTCGTCTCTTCGATCGTCACTGTGAAACAGTTCCGGTGACCTAAAATCGTCCGACGAACTTCCGTCTACTGCTTTTCACGTCGTTCGTGATACGTAGAGGTCTTGCTTTTTCTCTGCATTTTTACGGATTCTCCTCCGATCGCCGACGGGAACAGCCTTTCAGCTTTCCGGTTAAGCTCTCTCCTCTCTTCTCTGCTCTTGAAATCTTAGTTCCCTTTGTTGATTTAAAGAAAACGTGAGGTCGTGAGCTGCTGGCTGCTTCTCTAGTCTCTAGTATCAGCAGCGACGTGACGTCCGTACAGTTTAGCGTTTCTCTGGCTATTTGCTGTAGCTAAACGTGAGTGTCTTCCTTCCTTGTAGATTTCTGATCGACATTGCTAAAAATAACGATGTTCTTATACAGATTTCGAATTCACTGTTGCATTGCATGTTTCCTGTGGCTTCGTAAAGGGGATTTTAGGTCGAATCCTGCTCTAATCAAGCTTTACATCGTTTTAGAACGTTGACATTTGTTGCTTTTGTTTGGAGCTTATGTAATTTTCATGTTTTTTGAGGCTCGGAATTAGGAAATTTAGGTGTGGTTGATTTTGTGGGTAAAGATTCGTATGATTGTGCTGAACATGGTTTGAGTGCAGTTACTGTATTTTGTATTTACTTCATAAACTGGGTTGATTATACAGTATTCACTTTCAATTTCTGGTTAATTGATTCTTGAGAATTGTAGAATTTGTTTCTGGTGGTACTGTTCACATTATCAATGTGATTAGGTTTTAGTAGATGAAATGTTGACTTGTGATCTTTTGTGACAATCTTCTGTAAAGGTTTTGGATGCTTCAGTGTACCTTTACCTCATACTGGCCTGGTTAGGCTTTACTTTTATCATGTGCTTGCAAAGTGGCATTTGAGGTTGAAGAAGACACCTTATGTCCAAAAAACTCCAAGGATGATGAACTTACCAATGATCTTACACTCCCTGCTACTACCTTGTTGCATCTTATTTTGGTTATTTTTTTCTCTCTTCTACAGTTTGGGAATATCTCAGCAGGATAACTCCTCTACTTAGGTGAATTGTCTATGTTGCAATCGAAAGCTGCCGGTGAAGAAGAGGACCCTTGTTTTAAATGGGGTGCTAAGAGAGAGATGGGACGGAAAAATCATAACGTCCGCTTCTATGAATCATTTACCTTTGAGGGCATTGAGTACCGGCTCTTTGACTGTGCTTATTTTTTCGTTTATGGTCAATGCGAGACTTCGATTGGGAAGCTTGTCAGCATGTATGAGACATCAAAAGGTGAGAAGAAAGTCAAGGTCATTTGGTTTTTTCGACCTAGTGACATCCGGAGCTTCTTGGGAGAATATGAGCCACAATGGAATGAGTTGTTTCTGGCTTCTGGTGATGGGACAGGGGTTTTCAATATCAACGATGTCGTAAGTTTGCTGGCTTTTCATCTTCTTTCCTCTTCTTATTACTGAATCGACATGGTAATCTCAATTGATGATATGTTTATTCTATATGTAAGATCAGTTTGGGTTTCCTGTGTTGTTTATCCAGGAGGCAATCATGGGGAAATGCAATGTTTTATGCATGTCGAGTGACCCAAGAAACCCACGACCATTTAGAAATGAGTTGAGAAGAACTAGCTATGTCTTCTCCCGCACCTTTGATACAAAACTGAATGTTTTATCAAAAGACTTTGCAGATGCAATAGCTGGAATTGGAGGTTTGGGTTATCAAAAAATTGCACAGCTTTATTGTTCAACGCCTATGCTCTTCGAATATAGATCCAATGAAGCTCATTATACTTTCTACTGGCTCTATTAATGCAGTGGAGAAGTTCTTCAACAAGGTAAGAGATAAACAGCCTCTTAAACGCCAAAACTCAAGCGCAGCTGCCAGTTCCAGGGCTTCTCCAGTGAGAACATTTCATTCAGAATCGAGATCAGCAAAGTTAGTTAAAAAAGATAGCAGAGATGGAATACTGATGAGTAGAACACGACCAGAAAACAGAGATGGAAAACTGACAAGTAGAACAAGCCCGGCAAAGAAAGGTTGATCCTTTTGCCAATTTGTTCTGGCCTTTCATGTCTTATATAGTTCTGAAATGGACAAACCAGATTAACACTTACCTTTATTTTGGAAGTCTCTTTTCTGGAGACTTCGAAAACAAAGGTATTAGGGGATTTACTTGCTTCAGGTTCATCAGTCGATCCCAGGCCTTCTAAAAAGAGGAAGCTCATACTCAACACGCCAGAAACAGATGATGATCGAGGCCCTCAACTAGGAGAAAAGAAATTCATGAAAAAGCCTCCTCTTGTACAAAAAGCTCCAGTTCGGAACATTGTACGTACCATCTTTATCCTTCTTCTTTTGGTGGATTAGCTACGAGAAATACGTTAACAATTTACAGCACACAAGTATACAACAGTTGTGAGATGGACTATTTCTTTCCTTGAGCATAACACAAAGACTGTTCAGAGTGTAGATTAGATAGTATTCACTTATGAATTTTCTAAATTATTTTCTCCTTTTATCTGGCTTACAGGATAAAAAATGCAGCTGGTACACGAAACTGGTAAGTTATCTGACGCCTCCACCATTGCTTTTCCTCTCATTGAGGCTAGCTGCATTTCAATCATATTTTTGTTGTATAAGAAGAATCCGAAACAATTCATTCCAATAGCCAATGTTGTTCAAGCTATTGGCTTTCATCACAGAGAATCAGATCAAGGGAATATTACAGTTCACAGAAACTAGGAAATAGTTAAAATAAAGTTCGATCAATGATTTGTACTGGTTCAGTAAAAACTTATGCTAAAATTATTAACATTGCTATATTCCTTTTTCCAGCCTTTTGAGGAAGAACTAAAAGCGGCTATTAAGAAAGACAGGTTGCTCTTAATTGAGAATCTGGAACCATCATACTCATCTATGGAGGTAGAGGTATGTGTTAGTGGTTCTACATTGGAAGTAGGAAGGGATCTAGTCTATTATAGACATCATTTCATTTATCTTGGATTGGTTTTGAGATGAAAACTCTTGAACCTAGGTTGACCCGAAAAACGGATATGATCCAAAAGTGCAATCTAGTTCAAGATGAATTGGCCAAAAGAGCTTCCAGGGGCATGCTAGGAATCTCTGACAATGCAAATTAGGTTTGAGATGGCCAAAAGTGTAGTTACCGTTGACAGTATGCATGTGTAAAACCATATTATCTAGAATTATTCTTAAGAACAATCTTAATTGATGTTGGCAACACAATGCCATCTACATATGTTGATCAAAGACACATATGGTTAGCAATCATTTTGTATAGCCTGTAAAATTTAACACTCCTGGCGGTTTCCATTTTGTTCTGTTCAGGATATTTGTAGGCAAGCTTTCAATGAAATAGTTGATGCTAAGATGATCCCTTCAAGTCTCATATCTAGCCCACGTAATGGTATATTTGTATTTTTGTACCTACCTTTTTGCTATTTAAGCCCATTTATGTAAAAAAAGAACTGTGAATTAAACTTCAATTTTTCCAATCAGGGAGGGCTATTGTGATTTTTGAAACCACAAAGGCAGCTGATAATGCCATGTCGCGGTTAGCTGAAGATTGCCTGATGTTACCTGACCAGAGGTTACTTATACTCTATGATATTCTATTTCTCACATTTATGAAAACACCATCAAACGTTTTTTTTTCTTATTTTCACTTCTATGATCCATTTGCAGACCTCTAGTGGGTAGCAGAAAGGTCCCAGAGGAAATTGGAATATGTAGAAGCTTTCCTGGCCATTTTAGCCTGATGGATAGATCTCTGATGCAAACCAGTAAGGTAAGTTGTTGCATTACTCATTTCAAACATTTTTCAAAAGCCGCACGTATAAAACCACTGTCTAACACAGTCTTGTTCTTCTAAACCTTTTTTCAAAAGAAAAAGGCTGTTTCTACGTCACACTGCGCGCAGCCCAACCACATTGTATACCCTATGGCCTTTGAATGGCTCGCTCTACAGCAAAAGTCAGAATTAATGTGGAAGAACTTATTCGAGGTCTGCTTTTTCTTCTCTTTTAACATTGATATATGAACACATCTTTGGCTGTCCTTGACAGTTTCCTCACCAATTGTAGGAACAAGCCAAGGAGATTAACATCATCAGGAGACAAAACCATCAAGGAATCAGAGGAAAGGGATAATATGCAAATCACTTCCCTTAAACAGCACAAGAAGAACACTTGTCGGATTTGGTTTAGTTTCTTGGAATTAGCTCATGTAAACCCCTTTTGTCTTTAGAGTGGCAACTAGACAATAACCTTATTCACTCACTCGCAGGCTGATGCCAATTTTTGGTAGGGTACATAGAGAAACTACTTGACATGTTTTAATGTTGTAGAAACTATGGTTATGTTGTCAAAACAAAAACAGTACAATGGGTTATGCAGCTTGCAAAGATTTAATTATCAGTCAAGTCTCCTCTTAGATTGGTTATTTTTTAGGTTGTTTCATATGAACAAACCCCAAAACGTTAATCAAAAGGAGAAACAAGCCACACACACAGGTGGGGTCCTTAACAAACAATCCTAAAGAGTTTTCTACTAGTATCTTAAACATACACACGACTGTTACAAATGAAGGTCCGAGATACAGAGAGAGACTTATGCGGAATGGTAGAGTAATAAGAGCTTATTCTTTGCCAGATTTGTTGATGAGCGACTTGTGGATGTGTGGAATGACTCCACCACCAGCAATGGTTCCTTTGATGAGAGTATCGAGCTCCTCGTCACCACGAATAGCAAGCTGCAGGTGCCTTGGTGTGATACGCTTCACTTTGAGATCCTTGCTAGCGTTACCAGCCAGCTCCAAGACTTCAGCGGTCAGATACTCCAAAATGGCAGCTGTGTAAACCGCTGCAGTTGCTCCAACACGTCCATGAGCTGTTGACCTACCTTTCAACAATCTATGAACTCTTCCCACTGGAAACTGCAATCAATAGAGAGACACATACACACAACGCTTTAAAGTCAATAAACTCATCGAAGCAGCAAGATTCGCCAATAAAAACATTAGTTTCGGAAATCTATCATAAAGGTCTATAAACTTACAACAGCAGTTAATATTCAAAGTCAAACGGGTAAATTCAGGACAACAAACCATTTTGAAGACATAAAAAAAGCTTTGTAGCTTTAAATGAACCAAACCCATCATAACGTTTTATCCAGATTCATGAGTAACATTAAATATGGATAATACTAATACTTAATTGCACATCAACCTTCTACACATTGTATTTATCGTCAAATTTTATGAAAAAAAATCCCAGAAATTAAAACAGAGGACTGAATAAATGTTTATGTAAGAGATTAAAACTCAAATCAAGCTCTGGACTATAATTATCTAAGCTCAGAAATTAAGAACCTAGCAGATCCGTCACTCACAACAGTTCACAAATCCCAAGGAAAGTGAAGTAGCACATAACGAAAAAAGAGTGTGTAAGAGAAAGAGACCTGAAGACCAGCACGAGAAGAGCGAGTAGTAGGTTTCTTCTTTTCCTTGTCCTTTTCGTTGCCGCTGGGTTTCCCCATTATCAGACCTTTCGCTCCTTTTCCAGACATTTTCCCGCCAAAATTATCACTGTTTTACTCGGGAGGTAGAGAAGAGAGAGAGAAAGATGAGGTAGAGATCCGGAGTCCGGACCAGATAAAAAAAAAAAAAAAGAGAAGTCGCAGATCTCTCTGTCAAGTTGGATTTTTATGCGACTTAAATTGACTTTTTTACCCCTACACTCTATCACTTTCTATCAGCTGTCATTTGTGAAGGTCACATCGGAAGCCCAAAAGCCCATGTCAAAACTATTGAATATAACAAAACGGCCCCACTATTTTACTTTTAATCAGGAAAAAGACCCCCCATAAATCCACAAACTCGTTTTGAATCCCACTGAAAAGAAGAAGAAAGACAAAAGTACAGTGTTACATTAAAATGTCTTGTTTGAATTTTTTATATAAATTCTTGAAACAAAAACACAGTAAGAAGACAAAAGAGAAGCAATCAATTTTTTTTTTTTTTTTTGGTATCATTAAGCATCAGATGGTTTCCCCACACTCTGCTTTGACTTCCCTGCTGCGTTTGATTCTATCATCTCTTCAGAATTCACAGGACCAGTCTGCCAGATTCTTATTGTACCATCTTCAGATCCTGATGCATAAGATTCACCTGTGGGTGCAAATCTCACACAGTGAACTGGACCGTGATGTCCCTTGTTGCATCCTAAAATCCAGATAAAACATTCAGATGGGCTTATACCAATCTGGCTTAAACTGAGTTTATGTAACTGTGTGTTTTTAGTTTTTAGTCACTAACCAATCTCCTCTCCAGTGTAGAAATCAAAGAGTCGAACCCACATATCTTCTCCACCAGCTACGAATTTGTTGCCAGATTTTGGCTCAAGCGATGCGGACTCGATATTGCAGGGCATGTCATAACTCTTCACTAGTCCAAAACTGGAAGTTACCAAAAACAAAGATAAAGCCTTTGAGCAGAATGCAAAAGTTAATCCTTTATTCATACAAAAAAAAAAAAAGAAAGACGAGAATTCGATTTGATTAAAAGAGAGCTTACTGATTTGCATCCCAAAATTTAACAGTGGATCCATCAGCGGTTGTTATATACCGTTCATCTTGACTCACTTCAGCACTAGTGACAGGAGACTTGGTTTCTAGTGTTTGCTCAATTTTGCCACTCCTCACATCCCATAACCTGTTTAAGACAAATCAGATAAGAAACAATGAGTTTCTCAATCAGTCTCTGTCTTATGCAACCGTGAATATTTAATCTTTTTAAAAAATGAGATATGGCTCATACCTCACACCGCCAATATCAGTGCAAGAACTTAATATCGTTTGATCACTGTGAAGCCATGTAAGTGTTCTGATAGAACCAGGAGATTTATCAATTTCTGTAGGAGGTGCATCCAAGCGATTCAAGTCGAAAACACGAAGAATTTTCTCAAACCCTCCTGTGATTAGAAATCGCGTATCCTGATGAAAGAACCATATTAGAAGCTTGCCTGATATAATCTTACATAACAACACATTGACTTGAGCAGAAAACATAAACAACGAAGAAATAAAATATAGCAAGACCAGTAGAAACATAGTCCAAATCTTTAACCAAATAGAGAAGAAATAAAATAACTATATACCTTGGAGAAAGCACATGCTCGAACAATATGCTTGTGCTCAAAAGAATGTAACACATCCCCAGTCAAAGCATCCCAAAGTTTCCTAAATTATACATGTAAAATTTGATTGGCCAACTAATCAAATCATGAATGAATAGCACAACAATCAAAAACCAAAACCAAATACACTTACGCTGAAAAATCTGCAGATGCGGAAGCAGCACGCAATGCATTGTTATCAAGACAAGAGCTCCACACTGCACCTTTATGTCCTTCAAATGTACCAATCCAATCTCCAGTTTCTCCATTTCTCAGCATTGGATGAGAATCTAATGAAATAATCATCAACCAATCAACAATAGTGAACAGAACAACAATATAGCAATTTGGATCTTTAGGAACTAGCTCAATTTTGGATCTCACCTTTGCTGGCGCTGATGAGGAAGAAACCATCAGGTGTGATTGGACTATAGAACAAGTCCACAACAGGTCTTGAATGGCCATGGCACACTAGCGGAACTGCTACTTTCTTCTTCTCCATCTCACTTTACTAATTCAACAACAACAACACACACACACACACACACACACAAGAAGAAGAAGAAGAAGAACCCTAAGCCAAACCTAATCTGATCGATCCAAAAAATAACCAAAGATGATATCGCAACCAACTTTTAAAGGAATATTGGCGCTAAAATTCTAGAGAACAACAGCTGCTGATACAATACGAAATTAAATCCGACAAATACAAATAAAATCCTGTCTATTGTTGATTTCTTTTGTGTATATATATATATATATATATATATATATATATATATATCTAATTTGGAGAAAATTACTCGAATCTAAAATTTTGATCGATCTATAATTTGAGTGGAAGATTGCTACAGCTCCAATTGAAATGCTGCCTCCCGAAAATTCAAAAAAAAAAAAAAAAAAAAGGAAAATTACAAAAGAAAAAAAATGGCGAAAGAGATTGGAAGCAATGGTAAGAATGTGAAGCAGCTTTTGTTAAACCAGTAGGGCTCATGTCTGAGAGATTTCTATTTCGGGGAGCTATTTTTTGTCTTCTTCAATTTTATACCACTATTTTCCATTCTTTACAAAATAGCCCCTAAAAAGTTTATAATTAAAGTTTATAGTTCAAATTTGCCGCAGGTTATTATTATCATTGACCTTAACAAAGGAACAAGCTTCAAATGAACATTAATTGTAATCAGATATTTTTATCTCTACTTGTCCAAAATCTTGATTGGTTAATAAATTGGTTCTTTTTTTGGAAAACAATCGCCAAAATCCAATTTAAAATCTACAAACAAGCAAGGCTTTTAATACCCATTTCATCAATCACAAAGAGACATTTGTATTCCTACTTAGTTGAGTTTTGGTCGTTGGTTCCTTATCTTGGAACCTTCATGTTCATCATCTTCCTGAAACTTTCTCTTCAAATCCCTCAGATCTTCATCACCAACCGTACCATTCGTCTTCTTGTTCAATGCATATGTTTCACCCATCTTCCTCTTGCACTCCTTACTTGCTGATTCATGCAAAACCACTGCAAACAACAAAGTCAGAACTATGAAACTTTAAGGACTTTGCTTTGAAATTTCAGGCAACCACTTGAGCCTTCTCTACCACAACAACAACTAGCTTTCATGATATTGATCATTCTTTTCCCAAAATGTTCATATCTTTCTAGCATGTATATGAAAACAGAGACGGAAAATACTAACTTGGCATCGGGTAATCCTTCCCGACTATGCAGTTTGCTTTAGTTTGAACGCTCAATGGCGCTGTCCAAGGCTCATAAATATACTGCTTTGGCATATCTGAATCAGGAAACTTATTAGCCAATAAAGGGATAATCGGTAAACAAACTTACCAGGATGATGGAAACTAACTTCAGTTACCTTTCAGTACCGGGAGAAAATGCCTAATGTACTTCCCATCAGGATCATACTTCTTTCCGAAAGATATAGGAGAGTAGATGCGGTTGTACTGAAACCATCACAAAACATTATACACAAGTGTAAGCATAAATAAACAAAATTTGGAGATAAAACATTTCATATGGAGAATGGATGGTAATGCATAAGTTTAACCAATTGTACAAAAAAAACTTAGGAAGCCAAAGAAAACTACGAGAAATATTGAGAGAAAAATAAAGGAGGCAGTGCCTGGTAAAAGAACGACGAACATGATAACCACATCCAGTTCCCATTATTGATCGCCCAGTCTGAATCGATCAGAAGTCTCTCGAACACATCACGCCCTTTTTCCCAATGTATGAACTAACACCAGAAACTGTGCATGTCAGTGAAATTTGCTGAGGGTGATAGAACCAATAATAGTAGAGGCAGCATTACCAGATCGCCACGAGTTAGAAAACAGGCTACACAATGACGCGCTAGATGGTGCATCCAACCCCATTTCTGAAGCTATAAATTCCAGAGAAAGAATGATTAAGGACTGATGCTTAAAAGGAAAGCTAAAGGCATTCACTTAGCCTGTAATCTAACCTGAACCATGATGGCATCAATCCAAGGGTATCCTGTCTTACCATCCCTCCAAGCGGCCAAAATAGCTTGATCCTCATTCCATGGAATCTAATTTACGTATGGAACAAAAAGATTGGTTTAAAAGAACATGAACATCTAAAAAATGAAGGAACATGATAAGAGAAAGTATACTACTAATTATTACCTGTTTGCAGATCCGGTTTCCCTTCATTTTGTCAAAATTAGGGGTTCCAAATGCAGTGGTATAGAAAAATTCTCTCCACAGCAACTAGAGAAAAATAGAAAATCAACTTTCACATCCTTATAAACAGTCTTTAAGTCATTGACTGACCTGTCCAAGGAGAGAAACTGGCGGCGATGTATGCTTTTTCACATCCTTGTAAATATTTTGAAGGCATTGATAAAAGTACCTCGAAGAAAGGCATCCAAACTTCTCAAATGTCAGGAACTAGAAGGAAATATTAGCAAAATGGAGGGAGAAGCTTAATGTGGACAAAAAAATTATGTCATGTAAACTCACTTTCAAATACGGTGATAAAACGGTAGTTGCAGGCTTCAAGAAAGCAGATGGGTCACCCTTTGGCTTCTCAAAGGTTGCCACCCATGCCTACACCACGAATAAATCAAAAAAGAATTCAGCTCTAATGACTATAACAAAGAAGATATAAATCTATGAAGGAAAATTTCAAGTTCTCCAAGATATAAGCTTCCTTCAGTCTAAGAAAGTACTCAATTGATCAGATTGGGCCAACATTTTTTCTAGCAGATAAAAACTTCCAAGTTCTTGACCATACCTTATGACTGATTGACTTGTTCAATCGTTTCAAGGCTTCTGATTCACCACCTCTAAAAGGAGTCCACTCAGCCTACAGACGTTTACACGAGCATAAGTTTCTCAGATGGAAATATATTTTTTAGCTACTTAAAAGAAACAAGATCATCTCTTAACTTGTTCATCGTCTTTGTAGCCAAGTTCCTCAAGGGTAGGTACTTCAGAAATGCCAAGATTTCCAACATCTCCAATTGGAGGAAGTGAAGAATAAGACATCACAAGTTCAGATTTAGCACATGAAGGCTCCCCAGCAATCTTCAGAAATGACTGATAACTCAAAGGTGGCTTCCCACCATTCTTACTTGCACGAAAAAACCACATAACTTTCAGAATTTTCATTAGAAGGAAAATCTATATTTACTCTGTTAACAAAAGCATTTACTTTCTCTATAATGTCTGAGGGATTGAACAGAGTATGGCTCACTGGAGAAAAAACCTCAATTCCACTTGAAGAAGCATAATCCTATAGAGATGAAAATCACTTAAGAGTCGTAAGAAATATCAAAACTTTTAAGGCTTAATGAAACGAACTTTACCTTAACTTTAACATCTAATGCTTGATAATACGGATCTGTATCATATTCAAAGCAAAGCCTTTTCACCTTCCACTACAAACACAGATCAACATTTCAGATTTTCTCTATTGCATAATGTCAAAAAATCAGTTTCACAAATTTTTGAAAATTTCTACATTACCTCTTGCAAGCAACGAAGCAGGACTTCACTTGGTTCACCCTTAAGAATCAGCAACCGTGAACCGAGTTTCTTGAGGCTGGAATCGAGATCCTTGAGGCTTTCCAACAAGAACCGGATCCGGTTTACCCCAGCCCGCGACGAACCGGGAGAGAACGCAGATGGGTCTGGCTCCATGTAATGCGGGTCGATCACAAAAACCGGGTAGAGAAATTGGGAACTCTTTGAGGCGTGTTCGAGAGCCGGGTTATCGTGAACCCGGAGCCCTTTACGGAACCAAATCAATGAACCGGATCCACTAGCCATTGATGTAATGGGATTGAGACGATAACTTGAAGGTGAACAAACGGAGAATCCTCGCATGAATTTTTCTGAATAAAATGTCCACAAGTTTTTTCAGAAATTTCGCGCCTTCGAAAAAGCGCGAGCGGAAGTTTTCTTAAGAGGAAGATGGTAACGTCGTCGGTTAATATGCGCTTTTTTAAGTTTTAACTCTGCGTTTGACTAATGTGCGCGGTAATCGGCGTAAGATAAAAGGAAGTGTGTAGGTTTTTTTGAACGGTTATATATATGCCACGTCATGAATTCGGAGGAAGATCATTTAAGCGAGGCAAATGGTAGGTCTCGTGATTTTGGATGAGGCACACTTTTGTTGCTTTTGAATTAAGAAAATAAATTTCAAATATTTGCGATTGTCTATTGTACAATACTTTTGAGATATATAAATATATAGTCACAGACAGTATTAAGAGTTAATTTTTGTAACCAAATTTCAGGTAAATAATACTCCCTCCGTTTCAAATTAATTGTTATTTTAAGAGTTAATTTTTGTTTCAAATTAGTGGTTGTTTTATGTTTTCAATGCAAATGTTTGGTAAAATTTTCAAATTTATTCCTATTATATTAATATTTTGACCAATAAAATAAAATTAAATATAACTTAATAAAGATAAAACAAAAAAATTAATTGTTTTCTTAATCTACGTAAAACAAACTAGAACAACAACTAATATGAAACGGAGAGAGGGAGTATCTTTTTTGTCGGCGGTGATTTTGTAACAGTCTAAGTGACATTATTGAAATACCAAAAAAACGATGTATGTTTGTTTGCGGATTTACATATTTCTCATTATTGGATTTTAATGATTTACGCCTCTAAGAGCATCTCCAATGGTAGAACCTCATTACCAATATTTATAATATAAATTTTGAATAATTGAAAGTTAAGAACCTCACTAAAAATTCTAAATTTTTTGTTTCTCCAATGGTAGAACCTCATTAGGGGTTCTTAAGAATAAACATTGAATCAAAGGGAATATATATTCTTGTTAATATCAGTATTGAATGACTCCCAAGACACAATACAAACATTCCAGTTCGGCAAGGACAACTACACAAATGGCTCGTGAAAGCTGAACACTTTCAATGCTATTGTGACAAACAAAAACGAAATCAAATTCTATAACTTATCACTTCATCATCTAACCTACGTATCTCTAATCAGCAGCAAACAGAATAGATTGAAGGAATGTAAAGAGTCTCATACCAATCTAGCAACCATATTGCCTAAGGTGAGATTGTCTGGACCATAGATAACACCAGGATACAGCAAAACTATCGGCACACCTTCAGAAGCAGCTTTCAATGCAATCTTATCAGCAACATCCTTAGATCTCTCGTACTCCATGCAGAAGAACTTCTCACTATGAACCTTTTCTCAAGACCAGACCAAATTAGAATCAAATCAACTCAAACAACACCAAACAAAATCATGAAATTAAGAATATCATACTTGATCCTCATTAGCAACAGATCCTTAACATCTTCCAAGACGTATTTCAGAACACTGATTTTCACCATCTTGCCTTTAGCTCAAGCCTCTACTACATAAATCACAAAGGTAACAAGAACTTGAGTTAAGAAAAGTTAAATAAGAAACTCTGCAAACAAGTTGAAGTTTCAGCTTCTAATCTTGGTTCAAAACAGGAACAATCTTAACATAAGTCATTCATCATACAACACAGAGCATTTTGCATCATCATAATCGATTTCAATGGGAATAAGTCAAACTTGTAAAACGAAATCACAAAAAAAAAACGCAATTGGAACTCGAAACAGGAAGCTGAGACTGAGCAATTTGTTAATAACAAAATCAAGCGTTCCTAAGTTCACTACGAATCTAACCTAACAACAACAAAATCATACAAAGAAAGCACTGAGATCCTAAATCCTCTGATGCGAAACAAGAGATAAACAAACCCAAGCTCAATTAGTTATCATACAGCATGGCTGCTTTCACAATATTCTAGAAGAAAAAATGCTGATAGTGGAGATTATCGTACCTTAGATTGGAAGCTCAAGAGGCAGGGAAGCTCAGTGACGGAGAAAAGCTAATTGAGGAAGAAGAGACGAGAAGGAGCGTCGCGGAAAAAAAAAAAAATCTCAGATTTCTTACCCACTCACCAACCAATACAAACATGACACGTCATCGTAAGAACCGACTCTTAAAGTGCTTAGCTAAGGATCGGATCTTGCTACAAAGCCTATTTTTGATTTAATTTTTTTTTTTTATTGAGTTTAGAACCCACGTTAGAACCTCCGTTGGAGATGGTCTAACCATGCTTATGCTTAGGAACCATGTTTTGGATAAACCAAATATTGTAAGTACCACAGAAGTACAGATCCTTTTTTGGTACCAAATTAATTGTCTAAAAGTTCAACTAGCGATCCAACGGTTAGAATTCAATATATATGATCCAACGGGTTCACAGTAAACAACCTCAAGCATGATCCAGACCGTACAAACAAAAAAACGACGACGCATATAATCAAACGGTTCTAGCGTAGCACCGATCAAGGTTGTTCTACATCCCATCGGCAAAAAAAAAAAAAAAAAAGGAGATAGATTGTTTAGTTCGACAAATTAATTATTAATTATTCATTTTATTTCTAGATCGAAGGATCCGTGACCCGATCCAGTTACTTCTTGACCCGAACGTCAGACGCGAGTCGCGACGCGATCGCAGAATGGTACATAACGTCGTGGAATGTGGAAGCCTCGGCGGTTTTCCTCCGGAGCTGCTTAGCCTTCTCTTCCGTGAGGCAACATCGAAGAGACCGCTTGTCAGTTTTATCCAGATCCGATTCCCGATTCGCGGAGGAGCTGTTGTTGTTCACGTAATCTGGTTCCGATGACCATCCGAAAAGAGGAGCCCACCATGAAGCCGATGAAACGTTTCGTTTGCTGCTCGGATCCGGGTTTCTGGCGGATCCGGGTTCGGAAGATGCTCGGATC
The DNA here is from genome assembly GCA_963667165.1 of Barbarea vulgaris. Classification (NCBI taxonomy): domain Eukaryota; kingdom Viridiplantae; phylum Streptophyta; class Magnoliopsida; order Brassicales; family Brassicaceae; genus Barbarea; species Barbarea vulgaris. The sequence continues at coordinate 5,798,999 of OY763893.1, forward strand.
GAAGAGAGAGCGGAGCAGGAGATGATTGTAGCCATTGTAGGTAAAAATGCAGAGAGGAAGAGAGATCAGAAATGTGTATGTGTTGAGAGAAAACGTGAAGACTGTGTATTTTTGGGAAGAAGACAAAGATTATTTGTTTAGGATTTAAATTAAGAAAAAATGGATTAAGATATTTAGAGTTGGAATCAGCTGCAATGCGGTGCGGATTTTTATAGTGTGGAATGTTGTATCGACAGGTTCGTTTGACTTGACTTTTATCTATATGAGGGTATTATCGGAAAGTATGTACAACGCAACCACGATAATTAGGTGGAGATGAGAACATTGGATTGTTTCCTTTTAGGAAGTGGATAAGGTCGAAGGCGTGGAGCAACGTTGCCAATTGTGCAAATGTCTACATCTGCACTTTTTGCTTTTTCTTTAATCTATTTGTTTATTTTTATTTTGATCTTATTTTTTGGATTTTTGTTTTCCTTGTGTGACTTGTCGTTTTGACAATGTCCAAATTGACGTATGTTCATTGGAGGTATATTAGAGCATTATTAGTTCAACAATAAAATATTATGAAATTTTTGAAAAGTGCGAGAAACTCATGGTAAAAAAATTTCAAAATCATAGAATTCTCACATTTAAAAAAAAATCTATAATATTTATCACTAATGATGCTCTTATATAGTAGTATTCAACTATTCATTGTTATTTTTTGAAATGAAATGAAAATATTTTTACAGTCTATAGAATATCATTAAATTAGGAAATAATTGTTGGACCGTCGGTAATATTGAATAATCCGTTTCGAACTCGTAAACAAAAATTCAAACTTCCTTTTCGGAGGTTTTTTTAGCCAACCAAATGAACCATTCGTGGTAAATCATAAAATGAATATTAGACAGTATTATTGCGTATTTGGCATGTTCAAATGCCGGATTACATGTAAGATAATACGGCATCCCATCAACCAGCGGAAAAAAAAACTTTAAAGAAAATGATGTACATATTGCTTTTCTAGCTACTAAAATAATTAGTGCTAAGTACCACATTAAACAATATTGATATCAAAGATGAATGTTAATTGCAAGAGAAGATAAAATGTTACACTTACAGATCTCAAAAAAAAAAAAGCAATTGACAAAAAAATGCCTCATAGACACACATTACATTACATTAGAATTTAGAAGAGACCCAAATGTTGAACCAAAAACCACACGAAGATATTTTCGAACCTTTCGGTTTAATACCGTACTAAAAGACAAACTTCATACTTGGAGAAGTCGAAGATATTAGTCGAGAAGAACCCATAGAGATTTTTGTTAAGAAGATGAGCTTTAGAGATGATGATGGAAGAAGCCATTAGTTTTGTGCAAGTGTCTCAGAAAAACTTATATTTTCAGCCTGGTTCTTTGGATGCTTGAAGCTCTGTAAGAGATGGTAGTGCCATTTATGGGGACTAGGGAGCCGACAGATCGGAGGAGTTTGCCAGAAGCCTACAGTTGATATATCATGTAAATCATAGTATACAAGTCAAGCCAAAAGTATCAACTTCTTGTGACTGTTCATTCCATTGAAATTTCGGATTAAGAATTTAAGATAAGTAATAGCTATAATGTCCATTGACAAGTTAATTGTATTCGACATCTTTGACTGATTTCTTGTCAAATCATCGCATTCGAAAACAATAATTGTACTTGTGACTAGTACTTTTACATCATTTTTGATACATTCAAGACATAGTTATACATACGCTATCAACGTACCGGATGTATAATTTATCTTAATATTTTTTTAAGCATACAATACTGAAGTCGAAGATCCTTAAAACATATAGTAGGCACGACGTTGTACATGCATACATGTATGTGTTGTAACTAGCCTTTTCGTTTTTATGTTTTTGTTCGTTGGACGTTATTCAATTCTTATAGCATAAGCATATACTCACACTACTAGTACCACGATGCATTTTACGGCAACTCTCATGCTAACCTTGTTGCCTAGCTCTACAAAATAAAATAAAAAGCCTAATTCACGTACATGATTTTGAATATGTGGAATTCATAACCATGAATTTTATTTTTTATATGTTTGGTTGCTAATGAAAACAACTTGATGTAATGTCCAGTTGGTGATAATTCAATCTTGTACATATATAATGAATCTATCATAGTGTGTCATGTATAATTTATTTCCACTTGTAATCCGCTAGAAATGGCATAGAACATAAAGGATCGACTGACACGTGCGTAGTGTATAGTTTCGCACGCACCGTTTTAATTCCAGATTCCTCCCAAGTAAGAGTGACCAATTCTAAACTAGAATCTCCCAAAGAAGCTTGAGCATCGCTGCAGAGATTCGAAATTTAAAAAAAAAAAAAATCTCGTTTTGGAGGTGTGACCTGAGATCACGACACAAACACAAGCCCTTTTGAGTCATCCATCTTATCACCATGTGGAGAAGAATCGTCTCCTCTCATCTCAAAACCCTAGCCGCCGATGTCACCGCTTCTTCATCTCGTCGATCGCTAGCCGCCGCCACCACCGCCAGGCCCGTCGGTTTCTATCTCGCTGCCAATCGATCAGCTTCTTCTTCTGTTTTCCCTCGCCATTTCAGCTCCGAATCAGGTGATATAATCGTTGCTATAGATTTTTCATTTTCAGATCTCGGCTTTGGGACTCTTTATTTGCGGCGGATTTAGATTCTGTTCTAGCTGCATAATCTCACTTTAGCCGTAGATTTAGAGGATAGATATAAATCTGTATTGGTGTCTGAGATTATCAATAAGTAGATTGGTTTAATACTCATGTCGCTCTATAATCTTAATAAATCTGCAATTTTTTTTTTTTTTTTTTTTTTTTCTCTTGACTGTTATTACGGCTTGTGCTTTGCAGTAGATACACCTGCGAAGAAGAAGGTGGAGGATGTAATGCCCATTGCAACTGGACATGAGAAAGAGGAGCTTGAAGCTGAACTTGAGGTGATTGCTTCTTCTTTAACGCTATTTAAGATCTGAGTATGATTGCAAATGTGATTTTCTGGCATAGAAATGGAGTATACGTTTCTGCTTGATAATACACACACTCAAATTGAATGAAAAATTAATTTTGAGCTTTGTCATTGTTTTCTTGGAATAGGGAAGGAGGTTGCTTGATATTGACTTCCCTGAAGGTCCTTTTGGAACAAAGGTTAGTTATAAGTTTCTATTACCAGAGATATGTCGCGTTACTCCACTTTGAATATCGTTGTCTTATTTTCTAGCTTACACATGTCATCAGTGTTTCTAGGCATACTATAGATTTTATGTTCATCTCTATATACCGAGGTATCAGTGAGATAAACCTCACCAAACAATCAACTCGACTATTATGAATGGCTTTATAATATTAATCCAATTTAACTGTTCCAGTGACCTTTTCAAATAATCTGTATAAATATGTATCATGAAACTTGTCGCTTCATCAAAATTGACACCCTTTGTTTACTGAGTTTACTGAGCTAGCTGGTTTACTGAGTTTTATGGATCAACTTGCACCCTTTGTTTCACCCAGGACTACTATGGCATGCAGCAACCACTTTTTTATGTCTATTTTGAATCTTGTCTAATTTGTCACACTTAATTATCTTGATATTACTCTGGTCATATGTTTTGTGAATAGTGTAATTAGTATTAGTTCCATGACTGAAGCACTAGCTTGGATTTGAATCATATATGGGGTTTGAATGGTGAATTCAACGTCTCCAAGTTGTTTTTTTTTTCTGTTTGCTAGTTTTACCATGGCTCACTGCCTATGATGCTTATGGTGATGATGATGATGAGAATTTGCAAATGTACAAAGTGTCTGTCTATCATGAAACTTAACATTCTTAAGAAGTCTTTCTCCACATTACTGTATGACTGGTGAAGTGAATTTTGCATGCTGTGTGACATATTCGAGACATTTGATGTTTTTCATTTTCTTGTGTCATTTTATATCTTGAGTGAGCAGTACTTATTCTCTTTTGGCTAGCATTTTGGGTACTTTTGACAAACTAGTCATCTTCTTGATACATATTTTTGGATATCAAATTGTATCTACCTTAGGAAGCTCCAGCTATTGTGAAGTCCTACTATGACAAGCGAATTGTGGGATGCCCTGGTGGTGAAGGCGGTAAGTTCACCTCGTCTTCACTTCTTAATGGCATATAAGATTTTTTTTATCCTTAGTCGTTGTCTTCATTGAATATATCATGTGTGTATCTAACAAACCGATAGACACAATATCTACAAATGATCTGTCTGATATATATTTCTCCTAAAAACTGCAGAGGATGAGCACGATGTTGTGTGGTTCTGGCTGGAGAAAGGCAAGTCTTTTGAATGCCCGGTTTGCACTCAGTACTTTGAGGTAAGTTAAACTCGTATCAGATGCTCTAAACGGTTAAAAAATTGACGAGTAGTCATAGGTCAGAGAAATCTGTAAAGGGATCAGAAACACAGGTTTCTGTATATATTGAATTGGTTAAATAATGTATGTTTGCAGCTGGAAGTGGTTGGTCCTGGTGGTCCTCCGGATGGTCACGGTGATGAAGACGATGAGCACCACCACTGATTCCGGCCTCTCCCTTGCCTCAAGTTTTACTTTTTTTTTTTTTTCAACTTTTCATACATTTTAAATTTTTTTATGATTGGAATAAAAAAAAATATATGCCGTTTGGTGAAACACAGTTGAAAATGTTTTTGATCCTTTAAGAACAAGACTCGGTATTGGAGTTTCCAAGTGCCAAAACTCTTATGACCGTTGTTTTATTTTTGTAACACTCTTGAATCGGAATCATTCTTGCCTTTTGCTTATTATATATTCACCTTTTATTTTTATGGTTCCATGTCTTTTCATATTGGACGTTTTGATCGTATCCTTGATTCCTTGTGAACGGTCATATATATAATTCCAATCGATAATAAGACAATTCCATTTTCTTCCATCCTTATTCATTAATTGGTTAAGCACTAATTACTCATACAATGAACCTACATTTTACTTTCCTTTTTTTTTTATTATATACAAAAAGGAAATAAATTAACACGGCAAACCTGAAGCGGTGGAGGTTAACATCAAGGCCGTTGCTTTTATTCCTTTCCGACGCAGATGTTGAGGCGTCTTTGGACTCTTTCCTAACGTTTTCCTCTTAATTACTTTCTTAAAGGTTAACAACTTAAAGACCAAACTTGATTTACAGAAAACGATATTGTTCATGTTGTTAATATTTCAAATTTAAGTAATTATTTTTTATGTATTTTATATACCAATCTGTTTTCATATCATCATCATATGTTTGTTCACAGTTATAAAGCTTAGAAGACCAAACGTAAACTAAAATACTAGTATTTTCTTCTTTACAAATTTACCACCGCGCCGCGCGTGTGAAACCAAAGCAAAACCTAACAAGCTATAAAATACTATAAGAAAATAAAGATAAACATAGTATAGGGTTTTCAGAAAACGCCCAAGGAATATATTCCAAACATTTCTTAAAAGGAGTCTCTAATTAAAAAACGAAAAAAAAAAAAAAAAAAAAATACTCTCAGGAAAAAGAACGTCCGAGTTCAATATTCAGTTTCTACATAAGACAAAGCACCAAATATACAGTTATTCTCTAATGTTCGACACAGCTTTTCCCTTATTACAAAAATCCTTTCGTTTTCAAACATATAATTGAATGGTGATACTGATACTTACATCTGGCTGTTGTACGTCAACATACTTATATATATGTATATAAATTTATGTTTCTAGTATGAAGTTCGATAAGTAGTAGGTGTAAAATCCATATTATATATCGGTTTTGGACTAGTGTGACGATTTTACGACGTCTCCGCTTTTTGTAACAAAATAGTTTAATAGTTAAAAAAAAAAAAAAAGGCAAAATAATTATATAAGCACGTATATTATTTTAGCTGACTGATATACACGTGTGCTCTTTTTATTTTTATTTTTCTGTGTTCATACTATGTTAAGCACATCTTTACATGTCTAATTAGGCACGCCGATTATCCATCCATATAACTTTCCGAATTCTAATGTAACTGCCGATATTTATATAAACATTTTATTTTGTAAACCAAAAAAAGTAATTGTTACCTTAACAATTCTGAAAAAGTTAAAAAATATTATGTTAGATATACATATATCTTGTGGTATGAATAGTTAGATTAGTATATTGGATATAACAAGTTATCTTTTAAAATATAATATTTTTTAATCAAAATATGATGTGAAAAAAGAAATAAAACAAGTATTTCTAAAAGTATATATTTCCTCCATTCCTAATTATTTGTATTTATATGATTTTCACATATTTTAATTTTTTTTTTATAAAATACAATTTTAACTTTGTATTCATTAACTAACTATTTTGATATTTTGATAAAACAAATAAAAAAAATAAAAAAAAACATAATAGGAAATATAAAGGTAAATTTTCATAAAAAATTGAAAATAGTATCTTTTTGAAAAAAAAGTTTTAGAAATACAAACAATTAGGAATTGAGACTTGAGAGAGTATCATTTTTAGAATTTTAGTTTTATATTTTTTTTGTCAAAACAGTTTTAGTTTTATATTACAAAAATTTGTAGTATAAATTACTGAACATTTTGAAGGATAAGACAGAAAAAAACTACAGTTTATGAACGGGACATTAACTTTAATTTTAAAAGTTCTAGGTAATGCTATTCTTCTTTAAAGCATCTAGTGTTGGAAATTTATGCAAAGTAACAGCAATCAAATTATATGGTCGTAACAAATAAAAATATCAAATGTCACTTGTCCCCCAATTAAAGGATTATAAAACTTGTAAATTGCTTGCAAAAAAGATCAATGCATATATGATTAATTTATTTGAAATACTTTACCCCCAACTATATATAACATATTCAATGCCTTATCTATAGAGCTATGGGACATTTGATCCCTCACTCCTTTAAACTCAGTTGCTAGTCGCTACTACATTTTTTTTTTAATATATAGTTGATTATATAATTTATATGAAAAAATTACTTTTTAGTGAGTCGAATAAATGAACTTATCAAGCTTGTATAGAAAATTATCAAGTGATTCTGAAATGTAGTAACTTATGAATATATCACACACCGACACACGCAAAGGAAAACCTATGCAATCTATTTTTGTAGTATATCATTACCCTTCTTTGCGAGCATTGTATTCGCCTTCGTCAATTCAACTTATTTATTAGAATAAAATATAATCATGTTGCTATATTTTCTTTTGTCTCTAAATAGGTTTTAAATTATTTATGCATAGACACGTATCAGTGATCGCTTATTATAGCCTTAATTATAAAGAATGACATGAATGGTCCTTTTTGTCGATGTGCTCATTATTTTTAAATATTTTTAGCAAACAAAATTTAATATTAGATTTGTACGAGAAAATATATAAAAGGCAAAGATATAATTTTTATCGGCAAAATGCTATTCAAATATGACTTCTTCTTTTCTTTTTCTTTTTTGTTCGGCAGAAGATAAAAGTATTAAAAATTAAGTTTTAGAGTACATATTCTACAATCGGTGGGATTTATGCAAGTTATATTAAAAATGTATTAACTTTTAATGGGTTTTAGTAGCCCTTTATCCCACGAACAAACGCTCTACACTTTTTAAATCCATAAATTAGCAAACTAAGATTGTAGTGCTGAACGCATCTATTATCTTGTTTTGTTTAATTAATAACAAATTGTTATTGTAAATAATTTTATAATCGATTTTCTCTAATTTGGGTTGACAATTAACAACCAATTGAAGTTTTTTTTCTCTTACTAAAATTGATGGGTCACTAAAAGAGTTGACTATCTAAAAGCTAGTATTAGAAGTTAAAAGTCGCAAAATTATTCAATTGCAAAAGTTGTTGACCTTTGTTAAAAGTTATATAATCTGATGCCGTCATTACTCACTACTAAGGAACATGTTAAGTAATGTCAACAATCAAATATTTCCATTGTTTCAGATTAAGCGCCGCTTCAGCAGTTTTATACGGGAATTCACAAAAGTATTATTTATAAATTTATAAGATAATATAGACACTTATCCGCTATATATTTTGCACTGTTAGTTTTGATTAGAATACAAATAAAAATATCATTATCAAAAGTCACAAAAACTACATTAAAAATGTATTTTTACAAATATAAAATATAAAATAATAATCAAATAGCGTAAAACCAAAAAGGATTATATTTTGTGTTGTTGAGAATTTAGAGTTCTTGACCAATTCATAACTACTTATAACATTTTTTCATACTATATTTGTCACATTATTATATCTTAATGAAATACTTGGGTGCACCTTATTAGAAGGCTCACATTTACATCATATAAAGAAGTAATCTATATAATCATAAGTTACTATATTCTTTGCCAATTAACTTTAAAATATAAAATAACCAATTAAGTAGTAAAGTAACAGTTGATATCTTTCTTCACGTAAGATTAATTAGTAATCATTTCGTAAGATCTATGAAGATCTTTGTGGTGGAATAGAAAAAGAGACAAAAAGCAATTATTACGCTTATCCATGTTCTTTAATTTTTGGTCTCAACTTGATCTTCTTTTTTTGGCAACAAACTTTCCAATGTAACAAGTTAAGTTGTTAATAGGCACTTTCATTTCAATCTTTCTTTCTTTTTTTTTGGTGTAATTAAACTGAATTTTGTTTAGCATTAATCTGATCATCTCTACTGAAAGAGAGAGATACAAGGTTCATATGAACTACATTAGATAAAATGTGAGCCCAACGCTGAACATAATTTAACGCCGTACGAACAAAATTAGTAGTAAATGAGAGGAAACACCGCAGAAGCATTTTGCGATTTCAATCGATGAAACAACCGAATTAGAATCGCTTAAGCTAAACAAACTTGCCACACTTTCATTTCAATATAGTATAAAATTGTAACGAGCATAGATGCTGTTGCAGTGAAAAAATGGGGTATCGTACATAAAAATTAAATTTAAGTGAAAGGGGGGGGGGGGCACTTGAGTCATGAAAGGTGCATGATGTGCTCAGACCCATTCTGATTTTATCATTATATTTTAGGTCATTTCCACCAAAGTTTTTTTTTTTTTTTTTTTCTTTCTTTTATAATTTGCATTTTATGAATAAACTTTATATAATTAAATAAATTAATGATCAGCCTCACCAAGTAGAATTACACGTGTGTACAATATAGATTTTAAACTCGCATGTGGTGATGGTTGGTTTAGGATCCGTAGAATCAATAATGCAATAGGAGCGAAATCTATTTTGCTTCTCTAGTGAAGTGAGGTACCTAACATTGCACAAGGCAAATGATGCTATGTAAATCAAAATTTAAAAATAAAATAAAAATAAAGTTAAGAAATATTAGGATCTAAATAATATTTGACCAAGGGTGTAACATATAAAACGTAAACGTGTAGAACAAATATATTGCAAAACAAAAGAAATGGACAGAAGAAAACTCCTAAACTGGTTTAGCTTGTTATACAACATATTTATACGGAAAGGAAAAACATATTTATACGAAGTTAATATCAAAACTTTAATTTACATTCTATCAAATGCTTTTAAAGATAAGAAATGTCAATACATTTTTTTCATAATCTATATAGTATGAAAGGTGAAATAAGAAGTGGGGTTTGATATGGTCAGCAAATATGGTGGACAAAACAAAAACGCAAATAGTGTAAAAACAAGAGAGTAATGAAAGAAGCGTTGAAGGAGAAGAGAAAAGAGCATAGGCTTTTTCTGGTTTTATTGCTGCTCCCCCACATGTAATCCAGGTTGGTCACTTATGTTTCCTACGCTTCATCATTGCACTTAGTGCTCTCAGATTTCTCAAATCCATAGAACCCTAAAATAAATAAAACCTTAAATGTAATTCCTTTGTCCATTGTGTATCAAAATCCCCAAATTTTAATCCTTTTTTTCTGAGAAAGTTTCAGACTTTTAAGCTTTCTGGTGAATGGGGTATACATCAATCATCTCACTTTTTTTTTTTTTTTTTTTTTCATTAAACAAATGATTGAACGTGGAGATTTTTATTTATTTTCATTTCCTTCTTCTTTTTCAATTTTGGATTATGCCCTCATGTTTCTAGTAATATACTTAAATATACTCTATGTTATAGTATATATTATATATATAGAATTAATATTCTTTAACGCGGTAGAGTATTTTTCCTCCACTGCCCACAAGGCATTGATTCTTTCTCTCTCTCCTCTGTGTAGTTTCGCCGCTAGCTCTGCTCTGGTTTTGATTTTGATTCCTTGTGTTCCCAAAAAGATTTATTTCTTTTGTTTTTTTTTTTTATAATATCATATAAAGATAAAAAAAAGAAAAGAAATTGATTTCTCTTTACATTGATGCCTTCTCTGGCTTTCTCTTAGGTACTAGTTTTATTTGTGTGTGTGTGTGTGTGTAGCTGTTGTACACATTTAACATCCCATAGTGAATGATTCAGATTCACATCTCTTTTCTTTTATTCTCTCCTCTCACCATCACCCTCATAATTTTGCTCTATAAATAACCATTTCCCCTCCCTTACCTTCTCTTATATTTTCCATTGGCATTTCAAACTTTGAAAACTCTCTAACCAAATATCACAACAAAGTCTGAAAATTGTAGTGAAAAAGAAAAAGACCATTGAACAACAATGAGCTATTCTCATCAAAGCATGGGTTCTGGTTTGTTTCTCTTTACTTGTTTGCTTTCATGTTATGTTTATCTTTATGGTTTTTGGTGTGTGAGTTGTAGCTCTGTTATGCATGTGATTACTCTGCTTGAACATGTTTCTTGACAAAATCTTTGTAGGGAGTAGAAGTACAAGGGGATATGAGTTTGGAAGGACTTATGTTGTGAGGCCTAAAGGAAAACACCAAGCTACTATTGTTTGGTTGCACGGTCTTGGAGACAATGGCTCTAGGTAATATAATTATCTCTAACTTGGCTTGTATTTATGATCATAGTCAAGTCATGGTCAAAGTCAAGTCATAAACAAAAGTCTTATACTTTGGAAAGCTTAAAGTCATACTCGTCAATACAAGCTGTTGTTAGGACAAAAGTTCACATTTTCCTCTATTAGTTGAACAACTTAAGTATCAACGTGTCCTGAAAAGCTTCAACCTTTTGGTTTAATTGACTAAAAACAAATAAAGAAGCTTTTAAAAGTCGGATTTTGGTGTGTTCTATGATAACAACTTATCATTTTGTCTCTGTTCTCTCTGCAGCTCATCTCAGCTCTTGGAGAGCCTACCTCTTCCAAACGTAAGGATCCATTAAAAACAACCATTTTGAAGCAATTTTCTTTATTACTAAACTCTCATTAAAAGTTCTGATAAAAGATATATGCAATGCTATGTACAGATCAAATGGATTTGCCCAACTGCTCCTTCTCGTCCTGTTTCGCTTCTTGGTGGATTCCCTTGCACTGCCTGTAAGATCATTCAACTTCTCTAAACTTACACGAAAACATTCTTTCAAGCCATTACTAAAACTATAAAACCAACCTCTTTGCTTCTCAGGGTTTGACGTGGGAGAAATTTCTGAGGATCTTCAAGATGATATAGAAGGCTTAGATGCTTCAGCTGCACATATTGCTAACCTCTTATCAACTGAACCAACTGATGGTAAGCCAACCAAGAGTTATATATATATATCTTCATTCCGCTTTATCCATCACAATCTCTAGCTTAACTTGAAAATGTTCTTTGTGGTTTGTGTCAGTCAAAGTTGGGATAGGAGGTTTCAGTATGGGTGCAGCAATAGCTCTCTACTCCACAACGTGCTACGCTCTTGGACGTTATGGAACTGGACATCCTTATACTATAAACCTACGAGCTACTGTAGGACTTAGTGGTTGGCTTCCTGGTTGGAGGTATTAATATATTCTTCAACTCCTTCATGTCACTAGTTAAGACAGAGACTTGACTATTATAAGCTTAAAAACATAACAATGCAGGAGCTTAAGGAGCAAAATAGAAAGTTCGAATGAGGTTGCAAGGCGTGCTGCATCAATTCCAATCATACTTGCACATGGAACTTGTATGTGTAGAAAATCATTCTGTGATTTACTGTTTCTAATATAAATTCACCTGAGAAAATCTGATTGTTTTTGTTTCTCTTGATATGTTCTTTGGTTGCAGCGGATGATGTAGTTCCTTATAGGTTTGGAGAAAAATCTGCTCATTCACTTGCCATGGCTGGATTCCGACAAGTTATGTTCAAACCATATGAAGGGTAAAGATTTTATACCTTATATACCAAAGTTACTTTAGTCTAATTTGCTTTACTGTTCTTGTCTGAGATTGTAAGGTTTAATGTTGATTTGTATAGGCTTGGTCACTATACGGTTCCTAAAGAAATGGATGAGGTGGTTCACTGGCTTGCCTCAAGGCTTGGTCTCGAGGGCTCGCGTTAAACTCTGCTACGCATCTTCTAAGCATCTTATAGCTATATATTATATATACATGGTGTAGAATATTTTATATATATAATATAATGGGTGGGTTTCTTGGGGTATACGGTGTTTTCATGTTTCTGACTGCTTTGTGATTTATTTTTTGCTTTTCTGCTCTTCGATTCTTGATTATGAATAATGAATAAAAATAAAAAAGGCTCCTTGTGCTTTTCTCTTCCTATTAATCTCCCAAGTTTTGTTCATACCAAATTTAAAGATTTTGAGTTTCTGAGACATTATTGCCGTACATCAAAAGACATTCGTATAAAAAGAAACAAAAGAACATAAATCACTTCATTCAGCAGTCAGCTCAACTCCAGCCTTAATCAATCTCTCTGAGTTTATTGAGACTTTTGGTTTCCAGAAACGTCTTTAAGCTTCTCCTCCAATTCACCTTCCTGGAATTGTAAATGTGACTTAGGATTATCAAACTAACATAATGAAAAAGAAGAAAAAAAAAACAAAACAAAAAGGGTCTACTCTTGCTGAAACTAACCTTGTGCATGTTCAGAATGATGTCTGAACCGCCAATGAACTCTCCCTTAATGAAGATCTGTGGAAACGTTGGCCAATGGCTTCACATAAGAACAAAAAATTTAGTCAAAAGAGGGTTTATATCATTAAAGATTAAGGAATGAACATAAACGAACTTCGACACAACTAAACCAATATTCTCAACTTTCTTAACAATAATTTGAGAATGATACAGCTCTGTGAATGGAAACTTTTATACAGTTTACCTGAAGGATTTGACAGCGGTTTTCAACTCTTGGTCTTCTAAAATGTTTCTAGCACTGATAGGAACATCTAAAGAGGAAATCACAAAATAGCATCTTAGGAAATCAGAACACCAAAGAAGAGTCCAATGCCAAATACCCAATAGTAAAGAAAATTCACAAAGGCTAAAAAAACTTACTATATTGCTGCAAAACTCTAACAGCTAGTGAGCTAAACCCACACTGAGGAGCTTCAGGGACACCTTTCATGTAGATCATAACAGGATTATCCTTCACATCCTACAACAACCAAAACTCTAAAACTCTAAAACCAAGATTGCAGAATCAAAACAACTAGATACCTAAACACAAAAAACAGCATCAATCAAATCTAAAAATGGTAGAGAGTTTACATTCTCAACGATATCTTTGAGTGAGTCCGTAGAAGCAGAAGGGACTTTGTGTGTAGGCTTGAAATCATCATGTGTCTCTGAATCACTTGGCACTGTTGATGAATATCTCATCATCCCATTTTGGTAGACTGATGCAGATGCCTACAAAACAAAAACAAAACAAAAACAAATGATTAAAACCATCTTCTATTGAAAAACCAATTCCAATTTCACTGAATTCAAAGTCAAAATTCATATTCTTTGTCCAATCCGGTTCAATTAAAAAGACATTTAAGACATGGAAAAGAAACAATCTTTAAGTGAATAAAGATGGGAAAAGAGCAAAAATTGATTGAGTAGACATCAGATTACATAAATCGAACAAAAGGGTTAGTAAAAGAATCTAACCAATCTGCTAGAACGAACAGCTTGGAGATTAGCGATTCCTTTTACAAGTCTGCTTGATAAAGAAGCTGCCATCTCTATTATATCACGCACAGATTTGTTCAACCGACTCAAAAATGTTCCCAGATTTTGATCTAATCTCTGTATAGAATATGGAAAAGGGAGCAGAAAGATGTCTTTTTTAAGGGCTTTCACCTCAGGAAAATTTCTACAGCCTTCTCTAAAGATCTTTAGTTCTTAACAATGTCACGAACTCACGACCGCTTCTCTTCCTCAAGTGACCGACCCCAAAACGACGTCGTGTCAAAACTCTAAACCCTAAGGCGTTATACGGTGTCGTTTGTAGAAGTCACCGAAAGCATTCGTCGCCCGTTGACTCTTTTTTTTTTTTTTTTGTTAATTGTCTGGTTTGTTCGGTTTAGATAATATTATGATTCAATTGTTTCTCTTTCTTCTTTGGTTCAATGATTTCTGTGGAATCAGTTTAAAGGAGTGTCTGAAAGATCATTGAATAGTACGAGCGCGGGAACACAGTGCACCGGGCATGTTACCGTCGCATTTTTCACCGCCTCTGATGAACCTTTCCTTCGTATGGTACATGAAGATTTATAGACCGGTTTCGGTTTAAACAGATAGATAAACAGATAGATATATCGGTTATACAATACTAATGCTTGAAATCCATTACAATGATCATGGCTTTCAACATTAGTATCTTGATAAATGACTTGAATAGGAATATATGAAATGCACTGTGGCGAGTATTCATAACTGTTTATTATATCAAATTAAAATACAAATTGGACGATATAAAAGTTGTAACGTGATCAACTCTAAACTTATTGGCTGGAAGTTAGAAATCTCCAGCATCACCGTCACAACAAGAAACACAAACGGAATCACAAACACAAAGACACAACGGAAATTACAAAACAGAACAGAACAGAAAATTCAAAGGACCAACAAACATAAGGACATTTTCATCGTTCTTCTTTCTCACTTCCTCTGATAAGTTTGATGAGTAGGATCAGTAGTGGTCCGAGTTGTACCAGTATTGGTCGTAGTACTGCCTGGATAATGTTCCCTGTCTTCTTCCTCCGTAGCCATTCCAAAAGTATGCTTCATCGCATCAGCTGCGCCCATAGCCATTTGCTTCACATGCTCACCAGTCTGGCTCAAGAACCCACCGGTCTTGTCTCTACCGGCTTCAGCTGTCTCCTTCGTGTATTGAGCCGCGTCTTGAGCTTTGTGTTTTATGGTTTCCCCCGTCTCTGACAGGTAGCTCCCAGTCTTGTCCTTTGACTCACGAGCTTTGTCTCCGGCCGTCTGGGCAGCTTCAGATGTCTTGTCTTTTGCTGCTTGAGTCGTATCATGTGCCTTTTGTTGGGCTGTTTGGGCAGTTTGAGATGTCTTATCTTTTGCTGACTGAGCCGTCTCATGGGCCTTTTGCTGGGCTGTTTGGGCCGTTTGAGAAGTCTTGTCTTTTGCTGATTGAGCCGTCGCTTGAGTCTTGTCCTTGCCTTCCTCACCCCTGTCCCTCATTGCTCCCATAGCTTGTCCAGTCTTCTCCTGTTATTACACAAACAAATCATATTAGAACTTGGAATAAAATGTGATTTTACATATTATAGAACTCTTATTACCTGAGTCTTGCCTCTGGTTTCACCAGCTTTGTAGCTCTGTTGGTTAGACGCCATTTTACTTTCTTCGAATGCGTAAACGACACAAGACAGATTTTTAAAGCTTTTTGTGAAAGTGTTTGTAGCTGTGTAGAAACTGTGTATTGTCTCCCCAAACCATCGGGACATTTGTAGTGTGTCTTGGTCGGTAGGAAAAGAAGACACGTGTTAGCATAGAAGACACGTGTGTAGCCGCGTGGTGAGTTCAGATTAAAACGAATTAATATTTAAGAGTTCGGTGTGTTGTGTTTTCGTGACGCGAGTGTTAGTATGCGGTTTCTCGATATTGTACGTGTTGTCCTCTGTGGTTGCGACACGTCATAGTAAATAGGAAGATGTTTGCTACGTGGCAACACCATAATTGTCGTTTCCGCATGTTATAGTATGGCGATTTTCATTTTTGTTCCGTATGTTATATAATATGGCTATTTCCATTTGTTCATTGTATCGGTCGTTCCGTGACCGTACGTCGAACATCGCTTTGAGATGAGTATGCTTAAAATATTCTTAAATTTTGAGTTTCACATAAAAGGGTGGTTAACCATGATCTCATCTAAACCGAGCATCTACAGCCTACAGGGTTAGTCCTTGAACTACTTACCTCCATAATCCACATAATTAGTGTGACAATTAGCCAAGGAATATGTGCCACGTGTAAGTAAAATGCAAAATATAAATCATATATCATTCATGTTCTACAAGTTGAAATTTGTTAACACTAACGCAAGGATAAACATAGACACGCACACAGAACTGTGGTAATATTTAAATGTAACCAATACATATGAGAGTACTTTATCAATTATATCAAACACAAATGAACCAGCATCCTGATAATCAGAATCGCAGTTACAGCTTAACATGAATTTCTCAACCCATTAATTAATGTTTTTCAATAGGCCAGTAAGTTTATATTCTACAGTTATCAAAGAAAGAAAAAAAGTATGTACTCTACCTATTTTATTGTTCGATTCTCGTTCTCTGTCTTATGATCTTGTTCTTGTATATTGTTTTATCTTCCAACGTATTCTCTTATATACATTGGCTGCCCAAAGCTTAATAAGTTTTATGGTTTATACAAATTAATTTCATATATAACAACCATATTTTATTTTCACAAAACTTTTACCAAAAAAAAATCACCGATTGATGATATCTTATACTTTCACTTTGATTAGTTAATAATATTCGTCAAAAACGTGTTGGATTAGAAACGTGAGCATGCGAACAAATGACAAAATGATAGCCGAAATAGTGATCATGAACACTCTTGGGAGGTGGGACAAACGCCGAAATTGACCCACCGTCACAACTATCGCGAGCCACCATGTTTTAGTTAAGGTAATTTATTCATAGATGTTAGCCGTTGCACCCATATTTTGTAAAAATTGTTTTTTTTTTTTTTTTTTTTTGGGTTTGTATTGAACGATACCCTTTTATTACGTGTTAAGATATTTTTGAGTGTTTTGATACCCTGATAAAGGTTTCATTATGGATTATTCTTACGGTTTTTAAGAAAGGTAATTACTGAGTTTTGTGAAATTTTAAAAATAAAAGTAAAATGAAAGAGGGTGGAGAGGTGATGCATGGATGGGAGTCCCAAAGAGAATCGAATCAGCTCAGTTCCTTTTTTTTTTTTTTTTACCCACTTTACCCTTCTCCAAGAGAATGGACTCCAGATATTAGCAGTTTCCCTCTTTTATTTTGTTAATTATAAATTTATAATAGAAAATAATATATATATTTGGAAGATTGCCAATTTTTTTCTTTGTTTTTAGTTTTATTTTTAAATTCTGGGAATAAACAGCGAGAGAAATAAAGGAAAATTAAAGTGAGAAATAAAGGAAAAGATGGTCAAAACGAAAACATCGAAGAATTATTCCGTCACCATCACCCAAATTTATCTTTATTGAAACTCTCTATTTTGCCTCATCCCTTTTGATTTTCCCTTTATCTTTTCTTTTCCCCTCTTTTTATGTTTTTTTGACCCATAATTATACTAGAATTTTTCCCATTATCATATTTGTATCGTTCTCATTCCTATCCCATCGAGTAGATGCATTTGTAACCATTTTAAACTTAATCGTATGAAACTCTTCTTTCCAAATCTTAGGAATGAAATGAAAAACTCCTTCTATTATTGATATAGTGATATCTACCATTTATTTTGTTTTGAGAGATCATATGTTACTTCAGAATTTTATCTTCATGTTAACAATTTCTTAAACTTTTATATTACAATAAATCAGTAATATCTTTTAAAAAGCGAAGGTCTATTTTATTATTAGGATTAACCAAAGTTCACAAATATTACCAGTGAAAAAAGAATGATAGAGTGAAAAACAAAATTATATCATACATTTATGCATAAGTTTTTAATATACTACAAATTCGGAAGAGAACATGTAATAACAAATAAATAGTGGAAGCTATAAATATAATTTACAGATGGGAAATCGTAACATTCCATGTAAACCTTATCAAAATCGATCACACTGATGATCATTCATCTTTTTTTTTTTAAGCTTATAAATTTTGTTACGTTGCCGCTAAGCAAAGGAGAACTTGTATAATATTTTTTTATAAAAAGAAAAGAAGAACAAAAAAATAGTGAATATTCAAAATTCAAAAGTAAAATAGATTTTTATTCGTGTCTCGGATGTCGATTCACTTGCCTCCTTAAAGTATAAATGAAAGAGACTTACCATAATATAATTGAGAGATTAAGCCACCTTTTTATATATCAACCAAAAGCTTATACCACGTACAAGATACCGAATCGATTCTCTATTCAAAGAGGCACGTAGCATCTTTATATACATGTTACCTTTTATCCAATTTCATTTAGCGTTTCTTTTCTTTTGTTTGTTTTGTTTTGTTTTTATAACCAAGATTCTAGATTTTAATTCCTGTTACGATTCACTCGCACTACGTTAAGAAATATATGTATGCGTATGTGTATTTGGATGTGAAATTTGAAATGTCTACATTATATATTTTATATATATAGCAACCTATCACTACGTAATACAGTAGTACTTTTACATTATAAAAGTAAGATATAAAAACGAATAGATAACGTCACAAATTATTTCTTTTAATCTTATAAAATTAAAATCTCGGATACCACATAAAAACGGTGACCTCGGCAACTATTTCTCTGCTTTCTTCCCTATCTACCACCGTTGATATGTTCCATGTTAACAAGTTTCGTAATAATAGAGAAAAGTTCAATCTCGTTAAATAGCTATTTAATTATAAATATTTCTATTACTTATGTTAACATCAATCTGTATAAAACCAAAAAGAAAATTGTGATAGGTAAGCGAGGTTGCCTAGTGAGCTACTAGCTACTTGAATTAAATAATGTTGTTCATTGGTAACTAAATGATAAGCTTCCTTGGTTTTGAAGCATATAGAATCATAAGTTTATAACATATAGTTTATGAATTGCATTAGAGATAGTGAAGGTCCCAAAAGGTACGAGTCAAAGGACTTTTGTGTAGAGCTAGAGGTTAACAAGATCTCTTTCTTTTAGTTGGGTGTGGGCTCCTAAGTTGTTTGTTGGCTTCTTGTCACTCTTAATTTACTTAAAACTACATTAGCTTTAATTTGACCCAATAATCTTACCAAAGTACTTTCTTCTTTTATGATTGAGTAATATTAAATCAAAATTTTAAATTTACAACTGTTTATCATTTATGAAGACGGTAAAAAGAACGATAAGGTGACAAAATCAAATACATGTGGAATGATGAAATTCAGTTTGCGGCATCAAACGCTCAGTTTATCCTTGACTGTATCTTTTTCATAAACAACAACTGATTTGATTAAATACCTATTAGGGCATATATCTTAAAATATTAATTTCTTAATATTTATGAAGTTCTTATAAATAAGTTAACTGAATTCTATGTCAACTAATAGAAAAATAAGAGTTACATGTTCGTGCATCAATCTATATATATATATATATATCACAAATTCACAATAGAACAAACACTCAAAGCTGTGTGCCTGTGTCCAAAGTAATTATCCATAATTTTAAATTTATAGGCTTCGGAATCTCGGCCGGAATTTTAACTTAGTTTATTTATATATTCTTGTTTTTTTTTTCTGCTCTTCTTTTGCGAAAGTTTACAATTGAGGTGAAGAAAACGAAAAAGTAATTATTATTTAATTAAAAATATATTTTTAAAAATCTTTTTAAAACGAGCTAGCCACCAGTTGTTCTTCTGTGTTCTATTTAAGCCTATCCTCTTCACAGCACTCTTTCAAAGCCTCGTATCTTGTTTTCTTTCACTAAACACATAATCACATCTCTTCCAAGTTCATCAAAGGTCAGTCTCTTACTTCATATTATTTGGTACATATTTGATTAGATTAGATACGTTTCAGAAATATATAGCCACAAGCAATTGGCGAATCACACGTTATCTATACGTGATGAATATAAGAAATTATATATTATACAGATATAGCCACTGTTATTTTATATACAATTATATTTTAACTTTCACCCAAAGCAAGAGTTCATTTCTACATTAGAATAAGCATATCTTGTTTTTAGAATATATATGGGGTCAAATTTATTATATTATACAATAGAAGTATTCAAATTTATACGCATGTATTTTTAATATTTATATGCATGTTCGTTGAACAAAAGCAAATTTATATCATTTTTTTTGTTGACCTAAAACAATTTTATATCATGGTTACAGAAAATAATATACGTGGACGCATACAAGAACTGAAGATGAGCAGACCCGGAGATTGGAACTGCAGGTCATGCAGCCACCTTAACTTCCAGCGCCGTGACTCTTGCCAGCGATGCGGCGACTCTCGTTTGGGCACCGGCGGAGTTGGTGGCTTAGACTTCGGTGGTTTTGGCGGCAGAGCTATGTCTGCTTTCGGATTCACCACCGGCTCCGACGTTCGTCCAGGTGATTGGTATTGCACCGTCGGAAACTGCGGCACCCACAACTTTGCCAGCCGCTCCACCTGCTTCAAATGCGGCACTTTCAAGGACGAGTCCGCCGGCGGTGGTGGTGGCGGCGGCGTAGGCGGTCCCGCCATGTTTGATGCTGACGTCATGCGGTCTAGAGTCTCCGGTAACGGTGGCCGCTCCAGCTGGAAATCTGGCGACTGGATTTGTACTAGGTAAAAATTAATATATTTGGTTTTTATATAAATCTATTCATCAATATCCTACATATATACTTCTTTTTTATATATAAACAATATAGTGCATATAAAGTTTAATGTGTTTGTCAAAAAATAAAAAAATGTAAATATAGTTTAATGTGTAAATTATGTTGGAGATTAAGTGGTAGAGATTATATTTGAAATTGAAAACAGGATTGGTTGCAATGAGCACAACTTTGCAAGCAGAATGGAATGCTTCAGATGCAATGCACCAAGGGACTTCAGCAACAGAACCTCTTTCTAAACTATACGAAATGCTTTTGAAGTAGCCTTGTCTCCATTTTCTTGGGTAATTTTAACTCAACTTCGAACTATTTTATGCTTGTCTCTTTTTGTCTGTGATTAACAAGATCTTGTATTGAAATCTTTGATTAAAAATTTTGATCTTTTTTGCAGGCACCGTTTTCAATCAATGAAAAGGAGAAGCAGGAGCAAGAGAGAATTAATGATGATAATTTTGTTAGATGTTGCAATGAGAGCCAATATTGTAACTTTAGCTGTCGTGTTTTGGGATGTATTATCCATTTTTATTATATTTCTTTTCTTTTTCTTCTTCCTTAATTCGTAATTTTCTTTTTGCAGTTTCTTTTTAAGAGTTTTTATTATTCTAATCATTGTACGCTGCATGTCTTTCTTAAAAGAAGATTCTCTTCTCAATTTCATCGCTTTATACATGAGTTGCTACTTTTATTTTTTGTTTTTTTGTTGTCCAGCCTTTTCAACGTATATTCTAATAGACTGTATAATCACTTTTACTAGACATAGTTATATCAACCTTACAACCTAGTGACTAGTGAGAGCCCCAAAAGAAAAGCAAAAGTTTTACGAATATAACCCAAAAAATTGTATATATATATATAAAGGGCAATTCTCAAAAATAGCACAAAATGAAGTTTTTGTGACATTTTTAGCTCAAATTTTTATTTAAGACATAATTAGCATTTTTATTAAAGGGTAATCCTAACCTCATATTTTTAAGGTTTAGGATTTAGGGTTTAGGGTTTAGAAAACCCTAAACCCTAAGCCCTAAACCCTAAATTGTACCCCTACCCCCTAAAAACTATACCCTAAATTCTAATATAGTCAACCCAAACAAAAAAAAATTAAATTATGAACTTCATAAAATGCTATTTTTGTACTAAATAAAAATGTGAGCTATTTTTGGAACAAAAACTTGTTTTGGTGCTATTTGAGGGAATTTCTCATATATAAACTGCCGAATAAAAAATAACTTTCTGAATCGAAAACTGTTTTATAATAATAATATGGAGGCTCTTGTATGCCATCTCCAAATGTCTAAGACAGTAAGAGTATAACTAAATGTTTTACTACGTATATTGCATAAAAAATGAATTCCTGGAATTTTTTTTCTTCTGGAAAATTATGTTTTGAAGATTTATAGAAAATTTAAGAAGTGTTTACCTACCTAAAAGGTCAAAACAATATTTACTAAACAAACTTGGAGCTTTTATTTTGAAAAAAAAAACCAAAAAATAAAAAGAATAAACAAAATAAGAGCAAAGGCAATTTAAGAATGGGTCAATGATGGGCCAAAAAGCCCAAATAAAACAAAATGTTCATCTTTCGTGCTTCGCTGAGCAAAGACCACTCACTCACTCTGGTTGTATCGAACGAGCGAACCCAACCAATGACGAGCAACCTCTAAATTTGATTTCATCATCTTCAATTTGTTTGACTCAAAATCGTGTTCTTCGTTTGTATCGTAATCGTATCGGGCTTATAATCTCACTCTCCGCCTTACATTCTCTGTCTCTCGAATCCTTGTTTCCCTCCATGGCTTCCTGTAAGTTTCTATACCTGTATGTTCTTTCTCTTCTCAATCTTGAATTGATTGCTCCAGTTTTTTTTTTTTTTGGGATCGTACGCGAGATGGGTTTTTGTTAGCTCACTTAAATTTTAATGATTTCATAATTTTCTCTTCTCATAAAGTCATATTCATCGAAAAGTTGGAATTTTGGAGATTTTGGTTATTGAATGATATAGGATACTCAGAAAGGAACTTAATTTGAACAATTAGATTGATTTTGGTATAAATTTAAGATCTAGAGTTGAAAAATTTGTCTTGAGTGTTAAGTATACGTGGAGCTAGGTGAACATGAGCTTTGGAGCTATCTTGGTTTGAGTGTACAATTGAGACCTTCTTGTGTATATTTCAGGTAGCCTAGGAGTTCCTAAAATCAAAATCTCCGCAGTAGACCTTAGTAGAGTAAGATCTGGAAGCTTACTGATACCATACAATCAAAGATCATTGCTTGCGCAAAGGCCAGTGAAGTACCTGAGTCTGAGGACAACTCTTGGACCTGTGAAAGCTGTACAAGTGTCTACTGTCCCAGCTGTAGAAACAGCAGGTTTGCTTATGTCTCTATGCTTTCTAATCTTTCTATGGTAGATGCACATTTTAGCGATTTTATTATCTACATGTTTTCCACATCAGGTGTATGTTCACAAATTGACTGATATGTGTATGGAAAGTGTTTTTTTTTTTTTTTCAATTAAATGTTTTGATTTAAGCTTCTTATCCGTAGCTATTACAGAAGTGGAAGATACTGAAGAGATCAGCTCATCTCGGTTGAACTCTCAGCTAGTTCCCAAGCCTTCTGAGGTGTGTTTTTGATTTCCCACTAGATATTAGGTTGAGGAACTTCTTCTGCCTTTACCGTTGTCTTATGAAAGAGAAGAGAATCGGCAATCTTGATGAGCTAATGGTTCTATTTCTTGTTCGATCTTCTAGGTGGAAGCTCTTGTCACTGAAATATGTGATTCCTCATCAATTGCAGAATTTGAACTGAAAGTAAGGCCTCACTTAATTGTGCTGTAGTTATGTTATTGCTCTTTTGCAAAGTCATCTCTCATCTAAGTTTCGAATAGGATTCATATCTAATATCTTTTGCGTCTTTCATTTGCACATTCTAATAGCTGGGGGGTTTCCGCCTATATGTAGCAAGGAGCTTAGCTGAAAATAGTAGTCCACAACCTCAGCCAATTCCTGCTGTGGTTGCTACACATGCAACTACCGAGAGTCCTGATTCGAATGGATCATCTTCTTCTACTTCATTGGCTATCACAAAACCAGCATCTTCAGCTGCTGATCAGGGGTTGATGATTCTCCAGTCTCCAAAAGTAAGAAACTACACAACTTAAAGGCAAAATGTTGGCTTTCATTTACTCAAGTCTAACTGAATAACTTTAGAATGCTAATTTTCTGTTAAGAAATGAGAAAGATGATTTCCAATCTAGATAATGTGGTAATATGCAGGTAGGGTTTTTCAGGAGATCTAAAACCATAAAGGGGAAACGCCTTCCTTCGTCCTGTAAAGAGGTACCAGCAATCTTTTCTTGAGCAGAAGTCTAGAGAGTGTTTGATATTCTGGAGAAACCGCTGATTACTCTCTTCTTTGCTATTGTTTACTCTGACAGAAAGATCAAGTGAAAGAAGGTCAAGTTCTGTGCTACATTGAACAACTCGGTGGCCAATTCCCAATTGAGGTTATATATTAGGCCATTTGAATTTCTGATATAGTAATTATCTATCTCTTGCTAATTTGCTTCTTGTTTCTCGATCAATATTCCAGTCTGATGTTACCGGCGAGGTTGTCAAAATACTCCGAGAGGATGGAGGCAAGTCTTTCTTCTTCTTTAACCTTTTTCGTGTTTTTCTTAAGACTCCCGGGTAATGATTTTTTCTCGTTTTCTTGAAACAGAGCCTGTAGGATACAATGATGCTCTCATCTCGATCCTTCCTTCATTCCCTGGGATCAAGAAGCTTCAGTAAAACCAAGTTCGAGCTGGTTTTGAGTTACCACACTGTGCCTTGTGTATGCTTTTAGACAAATAAACTTCATTCATATTGCTGTATTCTCTTTATCTTTTCCTTTGTGAAAGTTCTTCTTTAGACTGTCTTATTCTGTTTTTATTGTTACATATATATATATATATATATATATATATGAAAACATAATGATACCTTTTTTTTCATAATACATAGATGATTATATACATACAATCCCATAGATTTTCAAGATCACTCGGGTTAAAACTATAGGTGATGATTTTTAGTAGTTAAGGATTTGGGCAATTCTGTTATTGACAGTTGCTTAAAACCGTTGGAGAAGCTTCTTTCTGAATCTCTGTATAAATGCCTCTGCGCTTTCGTTGATGTCACGTTCCTTCACTGCCGGCTTCCTCACCGGAATATTCTCCACCTTCGCTGCTCTCTTCGGTTGTTCTCCGGCCTTCCTCGTCTTGTATGTTGAAGAATACGTGAGATAAGAGAAACGTTGATCCATCTAAAACACTAATATTGCTTTCTTGCTTTGTGTGTTTTAGTACTCAAAACGTTGGTTTGTGTGAACATATATATATATAGATACGTAGATGCATATGTTATGTATAAATAATATAAAGAATGTATAAATATGGCTCTAGATACATTGAACTTTTGATCGAATAAGCTTTTTTGGATTAAGATAAACATTATTTTATAGTGTTAAATCTTTAGATACGCATATGTTTGTGTAGATTTACATATGTTTTATCTATTGAAAATATCTACTTTTATGTTAAAAATCAATCAAAGAATTTCAGGTTTCTTGTCTTCATTGTCTTGAAGATTAATTGCTTTTGACTATTAAACATTCCGATAATATATGCTGACAAGTGACTATACATCAAATGCATGTAATTTTCAAGAATTAATTGATATTATATAGTATAGAGTGATTAGTGACTATGAGTCGATGATTTGAAGTTTCGAGAAAATACAAATGAAATACAGATAAAGTATGTGCCGTGATGAAGACAACTACTATAGGATATATCACAAGAAGGAATACAATTACAGTATACAACTATTGAACTATGGCCTAAGTTCCTGCCTAACTCTTGCTTTAATCAGCTTAGCAGATTAATCCGTGTGGCGTGTAAATTAGAGAGAAATCATACTATTTACGAGATGACGAGAATCAAACTTTTTCGATGAAAAAATGACAATTTAAATACAAAATCAATAATTAACCATCAAAACATTGCAAGCTTCAACCAAGTTCTTCAAACTCAAGCCAGTGACCTAAACAATACATTAACTCTCAAATAAAATACACAAATAAATTACAACCATTAATCTCTCTAATCAATAGTATTATGCAACTATCTCTTTGTTCTCACAACAAGCTTCCTACAAGAAAAGAAAAACGAAACGAATTTGTTAGAAAAATATATACAAATTTATCTGCTGTACAATGGATAAGGTAATCTGAATATTAGATTACAAAATCTGCCAAAAGTAAATAATACCTCGATCGAGTGTATATTAACTAGTTCCTGTCCAGTAACTTGAGAACTGTTACATAATAAAACAAAACCTTAGTGGATAATAATATACTCACAAAAATGAAGCAAATGAGTCAACAGTAATAAACGAATAATATATCTAACATGCTAAAAGTTTACAGAATTGGACCTGAGAAATTGGGAGGAGAGTTGCTCAAGATGTACAAAGCGTCACGCCAATCCTGAGGTGTTTTCTTAGAGGCCATGGCTCGGCCGATTGTGACCAGAGCCAGCGGGAGGCCGTCACACTTGGCTGCAACCTCCTGAGCCACCTTGGTTATATCCGGATGACTCTTCACTGTCTCTTCTCCGGCATTCTTCTTAAACAAGTCCCAAGCTCTCTCCCATGGCAACTTCTCCATTTTGATCTTCGTTTGTGCTCCCATTTCCCTACAAACCTCGTCCGAACAGGTCGTGAACACGATCTTCGATCTGTTATGTCCATCGGGAGGTGGCACACCAGCTTTCACTGTTTGAAAAATTTAAAACCCTAAATATTAGGACCATATCAAGGCGAGGATAACTCATTAAAACTTGGTTTACAAGTCATTAAGTTTCTTGGATTACAAGTAATCGTATACCTAGATCGACTTTCTCCCAAACGTCGTCGAGGAACAAAGCGAATCGTCTCTTGCTAAGTATCTCGAAGATCTTACTGGCTTTCTCTTCCTCGGTCTTGCTCGTCCACGTCCTGTCAAGAAACCCTATCTTCTCTCGAATCGTGTCTTGAATCTTCTCAAGATTAAGATTCTTGGACACAAACACCCAAATCACGAAGTCAAACCCGTTTGCTTTTTGCTGAAGCAACCTGTTGTTGACCTGAGTCAACACCGTCGTCTTCCCAACACCTTCCACGCCGTACAACCCAATAATCCCGGTGTTATCCACCGTCATACACCTCCACACTAGCCCCGAAACCGCCTCCAATCCAACCGTCTGATCATCTCTATCAACGGTCGAGATCATCGTCGATCCACCAACGCCACTATTCTCAACCACCACATCGAATGTTCCCCTGCTCTTTATCTCCTGAACCTCTTTCAGCTTCTTGCAAAGCTTCTTGTCCATCTTGTGAGAGCTCATCATGCTTGATCCATTTGAAGAAGAAGAAGACATCATTGTTATCAACATCTCTTCTGCTTCTTTGATCGCTACATCGGCTTGTCTAAGCCAGACCTGAACTTTCTCGAGCCGCTTCAGCTTCTGCTGATCTTCGTACATTTTTACCCTTTTCATCACATTGTTTCTTAGATCCTTGAGCTCCTCCGTCGCGGTTTTCAGTTTCTTCACGTTATCGTTCTCTTTTCCGACGTAGATGCATCGTGTCACCATACTTTTGAAATCTTTCCCCATTGTTTCAATCTCTCTCTTTTTTTTTTTCTTTTTTTTTGGCACGAATTAATTTCTCAAAGAACAGCCATTTGTATATAGACGATCGTGTTAGCCATGGCTTGTATACTGACCCGCACGCACGTTGTGTTGTATTTATTTATTTATTCAAAGTGTTAGTTGTTGGAGGAAGACGTTAAGATTTAATTATCCTATTTTTATTCGATCGTATGATTAACTGATTAATGTTAAGATGAACTGACCAGCTATTTTCACAATAACATGCATTACATAAATAAATAAACATTATTACTATACTGACTAAAAAAAAAAAAATTATATATAACACTCAGTTCGCGTCAACTGGCACTTGTTAATTGTTATGGTTATCATGTCATAGACTTGCAATCCTGTATCAAAAAATTTAGTGGAAAATGTAAAATGTGAGATTACTATGGTTCAAGCTTCTACTTTCGAGCCTACTAGTAAGATTTTAAAACATTTTACCTAATAAACGATCACTGGTCTGAATGTCAATATCGTGACAAACCTATAAATACATAACAACGGCAGATGGTCTGATGGTGATGGAAAGTTTCACATCGGTTTATGCAAAGCAAAGGTGTTACACAAAGTCTGCTCTGCTAAACCATGATCATGACGATTCCACAAAGATGCTTGGAAACACAAAGGCTTCCTTGGAATTATCATATTTCTATTAACAGCGACGCTTAATTATGTGGCTACCTATTTTGGAAACATGTATAAGATGGTTGCAGCGATGCATGCGGGCATATAAAGGGATTTATAAACTCTGTTCTTTAGCAGAAAAGCATTCTCAGAGAGACTTTGATGAAGAGGAAGAGCTGAAGAAAGCCCTTAGGGAGGTTCATAAGAAGGATTCTGAAAGTGGCAGAGCCTGACTGTTTCTGTACGTGAATTCAAGCTGTTATCTTCAGATACAAGTTACGCTTATTTATATTAAGGTCCTCATATTACGAATTTATTGAGATAATCAGCGTATGTAGAGAAAGCATCTTTCATGTACTCATCGTCCTACCTTTCTTAACTAATAGTTCAGCTCCAGTCTCTCCAACCACACACAAAAAAAATCCAAAACCCTCATTACGAAATTAATGAAAGATATTTATATATATATATGGTTTGAACAGTTGGTCGGTAACGAGTAGACTGGACCAATTTAAAAAATGGTAATTTTCTTTATTAGGGCTAGGTTATTACATTCAACTTAATAATCTATTGATTAGTCAAGTTTCCCATTTTTTTCAGTTACCTTTTTTATCTGTTGAAAATCTTGATACTTTCCATTTCTTACAAATATTTGAAAATTTTAAAAAATGGAAAAATTGATTGGGGTTGTGTTATTACCCCCCGCTCCCAAGAGTTCTCTTTTCTATCTTTTTATTTTCCAATCTTACCTTGCTTCCACTAGGATGTCGAATGCGTGGGAACTAGTTAACCACACTACTGCGAAGAAGCTGCGCTGAACTAAACAATACACAACTGCAACAAACAACAAATTAATTCCTTTTTTGATTATACATAAGCTTCTTCAACTAACTAATTCCTTTTTTGGTTTTTTTATAAACTCCTTTTAGTTTCGAGTTTGGAGCTGTTAATGATCATGTTATATATAGAGATGGTCGTTGATAACTAAAGGAAAAGTTTATACGCTCGTACCAAGAAAGGGAAACTTGTCGCCTATTTTCTTGGGATGAACGGTGAAAGCCTATTCAAAAAGGTGGTGGAAGTCAATATATACAAGTCATCTATTGTTTGCATTTCGCCCTTGTCTAAGCTGGGATCCAATGTGGTCGCATGGCGCACCTTGTTTTAGCTGTGTTATCAGATGGTAGTAGCTAGGATTTATCTTTCCACCACATCAAATGGAATTTTTTTTGGATCAACAACGACCCATTAGACCCCCGGATTGCTTGAGAGTAGTTGCGTCTAAGCGCCCTCCTCTTTTAACTCATCAAAAGTATGACTCTCTCTCACGTCCTTGGAGAGTCTTATGAGTGGAATACTTTGGGGCAAAGAAGAAGACTCTCTTGCCAAAGAAGAAGACTCTCTTGTTTAGCACCATAAGAGTGTTTGAACTTGTTTTCAATATATAGGCCTGTCGATATCTTTGAGTGGACTTGTAAAAGAAAACAGGATTTCAATAGTTTCCATGAATACTTGTGTGTCTCCCATTTTGGAAATAGCTGCCATGTGCTTGATGTTGGCTTCCAAGATAATGTTGACTTTGACTCTCTGGTTACAACGACAGCAGCTGAACTTTTTAAGGATATGAAAATGTAATGTAAGTATGTAACACTGGCCAATCCAACTCTGGAAAATCGCAATTAAGACCCACCTCATTTTATTTATATGTATGTTTTTGTTTTTATTGATTTACTGTCATGTTTTACTCCACTGATTTAAATCTTTACCCTCATTTCCATTAAGGTCCTCATATTTCATTCGGCTTTTAAAAATTGTCCTGCTTTCAGAGCTTTAAATCAATGAGTACATCCCTCTAGAGCTTTAAATATTCGAAAAATCTCCACCTAGTGGAACTCATAGACAACGCTCTTCCAGATATTGTCAAAACGATGTTGTTCAAGATATTGTCAAAACGATGTTGCTGATTGTAAGATGGAAAAAAACTGTCTATTAATTATAAAATGTAGCTTATATGATTCTTACAGTTTAAAAGTCACCAAAAGATGATGGCTACAAAGATAATGAACCGAGAGTTGCAGAAAGCTACTTCCTTGCCAACGACCGGCTCTTTTTGTAGTCTCAGTCTTTGGATGTTATAACGAGCAAACCCAATGCACCAATGAGTATATACTGAATGGAAAGAAGATCTTATAGTGAGTATATATATATATATATATATATATCTCAAGTCAAAAATCATGACATATAAATCGCGAAGATTGTACCTTGATGATAGGCTTTTCTGTCATGATAATAGTCACCCATCCAACATAAGGCAAGAACCTGAAAAAAAAAGCGAAAAAGGGAACCATTTACGACTACTGATCTTTTCGAAGCAGTTTCAATGAGATCACAGAGGCATAAAAGAGTATTTACCCAACAGCTCTGCCCATGATATGGTGCCGATTAAGCCAAAGCTGTCCTTCAGCATAGAGACCTATGTCATCGATGTCATTGTTGTCACCTGGAAAATCAAATGCAAAGGTGTGTCAATTCATCTATGAATAAAGGGTTAACATTCATTTAGACAAACAAAACTAGCACCTTTTGTCAAAACATCGACTTCTTTAGTATCTCCCCTCTCATGAACCTGTCTTGTGTTAACACACATCAACTGTAAGTATCCTGAAGAATTAATGTCGAGAGATGATAATGAGAAAATGTAAAAGAAACAATTACTTTGATGGCTCTATGAACAATAGGAATTTCACGACCCTGAAAGAAGAAGCAAATTAAACCAATTAGGAGAAACGAAACTGGAAGGAAGATAATAGTTTAATGGAACAGACAGAGACACAAACTTACATCAACACTAAAAACAACAATCTCGCCTGCTCTAATAGGCTCCTTAGTCATTTGCAAGAACAATATATCTCCCTGTCACATTTGGCCACAATAAATCAAATAACCAAAGAATGTAGTAAACCAAAAACATGTGTGTGTGAGTGAGTGGTGACTTACTCTCTGAAAGCCAGGTTCCATGCTTTCTGAGAGAACAACCACAACTGGTGATTCACTGCCAGTGATACATATCAATGTCTTCCATATCATCAATGCAGATGTAACGATCAGACCTAACCAACAATAGATTTTGTCATATATATTTATCATCATTATCAACATTTTATGCTTCAAATTTGGTCTCAAGATGTGAAATTTGGAACCTAGATACCAATTTCTACGTATCCCAAATACAAAAATGAGGTTGTTGAATGAATCGTATTTGAAACGAACCGAGAGTAACAGCCTGAGTGAGAAGCTGACGGATCTTGATAGCTTTGATTGAATCTACTGTTTCTCCGATGAAACCCATTGATTCTTCTTCCTTCAATTTTTATGTAGCTCCGATGGATTCAGATCCCTTTGACCCTTCTCCTCTCACGCGTTTCAGTGATGATGAAGAGAATGAAACAGCGTTTTTCTGCATTTCGGTTTAAATATCGGTTTTCCACTACCAGTCAAACCGGTTTTAATATTACTATTAACTAAGTTTGAAATTTGAATTTAAGGCATTGACTATATTTTTATTACGAAAACACCACTATTCAAAATACTTAGAAATTAAAGGTCAAAATCGAGTCCACCACTCAACAACACTTTAAACAAATCCTATTATTAATATGTAGGACCAATCCTTATCCCTAATATTTTTAAGACTCTTACAAATTAATCATTATTCAAATTAAAGATATTTATCATTTTTGGTGTCCAAATTGTCTTACTATTGATTTATTAAGAACATATACATGTGTAGAGTGTCTTAATAAATTATAATTTTAATTTTAAAAAAATTAATCAATCATAAGATGACACAATGTGTGTAGAGTGTATTAACAAATATTTTTAGAATCTTATATAAAACACTTTTTTATTATTAGTTAAAACACTTCATGTATAACCATTGGAGATGGTCTAAAGACACCAATTTTTTTTTTTTTTATTAGTTTTATATTTAAAGACACCACAAAGAATAACCAATGTGGATACTCTAATGCTTATCATATTGTTCACACTTATGTTCCAAGTTCTATGCAAACCAGCAGCCTGCTGCATGAGAACCATTTTTATTGATTTTTTTTCTTTGAACATATTTAGTCTATTAATAATTTTTTTCTCATTTCTTTAAGTAACAAACTGTTATTAGGTACCTGTTATTTAAAAGCAATTCCTCTGCTTTTGATACTTTTGTTCAACATGCAAAAAGCACTCAAGCCGTTGTCTCTAATCTTTTGCAAACCATCCATATTCCTAATCGGATCCAAGACTATGTCATCTCCTTTCGTAAGAACAACAGGGAATGAATGTGTAGCCCCGGCCAGCCACACGTTTCCCTTCTTGCTGTAGAGTCTTAAGGGGAATGGAGTGTTAGGTTGTGATGAGAAGCTGCAAGCCATGTGGGGTTTTTTGACAGGAGATGCAAAGAGGATGTGTTTTCTTGGAACTTGATGATCTCTTGCACTCTTTCTGGAGATGATGAGAAACTTGGTTTCTCCAGCTTTTTCGTTCTCTGTGCTTGAACTGATATATAACCTAATTGGAAGTTGGAGAATTCCCTGGTCAACAAGTATAATGCAGCACGAGCGGAAGTCGATATAGCGCGGTAAGGAAGGATTTTTTCAAGAGTATTAAGACTAGGGATGATCTCTTGGACACCACTATATATGATCGATGGTTACCTTACCTACGAGATGATTGCTTTAATGAACACTGGCTGGTTCGTGCACCTCTTATTATGTTACAACAGGTAATACTAACTTGAAACCAATCTCTTTCACCTTGGTTCATCACTATGGAACAATGTTTTGATTCCAAATTATTGTTTCTTCAGAGGGTCTTTCTCTCAATCTGCTGTAAACACCAAGTCTACAGTGTTGGGGACAAATATAATATTTTTTTGAAGTCTTCAATTAATTATTACTTAAACCTAAAATATATGTAAGCAAAGAGACAAATAAAATCAATACGACATTGTAAACTCTAAGTCGTTTCCCTCCGCTTTCAAAATCCCATAGTGGATCCTGCATCGATTGTGTTCTTGGTTCCACTGATTGCGCCGACATGCAAGTTTGTTCCGGCAATCCATGAGATGCCAACATATCTGTGGAAAGAGCTAAGCATTCTAGTCCTGGTACGGCAAGTGTAGACACACCTCTCACGTTTACACACTGTCCTTGTGCGACTTGTCCTGATCCTGACGATACCGTTTCTATTTTCACGTCTCTCAAGAAAATTTCTGTGCACGGTACTGTCTCACTACACCGGAAGTCAACGCCGTACTCTGACTTCGATGTCCCCACGAAATTACTGTACACCACTTTACTCACTTCCACCGCCGATGACTAAAAAACACAACATTTTCCTATCAAAAACAATTCTATGATCCGAGTAAAATCTTCTAATCAATTATAACTTTATAGTACGTACCCTATGATCTATGGCTTTATCAGAATCTCCATTCTTGTAGAGCTGATCAATTATGATTGGATTTTCCACATTATCTAGTGTAATTCCATGGAATGTTATCATTCTTGCGTAACCCGATCCACCCTGTGTATATATTACCAGATTTTGTTTAATAGAACAAAAGGAAAAAAAATCACAAAGTAAAAAAATGACTAAATGTGATTAGTAAGAAAGTAAAAAGTACCTGCCATGTTTTGATCCGAGCACCATTCGTAGTTCCTCTGAAGTTACAGTTTTGGACACATACATTTTCCACTCTAGCTATCTCCCCATCTTTTCCCAAGCTTCCTATGCTATATATTTTACAATATACAACAGGGTTTATGTGTATAGTAATATATATAACATTTTTTAAAAAGTAGATTTATAATTGGTTAACCTTATTCCATGGCCTGGTCCGCAATCTATACCGGAAATTCTGATGTTAGACGTCCCCGAGTTGATCGCAATGCAATCATCACCTATAATGATTATAAACGACATGTGCAAAAATACTAATTAATGAAAATAATCAGTAAATTCCTAACGACATTATATGGATGTGACATTCGGTGGACCCTCTATTTTGACATATAAAGATTGCATTCATACAGCAAACCGTTTTAAAGATATCTATTTTCCTACCTTTTTCTATATAATTGAGGCAATACTAAACTTATTATTGATTTGAAAATTTGTCCCAGCTTCTCCAAAAATAGTTTTGAGACAATTATGGTAAAAGATTTTGAGTTTCATACCGGTTGCGATGAGGCAATCCTGGATGATAACGTTGGATGAACCGGAGACGTCGATTCCATCAGTGTTAGGACTCGATTCGGGCGCATTTATCCGGAGGTTTGAGATGGTCACGTCGTTGCATTCGTTTAGGTGAATGTGAGCCATTGGACTATCTACGTGATTTAACCCACTCAATCTAAGGTTATTGCAGCTCTTGAACTTCAATGCCTAATCGCATTAAATCTTGTTTTTAATTTTGATATAAAACAGCAAAGAAAAATATGTTTTGGAGAAGTAAAACCATAGCTAACGTGATTCTTACGGTAGGTCTAGAACTGCCTTTGTGTTCCCACCAACTCGAACCCTGGCCGTGGATTTCGCCGTTACCTTCAACCACAAGTCCTTCGATGTCTGTAAAAAGAATCCATTGATCTTTGTCCCCTTTCCAATTTTCTTTACTCGATGCAACCAGATTGCCCAAAATCTTCAATTAAATTACTAATTACTTACTTCAGCATAATTGTCATTATTTTAACAGTAAAAAGCATATTTGTCACTAATATTAAAAAAAAAAAGATAGTGGGAAAACAGAGTACCAGAAAAAGAACAGGGGTCGATTTGCAAGAACCTTGAAACTTCAATGGTTGTAACATAAATGTCATCCCTGCCGGTACGACAAGCCGCCCATCTCCTGTCCCGCTACAGACAGCTTCCCAAGCATTCAAGAACGCCTTTTTATTTTATTTTAATTCCCAGAAAAACAAACTTTAAACCTTTAGAAACTCTTTTGAATGTATATATAATGAACAAATTACAACTACAAATCTATGTTTTACCTGAGAATCGTCTGTAACTCCATCTCCAATAGCTCCATATTGAGTAACATCCAATGCTTTCGAAGATGTGAAGATTTGGAGAATGAACAGTGTGAAATTTAAGAACCAAGTCTTCTTCTTCATATATTTTGGAGAAAAAGAGTTAAATGATGAATATATTTACAACTTAAGAACATATATTGTTCAAGCGATAGCTTTACTATACTAATATATATACTACTATTATATAGATACAATATATTTACAGGCAAAAGAAGATGCTAAAGGCCTTTACCATTCTCCGCGGATATTTTTGGGACAGTAGAAGACAGTTTTATGTTATGTTAAGAATCCAGAATACGTATATGTACGTTTTAATTTCCTTGCAGAAAAAAATGATACAGTGACAATTAAATTTCTTAATTAATTAACTGTGTCGCCGGAGTGGGTTTGAGCCTAGGGTTCTACTAGAAAAAGAATTTAGAGATTCGGAAACTTTATTTTATTTTATTTTTTTAAGCTTTGAGATCAATGAGTACATGAAGGTAGGTTTTTTTTTTAAAATCACAAAAGACTTTCAGAGAATTGATAATATTCTGTTTTTAGGTAATTGTGAAATTTCTGAATGTCTTTTAACTGAAGATAAACTCTTTATTTATAGTAGTTCATAGGCAGTTTGACATTTCCTTTTTCCTTCTCGAATTTCCTTTTCGCATTTTTCATTTTTGAATTTGATTTCCTTTTTTGATAAGTTGATTTTCTTAATTTAGATCGGGTTTAAAATAGGATGTTAAATCTCGTACTAACAGTAAACACTGTAATTATTTTAAGTTAAAGGTTGTCTTAGAAGTATGTACATACCATTGTATTGTATACAAATAAATTAATGTGCCTTTCTTGTAGTTTACCTTTAAAGTTTAATCACATAGTCTTTCTATGCCGTAATTAATATGACAGTCCATTCAATGCAATGAAGTGTGCTTTGTATATAAGAATTCTGGGTTATTGTGATATTATTTTTGAATCCGACTTGAAAGAAGTGGTCCACGAGTTCCGAGACACTCAAATGTGGCATGTTTAAACCCTATCAACAAGATTATGATGCCACTCTTTTTTTTTTTTTTTTTTTTCGGATATACAATATTAAGTTTATCATGATGCCACTTTTGTCTTCTTTTGACAAATTTTATTGGTATTCAGACCTAGGACTTGTAACCGGGCAGCGAATGACAAAGTTTTATTGGGTTGCAGACCCACACAACTTGTAAACGGCTAGCGAATAAAGTAGCTCATCATTTGTACGCTTCCCCCATTTTTGTTCTTTCGTTATTATATTTTATATTTCGAGTTTGTTATTGCCTATTTGTTGCGACTGATTATCCGGAAGTATAACTGATTTCTTTAGTTTGAAGAAATATTATTGATGTTGAGCAAAAGAATAAAAGTATACAGAGTATCCCAAGAAACTTGCGTCTGCCTCTTCTTTTTTTGTCTAATTTTGACTTCGTGTATTGCTTTTGATTTTTTTGGTTTTGGGTTTCTTTCTATATTTTAGCTTTTTATTTTATATTTTTTTGCCTGAAAAGAATGAAAAGGAAAAAAAAATGGTATACTAGTTGTAGACTTGTCGCAAATAATAATTTTATTAAAATTAAAATTTAACTTTTCTAACGGATCGTTTAAAGTATTTACGTATCATCAAACTCAATCAGAATTCAGACGGTTGGTGCCAAAATATATATATATATATATTCAGACTGTCAAACATGTATTTGGAGACACAGGCCTAAATACCAGTGTCAAACAACCAGGCCCAATTATGACCCACATTACAATATCAGGAGCTGCTTCTATACTTCCAGCAAAGCTCATGTACAGTATCAAATATCTACGATCGATGATATGAATCATATGATGCTATAACTATTGTATTCGGTTCAAAAATAAAATGCACTAGCTAGCATGTCTATACATTAAAAAATCAACAGTATAATTTGAAAAGACTCTAGTACACATGGTAACTTAATAAACAAATTCTAAAGTCACTGGTATTAATATATAGTTTCTTGAAATAATATATGTTTCTTAAGTTTCAAAAAAAAAAAGAAAAAAAAGAATATATGTTTCTGAATGCTGACTATTGGCACCAACCTCGTTTCCCCATCTGCTTGGTCAGATGAAAAATCAAATTAAGTAAGACTTGTTACATGGACCCGAAAATGAAGTCCGTTAAGGACCTGCAAATTTTGGGTCTTAACCAAGAAAGTTTTTCCTCAGGGCGACTACAATCGCGAACTCAGCCGTATTTGCCGCACATGCTGCTGCCTACGTAGCATGATAACTTTAGGGAATAGTTTGTGTTTTGTGTTTAATGAATGACTTACAACGGTATATATACACAAGAGTTATCTCTATAAAATAGGATTTATCTAAATCTTATGATATATCTAAATAACGTAATCCTTATCCTACTAGAATTATAGAATATTCTTCGGTTTGAGTTTCATATACTTCACGGGTTTCACTTCATAATCGGATTCTAACGATCCACGATACTTGATCCGCAAGATACACATTTTGCTCCTCTAATATTTTATAAAAGAAACTTACACAAAAAAAAAAGAAAAAAGAAAAGGTAATCATTATAAATGTGCATGAGTGCACAGACGTAGATTATATGTGAATAAAGAGACATGTTTGTGTACACGTGAGTCATCTGTCTTTTGATCTCCAACGGCTCCGTATTTGGTGACATCAAATGTGTGTTTGAGGGTAGATGGACTGAACAGTGCACAACACAATATAATCCACAAATATTCCTGCATTGTTCATATATAACTAATGACGTAGAAATATTGATTGCTTTGTTTTTTATGCTCTGAAATAAAAATTTGTGATTGAAAATAGAAAAGGAGAAATATTTACGCCAAAGTAATAGAGTAATGTGTCTTACCATAAGTTTTGGCAAAAAAAAGAAAAAGAAAAGAGTTGAAAGATTTTTACAAGGTTGGAGTAAGATGGAACGGGTTGATCTTTGTTGGAAATATATTAAAAAAAGAGCTTAATTTTAAATGTAGGCTAAGACTATAGTATATACACATTGAATCTTTGTATTTAAATAAATGGTACGTAAGG
Organism: Barbarea vulgaris; assembly: GCA_963667165.1. Lineage (NCBI taxonomy): Eukaryota > Viridiplantae > Streptophyta > Magnoliopsida > Brassicales > Brassicaceae > Barbarea > Barbarea vulgaris. Next base: position 5,837,417 of record OY763893.1, read on the forward strand.
ATTTGACCAAATACTCATTTACGAATTACATGTCATGTTGACAATCCTGAAAAGATTGTTTATTTGCGAAAATGGTTTTTCTTACAAGCTTAGTCAACATACAAACAGATAAATCCTTTTGTTTACCTACTATTATTAACTAATTTTGGAATACACATGTTTGTTGTAAGGAACAAAAAAACTAAGGTGACATACGGACAACACAAGAAATGATTATGTTCCGGCAAATAAGTGTGATTGACTACGGTTAATATTTTTCCAGTCAATCTTTGTTTTAGGTGTTTCTTAAAAAATATACAAATTAATTGGCCATTCAAAATTTTAGAAAATATTATACTCAAATAATCCTTAAACTAATTGTCTTGTTCGTTTTATATCGAGTTTTCCATTTATTTTACCTCGTTTTGTGCTAACCATAATTCTACAATTTGTCTTTGCCTTTCAAGAAAATTTTGTTTGGTCTAAACTAGTAAAAGTGAAAATGTTTTAATGTAAATCACTGTAAAGTATTGTCATTCTAAACTAGGCCCTTTCTAAACTAGTTTATCCACTGTAAAGTATGACATTAGTTAGTAATCTGACTATGGTAAGACATAAGTTACCGGCGGCTGCATATCAAAGGCCATATCGTGGGCACTGGTACATGATGATGATATATGAATTTTACAGCCTGCATCGGCCGATGTTAAGTTTTAAGATAAGTTTGATGTATCCTATCACTGTGCTACATTCTAGGTTCACGTCAATTTTGATACATTGCTGCTAATTGGTAATCTCCATAGAAGTAAAGTAGTCTTGTAAAAATATATAAAAGAGATATTTGAATTCGTAAGTAGTTTTTTGGGATAAAGTTTAAAGTCATAATTAGATTTTTGTACATGTATGTGAGATAATAATTGTATACAAGTGTCCGAATCTTAAAATGAGATGTGGAGATCCAATGATGAACAATTAAATTATTACTAAGGAGTTTATGTGAACACGTAGTACCTCAGAAAAGTACACCATCAAGTTTCTCTTGATGGACGGTGAAGATTTCAGCCTTGGAAACGGCGTCGTAGCAATTTGATGCAGAACGTTGGGCGCACGATTTGGATATTTTCTTTTTATCTCCCCTCTATCCCAAAGTCAAGAGTTTTTTTTTTATTAAAACTTTTTAAGATTTCGAGTTAGTCACTAACTCTTCCCTTTCTTCATTTTTAAGTCTATTAGTATAATAATTCATCATTTTATCCTGTTGAATTACATAATCCAAACATAATTGATAATACTTTGGTTATAACTATAAGTCTATAACTAAGTTACAAGTTGAAAAGAATCTCAAGAGTAAACTATTTAGGGACCAATTGTGAAAATAACAAAGTTTATGGTCTGAAACAAAAAACGGTAATTCTTCGAACGTGTCGGTAACAAGGACCTTTGTTGAATCATCAAAGGTCTGTAAGAAAAAGAAAAAAAAAAATCAGGCCCCACGCGTCTCCAATTAATATTCAACAGCTCCACAAAGCAGCTCTTAAGAGAGCTTCGGACTGGATCAGATCCCGAATTCTTCGTCTGACCACCGATTGAGTTTCTCCGATCTCGCAGTTTCTGGGAAATCTACAAGTTAGTACTTTCTCTCTATCCTTTACTTCCTCTCTCTGAATGAATCTTCTTCTTCTTCTTCTTCTTCTTCATATATTTCCTGCGCTTGTTTTACTACTAGAGATCGTATGATTTAGTTGTTCATTGTTTTGAGATAAGTCAAACTCGCTGACTTTTTCATTTTTTGGTTTAGGATTTTTCATTATCATAGGATAAACAACGATCGGCTTCATTTCTATGAGTTTGTTGGCTTTTGTGGATTTGATGATCCTTTATTGTTGCTCTGCTCCGATCTTTGTTTTGAGTGAGATCAGTGACTATCATTTCACTATTTTACTAGTTTAAGTTTCTTTCGTTCGTTGTATTTTTTTTTAGTAGTAGTGCGAAATTTTAGGTACTTTATAATTTTGGTGACGTTTGATACCAGATCTTTGAGGTTCGATGATTCCTGGATCTCGCTTTTTTTGGTTTTTGTCTAAATAAAAAAAAAAAAAAAAAAAAAAGTAGATATACTAATATGTGGTCTATAATTCTTATTGTATAACAGGTGATAAAATAAAATGGCGCAGCATCTGTTGCACGGGACTTTACATGCTACAATCTATGAAGTTGATGCGCTTCATGGTGGTGGTGGAGTCAGGTCTGGCTTCCTCGGCAAGGTATAATATGTATATTTATAACTTTTGTTGTCATTTGTCACATTTTAATTTGTGTGAGTTGTTGAAGATCATCTTTACGCATTTCCTTTGTGAGAATTTTATACTTCTCTTTGGTCCGTTTTCGAGGAAAACAGATTTACGTGCATTTTGATCTCATTCGAAGTTGTTAAGTTTAGTGTTTCGCTTTTCTTTGGATTTCATGAATTAATATATAATGCTTGGTGTTGGCATTGGCCAGAATTGCATTAGTTCTTTTTGTTTATCATGTCTTTGCTCCATCTTGATGTTTTATTTTTGTGATTCAGAATAGGTTTGTGGACCAATATGATATGAAAAATGTGCTGCAGATACGATTTATTTTTTATTTTGCTGGTTAAATTTTCAGATTATTGCAAATGTAGAAGAGACCATTGGTGTTGGAAAAGGAGAAACACAGCTTTATGCTACCATTGATCTGCAAAAAGCTAGAGTTGGAAGAACCAGGAAGATTAAAAATGAACCTAAAAACCCCAAGTGGTATGAATCGTTTCATATTTACTGTGCCCACTTGGCTTCTGATATCATCTTCACTGTTAAAGATGATAATCCCATTGGGGCCACCCTTATTGGAAGAGCATACATTCCTGTTGACGAAGTCATTAACGGCGAGGAAGTGGATCGTTGGGTTGAGATCTTGGATAATGACAGAAACCCCATTGAAGGAGGATCAAAGATTCATGTGAAACTCCAATATTTCCATGTTGAGGAAGATCGTAACTGGAATAAAGGTATCAAAAGTGCTAAGTTCCCTGGAGTCCCGTACACGTTCTTCTCGCAGAGACAAGGCTGCAAAGTTTCTCTGTACCAAGATGCTCATATTCCAGACAACTTTGTCCCTAGAATTCCACTCGCTGGAGGGAAGAACTATGAGCCTCAGAGATGTTGGGAGGATATTTTTGATGCTATTTCCAATGCAAAACACTTGATCTACATTACTGGTTGGTCTGTTTACGCTGAGATTGCCTTAGTGAGGGATTCAAGGAGGCCAAAGCCAGGAGGAGATGTGACCATTGGTGAGCTTCTTAAGAAGAAGGCTAGTGAAGGTGTCAGGGTTCTTTTGCTTGTTTGGGATGACAGAACCTCTGTTGATGTGCTTAAGAAAGATGGGCTCATGGCTACTCATGATGAAGAAACTGAGAATTATTTCAGGGGAAGTGATGTCCATTGTATTTTGTGCCCTCGTAACCCTGATGATGGTGGTAGCATAGTACAAAGCTTGCAGATCTCTACTATGTTCACGCACCATCAGAAGATCGTTGTTGTTGACACCGAGATGCCAAGCAGAGGAGGATCAGAGATGAGGAGAATCATGAGTTTTGTTGGCGGTATTGATCTCTGTGATGGAAGATACGACACTCCTTTCCACTCCTTGTTCAGGACATTGGACACAGTTCACCATGATGACTTCCATCAACCAAACTTCACCGGTGCTGCTATCACCAAAGGTGGTCCAAGGGAGCCTTGGCATGACATTCATTCTCGTCTTGAAGGTCCCATTGCTTGGGATGTCTTGTATAACTTTGAGCAGAGATGGAGCAAGCAAGGTGGTAAAGACATTTTCGTTAAGTTGAGAGATCTTGGTGATATTATTATCACCCCTTCTCCTGTTATGTTCCAAGAGGACCATGACGTGTGGAATGTACAGTTGTTTAGATCCATTGATGGTGGAGCTGCTGCTGGGTTTCCCGATTCACCTGAAGCTGCTGCGGAAGCTGGGCTTGTAAGTGGAAAAGATAATATCATTGATAGGAGTATCCAAGATGCTTACATTCATGCTATCAGACGGGCCAAAGATTTCATCTACATTGAAAACCAGTACTTCCTTGGAAGTTCTTTTGCTTGGGCCGCCGATGGTATTACTCCTGAGGATATCAATGCTCTTCACTTAATCCCAAAGGAGTTGTCACTGAAGATCGTTAGCAAGATCGAGAAAGGAGAGAAGTTTAGGGTTTATGTTGTGGTTCCAATGTGGCCAGAAGGTCTCCCAGAGAGTGGATCAGTGCAAGCTATATTAGATTGGCAGAGGAGGACCATGGAGATGATGTACAAGGATGTGATCCAGGCCCTCAAGGCCCAGGGCCTCGAGGAAGATCCAAGAAACTATCTGACATTCTTCTGCCTCGGAAACCGTGAGGTCAAGAAAGATGGAGAGTATGAGCCTGCAGAGACACCAGACCCCGACACAGATTATATGAGGGCGCAGGAAGCACGCCGCTTCATGATTTACGTCCACACCAAGATGATGATCGGTAAGTTTCTCAATTCCATTAAAACAGACTTGGAAATTTACATAAATGTGTCTCTGGTTGTAGTGTAACTCACTTGATGACTCATTTGCAGTTGACGATGAATACATAATCATTGGGTCTGCTAACATCAACCAGAGGTCAATGGATGGTGCAAGGGACTCTGAGATAGCAATGGGAGGCTACCAACCACATCACTTGTCCCATAGACAACCAGCTCGTGGCCAGATCCATGGGTTCCGTATGTCACTCTGGTACGAACACCTGGGAATGCTCGACGAGACCTTCCTCGATCCCTCAAGCGTGGAATGCATTGAGAAAGTTAACCGCATTGCTGATAAGTATTGGGACTTTTACTCGAGTGAGTCACTCGAACATGACCTTCCCGGTCACTTGCTTCGCTACCCGATAGGTGTAGCCAGCGAAGGTGACATCACTGAGCTTCCGGGATTAGAGTTCTTCCCAGACACAAAGGCCCGTATTCTCGGCACCAAATCAGACTACCTGCCTCCAATCCTTACAACCTAATTCTCACTGGGTATGTCTAGTAATGATCTCTTGCTCTCTCTGCTTTGAATAAATTGAGTGCATCTGTCTACCTGTAGAACTAATAAGTTAATGGTTGGTGTGATGATGCACTTTTCACCCCTTTGGTTTTAAATTCGTACAATGACGTGGTGAGAATGCTTTGTGATCTTTCTTTTTTTTTTTTTTTTTTTTTCTTGTTTTTGTTGTTTTGTACCCTTGTGAACTTATGAGTTATGAATCTTAATATTTGATCTCTTTTTTTTAATTTAATGTCGGTACTTCACATCTAAGTTTATAGGTAGGTAGTTAGTTCTATTACTTTTGATTAGTTGATAACTCGTCGGGTATATTGCCAGAACATCGTCCATGATTAAACAGCCAAGTATATATTGTGAACTATTAATCGTAAAAAGCGACACATTAGTTACCGTACTGCGCAACTGGTTTCTTGGTGGGCTAAGAATTAATCAGCCTTTCAACCCAAAAATTAAAATAATCAGCCTTTCAACCCAAAAATTAAAATAATCAGCCATCTGAAAATACTACTAGTGCTTTAAATCAGTGAGGGATAATTAATTAACTATCATCAACCTCACTTACATTCGGTGTGACTAAGGCCCGCTTTGCTTTGTGCTATAGAGGTATCTTCCGAAAGAAAGTCTCATAGAAGTAGACAGTAGTCTAGTAGTACGTAAAATTTCAATTTTTGATTAGCTTTTTATAATATGCACTAAGAGAATTTAAATCTGAGTAGTAACACATCAATGAAACTAACACAAAATAACTATATATCTTGACCACTCTGTAAACTAGTTTATTGATAACAATCATTTATTAGTGTATTGTTTATAGACACTCAAGAAGTTGTAAAATAAAACAAGATAGTAGTGTGTTTCGTAGCAACGTGCACGTAAGTAAAAATAGGAGTTCTTCTCGATCGAAGAGTTCTTTCCAAATACGAAAATTTCTTATTTTCAAGACATGTTCGAACCTTATTGGTTTAATGTTTGATACATTTGCAAGCATTGGGTTTTCGAAGTCGACAAAACACGTGTATGAAACCCTCAATCCTCATCACCTTTAACTAAATGCTTAGATTCTTTCCAACTCTGACAGATAGGTCAGTGCAAATCGGTCAGTGGTTGACATTAATCCATGTTAATATAACCTCACATTCAGTCGACAAGCTTCCAATAATTCTTGAGTTACTTGCCTCTTTATTTTCTGAATATTTTTTTTAAAATATCTATCCAAGTAATTTCTATTAATTTGTTAGATAATTGACAGACAAGACTATGAGTTGGTTTTTAAATTATACATGTGATATTATTGTTCGACTATTATTCAGAAATTTTTATCCAAACTATAGATATATGCTGAGAGACAAAAGCCGGCAAAATAAATACAATTTTTAAAAAACTATTGTTAAATTCCTATTTATATTTTTAATAACGGAAATAGTGGTCTATTAAATCCAAATAATATATTGACCAAAATCCAAAAGCAGTCTTATTCTAAATAAACTTTGTTTATAAAATATATATTGTTTTATTTTTTCCCACTAGGATATGTGAGTAACGAAGCACCAAAATCTAACTCGTACACCTCTTTTCCAACTTTTTATATATCTTTATTTTTTATAAAGAAATTAATTCTCCCAATTATTGTATACTTTGTATAAATATAGGAGAGAGTCGAGAGAAGAGATCAATTCATAGAATTTCAACAGTTGGTAAGTTACAAGTCTGACCAAGTCTCTTCAAAAAACACTCACACACACATACGTCTCTTACCACAGCCAATCATAGATCAACAGCTCTGTTTCAGCTCATCCCAAAAATACAAACAACTCCATCTTTTTAACTTTTCCGTTGGCTTTCTTGAGAAATTTTCTTTCTTGGTATCTTCAAACTCTTCATTAAAGAAACTTCACGAACATGTCTTCTATGTTGGGTTGTTCTAATGGCACCGTCGCGATCGCTACCGCAATGGTTTTCTCAAGCACCGCTCTGTTTCTCACCATGGCTCGTCAATTCCATGGAAATCATCAAACCTCTAAGACTCAAGACCAAACTCCACTACCCATCCTCCGTTCTTGTTTATCTTCAGGTACCATCTATCTTTTTCTCTCGAGCTCGAAAGATTTTTTATAGGATTTTCCCGGGAAAATAAGTTGTTTCTTGGGATACAGAGGAAACGAAGAAACAGAGGAAGAAGATGAAGAAAGTTCGCTTCGCGGATAATGTGAAAGATACGAAAGGAAACGGGAAAGAGTACAGGATGAGGGCATTAAACCGGAGAACCGTACCGGAGGCAGTGAATGAACCGGGAAAGACCGGTTCAAATTGTAGAATCTCCACCATGCCAGCGAACCGAATGGCTCTGTACAATGGGATTCTCAGAGACCGAGATCACAGAGTTCAATGTTCTTATTGACTTTTCCTGTTCACCAAATAATTCAATAGATTTTAGGTTTGTAAATTTTTCTTTAATTTCCGATAACATACTTTTTTCCGGAAAATTCAGAAATTGTAGTAGGTGGTCTTTTTTTTTTTTTTTTTTTTTTGGTGCTCCATAGCAGTAGGTGGTCTTCTTATTTCTCTACTTTTCTAATTATTAGTATTTTTTAGCATCTAAAGTGACCCTGTAAATTATTGTCCTGTAAATAGTCATTAGCAAGTTGAAAAAAGTACAAGAAAATAAGAATATGTGCATATTGAAACATTCATACATATATTTGTGTTTTTGGTTAACTACAGAAAAGAGCAAAATTGAAGGTCTTACCAACAAATCAGGAAACGTATTGAACCACTTACTAAAAGCTAAAAAGAAAAAAAAATATAAGAAAAAAAAACCAAATCCTAAAGTTTTCTACTTTTCTTCTAAAGAGAAATAGCCAACACGTACAAACAGTACAGGTCACGACTTTGGATAACAAGTTTGATACGCCAATCAAAGAGTTTCCATGGAACTACGTTTGAAGTATTAGATACGTCTGTTCTAAGCTCTTAACATATATATTGTCTTTTAAAGGATGTTTAGTATTTAAAAAAATAAGATTTATGTAGTGACCAGAGGAAAAAACAAAGAGAAGAAGTATGAATATTTAGTAAAGCTTGAATTAATAGTTAAACACCAGATGATAGTTTACACAATTTCGATGAATATTAAAGTTAAAGCTAGAGGTCAATCCAACTGCAGATTAAAAAATGGTCTTCATGATAATTTACTCAATTCGGATGCGTATTAATGTCGCCAGAGGCCAATCTCTAAGCCAACCTTTATAAGATCCAAATCTAATCACAATCATCTCCAAACACAGTAGTGTCGCTTGGTGGGTGGGAGAAACCAAAACTTAAGGCCAATGTGAACAGAATAAACCAATGGCCCAAATTGCAGGTAGTTAATTCTTTTGATTTTGTGAATAAAGTTATTTCTTTTCCTAACATTTCCTTAAAAATGGTTATAATTTGTTTACGGCTTACGTCTCATAAAATCTTAATTATAGAATCTATATGACCACCTAACTTTATCACACCATATACGGCTTTAAATTTTCAAAATTTATTGTGATACATTTTTTGTTACACATGTTTTGAGACATTTTATTTAAATTATTTTTCGTGGAAAAGTAATTTAGCATTCCCTGTTCTCAAAAACATGTAAAAGTAGCAACCCCATTAACATAAAAGTAATCTTAGTGGATATGTTTGTTTCTAGGCCAATGAATATTGGTATAAGATTCTCAATTATAAACAAATACAGTAGCATGGTACATGCAACATATAATCTATACATCATCAAAGATTATATCACCGTCAATCATCAGCTTTTAGGCTTAACCGATCCAAGTTAAATCTTCTGTAATTTTGATAATAAAACCATTTTTTTAATAAGTTCACCAGCGACGTCTTTCCAAAACTGAATTCAGAGCAAATCTCTATCACGAAGTATACAAGTGTTGTATTCAATTATGGCAAACGAAGAAACGATCAAAAAAAAAAAACGAGGGAGACAAGGCGCCAAAGCGGTCAAAAGATGGATAAGGTAGTTGTAGGGTCCAAAGCCTTATAACTCCACAAGACCACTAGACTCTCTACACATGGGCTCTTGGCAAATGCGTGGGGTCCACTCACTCTATCAAAATTTCTTCGAAATGAAGTATCTGAAACTTCCAGACACACGCAAAACTCAGAAAAAAAAAAAAAAAAAAAGGTCAAAAAGGAATCGTCTTTTCCCTTTTTCATTTTCTTCTTTCGATTGGGTCTTTGCGTTTACCCAATCCATTGATTTTCACTCGAAGATTAATAAGTTTTGTTGGCCGCTCGATTCTTCGTTTGATGATCTAAAGAAGCTCTCTGTTTTTTTTTTCCACGATGGGGTAAGTCAATTAACTTATTTCGTTCGTGGATAGTTGTATTGTGTTTTTCATCTGGGCCATTCGAATTCATATATGTTTAGCTTTGTGTATAAAAAAGATTTGAGCTTTATGTGTAGCTGATGATTTGGTGGGGGAGGTGTTTGATAAGTTAGGTCGTACACATAACCAATGATACGTTTATGAATTTGTAACACAGCAGTGGTTGTTTGGCTTGTTTTGATAAGTCGAAAGCAAAAACAACTGTAGATGTGGATGCTTCTAAAGATGTGTTAATAGAAGAACATTGGAGTGAGTTGAGGAACTCTTGTGTACCTTCTGAAAATTTCTGGACCAACACTAATTTAGATATGGAAAGCAATGCTGGGATTAGGTCTCAGGGAAGTGTTTCTTCAATCAGTACATCGAATCTCACTGTTGATTCTCAAGGATGTGGTTGCAGCTCCACTGAATCTGCTGAATTTGTTAACCATGGTGAGTGACTGACTGAGAGAGTAAGCTCTCCCTCTTTTCTTCAATTAGAGATTGAGAATTTGAAAAAAAATAATATGAGAATTTGGGGACAGGTCTTGTTCTATGGAATCAAAGTCGGCAGCAATGGGTGGAGAATAAAAGATCCGAGAGCCGCAAAAGAGTTGTACGAGAACCGACACTAAAGTGAGGATTCTATGAGACTTAGTGACTCTTCTCTGTTATAAGATTCAATCTGTTTTGTGGCTTTCTAAAACTATTTGATCGTTATTTTGTAGGGAGAATGTGACTTATGAGAGTCTACTTGGGAGTAACAAGCGGTTTCCTCGACCTATACCTCTTGAGGTAATAAAGTTCAGTTCCATCCATATATGAGAAAGTAACTAAATCTTCTATTTACCTCATTTGAGTAACCAAGTTTTGTTATTAAAATATTTCACAGGAAATGGTACAGTTTCTGGTTGATGTTTGGGAAGAAGAGGGTCTATATTAATGTTGCAAATTTTTTTTTTTTTTTTTTTTGTTGTTGTTGTTGTTGTTGTTGTTGTTGTACACTTGAGATTCTGTCAATAAATTGGCGAATTTGTAAAGAGAATTGAGGGAAATATTACGGAAAATGGGTTACTAAACTAGTATCGTTTGTAAATGTCCAACCTTTTCTTGTCTGAGGGCAAAAAATCTTAAAATGAATTCCACGTTTAATTGGAATAGTATTATTCACTAAATTGGTTAACTAATCTTTTTTAGTCAGTTATAACTGCCGTACACGTATGCGTTTTCTGAAAATATAAATGAGAAAATGAGGTCTAAATCTAAAATTAATCGTGGAGGAAAAATGGCGAGGGCTTTGTCCAAGTCGACCACAAGCTTTAGCCTCTACCACCACTCAATTCATCCGCCGTATCAACTTCACCGTCGAAACATCTTACTACTCGCGACTCCTCGCAGTTTTCGCCGCTTAGCCGCTGTTGGTGGCCCTCCATCTCCTCCAGGTCCAGGTCCTGATCCGCCTCCGCCTGATAACACCACTCAGCTTGCAGGTTCGATTCTTCTTGCTCAGATATAATTTGATGTTGCCCTTGGAATTTGTTTTGTTGTACCTACTTTTAGCTCAAACCGTCGAAAGATTCATTTTTTGTCTTGATGCAAATATAATTTAGTGCATACTGAAACTCGAATGCGAAATCAATGACTATTTTAACTTCAGAATCGATTCATTTGTGGTTGATACTTGTATTGGCTCGAGCTGAGATCATCATTGTTTCATCAAAATTCCAAAACCGTAGATGTGTCCATGGAACTGAAGTTGACATGTTGTGAATTTTCAGTTTAGGTAATTAGGCTTGGCGAATCTTCTCTCCTTGTAATCCAAATGGCATCAATTTATTGCAAACATCTTCTAGATTTTTTCTCTTTGTATTTGCAACTGTTGTTTAGCTGTGTCAGTGGTCAACACAAGAAAGAATGTGTGTGTTGGGTTGGTTCTGCAATTAGTCACATGTTAGGATGAAAAAGCTTGTTAATATTTCATTTAGAACACAGAAAACACTTAAAAGGAACACTCTTCTTCCTTTCTTTTTGGCTGTGGATAGGTCTTGTGGGAGCTGTGACAAGGATTCAAGACCGCGTTAAGATCTTCCTCGCAGTGTTTTTTTGGATGTCTCTCTTCTTCTGGGTCACATTGACTGATGGGAGGGGTAAGGGCAAAGGCAACAAGGGCTCTCGTTTCAAATAGTCTCCTAAAATGTTAACAATGGTTTTGGTACACTCTCTATGTATTATTGTCCAGAGAGATCAAATACCTGTAGAAATACCCCCAAGTAAGTAAGCATCTTTCTTGTACATCACGTATTCAGATGATAATAGAGTACAATAATACATCACAAAATTGTGTTATCTCTGGTTAAGGCTACCGATGTTGTCATCATTCACCGTATCATTCATCTTACAGCTTCTGCTTAAATGTGAGCTGAAACGGTGTCGTTTTCCTAAATGGGCCATCAACTATGGATTTTCATGGGCCTAAACGTCACCCTTGTTCGGACTCCAAACTAATATTCCATTACAGTTTTATATTTTTCCCAAAAGAGTAGAAAAGTTGTTAACTATTTGGCACGTGCATTACATGACCACCAAGTGAGCTCAAATATGCAATTAATGCGAACATCCGAGTCGACGTGCCCTTTTAACACCTTTGATCAAGGCTTTTAACGTGTCGTCACCATAGATGATCGAGTGCATTAGACCAGTTTTGGATTACGGACACGTGGTTGAATTTCATTTGCTTGTTAGTTAAAACGTATGTTTACCACCAAGTGAGTTTATCAATCTCGTTGGTTACGAAAAAGTCACAAACTAAAACCATAGTTAAACAAAGAGAGAAGAGCAGAGCCAACTAACAAACAGGAAAACTAAATCCCTAATTTTTTCAACCGTCTTCTCCGTGTTGGTGACTCTGTGACTCTTTTTCTTTTCCTTTCCGACAATCAAACCTCTTAAGGTTGTCTTTTTTTTCTTAAATCGAGAAGAGTAACTTGTGAAAATTGTTATATTTTTGGGGTTTTATTTTGGCATTTTTGTGATTTTATTTTTATTTTTCTGTTTTCAGGTGTTAGCTGAAGGAAAGGAGAGAGATGGGTGGTGAAGAGGAAGTTGTATCTGTTGAGCTACCAGCACCTTCTTCATGGAAGAAATTGGTTTGTTTTCTTTTTTTTTTTCCTCTGTTATTTTAGCTAATGAAAGAATAAAAAAGCCCTAAAATTTGTTGTATATGTTAATAGCAATTACCAATTTTTAGTCTTCTATGTCTTTAAAGATTCTGAATATGGTGAATTGTTAGCATAAGTGAAAATGTTTGATGTTGATTGGGTGATTCAAAGATTATGAACTTTAAAAAGGGCCACATTTGATGATTTTGTTCTATCTACTTCTTCTTCTTTGTTCTGGATGTGAACTTAAAGGGACCTCTTTAGACTTTGATCTTCAATCTTCTGAACCTCAGATTCTAATTTTTAGAGGTTTACCTTTTTTTAAAGGCAAGGTGACTTCTTTTGCAGTTTTACCCCAACAAAGTGGGATCAGTGAAGAAAACAGAGATAGTGTTTGTTGCTCCAACAGGTGAAGAGATCAGTAACAGAAAGCAGCTGGAGCAGTATCTCAAATCTCACCCTGGAAACCCTGCAATCACTGAGTTTGATTGGACCACTAGTGGAAATCCTAGGAGATCTGCAAGAATCAGTGAGAAGACTAAGGCAACACCGTCACCAGATAAAGAGCCACCCAAGAAGCGAGGTAGAACTAAGTCTTCAGGGTCAAAGAAAGATACTGAAGCTGAGAAACCAGAGGGAGGAGGAGAGGAGAACTCTCATGTGGAAGATACTGAAATGACTCATCCTGAGGGAAATGGCGAGAATGAGAATGTAACTGTTAACAATGGCTCTGGTGAAACAGAGAAGGTGAATGATGTTAAAGACGACTTGATTGCAGAGGAAACTCCGGTTCTTGCTCCACTTCAAGAAGCTGGTGAGTCGATGAAGGAGAAAGCACTAGATCCTCCAGTTGAAGATGGTAGTAAGGAGGGAGTGGATTCTAAGACTGACAAAGAAGACGAGGCTGGCTCGATCGAAAAGAAATCGGCTGAAGCAGAGAATAAGACCGTTGAAGCTAGTGGTGAGCAGAAGAAGGAGATTGCAGGCGAAGAAGCACTCGAGTCTGAAGCTGAAAAAGGAAATGGTCCGAAAATAGAAGCTGACGGGAAAGAGAAAACGGCTGAAGCAAAAGCTACTGAATAGCTCTGCTCTGCTCTGCTTCTGTTAGCTGATGAACTGATAAGTCAGTTGTTCCTATCAATCTATTGAAGTAATATGTTTCTTTTTTTCCTTTTTTGTTGTATCTAATCGGAGCATTATCGCGGTGAAAAAAAGATGTTGTTAGGTTGAGGTATGTATTATGAGATGACTGCAGTAATATGTGCAAGTTCTGTTAGGTTAAAAGATTTATGTATGTAGGAGCTATTATTTAGCTATTATTCTAAACTAAAATTTTACTTTGGTAAAATCTTCTTATGTGATACGAACATTTCTATAAATCGTAATCCAATGATGGTTTACACTAGAAAGAAGAAAAGAAATAATGAAGAACAGATCAATGGGTGATTTGGAAAACTACCTGACTTCTATTTTAGTTATTTAGGATATTATCTATGATTTCCATTTTTCTTATTTCTTATTTCCTTTTCTTATAGGTGGTTTGTTTACTGTTCTTATAAATATAGTAGTAGTCTCATCTATGAGAGACATCCACGCAATTGAGAGCTTTGGAGGTTTATCGGAATTGTTCCGAGGGAGAGGGTTTTTCTCTTAGGGGTTTTGTTTGTGTTACGTTCTGGTTCTTTTGAGTTTAATAAAAAAAATTTGAGAGTTGTTTAATAAAAAAATTTTTGAGAGTTTTACTTGGTTCCTGTTCTCTGTCTAAGAAGATTCAAGAAGAGCAAAAAAGGTAAAAGTTTTGCTTTGAGGGTAAAGTAAGAATCTAATGCAAAGAAAGACCCACAATGTTAGTTTCCTTATTTCCTTGATTCAGTTTCAAGAGAATCTTTTTAAGTTTTAATTTTACCTCCTTAACAACTTCCCTTGATTCCTTCCTTTTGCATGGTCCCAGTGACAAGGGTTTAGAATCTTCCTATTAAGATCGTATAAACTCTTCTTGTCCTCATTTTAGGACAGAAAAAGAAAACAAACCACCTCTGCTTTAAAGACAGTATCTTAAATTCATTTCTCAGAAATGGATTTTTGTGTTTCTCTTCGAAAGTCTCGTACTTCACATATGGGTTTCTCTTCTTTCTTCCTCTCGTTTCTCTTCCTCTTCTCTACCCTCTCTTCACAAACGGCTGTAGCATTCATCGGAACATACGGTATAAACTATGGTCGCATAGCGGACAATCTCCCGTCTCCTGATGCAGTAGCGACTCTTCTTAAATCAGCAAAGATCAGAAACATTCGTATCTATGATGCTGATCACTCCGTCCTCAAGGCGTTCAGTGGGACCGGGATCGAAATCATCGTTGGCTTAGGCAACGAGTTTCTTAAGGACATTAGTGTTGGAGAAGACCGAGCCATGAACTGGCTTAAAGAAAACGTCGAGCCTTTCGTACGAGGCGGTACTAGAATTAGCGGTATCGCGGTGGGGAATGAGATTTTAGGTGGCACCGATATCGGCCTTTGGGAAGCTCTCTTACCTGCGGCCAAGAACGTTTACTCCGCTCTTCGCCGTCTTGGTCTTCACACTGTCGTCGAGGTACATACATTAGTACTTAACCAAACATGTATTAATTAAATCAAGACTTGTAGTATAATAGTTTTGTATTAGTGTATTTGCTATGTCATAATCCGTTTTAGATATGTTAGTCTTTACACACACACAAAAAAAAAAAAAAAAAAAAAAAAAAAGGAAATAGAGGTTTTTAGTCTAAATTTTATTATTGAAAACTTTAATTTTTATTTTGTAGGTATCGAGTCCACATTCGGAGGCAGTATTTGCGGACTCGTATCCACCGTCGTCGTGCAAGTTCAGGGACGATGTGGCGCCGTTTATGAAGCCGTTGTTAGCGTTTTTTTGGCAGATTGGGTCGCCGTTCTACATTAACGCCTACCCTTTTCTTGCTTATAAATCCGACTCGAAAGAAATTGACCTCAACTACGCCATCTTCGAGCACACCAAAGGCATCTTCGACCCCAAAACCAAGCTTCATTACGATAACATGTTCGACGCTATGGTCGATGCTTCTTATGCTGCTCTCGAGAAAGCTGGCTACACAAAAGTCCCGGTACGTTTCTTAATTATTACTATAAACTTTGGTCCGATTACATATATTTACTTAAAAATGTCACGTTTCATAAAAATAACTCAGTTTAAGTCTATTTTCTATATGTCAAAAACATCTTCTCCTTTGAAAATAATATTGCACTAAAATTAAATGTAAACGTTTACAAAAAAAAAAAAAAAAAAAAAAAACATAAAATACAAACGTGATCAATACTGATTATAGAGCGTCATGTGAACCTGATTTAGTCATTTGACTGTGTGTACGCATGCAGGTGATTGTTTCTGAGACGGGATGGGCATCGAAAGGCGATGCAGATGAAGTCGGAGCGTCGGTGAAGAACGCCAGAACTTATAACCGGAATCTCAGGAAACGGCTGCAGAAGAAGAAAGGAACGCCGTACAGACCAGACATGGTGGTCAGAGCTTACGTCTTTGCTCTCTTCAACGAGAATCTAAAACCGGGTCCCACTTCCGAGAGAAACTTCGGCCTTTTCAAACCCGACGGTAGTATTGCCTACGACATTGGCTTCGAAGGACTCAAGTCCTCTTCTGCCACACGGTGTCGTTTTGGGTCTTCTCTTCTTTTGGCTTCTCTTGTTGTGTTTCTTCTTCACCGTTTCTTACCCTTGTGAGTTCTGATTTTCAAATGACCCTTTCGTTTATGGAGATTATCAAATTAACCCCGTAGTTCTTGATTTGTTTGTGATTAAATCATTTTTTAGTTTTTATTTTCAAGTGTTACTATTAACAAATTAAAACAAAACTTTCAAATGTTACTATAAGAGCTTCTTACTTTGTGTAATGTGCTTATTGGACAGATATTGTTATAGTGATTTAAAACGTTGGATTTTTCTACTTTTGAGGTCACAAAAAGTTAAACGTATATAACAGCTTGATTAAATGAAAAAATGTTGTGAAAACTACAGAATACTTTCGCAACTACTTTTAAGTTTTAATCATACAATAATTGTGTTCTACGTACGTAACGTACCTATACAATTATTTTGTTTGTCTTGATCATGATGTATTTGATAATTGATATACATGAAGGATTGTGAATATATATTACATATACCTAATTACCTATCAGTATATATATTAATTGTGCAATTACGACAGGATAAAAATTTTGATCACGCTAACGAATCATATCTCCCTTGATTAGATTCCATATAATTTTCTATCAAATCTGATTCGACCACCTTCTATTTATGTATTAATATTCCTACGCACTCTCTGATCTTGTATCAACCGACACTTAAAATACATTTATATTACGTGATATACAAATTTCAACTTGGCATTAAACATGTGTATAATACACGTTAGATCTCTCATACTTAAAAAAGACAGTACTTTGATAGAAATATACTGCAACTAACACCATAATCTAATAATATTTTACAACATATGATTAATTATTTTCACAACAACTTTAATCTGGTCAACTGATAAATTTAAGTCTTTCATAATTTTTAAATATTTTTAGAATAGTGTGTATACATGCATTTAAAATAGACAGATAATTTGGTAAACATCAACATATATAGTCAACAAATTTCCGAGACAGAGACTATATATTATGTAACGTAGCAACTTTATGGTATAACCACAATGATACAAACAGACCCCATAAGGTCCAAATCTTTCGATTTGAAAAACTAAAAGATTAGATTCGATTCGTTAACGTGAGCAAAGACTCGATCGTTGAGACTCTCAACTTGAGAGAGGTGGAAAGAGACACCTAATCCTCTACAAAAGGGTGCACCTGTTCATCACCAATCTCAACAGGATCATCACCGTTGATCTGGTCAAGCACGACGACCAAACCCATCGCGAAAGCGCCGTCGAAACCAGGTTTAATCTCGAGAGTGAACACATCTCGGCCAAGCATCACGTTCGTTGACGCGTCTACTTTGCGTTTGATCTCAGCCATTGTACGTTTCTCTGTGTCGTAAATGACGCAGCTTCGTTGCGAGAAGTCTCCGTCGATAATGTACTCTTCTCCGGCTCCGTCGTAAACTTCTACTTCCATTGTACAACGTCCGATTATCGAAGATCTCCGGACGCTAAAGATCGGTTTCTGACCCTCCGATCTCTCTCCAAGAAAACCTTCCCATCTCTGATGCAGAGTTGGCCTCTGTTCATCAAAAACATAACCAACGAGTTGACTCAGTATCATTTTGGAACTACTATATTTGTTTTAGCTGAATAAAAAACAAAAAAAAAAACACATAATATGAATAGAAGCAACTGAGTCGATGACTAGTTGATTGACTCGAACTAAAGCTTTAAAAAAAAAAAAAAATTGCAGCTCAAAACAAATATTCAGATCTCGTTGCTAACAATGATCTTTATAGAATTATAGTCAAGTCCTTTTGATCAAATCGTTCAATATTTTTTACCAATACAAAAAAATTCAAGTGTAGGATATTTTCCAAGGTTGGCAAGAACAGAACAGAAAATGAAATCAGATGGATGTACATCTTATTCTTACCAACCAAACCCGTCTAATCAAATCCAGCTCAACAAGTAAAAACATTAAACGTTGTATCTAATCACTGAGTCACGTTCACGAGTTGACTCTTACTCGTTAAGAAAAGCCAAAGAGAGTATGATTAATTTAATTACCTTTCGTTTAACGGTGAGGAGACACTTTCCGACAGCGTCCATGAGGACAATCTCATCGTTATCTCTAGTGTCGGGTCCATAAGAATCGACCCTGAAGATGATATCACCGTGACAGTCGTAGGCGGCGAAACCATCGCCGGTGTAGAAGAGAGAAGTCTTGCAGACGGTGAGTGGTTTGTCTTCTTCATAGAGATAAGCTTTGTCCACCACAATTCTTTCTCCCATCTTAATTCCTTCTTTTGGAGTCGTCTCTTCAACTAATTCCATTTTGTATTTTTTTTTTTTTTTTTTTTTTTGGTGTGCGGAAGTTAGATTGTGTGGTTTGATTAACGAATGATTTTATCAATGATATGGACACTCTTCTCTTCCTTCCCTTGCCTCTCTATTTATATATGCAGTTAATATACATATATACATACACACGCGTTACGCGTATGTAAATATAAATATCTTTTCGTCTTCTTTCTGAAAGTCATATATCCTTATTTGTTATTGGCTACGAAAAAAGTCATATATACGTATTTATATTTATAGTTTTATGCGATGACTTGAAAAAATGTTATTTAAATTGTTTTCTTTTTTTTTTGTCGCCTTATTTAAATCGTTTTCTTAGACTTGATTCTAAACCATTTTTAGATCTGTTTACACGCCGGTTTTATTTCCAAGTAGCAAAAGAAACGAATAGCTGGAGCCGGAGGAATGTTAATTTAGAAGTTAGTATATGGGGTATTTTAACATTTTCTAAATGTATTTTTGTGTCGACAAATGTTTTATTTATTCGTACGGCAACTCTGTAATTGTCACTTTTTTAAAAAAGATGTCTCTAATTATACACCTTACGTTTTAATGAGCTTTTTGTATATTAGAAAAGTATGCAATGAGTTGAACAAAAACAAAAAAAAAGTAATCCATCATAACATATGAGAAAAGAGAAATTGTAAATTGATTGTTGTGGATATTTGAAATTTAAAATCTATATCATCGTGAGATCTATTTGTACCTCGATATTTTTTTTTAAAAATTAAATTTAAGAAAAAATGAATAAACATCCATAATGTCCCTAGTACTAGGTAGCCTAGACCAGTTGGACAAACACGTCTAATTAGGTGATAATTAGCCAAACTCGTCTAATTGGGTGAAAAACATACACAATTACCACCTCTTTATTTACTTTCTACATTTGAATAATTACATTTACACCCCGTTTTGAGTAATTAAATAGTTACGTACTTACGTTAAATATATGTAATGCATCTGCAAAAAAACAAAAAAAAAAATTTCTTCCGCACAAGTACATTTCACCTTTTCTTCTATAATCTTCTTAATGTATGTACTCTACGATAAATTTACAGATAAAAACTAGAAGTATATGATTTTAAACATCTTTAAAATCGACGTCAAAAGAACAAAAAATACATTGTAAATTCAGAATATACGAATATATATACAACAAATGAACAAATCATAACAAAATAAGATAAACTTAACCAAATTGCAACCATAGCCAATAATTAAAATAACCACTAAAATCTAAAATATATATATATATATATATATATATATCTCAAATATGTCTATAAACTAAATAATATCTTATCTTCCATGGTCCGGGACCAATTTTTGGTAGGTCTGATAATATGGTGTAAAACATATTATCTACCGGGAATCAAACTAGGAACATATGGAACTAACCCCTATACTTAACCACTAGCCCAAAACAACCGATGGTAATATTTGTAGATATTTAAAACAAAACTTTTACTTTTGTACACGAATCAAAGGAAATCATCAGAACACATGAGTTATATATAGTCGAATGTTCACTATGAATAGAGAAAATAGACAGATAACAAAGTGGTTTTTTTTTTTGGAAAACAAAAAAACAAGTATATAATTTCTTTTACCTTATACATCAAAACAGTGATCGTACTGAGTGAACAATGTCAATCTGCCAAAAAAGAACATTACGTTTCATGTCGCTTGGTATCTGTATTGATTGTTTTGGTTTTTTCTATATTTGCTTTTACTGTTCATTATACTAATGCTTTTCTGTTTTGGATGACAAGATTGTGGTTTTGCCTTATAACTTAAGTTAAAACACACATCATATGAGTTTGACAACAAAAAAAAAAAAAACACATCATATGAGAAAGCTATTTGGGGGAAGGAAAAGCAATTAATAGTATACCCAGATTTTTATCATCACGAATATTATCACGATTTATGAAAGATTTAAATATGTGTTAATCTTATAAAATATATCAATTGGAAATTTAAGAAAGCTATTTAAAATGATTTATGATATAATATATGGGTTTAGATCCGGATAATAAAATAACAATAGTATCATCACAAACCTTTAAACGAAATGTCTTGCTATGATATTTTTTTAAAAATAGCAAAACTTGATTGATTCAATTTTATGGCTATGGGAAAATTTGGCATAAAAATAAATAATAATAAAAATAAAATTATAATTTGGCATCCTACAACGACATCCCTTTTGTTGGGGATTTAAGTAGTTTATGCAATAGTTATCTCAAAAAATTGTGAAAGAACAAAAAATGGCATCCTACAACCATAAAATAAATCCTCTAATGCAATAAGGTTAGTTCTGTATTCAACAAAGCACCAAATCTTTTGACATTCTCCATAATCTTGAATCAGGATTATGTTCAAATTACCAACCACTGATGTATTTTTATGTGATAAACTAGTTATTATAGTTTTAGAGAATCTCATGGCTTGACTGTTGACATTATTTAAAAATAAAAAAAGGCCGACATGTGGGTACAAAAAAGTAAAGCCTACCAAAGAAAAAAAAAAAAAAAAAACAAGAGTAGAGTATAACAATTAATTAAATGTCGCTCTCAAATTTCCAACTATTCATCGTTTTCGTATGAATTTTCTAACCCAGACAAATTTCCTTGGAAATCTCCGCCTCATATCTCTTATATAACTCATCTCTCTAAACTCCGAAAATGTCCCTCTCCGTTAAATCTAACGGTCATGTCAGCCGCCGCAGCTAAAACCGACGTCCCTCTCCGTCGCAGATCTATTCCTCTTCACGGAAATCACACTAACGGCTTCGCCATTGACCACATAATCGGAGATACAAATACTCTAATGGAAATCAATGGTAAGAAAACCGACAACGGCGGCGGAGGATGGAGAAGCAAGGCGTCATTTCTGACGTGGACGCCGCGCGACGTCGTCTACGTGGCGAGATACCATTGGATACCGTGTATGTTCGCGGCCGGACTTCTGTTCTTCATGGGCGTGGAGTACACGCTCCAGATGATTCCCGCGAGTTCTCAGCCGTTCGATATTGGTTTTGTGGTCACGCGCTCTCTGCATCGCGTCTTGGCATCTTCACCGGATCTTAACACCGTTTTAGCCGCTCTAAACACGGTATGTCGTATTGATTAATTTAGGTCAAAAATATATTTAATGATTATTCTCCAATTCCTCACGCCTCGTTCACCTAATATTTTGTTTTTTTTCTTTGTCATATAAATCCTAATAATTTAATTGAATTAGTCAAAAAAAAAAAAAAAAAAAAAAAGAAGTGGGGTACAAATGGATTCAAACCTCAGATTATTTTCCTTTATTTTCCCGGGTTAATGAATTCTCCAGCTGGAATTTTGCTGTCAATTAAATAAATATCCCAAGAGTGAGAAGTTGGCAAAAAGAAAAATATTTAAAATAGGTCTTAATAGATAAAAATGTAGTTAATGTAATCCCTTTGTTTAGTTACATAATCTTCTTTTTAACAACTGTTTTTTTTGTTTGTTTGTTTCTTTATAACGGAGTAGTAGCACAATATGATATTATGTCGCTTTTAACTTTAAAACCCAATAAAAAAAAAAAAGGGGGGCACAAACTAATTGGAGACAAGATCACATGCAATACACGTAGATTGGTTAAGTAAGAGACTATTGCACTTTAATAAAATAAAATAAATGGGTGTGGTGGGACAGGTGTTCGTAGGGATGCAAACAACGTATATTATATGGGCATGGTTAGTGGAAGGACGAGCCCGAGCCACCATCTCGGCTTTATTCATGTTCACGTGTCGCGGCATTCTCGGTTATTCTACTCAGCTACCTCTCCCTCAGGTTCCTATCCACATGTTTCTCTATATCTCTCTTTATATTTTAAAATTATACTATAGTCTATATACAGTATATATTATAATATTTGTTTTATACTATAGTTTAGTGATGATCTGCCAAATTAGATGTAACGTTTAATTTACTAATCGATCGATATGAAAATACAAACATTTTTGGACGTGTGAGGCCACTACCGTATTGAAAAGCGTTTTATAGTCTTTGTCGGGTTTGATAGATTGTACTTAGTGCTTTTAACATGCGGGGTTTAGGTTAATTATTATCATCATCATAATGATATATTTTCCTATTTTCGGGAATCACTATTTTATTTCGTTGGTTACCAAACTTTTTTCCATCTTTCAAAATAATGTTTCTCGATTTGATTGAATGGACATAAAAATAAGATTCTCACTCAATTACGTTCTACGGTCCTGGTCACTACTCTATCTTTTTACTTTTCTTTCTCGTGATGTAGCATCGGTACATGGATTTATCTGTCGTCTTGCTATACTATATTAACATGTTCAAGAATGATATAAGGTGAACTAGCTCTAGTACGTGATCAAGATAAGTTAATCCTAGAAATTTACATGACTCTTTTACAGGAGTTTTTAGGATCAGGAGTTGATTTTCCGGTGGGAAACGTCTCCTTCTTCCTATTCTTCTCTGGTCACGTCGCCGGCTCGATGATTGCATCGTTAGACATGAGGAGAATGCAGAGGCTGAGACTTGCTAGGCTTTTTGACATCCTCAATGTATTACAATCGATCAGGCTGCTCGGTACGAGAGGACACTACACCATCGATCTTGCGGTTGGAGTTGGCGCTGGGATTCTCTTTGACTCGTTAGCCGGGAAATACGAAGAGATGAGCAAGAGACACTTAGGCACTAGTGGTTTTAGTTTGATTTCCAAAGACTCTTTAGTCAATTGATTTTGTTTTGTTTTAAAATGTGTAGTTGGACACATTTAGTTGAACTAAGTCTAATGAATTAATTTTATTTCCTTAAAAAATGTTTAATTGAATTCGACAGTTGAACCTAACTAAAATGTGATCAATTAAATTAGGGGGCTGACGGCTGTAGATGATTCTATCCAACTCATAGGCTCTACCATATATTTTTATGTTCCGATTAGTAACGCTATAAAATAGTGATGGAAAACAGATGATTATCATAAAATTGCAGAAGTTTGTCCAATTTTAAAAGTAGAATAAAAAATAGTATATCATTAAATTGCTGAATAGTGGAGAATAAATAATGATTAAAAACGTTCAAAAGATAATAAAAACTCATTCAATTTCGTAAATCTATAAAATATTTAAATTAAGAGATGATATAAAAGAAAATCAAAATTACAAAACTATTCGACCATACTGGTAGTGGTATTATGGATACCAAAAACCGGTCACAATTTATATTTATTTTATTTTAGTTTGAAAAATACCATTTTCTATTTATCTTTTCCAACTCTCAGTACAATTTTAATAACATCAGTACTTCTTCACTGTTTTGGGTGCAACATGTGTTTCGTGTTCCATTGGTAGGTCAAGATCGGTTTCGTATAAGTTAACGGGACAGGTACAATTTAATTTGGTCTCAGGGGAAAGCTATACATCATACATATTTAATTTATTTTGTCCTTTTTTCTTGAGCAAATTCTCCAATAATAAATAGTCTTTGATGGTGTTAGTTCAACCAATAAATTTATCAACATATATGTGAACATTTATAAAGTTCCGGTGTCAAAAAAAAAAAATCACATATTTTAATCGTAAAGATCTTACATATTTGATTAATAAAAATCAAACATATACAATTAATTACCACAACAGGTCCACACGTATACTGTATACATATTTAAATTCAAAAATTTGATATTATATACGTGTTTATATATTAACATGAATAGAGAAGATTAGGTCTATTCATCAGAATCAGAAAAATCATTAGCCAAAGGGTAGAAATGTTCTGAATTTGTATCCATGCACCCAGTAATGCTACAAAATCTAAATTTGTCTTACAAAACATTAATTGTCTTACACCAACTTTAGGCCTAAACCTCGAGCGTCTGCAGACATTGTGGATCCTGGCATATATATAAATGCTACAATATCTATATGGATGTCCTTAATTAAGAATATATCCCTGGATACAAGTTATAAACCTCATATTTATGGACAAACCACTATATCAGTCGAATGCTCAGAATTCCATCTATGACCCAAGACCTCAGTTTTAGCCACAAGGAAAAATGAATCAATTAATTTACAAATTAACAAGCACTTACAGTTCTTTACATTTCTCTCTTCCTGGCATCTTTTCTTCTCTTGAGTATTTTCATCTTCTACCTTCTTCTCTTTTGTTGATAACATTTTTAGTAATATTAATATTTTACAAATAAAAGTTATATATATATATATATATATATATAGAGTTAATTTCAAGGAATAATTTTTTATATACATAAAATCGTTATGAAATGAAACATAAACAAATACATTTTTATATTTCTCAGTTAATATATACGGAATTTGAGTAATTAAAAAATAATGAAGTAGTGTATTCAACGAAAGCACAAAACCTTTGATATATATCCTCCATAATCTTGAATTAGAGTTATATATACACATTATTCATACATGTACACAACTGACGTGTTTTTTACGTGATAAACTAGTTACTATAGTAGTGACTAGTGAGAATCTCATACTATTCTCTCTATTTCTGTCGTCGAAAATACCATACATACTTGCGTAAGATAAGCTTAATTGTCGCTCTCAAATCTCATAATCATCGCTTATGTATGAATTTTATAACCCAAACAAGTTTCCCTAAAATAATTTCTTTAACTAAGGGACTAATTATTATTCGGTATGAGTTTTTTTCCATTGGTAGGTCATGATGGATTTCGTATGAAGTTAACGGGACAGCCGGACAGGTCCACCGATCTATATGGTACATCTATAGTTTGGCTTCAAGAAAGAACAACATATAATAATAATTTATGTATTTCGTATTTTCTTTTGTTGAGATAGTTCTCCAATATAATACTAGTCTTTAAATTAATATGCTAGTTCAACTAATAAATAGATCAAAATGATAACATTTATAATATTCTGTGGCTAAAGAAACACATATATTTTAACTGTAATACTCTTATGTAATTCTAATAAAAATCAACAAGTGACATCTTTCGTATTCAAATACTGATATTAACACATGTGTATATATATTTACATAGATAAAAAAAAGTTCAGTTCTATTCATCAGAATCGGATAACTCGAGAGGACAAGAGCCATCATCAACATTAGCGTATGGGTTGAAATGTTCTGAATTTGTATCCATGCACCCAGGGACCAGATCCAGATTGCATCTATCTCCCTGAAATGTATTCATATTAGTAAAAGATTATTTAATAAATTCAAAATTTTGTAATAATGATTTTATAGTATATAGTTTGGCGAAAACTAACTCCTTCGACTGTCAAGTTGGCAATCATTGTACAACGTGTCGCAACGACGTTGGAGTCAGGAAATATGGCCCTCTCGCAGGCTCCATCTTGGCTCAATTCATTCGCTAGACCCTTTTTGCACCAATTGATAAATAATTACGAGACATATATATATAGATGACTAACTAATAAATTTAAATCGAAATAAATTCATATCAGAGATACCTCATTGAAGAACTCAATAGGTTTGTTTTGCCATCGCTTGGGGACTTGAAACTGAAGTCTGTATGGACCGTCCCAATCGACACCGTTGGTGAACGAGAATATCAAATTCACAGCTGATAACGATTCACACGAGAGATGAAAGATATCAAATATAAATAATAAATAACTATTTTATCACAAAAATTCTTTGATTTTTGATTTTAAAAGAAAACGGACCGTGCTTTGGTACACAAATCTGCATAGTGTAAATTGGAGAATCAGCTTTGCCTCGATCTTTCTTAAGCATTGCTCTTGGCTCCCCACCACACATGATTGGTTGGTTAAATCCTCCTGCACCATTAGTAACCAAATGAATATTTCTTTTCAATTTTTTTTGTTAGTCCATGTATATAAGACTGGTCTATATATATATGTAGCCTCCAACTAATTTATTTGGATATGACAAGATATTATTGTAAGCCATGCACACTTGGAAACAATTACTCGACTAAACCCCATATGACTAAGTAGTACAATTAGACTGCTAATTACTATAATTACTTATACGAAAAAGAAATTATATGTGGTAGACCTCAGAACAATCCCAGCTGCCTAAACTCATTGGGATAAATTCCGAATACAAGTGAATTTATTAGATGTTTTGATGAGAAACTCACCGTTGAAAGCAACCCCATATTCCTCGTTAAGAGTGAGTTTGCTTGCAGCTGGATTATAGAAAAGTTTTAACTTCTCGCCCTAATCCAAACAAGGTTTATAAGAAGTTTGATCAGTTAAAAGTGCCTTAACTCTTAAGTTTAGCATTGGAAAATGGTCAGAGAAACTTACAGCGGTTGGAGGAAGACCATTCATGGTTTTCCAATATACTGGAGCAGTCCCCATCTCAAACATGGCCCATGAAGGAAGCTTATATCTACCAAAATAATCAACTATGAACTATGTTAGTGATTATATTCATATAGTTATATATCGACCAAAGCAACAAGAAGAACTAAAATAAAGACAGACTCTTTGATCTCTTCGAGGGGTGCAAGAGTCGTGGCAACAGCTTTTACTTGAAGCTCAAGTTTCCTCCTTGGAAATCTCCTTTGTATTGGACCAATCGTTGAAGTGTAAACTGTATTAATTATCCAAAAGCTTCAATTTAAACTCGATATAAATCATATAGTATATAGTTTAACATCAAAATGTTTAGTGGAAAGACTTACAAAGACTGCTTTTAGAGGACAAAGGCTGTGAAGGAGAGGCGAAAATGGCGGCAGAGTTAGCGGCTGCAGCCATGGAAACCGATCTGATGATAAGCTTAGTTTTTGGGGATGAAGCAAGTAGAAAAATATGGGACTAATTGATATATGGTGTCAAGATAAGGGGTTTTTGGCACCACAAATACAAATATCTTCAAAGATTTTTTTCTTACAAAGATAAATCCAAAGACTTTAAGCACCGCAGAGACAAATATCAAATTTGAATTGTTATGGAACATTTCCCTTTCACTCTTGGGATGTTCTTTAATGGATAAAGAACAATGGGTCAAAACCAAAATAAGCCCATTTGAGGAGAACAATCTAAGCCCAATTTAGGATATTCAAAAACTATTTCTAATGCAACTAACTGGGGGCGATTTGTTAAGTTTCCAAGAAAAACAAGGGCTTTCAAGTAAAATATATAAAACAATTTGAAGGGAAGATCTGCGTTTTAGTTCACTGCCCCAAATTGGCAATCCAAAATCCCTAAACCATCTTATCCTCTCACTCTCTCTATAGCCGCAATGTAGAGCGTGAGCCACAAAGACTAGATCTTTTTTCTGGTTGAAACCAAAAGATTAGATCTTGCACGTCTCTATCATAACAACTAAAACTTCTGAGAGCATACAAAAAAGACCGAACCTGATTTATACACGCATACACATTAACATATATAGCATATATATATGTATGCAAATGTAGGGCTTAAGTCTCTTCTCTTCTTCTCTTGGCTATCACATCGATAATGGCTTCTCTTTTGACTTCTCCTCTAACAAAACCCAAGCCCGTTTTCCTCTGTTCTTCTCCACGAGCTCTTAACTCATTACCGCCATTGAATTTCACCAGAATTTACCACCAAAAGCTCGCTCCTTTCAGGCCTCCCAGTCTCGTTGCTGCATTCTCTGAAAAGGGTCTCAAGAGCAGAGATGTTACTGCAGCTGCAGCGTGGGAAGCAGCACCGGCGGAGTCTGGAGATTACAGAAGGATAATGCTCTCTGATGTGTTGGTTAAGAAGAAGGATAAAGTATTTTGGTGGGAGAGACAATGGAAACCAATGGATTTTGGATCTTTAGCTGTGGTTTTGTCTATGCATTTGCTTAGCCTTTTGGCTCCGTTTCAATTCAATTGGAGAGCTGTTTCGGTTGCTTTTGGGCTCTATATCGTTACAGGTCTTCTGGGTATTACTTTGTCTTTCCATAGGAATCTTTCTCACAAAGCCTTTAAACTTCCCAAATGGCTTGAGTACTTGTTTGCTTATTGTGGAGCTCAAGCTCTTCAGGTGATTTGATGATAATGCAGCTTTGTTGAATTTGTAAAGCTGAGTGATTTGCCCTCAAACTGATGTTCTGTTTTTTTTTTTTTTTTTTTTTCAGGGAAATCCAATTGATTGGGTGAGTACACATAGGTATCATCATCAGTTTTGTGATTCAGACAGAGACCCTCATAGCCCACTTGATGGGTTTTGGTTTAGTCACATGAATTGGATGTTTGATACCAATACAATCACTCAAAGGGTAACCATTTTACTTTTTTTCCCTTTATCATATTAAAAAAAAATGTTTTCTTTAGTGTTTTAAAACTCTGTTTTTTTTTTGATGTTTCAAGTGTGGAGAGCCTAATAATGTTGGGGATTTGGAGAAGCAGCCATTTTACCAATTCCTTCGAACCACCTACATTTTTCATCCGGTGGCTCTAGCACTTGCTCTATATGCGATTGGTGGCTTTCCTTTCATTGTGTGGGGAATGGTATGTCCTGTGGCTTATCGTGCATTTTGAATCTATCACTGTTAAGTTCGAGAACTAGCTGTTAGGACTATGATGTGGGTTTAGCTAAATAAATCGTCCATTTTTTTGTGTGTTAGCTATCAATTTGATGGGCCATATCTCCTCACCTGATTTCTCTGTAGACAACTTGCGTTTTCTTGTCATTTAGTTGCAACCTAAATTGTTATTGACCTTAAGCACACAAGTTGTGTTAGTTGAACAAAGCTAGAAGCCTAGAACCACAAGTAAATATCTTATCTTTCTGTTTTTGAATTCTTAAAATATCTTATCTTTCTTTCACGAAAAGATCTCTGGTTCATGCTCTTCTCGTGAATGGGGGACTAAATTCTATTTGGTTGTGTAAACAACATTTGCATGCTAAAAGTGAAACCACATTGACAATTATAGCAAGTTGGTAAAAGGAAGAAGAAACTTAGTTTGAACTACTCTTAACATTTCCATAGTGCCACGGTTTTCTATTTTATGTTACATCTCTAATCTTTTTTTTTTTTTGGAATGGGTTATTGCAGGGTGTAAGAATAGTATGGGTATATCATATAACTTGGCTAGTGAACTCAGCTTGTCATGTATGGGGAAAACAAGCATGGAACACCGGTGATTTGTCTAAAAACAACTGGTAAAAATCAGTCCTTAATAACTCGATGTCCATTAAGAAATATATCTTTGTACTTTAAAAAGAATTATTAAAATCATTTAGGTGGGTAGCAGCTCTAGCATTCGGAGAAGGATGGCACAACAATCACCATGCTTTTGAGTTCTCAGCTCGACACGGCTTAGAATGGTGGCAATTTGATATGACTTGGTACGTCGTTAGGTTTCTCCAAGCCATTGGTTTAGCAACCGATGTTAAGCTTCCATCAGAAGCTCAGAAACAAAGAATGGCATTGACAAGCGACTGATCGCGATAACTATCCAAGGTTTAAAAGAAGAAAGTGCATCATGCTTTTTGGTTTGTTTACGTATAGGAGGGATATATGATTATCTGTGCAAGAGATTTGTATGCGACGGACAAACTGATTATGAATTTTTAAATATCTAAAAATTACATTTCAATACAAAAGAAACCAAAATGATATAAAAAACATAATTTTTACGTTCTGTTTGGCCAAGGTGTCCACGACAATTCTAGATACTCGACTGGTTTGAGTTGTGGGAATACGGTTTTGAAATCCCATTCAAGGCCTCTAAAGACGATACCTTTAGGTGTTGCCTCGTAGGCACATGACGATTTACGGCACATCTCTGCGTCGAGATAAGTGTTTTGGATCACGAGTGTGGCTCTTCCTAAGGCGGACCGGATGTTGCAGATGTGAATCGCCGGTACTTTGTTTTCGCCTTTTATGAGGATGATTGGGAATGAAAACTGAAGTCCTGGTTTTGTAGATCGATGCCAACCGTAATCTTTGCGTTTAGACTGGCATCGATAGACGATTTCTGGGCGCATTACTCCGGTCATTTCGTTACGGATTGTTACGTTCATGCTTACGTAGTCAGGTTCCTTGAGCGCCACGGTGTTTGAAGATATCATGATCACTTGTAGAAGAATACACCATCGAGCTAGGGCTTTGATGACGTTGTTGTTAAAATCCATCTTTTTTTTCTTTTTCGTTTGTGTGGTCTCGATCATTTGTGTTTTTTAAAATTTATATATGTAAAATATCATAGCTTTACTTGAAACCGTAGCTGTTAAAACTTTATTTTACTTGCTTTCTCTATCTTTTTTTTTTTAGAATAAAAACAAACAATCAAACGGTTTACTTTTTATATTACAACAAACAAATGGTTTTTTTTTTTTTTTTGGGTAAAGTACAACAAACAAATGGTTACATATGCTAAAAATGAAGATTTAATTTTTTTGCTCAACTTGACAGAAATGCCAATGGTTAAGCTGTCTCATAAGCTTTATTAGTCGGTTCAAAATTTGTTTGTGGGCCTATATATTTGAGTAGTCTCGGCCCATACTTAGCTCATGTCATGAGACTATCACCCATCCAGTCATCGATCCCACATGATCCTCACGTTATGCGCTTTTGAACTCAATCTCCAACACGTACGTATCGCCTACGTCAGCAATCGTATTTCTATGCGTTATATTATATCATTCCGTATGCTTCAAGTCACCTCTCGATTTGGAAAGTAGAGTTGATTCCATTATCCCTTTTAATCAATTATATTATATAAAAAATCTTTGGACAGTTTGGACAGACCGGCAAGTACTAGAGGAGACAACTAATAATTTCCAACACTACTACCATCTTATCAACAAGTCTCCGTTTACTTTAACTACAAGAGAGGGCAGACTTAATGGAATATGAAGGGAAATGGGTGTAAGGCAATAATGATTATTAATGAGTATTTGAAGGAAAAAGTCGCAAGTTTATCTTCACATCGTTCAAGAATTCCTTTATTTCCATGAAATGTTAATATCATAGGTCAATAGTCAAGTTCAAACGACTATATATATGGTCAATAGTCTAGATTTCGTCTAGTTCTCTAACCTATTTAAACGGCTATGATCGATCGCGATTGATTACTCACACTACTGCTGGAATAATTATTAAAGTCTTGTGGGACTTTCTTAATAATATTTGTGTGTGAAGAGAAATGATAATTGTGGTGGTGGTTATAGCACAAAGTTTGTGGCTATATCACCAATAATGGCTATATTTTTTATAATAGCTATTGCACAAAGTTGGTGCTATATCAATATTGATTGATTGCAAGAAATAAACGGAAGCAACAACAAAGAATTTCAGACCAAAAATCTGAGCTCTTCCTCTCTCTCTAAGTTCAATATTTTGAGAAGAAAAATCACACAAAGCATCCACAAAATTCTTTCAATCTCCCACAAGAGTAAGTCTTGTTGTTTGAGAGTATCGTAGAGTGATAGTTCGTGTAGAATCGAATTTTGAGTGCTTGCAAAATCGATTAGTAATTGGTTGTATCCTGGGACTCTTGAATCCATGATTCCCGTCACACTGCGGGGGATTCAAAGAGTTAAGGAAAGAGATTGCGATCTCGCCTCCAATTCTCGTTTCCTTAACGTTTTATGTATTTTTCATTCCAATTCCCGTGGTGAAGCAAATCATGCTCCTACAATCTTAACTCTTTGAATCCGTTGGTGTTATATAAACATCAAACGGATTGGAAGTGAATCATAAACGTTAAAGCTTAAGTTGCGATTCAAGTCTTTGTGTGGTTTACCGGTTGTGATCGGTTAAACTTCAAGATCAAAACTCGAGAGCTTGCGAGTCTCGAAAGTTTTATATCAAAAATCACTTATGTGGCTTTTCTTGAGAGAATTAAAGCCTAAAAAAAATGTTTGAAAAGTGAATTTTTGAAAATTTGGAATGTCCATCGCGTCCAAAGTCAAGTTTGATTGGTGTTTGATGGTCTGATCGGTTTGCAACCGATCGTGCAAACCGATCGCAAAACCAGTCAAACTGACGGTAATTGCATTCTGATCGGGCTGCAACCGATCGCGTAAACCGATCGCAAGTGCTAGGATCGGTTTGAAACCGATCATGTAAACCGATCATAAAATTTTTTGATCGGTCGGTAACCGATCATGTAAACCGATCAAAAGTGGTCAGATCGGTCTACAACCGATCGTGGAAACCGATCGCAAAACCAGTCAAACTGACGGCAATGTCATTCTGATCGGTCTGCAACCGATCGTTTAAACCGATCGTAATTGGTCGGATCGGTTTGCAACCGATCGTGACAACCGACCGTGCAAGTGTTAACGGTCTTGCGAGACTAAACGAGATTTGTTGATCATTAAGCATTTCGTGTGGTTTGAACATTTTGATAATGTTTCTGATCTTCTTCCAGACAAGTTTGACGGAAGTTCTTTTAAGATGTGGCAGAAGAAGATGTTCTTCTACCTTACAACGCTGAAGTTGAGCCAGTACACCCGTGAGGAGAAGCCTATTCTTCCCGCGGATAACACTGATCCCCGTGCACTTGCGAGTGTACATGCCTGGGAGCACGGTGATTTCCTGTCTAAAGGATATATTCAGAGCCGTCTCTCCGATCAGCTGTACAATGTGTACTGCAATGTCGAAACTTCTAAGGAGTTATGGAACTCTCTTGAAAAGAAGTATCGATCCGAGGATGCTGGGTCTCAGAAATACGCTGTGGCGAAATTTCAAGACTATAAGATGGTGGATTCAAGGCCACTAATGGAGCAAGTGGAGGAATTGACCAACCTCATCCATGAAGTACATGCTGAAGGGATGAAGATATGTGAAACATATCAAGTTGCATGTGTTATAGAAAAGCTTCCTCCCGGCTGGACGGACTTCAAGAACTATCTTAAGCTGAAAAGAAAGTGGATGAGTCTTGAAGATTTGACCGTCAAGCTTCGTATTGAGTCTACGAACAGGAGACAATTGGGAATCGGTGTGCAAATTCGCGAACCCGACGCAAATGTTGTAGAGCACCAACCCAAGAAACAGGGGAAGTGGCAGAACAAAGGGAAAGGAAAAGTACCGCCCCAGAACCAGCAGAAGTTCAAAAAGAAAACCGGAGAGAACTCGCAGAAGTTCACCGGTAAATGCCACAACTGTGGTAAAATTGGCCACAAGTCCTTTGAGTGCTACAGCAAGAAAGCATCAAAGAAGAATGACGGCAAAAATGAGACTAATCTCACCGAGGCCGATATGTGTGCAGTTGTCACTGAGGCTAGTGTTGCCGAGAGCCATCCAAAGACTTGGTGGTTTGATACCGGTGCAACTCGGCACATTTGCTTGGACAGAACGATGTTCTCCACTTACAAGAAGAACAAGAGTGATGAGAAACTCTTTATGGGGAACACCGCAACCTCGAAGATTGAAGGTTACGGGAAAGTCATTTTGAAGCTTACTTCTGGACAAGAACTCACGTTGAATAATGTGGTTCATGTGCCGGATATGCGCAAAAACCTAATCTCGGGTTCCCTCATGAGCAAGCATGGATTTACCGTTAAGCTGGAAGCGGATAAGCTTGTAATCTCCAAGTATGGGATGTATTTGGGAAAGGGATTTGTCTGTGATGGTCTTTTCAAAATGTGTGTTGAAGCGGTGATCCGCACTGATGTAACCGAGGCTTCCACCTCAAAGAATAATGAAAAGAAACCAGTTGCTTATGTTGCGGAGTCTTTTAATACGTGGCATGAACGCCTAGGACATGTTAACTTCAAGTCTATGAGTAGATTGATGAACATGAACCTGATTCCGAAACACAAAATAAGTAAAGACAAATGTGAGATTTGTGTCCAAGCCAAACTCACTAAAAAGCCATCACCGACCGTAGAGAGAACTACGGAACCTCTAGCTTTAATTCACACGGATCTGTGTGATTTAAAATTTGTGCAAACTAGAGGAGGAAAGAAATATTTTGTGACTTTCATTGATGATTGTACAAGATATTGCTACGTATACTTATTACGTAGTAAAGACGAAGCTTTGGAGAAATTCAAAGAATACAAACTGGAAGTAGAAAATCAACTTGATAAAAAGATCAAGATGATTCGAAGTGATAGAGGAGGCGAGTATGATGAACCATTCAATGCATTCTGTAGAGAAAACGGCATTATTCATCAAACAACTGCTCCCTACTCACCGGAATCCAACGGAGTTGCGGAACGGAAAAACCGAACTCTAAAGGAAATGATGAATGCAATGTTGCAGGAATCTGGGTTAGCCCAGAACATGTGGGGGGAAGCTCTGCTTACCTCAAATTATATCCTGAACAAAATACCGCATAAAGTCACTGGAAAAACTCCGTATGAACTTTGGAAAGGTAATGTACCTTCGTACAAATACCTGAAAGTGTGGGGGTGCCTAGCAAAAGTTGCAGTTCCACCTCCGAAAAAGGTCACCATCGGACCTAAGACGGTAGATTGCATTTTCATCGGATATGCTCATAATAGTAGTGCCTATCGCTTTCTGGTATATAAGTCTGATATACCGGATATTCGTGAGAACACAATAATGGAGTCAAGAAACGCTTCATTCTTTGAAAACGTGTTCCCATGTAAAGATAAAGAAAGCATTAAAAGAACTCGTGATCAACGAGATGCTAACTCCCGCGGGAATGAAGCAAGCGGATCCGATACTACTATTAATGATGAAGAAGAAGAAGAACAAGGACTTAGACGGAGTAAAAGATCTCGTAAAGAGAAAAATTACGGATCTGAGTTCTTAGTTTCTTTTCTTGCTGAAAATGAACCTAAAACGTTCAAAGAAGCAATGTCTACACCAGACGGTCCTCTTTGGAAGGAAGCCGTTAACAGTGAAATGGACTCAATTCTTCAGAATAATACTTATGAGTTAACGGAATTACCGCAAGGGTTTAAAGCCCTAGGTAATAAGTGGATTTTCAAAACAAAGTTGAAAACCAATGGATCCATTGAGAAGTACAAGGCTCGGCTTGTGGTGCAAGGTTTCCGGCAAAAAGAAGGCTTGGATTTCTTTGACACCTATTCTCCGGTAACGAGAATAACTTCGATAAGAATGCTGGTAGGCATAGCGGCTTTGAGAAACCTGGAAATACATCAGATGGATGTAAAGACAGCTTTTCTAAACGGAGATTTAGAAGAAGAAATCTATATGAAACAACCTGAAGGGTTTGTCGTTCCAGGACAAGAAGACAAAGTATGTAGACTGGTGAAATCATTGTATGGACTTAAACAAGCTCCTAAACAATGGCATGAGAAATTTGACAATGTCATGATGTCAAATGGATTCAGAATCAATGAGTGTGATAAGTGCATATACATCAAAAGCACTTCACACGGGTACATCTTGCTCTGCTTGTATGTTGATGATATGCTTATTATTGGAAGTAATAAAGACATGATCAATCAGACAAAGAACATGCTAAGCAACAAGTTTGATATGAAAGACATGGGACTTGCAGATGTAATCTTGGGGATAAAAATCATTAGACACTCTGATGGTCTAATATTATCACAAGAACATTATGCGGAGAAAATCCTTGAGCGGTTTAAGAAATGTTCCAACGGAACTGCAAAAACTCCCGCCGATCCTCAATTGCACTTGACGAAAAATTCAGGTGAAGCGGTTTCACAACTGGAATACACAAGAGTTATCGGAAGTCTTATGTACCTGACAAATTGTACAAGACCGGATCTAGCGCACTCGGTAAACGTGCTTAGTCGCTATACGAGTAATCCGGGTCATGCTCATTGGAAGGCAATAACTAGAGTGTTGAACTATTTGCGATACACTAAAAGTTATGGTCTGCACTACGGTAAAGAACCAGCTTTGTTAGAGGGCTATAGTGATGCCAATTGGATTTCAGATTCCAAAAACTCAAAGTCGACAAGTGGTTATGTCTTTACGTTGGGAGGTGCAGCAGTTTCCTGGAAATCTTCCAAACAAACTCTCCTGGCTCGATCAACCATGGAATCGGAGTTTATAGCTTTGGACAAAGCAGCTGAAGAAGCAGAGTGGCTTCGGAATTTTTTGGAAGATATCCCGATGTGGGAGAAACCAGTGCCGGCGATACGCGTAAACTGCGATAGTCAGTCAGCTATCTCTCGGGCAATGAATAAACTATACAATGGTAAATCTCGTCACATTCGACGGCGACACAAGACCATTAGACAATTGATCTCTACGGGTGTACTCTCGGTTGAATACATCAAGTCTGCTGACAACTTGGGAGATCCATTTACGAAAAATCTGTCAAGAGATCAAATTGTAAACTTATCAAGAGGAATGGGTTTAAAGCCTACAAAGGAAGATGATGTTTGATTGAAACCCCACCTATGAGATTGGAGATCCCGAAATCTAGGTTTAAAGGGAAAACGAAATCAAATATTGTAATAGTTGAGCATTGTAATACTATGTATTTACCCAGTTCCTAAAGATAAATAAAACAATGCTTCATGTATTTGTCAAGGTTAAGCTTTTGCTTTTAATGATACCATAGATTTGAAATGTGAAAGAAGTATTACATGATACTTCTAAAAACAATTCTAATGGATGATCACCTAATGAGTGTGAAATGGGGCCGTTTCTAGGAGAATGAAAGAGAAGCTATATTCTCCAAGTTCACTCATGAAACCGGGAATGTTCAAGGCCAAAATGAACACAATAGAGAACTTAAGTTCTACGAGAAAGTGTTGTTGTGCGATGTTTGTTGTCTCGATTTACATCAAAGTCTGGGTGGTTCAAGACATCATGTTCACCTCCTGGCCGAGTAAATCCGACAGACATCAAAATGATTGGTTCAAAGCTGAAAAATGCTACCTATCAGATACAGTAACATTTTCGTATACTCTCAAACGTCTGTCAGGTCTAGTCTTGTTGAGTCTGGTCCTGTAAAGTCCAGTCAAGTCTGCATGGTCAGTTCATTGACATTGAGTCTGCATATGTTTAGAGTCATTTCTATTCATGTGGGGGATTGTTGGAATAATTATTAAAGTCTTGTGGGACTTTCTTAATAATATTTGTGTGTGAAGAGAAATGATAATTGTGGTGGTGGCTATAGCACAAAGTTTGTGGCTATATCACCAATAATGGCTATATTTTTTATAATAGCTATTGCACAAAGTTGGTGCTATATCAATATTGATTGATTGCAAGAAATAAACGGAAGCAACAACAAAGAATTTCAGACCAAAAATCTGAGCTCTTCCTCTCTCTCTAAGTTCAATATTTTGAGAAGAAAAATCACACAGCATCCACAAAATTCTTTCAATCTCCCACAAGAGTAAGTCTTGTTGTTTGAGAGTATCGTAGAGTGATAGTTCGTGTAGAATCGAATTTTGAGTGCTTGCAAAATCGATTAGTAATTGGTTGTATCCTGGGACTCTTGAATCCATGATTCCCGTCACACTGCGGGGGATTCAAAGAGTTAAGGAAAGAGATTGCGATCTCGCCTCCAATTCTCGTTTCCTTAACGTTTTATGTATTTTTCATTCCAATTCCCGTGGTGAAGCAAATCATGCTCCTACAACTACTTCACATTCACACAATGGTTTCTCTATCTACTTCGCTCAAACCATTCTCTCCTTTTTCTTCACCTACACTTGTCCGAGGACATCAATCAAAACATAACCCTAACAGTCTCCTCTTCGTTTCTTACAAAAAACCTAACTCAAACTTCTCTTTTTCCAAAAGATTAGTTGTTTCTCACCAAAAATCCACCTTCATTGCGGAGGATGTACCAAAAGATACAACAAAAACGTATGAGGAAAGCAACCAGAATATACTATCTTCAGAGGTTGTGAGACAGGAGATAGCTTTTTCGGAAAGGAAGTGGAACTATTGGGATGTGAGTAGGGCAATAGGGATCTTTGGTGTTCATTTTCTCAGCCTTTTTGCACCATTCCACTTCAACTGGCCGGCTTTTCGAGTAGCGGTCGGGCTAAGCTTCATAGCTGGAACTGGAATCACGTTGTCATATCACCGGAATCTATCACACCGGAGTTTCACTCTGCCTAAATGGCTTGAGTATCTCTTTGCTTGGTGTGGTACACTTGCTTTTCAGGTTTTAAAAAATAAACAAGAAACTATAAAGATATAATTAATCATGAACTAAAATTAGGGTTTTGTGAGCATAATCTAAATCTTACATTGAATATGAATAGGGAGATCCAATAGAGTGGGTGAGCAACCATCGTTACCATCACCAATACAGTGATACAGATCGAGATCCTCATACTCCTCTTCATGGCTTTTGGTCTAGTTACTTTCTCTGGGTCTTTGACACTGCTTCTATCCTTCGGAAGGTAATAAAGTTAATTAACCCTCATGTTATATTGTTAATTAAAGTATAGAGTAGACCTTAATGATGCATGAGTTATATACAGTGTGGAGGGGAAGAGAACGCATCAGATTTGGGGAGACAACCTTTTTATAGGTTTCTTCAAAGAACATGGATTTTGAACAACCTCGGACTTTCCTTTCTCCTTTACTTCTTAGGCGGTGTTCCCTTCCTCGTATGGGGAATGGTAATTTTATTCATTTTTGAAAAAAAAATTTTTGTATAAATAATGTTACTCTTAATTAAATCTTAATTTGAACTTTATGTGGCAGGGAGTTAGAAATGTATTCGTGCTACATTCCTCATTTCTGACGACGGCAGCTTCGCATATATGGGGAACTCAGCCATGGAAAACCGAAGATCTCTCCAAGAATAATTGGTAGTTCTTAATAACACCGAATTATAATATATTCAATGTTTATAGTTTTTTTTTAAATAAATTTTTTTATAACTTAAAGTGTAAAAATATTCACAAAATAATTGGATTGGTTTTGGAGGTGGCTTGCGATAATATCACTAGGGGAGGGCTGGCACAATAACCATCATGCGTTCGAGTTCTCAGCGAGACATGGACTTGAGTGGTGGCAACTCGACATTACTTGGTATCTCATTCGATTTCTCCAAGCTCTTGGATTGGCCACACATGTTAAGTTAGTCACTGAAGCTCACAAACAGAGATTGACTTATGATGGATGAATGTTATACGTACATCCATTGTCAAGTCTTCACGTGATAAGTTAAGGCAAGAGATGCATTTAAGGGAATACCATGGAGTAATATATATTCATCTTTTTGTGTGTGTGTACTTCAACGAATAAATATGTAACGTTGGTTTGTGGAGCAAGTATATTTATGTGGTTAATCTTTGTTTCCAGATTAGAGTTTTCAATAAATAAAAGAACGTTTTCGCAGATTCTCTAAGTTGATATAGAGTTAGATTCTTTTTTCGATTACCAACTCTCTCGCCTCCATTAATTAACTGCCAACTACGGAACTACCAGCTGCATGGTACTTAAACGCTTGTGTTGTGTCGATCTACAGTTGGTGCCTATTTGTTTATTTGAGCCGTCATAAACACGTGATATGCTGATCACTTGTACTACTACTACCTCTATTGTTCATACAAAAACTTTAAAACTCACAATCCATTAGTACGTGAGTGAGACGTGCCATCAGTCACCACAACTAATCTGTTTTTTCTTTTTTGCTGCAAATGGTAAACAAATCCTTCCTTTTTTTTCTATCACACTGCATAAGGTAAATACAAAAAATAATCAATCATACACACATATATATATGGTAAATCTATTACTTGTAATGCAGTTGTTTTGATTTTACCTTCGGATAAATTTCTAGTCCTGTATATATGTTATAGTAGCACATTAGGTATGCATGTAAAGGCATCAAACTTTAACAACCTAAAGCCATGGTGTCTTTATCTACAACTCTCAAACCGCTTTCTCATTTTTCATCATTTGCTACACAGAGTAATAACAATTCCTTGTTCACTTATAACACACATAACTCCACAAACTTCTTTTTGTCCAACCGAGGAGGATCCGTGGCTCACAGGAAACACACGTTTGTGGCTGTTCATGATGAACCGGATCAGGTTGAGAGCTCCTGGAGAATACCCTTGTCGGAATTTATGGTGATGAGAAAGAAGAGGTTATTTTGGGAAAGGATTTGGACTTCTTGGGACTTGGGAAAGTTCGTTGTAGTCGGTGGGGCTCATGTGCTGAGGCTCCTGGCTCCATTTTACTTCAATTGGGCGGCTTTTCGAGTTTTCCCTTGGCTCGTTTATTTCAATGGAATATGCATCACCTTGTCTTATCTTAGAAACCTTTGTCACCGAAGTTTCGATTTGCCGAAATGGCTCGAGTATCTCTTAGCTTATGGTAGCATTCTGGCCTTTCAGGTTTGACTATTATATATATATTCTTAAGATATGCTTTTATTTTTATATGAACATTATATTAAGAGAAGTACATATATAGATTTTAAATCGTAACTTCTAAATCGTGTCCAGGGAGACCCAATAGAATGGGTGAGCAACCATCGGTACCATCACAAGCATTGTTTAAAACCCAACTATATTATTGATGGCCATCTTAAGATGATCAAGTAATTCTATAAATACGAACGCATGGATTAGAACTTGGTATATCATGGGAGGATTATATCAAACATTCATGACTAGCTAAAGATGTTTTTTTTTTTTCTTTTTTTGAAATGTGAATTTCCATTAAAATGAAAGGTTGATTTACAAAAAGAAAACTTTAGTAGCTTACAGAGAAACACCACCTTGCCAGAAAAAAAAAAAAAAAAAAAAAAAGGTGAACTAACAGAGAGAGAGAGCGAAGCTCAAAATTAGCATCAGTCTGGACCTGATAGAAATTGTCCAATACGGGCAAGACAGACCTAATTCTGTCTAAACCATTGGATGCATGGACGCAGTGTGGTGGAGAGGAGAATGTAGATGACCTCGTGAGGCAGCCCTTCTATAAGTTCCTTCAGCGAACCGTCCTTCTCCATATGGCTTATGCTATTCTCTTATATTTTTTGTGGAGGCATGCCCTTACTCGTCTGGGTTATTGTAAGGATACATACCATTCCTTGTCTTAATTATTTCATGATATAATTAAATTAATTTAGAAAACTGAGTCGGTCCTAAGAGAGTAAGAAGATTGGGACAAGTCAGTTTGTGGACCACAATATTAATATTGTTATATATATTTCAAATAATCTTAGAAAAACATATAAAAGGTAAAAGTGAAATTATGAGATAATATAATGGTTATGACAGGGTGTCGCAACGGTGGTTCGACTCCACGTGAATTTTCCGGTGAACTCAGTTTGCCATGTATGGGGAAAACGAGCTTGGAACACACCTGACTTCTCCAAAAACAATTGGTACTGCGCATATATATATTTGTAATCTCACTAAATAGTAATAATAAGAATTACATTGGTAATGATTATAATCAGGTGGGTGGCGATTTTAACATTTAAGGGATGGCATAACAATCATCATGCGTTCGAGTTCTCGG
Organism: Barbarea vulgaris; assembly: GCA_963667165.1. Classification (NCBI taxonomy): domain Eukaryota; kingdom Viridiplantae; phylum Streptophyta; class Magnoliopsida; order Brassicales; family Brassicaceae; genus Barbarea; species Barbarea vulgaris. The sequence continues at coordinate 5,879,424 of OY763893.1, forward strand.
CCAGGCATGGACTTGAGTGGTGGCAGATCGACGTTACATGGTGTCTCATTAGGTTTCTTGAAGTTATTGGTTTGGCCACAAACGTTAAGTTGCCAACTGAATCTCAAAAGAAGAGAATGGCTTTGGTCTGATCTTTAATTTTCCTTGCATACATTTGTGTTCTAGACCTTTAATTAATAATGATATCTTGTATATCAAAAACTAAAAATCCATAATTCGTCGGTAAATAGAGCTATGTGGTTCGTGTGCCTCTAAGAAAATCAATACGTTCTTCACATTATCTTAATTGGCTAATCAATATTTATCTACAAACCTTGAAATCTAAATAAATAAACTGTTGGGAGGGGGACTCTATAATGATAAATAATAATCTCAAAAGAAACCATTTTCGTAAAATACTAGAATTAATGGAAGAAATTGCTGCTTCTCCTTTCACTACTATGAATGAGTAAGACAATAATATATAACCTACAAATCTCAGAGCTCTCCTCTCAAAGTGTATAATAATAACTTGGGAGGCTGCATCGTGCCAGCTAGGTCAACAGACCAGACCTCACCTCGGTTGTTGATCCGACCCAGGTGCTGAGGAGACGCTTGGTCCTGCGCCGTTTTCTGTTGGTGGTGACATTCCCCACTTCCCTTCTGGACCTGGCGGTTCGATCACGTGGACCCCACCATCAGTTAGTCCAACTGCAAATTGGTTTGGTTCAGACGGATGTGCAGCGATTGTGGCTGGATACAGTCTCGAGCTGTTCAATTAAGGACCAGATGTTGTTACTGTTGTAGTTGTGTTGGTCTTAACTCTGGCAAAAGTAGAAACATAGCAGATGATTCTTACCTCGGGTTTGAAGGCAAATATGAATTGGGACCAATGCGGCACTTCAGTTGCAATGTTGTTGCCGTCAAGATACTCACACTTCCATCATCAAAGGCTGCGTAGATTGACTGGCTATCACATGAGTATACAGCATCTGTGACTGAACCACTTGACTCCTTTGGTATCCACTGAATTAAGAGAGAAAGAAACAGATCAGGCCTCCGAGGAAACATTGACAAAACGTTTAATGTAATGCCTCTATAAGACATGTTAGCAGCAGACCTGCTTCACGCTCTCTAGTTTAGGAGCTTCGTATATGGCTAACTGACTGGCATGGACTACAAGCACATGCGTCTGGTCTTGATGGAACTGAACGCGTGTATGAGCAAGTGGGTTTGGCAAATGCCCGCTTGGAATTTGTATCTGTTTGCTTGCTTGCTTTTCCCATCCATCCATGCTCCATACACAAAGCTGTACAGATATAAAACCATTTATTTAGGGAAACTAATAAAACCACAGATCAAAACAGTGGCAAAATCTTTATTCAATCATAATCGGAGCGGGAATATAATACAGCCAATGCAGCATAGAGGCATACCTGAGAATCAGCACCAGAGGAAACAAGAACGTTTAGAACGTCTGAGAATGCTAAACCAGTCACTCTCTTCTGATGACCTTTCAATTTACTTTTAACCTGCATGCATCGTTAACATCCAAAAGCTGTTTTAAATATATGTTTCTATGACAATTGAAAAAAAAGGTTTTGAAAACTTTCACTTGAGTTTTGATACCTCATCCACTCTGACATTGTAGATTTGAATAGACGAGTCATCCATTCCAATAGCAATAATGTTATTGTCTCGAGGATGGAAGGCGAGGGAAGTCGCTGCTGGAGGAGGTGCCATGAATGTCGTCATCGTCTGCAAAGAATGTAAATAAGTAAGCAAACACAAAGCTTGAAGCCAAACAGATGAATAGACTTGACTTGGACATGGAGGGACCTTAAAAGTCATCATGTTGAACAAGGAGATTTTTCCTCCTGAGGCTGACATGACATAAGAATCATTCTTTGAGAGCGCAAAGCATGGAACTACATCTTCTTTGTTTCCCTCGCGTGTGTCATTTGTCATTACTACTCCACTAGATGGCTGCCAAAGCTGTGGTGGGACATTGCTGTTTGCCTAATAAAGTAATAATCACACAAGAAACTATAACTATGAGTTTCAAAATCACCAATAGGTGTTGTATAACAACGGATATGATGTACCTTTCCCAAAAGATTGCGTTCACTCTTTTGCCATTTCCACAGCTTATGTGCAGCATTTTCTGCTAATGCCAATATAGCACCTCCAGAATTTGTATATATTAACTTAACCACCTGCATCAAGAAACAAGATGGCATCATGACAAAGATAAAAAGAGAGTCCAAAAGAAAGGACTAAAAAAATACGTTTGATGCAAAGGAAAATAAATATTAAAATCCAAAAAAATCAAAGATGCAGACTTTTAGACCACATGAACTAGCAGTAATGAAACTTTTCTATTTAATCCTAGAATTGTGCAAATATAATCAAGCGAGTTCGTTTGGCTCTTATGAATGGGAAGGCATTGGCCTACAATTCTCGTAAGGAAAGATCTGCAACATATCATATTTGGAACAAAATGGCAATATATTTGAAATATGGTGGATACATACTCTTGCTGGTAGCAGGCTGTCAGGAAGCCGCAAAGTACGAAGCTGCGAACGTTCGCTGATCTCTATCAGCTTCCAAATCTTTGATTTATCTGCCTCATCAGGGATTCGTGGTTTGACATCTGGCAGACTGCGGTTATCTCCATTCTAAAACCAAAAGATTTGAATAAACTTAGCAGGAATTCAATAAAGCGCCAGCGCGTTTGCATGGAATTAACAGTTCTGCTTTGATTTCTATCAACTTCACTAAAGAAACGTAGTGGAAATTTGAAATGGTCTACTATCTCCAATGAGTTAATCTGTAGATATCCAACTGAACAGAACAATCTTAAAGCATTTCACAGGAGAAATTACCAATCCAGAAACCACTGGTCCACTTCTTTCAGCCATTGATAGACTCATTCCAGTGCTTGCACTTGGAGTTCCAAATGTGCCAATAGGACCCTAAAAACAAAATCATGCATTCAATTTTTTGTCCTGCAATAGCATCCAGATAGAGCAGAATAAATAATGATGACAGGTGTTTACCTTTGCGACTGACCCAGGATGAGCTCTAGAGCTTTCAAGGCCACGGTTTCCTGTGGAGTGCAAAATCCTGGAACCTTCAGCATTCGCTAGTATCTTAATTCCATTATCAGTAGTTGAGACAGCCAGCAGAGTTCCTTCTTTATTGATCCTTAAACAAGGGGAAGACTGATGATTTTAAGTTAGCAACCAATTTCTATTAAAAGGCCAATAGACTAACAGCAATTTAGATTAAAATAGACCATTACCGGCAACCCCCCTTCTGCATTTGTTGTACTCAACAGATCATCACTATCCATATCCCAAAATTTGACTTGAAACTCATCACCAGCTACCAAAAATTTATTCTTCATGGTATCGAACTGCACAACCCCGACAGACCGTTTCCCCAGCCCAAGGTAAGTCCGCTTCACAGCTCCCTCACTTTCATTCCACTCAACAATGAATGATTCCCCCTCCTTACTAGTACCACAAGAGAATAATCTACCAGGAAACGAGAAGATAAAAGAGACATGATCAAAAGGATGGATAAGTTTAGTATAACAAGATAATATATTACAGCATATGAATCATTTACCTAGTCCCATCAGCACAATATGCCATTGCCGTGCAAGATCGACCGGGGGCATCATAGTCCACTCTAGAACCCATGTTGTCATATAACCAAGCCTTTATTTTTCCATCAACAGCAGTTGAGAATATGAACTGACAGAAAGAAAAAAATCCCCATTATAAAAATCTCAACTGCCAAAGAAAACAAAAGTAAAGCTTGCACACAGACTAAAAATGTAAAGCAAGACACATCAAATTACTCACATCACTATACAGTAAAACAAAAGAAAATGAGTTTCAAGCTTAAACTTTGAAGACAGAAAGAATGTGCTGTTTTTCTATAAGTACAGGAACATGTATTTGTATTTCAGTAAACAATATAAGCTTGGTATAAGATGGAAGTACATGTGATTAGAAATTCTAGTTCAGCAGAAAACTCCAAATGTTGGCAAAAGGATGATTTCATCGTATGGAATGCCATAGAATAAAGAGCAAGAGATACTTAATACTACACTACCTGAATATTCTCTTTCTGGTGTGGGCATACGGAATAAACAGGTGCCTCATGACCTTCAAAAGTGTGCAATTTATTTCCAGTAACAGCATCCCAGACCTGAGCAGAAACTTATATTAGCAGGATGGTCTCATTATAAAACTTTACAAACATATGCCAAGATGCAAACCTTGATTGTCTTGTCTTCTCCACAAGTCACAACACACAATTGCTGGTTTGGTTGGGAGAAAGCAAGATCATTGACATTACCAGCATGAGCATCAATCTATAACGGTATACAAACAAACATCAGCGTGTTGAGAAATCAGCTAATTCAAAGATCCAGAAATGCGGCTCGGTGGTAAAACCAAATATTCAAAGATTAGGAATGCTGCTTGGTGACAAAAGTAAATAGGGACCCAAACTAACAAAAACAATATTGTCAGAATCTTACAGACAAGAAAAAATTAGTAAACCAGGGAACTATAAATTCTTCCAGTGAACAGATTCCATGCGTATATCCATATATAACAATGAATATTACCCAAAAAACATAGGTGGAATGGTAGCCTTCTAGGAAAAGAGACAAAGGCTGGTTCATACTCATATCAAATATAAGGTCATGAGTAAGTGACAAACCTCTAAATGATTCCGTAAATCATCGCCACCATGATATGAATATACATGCACAATATGCTTGGAATATGCAACACCTGAAACAGGAAGTAGACATTACAGCATTTAGTTTACCATAAAATTTATACGGCGACCACCCAAAACCCAGGAGGGACTACTCAACAGTACAACCAATAGATCATATAATGGCTTACCCAGAAGACCTCCATCAGGACTCCAAACAACTCGGTTTACTGCTGCAGTATACTCACTAGCAAGTGAAGCCTAATGCACAAGAATGAGATCAGACAACGGGTCAGCAAAAGGAAAAGATGTCCTTATTATAGTACATGGCCATAGTGAAAGCTTTTATGAACTACATCAAATTAACTAGCTATTAACCTTGATTTGTTCCTTACTAGAAAGAGAAGAAAATCCTCTTTTCAACAAATTAACAAAAAGCCTCCAACTAGATTTCTCTTTTAACTGTTACAGTAGATCAATAAAAAGAGGAACTATACCTGAAGATTCACAGTGCAAGCAGCAAGATCCCAAACTTTAAAGCTTCTAGAAACAAGTTTCTCCCTGCTACCAACCTCCCATATTGCAATATCACCAAGATTGGTGCCAACTATGACAAATGTAAATCCAAGATAAAGTAAGCAGATTATAGTGAGAAGACAAAATTATGCTGTTTAATACACGTTTTGCAGATAACTCTGGTATAAGCTAGAATAAATCAAAAAGATTGATGCATGCTTCAGTGGAGAAAACTAACCAAGAAGCATAGTTTGCTGTACTGGATGAAAATCCATGCTCTTAATGGTAGAACCCTGACTCAAAATCCTGCAAACATTTTTGGGCAAGTCATCGGTAGAATAACTTGCATGAGCATGGCTTTGCCCTGGATATGTGACAGGCAAGACATTGACTGGAAGATTATTAACCTGCAATATGTTCAAAGAAACCTGTGACTTCTGAGATATTAAAGATGAGAACTTAAGATGAAAGACGAATAAGCAGCTGTTAATACCCCGTCCGAAATACCAAAAGGTCTGGGTCTCTTCAATACACTTTCAGAGTCTGCCGTCTGATAGTCCATTGATAGGCTGTTAGTTGGAGGAGTCCTGGGACGCTTTAGCATAGACACTGTAAGGAGGAAATGATGAATACATATTATTATGAGGAATCTAAATGGCAAACAGAATGATACACAAACAGATCACCAGATTATGAACTACAAAAAATGACAGTAAGAAAAAAGTTCAGACATAAGACGGCAATTAAAGATTTAAACAATTATCCATAAAAAATAATGTTGCGAAATTAAACAAGCAGCATTTATGAACATATGCTTCTCGATCTATAATCCACCATAGGTGCAGTTTACCACTACAACTCTGGACAATGTAATTCAGAAAGTATATTTATATCTTTTCATGCAATTCAAGCAGCAAAGAAGCGCCCAACTAATGGTGATCTAAACAAGGGATGGTACCTTAAATAACCACATAGCTAATACTTATGTAAAATAACTCATCTCCAAATTAGTTGTGTTAGCATTACCAGCACTGTTGGGGGCACCTAGGCCAATAGGTCCGGCAGAAACAGTAGGGTGTGGTACAGATGGATTAGGCATCCATCCAGCCAGAGATGTTGTAAGAGGAGCTGGTGTTGGCTGAAATGGCTGAACCAAGAGACAAACATTTAGAATATGAAGTTAACTTTTTGTGCTAAAAACTAATCAAACATAAGCAGCTTCAATCTTAGAACAACTTACGCCATGAGCACCTAATGGTGGGAAGCCTCCAACTTTAGGGACTGAACCCATTAAATGATTAGTTGTAGGGGAAGGAGCGTGTGCACCATTTGGATGCCCACAAGTATGGTCAACAAAGAGTGTTTTTATATCTGGGTTAGGCCTTGGATTCTTGCAAAGCTGATGCTGCCAGTTCAAACTACAATTTAGCAGAAGCAACGTTCAGTTAGTTGTTTGACCACAAGAAAAACGGGAGAGAAGCAATAAACGCACCTTTGATTTATTAAGGTTCTCAATCTTGAATTCTTCAAACTGGGAAACTGAAGTTTGTCACGGAAGAGAGGATTTGCCTCGATCAGTTTTTTAAGTTCCCCCAGCATAATACCTCTTGCGGACTTAGTATCTCCATACTTTGAAAGCTGCTCATTTTCCCTTGAATATTGCAAGTAAAGTGGATTATTAATAAAACATAAACATCTTCGAACAAAAAAAAAATAAAAAAAAATAAAACATAAACATCACAAGAGCATGCTTATCAACTCAACAATGAGAGACACTAAACATTATCTATCATTCAAATTTCTCTCTTCCGTACTTCATTTCAGACAAACATAATAATACAAGGGCTAAGAAAGTAAAGAATCTACCTGAAGTTTGCTAAGGTTAAAAGCATGGTAATCTCCTTGAAAAGATCTTCGTTGAATGTGGAGAACACTTTTAACTCCTTAGCAAGAATTTCAACCGCCTTGGCATGATCTTTCCTAGAAAAACAAAAAGAAGAAACAGATGGAAAGATATATATAAATACAATGACACTCAAAGCCAATTCTCATCTCCCTTCCAAAGCAATGACTCAATTGAATTCTTGGAAATCTAAAAAAGAAAAGAAGAAACATACTTGTCAAGTGCTTCAAGGTATTTCTGCTTTCGAATCTCGAAAAATATTTTCATAGAGTAACGATTATCATCAACTTTAGTGAATCCAGAAAGGTACTTCTCTACATCATCCCATTCACCAGCTGTAACACTATCTTCAAAGTACCTCATGTTGAAGAAATATCCAGATTCCTTCTCCAACCTACAAACCACACAAAAGCCAAAGAAGCAAACAAACATAATGATCAGCCAAGTACAAAAAAAAAGAAAAAAATCTAAATGAAGACAAAATTTCAAAATTCTAAACGAAACACATTGAACTAATAATGCAAAAATATAAAATCAAAATCACAGGAAATGAGAAATTGAATGATTCTTCTACTAACTTTTACTCTAATCCCGACAACTAAACAAAAGCGGGACCGCAGATTAACAATTTAATTAAAGTAATTAAATAAGAGGAAAAAAAAAAAAAGAGAGAGAGAAACCTGTGTACAGTGTCTTTGAATTTCTCTTCGTCGAGAAACTGAAGAATCAGAAACACGAGTTCTCGGCTGAGCGACGACATATCCTCCTCTCTTCTCCAATACTAATAGATCGATCACAATACCACTCATGTAACACTTTTACACACACACACACACACCAGAATTAGGGTTTTATAAACATCATTCCCCCATTAATTACGACAACAACAACAACCAAAAAAAAAGACAGATCTAAAACCAAACGAAATCGATCGAATTCGAAAGACGAATCCCCAGGTGAAGAAGAGATGGGCACACGTGCGAGAATATACGAGAGAGGCCCCTCCGATAAAAAAAAAAAAAAAAAAATGTAAAAGAGAAAGTTATATATATATATATATATACCTGTTGAATTGACTTTGAACACGAAACAGAGCGAAAGAGAGAAGGTGAGACTACGGAGCGAGCAAAGAGAAGAGAGAGAGAGACGTGGGCTATTTATGGCGATAATTTCTGATGCTGTCTCATTTTCGGAGTTTCCTTCTTTTTTTTTTGGATTTATTGCTTTTTTCTTTTTAGTTTTTTTTTTGTTTGTGTGGTCGTTGGGCGTCTATGTTTATGGAGTATAATATACTTTTATTATAGAAGCCGTATATTATGTAGATACGAATTTACTCAAAAAGCTTTTAAGTAAAAAAGGAAATGTTATTTTATAGGAGAAAAAAGAAAGGAAATGTTATTCTACTTCGCACCACACTATAATAATAAGCTCGTTTATTAATTTTTTAATTTATTTTTTTTTATCTTTTTTCAATGACGTTTTTTGTTGTTGTTGTTGCGAATCTAGTACATCACTGCTGTCTAATTAAATGCTATCTCGTTAGGTTTTGACTAGGCTAGCTCGTCTTTTATATTTTCTTCAAATGATACATTCAATTAGAGTATCTGATTATTGGTTTTTTTTTTTTTCCTGATTATTGGTTTATTTCTTGTCTCTGTGTAGAATTTAGTGCCATGTTATATATTATCATTTAGGCACGTGGACTAACAGTCAGTAAAAATTTTAAGAAAATTCTTGATAATTATTCGATGTAACACAATGTTACATTTGTGGATTCGTATAATGTACTGGAAATATAAACAAAAAGAGTAATGTGAAATCAGTTTTGACCTTTGGAAAAAATATAAACTTATATATTAATTTTCCCTAACTAGAAAGAAATTAAGTAAATTTCCCTTTTTATTTTATTATATTTTTAAAAAATGTAAAGGTTTTTTTTTTTACCATCACAAACCTTTCTGCTGTTAAAAACAAACACTACCAAAATTACAAAAGAGTAGAGCAAACACATATACATATTGTCTTTTTTTTTTTTTTTTTTTTTCATCTAGAATATATTACTGATGTAATGTAAGCCTAACACAAACACCATCAGATCAAACCAAAAAAAAAATGTAAAGGTTATCTTTTAGAAAAATAAAGTATCATTTATAAATGGTAACAAATAAACAGATGTAAAAACGTGTGTAATATTTCTCTATTATTGTTAGAAGAATCCGTAGAATACGTGTATTATATTCTCATGTTGTAAGATGTTGATACAACCAAGTTGTTCAATAAACAAAGATTTGCCAAACACGAGTGAAACCTTTTGAAAAGATCGGAAGAAGCAAAACTACATGCGTTAATCGTCAAAAGGTCACGAGGAATATTTGCAATATCCAATCTCTTATCAGTGTCTCAGAATAAACTCAGACACTTTACATATATGTATAAAAACAAAATATCGGGAAATTATCCAAAGCAAATGTAACGGCAGATTTAGCAGAACATACATGGCATATTCACATGATTATTTTATTTCTGAAAATTACACACACATCTACTAAACTATTAAAAAAGACCCCATCTTAGAGAGTGTTTCCAAACACTATAGAAGTTAAATTAAAAAAGAAATAATTGTATCATTGTATCCAAACACAACTTTCCATCTTTTCTTTTTTCTTCTTCATCATTTATTTCCTTATTTAATATTGCAATATTAATAGTATGAATTATAATTTTCCTATCACTTTTGTTAGATCTTATTTTTAAATTATATTAAATTATTATATAACATATATAGTTATTAAAATTTAATATTTTTTTCTGCATATATTGTGATTAACTTTTTTTAAAACGGACATCTACTTAAACTATTCAAAAAGACTCAATCTTAAGGGGTATTTTCAAACACTATTAAAATTAAACTAAAAAGAAATAATTCTATCTTTGTATCCAAACATACATTTACATTTTTTTTCTTTCTCCTCTTCATCATTTATTTCCATATATAATATTACAATACTAATATAATAAATTATGCTTCTCCTAACACTTTTTTCAGATCTTATTTTTAAATTATTTTGAATTATTATATAATACATAGAATTAATAAAATTTTAACTTTTTCTACATATATTATGATTCAAAATGTTGAAAACGAATATATATTACTCAATTAAAGAAGAAAAATATTCAACGTCCCATATTGACTAAAATTTTTGGATAATGGTTTAGAGTCATATAATAAAAAAGATAAAAATGATTTTAAATACGAATAAACAGAAAACTTGACTAATCAGATGTCCAAATTTAAAAATTTATTCGCTATAATCCAGTTCTTTAGTTCAAATAATTTAAACATCTCACATTGACTAAATTTTATTGGCAATGGTTCAAAGTCATATTATATAGGTTGGAAGAGTGAACCTCATGTGTATAATGGTTTAAAAATTTGTATTTTTTCCATATAATTTTAGCTTATAATTTTTTTTTGTTTATTTACTGTTTATAAATATTTTGTTTTGTTTATTTTTTGAACGTGATATCCATGTATACAAAAAAACAAGTTAATAATCCGTATATACGGATCAATTTTTATATTTTATAAACGAAAAAATTCCATAAAAAATCTCCAAAGTAGCACACATTTCTTAATTATACTTTTAAGGTATTACATTTCCATTTTAAACCGTCAAAGTGAAACTTTTTCCAGTTTAAACCTTCAAAATGGCTTTTTGTTTCTTTTTCCAATTAAAAAATTGTTTGTGTTAATTGTTTCCGGGATTAGAAATATCGTGTGAAACAAAACACCACTTTGAAGGTCTAAATTGGAAAAAGTGTCAATTTGGCGGTTTAATGTGGAAGTGTAATACCTCGATGGTTTAGTGTAGAAGTGTGTGCTACTTTACAAATTTTTATGGGATTTTTCCGTTTATAAATATTAAATAAACAAAAAAAAGCTACAAATTTTTATTTAAATAATTGACACGCCATGTGTATTACTTTATAGGTTTTTTATGGAATTTTTCGTTTATAAATATTAAATAAACAAAAAAAATTATAAATTTTATTAAAACAATTGACCCGCCAATTGACACCGCGGGTTTGAATCTAGTATATATATATAGTTGATCATCTTCTCTGTATATTTTGGCAATTAATTAATTATATGCTATTTCAATAGTTTAATAGGACTGCAGGAGTATAGGAGCAAATATCGCCATGGTCTTACATCGGTTTGGGCTTTTATGTCCAGCTTTACTGAGAAATGAGAATGAAATGGCCCAAATTGAGATTAAGGTTTCTTCATGTTTTCTTCCTAAAATGTGTTCCTTAATTTTTTATTTTTTTCCCTCATGTAGCTAAGCTTGTAGCCCTCACATGTAGCAAGCCCCCTTTTTTACTTCTATCTTGATTTTTGTTAACATTGCTTAAACAAAGATTTAATCTACAATGAAATATTGGACATATATCATTATTATCTATCTATTAATCTAACCAGCCACATAATTAAAACAACTGGCATACACAAAATCATGGTGTAAAAACTAATCCATAGCATACAAAATTTAGATATCGTGTATAAAAACTCTACAAAATTCGAAACCGTAGCCGCATATGTCGCAGGGAACTAATTTCTCTTAACTTAATGACCAAAGCGGTTGCAATTTTTCTTCATAACCTAATTATTTTCATGAGTGACAAAAAAAAAAAACCTAATTATTTGCACAAAAGAAAAGCCAATAGCATAGGTTGCTGTTTCAACTTTCAATTGTTTTGTATAATTTAAAATATTTAGCTCAACTTTTTATTGTATTTTGATATCCGGAATTTTCTAAACCGAAGCCTATACTTCTCTTTCGGATTGGGACACAAAGTTCCATGTCGAACTCCACATATTTTATTATTTGATCTTTTTTTTAACAATTATGAGTTTCTACTGTAAATAATGATTTAACGTCAAGTGTTTCACCATTTGCAACAAATGAATAATTTGTTTTTTGTTTATAAAATGTAAATTATAATACCAATTGGAACTTGAGTTTAATTACAAGATCCTTTAAGGGAGGAACTTTTTCGGTATAAAAAAAAATCAATAAAACATCAAAAGGACTAATGATTAATGGTTACTCGACTAGGAGTGAGCGAACCAGCGAAAGAGGAGTCTTGCACAAATGAATAATTCAACACACATAACATTGATTTTTGGAAAAAAGTGTATTTACATTATGCAAAAATATGGTATATTACAAGATCGAAACTCTAAATTCGATTTTGAACCCTATACCTTGCAGAATCAGTTAGACACCAACAATTTGATCAATGATTGCAATAAGTAGTAAGTACAAAGGTCATGTTTAGTGAAGACTGAAGCATCACGTCAACATAGAAATATGAGAGCAAACATTCCTTTCTCACACGCTGATTGTTTATCAATTTTAAAACGTAGTGTTTGTGTTGGTATATCGCTTTAATTCAAACTTCTGTAACTAAAGTCTTTTAAATTTTGATTTTTGTTTGAAGCCAAGAAAAAAAAAAAAAAAAAATTGAAGAAAAGAGCGCAGAGTCTTCGGGTTTCTTTATTTGTTTAATATTCGAAACATCGAATAAAAGGTTTCGATGAGTTGTCGTGACTCATCATCAGCCGGCCCCTCGAACAAATGACAACAACTTCAAATTTTTAAAATGAAGAAGATCAAATCTCCTCATATTATAAAACTAAAATAAAGTTATAAAATATACATTTTTACACAACGGATACTAACGTACAATAATTTATTTCCCCCTTTTGTAAAATCTTATTTCTTTTTTTACATTATTTTTTTCCTACTATCAGCTTTCTATTAAATTTTGTTTGGTTGGTCGTGAAAATTTGTTTATTTTCTGCGAGAAGAATAAATAAAGCGTGCAAAATAAAAAGAACAAAGGAATTTATAAGTTAACTCCTTCTCTCTCTCTCACTGGTCAAGACGAAATTAGAGCTACTCATACTCGTCTAATTTCCTGTTACCTTCTCCAGAAAAATCGTTACTTTTTGTTAGTCCTTTTGAATCTATACACAGAGGAAGCTGAAAATTAAGATTTTTGTTTGATTTCTTTTTGGATTGTTCGAAGATGCAACTTTTTAATAGCTGTTGTGGAAAAGGATTTGATGGGTATGTTTTTGTCAATTCGTCGACTCGATAATTGTTAATCTTCCTCTTTCAATCATAGTTTTTTGTTTTTCTGATTTTCCTTTCTCTTGGGTTACTGCAAAATTGTTTTATTGGTTATATCGTTCATATGTGTTCGTTCGTCTTGATTAGGGTTTAAGATTTAAAATATTAATTTTGGAATGTTCGAAATTTGGAGCTCAACTCTTCATGTTTTTTTTGATGTAAAGTTTGTTCTTTTATTGATTAGAAGAAATGTATCGCTCCCATATTGAAAGTAATTTGATTTGTTTTTAGGATAATCTTATCCCTTCTAAAGCAGCTCTAATTTGCATTACTTATCACTATTTTTCGAAGTTTATAGATCACAAGACCTGGTTCTGCAACTGTTCTGCATTTCACAACATGTTGTTTCTTAATGTGTTGATGAATGATTAAAAAAATGCTTTTTTTTTGGAGAAAATTGAGGTTGAGTTTGGGTTGATGTCACCATTACACAGGAAAAAGAAAGAAAAGACAGAGCCATCTTGGAGGATATTTTCATTGAAGGAACTTCATGCAGCCACTAACAGTTTCAATTACGATAACAAACTCGGTGAAGGTCGATTTGGGAGTGTGTATTGGGGTCAGCTATGGGATGGATCACAAGTAATTTTATCTCTACTTTTTCATCTTTTGACCTTAATTGTTGTTATCTAGGACTGGCTTCTTTGTTATAACCTGATCTTGTGAGGTTGATCATTTGTCTTCTTGCAGATTGCAGTCAAGAGATTGAAGGCATGGAGTAACAGAGAAGATATAGATTTTGCTGTGGAGGTCGAGATTCTTGCTCGTATTCGTCACAAGAACTTGTTGAGTGTTCGTGGCTACTGTGCGGAAGGACAAGAACGTCTTCTTGTATATGAGTACATGCCAAATTTGAGCTTGGTTTCGCATCTTCATGGTCAGCATTCAGCTGAGTGCCTTCTAGATTTGACCAAGCGAATGAAGATTGCTATAAGCTCCGCTCAGGCCATTGCGTGAGTCTCAGAATCTTAAACCATTCTTGAATTTTTTTTGATATTTCATAGTTTCTGACAATTTTTGTTCTTTGCTTAGCTACCTACACCACCATGCAACACCACATATAGTCCATGGAGATGTGAGAGCTAGCAATGTGTTGCTAGATTTTGAATTTGAAGCTCGAGTTACAGATTTTGGATATGGTAAGCTGATGCCAGATGATACCAGAGATGGAGCCACCAAATCCAAAAGTAATAATGGCTATCTCGCACCAGAGTGTGTTGCATCAGGAAAAGAATCAGAAACAAGCGATGTGTACAGTTTCGGTATCCTTTTGTTGGTACTGGTTAGTGGGAAGAGACCAATCGAAAGACTGAACCCAACAACAACGCGGGGCATAACCGAGTGGGTTTTACCACTTGTTTACGACAAAAAGTATGGTGAAATCTGTGATCAGAGGTTGAGCGAGGAGCATGTGGAAGAGAAGCTGAAGAAGGTAGTCTTGGTGGGGCTTATATGTGCTCAGAAAGAGCCAGAGAAGAGACCAACAATGTCTGAAGTGGTGGAAATGCTGGTGAATGAATCAAAGGAGAAAATGTCTGAACTTGAGGCTAATCCGCTCTTCAAGAATCCAAATAACAGCAACGAAAACAATAGAGAGCAGGTTGCAGAGGAAAGCTCAGATGTGATCTCAGAAGAGAAGGATAATCAACAACAACAATTGCAAGAATAGGAATGGTTATTAGGCACAGAAATTCGTATTCTCAGATTATTTTTTTACCATTTTCTGTTCATATTTGCTAGTTTTCCGAAGGTTTTGCTTATTGTTTGGTGTGTTTCGTGGTTCATAACATTGATTTGATCATTGATATTGGAGTTTGTAAGGTGTGGTGTTGGCACATAAAAGGCAATTGTGTGATACTTTTGGTCTTCTTGAAAGATTGAAACATTTATTCTGGATTTATACTGAAACTCTCTCACTCTTAACACGTTTATTTCACAATGAGCTGCATTAAAGATACAGTTCTAGCTTTGTTTCTTTGAAGAAGATGATAGGATCAGAAGGATAACAGAGATTACAACAGGAGCAATTATGATGAAGAGGGCTTGAGTCAGATTAGGCCTTGTGATCTGTGGGAACAAGACACTTCCGTATTTGATTACAGCTGCGCCTGCCACTGAACCAACTCCGAGCTGCAACAGGTAGTTCAAGTCCTCCTGCAGAAAGATTAAAAAAGAGGGCTTATTAGTAATTTTAAATTATTTGAGTCTAAATATTAAAAAAAATTCAGGACTTTTTTTGAACAAATTCAAAACATAAGGGGGCTCTTTCACAACTCTGAATTCTTTGAGCCCCAAAAAAAGAAACAAAAAGCTTTGCACTGCAGTCCACATAACTGACCTGAATGCTTTGACTATTATCGGCTTGTTCCGACCGCTGATCGGAAGCCATAACTGAAAATAACCGTTTTGTCCCTGAACCTGAACCGCCTGAGGGATTTCGAAAAATGGTCACGAATTTCACACTATTCATAGTCTTCTTCGTCGTGGGTTCTAAGCTCCGGTGAACTGAGCTCGAGCGAGAAAGCCTCGGAACTCCAATTGCCATACTGGGAACAAAGACAGAACCTGACATCTCTAAAGAAAGCTGTTTTTTCTTTTTTTTTCTTTCTGGTCACACAGTCTTGCGAATGGCGTGAACAGAGGAGGAGGATAAGAGAGACACGACGCCTACCTAAAACACATCTCACGTTTTGCGTTGCTTCTAATTGAAACTTTAGAACCCGTTTCCAAACGCAAAAGCTCCTCACAACCCACGTTTGCGTTTTCTATCACTTCCATAACTAAAACAAAAACAAAAACAAAAACAAGAGGAATTCGTAAGTTTATTAGAGTTGGTTAACAAAAAAAAAAGAAAAAATTTTATTAGAGTTGTTACAGTTGTATAGCACTGTTTCCAGCTATTATACCAATTATATAAATCGTTTAATTACGTTCGAAGTTGCAATCATGTGCTTCCACATATTTTCTTACCCGCATTTGTTGCTCTTAAAACTTGTTATATAATTATTTTCAAAAAAAAAAAAAAAAAACTTGTTATATAATCCGTGTATTGTATATATTTATATACTTTAATAACTTATAATTAATTTAAAATGATATATCACATCAACAGAATTCAATATCAGTATCTTATCATATTGTAGCTTTCAATGTTTTTTCTATTCTGCCAAAATGGCTAACAACTTATATTTGCATTCACCCAATACAATGTTATGAAAGTAACATTTAGATGTCAAGAAAGAAAAGGAAATTTAGCTTTTATACAAACCATACAAAAATATAGTAAAAAGGATAAAACTGATTTAAAATTTTCTAATTGAAAGGAAATATAGCAATTTTTTTGATTTGATATTACATCATTTCTTTTATAGGCAAACTTTACTAATCAAATTTTGTTTCATCAAATTTATTGATTTATGTTAGCTTAAGCTTTTCCACTTCCCTCCCAGAGAAGCTGCATCTGATTTCGAGAAAACATTAGATTTTGTGTATCAACTATTCAACATGCATAAACTCACCATCAAAGAGTAATTGGTTGAACTTACCTCATAAATTAAAAGACATTCGGCTATGGATGTTGGTAGCTGTAGCTCGATGGCTTCAGATAGGGACCATTAATGGACCTTTACCTCATGAAGTCCATTAATTTAATTTAATTTTTTGATAAAGGTCCATTAATTAATTAATTCTCCTCTTCAACGTCATTGCACTATTGAATAACTTGATATTATATGATATTAAAACAATAATTTAATATGTTAAAAATAGTTTTTAGAGTTTTTTTTATTCTTGATAATTCAATAAATTATTTTCTTTAATGTTTTAGTTACAAAGATTTAGGAAAACAATATATTTTCAGAATCTAATTTTGAAAAAAAAATAGAAAGAAACTAAGTAAGACAATTGTATCATTTCTTAATTCAACATATGATACAATTGTCCATGAACGGTAAATGGACTTGTCCATGGATCATCCATAATGGATTGGACATGGACGGGTCACCTATTTTGATACCTCTAAATAGTATACACAATACATATATAAAGTATGATTAAGAAATATTTTCTTTAACATGTTTTCAACCATACAATATCAACTTTTCAGTTCAATTTTTTTTTATTAACACAGACATGCATGACCACAATATATATAGTTAGATGTTCATCAGCGCGCGAAGCTTGATCTCTTGGAGATGCAATGTGCATTCCTTGTAGAAACAACACACTTGTAAATGTCCTGCTAAAACGGACGTTTTAGTCCTCAAATATTTAGCATTCATCATCGATCGTGTTGTTTCTTCATCTCCATTATATATGTGTTCATTGGTGCTGGAAACGATTGCAAATATAATATGTGTGTTTGATTAACTATGTATATCTAAATTGATTTGCTGAAGAATTCCGCAAATGAATTTGCTGACATGCTTTGCTACAAGTGTTGTCTATTATAGAATGACAGATTTTTTTTTTGTTTCTTTTAGAAACTCAAGAATTATTTTACTTCGATAATTTTGTAGCTAGTAGTCAATTTCGTCAAATATTTCAAATAATATAGTTTATATATATTAACAACAGTAGGAATTATACATATCGATCAAAACATGGCAAAAAAAAAAAAAAAAAGAGTACGACTGGGGAAAAAGCTTGCTGCATAGGGCAGGTATTGCCAAAGAAGAAGATTGTTTTGGTTAGCACCATGGCTGAGGCGGAACTGTTTTTCAACAGGCCTGTTGATATCTTGATTAACATTCTAAATAGCAGCAAGTTTCCAAGGGTTTATCTAAATGCTTTTGTCGACCATTTTGGAGCGGATAAAACAGCTGCCATGTGCTTGATGTTGGCTTCCGGTATAATGTTTGGAGCAGTTGAATTCGACTCCCTTGTTTCAACGAGAGCAGCTGACCCTTTTGAGGGTATATATGAAAATGGAAAGAATGATGCTAGAATGGTCCAAGATGAGTTTATTCACTCGGCTGCCCACAAAGGGCTATATCTTTGTACCTCAAGATTACTATATCCTTTATGGAACAGTTGTGTATTCTCAAAGAGGAGCAGCTCTGATAGCATGTCTGAAGATGGAGAGGTGATTTGTCGTTTTTCCGCTGGCTCTATGCAAGAGCTTGAAAGCAAGCTTCGATCGGTGGGAAAATACTTAATTAGGAAAAGTGACGCTGAAGATTTCAGTGGAGGTGAGCTAGCAAACGTAAGAGAGGGGCTGCAAGATAAACATTATAACGTATCGAACGAGGATGTAAGATTTCAAACTTTTTGTTTTGTTTTGTTCTGGTCTACTTTTCCAGTTGGCTTGGTTTACGGAGTTGTCTCTTGTTCATGCAGGTGCGCTCAATGGAGTGTTGTAGGCATTTGATTATAAGATCAGCAGAAGCCCTTTTCTTGCTTCAAATCCTCAGTCGTCATGACATTGCAATATGTACTCGGGAGTGCGAAGAAAGCTTAAGGCGGACTTTGCTTCAGTTAGAGTTTCGTCAATTAGTTCATTACGAGGAAGATGACCAAATTGCAAAAGTGCTTATATCTGCCATAATGGAGGTACACTCTTTGAATTACAACATTTATTTATGTTCTTTACTCTCTTGTTGATAATGTTGTTGCTCCAGAGAAAGCCATTTGGATCTTCTACTAGGCCCTACTACTTGAGGGCTGTCCAAGTTACTCCAATGAAGCTTTTTTTTCGCCAAGAGATTGCACCG
The DNA here is from genome assembly GCA_963667165.1 of Barbarea vulgaris. Taxonomy (NCBI): domain Eukaryota; kingdom Viridiplantae; phylum Streptophyta; class Magnoliopsida; order Brassicales; family Brassicaceae; genus Barbarea; species Barbarea vulgaris. The sequence goes on from OY763893.1 coordinate 5,898,476, forward strand.
TTGTGATACCTCCTCATCAGTAAGCTTATTATATACATACATATACATTTTATTATATACATACATATACATTCATTCTTGAAAATATTCGTTAGAAGATACGAGTTTCTAATATGAAACAAATGATATGCGTACAGGCAAGTTATAAGGAAGCGGGTCAACACTGGGGAAGTCTACACCGATCCAATTCAGCATACATAATGTTCAGTGATATATTTTGAGGGTTATTGATACGTTAACGCAACGTTCAGACTTTAGAGGGTTTTGACAAATGATTTTCGTGAAACTCTCTAATATTTTGGTTTTATAATAATCTTTCTTTCTCCAAATAGCAAGAAATGCCTCTCAGTTCTTTCTTTCTTTCTCTGTGAAGTCACTAGTACAAATTATTATATATTTTCAGAAACCTGATACATATAGTTTCACGAAAAACCTGATAAAATCATTTCTGAAGGATCTTGCTCATAATAGTTCTTGCTAGATCAACACTTCCTTCTTGCTCTTCTTCTTCTTCTTCTTCCTCTTCTCCTCCTATCCCGGCTTCATCTCTGACTAATATTCCATGTCCAGACAAAGAGCAACGAAGAACAAAATTAACCTGCTTCCTTAATCTGGCATTTTCAATCAGAACCTCTGTTACCATCTTCCTTACTAAATCATCTGTTCCACCATCTTTTTCCGATCTTGTTTTCTTCAGCTTTTCCACTTCCTCTGAGAGAAGCTGCGTCTGTTTTCAAGAAAACATTAAACTTTTTGTGTCTCAACAACATGTGTAAACTCAGAATCAAAGAGCAATTAGTTGAACCTACCTCAGCAATTAGGAGACCTATTCGGTTATCCGATGTTGCTAGTAGCTCGATTGCTTCAGATCGACATGATGAGTCCATTATTAATTTACTCTCCTCTTCAATGTTGAACTTGACATTGCACTCTTGAAGCCGCTTTTGTAGAACATCACACTCATGCAGCAACTTCTTGTCTGCGTTTTTTGCAGTTTCTTCTCTATTCTGAACGTTGCATAAGATTTAAGTGTTAAAACTGCCAGAACTTTCCAATTGTTCAAAGAAGATACACTTGAATAAATCTTTGGAAAAGAGAATTTTACCTCCATCTCCAGTTTTTCTTTCATTGTGCGGCTAAGCTCTTGCCTTAATTCTGACTGAGTGGTTCGGAGAGACTTGACCTCTTTGACGAGGACTTTCAGCTCTGCTTTCGATTTCACTTCCAGCTCTTCATGTTCTTTCTGCAAATTCTCAAAGTTGTCTCTTAGGTCATCGATCTGCTGCATCAACATTTGATTTTCTTGAACAAGTGACTGATTTGTAGTCTCAATCTGTGCTTTCTCGTCCTGTAAGCAAAATACGAATATACATCTATCATCGAATGCAAATGAAATCATCTGTGAAAGAAACTAAGAGAAACACAGACCTTTGTAGAGTTTAACAACGATTCCATTTCCATGCATTGCTTGCGGAGTTCCTCCATATCCCATTGAATTTGAGTAAATCTTTCCTTTTCATCCAGAACTGTTCTCTCCATGCTTTGCTTGCAGCTCTCTCGAGTTGTTTCAAGTTCAACCTCTAAATCTTTTACCTACGAGACCAATCCCAAACATACAAATCAACAAATTTCATCCACTCAAAGGGAGCAAGATGGCATGCATACAAGAAAAATAAAAACACATGTGAAAGTTGTACTCACCTTTGTTGATAAAAAATTTCGAACAGCCAACTCCTGATTCAGCCTTGAGATAAGATCTTCCGTGTCAGCTTTTGTTGTTTCCAGTCTCTGCTTCAATGTATCAATAACCCTCTTTAACTTATGTCTCTCTTCAGATTGAAATACAATAGCCAGATCCTTCTGAGTCTCATGATTTGCACCAACCGCACCATACATGTTTCCATGAGCTTCATCATGAATATCCACAGAGCTTAGGTTAACTAAATCAGTTTCCCCAGGAGTTGACGCCTCAAAATCGCTTACATTGCTTTCAATGGTCTTTTCTTGAAACTTTCTATCACTTCCATCTAACCTATGAATTCCAACTACGCTAGAAATTCCCCCTCCAATTACGGTTTCTGCAGCTCCATTAGTAGTGGAAAGACATTCTATTTTTTCCCGAAAAGAACTTTTATCCAGAAGTCCATATTCTGTGAATAATTCATGCCAATCAGTCACATTATCTTCAGAAGTTGAATTCCTTGAGACAAGATTTTTGAGACTAGCTTGCTTCATTGTTGAAGCATCAGATGTCTCATCCGCAGAATCATTGACATGATCCATGGTAACTGATGAACTACCAGGAACATCAGAGCTGTTGTTAGGTAGAGGTGACAGAATGTCGCCAGAGGTATCTTCAGTTTCTTCACTGAAATCTAATAAAAAAAAGCAAAGAGTAAGACGCAACTCAGTACATAGGCAACACATGCAAGGTTTTTGAATATAAAGAGATGACAGCTCAGATAAATTCACTTCTCCCTTGCAAAATTTTCACTACCAAGAGAAAAAAACAAAACAGAAGGAAGAGAAGAGCACATACAAGACCTGACAGCAGCTTCTAGCTCAAGAAATGTTGCAATCAAAACGCTTCTGGATATATCGATATCTGACAAGAGTCTATTGATCCAATCTTCCAGAGAGCACCTCCTCTGCAACAGACTAAACATTTTGAGAATATTTTTGCTGTCACTAATCTTAGAGTTGAGATAATCGATATCTCTACCTCTTCCAAAAGTGTCTGGTTTTTCATCCTGAGAATCATCTTTGGTGGTGCCTGGGGTAAGCTTTTCTTCACAAACTCCTTTTTAATCTGAAAAATGGGGAATTTAAGATGAGAACGCCATATAGCCAATTACGATGACTGAACATCATATTCAAGAAACTCATAGTTGTTTATAGAAGCGTTGTATGATATGTTCGCTCCCATTCAGAGGCAATTGAGCAAGCCTGGCCAGAACTAAGAAAAAGACATCGAGGAAAAAGGAGGTACTCACAGACGAATATAACTCCAAGAAATCATTAAATCTTCTAAGTATCAGCCTAACAGAGGTGATTCCCTGGGGAGATTGTATGGCCACTTGCACTCTATAAAACTGATAAGAACAGAAGAAGAAGCTTAGCACAACACAAACAAAAAAGAAGTGGAATACTTGTAAGAATACCAACATATGATGCTTGATGCCATCAGGAGAAAATATAATACATGAGAAATTTTGTCAAATCAAGAAAGAAAATGATGTGATGAAGACTTTGAAGAAGAAAGAAACGAGCAACAAGTTTATACAGACCATAAAATGATATGATATAATAAGACAGAATGATTATAGCAACAGTTTTGTATAAAAGAAAAAGCTAAAGGTAAAGAAAATACAGACCACGGCAGGATCTGAAACACTTGATTTTGGAAGGTCAACCCAAGAAGGGACAGTGACACAGTAACTCCAACCAGTTTGAGGATCATGTGGCCAAACTGTGTTCCGTCCTTCCTAGACAAAATTTACAGTTAGGACACAATATCCAAACAGAAATAATTGTCAAAAATCACAAAATTATTAAACAAGACCTTATGTTTTCATTTTCAGGAAACAAAAATTTAAAAGAATGGAAACTCAAATATATTGCTGTAAATTGCAAATTAAACCTCTGTTACGCAACGAATACTACCATACATTAACGTAACTTCCAAAAAAACTTATGTCATGAATCTATTACTTAGCTACACCCCAAAGAACACTAACCAATGCAATGAATTCAGAAAAAAAAAACATACCCAATGACGAGGAGGAGCACTCCAATCCATCCCCAAAGGTAACGGTGAGCTCCCATCATGGCGATGCGGCGGAGAAACTCTCGAATCGGTATCCGCTTCTCCTCCATCGCGACTGTAGCTGCTATTTCGGCGGTAATCGTCGTCCTCACCTTGGTAGAAAGGGCCAGGGGAGAGGAACCGGTGAGAGTGAGAAAGCGGTTCGCCGAAAGGACCGGAGACGTTGTAGTTAAAATCAAGAAGAGACAGATCGTGCGCGTAGAGATTCATATCTTTAACACTCAACTCTCTTTATTTCTCTTCCTCTCGATTTCTATCAAAATTCCTCCTTTTTGTTCCAAGTTCATACAACTAACTACCGAGTCAAAACGGTGCGTTTTGTCTGTATCTTCGGATTACATAAGTATTTATGTAAATCTATTAAAAGACATACCAACACAAGTCACTCTTGCCGAGTGGTTGACTGGTTGGTGTGGTTCTGATTACGGACCCGAGATCGATCCAACTGGTTTGAGCTGTGAAGATAAAACAATTAAAGTGGCGGCGAGTCCGTCACTGTCGTCCCGATTATCCGTGACGTTAGCAAGTGCCGTCTGAGCTCATTTTTTTTTTTTTTTTTTTTTTATATGTTTTTGCTTCTGGTAAATGCTTCAGTTTTTTTTTTTTCCCCGGACATGCTTCTCCGATTATCTTCAGTTAACCTTAAATTATCGATCTTCAAAGTACTTTTCAACTCAACAATCGCAGAATCTATATCCAATGATTATTTTTATTTCATCTCCATCCTCGGAGCCTGCAAAACTACGGACCAATTCAAGCAACTACACTCCCAAAGCATTACCAGAGGTCTAGCACCAAACCCAACATTCCAAAAGAAGCTTCTAGTCTTCTTGTGTAGTCGCTTAGGTGGACACATGAGTTATGCCTATAAGTTGTTTGTGAAAATACCTGAACCAGATGTAATTGTGTGGAACAATATGATAAAGGGTTGGTCAAGAGTAGATTGTCACAAGGAAGGAGTTAGTTTGTATTTGAATATGTTGAAGGATGGTGTGAGTCCCGACAGCCACACGTTTCCTTTCTTGTTGAATGGTCTTAAGCGTGATGGAGCATTGGCTTGTGGTAAGAAGCTGCATTGCCATGTTGTGAAATTCGGATTAGGTTGTAACATTTATGTGCAGAATGCTCTTGTTCAAATGTACTCTTTATGTGGACTGATGTTTATAGCTCGTGGGGTTTTCGACAGGAGATGCATAGAGGATGATGTGTTTTCTTGGAACTTGATGATCTCTGGGTATAATAGGATGAAACAATATGAAGAAAGCATTGTGCTTTTTACGGAAATGGAGAGGAGCTTGGTTTTTCCAACTTCTGTGACTTTACTTCTTGTTCTCTCTGCTTGTTCCAAGGTAAGGGATCAAGATATCTGTAGAAGGGTTCATGGGTATGTTAGTGAGTGTATGACACAACCCAGTTTGAAATTGGAGAATGCTTTGGTCAATGCATATGCTGCGTGCGGGGAAATGGATATAGCGGTAAGGATTTTTAGCAGTATGAAGACTAGGGATGTGATTTCTTGGACATCTATTGTGAAAGGGTATGTCGAGACAGGGAATCTAAAGTTGGCAAGGACATATTTTGATCAGATGCCAGTAAGAGACAGAATTTCGTGGACTATTATGATTGATGGTTACCTAAGATCTGGTTGCTTTAATGAAGCTCTGCAAATTTTCCGTGAGATGCAAAGTGCAGGCATGATACCTGATGAATTCACCATGGTTAGTGTTCTCACAGCTTGTGCTCATCTGGGTGCCTTGGAGATAGGTGAATGGGTTAAGTCATACATTGACAGAAACAAGATCAAGAACGATGTTGTTGTGGGGAATGCTTTGATCGATATGTATTTTAAATGTGGATGTTCTGAAAAGGCGCAGACAGTTTTCCATGAAATGGGTCAGAGAGACAAATTCACATGGACAGCCATGGTTGTTGGTCTTGCCAACAATGGACAAGGTCAAGAGGCCATCAAAGTTTTCTTTCAAATGCAAGACATGTCAGTACAACCAGATGAGATTACTTGCCTTGGTGTCCTCTCTGCTTGTAACCATAGCGGTATGGTAGACCAAGCAAGAAATTTCTTCGCCAACATGAGAAGCGAGCATAGAATTGAGCCAAATTTAACACATTATGGATGTATGGTTGATCTGCTTGGTCGAGCTGGGCTAGTCAAGGAAGCATATGAGATAATAAGGAACATGCCAATGAATCCAAACTCGATTGTCTGGGGAGCTCTTCTTGGTGCTTGTAGACTTCATAATGATGAAACAATGGCTGAATTGGCAGCTAAGAAAATTCTTGAGTTGGAACCTGATAATGGGGCTGTTTATGCTTTGTTATGCAATATATATGCAGCTTGCCAAAGATGGGAGGATTTGCGAGAATTGAGAAGAATGATGATGGACATAGCAACCAAGAAGACACCAGGCTGTAGTTTGATTGAGGTAAATGGTGTTGCTCACGAATTTGTTACTGGAGATAAATCACATGTTCAATCTGAAGAGATTTACATGGAAGTAGAAAAATTAGCCGAGGAGTCGACGCTTGCAGGGTACTTACCTGATACTTGCGAATTATTGTTCGAGCCTGGGTAAGATATTTTTCAGAGAGAGTTTTAACTATGGCTTTTGAGTTTATTGCTTCTTAAGCCAGGGATACACGTGTCCAGATTATAGAGAAGCCTGAGATGTGAAGAGAATCCATAGAGTGTCACCATCAAAGTTGTTGCTAATGCTGTGGATAAGAGACAGCACATGCCTACATGGTTCAGTTACACTGCCAAGAGACAGATGTAAATAGCTTTACTACCATGAACCTTCTTAAAAAGTGACCTATATAACCCTGTTTAACCCTGCTCCTTGAGGCCGACAAAAAAAAAAAAAAAAAAAAAAAAAAAAACCCTGCTCCTTGAGCTAACAATATACTGCTCAGAATAATGACAAATTGAAAAGACCCAAGAAACCAAAAAAAACATCTACTGGAACTAGAATTGTTCAGAATTTCGTGTTTCTCCAAAAAAAAAAAACAACCTTCTTCACTGTCACATTGAATCACTTATATACTGTATAATCATATGACTTTTTGCTTGAGACAATATGTCTGACCTTAAATATATGTTACGTATATGTCCTTTCTCCAGCCATTCCAACCAGTCCTTTATACTTGCTTATCAAAAGATGTTTCATATGATCTACACAGAGTGGCCCCTGGCACTTGAACAAGAGTCAGAGGCAGATCTTGGGCAATTCTGCCAACACAGAAGAGAAACATCCAGGGAAAATCCAATATTCTGACTCATCAAAGAGCCATTCAGAAGGTTGCGGTGTAAACACCATTCACATCATTTTGTAGCACCATATGGATGTAAGATTGCGTATAACTTTACAATTTAATACACACGATTATAAATATGTTTGCCACTGCCCTTGTTTTTTCTCCTTGATTGTTAAAACAACCCAATAAAAAGGCTTTAAGACAGTTTTAGCAAAATCATTTGATTCTACATCTCGTACTGTGAAATCTGAAGCTGGAGGCATCAGATTCCCTGGATTAATACAATGAAAATCAAAATCAAACTTGTGGCGAATCAGAATCTTAACTAAACTATTTTGTTACTATCGCTCTGTCCCCATACAATTAATTTGCCTGACAATTACCAACACAGACAATTAATGCCCGATGCCTTCACGTGTAATAAAAGTCGCAAAGTAGTTAAGCTTCTCACAATACAGATTCCAAAAAAAAAACTGAGTAAAGAATTGCAATAAGTCCAAAGAATAGTATGAAATGTTGATAAGAATTGGGTGGGATTTGTTTTTACTGAATAACGAACTAAAGCAATGAAAAAGCGAGGGAAATTACAGACTTAGGGTCTCATGCATTTGACTAGAACGTCCACAAATCTCTTGTACATGTGCTGCTTCATGTACATCTTCTCAACCATTTCACGTCCTTTGCTACCTAGTTGTAGCCTTGTAGATGGGTTTCTAAGAAGAAACAAGAGATTCTCAGCTAAAACTTTGTTACCTGGCCTCCCCACTGGGTGAAGTAGCCCTGTAACATTCTGCTCCACTATCTCTTTTGTTCCTCCTGCGTCTGTTCCAAGCACCTGTTTCCCATTCAAAAACCATTATTAGGTTGAGAACATTTCATTTTTCGTTTCTCCAAACTAAGAAAACACAGATTTATCTATCATTTGTTTCTCACCGGAAGACCATAAGCCATTGCTTCGATTGTCACTCTCCCAAATGTTTCACCAATTCCCTGTTTCACAAAATTGAAGAGGGCTAAAGAAAAGTTGAAGACCATAAGCCATTGCTTTGATAGTGTGTAACCATAAAAAGGATCAAGATGAGAAAGATTACCTGGGAGTTTGTTACGTAGACATCTGCTGCAGAGTATAATGAGGCAACACGAGTGGTCGCTGGAGTCCACAGAACCGAGTTCGATAAGTTTCCATTGTTTGATAAGAAGCTCAACATTTCCTTAACGTATGCAACTTTGTTGCTCTTGGACCCAACTGATCCAAGAAGAAGTCTAATCTCTTGTTTCTGTGTCACGTTGCCAGACGACAACAGCTTTCTTTTACCAGTGGCAGAGAGAACTGATGGACTGTCGATTACAGGAGACGTGATTTTCATCTTCCGGGATGAACCTCTTAAACGATGTCTGACGGAAAGACTAATCTTTTCTTTCCTGATGCCATTGAGGTTCTTGATGATTTTGGACTGATTACTTTTAGCTTCTTGTTCTTGTTCTCTCTCCAGTGCCAAGGCGACAGATTCAAGGAGAAGAAGTTGTCCCTTTCCCGGGTTTATGCTGCTAAGAGACATCACAAGCATATCCTTATCTGTCAAACCAAACTCCATTCTGACTGATTCACGTAGCTTCTGTCTTCTCTCCTTCATCATCTCCTGGGTCAGTGTTGGAGTATTTAGCGAAGAGGAAATCCCAGCAACAAAAGCCAACTCATCATTGACAGACAGTGGAACAATAACCGGCTGAGACCTAAGCTTTATATGGTCCTCTTCACACCATGTTAACCATTGTTTGCTCTGTACTTCAGATAGAAAAATTAGCAGTTTCACTCGGTCAAGCACAGGTTTCGCTCTATCAAAGTACTCTCGCCGGTTCTCCATTACCCACCAAGCGATTTGACTTCCACCAGCTGGAAAGTGATCTATGTATTGATCTGGGAGACAGGAGAGTGTAACAAAGATCATAATGAGTATCCCACACTTGAGGCAGAAGAATATTGCACATGTGTTTCTAACAGTTGTATTATGATGAACAATAACTATATATAAAATTTTCACAAATAGATAACAATCTAAAGAGAGCATGCTCCTACATGAAAACTTATATTATAAGATGCATCTTCCAAGAATGTAGTTAAATAATGAATTAGCTATAGTACACAATTCTAAACATGATAGTCAACATATGCTCGTGCAGATAGTGATTTCAAAGAATCAGCTGTCCTATTTTTCTTGGTCATAAATCCAAGATTCAAAAATCGTTTATGAAGCCTTACCTATCCATGAAGCGCAAACTGCTGATCCTGCAATGACGAGATCTGCTTTCATTGCAGTTTTGAAGCTAAGTTCTCCTTTGTCTTCAACCACTTTAATCCTTCTCCTTGTGAGCTCTTGCATCAATCCACCCCTTCTGCTCAGAACTACTGCATACACTGTTGCACCACAGCTCAAAAGCTCGGAAGCCAACTCCATCATTGAAATTGGAGCACCCGTCATTGATAGTTCATGAAAAAGTAGAACGAATCTCCTTGACCAAACAAGGCGTTTAAAGTCTGATTTCCTGTCACAAGTCCCTGATCGCTTTTGTGGGCTCCATTCAAGAATTCTATCCTCTAGTGATCCAAAAGGACCAAAAATCTTGCTGTAGGTAACATTTGTATTTGGAAGTTCCTGATCTTGCTCATCCGAGTCCTTAGCCTCCACCACCCTTTTCACCTTCTGCTTAATACGAATCTTAGTACGAGAACTACGGCCAGATTTTCCAGTCCTCTTCCTGGAACTCAAGCTTCGTCGAGATATGCCATCCTTTTTCTTGGCCAAGGTTACATGCATCCTCTTATTTACACCTATATGGACTATATTTGTATGATCTACTACAGTATGAGAACTCTCATTAGCAACTGAATCCTTTCGTTTATTCTGCTCCACATGCAAAACATCTTCTCTCAGTTTGCCTCCAAACCGTAAGAACTCAACTTTGTTATCATCATCATGCGCCCATCTAGACTGAACATAAAATCCAAGATAGGTCCAAAGAGTAATCAAAAGTAACCAATAAAGCAGACGGTTACTTCTGAACCATTGAACAGCTCCTCCACTACCTTTGCCCTCTCTACGTGGAGTCCTTCCTGAATGCACTTTCCTAAACGTAGGTGAACTTCTTGGAGTAGACCTCCCTGACAGTGAAGACTTATTAAAGCTACCTAGTTTCAGCGGTGATAGCCGAAGATCTTCCATAGTTCTATAGACTATAATAGCATCCCCAATATCCTAATTCCCACAGATCAACACCACAAAACCAATCGCATTTAGACAAACTCCATCACTTCACTCCATGAGTTCTTAGCTCACAATGAAACTGCAATCTATGAAGAGAGAAATCAATCATCAGCATCAATACATATCAAATCAAAATAATCCAGCTATATATGCTATCACTTCTGATCCAAGTTTATCAAGTACTTGTTTCCTTAGAGCTAAAATCTAGAGAAACTCCACAACCGCTACAAATATAAGAATCTCAAATTCCTAATTGGTATAAGAAACCGCGTTTTCCATAAATTTCTCAAACAGAATTGAATCGGAATGAAAATCGCGTTGACGGAATAAAGAAAGTTCGTCGGTTACGATACAATTTCCAGTTATGGAAATAAAAACCGCCAGAGGAATCAATTTCAGTATCAAGATCAAGATCATATCGAGAGTATCTTACTATTTCCGGTAGGTCAAAGACGCGTTTCCGAAGGTAAGTGAACTTTCCGAGTTGGATCGCGGATGCTCCAAATGCTGCAGCTGCTACCAAGTACAAAAAAAAAAAGAAAGCAACGCAACTGAAATCTACGAATTGAAGAAAAAGATAGAGACGAAAGCTAAAGTCAATGTACTTGAACAAAAACTAGAAGCAAATCGTCGATGTAAAGAGAGAAGAAACAATACAAGCTTGGAGAAGAAGCAGACGAAGACTAAGAAGAAAGAGACATTACATTGCATACAGTTTTCTCCGGTGATCTAAGCTTGAGCCATTCCAGGAGCTTAACAGAAACGCGGCGAGAGAGAGAGAGAGAGAGAGAGAGAGAGAGAAAGAGAAAGCTCGGAGACTCGGCGTTAACGGAGTCAGAGCGAGCTGGGCAAGGAGAGAGCGGAGAGAGGTGGCTGATTCTTATTTGTTAAATTCTTTCTTATTAATTGATTTTTTTTCACAAATTGTTCCTTCTTTATTAATCGTTGTTTGCTGACGTCAAAATCAATAAAATAATCCTTGTTTTTGCTTTTCAAATTCTGAGGTGTTAGCTACTCGTCTGGGCTACTCTCTTTTCGTAATTTTCTTTTTTCTTAAAGCTGAATTGACAAAAAGAAAAAAAGAAGATCAATTACAAATATTAGCTGACAATATACTTTAATTGATTAAAAAAAATATAAGACAAAAAATAGAACATTTCGTGACTCAAGAATTACTGAAATTATACTTTGTAAAATAAGTTTATTAGCCGACAAAAAAAATCTATTGAAGTGGTTACAACGTCCTTTTTAGACGTCAATTGAATTATCAAGAAATGGACTAATCTCTATTTAATGTGATTTGTTTACTAATAAATTTCGGTTACAGCCAAAAAGATTCTGGATGTCAGATTTTAGCCCCTAAAGCTCTTATTTCTTTCCAATTGTGCCCTAATTGTTAATATTATCAAAAAAGTGCCTCTCAAGTCTCAACTAAGTTGACTCGTCTCGCTATCAATAGCATATGAAAATATGAATGACAAGAATAAAAAGAGTTCTATAGTTTTTTTCATTTGTTATTTTTTCGTTGATTTCATCATTATATTTCACTCATATTCTTAAATTTCCAAGACTTTACCAACTTGCAGTGTTATCAATTAGAGTTAAAAAAAAAAAAAAAACAATTTATTATTAGACGGCTAAAACATTATTTGTGTTCACAAATCTCTCGTTTAATCTATCTCTCAATGACTTCAACCTCTCTCCCCTGATATAACCAGCAAACAAAGTCTCAAACAAAACACCACCAGAAAATAAAAGACAAGAATCACAACTAATTGAAGATGTGCTTTAAACACAATCAAGAATCTCATTAGCTCAATTAAGTGAGCTAAGAAACTCAACCCAAATATGCTCTGCTCTCTTAGTCGTCTCAAGCGCAAATTCCTCAGCCGCTTGCTCGTCCTTTGCCTTACGCACCGCCTCGTGATACTCCTCGTAGGCCTGAGAAGCCTCCTTGAGAAGCTGTGACAGATTCGTCTCCAAAGACTTGAACTTTGAATCAACATTCACTTTCTCTGCTTCAAGCTTCACCAACAGTTTCTTGATCGCAAAGATTCTGATGTTCAACGCGTCTCCTCGTTGAGCCATGGACTTTGCTGCTGTGAAAACCGAATCCACGGTTCTCTGCTTCTCCATTGCAGTTTCCTTGAGCAGTTTGGCTCTGGTTTGAGCAATCTGAACTCTCTGAGAAGCCTCGAGTCCTTCTTTAATGACGGTTTTGTATTTGGCTAGCAAAGAGATGTAACCAATAGAAGCTGAGCTGAGTACCTCGTAACGTGTACCGGCTGCTATAATCTCATCGAAATTCGGGTGGTTTACGAGATCACGTGCGCTTAGACCACGTAGCTTCTTTAGGGTTTGCTTCAAGCTCTCTATGCTCTCTGATGTAGCCGCTGATTCACTTGTGGTAGAAGTAACTGATGAAGATGAGCCAAGTGCTGTGCCTACCTTTGAGGGTGTTTCTTTTCTATGGGTATGAACAAGATTGGTCAGTGATGTCGTGAGGCTAGAGGTCTCTGAGCCCTACCAAAGCCAAAAACAAAAGATGTAACAAAGTCATGACACTGAGGTTTATTCAGATATGTGAGATCTTTCCCTTGGATTTTCAAGTAAGATCTACCAACCTGGGATTTGGCTTCTTCAGCGAGTATCTCTGCTAAGTTAATCGAAGAATCTGTGTCTGCCTTAAGACCATCTTTGTCTTGGTTGAAACAACCACATACACCATCTGCCAAGAAACACAAACAGAGAAAATTAAGAGTAAGCTCTCTTGTGACTTTCTTTATTTAAAACATTCACAAGAATGAGCTTCAAAGCTAACCTGCAGGCTTTAGAAGACTCTCTACACCACCTGTATAAGAAATAACATATGGTAAACATTGAGATCTATATTTCCTTTTAGAAATACAAGTGTATAAGAATGTAAATATATTAATTACCACTGTATCCGCCATCAGTGTTCTGCATACTAATGGTTGACGGATTCTTTGCAGCTGTTGTGACAACACATGTAAGTTGTAATCAAGAGCTATCTCAAAAAACTTTTAATGACAAAAACTAAAAAGACTAAAAGGGTTTCTTACAGTCTTCTCCATTAGCCTTTGCACTTGTAGCAGCTGCAAGTTAGAAATGAACAAGAAGACCAAACCAAACTGTCAGATTTTATATTGTCCTTGTGTTTTATATGAATTCTTGTGTTTGATTTTTGAGGTTACCTTCAAATTCACGTTCGATTGCTTCCAACATAATCTTTCTATTTTTTTCAGCTGTTAACAAAAAGAAAAAAAAAAATGAAAAAGACAGTCTTAAAATTTGTCTAAGAATGCTTTGCGGGGAACAGATTATTTACCTTGCTCTGTTTCATTCTTTAGCTCTACAAGGCCTCTTGTTGCAGCTGAAACAAGAAAAAATAAACTCATCATATAATATGTTGATTATTTGTATATGATTTGGATTCATCTAATTGACAAGACTTATTTCACCAAAAATGGTTTAGGTTTCTTCAAAGTTAAAGAGAGTAATATGTTTAAAGTACCTTCAAACTCGCGTTCAATAGCATCAAGCATAATTTTTCTCCTTGCAGCTGTAACAAACATGGAAACATAGCTGATTCAATACACATTAGAAAAAATAATGAAACAAACAAAAAAATGTATAAGGTTAAGAATTTTACCGTGTTCATCATCATCCTTGCCTTCGGTTGAATCATTAGCCTGTAGCTCTTCAAGACCTTTTGCAGCAGCTGCAAGTGAAAACATAAAACAGAAGAAAACTTATATATTTGACCTTTTGTATTGATTCACATTCAGCTAAGAATTTCAAAATGTTATGTGAAAGTAACCTTCAAACTCGCGTTCAATAGCTTCAAGCATGCTATTTCTCTTTGCAGCTGTAACAAAACATAAATTTATTCTTCAGAATACTATGGAAGATGCAAAATGATCAGAAAAAGTATGAGAGGAAAAGTTATTACTTTCTTCACTGTCATCGTCAAGGTTTAGCTTCTTAAGACTACTTGCAGCAGCTGTAGAGTAGTTTGATAAAATAGGAGAAATGATTCAATTTTTTAATTCCAGAACCATAGGAACTACTGATTAATTAATAGCTATAGTAATATGTCGGAAGTACCTTCAAATTCACGTTCAATCTCATCCAACATACTTTGCCTCTTTGCAGCTGATAACAAAGATCATCATAAAAACATGTATGAGAATAACACTACAAGAAAGGTAAATGAACTGAAAAAATGTTGAATGGAAAGATATTTCTTACATTGGTCTCCCTCATCTTTGTTATCAGCGAGATCATCAAGTTGTTTAAAACTCTCTGTAACGGCTGCAATAGAGGAAACAAACTCTTAGAACTTCTTGAAACCAATAAAGAGCTAAAGACTCTCTCATAATATGATGATCGATTTGTCGATTTACCTTCAAACTCACGTTCAATTGCATCTAGCATACTTTGTCTCTTTTCAGCTGTAGATAAGGCATAACATCTATCTATCTCAGAAAACTAAATGAGAGATAAAAAAAAAAAAAGTATCAAAGTAGAGAAAACAATCTATTACCTTGTTCTTTATCATCATTATCATCTTTGACAGTGAAAGCATTAATCTTTAGCTCTTTAAGACCACTTGTAGCAGCTGCAAGTAGAAGAAGAAACATAATCTTAAATCTAAAAAGTCTCAGCACATATATTGTGAATCGATTAAGACAGAGATTGAGTATGTCAAAATACCTTCAAATTCGCGTTCAATCTCATCTAGCATATGATCTCTCTTTGCAGCTATAAGAAGAGACATAAGATCTATGTTCTAAATACTGTGATTGAAATTAAAGGATCATTAGAATAGAGGGAAACGAAATATTACTAAGTGATTCGTCATCTGTGCTTGAGGTGGAGTGCCTTAGTTCTTCAAGACCCTTTGTAGCTTCTGAAAACAGAGGAAAAAAACAGAGTTTGTGATGGTTCTGCAGAAGATATCTCATTAAAGACAAGATAATAGTTATAGATTTCAAGATACCTTCAAACTCTCTTTCGATCTCTTCTAGCATCTTTTGTCTCCTTGCAGCTATAATAAGACAACAAAATCTGACTCAAAAACACTGTAAATAAAGATAAAAGCTTCAAACAAAGTAAAAACGAGAGAGTTTTATACCATGTTCTTCATCGTTGATTCCGGTCAAATCATCAGCCTTTAGTTGTTCAAGACCTTTTGTAGCAGCTGCAATTAGTAAATGAAACCGAAGACACAAAATGGTTGTTAGTAAACTTTTTTTTTGCAGGTTCAACCGTTCAAGAAGTTAACTAAACAGATTTCTGAAATGTAGAGATACCTTCAAAATCGCGTTCAATCTCGTCCAACATGCTTTGTCTCTTTGCAGCTATAACAAAAAGAACAGAAAACTTCGACTTTAGAATATCGAGGAAGAACCAAATGTGAACGTATCAAGTAATAGAGGAAGAGTGTTTTATTACATTCTTCATCATCTTTTCCTTGGGTGGAATCATTAATCTTGAGCTGTTCAAATCCAGCAGTAGCAGCTGCAAGTAACTCTTGTAAGTAAGACTTTATCAATAAAAGTGGTTTCAAGAACTTAAACTTAAATCCAGACAGAAACATCGAAAGGTACCTTCGAACTCGCGTTCAATGGCTTCCAACATTTCCTTTCGTCTCTTAGCAGCTGAAACAACAAAGAAAACATAAGAGCAAATCTCTAACCAAAAGGGATTAGATTAAAGAGTCTTTCTTTAACCTTGTTCTTCATCATCTTTAGATTCATCAACTTTGTTGATACCATCAGATCCGGCTTCGGCTTGTTTAAGTTCATTGATAGTTGCTGTAATCAAGAAAACAAACAAATTAATATTTTGATCCACACTTGTTCAAGTCACATAATCAGTTATAAGACTTTAATGGAAGAAAAACAAATATCAAAAACAGAGTAAAGGTCTTCTTCACATACCTTCGAACTCAAGTTCGATATGGTCCAACATACTTGGACTTTTACCAACTTCTTCATCAGTAACAGCTCCTAACTATAGATCCAACGTAAAAAAAGAAACCAAAGATTAATAAAAAGGGAATCTTTAAAACATAGTGATCACAAACCAAATCCAATCCAATAAAGTTAATCAATAAACAGTAATTAACCTGAGCTGATGAATCAACAGAATCTTTAAGAGTATCCAATGGTTCTTCCGATAGAGACAGAGAAATAGTGTTGTTGTCAGTCACTGTACTGTTTTTCTGACCACTGGTCTCAGCTGATTTCACAGACAACACAGAGATTAGATTAAAAATTATCTTCCTGAAGAAGAAAAGAAACAAAAGGGAGAGAGAGAAGTCTTACGTTGAGCTGCTGCTTCATCTCCCTGGAGAGAATTCACATTAGCTGCAACCAAAAATTCATTTCCAGATTATTTTAAAAGATTTGTGTTCATCTAAGATATAAAATTAATATTCTTCAGAGGTCAGACAATATAGCTTATAGCTTAATACTTTACCTTGATATTCACGATCGATTAGATCTAAACTCAATCCTCCAGTTCCTTCATCCTAAAACCAAAAGTCAAATGTGTTTGAATATTGATTGATCATTTCGGTTATTGTAAAATTTACATGATTAAAGAAGTCTTGTTTTGTATTACGTACCTGGCAAGAAACTTCATAGAAACTTGAGAGAACAAGACACAGAGACAAACCCAGAGCTAAAAACTTTGTTCCCATGGCGGAGATTGTTATCACAAAGATCAAAAGAAACTGTGTTGAAGCTTCAGGAAAATATAACAAGACTTTAAATAAAACACAAGCAAATAACTCAACGTGGTTTTTTATTTAATAATAGAAATTCACGTGGTTTTTATTTTTATATATTTTCGACGTTCCTGATTAGAAAAATTCAACCCTCTCCTTTTTCACTTTTTTTTTTTAATTTTGGGCTCAAGTAGTTTGTTTGTGTGAGAAACGTGGGTCCAGAAATTATGATTATCCAGTCTTTATCAATTACGATCTTATCTTAGGATAAATTATTTTCGAATTTCTTGATATTTTGAACTATTTCATCTGAAGATAATCTAAACGTTTACATTTTGAAATATATCTGTGGCGGGATCCACTAACGCTGCAATATTATGAAATATAAGTTATATAAACTATATTCATTAGAGTCTAGTCTGATTTAAATCAGTGATACGATTGTCACTACAAGCAAATCGTATCTTTTAGATTTTTAGCAATTATATAAGGCTACAAGCACATATTTCTATATATAATGTCTGCCGATCCGTAATTTATATTGCACTCATTGACGGAGAAAGCTTTAATTTACAGGTACAATAAGATACTATTTAGCGTGCAACATGAGAAATTAAATATATATGGATAGCATATATAAAAAAATATGATTAAAAACATTGAATAATATAAATGATTGTACATGAATGACAACACATGTATCGCCCTCAACTCAATTATCGACTATTATAAACTTCTCAACGAGGGCATTTAATTCAAAACAGGCTTTTAGATCTCAAGACGTTGACTAATTTCTATTTTTACTTTTTTACCAATCTACATTTTAAATACATATTATTACGAATATATATACAAAAATTGTTTTTTTGGTCGTCTGTTTGTTCAAAGTATTTGAAAGAAAAATGAATATTCAATAGATATAACGATAATAAGTAGTTGATATAAAACTTGTTTTAGGGGGAAAAAATGTAATCAAGAAATCAAGATATCGACAGCCACTTCAAGTCCTCGACCCCATCGATAAACGAAATTCGCGTGGAGAATAGATATATCACAATAACATGTCATTTTTTTATTATCAATTACAGTATGCCTCTAAAATAATATATTAGTAGGGTTTATATATTACTACAGTATAAATTAAGTATAAATAATTGGTATTAAAAAAGAAAAAAGTAATAATAATAACTGGTATTATAGTCACCAAAAATTATATAAAAAAAAAAAAAATTGGTATAATTAGTAGTACAACAGCTTGGTGAGAGCGGTCTCATTGTCCTTGGATCAACAGATATTTTAAAGTAGTTCGTATGTGATATGATATATAGACTACTAAAAAAGAAAGATGAATGGAGTCGTAAATAGAATATTGGTTTGACTTCGTTAGATGAAAAAAAGTTTTCATTTATATCAAGATAAATGTGTTAATTACTATGAAAATTAAAACCCTCATTAATGTATGTTTTACATTGTCGACAAAAACAATATAAATACCAAGGAAAAATATACATAGAGTCAAATGGGCCATAATAATCTTTGCAAGGCTTAAGAACCATAATAGAAAGTTAGAAACCCAATAGAAACAAGGTGGTCGTGGAAAATTATATAAAAATATCGATCAAAGAGGAGTTTGACGAGGCGCTCGCATGTAAGCTTTTTATTAGAAAGGGAATGTGACAAGAAATAAAACGTAAACAAGAGAGAAAGTAAAAAAAGACATGTGTTCTAACAACACATGCATGGTTGAATTAGTCGGTGGCCTCGAGAGTGTCGAGAAACTGAACCCAAACGAACTCTGCCTTCTGGATGCTCTCTTCCGAGTGTTCCGCATAAGATTTCTCCTGCTTCCACTTACGCATAGCAAAATGATAGTCATCTTCGGCCTTAGAAACCTCCTCAAGAACGCGTGATAGTTTCACAGTAGCCTTGTTGAAATCCATGTCAACCTCTTCCTTCTCGGCCTCAAGCTTCAACAGCAGTTTCTTTATTGCGAATATTTTGACGGACAACATGTCTCCTCTCTTAGCCAAAGCCTGGAGTGACGCAAACTCAGCATCTACATTCTTCTTCTTCTCCATGACGATACGTTTGTACATCCCGATACGATTCTGCGCAAGTTTAGCTTCGATTGAGGCTTTCTTTCCTTCAATTATAATACTTTTGTACATGGACAGCTTCGAGATGTGGCTTACTTTAGCCAAGCTCACTTCCTCATATTGTGAAGCGATTGCTAGTATCTCCTCGAAATCCGAACGATCCACCAGATCACGCACCCTTATACCATCATCATTGGTCATCTTTTGATGAGTGTCTTAAAATAAATTAATATTAAAATTGAAAGATCCTCTTATTTTTGGGATCTAAAATGTCTTTAGAAAAACACTATCTGCACTATTCAGTTATGTAAAGACACTCATATTTATTTATTTTTATTATTTATATATTTAAAGACATCCGGGATGACCAATGAAGATGCTCTTAGAGTGCGATACTTTTTCAGGGTCACCTTTAGCTTCTCCACGGTTTCTAATCTAACTGTAATTCCTTACTTTTCTTAGTATTCCTTCCTATCTCTACCATTGATGTCCATTTTTTACTCGTATATTTTTCTACGATCTGGCTCAGCGATGCTGTGAGACTTGAGGTCTTTGACACCGAGCCCTACGTACGTCAAAGTAAATCGTTTCATGGAGATGCTACGTTAACATGTTTAAACTTTACCAAGGAACAAACTCTAGCTATATATATATTAACAAAAACAAGTTTAAATTTCATGAAGACAAAAAAAATGTACAAAGTCTAAGAAGAAAAAACCTGTGAAAGGGATTCTTCCTTGATGATTTCATCCATATCATACTTGGGTATAACGATGGCCGCATCGTCCTCGTCCTTACCACCATTTTTGTCTTGGTTGATACAGCGCCAACCTACTGCAAAATCGAATTGAAACTTTTTTTTTTATTTTTATTTTGTTATTAAGAAAAATAACTGCTTATATTATATTATATTAATTATTGAACAGATCATTTATAGATAAAAACTATTACGTAGTCAATAAAAACCCGAAATATATTGTATATGAACTCCCAAACTAAAGCTTAATTGAGAGAGACAAACCACCTGACTGCCGAAGTCCTAGAGATCCCATAATCCCTGAGCCCCCATTGCTTTTCGTCGACTCGTAATGTGTACGACTTGACGCAGCTGAAAGGAAAGAATAATTATATATATACATTGTGATGATCTAACTATATTTAAAAATGCTTTGAGAATACAAAGAACGTTCTTACATTCTTTTTCAGCCGTACTCCCATAATATATTTGGTTTATTAATGTACCACTTTTATCATCTGCACTTTCTGATTCCTCTGACACTAAGAAATGAACTCTATATATAAGCCTCAAGCAATTGAATTAAAATCTCCTCGTACAATATAATAATAAATTAGTTTTTACTATATATACACTAATTTGCAATATTGAAACAAATGATATAAATAAATATAACATCTCAACGTGTACCTTCCAATTTGGCTTCACGTGTTTCCACCATACTCTTTTTCTTTATACGTTCTATTTGTTCAGCATATGTCGTAGCAGACCCAGCTATATATAGGATCAAAAGATAAATGATTTAATTAATGTGTACAAACAAAACTCTTGTTTATCTTTTAACAGTTTTTAAAGTATCCCTAGATTCACTACAGACACCATCCGACCCAGCTTGTTCATTCAGATCATCGATATGGACTAGAATCGGTAAAACACACAAACCAAAATATATAGGTCCATCTTTAATTAATAATTAGCTCCAACCCTATTAATTAACTCTAATTGCACCCTCTATACATATATATACCTTCCATCTCACGTTCAGCTTTGTCCATCAGACCCGAGCCTTCAGCATAACCACTTAAATCTTCAGACTATAAATCCAAAGTGCATAAACCAGAGTTTAGAAAAAGTAAAATTATTTTTGGAATCTTTAAGACACACCCAAAGTTTTAACACCAAATAAGATATTAATTATTTGTTTTGACCTCGGCTGAGTTATCAACATCAACAGATGATGTCTCCTCCTCTATCAATTCACTGGACTGCTCCCAGCTGATTTTTTCTTCACTCTTTTTCTTCGAAGCTGAGAAGATAATAACTGTCTTAGAGAAAGAGAAGCCAACACAAATGAAAAGAATAAGGAAAGCTCTATATTACATTGACTAATCTCTCCTTCTTTGAAGTCACTCTTGACATTAGCTGCAACCAAAATTAGGACCCATATTAAATCCTGGGTATTTATAGATACTAAGAAAACAAATATTAAGTTCGACCAACTAATATTGTATACATGGAAAATTTTGATCGTCAAATTCTTGATCGTCTAACGATATAACATCCCTGATTCCGTCAACCTGAAATGAAAATCAAATGCATGCATGTCAATTTTGTATCGTACTAAAGCAAAAGATGTTTAATTATGGTTTACTTACCTGGCAAGAAACCTCATGGAAGCTTGAGACAACGAGACACATTGCTAAACACAAAACCACACATTTCTTTCCCATTGCAGAGATTGTCATTACAAAAAAAAAAAAAAACAAATTAAAGACTCAGCCTTGATCCTTAAAATTGAACTTGTTTGATGTTTTGAAGTAGAACTTGATGTGCTTTATATATAGATCCCATGATAACTAATAACATAGATCCCGTGCTTTAAAAAAAAGACTAAACTCGACGCGTCTTTTTTAATGATGTTAATATTCGTCCTTTTTTTTTTTTTTAATATTAATGATGTTAATATTCGTCTTTCTCTACTCACAAAATTTAAAATGGTTTATTCACAGGAGCATGTCGCCTAACGATTAATGTCATAATTCTGACTGAGATCTAGTAATTGTGCGTATTTATCACTTGTAATCGAAGTGGTTAATAGTTTTCAAATTTCTAATAAACTGCATGTCTCTACCATATATGGAAAATCCAAAAGTTATATTCTTTGTAAGTTGTAATTAATTACATTCCTATTTGCATCGGAATAAAGGGATCAATAATATTGTGTGTATTTACAAAAATAAAAATTTGAGGAATCAAAAGTTTTCATTTGAATTAAAAAAATCGAAATTTTGCGACTGAATCGTGAAATCGATTATGTGCTGTAATCACTAAAAATCATATTTTTGCATCGAAAGGACGAAGCTGCATATGAATACCAAAATTGTTATTTGAAGTCAAATATTTTAAAATAGAAATTCAGGGCAAAAATTAAAATATTTATAAATACATCAGAATAGTGTAGTTATTTGGGACCATACTTACATAACCAAGATTTGACGCCAATTTATTTATTTATTTTTGGTTAAAGGATACTCAATTATAATGCAAGAAAACTATTGTACAAGGTTATGACCTTTTTTTCTTTGATAAAGATATAAGGTTATGACTTTGTGGGTCATAAGAAAGTAGTTTGAGCAAAGTAAGGTAAGCCTACACTTAGCTACCTTAAGACATTTGCCAGATTTTTTTTTATTTTTGGTCAACTGATGATATCTATTAGAAATGTTAACAAGGAAACACATTACAAAAGTAGGATATTCTGAAAACAAATCCCGCCCGATTTTTTTTTTTTTTTTAAACGAAATTTGCGAAATCAAATTTGTAATTTGCAAAATATTGACTTCACGTTCAAATTGTGGAGTCTATATTTGTCACTAATAAATATATATATATATATATATATATATATATATATATATTTATATATAGAATAGTTACGATCTTGTGTAAGAATGAAGTATAATAGGGGTTTAACGAATTTGGCGCCAAAATTTCCATGTTATTGATTTTTGTGTCGAAATCACAATTTCACATCAATTTTAACACCAAAAAAAAAAAAAAACAGTTGATTCAAAAAAATTATGAATACGACTTTTTTTTAATCATTTATATAGTGTATAATGTATATACAAAGTCATTGGTTTTTTTTTTCAAACTAAAAAACTAACTAAATTACATCAAAATACAGAAACTGAATTTAAAAATCCTAGCATTTAAACTTGCCATAAACGAAACGAGAGCTTTTGTGTACTACCAGCTCTACTTTTGAACGGCTTTCAAGTACGCGATGTGGAGACAAATGTCAAAAAATACAAACTGCATAACAAAATATACTGAGCTCTTTACATAGGAGGCTTTTAAGGCTGCCCCAAGCCCCCAACGCCAGTGATCTTCTTCATATGGGACCAAATGGGAGCCGAAGAAGTGTATAGATTTATTTATTTAGCAATTTGATAGGATAGCAATAGAAGTAAGCCACATCTTGCCGACTTGTTGCCTGCAGCATGCATGTGAAACTAATTATAATATGAGCTTATTTATCGTATAAGTTCACATGGCCATGATTCAATCAACGACTGAATTACAAATACATAATTTATGACCATCTCGGCTAGGGTCATATAATATAAGACTTTGGAATTAACTGCAAAATACGATCAACCTAGGATAGTCTAAGTACTATGTTTCTCTTGTTCTTTCCCAAATCTGTTTCGCCTTTTATTTCTCAAAAATCAAGCTTATTTTATGCTTACGCTTTTATCTCTTAATCTGTTTTTATAAACTCTATGACTACTAAATCATATCCTTGTAATTTCTTTTACTAGCATTTTAATTTGAATACCCTTTAACCAAAAAAAAAAAAAAAACTACAAAATATTTGGAAATGTTTAACATGTCTAATATAAAAATAAGTGGAAAAATCCGAAAAGGTCATAAAATTAATAAGACTGTTTCATTGTTAGACACTTAGACTTTTTCAGGTTATGTGAAATCTTATTTTTGTTATATATAGTACAAAGAATTTAAGAATTAATCACCAAATTCAATTTTAAAGTTGATGTTTTCTATTTTCTATACAAAGTAGTTAGTATTCTTTATTATATCTCTTAGATAAAAATATTAATGTAAATTCCAAAACCTATATGTTCTCAAAATTCAATATAATGCAATAGCAACTAAACAACTGAGTAATGTAAGAGAAAAAAGGTAGATAGTGTTGCAAATAAAATATAACTAAAGAAAATAAATACATGTTTTTAGCAGAACTGAATTTATATATGACTAAATTAATATGAATAATACGAACTAATATATGAAAATTTCCGCTTAATTCTGTTTTCCAAAAAAGCCCTCTAATAATATACTATTGTGATGTCCTATAATAATATTACATACCACTAGTGACTAGACTGCCGTTAAATATGAATAGATTTTGACTGAACTGAATATAATATATAGTATAGAATATGACTTTGAAATATAAATACCAAACAGTTGGCTAAGTCAAAAATCACATTTTTGTATATGTACAAAAAAATAACTTTTATCAGGTGGACAAATAAATTTTGTCTATTAAATATCTATAACATGATATTTTTTTTTTGGGTTAAAATATAACATGAATTTTTAAGAATTAGTATTAAGCATTTGAGTTTTGTCAAATCATCTGATTTGTTTCTTAGATGAAGAAACTCCTTAGCAAAGAGTTTTTTTTTTTATCACAGTTTCAATACAAAATCTTTAAAATACCAATTATCTCGTACCACTTTTTAAGAAATCGTTTTTGGTCTACTTTAAAAGCTACTACAAATTATAGATTTATAAATTTTTATAAAGTATGTTATAAAAAGTATTTATAAGGTTTTTATTTTGGACATGAGTTGGTAGCACATAATGTAATATGTTATCAGAGCCCGATCCACTATCGGTCTAATCTAAATTTATTCCATTGATCCTTGTCCGAAAATACCAAAATTTATGAGCAGAAGAATCTTCATCTCAATGGGGCGTATTAACCATAATGTCACACATCAGAAACTAGACAAAAATCTTAAATAATATATAGAAGATATGTACCTCTCTCTGTTAATGCTAATTAATTTTGAGTTGGTAGCACATAGTCTAATATTTATAACGAATCTTATTTATAAGACATGTATGTAAACTGATATTTTTGAATCTTCTAACTTTTTTTCTTTAGCTGTATTTTTATGTAGTATCAAAAAAATAATAGTTTATAGCTGTATGTACGACTCTTGATCCAGAATTTATAGATTATCAAAAAAGACAATCTTCAAAATTGAAATTATATTTTAGTTTGCAATATTTTGATACGGCTATAGAAAAATTTGTGTCCGTCTTAAATACATTGAAACTTAGCAAAAGATGACGATGGAGTACGGAACAGTTTCATCGAAATTTGCAAAACAAATGTACGATGGAATTTTCTGTTGCAAAAAAAAATCAAATCGCATAGTGGAATTTATGAAATTGTTGACCCGGATATGTTATGGCGGCAACAGCAGTACAAAGTCACTTATGTACAGACCCGATTACTAGTGGAAGAGTGGAAACGAAGCAGGCCAAGAACCTGAACTCTCTCCCACAAACCAACCGTAAGAAGGAACGAACTCAGAAAAACTTTGGCGATATCGTAAAATGGATTTGGCTGCTGATTAAGCCGGACGTGTATAAGGAGTTTTAAGTGTTAATACGAAGATAAAAGAAAAAGAAACAGTCACATCTGTTGGATTAAACTTGATGATAACTTAAGATATAAGTTATTCAAAGTAGATTAGGATTAGGAAATATATTTAGGAGTTATCTAAATATATTAGGAGTTATCTAAACCTAGAGGTTTTCCTAATTGAATTGTGTTTGTGTCTAAGTCTCTCAATATATAAGGAGATGTCAAGGTGTGACATAACTTATGAGTTTTGAGATTGAGAGAACTTAAGAGCTTTAGTTTTGAGTGATTTTCTAAAGCATAATAAAGAGAGTTATTCTTTGTTAATCTTTGAGTTCTAAGCTTTCTTAAATTCTAGAACATCCAATACTCATTCATACGAAGAGATGCATAAGGAGTTTTAAGTGTTCTATGTAATCTCTCTTTCAAATTTGAACTTTAAACAACAAAGACAAGACCAGTCCACAAAGGAACATGAAGACGAATGTGATTTTTACCTTCAAGCATCTTCAGCCCTCTGCGAGTTCTCAGGTGCCTTCAAAGGAGCTGCTGCTGCTTCTACAATGGCAGGTTTACTGTCTTTATGTGCTTCAATAACTGCTCGGAACTCTTCCACAACAGTTGGATCCTTGAACTTGAGTGCAAATGTACACAGACCATTCTTCGCTTCAGTTACACTATTCACACAAGCAAATGAGATTCCTTTCTTGTCCATGCTCGCCAGTTTCATTTCCGGGTAAAGACTTGCGTTTAAGATCAACCTATAGTTTCCTTTGGATCTCATTACCAACCTGGCTTTTCTGTTATCAGTCGTCGATATGTTTACCTTGAGTTCTCCTTTCCCACGCTCTTTCCATCCTCCTTCAAGATATTCAAACATTACTGAATCAGCTGTGAAAGCCGCTTTCTCGTTCTCTTCTCCTGTTTCCACTGAAACATCTTGCTTTGATGGGAAGGCAGTAGTAGTTTCTGTGCTCTTTGTGGTAATGGAAGTAGAACCAGATGCACCAAACAGGGAAGAGTTTCCATTGTTTGCCAGGCCAAAGCTGAAGGATGACTGTTCGGTCAGAGACCCAGAACCAGAGCCAGTCGAACCTTCTTGTGGAACCAAACCGAACGAGAATGACGAAGTGGAGAAACCTGTACTTGCAAGTCCTGTGAATGCGTTTTTGTTACTCGAGTGCTGTTGGAAAGAGCTCAGGGCTCCACTATCTCCATTCTTCTCTTTATCTTCATTTCCATCGCCTTCTTTTCCTTCTTTCTCAGTCTGATTACCACCTGAATCCTCGTCAACACAGTCAGTCTCCTTAACAGTTTCGCTATTGTCATTGTCATCTTTAGCCTTGACCATCTCTTCCCCAGCAGCATCTTTGATTTCTATATTCGTATTTGTCTTGTTTTCAGCTCCACTATCCTCTCCAGTATCACTATTCTCTTTCTCGCTACCATCAGTAACTTCCTTAGTCGTATCAGATCTTCCACCATCCTGTGCCTCTTGTTTTCCGTCAGACGGAGTCGGAATTGACTGAGAGAGAGGTTTAGTCATTTCTGCGGCAGGTGTAGCAGGAGCAGTAAAAGGGACCAAACGAATCCCAGCAAATGGATTGGATGCTTGTGCTGGTGCGGCGACAGAAGAATCTTTACGCTTAACTCTGACAATTCTTCTGCTTGCCAACACCTCCTCACTTGCAGTCTTGAAAGTACCAGTCTCAAGTGCAGAAGTGTCATCTTCATCATCAAGACCAGGATTGTCACGAGACAGCTCCTTCAAAGCAGCTCTCTTTTTGGAAGGTTGCTGAGCATTTTCAGAGTCCCCCATTGTAATGTCGAGAGAATCTCAGTTAAAACACAAGCAAGCTAGAGTACCTACAACAACGTGCAAAAGAACCGATCTCGGTGATAAAGAGGTCCCAAATTCATAAACTTGGTGCAAACGATTAGCCAAATGCAAGAAGGAAAAAAGGATGCCTAATTTGTAAGCAACCAGAGACAAGCCATAGGCAATGATGCATCATTCTAAATCTAGGAAACCTGAGTTAACATGCGACAAAGCAATTGAACCAAAGGTGATAAACAGAACAAAAGAAGGCTCTAAATGCAAAGAACACGGCGAATAAGATAAATAACAGTGGAGAAAGGATCATAAACAAAGTAAAACAAACCTAAGATGTTGATAAAGGAAGCTTCAAAAGGAGAATACAACCTAGAAGCAAGAAAATTATGAATGAGCACACATTGAAACCCTATATATTACATAAGCTTAAAAGTTAAAACCAAGATCATGAATCAGATAATCGTGCAGAAGAAAATTTGAAATCAATCCCCCAACTAAATCAGCAGATACAAAGCAGAAGAACCGGAATCCGAAAAAGTAGGAGCTAAATCTAGCAAGAACCAACTTCAAAAGGTAATAATCCCACACTAGAAATACTAAAGAAGAGAAAATACAAGAAAGAGGGAATGAGAAATTGAAGATCGGAGACATACCGAGAAGCAGAAGCAGCACAAAAACCCTGACGCCGGAGTGTGTGTGAGAGCGCCGGAGAGAGTAAGTTAAATAAAGGGAAAACAATAAGTAAAGAAAAAGAACATGAGCAGAGCACATTTATGATTTATTCTCAAATATTATTGATTGGGGGCTGGAGGAAACACAAAATATAATGGATCATCTATTTATCATCTATGTACGTGTTCTTTTTATAAATAGTCCATGTATCATCTATGTACGTCTTCTTTTTATAAATAGTAACTAATCGATTTTAGATTATTATTTATTTCATCGCATATTATATGAGTGAGCTTTTAAAACTTAACGAAGATTTTCTTTCTGATTATTAATAATTATTATAAGACATATTTCTCGATTTTATAGCAATATTTATATTTTTTTATCAATCCTCCTATCTGATGTTTACGAGTTATTGTACAAACTTTCCCTAATATGTTTTCGTATACTCAATGCATCCGTTTTGTAATGTATTTCAAGAATGATTTATGTTTTCGTTTCTACACATATCAATAGAACAATTTTTTTTTTTTTTTTTTTTTTTTTTTTTGCTTCCCGAAACTACATGTTGTAGCTGATTTTTATAAATTTGATACATGATGTAAATTAGCTTAAGCGGATTGTGTAGCTAGGCTAATATTTTTCCCTTCTTTCTTTCATCGAATATAGCATCTTATTTTAACTCTTATAACAAAATTATTCAAAAAAAAAAAAAAAGAGAGAAAATTTAAGGATAGCAAAAATAAGGCTTCCAAAGAATTATATATGCACGAGAAATTTGTAAACATAAGCTGAAATCTAAAGTAGAGATTTGTAAAACTCACTAATGTATTTTATAATATAAAATCATTTATATGAAAACCACCTGGGAGCCCAAGAAGAAACACACAAAGAAAACTACAAATTCCTTAACCCACCAATCCCATCTTCTTTCATCCATAATCTTCATCCACCTGCTCCATAATAAATCCAAGTAAATGTTTATGGCTAGTGTGATGTGGTGTAAACACTGCAAAACAAAAGGAAAAAATGATAAGTTCACTGATTGCAAAGTTAACTCGTATAAGAATTGAACCCATATTATGCAAACACACAAAGTTGTTACTAAGGGTCGAAATGATCAAGAAACAAGGGAACAGATGTTAGCAGTGGCAATTATATATTTGGGGGGGAGGTTTTCAATTAATCACCAGAGACAAAATTTCGAGTTTTCAACAATGGTCCTGGACTGACTTGCTTTTATTAGGCTGATTGGTTTCCTTTGTTATTCGTATCCCACTCTTCCTCACCCTCACTTCCATTAACAAGTACAGCACCATCCGTAGAGTCTCCATCCACAATTCCCTCTTCTTGTATCACTTCTTCTTCTTCTTCTTCTTCATACTGTTCCCCTTCAACTCCTCCATTCTCTTCATGTCCGTTTTCTTCTGCTACCTGCACAATGTTTAAAAAAGCAAATCAATGGCTAGTCCTGTTGAAAATAAAGCTGTTTTATGATTAGCAAATGATTCAAACGAACCAGTTCCAAAAGAACTTACCTCGTGATCGATATCTCCATTTTCAAGTGACTCTTCTGCTTCAAATTGCAGGTTTCTAAAGGCTTCCACAAGGTTAATGGAAGATTTATCGGCATGGCTTGGATAATTTTCTGCAGCAATATAAGCTCCCCTGTAGATGAACAAGAACCAATTTATTGGTTTGACCTAACCAATGATATTCTAGGTATGAGCTATATCAACATTAACATTAACAATCTCAACGTATAATCATGGGAAATAATGAGTAGCTCAAGGATGAATTTTTTCCTTTAGGCCTCCATCCCATCCATACAATCATATCTAGGTACATGTACAACTATTAACCTGCAATTTGAAGCCGTAAAGGCCATGGAAGAAAAAATGCACAAGAGCACAAAAGATATGTTAGGAATACCTTGTCTCTGAAGTGTTCGATTCAACAGAAAGAGCAACTTGCCAATCCTCAAAAAGATTTGGGTACTCTTCAGGATCAGCTAAAGATTCTGCTGCCTTTGAATTAACCTGATCACAAGTCAAAGGCAAACGTAAAGCCATATAATATATTTTCTCACTGACACAGTACAAAATAATAGATGAGGAAATAACCTTGCTGAGATCTTCCCTCCAAAGAGCTACTATCTCTGAAACTTTGCTTGGAAGATAAGAGCGTGCCAGCAGAGCAGCTTCTGGTATCCGGTTACTGGCAAAAGAAAAATCTTGTCACAGTGATAACAAAAGGCACATAGATTATTTACCAAACAGCCAAGAGAACACTGGTAAAATACCTCTCCACCAATAACTGCAGACAATCTTCTAATTTACCCAGCATGAATAAGCAAAGATACGCGACATTGTTCTTCCCCTGTTCCTTAGCAAGGCATGCAAGGTTTGACACCCCTTCAGCATCTCCCAAAGAAGAATATAGTAGTAATAAACCACTCAAATCCATAGCGTACTTCATGCAATCCTCGGCCAATTTCAGCTATCATGATGGAACACACACAAATGCAAAGAATCACTTAGAAAGTAGACATCAGATATGAATCCACAAAGACTAGAAGAAAGCCTATTGCAATTGTAAGATCAAAATATAGCAATTTTCTCCTACCAATACAATGCAAAGTAGTGAACCGACTGATATAGGATTTGCAGAGAAAGTTATTTTTCTTATTACCATTACAAAACATTGGGTAACATTTTTTATAGAGAACACATACCTTCCCAGAGGACATGGCTAACTCTCCTAACTGCTTCCATTTAGACTCGCTCTGTACTCCTTCAGCGATTTCCTACAAGCATGGAAAACAAAGATAAGAAAATAAAACTTCTACCAAAAAAAGTAAAAGTAATCCCTAAACAATTAAGCATCCCATATCATATTACCTTTGCAATTTCAAGCCTACCCAGTTGTATGGCCAGGTCAAATCTGTAGTCAGGATCTGTCGCAATTTCTAAAGCATCTTCAATCATTCCCCGAGACTCCAAGAAATGAGCAACACTGAAAATTGGAAACATTTCCAGAACAAATCAAGAGAGACACACAAAACAGTGACATACCAATAGGTAGGAGGGCACTATTGTAAAAAATCAAACTGTGGATCCTTACAAACACCTCAAAGAGAACATATCCAGAATATTCTTGAAAATAACACCATGTAGGAGTTAAAGAATGACTCATGTAAATGAAGAAATTAGACCAAAATAACCTATAACGTACTTGTTATGTTGCTCTTTAGGAATTGTAGGTAAAATTTCATTGGCTTTATCCAAATCACCTCGCATCACAAGAGTCTTGTATTCAATCAGGCTAAGCAGCAGAGTATATCCTATGACACTGCATTCCCAAGAAAAGGTGAAATAGGTCAGTAAAATCTGAATGTATTATAAAACAGTCAGAAATCAAACACAGATATAAAACAGAGAAATAAAGGAACGTACTTGAATTCTTTGTCTACCAAGTACACCCGGCTTTGATTGGCAATATAGCCTAACAAATACATTGGCCGGTCCAAATGATACATGGTGGTTACCTGCCGTAAGTATATTAGCAGCTAAGACAAAATGTAGCTCATAAAGATGATTAAATCTTTACAGAAATCAAGATACACTCTGAGTACCTCGCCTCCAACACAATAGTTGAGCTTCCAAGAAGAGTTGTTGTAAATGAAGCAGTCCCCAACCCATATACCTGTCCTAACTCGTTCATCGTTCTCATGAAGAACCTCAAAAGCATCCTCAACACCTTCTTCATCAGTTGGTCTTCCACTATCAAAATGTGAGGAAACCAAGTCACGCTGTAACATCGAGGAACCCCAGAGTAAGCTTTTGGACAATACACGAAAGCGGAAATGAAAATGTATAGCTGCAAAATTGAGGTTAAACAGATTCTCACATTGTACTTCAAGATGTAGAATGAAGTATCACTAGCAATGGCTACTAAATCACCACTTTCAGCCCAATAAAGATTCTGCAGATTTTCCGTGGGAGCACTAAAGAGTTAGTAAAGACAGAAACGGGAACAACTTCTAACTGAAAATAAATGTAAAGGGAGAATTGGAAAAACTGATGAAAGTTAACTTCTCACAAGAGAGACAAGTTCAGTGGAATACCTTTACTGTCACATCAATTTGTTGGATCAGCCTGCACTCAGCCCAATCATAGAAGCAGATGAAATCATTTGAACACATTGCTAACAAGGTTCCTCCAAAAATCTTCTCAGCTGAGAAAGTAGGCCGGATACTCTTCCTTTCCTGAAAACACCACCAAATATTAATACACCAGGCCCATCAATAGCTGTCTCTATCACAAGCATCTGCAATTTCTTCAACCCTAGAATCACACTCTAACAAAATTTGATTGGTAAGGCCACAGTGAGAATAGCAAACCTGGAAATTTTTACTGAATATCTTAATCTTTGATGAGCTTTCTCTAACAGCACATTCTCCCTCGGATGACCAAACAAATTCCAGGCCAGACCCAAAAGATCTATTTCTCCAAGCCAAAGCTGTGTAGATTATGTATTCTCCATCACCGCAGACCACGACAAACCTCCCATTAGGGTTGTGTTTCAAGCTCTGAGAGTTAGAATAGCTATATATGAGATACAAGAGATGATTATTCTGGACCACACTCTTGGGACTTCATATAAAACAGAGTTCATTTTTATCATCTATCACTGCTTTTCCTTATTTCAAATATAATATTGTTTCAAAGAAACATAAAACCTCAGATTTAGCTGAAGCATGGCTCTAGTGATACCCATATGGCAAAAAAATCGGGATCACCAAAAATGTTTACCCCAAAAGATCCAATAATAATTCAACACAACAGGAAGTTAGTAATTGGTGCTGTATATTAACACTCACTTGTGGATATAGATCACAGGTCCCCAACTCTTTAACAGACAACGGAAGTCTTTCTCCATCAATAACCTAAGGTAATGAGATGAAAGCTTAAATCATAAGGAAATACAAATAAATAGCTGAGTCACATATGTTGTGCCATGCCAGAATACAAGAGTTACAATTAGGAGCTAGACCTCGTAACCTGCACCAATACTTTTGATATTTGCAGTTTGAATTTCATTATGCTTAGCCCATATGATTTTTCCGCTACTGTCCATACTAGCGACAGGAATTTCTCGTCCAAGTTTAACCATGATGGTTCCTTCATCATATCCAATCACAACCCTGTAAAATGCAAACACATTCGTTGTTGATGGTCCTGTATGATCAGTTGAATATGGTGCTAATACTGATCTCTCAAACGCTCCTAGCAACTCTAAGCGCCCTTATCTCTCCAAATCGTCAATTTTAGAGAAAAACTAACTACGTAAATGACAGAAACAAAGCTTCTACCAAGAGAGAACATCTCCTGGAAAACAATTCTAACAAACATTGAGTTATAAAAGAAGAAGAAAAGAGGGAGCAAAAGTCCAAAAACTCACCGCCGCGAACTTTTTATGCAACCAATGGCCCAAACTCTCTCGAGACCATAATTCAATGTGTTTTCTAGCCTGAAAAAAAAATGGAAATCAAATGACAAAATAGAGAAGGGCAAACCTATGGTGAAAATGTATACAAGAAAAGAACCCCGGTGAACGAGCTTTAGTTGGGTGTTAGAGACCCAAAGAATATCAGCATTGTTATGTCTTTTGCAGAAGAAAATTTCAGAAAAATATACCTGTAAGTTGTGGCGTGCCAAATGCGAACAGTGCCATCCTCAGAACCTGTGATTATTATTGGAAGCTCCGGATGGAAACATACAGCAGATACATTGTGAGTGTGCCCTTCTAGGGTCTGGACACAACTTTTGGTTTGATAGTCCCATACCTAATTCCAAAAGTAGCACCAGTAAATGATCTGCAAATACATAATTCTCAAGCAAAACAAATCACATATATAGGAAGCTTAACTGGAAGCATACCTTAGCAGTATGATCATCAGAGCCAGTAATTAAATAAGGTTTGTCACCCCCTGTGAAATAGTCTACGCAGTTGACTCCTTTCTGATGAGCATCCAGTGTAAAATTTGGGTCTGGGGAACCAAGATTCCAAATCTGAAGATGAAAAAGGATGAAAAATAGTCTGAGCAAACACTTTTTAAAGCACCTCATGCTGACTAAGCCATAAAGCTAAGCGCTTGGACCTATTTCCCACCTTTATGGTACGATCAAGCGATGCACTGGCAAAAGTGTTTGTGTCTTTTGGATTAAATACCACTTGCATCACATAGTGCGAATGTCCCTCGAATATCTGAGTACAAGCCCAACCATTTTCCCAGTCCCAGAGCTTTATGAGCATATCATCAGAAGATGACAGCACATATGGCAGGGTCGGATGGACAGCTACACACCGAATGTAATCCGAATGAGCCTCAAATACTTTGACCTTGTCCATCGTATTGTAATTGTATACACGGATGTACATATCATCTGCTCCTGCCACAACCCATTGCTTGCGCGGAATAAACTTGGCAGACCTAACTGCAAAGCCATATATAAAATTCAGCAACAGAAACAGACTAAACAAGAAAATATACAGCAAGAAGAAAATCTATAACAAAGAACATTAAATCAGAAGATGTTCATAAACTTTGTTATACCTGGCAATTCGGTCACCTCGAAGGATTTTGTTATGGTCTGAGGATAATCATATTAGATTCAAGTTAGAAGAAATTCAATGAAATCATAAAAGCACTGCCTAAAAGAGCAATTACAGCCACGAAAGCAATCCCATGTCACAGGCTATTTAGTGTAGGATACAAGCAAAAAGATAGTAATGAAACAAAGAAACAAAATTTGAAAAATATTCACCCACCTGAGTCTGGTAGTTCCAAATACACAAGGTTCCAGAATACAAACTTGCTAGAATCCTGAAACACCACATTATATAACATCTCAGTAATTTGAAGCAGCTACAAAGGTATAAACTTAAAGATTCACAGAACCACCCACAGCAACAGAGGCTTCTCAAGTGATGAGTAAAATTGCTATTCCATCACCACATCCAAAAACATAAAATCTTTAAAAATACTTCGCAAGGTAGCAGAACAATCAGACATTGAAATTACCATGGTTCTGTAGGATGCAGATCCACAGATTTAACTCTCTCTGATCGTTGAGCAAATTTTCTCTAATGCAAACATAAAAAAAAAGTCAAATTAACGCCACAGGAGTAAAGAAAGAGTTCCTAAAAATACTTTTAAGAATGAAATACAATACCTTGATATCGAGTCTGAGCGGCTGTTTCAACAGAAAGAAGAAGAAGAAGAATCGTCAGTACCAAAACTAATCATATAAGATCTTACGTAATTTATGAAATCATTTTGTTATGTTGTTTCATTATATAGAGCTTCAAAAACCACAAAAACAGCAGATCTTTTCAAAATTCAATGTCCATCATTCAAATTCAATCTCATAAAACCAAAATGCCAGACACTAGATTTCACGAAAACTACAACACAAAGACGACGATGATTAAGAAAAAAAACAAATGATTTCTGATTCCACGATCTCACTCGAATTACTCATAACTAGAGATGAAAATGCAGAAATTAAGATCGCATCGCAAAGCTAAATCACTTGAGATCTGGAAAAAAAACAACAATGAGAAATTTGAGTTCTTACCATCTTTGGAGATTAAGCAGAAGATCTGCTCTTCGGATCTCGTATTTGGCTTAAATCTGCAAACCGGCGATTCAAGGAAGACGTTAGGCTCGGCGTTAAGTGATTGCAAAGGAGCTGTATTAATACGGCGGAGACAATAAACAATATTATTATTATTATATGCTTAACAACGGATGGGAAATATTTACGGGACTACCACTGCGGTTGGGCCACCTCTCTGCGGATTTGCGCTCTGTTTATTATGAACGTCGTAAAAATAAAAATAAGAAAAAAAAACTAAAACAAGGTATTTTTCTGTTAAAACTTTAAAGTCAACAATTAACCAAAGTTTTTATGATATAAGTTTCATCAACAACATCTTTTATACTATATAGTGCACAAGTCATATGTGCAATAAAATGGAGTCATCTGGCATTTTATTTAGGATTTTCAAAAAAAACCTAGACAAGAAAATTCCTTATACTATAAAGCACAAAGACAAGTCATTTTTGCAATAAAAATGTGACATGTGGCATTTTATTTAGAATAAAATTTTAAAACAAATAAACGTGACTTCTCTTTTGACATTTCTATATTTTAGATTTATGTGTCCTCTAGAATATGAAAAACACAAATCCCTCACAAGAATCCCTAACTTTTTTTCATTCAATATATTTCTGAACTTTGAGACCGTTTTGGTTTCTTCTGTATTTGTGTAACCTCCGATTCGCGCATCCCACTTTCCTCAAGATTTTGCATTTATCTTTCATTTATTTACTCTTTATGATTCTGTCAACATGTGTTTATGTTGATTCATTTCATTTCATTTTTTTTTTCACTACTTCTATGTGTACAAACCCCAAAAATATTTCTTTTCACTTCTCCCCTTTCTATTACATAAAACTTTTAATTTCTAGTAACAAGAAATGCATTTTAAGCCATATATTCATGTCAAGGATTTATGGTAATGAGAAATATTTCATTCACCTTGCGAAGTAGCCCAAACAAAAGACATAGGTTATGGCCCAGACCCAAATTGAGATAGGTTATGGCCCAGACCCCAAACCAATAAGCGATGTGGTTAGTGAAATATCTAACAAGTTAGATATATAAAACGTTACATTATACAAAAGATGAACAGATTTTTATTGTTTTTGAAACATAAAATATCTTTTTGTCAATTTGTGAGTTGCTTAGTACTTAGTGTTAATAAGGAATAACACGCATTTTTATATATAGGATACCAAATTTTTTGTATGATTACAAGTTCTAAAAACAAAAATATTAGTCATGTTTTTGAAAAAAAAAACAACAAATTTAAAATTAGTCTCTACTAGGATATACCAGTATCAGTCAATATTTAAAACTAAAATTTGTAATGGAAAATTGAAAAAGAACCCAAAACAAAAACAAAAAACGACGGAAAGGTACCTTTGTGAAAAATCGTCGTTAAAGCATCATTAATTATTGCATGTTAAACAAAATAAATCGAGAGGAGTATGCACTATCTGCCGCTTAGATCGTTTTCGTGTTTATACCATCATCAGTTTATCAATTCCTTAGCCCTTTCCTACTCTTTTGTAGCTATATTTTTTATTACGATTTTATATTGACATAATGTTACCCTAAATTAATCATAGGTAATCGAGTTTAAGACCAAACAAAGTTGATAGAAAGTGAGACAAAGTGTCATTAGAAGCTTTATATATAAGAAAATGAAAAAGGCATGTAAGCGAGAATAAACCTTCATGATTCCTACCAAAAATATTTGACAACGTATTGGTAGAACTTGCAAAAGATTTAATCCTTAAACTAGTATATAGATCTATATAAAAAAACAATATACTTTCACAATATTGTTATGGTCATTCTAGTTGAAGTTGCTTTATTTTAATTGTCATCCGATACAAAGTTTGTACCTTGTACATATATTTTAGTAACTATACACTGCATTTATCATGAGATCTAATTCTAAAACTGTGTAGTTAAAACTGGTCACACAAATGGAACTAAACTCCTTTTTTTTTTAATTTGTGGAAAAACGTCTACCAACAACATTAACACATCCGTATTATTTGAAATAATATTAAAAGAAAAATAATTGATAATTACGTGGGTCAAAAAGATATACATATCATGATTAGACCATGATAAATATATATATACTTGCATTACTTGTTGCATGTATATTTGTTTTTTTTTTCTCCTAGAGTTGACAATTCTACTTGTTGCATAGATCGACTCCGAAAAGAGATGAGTAGTTGTGATGTTTTTTGTCCCATTTTATTGAATTTTCCCGGCTCTTTATATTAATGCAAATTTGCAAAAGAAACCCATCCATATGGTATTATTTTTATCAGGAAAAACTAATCAAATCCTACAAGTTCGATAATCATGACGCATCTGATGTATTTTCTCAATGGGACCTTGCATTGGCCGTCAAATGAGATAAATTAAATCAGCTCAAAACTAATGACCAACAAAAATTAGGTCAAAATTAAGAGAAATGATTGAAAGAGAATGAAACTGGTATATTCTTTGGAATATACCTGTCCACTTATAATTTTTTTAGAAAATACAAATGATATAAACCAATCAAAACAAAAAACTTGGACATTCCAGTTTTTACAAAAGAGCTATCTACCGTTGGATGGATCAACGGACTAATAATGTTCAAGTTGTCCTCGCATTTGTTCAAGATCTTGCTTTTACGGTTTAAAGGCTACCAAAAGTGGGATGTGCCTAAGGACACCAGCAAGCTCACGAATCTAATGCGTTCGTTGTGGTTAAAGTGGTACAGTAACAGCAAATGTATTTCATCACCATTTCCAATATTTGTTCGGGTCACGAAACCCACTAATTAATCACTGGAATTCGTAAATTAACCAAACTTTTTTTTTTGATATATCTTTTTTTCTTGGTTAAAGGGTTTAAGTTAATTTTGGTTACAAAATGTATATATTTTTTTGATATATCGAGATGATATTTTACCATTTAATAAGCTATTAACTAATTACAATAACTGAAAATTTGAAATATACACAGATTCTGTTGAACCTCAAAATCTTCACTAGGAGTTTTTTGGGAACAAAGTAACTTAGGGTTCAGAGACAAAAAGTTTTAGCTCAACGATGACAAGAAGGGTTAGGGTTTATGCCGATATTGAATTGGGATTTAGGGTTTATGTTGATGGGATAGCTGCACTTTGTGAAGGTTGCCTACATACCCTTGAAAAGGGATCAAGTCATTCGTAGTTCATGTTAAAGAAGAGGCATTTAGGCGAATTAGGGTTTTAGAGTCTTCTATATCGTTCTCTGAGATGATTCAGAATGTATTGTCTGAGAGCTCAATGTTCAGGATGTATTGTTAAGATGAGAGGAACTCTCTATTTATAGGGATTTTAGGATGTTTAGGACTTCCTTTTCCTTGTTGAATTAGGATTGTCTTTTCGTCGAATGTTTCTTTTTCGAGTTCGATTTCCTTTTCTGGATATATTTCTTTTTCCGAGTTGATTAAGTCGGTTAAGTCTTCATAAGCCAATTCGATTGGGGGACTTAAGAGAAGTCGGTCTTGATTTGGATCGGATTATGATAATAGTGCTAAACCTAATACCAACAGATTCTCCTCTCGATACATCAAGTCTAACTGTTCCAAACTAGTTCCAACTCTTCCATTCATTCCACGATGTTTTGTCTCATCTTACGCATCCTAAGTGGCTTCGCCGTTCGAGGCATTAGCCAACACATCCATTTACTTTTTGATGTTTAAATATACTAACTTAATATGTATTGAAGATTTTTGCGTAAAGTATATATATCAGCAAAATAATTTTACGTATGCATGTTCGTTGACGTATTATGGGGGCCTGTATTTCCTTTCCTAACATTATATAAGTCAACATCGGCCAACCATATGATGAAAATTTCTATATATACACTAAGTAATATATGATATATACATCGCCGTCAGTCATATCTGATTACACATTGTAAGGTCAAGTAGCAT
The DNA here is from genome assembly GCA_963667165.1 of Barbarea vulgaris. Classification (NCBI taxonomy): domain Eukaryota; kingdom Viridiplantae; phylum Streptophyta; class Magnoliopsida; order Brassicales; family Brassicaceae; genus Barbarea; species Barbarea vulgaris. The sequence goes on from OY763893.1 coordinate 5,938,243, forward strand.
TCTTCAAATCATATATTACTAGAAAATTCATCACAGGTCATGTTTAAAATGTGTGCAAATAACTAATGTGATTCCGCATTATTTTTTAGTTTTTATATTATTTTAAGAAAGCAATTAAAATTTCTCTAACGTTTGAATTGGTATATATACCTATTTTTTAAGAAAGGTTTAGTTTTATTTATAGTGTAGTTTTTACATAGGATGATCAAGACCATAAACTTGCGCTAAAGGTCCGACAGAAAGCATACGTAAACTTTTTGGTCTCACCGTATAAAACCTTGTGTATTTAAACATTGCCTGTGCAGAAAATTTTCTTTTAAAGTTGCAAATTTGATATATTCGAATATAAATATATATATATATATACATATACATATATATATATATATATATATATTTTTTGATGATTCTCTTGATTTGATATTACGAGCACGATGGAGCATCAATCTACTTGTTTCCACCGGAAGGAAATTATTTTAAAGGCATTAAACAATTAGAAAAACAACTTAGTCGTGTGTGTAACCAATATATACATATATGTGTGTACTGTAATATCTGCGTATCTTATAACCAAAAAAGAAATCTGCGTATCTCAACACCATAACCGTACATCTATTTACGGTTAATAAAAAGTAACGTGTAAATGTTTTGAGAGAAAGAATGTAAAAAGCTATTCTTACTTCTTCTTATAGCATCTTCATCCCTCAAGTCTCTATATAATATAATATTATTATATTATATTATATAATTTAGTTGTTTGATTAAATATAAAAAAGGAGTTGAACCATTAATAAAATGACAAGTGTCTCTATAATTTTTCACTACTCATTAGTATATCAGAGAGCATGTCCATTACTAGTTTTTCATAAAGTTTCTTAACAAATAATAAATAATAAAAAATATTATTATAGTGGATGAATCTCTTAAAAATTGAGAGACTTTAGGAAAAATCTCTCAAATTTTAAGAGACTCCTCCAATATAATATTAATAAAAATTGCATTTATATAATATAATAATATTATTTATTTTTTATTATTTGTTAAGAGACTGAATACACATTCTCTTATAATTTTTTATTTGAGAGATGCTTTTCACTTTTTTTTTTTATTATTAGTTTGATACTCTTCTAGAGACACTGTTGGAAATGCTTTTAGTTTCCTTCTCAAGTTATAAAATTTTAAATGGTATATGTTGAGAAAAATAGAAAGAATGAATACAAGAAAGTTTTTTTGTTTTTTAAAGGATTTTCCACAAAAGAAGAGAAATAAGTGGAGAAAGAGGTTTATACATTTTTTGAGAAAAAGGGTTTTCTGCGAAATATGAATAATTGAGAAAAAAATCATATATATAATGGGAGAGTTCTCTCTCCATCTATGGTGTCCACATCAGCATTAATGTGGACCCTACAAATAATCAATTCAAACAATTAATTTTAAGATAAAATTTATTTAAACACTTATTTTTAATTTTATATATTTTATTTAAATTAATATGTATAAGTATTTGAAAAACATAAATATTATGGTCTGAAAAAAAATAAAAGTAATAAATAAATTATTCTAAAATATACAACTAAAAATAATAAATAAATTATTCTAAAATATACAACTAAAAGTAAAATAAAAGTTATTTAGTTTTATATATTTCATTTAAAGTGATATGTATAAGTATTTGAAAACATAAATAATATGGATTGAATAAAAATAAGAGCAATAAATAAATTATTATAAAATATACAACTAAAATAAAATTAGAGTTAGTAATAGTAAATGCAAGCTATAAGAGGTTTTTTTATAATAAGAAGATTATTCATGTTTCAAAAAATACACCTACTAGATTTTTGAAAGAATTGATATGAGTGTTAAAATATCAGTGTTATTGAGATAGTAGTGATTAATTTATTAAGATAACTAAAAGATTTCCAAAATAAGTTCTTAAAAATATTTAGATTATTTGACTATAAAATTTTTATTTATTAAGTTAAAAGAATATTAAGAATAAAGAAAGTGAATTGATGTGTATATTAAAATATTAGATTATAGTATTGTTTAATTTAAAAAAATGACAGAAAATTTATGTAGAGTATTTGTAATTTATGTATTTGTATTTATTATATAAATAGTAATCATCTATTTTTTATTATAAAATGATAGTATATAACCTTATATATATATATATGTTCATTAGATTTGTACGATATTGTAAAACTGAAATCCCGCGTAACGCGCGGGTATTTAATCTAGTGTTAATAGCTAGCCACAAAGAATGAACCATATATATGCAGTTTTTTTATGCACACAGCCGAAAAAAATAAAGAGAGACATACACATTTTTTTTTTTAAAAGAGTTCCTCAAAGAAGAAATACATTTTAAAAAGGAAAAAAAAAAAAGGCAAGAAGAATCTAACTTAAAGAAGAAGAAAAATTCTGACACAAGTAAATGGAATATAATGTTGAATCTACTTCTCGCCGCGTAACGATAGAGAGGTCGCGTCCTCATGCTTTATTTTAGAGATTCTTCTAATTTTTGGCCTTCGTTTTCTCCACCTTGGCCTTTTGCACATTTGCATACTACTCGGTTTCTATTATATTTTTATGCACACAAAAATTGATCAAGAGATCATAAATGCTAACTATTTGATCAAACTAAATTTAATGGTTTGATGATGTGTAGAAGCAGGCCGGCCTTGGGCAGGATGACATCTAAGAAACTTTATATCTAAAACAAATCTATCATATTGCAAAGGTAGCCATTTTCAAAAAAAAAAAAAAAAAAAAAAAAAACTGGTCCCTGTCTTTTAAGTTTTAACAAAAGTTTTTTTAAGTATATAAGGTATATTTCTTAAGATACCCTCTATTTAAATTTAATTTAAGATTTTGTTTTGATAAAAATAAAAATAAAAATAAAAAAGACTTCACAATTTTTAGAACAATCCTGGTAGAAGATTAATGGATCACAAATTTGCTTCAAGAAACACAATTGCTCTACGTATGATAGCTGCAAGGATGCATTGATCGTGGGAATGAAATTGTCTTTGAACAAAGTGTTCGGTTTTCAGATTGGATCCGAGTTTGTAAAAAAACATATATATAACCAAATACAAAAATTTAAGCATATCCAACCGATTTTCTCTATGTATCAAGAAAAACACCTCCTGAAAACTAGAAAGAAAAGTCAATTTTTTTTTTTAAACATAAAATCATATGCAATTTCTCTGTTTGAATGGCAATCTTAATTGTATAAAATCTGGATCAGTTCTAAAATGATTTTCATTTTAAAACATGTGAGATTTTTTTAAAACGGTGAATAAATATAGACTTTATAATATTGAAGATACAAAATTAACTACAGTAAAAACACTATATGAGTTACATGCATGTTTTTTTGTTATACTATATTTCCCAGTGAAATATATATATATATACACCTTTATTTGTTTTGCTCAAATTCAGTTTTACATTAGTTACATGCATGTTTTTTGTTATGATCATACGTACTGATCATCCAAAACCATGAAAACATGTATTTTTTGTTACTTAAAAAATGATGGGTCAGTTTTTCCAAAGCATTAATTACTTAATTATCTCTATAAAATCTTTTTTTTTAACAGGTTGAGAGCTATCCATATACAAAAAAAAAAAAAAAAAAAAAAAGACATGAAGTCGTAATTTAATATATATCATTTTATTTTCAACCTTAAGATATATATGTTTCTTTAATATATATATTCTTAACATTTTGTTACAAGAATATATGCATTAATTTTTTGTTTTGTTTGTCGGTGTATTCTAAGTTCTCATTTTCTTTATTACTATTTTTGGTTAGCATACTTTTAAATGTAAAACGTGTCAATTCTTTGTTACTAGCTAGTGGATTCCCTTTATATAATAGTTAGCTTAACTTCAACAACAATATGGTATTTTAAAAGTATGGGAATTCAGTAGGATATTAAAAACGAAAACTGGAACTATTTTTTTCATAGTAGATCGCTATTATCTAGTTACCGTCACAAGGCCATTTTTTTCTCTAAATGAACACTATAAAGATAAAACAACCACAAAATGTGTATAGCTCATTCATGACATAGATAATACTCAGAGGTGTTTGTGATGTTACGTAAATTTTCTCGATTTACGTCGATGGATAACGATGATCAATAGGACAAAATTACCTAACTCGAATCTCAACTACTAATAAATTACTCTGAACAAAAAACAACTAATTAATCACTTAAAGATCAAAGGACAAAGATAGGAAGGGGGGATATTGATGATAATTAAAGTACATGTGCATACTACTTTAACAAAAAAAGAATTAGAGAATATATATAAGAAGAATCTTACAAATCCAGATGGAGCTCTTCCAGTGGTTCATCTTATAGTATGTAAATGCCACTTGCTATTATATATGTTGTTATATGTACAGATTGAGACAAACAAATCATACCAGTCAAAAATTTATTTAGAAGATACGTTTTCTTGGAGTACAAATATCTTTATATATATATACTATAATCTTCTATATGAATGTCGATCCTAATCACATTTGTTTCTATTTTTCCTCATCTTTTATGATAAATTAGTTTTATGGACCGACAACTACACTAGTTTTAAACTTGCATCCGTAAAAATAATATAATAATATATTGGCTCGGAACCTCCGGGTAAAAAAAAAAAAAAAAATATATATATATATTATGCATGATCTCGAACCCTTTCCACACAGTATACATACATTAAAATTTGAGATCCATAGTTTCTGTAATGCTCACTAGAGAAAATTGACTACATTCTATCTCAAATGTTTTAATTTCTTACACTAAGTTTTTAGCATGAGTGACAAAAAAAAAAAAAAAAAAAAAAAAACACTAAGTTTTTAGCACACTTATATTTGAGATCGATATATATATGCTATTTAAGTATTACTGTTAACTGTTATTTAGTATTCTAGTTTATAACTCATCTAAAAATAAATAATTCACGTCTTATATATCATCAAAAATCAAATATTGGTCTGCTATAAAAATACAATGAAATCTTATAATCAAGGTAATGAACATGTTGTGTTACATTTATATCATGTGAGTTTTTTTTTTTTTTTTCCTTAGCATAAACGATGTATATTTTCTTAGCATAAAGGACGTATATATCGTTGAAAATACCCCGCACGCGTATATATTAAAAAAAACAAAACATGAACGGAAGTAACCAAACATAGCTTAAGGGCCTAATTCTAAATAAATATTTAAAAATTTCATTTTAATACGAACAAATTCCGATTAATGTTAAGTAGAAAGCAAAATAGGTAAAAAGGACACCCCCGACCATAAAAGAAAATAGTATACTACTCTGCAACGAAACCGAGTAGGGAAGAGGAAAAGGAGGCCGACCATACAAGAAAATAGTATACTACCCTGAATTTTTTTTTTCCTCATAAGGGATAATATCTCCTCCATCCATAGCTAATGGCTAATGCTTTGTTTAATGGCTATGTAATATCGAGATGAATTAATGGATGATTACAGAGGCTTACGTAGGGACCAATTCAAATATATATTGCTCAACTCCAATACAGTGATTATTTTCTGGTAAATAATAAGATCACACACACATATATATTCATATTAAAAATGGGATTCATTAAAAATCTTTAAAGCAATTTTTTTTTTTAAATAATGGAAGATAATAATTTGGTGTTTTTTACTGTATTTAGGTGTTTTTTTTTATCATACTTAACAGTAAATATATATATTTTTACCGGACAACATGGTTATATTATCTAATATGATATATCTAAGTAGAAAATGATCTTATATATCATCAAATCATTTAGATCTTTGTAAATTCAGATCCAAACATCTCTACATCCGGTCTAAAAATCAATAATCACAAAAGAAATTTTAGGGTATTTGAAGTTTTAGGCCAATATAAAGGAAAAATAAGTTAGATTTTTTATTGGGCTTGAGTAATTTTTTCTACAGCAATTTTCGCTTCCCAATAGTAAATTAAGAAGTTTCTCACAAGTAATTTTTTTTTTCTTTGATTAAAACAATATTTTACCATCTTTTCTCCTTTCACTTGCTTTTTCCATCCGTAAATGCTTTGTTCAATGGCTGCTTAATATCGGGATACTGAGTGAGGCTTAGGTAGTGACCAATTCAAATATTGCTAAACACCAAAACATTTGATCATTTCTGGTCAATAATAAGATCCCACATATATTTTTAGTGATCTGTGTGTATACATTTTAAGATATGGGAACCATAAAATCTTTATGTTTTATTTTTTAATTAATGATAGAAGATAAGAATTAGGCGCGTCATAAAAAAATTGTAGTATGGAAAGCATACATTAATGATTAATCGGTATAAATTATTGATAAATGTAATTTTGAATCAACTTGGAATCTTTGTAACCATTTCCCCTTTCTTCTTTGTTCCAGAGCTCTATATCATTAACTACCAAAAAATTTCAATTTTTTTCTTAAATTTAAATTGAAGCCATTAAAAGTGGAGGCCCCACCAGTCTTCCAAATTTCACTGTCCTCATGACCCGAAAAAAATCAACGTTCAGAATTGATCCACGCAAACACTGTTGTCTGTAAGTCTTTTATTTTTTTTTCATTTTTTTTTTACTTGACACTGTATTCTGTCAAAGACACTCAAAATATTTTAAAATTTTGTCTACAAACCAGGAATTCAAAACAAATTTTATTTTCTTTCCAAAATCAAATATTTTTTCTTTGTACAGTAGAGAAAAAAGATTAGACAGTCATAGTACTAAGAACTAACCCTGTAAGAAATATATTTATTTCATAAGAAATCTTATCTAAAAAGCTAAAAACAACGAGTTTGCATTTATAAACATTCAAAGAAACTTGACCAAAATACGGGTCCATTAACTACCATAAGTTAGTATGCAGATGTAAAAAATAAAAAAAAATTACAGGTGTCAAAAAAAGTTACAGGTGTTTTTATTGGACATACACATACACATACTTTGATTAACTACCATAAAATCTGCTCTAATACATTTGACCTACACAACTGTGTTTATGCTGACAAAAAGAAGAAGAAAATATGTTAATTTCGGAAATATATTTTAAAATGTGCAATATAGGGAAATGGAATGTTTTAAATAGTAGAAATCCTTTAGAATCAACATTCAACAGTCAACAGTAATACCTCAACCATTAAATAAATTTATTGTGAACAATTGTTTGACCTAGAAACAAATATGTTTGGTTAGGAAATATAATCGTGCTACTATAAGGAAAGTTCTTCATAGGATAAGACTAAGTGCTATTTAACATATATATAAAAAAGATTGATAAAATCCTATGTAATCAAGAGTATACCTCATCAACCTTAAAGAAATTTCCAGTGAACAATTTTTCCAAATGCTGAACATTTTTTGAATCACAAAAATCTGTTAAAAGAATAGATTTCTGTCATCGTTCTCTCTTGATTACTTCAGGTCAGACGAAAGGAACCTTCGAGTTTCGAGTTAAGTTTTTCTTTTTTTTTCTTCTTAATTATGATTTTCGTTATATATAATTTCAATATATCTCAGTGATTCATCTGTTCTTGCTTCATCATATTCTTTTTCATATGCCATGCTCTACAGAAAATATGATTTCCTTAGATTTTATTTCTTTTGTTTCTTTAGACCAAATTAATTATGAAATGACGCATTTACCCTCAAAAACATATCAATTTTTTTTTAAAGTCACCAGTAAAACAAAAACTGCCATTACCCATAATACCAACTACACTTTCATAGCCAAGTGTCTATAAATACAGAATACGATTACAACTTCTTTCCTCACAGAAACATCAAACACAATCCCAGATAATTTAACATACACTAAAATCAAAAACAAATTTCCATTTTGCGTTCTTCACTTTTCGAAAAACATTTCATTTCATAGTCTCATAAAACCAAATGGGTCATGGCACCAACAGAGTAGAAGACATGTCGTCACCCAACAATGGAACCGCCGCAAGGGAAACGATTCTGGAGATACACAGCGTTTGTCTACCGCCGAAGAAAACAGCGTTTCAGAAACTGAAAAAGCGCGTTGCGGATGTTTTCTTCCCTGACGATCCGTTACAGAGGTTTAGGAACCAGACATGGAGAAACAAAGTGATTCTGGGTCTTCAAAGCGTCTTCCCAATATTCACATGGGGTTCACAGTATGATCTCAAGCTTTTTAGGTCTGATATTATCTCTGGTCTCACCATTGCTAGTCTCGCCATCCCTCAGGTAACAATTTTATAATAATCACTCCTTTTTTTTTTTTTTTGACAAAAGGGAAAGTTTCATGGAACAATTGGAATTTCTTTAAACTTACATTTTATTTGTGGTCGATTTAATATTGAATTCATTTTCTAAAAGTTACTGTTTTTTTAAATATAAATAGAGTTATTTTTCGATGAGTGTTTTTTTTTTTTTTTTTTGGGGTTAAATTCTCAGAGTTTTAAATTTGTTCTGTCAGGACAATGTTTTAATATTCTTTACAGTAGGAGAATGGTGGTAGTAAAAGAATTTCGACAAGTATACAGTAGTTGTGTTGCAATAATAAAAGGCCTAATTGAAGAGGTTTTGTCATTTAATTGTTTGAGTCGTGTGGGGTTGACTGGTTGGACTCAGAGAAGTTAAAGCACAAAAATAAAAACACTTTTCGTGTTTCTTTGTTTTGGATTATTCAATGTCATTCAGTGTTTTCAATAAATGTAAATAAATTAAATATATTAAATTCGTTTATTTCATAGTGGGTTTCACATGGAATTATCCAAAAAAAAAAGATTTCGTTGTTTAAAATGTTTTCTCTTACATAATATTTGTGTTTATTGTTAATTGAAAACTTGATTTGCAGGGAATCAGCTATGCCAAACTAGCAAACTTACCACCCATAATTGGTCTTTGTGAGTATCGATCATTAGCACCTAATAACAGATGAATTAGTCTAATTAATTAATTAAATCAAAAATCTAATTAATAATTAATCTGTGGGTGGTTGCATGCAGATTCAAGCTTTGTGCCACCACTTATATACTCAGTTCTTGGGAGTTCAAGACATCTTGCAGTTGGTCCTGTCTCAATAGCATCACTTGTGATGGGCTCAATGCTTAGTGAAAGTGTTTCTCCAACACAAGACTCAATTCTATATCTCAAACTGGCTTTCACTTCAACTTTCTTTGCTGGTCTCTTCCAAGCCTCTCTTGGCCTTCTTAGGTATAAATCTTAACCCCAAAGAGTTTTACATTTTTCAATCCAAAGTTCAAAAACAATCTTTCAAAATCCAGAATAGTTATGTGAAAGTATATTATGTATTGCAGGTTCTTTTGTTAGAGTTTAGTATTCTTAGTGTAGAATATATTCACAGGTTAGCGTAAGCCTCCTTCGTTGATCTTATCACTGAAAACGAAAGTGAAATTAGTAATGATGCATAGAAGAGATTAATAATATTATATATATATATATAAAAGGACCAAGATTCTATATAATTTGATTTGATGGGGACAAGTGACATGTACTAATATCTACACCTCCCAAGATGCTTCCTTCTCCTACTTAGTGCTTTCACTGTTTTATTTTTCTATGGTCAGCAACTTTGGATTAACACTTTATCTTTTCATAAATTCAATTAATTAATTTTTTTTGTTTTTTTTTTAATTTCAGGCTGGGATTTATGATTGACTTTTTGTCAAAGGCAACTTTGGTTGGTTTCACTGCTGGTGCTGCAGTGATTGTGTCACTTCAACAACTTAAGGGTCTTCTTGGAATTGTTCATTTCACTGGCAAAATGCAATTTATTCCTGTCATGTCCTCTGTTATCAACCACAAATCTGAAGTAAGTGAACATTTTTTTTTTTACTGTTTAAACTTTATAATCAACTATTAAAAACATAAAGATCCTTACCTAATAATGTTACTACTAAAATTTCAGTGGTCTTGGGAAACTATTGTGATGGGGATTGTATTCTTGAGCATTCTCTTAACTACAAGACACATTGTAAGTGTACTTGCAAAAACTCCAGCCTTTTTTAAACCATGGTCGTGTACTTAACATTTGTTGTTTTTTTTTTTTTTTGCGAATGTATAGAGCATGAGGAAGCCAAAACTTTTCTGGATATCAGCTGCATCACCTTTGGCATCAGTTATTATATCAACTCTGCTTGTATACCTCATCAGATCCAAGACTCAAGCCATCTCTTTTGTAAGAACAAGTTTGAACTAGATTGATTAATGTTACTGTGAAAACTCAGACTAATAGAGACTGAATCTTCAACGCAGATTGGACATTTACCTAAGGGTTTGAATCCACCTTCATCAAACATGTTGTACTTCAGTGGTACTCATCTTGCTCTTGCCATCAAAACCGGTATCATCACCGGGATTCTTTCTCTTACGGTATGCTTCCTTAAATCTCTAGCTCCTTTGTGAACTGTAGTGTTAAGTGATTAACGTTTTGACATGACTTTGATTTTTTCAGGAAGGGATTGCTGTAGGGAGAACTTTTGCATCTATGAAGAACTATCAAGTTAATGGGAACAAAGAAATGATGGCTATAGGTTTCATGAATATGGCTGGTTCTTGCACCTCTTGCTATATCACTACAGGTTAATTTAAAACGCATCTCCTTTCACCTTGTGGCTAAGGGAACAATGTTTTGACTCCAGTTTTTTTGCTTTGTTCAGGGTCTTTCTCTAGATCTGCGGTAAACTACAATGCTGGTGCGAAAACAGCGGTTTCTAACATTGTGATGGCCGCAGCAGTTCTTGTGACCCTTTTGTTTTTGATGCCACTCTTCTACTACACTCCTAATGTGATCCTAGCTGCTATCATCTTAACTGCGGTGATAGGCCTCATTGATTATCAAGCGGCTTACAAGCTTTGGAAAGTTGACAAATTCGATTTCTTCACTTGCATGTGTGCCTTTTTTGGCGTTCTCTTTGTTTCTGTACCTCTTGGCCTAGCAATAGCAGTGAGTATATAGCTATTCCTCAAGGTTCTGGATTCCAAAATTCTCAGGTTGTTCAACTAAGTTTGATACCTTGTTGTTGCAGGTGGGAGTTTCTGTTATCAAGATCTTGTTGAACGTAACCCGGCCAAACACTTCAGAGTTTGGGAATATCCCAGGGACTCAGATATATCAGAGTCTTGAAAGATACAGAGAAGCCTCAAGAATCCATGGCTTCCTAATTCTTGCTATTGAATCTCCTATATACTTCGCCAATAGCACTTACCTGCAAGAAAGGTCAGTCTTTTTACTTCACTTATCTCTTCTTGATATGGTTTCTTTTCTTTTTTTTCTTACTTATGGAAATGAGTTTATGGTTCTGTAGGATGTTGAGATGGATCAGAGAAGAGGAAACTAGGATAAAGGAGAACAATGGTAGTACCTTGAAATGCATTATTCTTGACATGACAGGTAACTTCTTTTCTCTAAGTTAATGTTCATGAGTTTTCAACCCGTCTTCTTTGCTCATACGTCCTTTTTGTGGAATTATTTCAGCTGTGTCAACGATAGACACAAGCGGGCTTGAAGCGGTGTTTGAACTTAGGAGGAGGCTTGGGAAGCAATCACTCCAGGTTATTATTTAAACTGAAAACAACGATCATACCTATGAAAGAACAATACACTAACTTTTGTCAAATTCTTGTTCAAATAGCTTGTGCTGGTGAATCCTGTGGGAACTGTGATGGAAAAGCTACACAAGTCCAAGATCATTGAGTCATTGGGTCTGAGTGGACTTTATCTAACAGTTGGTGAAGCTGTGGCTGATCTCTCATCAACATGGAAGGCTCATGGCCAGCCATGAAACAAAGCAGTCTCTTATGAATTTGAAAACTTTGAACTTCTAATGAAGAGTTTGAGAACTTGCGACTGTTTCTGAAGACAGAGCAGCCTCATGTGATACATTTTTGGTGCTAGCTGTAATGTTTTAATTGTAGAATAAATGTAATTTCATCCTTTGACATGTCGGTTTGAAATCAAAATTGAGATATAAATAGCCTATGCAAAGCATTGATCTTCTCAATCTATATTTCCTATCATCACTGTTGGGATGATATTAATGATGAAACTCTTGGACCATTTGTATCTAGTCAAAATTTACACAAAGATTAACTCTGGCTACAAACAATAAATAGAGTTATATATATGATAAGAGATGCAAGCTCTGGTCATTATAACCTTGTCTCAGTCAAGAACTGGTACTGCTCTTTCTCCTTCTGACAACTTTCTTCGCAGTAACTGTGTTGTCGCTCGTCTCTTTGCCATCTGTACTATTCATTGTTTTTACAGAATCCGGTTGGCTCCTCATCCGCAGTATCTCACCCTTTGCAGAGCCCAAGTCCTCCTCGAGCTTCTTCACTTTCTTCTCTAGCACTTCCCTCTCTTTTCCTAGACTTAACACGAGGATATGTGCATCTTCCACGTTTTCCTTAGCTTCTTTTGCTGCATTCCGTGCCTCTTCTAGTGATCTTTGAAGCACTTCTTTCTCATCTTCCAAGCTCGAGACATGGGTATTCACCTTCTCAAGCTCTCGTGACAGTGTCGATGCATTCTTGTTCATCTCATCTAAGGACTTAACTGCTTCTTCGAGGTCTGTTTCAAGGGATTTCCTTGCCTTATTGTCCATCAAGATCTGCTTTTCCATTGCTTTCACCTCTTTGTTCAATGCCGAAACTGTCTTTTTTTCCTCCTCTAATTCCTTGTTAGTGGTTTCAGCTTTCTTGTAAATCTCCACTAGTTCTTTCTGGAGGCTCTGATTCTTGTCAGAAGACTCTTCGAGTTCACGGGTCAGCCCCTCAACCTCATCTTTAGCTTTCTTCAGAAGATCTTTCTCCACTGCAAGTTCGCTAGCCAAAATCTCACCATTTCGTTTTTCCTCATCAAGGTTCTTTTTATATCTTTCCTTAGCTTCATTGGCTTCTGCATGAACTATAGCAAGCTCTGATTCAAACTTCGAACACAAAGCTCTTGACTCATCAAGCATCTTTTCCAGATCAGAGACCCGATCTCTGGATGCCTGAAGTGTTTTCTTTGTTCCTTCAATGTCATGTTTCAAATTTTTTACATTAGTCAGTTCTATATCCACCATTCTCTTCGAGTCTTCGTACTTCTCAGTAAGTTCAGCAACTTTTTCTTTATTCTCATTTACATCATTTAGCGCATGTTCCAGCTTCTCCTTTAGCTGCTGAATCTCCTGCTCATTCCTGCTTATGAGCTCCGCATCAGCAGCTGCTCGCGTTTCAGAAGTCAATTTCAGCGCACTATAATCTTTTGAAACATCATCAAGCTTCTGGATATAACTCTCTTTTTCAGCCACTAAAGTTCTTGTTCTGGTATTCAACTCCTCAATCGCAGAATTCTTTGAGTCCAGTTCACTCTGATTTCTTGTGAGTTCTTCCTTCAGCTGTTTGATTTCTAACTTCGCTTCAGCAAGATCTCGGCTTGTTTGCGTGTAGGTAGAGTTGAGATTCTTCAGTTCGGATTCCTTTTCTGCCAGCGACGCACTAATACGTTGAGCTTTTTCTTCATTATCTTTCAGCTCCAAACTAAGCAAGTTGATCTGATCTTGTAGCCTCTCAACCAAATCAAGCTTTTCTCGGAGCTCTGTTTCAAGTGCCTTTTTGTCTTCACCAGCCTTTGACAGATTATTTTGTAGACTTTCAATTTGAACTTTAAGCTCCTCACATAATCTCTTCTCGCTACTTAGCTCCCGGCCTAATCCTGTCACCACATCCTTTGCAGTATTCAACTGGTTGATCAATGACATTTGTTCCTCTTTTGCCTTTTCTAGTTCCTTTTTCCGCTCTTCCTGCTCAAGCTGCAGTCTTGCTTCAAAGTCCTTCTCCTTCAAAATTAATGCTCTTTCTCTGTCTCTAAACTGGTTCTTTAGCTGTAAGACACCGTTATCCGTAGCGTAAGTAAAAAAGGATCAAATCCAGCCGCGAGATAATCAAAACCTCGGAAAGTTAAAAGAAATAAAAAAAAAACAGAAGCTCGAACTAAATGATACAGATTGAAACTTCTCGATGGGATCAAAAAATTGCTTATGTTTGATAAAATTGCTTTGTAAAACAAAACCTTAAATGCGAGTAGCTTACAGATTCAATGGTTTCTTCAGCAGTTGCTGTATCTTGCCGAGCCAGTGCATAGAGTGCACCAAGAACTCCAGCACTAAAAATTCCAAGACCATTTAGGAGAGACAGAAATGGATTTGGGGATGTTCCTTCACTTACTACTGCAACCTATCCACCAAAGCAACACTGATTAAGTACAGTCTCAAACAGTAAAACATAATTGATACTCGAACAACCGAAACTAATGAAAGAGGAGGTTACAGAATCCAATTGATAAAGGTCTAAGGAGAGTCTTAAAACCTCAGTTTCTTGATAAAGCTTTGATGTCTTTATCTCATTGTCTCCTGAAATTAAAAAAAAAAAAAAAGAAAAGAAGAAGAAGATCAGAGGCACAGCTATGAAATATAACTAGAAGCAAAATCTGAGCATTCCCATCAACTCACTGAACATCAATGTAAAATAGAGCAACCAAAAAACTCACTTTCATCCGCAAGAGCCGGTGATCGAAGCTGCAAAAACGGAAGAACAGAGATACCCACAAGAAGAAAAGCCCTCCTCTTGACGGAAGCAGCGTCGTACTCATCTTCTCGGTGTAGAGAAGCCGATGGTGGTCGGCGGCGCTTGAATTCGGCGACATTACTCGAGTACACAAGCCCAAACTGTGACGGAGAAGGAGAAGGAGAAGAAGAAGGAAAGAATCTGGAGTGAAGAGGAAGCGAAGGGACAAAGCAAGAGCTCCCTATGAGGAAACCCATCTTCGTCGCCAAGTACTAGGAGATTAGAAATGTGTGGCAAATGGAGCTATCCTAAAATCACAGAAACACCAATAATTAAAAAAAAAAAAAAAACTTTATGGGAAAAAATAACCAAAGAAGTGAAGAACAAACAAATTTTATGCTAAGAAATTCAGAAATATCCTTGGGTTCATCTTTTAAATTCCTAATCAAGGTTGAAAAACGAAATTCAGAATGAAAGGTCGAACCTTTTTTTTTTTGTTTAAGAAGCAATGGCATATCTGCAATTTTGGAATAGTTCGGTGCTTTGTGGACATACTTACCAATCACAACTCGCCACCTTAGACTTTGGCTGCCTCGTTATCCTCAATCTTTGGGTTTTAGACAACAACACCGACACGTGACGCTCACGTGCGTCTCTTTTAACTCGCTGACCCCTAATTTGATCTTATGATTTTTCAGCCGTTCTCTCTAAAACTTCCGACGACGGCGACTTGAAATATCGATTTCTTTGCCGGAGTAAAATCCGTGGAACTCTTTTCATGTAACCCGTTTTTATGAAGATGGTGTACACATCGGCTCGTATAATTTTCACGAAGCGAAGTGTCTCAACTCTATCTCATCTCTCTCAAAGATTTAAACAAACAGGTAATGTGCATAACGTTGTTCCTCTTACGCATATTCTCGAAATTGATGGCTTAGGGTTTTAGGAGAAAAGGGATTTGAAAAAAGTCTAATTTCACTTCTTTGGTTTTATAGAAAACGAGAAAAGGTTTTGACTTGAATGTTTGTTTGTATCCATAAATTTCGCAGAAAATGAGATTGTTCAGATGTTTAGTATGCCGAATCTTGAGGAATCTGAGAAGCCTCAAGAGAAGTGGAAATTATCTAGAAAGGATCCGTCAGTGCGGATGTTGGATGAGAGATTCATTAGGATAGTGAAAATCTTCAAATGGGGACCTGATGCTGAGAAAGCCCTGGAGGTACTTAAACTCAAAGTTGATCATCGATTGGTTCGTTCGATTCTTGAGATAGACGTTGAGATAAATGTCAAGATTCAGTTTTTCAAATGGGCTGGTAAAAGAAGAAACTTTCAGCATGATTGCTCCACCTACATGGCCTTGATACGTTGCCTTGAAGAAGCTAGGCTTTATGGTGAAATGTATAGAACGATACAAGAGGTTGTTCGTAACACATATGTTAGCGTTAGCCCAGCTGTGCTCTCTGATCTTGTGAAAGCATTGGGTCGAGCTAAGATGGTTAGTAAAGCTTTGTCGGTTTTTTATCAGGCGAAAGGACGAAAGTGTAAACCCACTTCGAGCACTTACAACTCGGTAATTCTAATGCTGATGCAAGAAGGACAGCACGAGAAAGTCCATGAGGTTTATACTGAGATGTGTACCGAAGGTGATTGTTTTCCAGACACGATTACTTACTCCGCGCTTATAGCCTCATATGAGAAATTAGGTCGTTATGATTCTGCGATAAGGTTGTTTGAAGAAATGAAGGATAATTGTATGCAGCCTACGGAGAAAATATACACCACCTTGTTGGGAATATACTTTAAGGTAGGGAAGGTTGAGAAAGCTTTAGATCTTTTCGAGGAGATGAAACAAGGAGGTTGCTCGCCAACTGTTTATACTTACACAGAATTGATAAAGGGACTTGGCAAAGCTGGGAGGGTAGAAGAAGCATATGGTTTATATAAGAACATGCTTAGAGATGGGTTAACTCCTGATGTTGTGTTCTTGAACAACCTGATGAACATTTTAGGCAAAGTGGGTCGAGTGGAGGAGTTAACAAAGGTCTTCAGTGAGATGGAAATGTGGAGATGTGCGCCCACTGTTGTTTCATACAATACCGTGATTAAAGCTCTGTTTGAGTCGAAAGCTCCAGTTTCGGAAGTGAATTCTTGGTTTGATAAGATGAAGGCAGACGGTGTTTCCCCTAGCGAATTCACTTACTCAATCCTTATAGATGGTTATTGTAAAACTAATAGAGTAGAGAAAGCTCTGTTGCTTCTTGAGGAGATGGATGAGAAAGGTTTTCCACCGTGTCCTGCAGCGTATTGCAGCCTCATAAACGCTCTTGGAAAGGCGAAAAGATTTGAAGCTGCAAATGAGCTATTTAAAGAACTAAAAGAGAATTTTGGGAATGTAAGTTCTCGGGTATACGCTGTGATGATCAAACATTTTGGGAAATGCGGGAAGCTTAGCGAAGCTGTGGATCTCTTCAATGAGATGAAGAACCAAGGAAGCGGTCCTGATGTTTACGCTTACAATGCACTTATGTCAGGAATGGTGAAGGCTGGTATGGTAAATGAAGCTAATTCATTGCTTAGAAAGATGGAAGAAAACGGTTGCAGGCCCGATATAAATTCGCATAACATCATCCTCAATGGGTTTGCTAGAACAGGTGTGCCAAGGCGGGCTATAGAAATGTTTGAAACTATGAAGCATTGTGGTATTAAGCCTGATGGTGTCACTTATAATACTCTTCTTGGATGTCTCGCACATGCTGGAATGTTTGAAGAGGCTGCAAGAATGATGAGAGAAATGAAAGATAAAGGCTTTGTGTATGATGCCATCACTTACTCATCAATACTTGATGCTGTTGGCAATGTGAATCCTGAAGATGGTGTTTCATCTTTGTAAGAGGTGAATTCTGTAATATTGATAATTTTTATTTAAAAAAAAACAAAAAAACAAATAGAAGCTGAATTTTGTTTTTTTTGCTCACATAGCATATGTACAAAGGTCATAAAAATAAATACAGTACACTGATGTATTTGTGTGACATAATTAGCAGTGCCCTACGCATAATGATCGCCTTTTATTGAGGTATAAACCACTAATGAATCACATGATTATTCATAATTCTTCCCTTATTTTTTTGCATAAGCAAAGTGCTAAAAGCTCTTAGGCAACATTATGTTACCACTTATGTCCCCTAAAATTTTTGTCTAATTGAAGATTGATGTATAACTTAAAAATTTTTAAACACTTGAATCCAAAATTGATTACAAGAAAGATACTCAAGTATAGTTAAGGTTGAAAACCTTAGAAGAGACAACAAATCGAGTAGAAAAAGACTTAGAAGACACATCAGGATCATCGTGATATGCTATAGTTCCATCGTTCTCGAAGTTTTGGGAATAAGTGAAAGGATCATAACGAACACGATGATCAACATTCTGCTTTTTCTTCATCACTATCTTCCTCCATATCAGTCTCCATCTTGAGATCTTCTTCAATCTCAAAACATCTTCAGACAGATCTTTGATCCGATCATAACCGTAAGTTTTCGAACGCATAAGATGTTTCTTGTCGACCCCTGAAAACTCCATTACAGCATATGAGACAACAAAATAAACAACAGAAGATAAATCTGGGGGCACTGATTTTTTTTTTTTGGGTGAGTATTAATTATAATAGTGTTTACGATCTTAGGATTTGATGTCGAGGATCTAATCTCGTCTTAAAGAAGTGATGAATGATTTGTTTAATTACATAGAAAAGTATCATTATTGTTACAACGTGCTAATCCTGCAATGCAATCGTACTTCATGTTATAAAATATATTTCTCTTATAAAGTAATCTAAAATATTAATCACTAGAGATCTGCTTTTAATGGCTATCCATATTATTACTAGGGCAATAAGTAAGTTGGCATATAAGATATTGCCGTTTTGTTTTTAAATTAGTCAGGTTTCACAAAATTGTTTAGTACGTACATTGTCTATAATCAACTCTAAAACAGCAATACATTCATCAAAACGCAATGTATGTTCATTATTTTTGCATTGTACTTATTAAATCGGATGATTACTAAACAGGTAAGATCTACAACCCAAATTTGCATATGATTTGTAAGGAAACAAATGATTATCTCTTCCAAATATTTTAAGAGGGTTAATCAACATTTGTATCCAATCTTAAAACAAAACAAAAAAACATAGGGTAATTTCTTACAGTATTTTTTAAAAATTTATTTAAAAGCTTATGTTATTCAATAAGTGAGTTTTTTTTTTACTTATCCCCCCAAAAAAAATCAATAAGTGAGTTTCAACAAAAAAATTAATATCTTGTCTTATAGAGAATATTTGAACATTGGAATTTTCATGATTTCACAAAGTTTTAAAAGTGGAAACACATGCAAAAAAAAAAAGAAACAATTAATCAAATATCATACAGTTTTTGGATGATATTTTTTTTTTTTAATCAGGAGGTTCCGGACCAAGACACATAATCACTTGCCATTTTCATAAGATTGAGCAAATGCAGTGTCGTGAGTCGTGACATAGCTTACTTCATCAAAAAATCAACTTTGATATGACACCATTCACTGGGTTTCGGTTTTATACTCAGGGGAGTTTCCTCATTGACGAGGAGAAGAGACCTGTGGTTGTTTTTGATGAAGATAATTAAAGATACATACAGCAAACCCTACTCGTGACATAGCTTAACTTCATTGGAGAAAATTAATGGTTACTTTAGAGAAGTGTATCTTGGAAAAATCACAGTCAAAGTCTCAAAGAGGGTTTCCTGCTTGCGTGCTCCTATGTATTTTTTTTTTTTATATATAACTCGGGTGATCCGATTTAACGGACACCATGAATTCCGAGTCAGGTCGCGGGAACATTTACTCCCTAACTGATTCTCGGGTCAACGGGCCATGAGATTCGACTAATCCCGGGACCCGAAGAGGCCATGTGAATGCTCCGGTGGGCAAATAGAAATAAATAGAGAGTTTTGCGCTTGAGAAAAATCGATCTCTGCCTAGACCAACAGGGCAACTCCTCTTCAAGTAGAATATATTTCTTTTTTTGTCTTTGCTCTTTGACATGATCAGTCTATTAATAATTTCTTTCGGATGTATAATCAGAGTTTTTGCATGTTGGTGAAGAGCTTGGATATGGTTGCTACTGGCGAAATTTCAGTGTTCGTTTGCGTGCAAGTTAAGTATCCCCGGAGATGCATCCGAGATTTGGGGTTGTTTGGGCTGTGGTTTTGTTAGGGATTTGGTTATACTTTAAGATATAGCATCGCCATGGTAATGGATTTTTACTAATTAGTGAAAATGGTGGGAAGTTAAGTTCATACGATTGCTATGTTAAAGTGTTTTTTTTTGTTTTAGAGGCCGCCATCCCCATTATCGTAAGCATGAACTCTACAGTTATTTCATCAGGGATGTCTTCGCCTGTTCACACCAACACTTTTGTCAAAAAAAATATATATATATATAGGAAAAGTTAACTTGAAAAATCATCCCAAAAGAGGAAAAGAAAAAAAAACAGTTATTAAGGGAATTAATTACTTACTTGTAACACCGGTTATCGTAATAGTTGCATCATCGGCACGGCTACGTATAACCGGGTCTGGAGAGATCTTCACATCACTGACCTTAATGGGATACTGACGACCAGCTGCATAAAGAAAAATAAATGATAATGATTCTTTTTCTTTAAATTCTACAAACCAAAAGTAATTGTATCAACTTAAAAAAAGGAAAAAATAAATAAATGACAAATCGATACTTACTATTGCAGCTTTGGAAATGGGTTTGGCTCAAAGCAGGTAAAATAAAGAGTGACACAAGGAGAAGAAGCAAAGGCTGGGACTGGGCGTTAGATGTCGCCATGGATATTAGCTCCTCGATCTTCCGTTGAGAAATATATTTTGATATTTGCTTTGACAAAGAAGATTGTAGTATGTGCTATATGCTTTACATGCATACGTACCTTCCATTTTATAGTCAGTAGATTGTAAGATTTTGCTAAAATTATATTCATGTATCATTTTTTAATCTCCCACGCTATTCGCGAGAATCTTAAAAATATGGCTGTAATTAAAATGAATTCATCTGTTTGGTTGACCAGAACACGTGGTATGCTTACATGCATGACGCCTACTCTGGTGGATTATATAAAATATTGCTCAAAGTAATATCACCTATAATATACGCCAGGATCTTAGGGCTGGAGAAAAAAAAACACTTGAATATGACGGTCTCGTCTTGACACGAACTACATGTATTTTAAAACCTACTACATTTCAATAATTAAAATTAAAATCTTAGGATGCTACGGACATTAAACCTTAAACAAAAAAATAACACATTGGTGTTAACAGTCGTATAAGTGTTATTCATTTTAGAGAACTAAACTCAAATTTGTGTTTATTTTTTTCCGGAATCGGAAGAATATCAAATCGAAATCCATATTAATCCCTCTAAACCATTTAAAGTATCAATAATTTGGTATTCTCTTTAAGCTTCGATTTTAGATATCATTTTTTGATCTAGAGATGAGTGACTATACATCAAATGTGTGTGAAACCTTAACGTCTGAACGAATCGTGGATAAATCTGTAGGATCGTGAAATCCCGGATCGAAAATTACGAGCAAATTCCAATTAAGGAAAGTACAGATACGCGGAGGCGAGATATTATTTCTTTCCTTAATTCAATAAATCTCCCGCAGTGTGGCGGTTTGATGAGATTTTGAATCCCAGGATACAACCGTGTTGAGACTATAATCGCAACACCCGATTATAGAATCTGCGAACCAGATCTACGATATACTCTCGAGACTTACTCGTAAAAAAAGAGAAGAAGGAGATTGTTTTTGTTGCTGGAAGCTTTTGTGTTTTGAACTTGATTCAATTGTATTGATCGTATTCAATCTTATTTTTCAGAGAATGAGGCGAGACTCTATTTATAGGGAGGAGTTGCTTCATCTACAAGGAATAGATAAGCTCTGCGAGATTTTCCTTTTTCCGCTAGGAAAGGATATTCTGCGTATATTCCGTGAATATTCCGCCTAGTTCCGATAGGATAAGGATTCAGGAATATTACTAAAATCTTTTGACTCAATCTAGAATCTACTAGATTTATCCGGAATTAATAATTTTGACTCAATCTAGAATCTTCTAGATTTATCAAGAATTATACAAAAAATAATATTTGCATAACGGTCATCCATCTCCTACTCAATAGTTCCCTCATTTCTTATTCAAACATAACTTCAATTTTGACATGTAATTACATTATCTCATAGTGCTCATTACAAGGATTCCAAAGACCCCAAGATCCGGTTATTCCGGTGATGGCCATCGCCGGAAAAGTCGCCGGAAATTTAGCCAAATACATATAGTCAAAATTGGGTTCCAACAATCCCCCACATGAATAGAAAATGACTCTAAACATATGACGACTCTACAGACTCGATAGACTAGACAGACTTGACTGACACGACGGACACGACTGACAGACTTTCGAGAGTATAAACGAAAAATCACTGTATATGAGATAGTAGCATATTTCAGCCTTGAACCATTCATTGTTAATATCTGTCGAGTTCACTCGGCCAGGAGGTGAACATGATGTCTTGAACCACCCGGATTTTTATGTAAACTTAGACAACAGGTACAACCCAGTTTCTTTTTCTCGTAGAACTAAGTTCTCTATTGTGTTCATTGTGGCCTTGAACTTGCCTGGTTAATCATGAGTGAACTTGGAGAATATAGCCTGATCTTCATCCTCCTAGAAACGGCCCCATTTCACACTCACTAGGTGACTTCCACGCACTCCTGTCATATAATAAAATATCCTGTAAATACTCTGCATATATGAAAGTTGTGGATTCATTCATTAAAAGCTACGCTTATCCTTTACTCATACAGGAAGCACTGTTCATCATCCAAGGAACTGGGAAGAGATTAAAGTCTCTCAGTGCTCTTAGCATATTCAGTTTGATTTAGTTTTCCCTTTGAACCTCCATCTTGGGATCTCCAGTCACGTAGGTAGGGTTTCCATCAAACCTCCTCTTAAGTAATAGGGTTTAAACCCATTCCTCTTGATGATTTTACAACTTGATATCATGACACACCTTTATAAATCCTAGGTTATCATCTCATCATATATAATTTACTTAGATTACATTAATTGATATCAATTGTCTAATGGTTTATTTCGTCTTCTTAAAGACATAACTAACCATTATACACAAAACTCAGTACTACCCGAACTATCACAGAGTACACATAATATCGGTACTGGTTTTTTCCACATAGGAATATAATCCGTAAGTTTTTAGTCTAATTGTGACTTTAAAGATATTTGTGTAAATGTATTTTATCTCTCCAAAGTTCATCTAGCATATTGCCAATGACTTTAATGTGGTAAGCAACGCTTCCCCCACATTTCCTGAGATAACTCATAGTTTTACAACCTTTTTCTAGGGTACTAGTGGTCTTCAAGAGATGCATCTTTTATTGCCACGTCTTAAACCCAATCCCACCAAACTTTTTCGGCATTACTCTTGCGCTTATAGCGCTAGGCACTAACAGATTCACATATGGTAGACCATTCCCAAACTGAGGCTCGGGCGTCGACTCACAAGACCCATTTTTTTCTGTTTGATGATTTCAAGGATTCTGTAAATATTCCAAGAATACTCACATATAAAATATTTTGAAAATAATTTTGGACACGATCTAGATATTCTAGATTTATCCGATTTTTTGAGAATTATCTCCAATGGTTCCATTAATGGATTCATCAACACTGTTAGTCATTCTGAATTTTTTTTTCCAATTACAGAATTTAACTAATGTTTATTTTTTTTGTGTAAAAAAAATATTAAAAAAAAATTGTATAAGCGATTAAACTTAATTTATTTCGCTAAAACAGGACGTTCTCTGAAAAACGTTTTCAGAATTCGTTTATACTTTCTGTGATTATCACAAAAGCTCGATAATAGTAGTTCCCAGAAACCGGTAAAGGTTTTCTTAAGCACTATTTTTCAGATCACGTAGATCTTTGTAGAATGAACGTTTCGTGAAACTGCCAGAGGCTTTCGCGGAAACCGTTATTCGTTCAGCGTATCTGCTGTTCGTAAGATCCAATCCGTTTAGAGCTATTAGCAGGAAACGGATTTATTGAATTAAGACTGTATGATCGTGAAATCCAGGATCGAAAATTACGAGCAAATTCCAATTAAGGAAAGTACAGATACGCGGAGGCGAGATATTATCTCTTTCCTTAATTCAATAAATCTCCCGCAGTGTGGCGGTTTGATGAGATTTTGAATCCCAGGATACAACCGTGTTGAGACTATAATCGCAACACCCGATTATAGAATCTGCGAACCAGATCTACGATATACTCTCGAGACTTACTCGTAAAGAAAGAGAAGAAGGAGATTGTTTTTGTTGCTGGAAGCTTTTGTGTTTTGAACTTGATTCAATTGTATTGATCGTATTCAATCTTATTTTTCAGAGAATGAGGCGAGACTCTATTTATAGGGAGGAGTTGCTTCATCTACAAGGAATAGATAAGCTTTGCGAGATTTTCCTTTTTCCGCTAGGAAAGGATATTCTGCGTATATTCCGTGAATATTCCGCCTAGTTCCGATAGGATAAGGATTCAGGAATATTACTAAAATCTTTTGACTCAATCTAGAATCTACTAGATTTATCCGGAATTAATAATTTTGACTCAATCTAGAATCTTCTAGATTTATCAAGAATTATACAAAAAATAATATTTGCATAACGGTCATCCATCTCTTACTCAATAGTTCCCTCATTTCTTATTCAAACATAACTTCAATTTTGACATGTAATTACATTATCTCATAGTGCTCATTACAAGGATTCCAAAGACCCCAAGATCCGGTTATTCCGGTGATGGCCATCGCCGGAAAAGTCGCCGGAAATTTAGCCAAATACATATAGTCAAAATTGGGTTCCAACAAAATCATTCCTTCCGAATGGTTCATCTCAGATATTTCCAAGTCAAAATTTGCCAAATATTCTTTGGTGAAATCAACTAGGAAAATAGTTTCATATGACGGAAGCGATGACTACGTAACGTTGGCAGTGTGGTCTTCTGATGAGTTTGCTCAGAGTTTCTGTTTGTTTAGGCTTTCGAATATAAGAGTGATATTAAATGTTCTTTAATGATTAGTTTTAAAATTTTCAGTTTTTTTTTTGTTTGTTTCAGTATTGGGGTTTACCGCCGGTAGTGTCTTAATAATTTGTGTTTACATCGTTAGAATATTATGTGTTCTAAATAACACCTTAATTTTTGTAATTTTGGAATTTCCCCATAAAAATCCTTAAATGTCGATGGTTAAAAGACCTCTAGTTCTCAAAATTATACAGTATAAATAATGGGTCCATAAATAAGTACCTCAAATTTTGGTGAAATCGTTTTGTTACTATAATGATTAAAACTGCACAA
This sequence comes from Barbarea vulgaris, assembly GCA_963667165.1. Lineage (NCBI taxonomy): Eukaryota > Viridiplantae > Streptophyta > Magnoliopsida > Brassicales > Brassicaceae > Barbarea > Barbarea vulgaris. The sequence goes on from OY763893.1 coordinate 5,963,320, forward strand.
TTATTTCAAATTCTCATATACTCAAAAGGCGTTTTTCGCGTGCTCATTACGTTACTACAATTATCAGTGATCGTAATTAAGACGTCTATCTTCCGTTAAAGATTTTCATGTTTCAGGTAACATATTTTAATAAAATATCGGCATTAAACCGTAGACAAAAGAAAACACACACACACACATTTGTTTTTTAACAATCGTTTAAGTATTTTGTTTTTTAGATAAATAAGCTTTAACAAAAAAAAAATTGTTTTCACATAATAAACTCATTTTCTTTTATAAGAATAATAAAGCATTTTCCATCTTGATCGAGTTTCAAAATTATATACCACATTTTTACACCGAGATAAACCAGCTTTTACAAAACTTTTGTGAAACTGCAAGTATGTAACATCCAAACGTGGCTGCTTCATTGTCATCGGAATCTCGAAGATATTAGCACCTGAGATCGTATCTTATGAGTATCCCCATATTTATTATACATATCCAAATCAATTCTAACACATATATTTAATATTTAATATCTTTGGAAATCAAAGCTTCAGTTACTTGAAATTGGAGTTGTATGCCAGGTCGCATTAACATAGGCCATGTGATCTGAGCAATCGAGCATGCTACCTGAAACAATATCTCAATTAAGAATTATTTTTGAAGAGATGATGGAGATTGTAGGCTTAGTTTCTAATTAAAAAAAAACCTTTACATTCGGATGGGTTGGTGCAGTACAAACGTTTTTGATATCCGACTAAAAATTTCGAAAGTTCTTCCAATATTTGATTTTGTTACTAAAATATATATCATTTTTTATTATGTGCATTTTAAAAATAGTTTTTTTGAAATAACATTAATTTTTAATATAAAACATTGAAGTTAATATTTCATTTTAATAAAAGAACAACAAAAAATATCATTCTGATAGTTAGATATTTATTTTTTAGATGCTAGATCATAGTTTAATTTGTGTAAATGTAATCAACAGCTAAATACATTCTTTTTTTTTTAACTGAAAATTTTATTATTTATTTTTACTATAATCTTTTAGAAATACGATGTTTAAAAATAGTTTTTTGTATATTTTAAACAGTAAACTAAATTAAAATGTATGACACACTAATTTCTGAATATACAAAACTGAAAATACTATGTTTTTTTAATATATAAATAGTTTTTTCAATAATTTAAACAGAAAACTAAATTAAAAACTAAATAAAAATGTACAATATTCCAGGACTAAATTAAAAATGTAGAATGTATGACACACTAATGTCTGAATATACAAAACTGAAAATACTATGTTTTTTTTTTAAATATTTTTTCAATAATTTAAACAGAAAACTAAATTAAAAACTAAATAAAAATGTAGAATAAAGTAAACTAAATTAAAATGTAAAATATAGAAAAATATGAAATAGGATTTGCTTTTGTTACTTTGTATGTCCTATGAAGCTCAAAGACCATTATGCCACATCAGGCCCGGCCCAAATGGGTAGGACAGATGGACAATAGTTCAGATCTAAAAAAAATTATAAAGTAAAGGGGTTTATTTTTAAAATATAATAATTAGATTGGGGCCAAAAACATTATATTTAGAAGTACTAGGTAAATACCCGCGCTACGCCGCGGGAATTTTCATTTAACTTTTTATATATATATTTAAATTTAGTAAATTATTTTTATGGACAATTGAGAGAATCCTTGAAATCAGGTGAGATAAAACAATATAAAAATATTGTTTTTATTATTATTATTTAAAGTAAGGTTTTTTGATCATATCAAAATGTTATAACCTATTCAAAAAATCTAAATTATGATGATTTCTTTAACTATATAAAAAATATTAAATTATTCTATGTTTGAGGCAATAATAAATTAAACTAACTCGTTATATTAGTTTTTTTGGTGATAACACAATGATAAAATTTATAATAAAAAAGTTTATAATAGTGAATATAGAAAAAAAAACAAATAGATCTTGTAATGACATATACTAAAAGAAAATAAATAAATCTTATGAATAGTTATATTATGTTACTCTCTTATATTGTATTAAAGTTCTTAAACCATCAAATGGATTTTAGGAACATTTGTATGGTTTATCTGAAGATTGCAAGCTTATAACCAAAAGGAAGATAAATAAAATACATTATTACGTGGAAGAGAAGATAAGTAGGACACCTTAATTTTATGGTCTTGATAAGAAGATTTTAACAATAAAAAGTGCAATTCGATTTTTTTTTCTGCAGTTGATTCTTTAACTGTTGCACCAGCTTCAACTTCTGAGCTTTATGTTTAGTAGAAAGGTGAGTGAAACTCGCATCGTGCTTTTCAAATCTGTAAAGATAACAAAACTTGATGTTGTTTCGGAATAAAGAGACAATGAATCTGAAATAAAAAAAAATATGAATCTAAGATAAAGAAAAATGACGTAAACTTGGATCGAATACAATTGTAATTTTAGAATTATGTTTTTGATGAATCTGAGAAATATTATAAAAGTGGTAGAAAGCGGAAAAGAGTGAGAGACGGATTTGAGTCTAACGTGAATTGGATTTTTAGAGAAAGATAAAAAAAGTTTGAAAAATCTTGAAATAGTTTCAAACTTCCAAATATCATATAATCAAAGTGTGGTGTGTCATGTGTGAAAAAAATTAGGATTAGTTGGTTGTTTGTTTTCTCGATTTTTTTGTTGCTTAAATTTTTTGGTCAAACTACATGTAGAAAAAAATATAAAATCTAACAAAACTGCATTTTTTTTGTTAATTTTTTTATTAAAATTTTAAATTATTAAAAAAATTCCACGTGATATATTTTTATTGGTCAATTGACTTATTTTCTTATAAAATAAATAATTAAGTATGATGTGTATAATTAAATATGATGTGTCTAATTAAAATAATTTGATTGGATCTTCAAATTTTTTCATTAATTGACATGTCAATACCATAATGCTTAAAAAATCTGATGTGTCAACACAAGGAGAGGCACTTGTGTTATTATAGTGTTGATTTTCGTTTTTTTACTAAAAGTTAAAGAAAAAGAGCCCATTTTTTTTAATTAAAATACATATTATAAAGGTCCAAAAAACTTTTTGTTATACTATAGGGGAATTTTTTTTTTGTTGCCCAAGGGCCTTTTAATATCTTGGGCCGGGGCTGCGCCACACAGCTTACTTCGTTGGAGAAAGTGGTCGTTACTTCACACAAGTTGATCTCGGAGAAAATTACAGATCCCAAAAGAGAACCACATGACCTTTACCGCATGCCTTGTCTTATGTTCCAAGTTCAGTGCAAATCAACCCACCTGCATGAGAACCACATCTATTGATTACTCCGTTTACAGTACCTCTTAATTTATTTAACTAGCACATCTTTTGTTTGGTTTTATTTCTTTTGTCTTGCTCTTTGAACATGATTACCCTATGTTTCTCATCTTCTTCTATACACACACAACATGAAAAGCAATAAATTGTTATCAGTTATCTGTTTTTTCTTTAAGCAACTCCTCTGCTTTCTTTAGCTGTTTCCTCTCATCTCTGCAAACCAAATAAAATGTTCTCCTTACCTAGAAAAGTTGGGTTTATTATTTTGTGCTTTTCATTTCAATCAAGAAAAGAAGCTCTTGGACTTTTCTTCCAACAAAAAATGATTAGAAATTGTATTTTATTCTTTACCAGCAAGATTTGGAATTTAATGAAACTGATGAAAGACTTTTTCTCTTTGTGGAAAAATAAAACTCTGTTTCTCCTCCTTCCTTTGGAGCAATTGGCTTTCTGTTTCTCATGTAATTAAGTCCCTTTTAGTTTCTACTTGGGGTGTTTTATTCTCCCGATAAAAGCATAAGGTGTAAGTTGCTGCAGTACAAATTTGTGGTTTCTGACTCTCTTTGTGTGTCGGGTTTTTTGGGAAGAAAGAGTCAACTTCAAATTTGTGGTCATTGTCAGCATCATTTTCTTGCTAGTTTAATGTGTGTAGCATGGAAATTTCAATGGACAAGACTTCAAAATTTGTCTCCAATTGTAGACTTGGACTTCTGAGTTTAGACTTGACCATAAACGAGAAAAGTCTTAAGAACCACTTTTGAGATATCTCTAGCCAAACTATCCATCTTGCAAAGTTTTCAGATCTTCTGAAAACTATGTGGTCAAATGGCATCTTCCTCACTCTTTTTACTTTACCTCTCTTGTTAGGACAATCATTCTGTGAAACAGATACGCTCCTTCAGGGTCAGTACTTGAAAGATGGGCAAGAGCTCGTTTCTGCTTTCAATATCTTCAAACTCAAGTTTTTCAACTTTGAGAATTCAACCAACTGGTATCTTGGAATTTGGTACAACAGTTTGTATCTTACTGGTGGTAATAAGAAGCATGGTGATATCCAAGACAGAGCTGTCTGGATTGCTAACCGTAACAATCCAATCTCGGAACGCTCTGGAAGCCTCACAGTTGACTCTCTTGGCAGATTGAGTATTTTAAGAGGTGCATCAACCCCGCTTGAGCTAAGCTCTACAGAAACCAGAGGAAACACAACTCTTAAGCTGTTAGATTCTGGAAACCTTCAGCTTCAGGAGATGGATTCTAATGGAACGATGAGGCGGATTTTGTGGCAGAGTTTTGATTATCCAACAGATACACTTCTTCCTGGGATGAAACTGGGTTTTAATGTCAAGGCTGGGAAGAGATGGGAGCTGACATCTTGGTTAGGTGATACTTTACCTGCTTCTGGATCTTTTGTCTTTGGTATGGATGCTAATATTACAAACCGTTTGACCATCTTGTGGTGTGGAAACATGTATTGGGCAAGTGGGCTCTGGTTTAAGGATAGATTTTCCTTGGAGGAACTAAACGCATACGGTTTCGTCTTTTCCTTTGTTTCAACCGAGAGTGAACAATATTTTGTGTATTCAGATGATCAGATACATGCGGGAACATATTTTCCCACAGTAATGATAGACCAACATGGTATTTTGTATATAAACAGGCTTGATAGAGAGCAAATGCATGTTCGTTGTTCTCCTTTCACTTTGGCTGAAGGAAGTAATCATGATTGTTACATGCAAAGCTCTAGAAGTTGTTTGCGCGGCGCAGGTTGCCTAGTCTCGGATGATCCATATGGGCTCAGGTATTATTTCAGAGAGACAGTATCAGCTTTCTCAGGCAATGGATTTTTATTTAATGAGACTGCTGGAAGGTTTAGTTTAGCTGATTGTCATGCTATATGTATGCAAAACTCTTCTTGTCTTGCCTATGCTTCAACTAACCTGGATGGTACCGGCTGCGAAATCTGGAATATTGATCCTACAAACAAAAAGTCTTCTTCTCATAGTCCTAGAACTGTATATATTCGTGTAAAAGGTACAGAAGCTGTGGAAATTTATTTATCTGCCTTTTATTTAAGTGTTTGGACACTAAGTTTTATGTAAAACAGGAGTTGTGGTACACCAAGAGAACGAAAAGGCAGCAACTTGGTTAGTTGTTGTGGCATCACTGTTCCTTGTGATACCTGCGACTTGGTTCATCATCTATCTTGTTTTGAAGAAATTTAACGTAAAGGGTAAAAATTCTGTATCAGAATTACTGAACATTTTCTTCTCAATTTTGTTCTCTTACTAACAAGTTCATCACTTTTCCTTGTGTTTGTCTGATACAGTAACTGTTATATTTCGAGGAATGTTCTACTTTTTATGGGGAAAAGTCATTCCACAAAGTAAGGCTCATCAGCAAGAAAGACTTTTTTATAAGCACGGTGTATGAAAAATGTCACATGTTGAATGAAGAATTGTGTGTTTGTGATTTTTGCTAGTGATTGGTTGCATACGGAGGAGGCTTCCAACAATGAGGGTTGGTTCAACAATAGACCAAGAAATGCTACTTCGTGAATTGGGAATTGATAGGAGACGCCGAGGCAAGAGAAGTGAAAGGAAGAATAATAATGAGCTCCAGATTTTTAGCTTTGAAAGTGTAGCCTTGGCAACAGATTACTTCTCTGATGCAAACAAGCTCGGTGAAGGAGGTTTTGGTCATGTATACAAGGTAGCACAGATTCTTCAGAATTTGTTATTAACTTGAGCAGATTTTGATGTTTCCGCTACTCTCTTGAAGGGGAGGTTAATAGATGGGGAAGAAGTGGCGATTAAGAGACTATCATTAGCATCTGGACAAGGATTAGTGGAGTTCAAGAACGAAGCTATGCTTATTGCAAAACTTCAACACACAAATCTTGTTCAGTTGCTAGGATGCTGCATCGAGAAAAATGAGAAAATGTTGATTTATGAATACATGCCCAACAAGAGCCTTGACTACTTCCTCTTTGGTGAGCTTTCTTTAAAAAGCTAAGAATCTATATATAGAAGACCCTATCTGAAAAGATGTCACCAAATCTGTGCAGATCCCTTGAGGAAAAACGTTCTAGATTGGTCGCTGCGGTTCAGGATCATGGAAGGGATAATTCAAGGGCTTTTGTACCTTCACAAGTACTCAAGATTGAAAGTGATACACAGAGACATCAAAGCTAGCAATATTTTGCTAGACGAGGATATGAGTCCCAAAATATCTGATTTTGGTATGGCTCGGATATTAGGAGCGCAAGAATCCAAAGCCAACACGAAAAGAGTTGCTGGCACATTGTAAGTTAAGAGTGAACAGAAACAATGATTCTCTAGTCATTGATTGTTGATTAAATCTCTTGTGTTGATTTATAAATTATATAGTGGCTATATGTCTCCGGAGTACTTTAGAGAAGGACTATTCTCTGCAAAATCAGATGTGTTCAGCTTTGGTGTTCTGATGCTAGAGATTATTTGTGGAAGGAAGAATAATAGCTTGCACCATGACTCGGAAGGACCTCTGAATCTCATAGTTCATGTAAAAGCTAAACTTGTTCTTCTCTTATTTGTGTTAACACTCTCAGCTTGCGTGCTTGCTTAGTCTTTGGATCTCTGAAACTCTGTTTTTCCAGGCGTGGAATCTGTTTAAAGAGAACCGAATTCGCGAGGTGATAGATCCGTCTTTGGGAGATTCTGCTTGTGAGAACCCTCAAGTGTTGAGATGCGCTCAAGTTGCTCTGTTGTGTGTACAAGAAAACGCAGAAGATAGGCCAAGTATGTTAGACGTTGTGTCAATGATTTACGGAGAAGGCAATAATGCTCTTTCTTTGCCTAAAGAGCCTGCTTTCTATGATGGTCCCCGGAGAAGCTCACCGGAGCAGGAGGTTGAGCCACCAGAGCCGGAAGATGTATCTGCGAATAGAGTTACCATCACGGTGATGGAAGCAAGGTAAGCTGGTGAACTGAAAGGAAACAAAAAAAAGAAGTGATCATATGTGACTCTCATTATTACTTAAAATAATTTTACTTCGTTTATTAAGGTAGTTTGGATAATGCTGACTCAATATATGAGATTCAAAGTATGATCGCAAATACAATATGTCAGCCAATAGTATTATTACCATCACGGTGATTGAATCAAGGTTCTTGAATAATAAAACAACAACTTGGAGAAACTTGGAGATCACTCAATAGGCCGGAGTCTTTGCCTATTCTCATACAGATCACTGGGTCTCTTGACTTCACCCCAATGTTCAAATATCCAACAACATCATCTTGGAATGCGATGCAATAGCATTATCCCTAGTAGGCTATTAAAAAGGCGATTAAATTCGAATACAAATTGTCAAAAAAAAAAGAATCAAAGTAGACGTTCCACGTGGACATCCTTCTGTGGCGCCGAGTGATCGCGTGGATTCACCAACCACTATATAAGATGGCGCAGAACAAGAATCAAATATCTAAAACTCGAAGAAACAGAGAAATTTCTTGTGTTTTTGGGGATTAGAGGCAAGTTATTTCTCTTCTCCTCGAGTTTCAGGTCTAACCCTAATCCTTATATTCAGCCATGTCGTCCAAGCAAGGTTATTATTATTTGTTTCCTCCTTCTCTCATCTCTGTTATCTCGGTTCGTTACAATCGTTTTGATCGATATATATTTTGCTTTCACAAATTCTTTTTTTTTTTTGATATGTGCTTGCTTTTTAATTTGATCTATTAATCTTGTGTGCTCTAACGCATCAAAAATTCAAAAAAAAAAAATGATTTTACAAGATTCCTTGTAAAACGTCCTAGAAATGCAATGCCGTAATATGAGTCTCGACTGATTGGTTTCTTCATTTTTGGTGTTTCAGGAGGGAAATTGAAGCCCTTGAAGCAGCCTAAGTCTGGTAAGAAGGAATACGATGAGGTACGATCTTTCTTCATCAACTCGCTAATTACCCTTCTTTATCTTGAAAAGATTTGGCAGTTTTGGTAGGTTTATGCGTTTTAGTGCTTGAGTTTTTGTCTGCAAATTTAAGCATAATAGGCATGGGTCTGGTGGGCCCTGAGTTATGATCATAAACATCATGTCCCAATCCCATCCTTAGGTCAATCGCATTATGAATGACTTAACTTCTGCGTTTGTTCTTTTTTTTTTAGCTCAACCTATATTTAATGGCTTTCCTTTGTTCTGAATGCAGCACGATAAGGAGTTAATGCAGAAAAAGAAGGATGAAGAGAAGGTTAGATTTTTTTTTATCTTAGTTTTGATTCATTGAAAAAGATGAAATGGTTTCTATTCAATTTTTTTTTTTTTTTTTTTTGTGTGATGAAAACAGGCACTTAAAGAATTAAGGGCCAAGGCTTCACAAAAGGGATCATTCGGAGGCTCAGGGCTTAAAAAGAGTGGGAAGAAATAATAAGACTAATCTGCCTCAATGTAATCTCATTCCTTCCTTCTTGTTGGGAATTCACATTTTAAAAACTTCTATAAATGCTTGTCAATGTACCATGATTGGTTATTATAACCATTAAAATCTAGAACTTTGCACCCCCTTCAAAAATCTACAACTTTTTCATTTAGGTTTTTGTTGTTGCAAGCTTCGTTTATAAACACCAAAAACATCATTTGCACTAACAAAAAAAAAAAAAAAAAAACACAACAGATATATCAAGATAAACCAAACAAAAAGATTACAATTTTTGAAGTCCCAAAATGTTTGCAGCTTAACCATATATAACAATAATAATCAAACACTAGCTTGGTTAAAATCTTGAATCCTGTCACCACGAACGTTTAAGCTTTCCATTGTTGAACTCCCAAATCCAGAACTCATCTCAGCCAACACATGAGGATCATTATAATGCCCAACAGCTTTAACAATGCTTCTAATTTTCTTGAACGGATCTGGACCGTCAAAAACCTCTGAACCAACGAAAACACCATCACAACCTAGCTGCATCATCATAGCTGCATCAGCCGGAGTCGTGATCCCACCTGATGCGAACTGAACCACTGGAACCCTTCCCATCTGCTTCGTCTGAGCCACAAGATCATACGGTGCTGATATCTTCTTAGCGAATGTGAACACCTCATCGTCATCCATGTTGTTCAGGACTCTTACTTCACCCATCAATGACCTAACGTTTCTCACAGTCTTTGAAATGTTACCTGTTTCAGTTATATCTCCTTGGATCCTGATCATAGCAGCACCTTCTCTGATTCTCCTTAAAGCTTCTCCTGTATCACGGCATCCACAGATGAACGGAGATCGGAAATTGTGTTTGTTGATGAAATTATCTTCGTCCGCGACGGAGATAACCTCGCTCTCGTCGATGTAATCAACGGCGAGAGATTCCAACAACTGAGCTTCGACGAAATGACCGACTCGTGCGCGTGCCATCACCGGAACAGACACCGATCGTTTCACCTCTTTGACGAGGTCCGGATCGGGCATCCGACGGACTCCACCGCGCGATCGATCCGGATCTGAGATGATTACAGAACATGCGCCGGCGGATTCAGCGATCTTAGCTTGGTTTACAGAGGAGACTTCGATGATGGCGCCGCCGCGGAGTACTTGAGCTAATCCAACCTTGACGGAGAACGGATGGTTTTTCTTAGCGTCGGTTATGGCTGTGCCGCTGTAGAGAGTAACAGCACCTTGATCTTGATCCGCCATTATTAGGTTTGATAACAGAGATTTCTCGCCGGAGAAACAGAGTTGAGTTACACGATTTGGTTTGAAAGATGACGAATAGAACGAGTGAGCTCCGTTGAGAGTTGAGGAGAAATATAGAGAACGGAGAAGAAGAGTGTGGTTTGGTCCAGAAGCTTCTGAGACTGTCAAAAGAAGGTCGTCACTGTGATCGATTTAGGTCGCCGATTAGGTTGTTCTCAGACGACGTCGTATTACGAAAAAGAGGAAACAAAGTGGGCTCCCATGAATGACCCAAGTAGAAGACTTTTCTAGGACTTTTCCGTGATGCTTTTTTTTTTCTTCTAAAGCCGTTGGATGTGAAGAAAACACGTGGCGTCATCGTGTGTTATTCCCGCTTCGTCTGACGTCCGTCTAAAGATTTTTTTTTTGAAATGATTTTTTAGATGACACGAGTCAAAGAAAAGAAGAAAAGCATGAAAATTACGAAATAAAGGAAGCGCGGCTATCTAACAACTGTCTTACTTAGTGGCCCACCATGTTAATTTGTCACACGACCAAGACGGCGTCGTTTTAGTGCTTCTCACGTGCTTCAGGTTTTTGTTGGTTCAACATTTTTCTTGTTTTCTACAGTCTCGAAGCAATTATGATTGACCACGTAAAATCTGCTCGTTCCTTTGATTTTACTCTCCCTACTGTCACTACCACTAACATAAAGTTATAAAGTTTAGATGAGACAAAATCAGTCGACCAGAGAAGGAAACCAAAAAAAAGAAGAAGATGGAAACAAAATCTAAAAGTTCTGTTTTTATCGTCATCAGTAGAAAAGAAAAGAATGAAATATCTAAATAACATGTTCTATTTTTCAAATATCGATAATCCGATCATAATATCATCTAGGGGAAGCTTTATGGTTTATTTAGTTGCTGAAATATGGTTAACATATATTTCTTAGACAGCAGCAAAAAAAAAAAAAAAAAAAAATTGTAGTGATGTATTTGTTTGCGGCTAGATTTAAGATTTCAAAACATTGACGGTTTGTTGTGAAGGTTTTAGACACGAGTAAATGTTGTGAAATCAATTAAAAACACACATAAAAAACAACAAAAAAAAAAATTAAAAAAAAAAAATTAAAAACACACATCAAACTATGTATGGAAACAAATGCGATGTTAAAAATTATATCATGCAATATTTTGTGAGAGCTACCACCTCTTCTCGAAATGTACATTAATCCTAAAATGGCGACGTTAGATCAAACTATGTGCCTAAAAGAGCATTTATTTTCAAGTTTAATAGATATGATATATTTTCTGTGTTTATATTCTAAGGGGGGTATATTGGAGTGGGTATTTGGTGAGAATTGAGTTTTAATGAATTTTGAGAGGATTTGATTAAATTTTGGTGAATTAGAAATTTTGTTATTAAATTCTCTGAAATCTCAGCTAAAACCATGAGAATTGAGTCTTTGTATTTTTAATTAAGAATTCCTCTCAAATCTCAGCTGAAACTTTTAAATGAAATCATAATAACGTTTTCAATAACAGTAGATTTGATTGTATATTTTAAAATCATTAATCCAATAACAGTAGAATTTAAAAGATATTTTGAGATTCATGTTTCAATAACACATGATTTGCCATTAAAACTCAATTCTCACCAAATACTCACTCCAATATATCCCTCTAATACTTTTGATATTTTTTTCGATTTTAAGTTGTTCCATTTCGTCCAGAAATAAGTGTGGCTACATTTTCTCTTTTATTCGGGTTAGTCATGTCTTATGTTGATGGAATAACACTCACAAGCGACGTTTGGGGCCACATTTTTGTTTTTCAGCAGCAAAATTCAAACTTAAAAATCAATAATTATTTCTGTCTTTTTTTTTTTTTTTTTTTTTTAAAAAACGAGTATTTATGTCTTTATGCATCCAAAAACATTGTAATACAGAACTAGTCGGATGGAGTAGATAATTTTCTTGCTAAAATATTTAACATTGTAATCCAAACAACTTGGATAATATCGACTAGCTACGTAATTTTCAGAAATACTAAAGTTGACACAAAAAAAAAAAAAGCATAATACAAATAAGTAGATAAGTAATAAAAAATAGTACTAATATATATTAAACTCAGTATAGTAATTAGCAATGACTAGAAATAATATGTAATCCAAATCCAATACTATAGAAAAATGAAAACACGAATAGAAATGGTCCACAAATATCATTTGTGAAGATGAATTGAAACGACATCTAGAAACCGAGTTTAAGGGAGCGTGAAAGAAACAGAGACCAATACTCTCTACTCTGCCTCTGCGCTTTAATTTGAACTTGTGGAGAGAGAAAGGGTTTAGATAGAAAGAGATATCAAAGAGGAGAAGATAGAGATACATATAGCGAGAGGGAGATCCGATTAAAGGATCCGATTCGAGCTAGATAAACTGAGATTTTAAGATTCCGGTCATTCAGGTAGAGAGAGAGGGGGGGGGGCGATGAACGGAAGACAGAGATCTGGAGCAGCAGCGGCGGTGCACCATCAGAGACAGCTCTCCGATAACCCTCTCGACATGTCTTCTTCTAATGGCAGATGGCTTCAATCCACTGGTCTTCAGCATTTCCAATCATCCGCCAATGTAATCAATCACATAATCTGATCTTTACATTTCATCGTCATTTTCAAAATTTTGAATTTCTAAGACGATCTGTTTTATCCAAAAGATTTATAGATCTTTTTTTTGATGGATATTGATTTTGTTTTTTTCCGATCTGGTGTTTGATTAAAGCTTATTTGCGTTTTTCTCGATGAGACTTTCTCAGCTCAAGTTTAGTGTATTTGATTATTTAAACTTAATGGTGGGATTACAAAAACAGGATTATGGATACTACGCTGGTGGACAAGGTGGTGGTGGTGGTGGTGGTCAAGCAACAAGAGGATATCAGAATGCTCAGAGAGGTTTTAATGGAGGAAATGACTTCTTTGGTGAACCTACTACTCCTCAATACGGTGCTCGTCCTTCAAACCAAAGAAAGAACACTGATGAATCTGAGTTTAGTCCTGGGCTCTTAGATCTGCATTCTTTTGATACTGAGCTTCTTCCTGAGGTTGGTTTATTTTTCAGTAGTTGGTGTAAAGTTTGCCTTTTTAAAAATGTACATTTAGATATGCGAGTACTAGAGCTGAACTGCAATTTCTAGTTTTATTTTACTACCTTTTCGTTTAAATGTCCCTGCATTTAGGTGGGCATCCATAAAATTGATTGCCTGCCGGAAGAGTGGACTCCTTTACACTGCACTTTTAGGTCATCAGACTATTTTTAGTAAAAGAACGTTTATTTTTTCTGTGATCATATTATGGGTTTTTTCCTCTTAATCAATTTGGCTAACATAAGATGAAACATATTTTAGAATCATATGACACCATCTAATTATTTGATTCTCTGTTTTTAAGAGGAGATCAATACATGAAATTCGTTGTGTTTGCGGGCATATTGTATAGGCTTTTAACTTGTTATCTTATCAGCAGATTCCAGTCACTACCCAATTAGATGGCCCCTCACTTTTCAATCCTAGTCAAGGTCAAAGCTTTGATGACTTTGAAGCTTACAACAAGCAGCCTAACCGTAGTCGCGTCTTGGCTGAAAACTTGGCTGCTGAGAAGGAAAGGATGAATGCTGTTGCCAAGATTAAAGTCGTTGTATGTTTTCTCCCCTCTATACTGAATCACTTGAATTAAATGATTTCCCTGTGCATTGTGAATACTAGTCCTTACTGTAAATGATGTTCCTTGATTGTTTGAGAACAGGTACGTAAGCGACCACTTAATAAAAAGGAATCGACAAAAAATGAGGAAGACATTGTTGACACCCACTCCAATTGCTTGACAGTTCATGAAACTAAACTTAAGGTCAGTCTCTGATGGTTTGGTTTCATGCAATCTCAATTTTCTGAGTATTCACTGTAGCAAGACACCATGACTGATCTATAACTTAATATTTGCAGGTTGACTTAACAGCCTATGTTGAAAAGCATGAATTTGTGTTTGATGCTGTGTTAGATGAGGAAGTATCAAATGATGAGGTAAATGCTGTTTGAAAGTACACAGGACTGACCATAACTCTGGAGGAAGCCTCATTTTTACATAATACTCAGTTACCATTGTGGCGCTTATTTCTTAAATTATTGTGTTACTTTCTGTAGGTTTATCGTGAGACAGTGGAGCCTGTAGTCCCCCTAATTTTTCAGCGCATCAAAGCCACTTGCTTTGCATATGGACAGACAGGTTAATAATCTCCAAGAGAATCATAGATTCACACATCTAAATATTTGGCATTAATTTCTAAACTTCCCCCAAAATGTGCATGTATCAACCTCTTCAATTTATTTGAGAAAAATGTATTAGACCTGTAGGTGATAATCAACATACACATATCAGAAGCAAATAATATTCTGCTTTAACTATATACTAACCCATTTTCTAGAATTGTATAATCTCAATGAGAACCATCTTCTGTTTGTGTTTACCTCTTAGGTAGTGGTAAAACCTATACTATGAAGCCTTTGCCTCTCAAGGCTTCAAGAGACATCCTGAGGTTGATGCACCATACATACAGAAACCAAGGGTTTCAGTTGTTTGTTAGCTTCTTTGAAATCTATGGAGGAAAGCTTTATGATCTCCTCAGTGAGAGGAAGTAAGTTGACAAGCATCTCATGCTGTTATTTTATCTTGACTGAAATATCTATTTATATAGCTGAAAGACAAACCTTTTTACTTTTGTAGGAAGCTGTGCATGAGAGAGGATGGTAAGCAGCAAGTGTGCATCGTTGGTTTGCAAGAGTACAGAGTATCTGATACAGATGCGATTATGGAACTTATTGAAAGAGGAAGTGCAACAAGAAGTACTGGAACCACTGGTGCAAATGAAGAATCCTCTCGCTCACATGCTATACTTCAGCTCGCTATCAAAAAATCAGTAGAGGGAAATCAGTCAAAGCCCCCTCGCCTTGTTGGCAAGCTTTCTTTCATCGATCTTGCTGGAAGTGAACGTGGTGCAGACACAACAGACAATGACAAGCAGACAAGGTAAACACTTTACACCATTTCTTATAGTGACACTTTTGAAATTGTTCAGTGTGAATAGTGTTTCCGACTATATGCTTAGATATATTATGTGTATCATATGACACAGATTGGAAGGAGCAGAAATCAATAAGAGCTTACTTGCCTTAAAGGAATGTATTAGAGCTCTGGATAATGATCAAGGTCACATCCCTTTTAGAGGCAGTAAGTTAACTGAAGTTCTCAGGGACTCCTTCATGGGAAATTCTCGTACTGTTATGATATCGTGCATATCCCCAAGCTCTGGATCATGTGAGCACACCCTTAACACCTTAAGATACGCGGACAGGTTAGTTTTACTCGTTTGCTGTTATATTTTTTCTATATTTATTTTGGTCATATGTGTATCTCATTAAATTTTGGCATAAACTATGAGAATTGTAGGGTTAAGAGTCTCTCAAAGGGAAATGCCTCTAAGAAAGATGTATCTTCTTCGACCATGAACCTAAGGGAGTCCACAAAAATTCCTTTGTCTTCTGCACTTCCAACGCCATCTAACTATGATGATGACGTGAATGAGATGTGGACTGAAGAGAACGATGAGTTTGATGCATCCGATTATGAGCAAGAGAAACAAATGTGGAAGAAAAACGGGAAACCAGAGCCATCCTATAACGGTATGGCACAGGAGAGAATCCCGAAACCTACTATTCAGATGAAGTCAAGAGACATGCCAAGGCCTGATATGAAGAAGTCAAACTCCGATGACAATCTAAATGCACTTCTGCAGGTAATTGATACTCAGCAATCTCATTCTTCTTCAGAAAACAAAAAAAAACGCCTCTGTTTTTGTATCACCCTTGACACAAGGATCGTTTCTCCTTTAATTTTTTACCAGGAAGAAGAAGACCTTGTCAATGCGCACCGTAAACAAGTTGAGGATACCATGAACATTGTGAAAGAGGTATGAATTTGGTGGGTTACGATTCTCTATATTTTTAAGCTAAGATTATCCTAAATCCCCATATAAATAACCTGTGCAGGAGATGAACTTGCTGGTTGAAGCAGACCAACCGGGAAACCAGCTAGATGGTTACATTTCAAGACTAAACACAATTCTATCTCAGAAGGCTGCAGGTATACTCCAACTGCAGAACCGTCTTGCTCATTTCCAGAAACGCCTTAGGGAGCACAACGTATTGGTATCTACCAGTGGGTACTGAAGCATGATCACACTCTCTCGAGTATATGTTAAATGGAAATATATTTCTTTCATTGGTCTCTCTCATCTTTGTTCCCTGTGAGATCATCAAGTTGTTTGAAACTCTCGGTAAAGATTCTCTAAGCTTATGATGATTGGTTTGTCAACTTACTTTCAAACTCAGCGTCCAACTGCATCATCTACCATACTTTGCCTCTTGGCAGCTGTAAATAAGGAAAACATCTATCAATCTCAGAAAACTAAATGAGGGACAAAAAAGTATACAAAGGTTAGAAATTGTTTTTTCATATTAGAAACTCGTATTTCTAACGAATATATTCAAGAACGAATGTATGTATATAATAAGCTTAGTGAGGAGGTATCACAACGGTACTTGTCAAATTATTAGTGGTTCAACTCTCCTTTTTATTTAAAACATAATCAACTCTCCTTTTTATTTAAAACATAATCAAACAATTAAAGATAAATAATAATATTATTATATAAGGTAAGAGACTCTATTAGAGTCTACGATTGAACATGCTCGAATGGCCTTCAATATTTTTATTGGTCATAGCCACGGGCCTGAACTAACCATCAGCTTCAAAAGCTTCAAACAGTTTCGCCAAGAAAAGTATGCTCATCAATTTTCGAAACATGTTGGAATTAAGAGAGCTACCTCCAAAGTTCTTGAAACATAGAAACGAGTCACCATCAAATGATGTTGGTACAAAATAAGCATGAAACAAATATAAAAAAAAAAGAATTAAAGACTAAAAAATCAAACAGATCAAGAGTACGAAAAAACAAAGATTTGCAATGGCTTATATGAGTCTTTGGATAAGGTCAAGAGTAGAGATCAGTGAAGAACTTGTCAACGATGTTGATATACACAGGACTCCTAAGACGAGAATAGTAATGAAGTGCCTCTTCAACGTCAAGGGCTTGCTCTATATCTCCTGTCTCAATCATGTACATTTCCTTAATCTTCTTCTCCATTGTATCGCACTCTCTCGATGAAGGCGAAGAGCAAGTTTTTGTGTTCTTGTCTAGATGTTCTTGTTCTTGCTCTTGAACCTTCTGCTCCATCTTTAATGAAGCTCCGATGCTGTTTTCCATTTCAGACTCCCATATGTTGAGGAAACTTGCATAGATATTGTCACCATCGAGAGAATTTGATCTACAAAATGTGCAGGAGAAGAAGTGAGTTTTTGGTCTAGAGAGTTTTTTACCTGCTCGGAGAATATACGACTTGAGACTGTGTAGTGTTCTGTGGAAGAAACTATTTGTTTTCTGAAACATCTCTCTTCACTACAATTGATATATGTCTTGTCGGCAGATCTATGTTCTCTCACATATATATAAATCATTTTGCAGTCATTGAAATCAAATTATATGTTTTAATAATAATGTGTTGATGTTACTTTAGTTTCATAGTATTTGTATCTTTAGTGTCTATTACTCAGCATCAAAAAGGCTAAAGTGAACATTTGTCTTGTCCTGGAATGTCACCTTTCTCTTCTTTTTTGTTTTCATGTTTATAAATGTCTTTCGATGATTTTGAAGATCTTAAATTAAAGTTAACAGTGATTTAGTTTTGGATCACGTATGTGAAGAATACCGAAATTACCGTTGTGTAAGACTCAAGGAACCGTACGTTCTTTCTTTATGAAGAATAAATGTTTTGAAAATTTTGATTGAGAAATCATTGACGATGATGAATTTGTTGATGATAATATATAAAAAAGGATTGTACTTATACCCCTGCATCAAAAATGAAAATTTGATATCTCACTTAGTTACTTCTCTCTTTTTTTTTTTAAGAGGTTGGGAGATATGGATATACAATATAAAATTCATAACCAAAGTTGTGAATCTACTTTATTCATTGCAATATAAGACACAGAAACTTTAAAATGATTTACTTGGTAAAATATTTACTATATTGTACGATTTCATTAGATATGTTGCATTGGAAGTAGTATTGTTTTTGATTGTTTGACGAGTTGTTGTGTAAAGCATGGTTAGCAGCATTCATTAAGATGCAAAGCTAAAGCTGCTCTTATTCTGTCTTTGGACCTACCCACCAACGTTAATGTTAATCCGATTTTAATTCATGATTTTTTAAATTTTTTATTTTTATAAAAGATTTTTGAACGGTTTCCTGTAGCTTTCAGCCATGAAAAGTGATGTAATTAACAAAATACTAGATTTGTACCGCGGGTCAATTATTTTGATATAAATTATATTTATTTTTATTTTTATTGTTAATAAATATTTTTATTTTGTTTATATAGTTTTAACTTGATTTTTTATAATGTTTAAATATATATTTGTAATTTTGTTGTTTATATATTTTTTTATAATATATCTAACGTGCTTTCAACATCAAATTATTTTATTTTTCTGTAACAATAGCAAATTTCTGTTATTTGAATTAAACATACGCCAAATGAATGATGTTCTATACTCTCATTCAAACAATTTAGACCAAATTGTACAAAATTAAATATTAAATTAATCTGAACTAAAAAAAAAAAATACAGTTCTACTTATTATATATTGAAAATATAAATTATATTTCTTATTATATATTTTATTATCAGTTCTTCTTGTCTTAAACCTGCCTATTTTGGGACAAAAACCCGCATTGTCCCGTACTTGTCGGGAACTTTCCATCCTATAATCGATCATTGTTATATAGTTATCCATTTTGGATTGATTATTTTAGAATTTTTATTCTATTTGTATTTAAAATAACTTTTACTAAATAATTTATTATTATTATAAATAAGTAGTTATATATATATATTATTAATTAGTCGATATTATATAGTTTTAATATTAATAGTATTTTAAACTTTTAAGAAAGTTTTAAATATTATTAATATTTTAATAGAGTTATACCGAATAAATTTTTTAAATTTTAAATATTATTTTAAATTATTTCAAATAAGTACCGGATTAAATCAAATATTTTTAAAAATATTTGGATGTCTGATAAGTCAAGTTTTCTACTCATTTGTATATAAAATTATTTTTGGTCTTTTTTCTATTCAATAAATTATTTCAACGCATGATAAGTCAAGTTTCATTCTCATTCGCATTTAAAATCATTTTTGTGTTTTTATAATATTACTCAGAACCATTGCCCAAAATTTTAGTCAATGCGAGATGTTAAACTCACTTTTTTCTTTAAGTGAATAATATATGTCTATTTTTTAAATTTTGAATCACAATATATGGAGAAAAAAATTTAATTTTTATTAATTATATGTATTATATAATAATTTTAAATAATTTGAAAATAAGATCTAACAAATGTGATAGGAGAATCATAATTTATAGTATTAATATTGCAACATTAGATAAGGAAATAAATGATAAAGAGGAGAAAGAAAAAAGATGCAAATAAAATGTTTAATTTAATTTTGGTGGAATTAATATTTCCTTTTTATGGGTGTTTGGATATAGGATTAACCATAAATTTTTTAATTTTTTAATTTTGTAGTGTTTGGAAACACCCTCTAAGATTGAGTCTTTTTTAATAGTTTAGTAGAAATATATGTCCGTTTTTTAAATTTTGAATCACAATATATGAAGAAAAAAATTTAATTTTTATTAATTATATGTATTATATAATAATTTTAAATAATTTGAAAATAAGATCTAACAAATGTGATAGGAGAATCATAATTTATAGTATTAATATTGCAACATTAGATAAGGAAATAAATGATAAAGAGGAGAAAGAAAAAGATGCAAATAAAATGTTTAATTTAATTTTTGTGGAATTAATATTTCCTTTTTATGGGTGTTTGGATATATGATTAATCATAAATTTTTTAATTTTTTAATTTTGGAGTGTTTGGAAACACCCTCTAAGATTGAGTCTTTTTTAATAGTTTAGTAGAAGTAGATAGATACTTTCCCAAAAGAGAAAATCATGTTAAATTGAGTTTTAACATTCTTAATGGGCAAAAAAAGTTTCGATACACGTAGGCCCAATTTGGCTGTAAAAAAAAAAAAAAAAAAACAGGCCTATTAATATAAGATAAGGCCCATGAATTAACAACAACCCTAGAATCAGAAATCTTACCTTCATATAAATAGGCACTAATAAACATTAAGCTTCTTCTTCTGTGAAGCCGTAACCTAGGGTTTTCTTGCAAACAATTAGCTCCAATGGTGATCTCTCCTCTCCTCTTCTCTCAATCTGTTCTCTCCACACTTTATGATTCGATTGACCTTAGAAAACAATCTCTGATGTTGTTGTTGTTGTTGTAATGGAACTTTGAGTATTTCAGGGAAAGGGAACAGGAAGTTTCGGTAAGAGAAGGAACAAGAGTCACACTCTGTGTGTGAGATGTGGCCGTCGTAGTTTCCACATCCAGAAGAGTCGTTGCTCAGCTTGTGCTTACCCAGCTGCTCGCAAGAGGACCTGTAAGACTCTTTTCATTTCTTTCTTACTTTTAATCTTTCGATATGTTTCATTTGCTCGATCTATATTTGGTTTCCTAAGATTGATGATTTGACATGAGTCTTATCTTGAAAATCTGAAAACTTTGTGGAACTAAGGTTTTGCTCACTGTTGTGTTCCATCCATATGTCCATGTTTATTCTCGATTTTGGTTATGTGTTGTTTTACTAGGCACAAGCTTATCTGTTGAGCTATGTCTGTAGCTCGATTGGCTTGTCGTGTAGTTATGAATATCGCGGGAATGTAGAAACTTTGATCTGTTGGTTGGATTGATTTGTTGGGTAATTGTAATAATCGTTGGAAATGTATGTTTTGGTTAGTGTGTCTTTAAACTGAGTTCTGATATCTCTGGTGTATTTATAGACAACTGGAGTGTGAAGGCCATCAGGAGGAAGACTACAGGTACCGGAAGGATGAGGTATCTCCGTAATGTTCCTCGTCGCTTCAAGACTGGTTTCAGAGAAGGTATTGTTATTATCTTACATCCATTTTCAAGTTTTTCTTTCTTTCTTTCTTTCTCTTGTAGTCGCAATTCATTTTCAAGTTTTGATGTATCAAATTTCTTTATCTTTACATAGGTACTGAGGCCAAGCCAAGGAACAAGGCAGCAGCTTCATCAGCATAAAGAAGCCAGTTCAAGTAATCTCAGCAAGGATTGAAGCTTTTAGCATTTTCGCACTATCTAGTTTTAAGATTACTACAATTCTTGAGTATCTGATACTTTCATATGTTTCGTGAGTTTTGTTTCGTTTTCGTTAATTCACTTAAAAAAGTTTTTTGGACTTGGTTGAAGTATCATCTTATATTTGCAACTTTAACATAGCCTTCTCTCATTAAACGCCCCCACTCCACTAATCACATTCACTGAATGATGCAGATTTAAAATTTGATTGATTCTCTGTACTTCGTGAAATGTTATAAATGCTTGGTATTTCGGAAATGTCACAACTGTTTTCGAGTAAAACCGAATTCAATTTAATTTTTATCACTTTTTCAATTGGTCAAACGAACTTTATATCTATTGAATACATTAACTAACGATGCAGAAGTCCCGAGATTGTAATAAACAATGAAAGACAGGGATATAATTGGAAATATCTAAAATTAGCGGAGAAATTAAAAAAAAATTGTCTTATTGCTAATCGGAAACACCACCGCACGGCTCCTGACGTTGGCTCCTTCCTCCACCGCGTCTTTGAGGTTTTCCGTCGTCTTTCTCTCTCGACGCCGATTTCAATTCTTCGATATTTGAGCCAATCCTGTCTCTCTAGCCAACATATTTTCCTCAATTTCTCCGCAGGTCAATATTTTTCTCTCCCCCTCTATATGTTTGTCTCCAGAAATACACATTTTCACAATTCTCTTGTGTTTCTCCTCAATTACTAATCGGATCAATTGGAATTTTTTTCTTCTTCCGATTTGATTTCTTCGATTATTGCGTTGGATTTGAATCCGCTCTCTTACACTCAAGGTGTTTTTTTTTTTTCTTTTTTTTTCATAGATCTATCTTTGATATTGTGAAGACGAGAAGGATGATTCGACTAAGAACATACGCAGGCTTTAGCTTTGTAGCGACTTTAGCTGTAATCTATCATGCTTTCAGTAGCAGAGGCCAATTTTACCCTGCAACGGTTTATTTATCGACCTCAAAGATCAGTTTGGTGCTGCTTCTCAATATGTGTTTGGTTCTTATGCTCAGTGTCTGGCACTTTGTCAAATTTGTCTTCTTGGGAACCCTTAGGGAAGCTGAAGTCGAGAGGCTTAATGAACAAGCTTGGAGAGAACTCATGGAGATTCTCTTTGCTATTACTATCTTTCGACAAGATTTCTCTAGTGGGTTTCTTCCTTTGGTTGTTACTCTTCTGTTGATCAAGGCTTTGCATTGGCTTGCTCAGAAAAGAGTTGAATACATTGAGACTACTCCTACTGTGTCCAAGCTGTCTCATTTTCGTATTGTTTCGTTTATGGGTTTCCTTCTTCTTGTGGATAGTCTCTTTATGTACAGTTCTGTACGTCATTTGATTCAGTCGCGCCAGGCTTCGGTTTCTCTCTTCTTCTCGTTCGAGTAAGCCGCTTTCATTCGTGGTCTTATATCGCTGATGATTAAGATTTCACCTCTCTGATCCTTAGCTTGATCGGAGACAGCTCATATTGGTGATATCATGTAGCTGATGATAAGTTTCTGTTACAGGTATATGATCCTGGCGACAACAACTGTTGCGATTTTTGTCAAGTATGTTTTCTATGTCACTGATATGATCATGGATGGTCAATGGGAGAAGAAACCAGTTTATACTTTCTATCTGGAGCTTATTCGTGACCTGCTTCACTTGTCCATGTATATCTGCTTCTTCTTTGTCATATTCATGTAAGTTCTTCCATCCAATTACATTGTTCTCAATTTGTTCTGAGTATTAGGAATTTATAACGCACAATGAAACATTCAGGAAAATCAAAGATGCTTAGACTTGGTAGAATAAGCTCTTATCTCTTTGATGAACTCATTATTATCCTTATTTGCTGTTTAGGAACTATGGTGTGCCTTTGCACTTGTTACGGGAGCTCTATGAAACCTTCAGGAACTTCCAGATTCGTGTTTCTGACTACCTTCGTTACCGTAAGATCACGTCCAATATGAACGACAGGTTTCCTGATGCAACTCCTGAAGAAATTACTGCGTAAGTTTCAGATATCCCATTTGTTTTGTTTTGACTCCACTCAAAGGAGGCAAAAATTATGAGTCTGGTCTTCTGAATTTTAGATTGTTCTTGCAAAATCTTATGTCGTTGGTCCTTCATTTCTTGCGAATATGCAGAAGTGATGCAACATGTATTATATGCCGTGAAGAGATGACAAATGCGAAGAAACTAATATGCGGGCATCTCTTTCATGTGCATTGTCTTCGATCATGGTTGGAGCGACAGCAGACATGCCCTACTTGCAGAGCACTTGTTGTACCTCCTGAGAATACCACATCTGCAGCTGCAGGCCAACGTGGAGTAAACCAAGTTTCCCAACAAGGTAATCATATTTTTGCGCATGCAAATTTGCTATAAAGTATTTATCAAAAATTTTTTGCTATAAAGTCGAAATCTGTTTCTTATGCACTATATCTTGTGATAATTGTTTGCTTTTGAGGCATTTATATTGGTACAGGAAACAATTTCTGAGTTTAGCATTTTATGTACATAAGACTAATGAGTTCTGTGCAAATTGAAGCAGGTACTTCAAGTTCAGGTACCCAGGGATCTGAAGCACATTCTTCTGCTGGTGTTTCCAGTAATAGTTTGAGCAGGCACCACGCCAGGCTTCAAGCAGCTGCTTCTGCAGCCTCCATGTACGGGAAATCAATGGTTTACCCATCTGCAAACACAGTAGCATGGTATGTATTTATCTGCTTGGTTTCGAGTTGTAGAGCTTGTAAGGTGATTAAAATTTTTTGTAGCATAATACCAAAGAAGCTTTAGGTTCCAGAGGAGTTCTCACCGCATGGTCTAAATAGCAAAATATTCAAATACGGTTGTTAAAAGATCAAAGGATACATGTAAAGTTTAGTTTTAGCTTTCCTGGTCTCACTTTCCATATCATTTCCTGTTTACTTCTTTAGTCCCTTTAGATCTTCCACAATCCACAATGTGATCTCTATACTTTGAATTCATGTTGTTCAGCTATTTTAGCTTTTGCTATCTTTTCTTAACTCCGTTCAATGTTGTAGAAGGAAAAACTGACAAATATGTTTGCCCCTCATCTTAAGGTCACCTGGGATACCTGGTACAGAGCAAGTATCAAGTGAACCACATCCTTCATCCGTTTCCCCAGCTGAGCATCCTCAAAAGAACCTTCCTGGTGAGAACTCTCATGCCTATGCAAATATGTCAGAGAGTAAGCTGGAAGATATGAGAAAATCTCTTGAGACCCACCTCGAGGTATAGTCTTTGAGTAATGTATCTTATTTGAGACTCCAGAATCAATAACTCATATAGTAGATGGTGTTTTTATCCTATCAAACTGATAACGTTGTGTTGTAGATATTGCGAAACCGGCTTCATTTTCTGGAGAAGAAGAAACCAGAATCCACAGAGTCAACAGGGGAAGCAGATAAGAAAGGAAAGAGTATCGTGGATGCGTCTGTAGACGCAGCAGAGTGAACAAAGAAAACTCAGGTATGTAACTGAGGCAGAGGATATGGAAAGGAGAAAAGCTCAGTGGTTGTTCTTGTCAGAGAGACAAAAACATGATTCTCCCAAAAGTGTACATGTTTTATTCACTGTCATAGAAATTAGAAGCTTGAGACGAAAACATAAACCGTGTTTTTTTCTTCTTTAAGTTACATATTGGATTTGCATTTTTAGGTGAGACTCTCTTTATGACACTCTTGAATATAAAAAAATGTATCTAACATCTATACAAAAAAAAAGGGGTATCCAATCCAAATAAGATTTATCTATCTTTTACATTAGCTACGTGTTTAGAGTAAACGTATAGTGTAACGTCGACTGAAGAAGATGACACAAAAAAAAAAAAAAAAAAAAAAAAAAAAAAAAAAAAAAGAAAGATATTCACTATCAACAGATTATATATACTAGAGTCAACAATATCTATAATTAATAATCAAATAAGCAGGTGGGGAGGGGCAGTTTAGGAAAAGCGGATAAAAAGATATTGCAGTGATATGATTGGGTGGCTCCGTAACTTCGTAGCCAATGTATATATATATTATTCGAAAATCGCCTTTCCAGCTTACCCTGAACAAAAACAGAGCCAACTTTTCTTTTTCTTTTTTCTAAAAATAAAATCATTTGCTTCTGAAAGAGCATCAATGGCTTCTCGTCGGCGAGTGCTACTGAAGGTTATTATTCTCGGAGACAGTGGGTAAAATTTCTCACCGTCCTTTAGTAGTATCTTCTCTGAATATTCTCTCTTTGATGTTATTATTTTTTTTGTTTCATATAATTGATGGACATTTTTGAGAATTGGTTTGGTCAGTGTTGGGAAGACGTCGTTGATGAATCAGTAAGTATTCTACACTGAAAAGGATCTGAGAATTCTCTTCTTTATGATTCGGCTTTTTGAATGACATGCTTATATTATCTCCTTTTTGTTAGGTTTGTCAATCGAAAATTTAGTAATCAGTATAAAGCTACCATTGGTGCTGATTTCTTAACCAAAGAGGTTCAAATCGATGACAGGTTGTTCACTTTACAGGTATATATATCATTCACTGTAACAATTACATATAATGTGATTTATACATCACTTCTGCTTATACTATAGTTTCTGCCATTTATGTGAGTTATATAACTCTTGTTTGTTCTTCTCTAAATTAGATAACTGTTTTAATGTCTCAAATAAAAAAATTGTATTGGCCATGTAGATTTGGGATACTGCTGGACAAGAGAGGTTCCAAAGCTTGGGTGTTGCTTTCTACAGAGGAGCTGACTGTTGTGTTCTGGTGAATGATGTCAATGTTATGAAATCTTTTGACAATCTTAACAACTGGAGGGAAGAGTTCTTGATCCAGGTTCTAACAAATACAATACCTCTCATATGCTTTATCAATCTTTGGTATACATTTCTATCAAATC
Source organism: Barbarea vulgaris (assembly GCA_963667165.1). Classification (NCBI taxonomy): domain Eukaryota; kingdom Viridiplantae; phylum Streptophyta; class Magnoliopsida; order Brassicales; family Brassicaceae; genus Barbarea; species Barbarea vulgaris. The sequence goes on from OY763893.1 coordinate 5,989,602, forward strand.
AGTGATTGATTGTTTGATTGATCATTTTTTTTATTGAATGTTTTAGGCTAGTCCTTCAGATCCTGAAAACTTCCCTTTTGTTTTGTTGGGGAACAAGACTGATGTTGATGGTGGAAAAAGTCGAGTTGTAAGATGTTCATTCTTTTTCTCTGGAGTGAATAATAAGTATGTAACAGTTTGACTAATGCTAAGATAATTTGTAAAATCAGGTTTCTGAGAAGAAAGCAAAGGCTTGGTGTGCATCCAAGGGAAACATTCCGTATTTTGAGACATCCGCTAAAGAAGGATTCAATGTCGATGCAGCTTTCGAGTGCATAGCCAAAAATGCCCTCAAGAATGAACCTGAAGAAGAAGTGTAAGTCCAACACTATATATCACATCATCTCAACTCTGAGCTTGCATTACCTTCAAATTGAGTTTTATCTTATCAAAATCTTTGAACTTCTCTGTTTGTTTGTTTTAATGCCTCGCAGGTACCTTCCGGACACCATTGATGTAGCCGGGGGTCGGCAACAAAGATCAACTGGGTATGAATGCTAACCAACTTTGTTGCAAGGTTAAGACAGAACATGTGTTTTCCAAGAGAGCTTTTTAGTTTCTTTGGCTTTCATCTCATCCATCACAGAATTATTAACGAATTGGGAACCTTGTAAGGAATCTTTAGTCACTCGTTTCATTGTTAATCTCTTCAATTTGTGGCAAATCTTCGTTTGCAAGATGTTAACATTGATGTAAGATGAGAAGAAAAAGAAAACCGAAAATTTCAAATCTAAGATCAAAAATCTAAAACTTCTCAACAACCGTTATATTTCTTCTGTTATAAGTAGAGTAACATTGTCATTTCTATCTGTGTATTATCCTCAAATCCATTACATCTCTTTTTCTGGTTTCAACTTTCAACAAACAACAATACATTTGATTCCTACATCAGATTCCAGATGCTTCTAAGCTTTCTATAACTCATCTTTAGCAGACCTATTCTTCGTTTTCAACTCTTCATTGATAAAAACAGCCATATCCTTTGCGCTGGATTTCGTCGACAGCTTTAACTGCACAACACAACAGTGTAAGAAAACAAAACTTTCGGCAGCCAAAAAGAGCTGAAAAAGACAAATGAGAACCCTATCAAATGGTTTACCGGATTTTCCTTTTCACCAGTTTTGTAAAGCAAGATTGTCGGATAATCATCAACCTGCATCAAGCCATCAACCATTATGATCATGGTTATATCCAATAATAATCACATGAGAGGGATCTACATATCTTTGCAGTTTTAAGATTGTTTTTACCTTTAGCTTAGGATGCTCGTTTGCAGAAGCATCTATCCTTGCAAATACAAGATTCTCGAACCCTTTAAAATGTTTCGACAACTTCTCGACCTGTTTACTCAACGCCTCACAGTTAAGACACCATGGTGTGTGCACCTGTTTCCATGATCATACTCAATTTTACATCCATTTTTATCCTTTTCTATGATAAGATTTTTGGTTCAGAAGAAGGGATCCATTTACAGACCTCAAGAAGAACATTCTCGCTGCTCTTCAAGACCAGTTCATCAAAAGTCCTGCCGACCACAGCCACTACGCTTGTATTTTGCTGCAAATTTGAAGAACCATTGTTTAGCCAGATAACATTTAGAGGAGAATGTATTTTTTAGACTCACATTATCTGGAATTGGCTCTGACTTATAGTAAGGTGAAACTGTTCCATGCGCAAGTCCTGAACAAAATTCCTACATTGCAAAAATTTCAATATAGATCACATCAATGAGTTTTCAAAATGTCTACGAATGGAAAAAAAAGGGTTCTGAGAAAGTTTGTACTTCTATATTGGTAGGGGATGGATCTGACTCAAGCAAAAACTTGGAGTTCAGGTTGTTGTCAAATGCAGCAACCTGTTAAAGAACTTGATATTAATCACTGTCGCTTGTAGCTTTATCAATATCAAGAAGAAACCCATAGCCTACAAGTATATTCAGAAAACTTACAACAGTTTTCTTTGCATCTTCTATCCCGAATAAGGTCAAGAATGGCATTGCAAGGTTTTCATTGGATATGTCGATGTATATAAACATAAGCTGCACGGTAATAGCAGAAACATAAAAACAAAGATAGGGTTTACTAAATTCATTTGGCCTCTTAAAGATTTGGGAAATACCTTTGATTTGAACTTTCTTGCAATATCTTCTAGAGGCTGAGCAAGAGTTTCAAAGTCATCAGTCTTCGAGAAGACCATAACCTAACCAAGAATGACACCACAACTGGGTAAGCGAAAAACATAACAACCAACAGAGATAGAACAAAAACTGGCATTGGATAAGTTGAAAATGATAAACTTTCTCACCTGAAGCTTGACTGGACTGGAGTAAACACTAACGGTGTTGGATTCAGTCAATTTTGTAATCAACGGGAATTTATTACTGTTCAGAAATTCTAATATCTTCTCCGTTTGGCAAGGTCCATCTGCAAGACCAGTACATAAGACTCATAACTTGGAAAGTAATATACCACACAATAGAGTAAAATCTTTGCATACTCTAAAACAAAAATTGACAAAAAATATGTACTTTTTCAAAGTTATAACGGAGTTCTCAGGCTGTAATAATTATGATAGTAACAGAGACCTTTCAACATCAGAGAGCTTACCGTATGCAGTGTACCTCTCAGCCACATTTTTAACCATTCCAACAAACACATCGTTAGTTTTAAGGTTAGGGAAGAGAAGCTTGGCGACATCACTACTGCTTGTTTCTACAAACTGGATTTCATTGTCTAATGAAGCAGCTTTTACAAATTCATCATGTCCAGAAGAGCCCTAAGCAAACAACGTATCCAAAATTACATTTAAAAGGAAAAGAAAAAATATCGAAAACAAATGAATCTACCAAAGGATCAATATCTGAATACCTCAGACTCTTCGAATAGACCGAGAATGAAAGTATGATGCTTCTTCAGAAATCTTGAAGCTTCATCAACTGTATTAAGCTTAATAGTAGGCGCACCAGTCTTCTTTTGCACCCAAATCACTATATCCTCTCTGAACACAAAGCCAACATTTTGAAACGTTAAACTAAACACAACAAATAAGTAGTCCCTATCACTAGACCCAAATTACACTAGTAACAGAGTTACACCAAAGAATCGCTCAATAAACCCATAATTAGAAAACTCAAGACATCTCATTGCCAACAAGATCCTTTAATCTCAACACTCCAATGCTCAAAAGTCAAAACTTCTCTTAATCGATACCAAATTAAGAGAAAACTCACGAAGAAAATCCACCAGTGTAAGGCTGAGATGTGCCATTAACAAAGAGAAGAAGCGATGGGAAACCCATAATCTCCAACTGCGACGCCATTTTCGAATACCTCTCGCCGTCGATCTTAGCCATCAAAACCGGATTACTCATTTCCTTCAAATCCGTAGCCGCCTCCGCAAATCGCGGCATTAGCTCAGCGCTTCTCGCGCACCACGGCGCGTAACCTAAGACCAACACGTACTTGTTCCCATCGATCAACCTCTTCGTATTGTCTCCGTTGAGCTCAACCACGATCCTCTGGGCTTTACTCACCGTCTCCGCTTCCGATCGTTGCTCCGGCCGCTCTTCCTGCAATTGTTCGTCCACAGCAATGAGCTTCTCTAGATCGTCTGATTCATCTTCGGATCCGGATTCTACGGCGACATCAGAGGAAGAAGCCACAATGATTAAGAAACTGAGGAGCAAGAGGAAGGTGAAGATTGAAAATTTGGAATTGGGTTTTGGTTTCAACAACATGCTTGTTAGTGGGTGATCGTCGGAATTTGAAAATTTGGAGGAAGAAGTGATTCTTCTGAAAATGAAAGAGAAAGATCGGCTGAGTGTGTTTTTTTTTTTTTGTCGCCAATCGGCTGAGTGTATATGTAAATGTAAATCTCACTTATCACCATAATTTAATTAAAAGAAAATAATCTTTAGTTTATAAAAAAAAACATCTAGACAAATTATCCTCTTTCTGTAGTTGCCATAATTAGAACAAATATTAGTACAAATGTACAACACATTAGTTCATTACTCGCATTAATTCATTAGTATGGGAATCATGAATAGCGGCAAGAACTCTAGTTGAACGGTATGGGCTTAAAGGTTGGGCCTAAGTTTCTATCGGCCCATTTACCTGCAAACAAAAACATTAGTGCCTCTCCAATATACTGATCATATAGTTTCAAAACTCCAAATCGGAATTGATTATATATGAGTCTCTCCATCGTTATCTTATCAATCGAGGGTCTGAAAACGACGTGGACACACGTCAGATAGATCTTTACTACAACTCTGATGAGTCATCATCATACCTTATTTTCTTACTGCTCTTATCGTAATTATCAAAATCAGAACATAGCCGATCCATTTATGATTTTCACAATACCTATTTTATCCTTTAAAAGTTATAAGATTGTCGTGACCAAAAATAAAGTTAAAGATAAAGAAGAGCGAAGGTGGAAGATCTAACACTAATCGTATAGGTATATCTTTTTGTTTATAATCAGAAAGTTTTGGGTTGAGTGTTAGAGATGTTGGAAGGGAAAGCGAAGGTGGAAGAGACAGATATGCCAGTGAAGATGCAAATGCAAGCAATGAGCATTGCTTCTCAATCTCTCGATCTTTTTGATGTTTTTGACTGTCAATCCATCGCTGGTCACATCAAGAAGGTTAGCTTTTTTTATTCTTGAATGAAGAAGATTCTCTGCCTAATATATATATACTATTATAACTTTGGTGTTATTTTTTTGAATTTAAAATTAGGAGTTTGATGAGAGATATGGAAGTGGGTGGCAATGTGTGGTGGGATCTAATTTTGGGTGTTTCTTCACACATTCTAAAGGAACTTTCATCTTTTTTCGTTTGGGAACCCTCAACTTCCTCATCTTCAATGGCGCCACTCTTTAGTTTCAAAATCATAAAGCCATCCACGTTTTTTTCCTCTTGCGTAGCTTTGTTTGTGTAGGAAGCTGTTTTCTTTTCTCTTTTTTTTTCTTTTTCTTTTTTTTTAAATGAATCTTTTTTTTTTTTTTGTAATTATCTTGTTTCCAATAAAATTTTGAGATCATGCACGTATATAAAAACAGACTGGGAAATATATATCAAATCATTTAAAATAAAAAATATGATAACGTTAATGTAATTTAGTACTAATGAAAATACTTATATAGTACTATATTATAAACAATCTTATTAGATAAATCTATATTATAAACAGTAAGGACTCTTAACCTTCAAATACGAAAAAGTGTATAATTATCTACGTGTATACAACTTATAAATAGTAAAGTGAAAAGTTAAAATTCTATGTTTTTTTTTTCTAAATGTAAACACTGCATCTTAAAATCCTAATTTGTTTTATATAACTGTCAGTGAGAAATAAATCAAGGGAATTTTGGAAAACGAAACGGTTAGTTAGTTAGTAATATAACGAGGCAAAAAAGAGAAAAAAACAAAGCATAAACAGAAGTCAACTTTAAAAAGCTATTCTGGATTTGCCATGCTCTCGAGTATTATTATTATTATAACCACACGGTTTCATTCGTTACCTTAACAAGTTTGTTTCTTGATTCTCTACAAACACATCAAAACAACTGTTTTTATATTTCCTTATGTCTCTCCCGCCTAGAAAATCCTCTTTGTTTCAAGAGGAAAAAACAGAGAAATTCAAAAACAGAGATTCTCTTCTTAGGTTTAAGAAAATTATGGAAATGGTGAAATCGGTTGACAAAGAACAAGAAATCTACAAGTCGAGTTTGTTCGATTTCGAGAACATGAAGGAGAAGAACTCGCCTAAACGGCAAGTCCGGAGATGGAACTCAGGTTCCGCCTTGAGAATTGAAGATCCAGACATTGATGATGAGACTGTTTTTAGGAAAACAGCAGTCTCAAGCATCCGACCAACGTTACCGCTTAGATCGCCTCTGGCTAGGGACGAGCCACCTCAGATGCGTGAAGCAACCGATGAAAATTTACAGGAAGAGGCAGGCAAGTTAAGACCTGTTCTAGATTAGTGTCTTCTTGAGGTTTCTTGGCTCGTAAGCAACTGTAATGAATTATTCCATTATATGTTGAAGTTTCGTGGGTCACATGCTAAGACTGCAAATGAAAGATTCATTTAAGTGTCGTTTATGTTTGCATTATATGAGGATGTTGTCTAGGTTAAATTGAGAGATTCATTAGAGAATAAGTTATCTTGAGGTTTCGTGGGTTGCAAGTTAAGACCTGTAATGAGAGATTTCATAAGAGAAAACTCATGTTGTTTTGCATTATACATTTGTTACAGAAAAGGAGCAGATAAAAGAAAGGTTTGCGAAATTGCTTCTAGGAGAAGACATGTCAGGTGGAGGTGAAGGTGTTTCGTCAGCTTTAGCATTATCAAACGCAATCACAAATCTTTCAGCTTCTGCGTTTGGAGAACAACGACGTTTAGAGCCAATGTCTGAAGATAGAAAAGAACGGTGGAGAAGAGAAATCAGATGGCTTCTCTCTGTTACTGATCATATAGTTGAATTCTCTCCAACACACCAAACTAACGAGGATGGATCTTCCATGGAGGTTTCTGATCCTTTTCTTATTATACTTGATCTCAGAAAACGTTTTGTTTCTGTGTGTGTCTGAATCTGAATCTTCTCTTATAGGTAATGACTACGAAACAGAGAACAGATCTTGTCTCCAACATCCCTGCTCTTAAGAAACTCGATGCCATGCTCATTGTAAGTCAAACACAGATACTTAAATTGCTTCTTTGCCTTAATTTGCATTATAATGATATATAATAAGGTTGCAAAATATCACAAATTCTGCAGGATTGTCTTGATAAGTTCAAAGATCAGGATGAATTTTACTACGTCAAAACCGATTCTCCGGAATCTGAAAACAGTAACTCGACAAGGAACGGTGATAAATGGTGGCTTCCAGTAGTGAAAGTTCCACCTAAAGGCTTATCTGAAACGTCGAAGAGGTTTCTATTCAGTCAGAAAGAATGTGTGAGCCAAGTGCTTAAATCCGCAATGGCCATAAACTCTCAAGTTCTATCTGAAATGGAGATCCCTGAGAGTTACATTGACTCACTTCCTAAGGTAATAGACCTTAAACCCTAAACTCTCAAGAATCCTTATTGTTGGGTCCCTTTTGGTTTGGTATCGTCATCGATGTTTTTTGTTTTACTGTACAGAATGGGAGAGCTAGTCTTGGAGACATGATCTACAGAATGATAACATTAGACATGTTTGATGCAGAGCAGTTCCTTCTTGAAATGGATTTATCATCTGAGCACAAGATTCTTGATTTGAAGAACAAATTCGAAGCTTCGGTTGTGATATGGAAGAGAAAGATAGTACAGAAAGACAACAAGTCGTCTCCATGGAGTACAAATTTGAGTATGGATAAGAGACAACTGTTAGAGGAAAGAGCAGCAACTATCTTGCTTCTTATCCAACAAGGATTCCCAGGGATCTCTCAATCCACACTTGACATCAGCAAGATTCAATTCAACAAAGTAATCTATCAAATTTCTTATAATAAATCAACTTAGCTATATAAAGTTTTTTCTTCTGTTTTAAGAAAATCTTTAATTTTGTTTTGCAGGATATAGGGTTAGCTATATTGGAGAGTTACTCGAGAGTTCTTGAGAGCTTGGCGCACACGGTAATGTCGAGAATAGAAGATGTTCTTGAAGCTGATCAGCTAACACAGGACCCTGAAATCGCGGTTTGTAAGAGGTATATAAGGAAGGAAACAGAGAGCCCCAAGAAGGAAGAAGAACCAAACTTTTGTCTTTTAGAGGAGAGACCAAAAAAGCAGAAGGCTACCGTATCACTGTCTGAGGTAATGCAATGGGATATCGAAACCAATGAACCAAAGAAAGAAAAGAACGATGCACCGTTCAAAGAGTCAGGGAAGAAACTACTGACCAGAGTGTCAAGCATGATCATGGCTAACAACAAGAAGACTAGTTCTTATCTTGAAACACTTAGAACCACAAGGAGTCCAACCGCAGGACGATACTCTTGAAATAAAGATTTTCTTTTGTAAAATTTAGGGGGAGAAAAAACATTTAAAATGTAAAAGAGAAACAGAATATACATAAAATGATTTAAAGGGTTTTCAGTAATTGAGAAATGTTTTATGGATTTAGAAGGAGGAAAGAGAAGATAACATGAATTTAAAATCAGAGCTTGCCGCGAGGACCAAGCTTAGGCTTCTCCTGAGGACCTCTCTTGATGGGAAGAACATCACCGGTGGAGTTAGCGCTGACATAAGTAAGCAAAGAGCCTCCTCCAAGAATCAAGAACTTGAGGAGCAATCCTCTCTTTGTGAATGGGGCAGCGAATGTCTCAAAGAACTTGCTCTACAAGTAACCAAAGAAGAGAAGAGAATCTTTTTCACAATACTGTTTGAAGTATAATAAAAGTCATCAGTTTAGGTTTTGAGATAAATGAACCTGAAGAGGGTTGTAGGGGGAAGGAGCATCAGAGCCGTATACGTCCCATTGACCAGTTGTGTTACCCAAATCTTCTAAGTCAAAGTAAACACTTTTGTCTCCATACTTAGCCACCACACCACCAGCCCTAATTATCACAGATGTACAACTAATCATCACTCTCTATCGTTTGATATATACACACTTCTTCCAGCAAATATCTAGCTAATAATTTTTTTAAAACAAAATTGTGTAGGATTGTATGACATTATAAACTATGAAATTTGAGTTCCAATTTTTTGGTGTGGTTTTAGTAGCATTTTAACAAGTGTCAATGAAGAGCTTTAATTACCGGATGGATTTGGGTTTGAAGTTGAGGCGGGAAGGCTTGATGGAGAGCTTGGTTCCGGCGAGTGAGCTGCCGCCGAGGCCCTTAATTGCGGCGGATGGTTTCACGGTGGCGACGGTTGCAAGAGACGCCATGAGCTTCGATCACTATATTTTTGTTGTGTGACTTGAAATCTGTTTAGGGATAGCCTTTGGTCAAAATGGGTGGATTTTGATCTTCATCTGACACGTGGCAACTGAGATTTCCTCTTGAAGATTTGCTTATGCCACTTATGAAATGCCACGTGGAATCTAGTAAGATAAGGCTATCTTCTTAAGGTTCTTATTTGTCAAGGACACGGAGTCACGAAAATACTCACATGCAATCTCTTTCTTTCTTTTTTCACAGATTTCTAAATTACCACTTTTTATTTTTGGTTCTGGTTCTGGTCTTGGTAGAAAAAAAAAAATTAAACATAAATAGTTAAACTTAACACACACACACATCAAATAAAAATAAAAAATAAAAACATACTTAAATAGCAATTATGTATCAAATTTGGTTTCTAATAAATGGTTTGGTGGTAGTTGCAATCGTGGAGGTGACTCCCTCTCACGGGCGGATCCACATGAGAAGGTGTGGGTGCACGTGCACCCATTAAAATATAGTTAATTAAATGTTTACATGTGACAAATGAATGAAAATGGCAATTTGGTCAAGAGTGCACCCTGTCTTTATTAGAAGTGAGAGGTTCGATTCCTCCTACAAGCCAGTTGTGCACCCAAGGAATATTTTTGCTGGATCCGCCCCTGTGACCCTCTACAACATAATTCACACCATTTAGCATAGTTAATGCAGTGTGGTGTGTTTTAAAAAAAATTATGAAGTAAAATGACATGTGTGGAGCAGAAAGAATATTTTCACCAAGTAATGATTTGATTGTAGAAGATGAGCTTGCTCAGATCTTTAGTCTTTACTTCATTTTAGTTTCCGAGTCTTTACTTCTTGTTACGCACCACATTTACTGTGTTCAAATATGGATTTTGTAATAATTGTTTTTAATTAAAAAAATCTTTAGAAAATTGTCAGGATTTCTATAATTATCTAAAACAATTTTATTTGAATTCGTTTGATTCCGACCATTAGGACCGACCATCCTAGGTATTAGATAAAATAGCTCAAGTTTATACCATTTGTTATGGTCGCACATCAATTAGTATGGTCGTTATTTAAATTTAGTTCGTTTTATTTGGTTTGTCCCACACTAATTAAATTTGGTTTGTTTGTTATTATTGATCTGTTTATTATGTTCTCGCTGTTCAGACTTTAAATAGACAAACAAATTGTATTTCTTTGGGGTTTATAACTAATTATGAAAAATGAACAAAAACATCTTTCAGAAAATACTATTTCCAAAATATGGTCTAGAAATACTTAACAGTAAATTTCTATAAAAGAATTAATTGAAGTAGAATCAAAATTCGCTTTTGTAACTTAGAATGAGAGAACAAGATTCCAACAAAAAAAGAAAAAAAAAAAGATTCCACAAGAGATGGGGGGATCTAATTGACCCCGAAGAAATGGGAGAGGCACTCGAGACTCGAGAGAGAGAGAAGGGAAGAGACGTATTTTCTAATAGGAGTTTATCACGTGATACGGAATCTATTGGAATCCACAACATAAGTCAGTAGGCTTTTGTCCTTTTCCACGACACATGAAGAGAAAATCTCGGAGATTTCAAACTTGTGGTGAGAGAGACAGAGAGAGATGAGAAGACCTGCCCACCAATAAATAAACAAAATCTACGGTGATTAAGCAGTGCTAATGCATAGGATCCGCCTAATTGCTAGCAAGTGCGTGCCACAAAACTACTTGACAACTCCACTTATGACTATACCTCTCTATACTATACCAATCAAATTCTGTCAGTATTTGTCTAAGCTTTATGTTCCAGTATTTTTAATAAATTTTTACCTTTTTTTTCCTTTTACAATGAATAACTCTTCTTCGACTATTTTATAAGCATCGTAAAATAGATATATAATCATTTTACACCTTCAAAAAAAATTGTTGTTCTGTGCTATGTAGAATACATGTCTTTTTGCAACTGTGTCTTATATTTGTAAATGATTTTATATATTATTATTGGTTTATTATGATGATGTAATTTTAAAATTAATAAATAAAACGAAAACGTCTATGTGATTTTTATGATATTTTATTGTTACTTCTGAACAAACAACTTTAAAATACTAAAAAGTTCTGTGAAATAAAGAGAGAGAGAGTGTTAAGTATCATACTGTTTTTTTTTAATACGTGTGTATTCAGTAACATCTTCGTTTTTGTAAAATGTCCTTATTGGGTTACTAAATATAGCGTCAGTTATGAGTTATGACTCCTCAAAACACATTAATACATTTCCGAAGACATAAGTATGTCTTTGGGTGATGACGTAAAAATGACTGTTTCGATGCAAATGATGGAAACAAAATATGATGCATTCCATTACGTTACATTGATTAGGAGAAACAAATTTCTGATAAACCTGTCGAGTTGGACCCAAATAATCGACAAGATAGACTTTACACATAGAATTGATGCAGTCGATTAGCACAAAATTGACGATAAACACACGGAACACGGGGACATTAAAGCTAATTGTTTAAACAAAAAGGGAAATTGCGTGCCAACTTGGGTGGTTTTAATTTAGTATATCTTTGACAAGTTTTTTTTTTTTTTTTAAATCTTTTCACAAGTTGTGAGAAGTAGTTATTTCTTTCAAACATATTGCATTTTGATCCATAGTCTGCATTGTAGAATAAAGCAAATATAATGAAAATAAAATAAAAATTGCATACATATAATCGCTCTCTTGATGCATGTTATAAAACTGATATTTTAACAAACAAATAATAAACTGATGTGGAATTCAACATAACAGCTGCAATTGCAAGTTCCGAGGACTATTTTGTTTGTTTGTTTAAGATATCTTTCAAAATTCATAACGTTAACAATAGTAATACTTTAAATATATATATATATATATATATATATATATTTTTTGTTTTTTGATGTTAAAGATCAACTAATATGATCAACGAATAATTAAATTTTATAACTAATAATAAGAATTGATTTTTTATTTTTATTTTTTATTGGTATTAAAGAATTGGTGATGGAAATTCTCAAATTGGTAAACAAAACTAAAAGGGTACTAATGGTTAACAAAAAGTAACTGAAAAGGGAAAAAAAATACCCTTTCTACGAAAAAAAAAAGTAAAATAAAGGGAGCCAAAAATACGGAATATATATTTCTCAGTGGGATCAAAATTAAAAATCAGATATTCAGATGGGGGTAATTAAAAGATATTTTAACAATTAAAAACGCAAATTAATAAAATATATATAAAGCATCTGACCCCACTCCCTCAAATGTGGGTCCGCCATTGCTCCTAAGGGCCTATATAAACGACCTAATGCAACTCTTCTTTTCTCCATCATTCTCGGATTATTGAGTTGTAATTGTAAACTGTGAAAAAACATTAAAACAGAGAGACAGGTCGAAAGAGAAACAGAGAAAGAGAATATGGGTGGGTGGGCAATCGCAGTACACGGTGGCGCCGGAGTCGACCCTAATCTTCCGGCCGAGAGACAAGAAGAGGCGAAACAGCTTTTGACTCGTTGTCTCAATCTCGGCATAGCAGCTTTGCGTTCAAATATATCCGCCATTGACGTCGTTGAGCTCGTCGTACGTTCTCTTATCTCACAATTCTTATTTTGTTTCTTTATTCGACGTTGTTCGTTGAATATTTTTTTATAACGATTGAACACAGGTGAGAGAATTGGAGACGGATCCTCTGTTTAATTCAGGCCGTGGATCTGCTTTGACGGAGAAAGGGACGGTGGAGATGGAAGCTAGCATTATGGACGGTACGAAGAGACGATGCGGTGCCGTTTCAGGGATAACCACCGTGAAGAATCCAATATCTCTCGCTCGTCTCGTCATGGACAAATCTCCACACTCTTACCTTGCTTTCTCCGGGGCAGAGGATTTCGCCCGCAAACAGGTATTGTTACTGTTTTACCCTTCCACTTTTTATTCTTAACCACTCGGTTTAAATTTTCCTAACCGAAGAAATCGATTGGTTTTTTTAATGAAGGGAGTTGAAACTATGGACAACGAGTACTTCGTCACGGACGACAACGTTGGGATGCTCAAGTTGGCCAAGGAAGCTAACTCCATCTTGGTATGATTGACTCAATCTCCACCGTTCGTTTATTCACGTGTTTTTAATGGTTTGCTCAACTTTTTTTTTTCTTTTTCAGTTTGATTACCGGATCCCGCCGATGGGATGCGCCGGTTCAGCCGCAACCGACAGTCCAATCCAGATGAACGGTCTTCCGATCAGCATTTACGCGCCGGAGACAGTCGGATGCGTTGTGGTTGACAGTGAAGGACGGTGCGCTGCCGGGACATCCACCGGTGGTCTGATGAACAAAATGATGGGAAGGATCGGAGACTCGCCGTTGATAGGAGCCGGGACGTACGCGTCTGAGCTCTGTGGGGTTTCGTGTACAGGTGAAGGAGAAGCCATCATAAGGGCGACGCTAGCGCGTGACGTTTCAGCTGTTATGGAGTACAAAGGACTTAACCTCCAAGAAGCGGTTGATTACGTCATCAAGCATCGACTTGACGAAGGGTTCGCTGGACTTATCGCTGTGTCGAATAAAGGAGAGGTGGTTTGTGGTTTTAACTCTAATGGGATGTTCAGGGGATGTGCTACGGAGGATGGGTTCATGGAAGTTGCTATTTGGGAATGAGAAGAGAGCTTTTTAGATTTTAATCATTTTAAACTAAAACGTCTTAGTATTTTTATTAGTGTGCTCTTATTCAGTCATCGCTTTATTGATTTGGTTATTCAAGAAAAACCTGGAGTAGTAAATTTAGATATAATTCGTTATCTCCAGTCCACTATTGATATGTGTTTATTGTGGTTTTAATCTGTTATTTCTCGTTTATGGCTTCTTCATATTGTTTCTGTGCTTGTTAAATGAAACTGACCTGTCACAAAAATAGCAACTAAAAGGGTAGTAAATTGGGTTTATAATAGAGATTATTGAAGTGAGATGGAGTTAGTAGTTTACCTCTTATGAATTGAATCTAATTATATTTTGAACTTCTTGAGCCAATCTCTGAAAGTTTCAAGCACTGCCTTTTCCAGCTCCATGTATATATCTGCTTCATCGACACTTGTCTTGGTCTTACATTCAGAATCCTCCTCTCCATTGTATTGGGCATCTATCAGTTCGATCAATCTTCCACAGGATTGTATTTCTTCTTCCGCATTGCGGCTCTCAGACTCAATGCACATGTTGTCTTCCTTATCATCAGGCTTTAGACATATCATGTTCTGGTCTTCTACGATTTTGAAGAAAGTATGTTGATGAAGCCAAGCAAGAGAGAATGGTAGATTTAATAAAGTTTATATATTTAAAAGAGATAATTGATACCTGCATAGGATGTAGAAGATTCACATGCTTCAAAGAGCAGTGAGCATATATCTCTCAATTCCGGAACTGTAGTAGTGTTTCCCAACCGAGACCTTTTCTTTCTGGTGTCACAGTAAATCTAGTTAAATATTCTGACTATAAGGTGAAGGAAGAGGAAACATTATTTAGGAAATGCAAAAAGTGAACCTGCAAGGGAGCTTAGGCGAGCTAAACACATGGGAACCCTCTAGAGCATTGTCAGGTATCGAACTTGACGAAGCTGGACAAGAATTCCACTGCTATTCCAGACAGAGAGAAAATGAGTATGTGGTCTGGATATATAAAACCTAAACGTGCATATTCGTTTTGAAGTAATCACTTGCCTCAAGTAGCTCTGGGAATCTTCTCCTCTGGTATACCTGTGGGGAACTGTGAGAAGAAAATCCAGGAGCGAGATTCATAAAGCCAGCAGCATAGTGGCTGTTAAAGCCGACATTGTCTCTGTTAGTAGATATGAAATCTAAAGCTGCATTGTTATTGTTATCAAGTCCTTGGTAGAGCTTCCTGTTTTTTAGTCCCCAATCAAAAACAAAAGGCTCACTGACATTCTTGCAGTTGATACATTTACAGTTGTCTGAGCACAGAACGTTAGCCTGAAAGCATTCACAGTACTTCTTTAAGCACTTGGTTCTTTTGCAGTTGCAGCCTCTCGAAAGCAGGCCAAGTTTAGTAACAGGTGCAGCCTTATACGACAACACAAATTGCAGATCATTCAAGATACTTACAAATCAGAAAATATGGATCATTCAAGATGTCCAGTGTATAAAATATTGGATGAATATACAGTTATATCTAATATTCTAAACCTTTGTTCCTACAATCTCAGAAAGTGATAAGGTTTGAAGAAGATACCTGCTTGTCAATAACGATGCTAGAAGCTTTTACATTGAAGGCATTTGGATTGTGATTTAGTAGATTCACCACAGCTGCTTCTCTGACAACATTGTTCCCAGAGTAGTTATAACAATCAACACAATCACAGTCGCTACAGAACACTCCTGATGCAAAGCAGTTACAATACCTAAAATAACCAAGCAACAAACTGTAATCTCAACCTTTAAATTGACATCTCTAGTGCGGTGATTTAGAACAAAAATGGTAAAAAAATCTGAACTAAATTCTACAGCAGATGATCAAAGAAACCTCTTTGGTGCTCTATTCAATACTAATTATTGGAATGCTAAAAGAGATTCATGAAATTAATCTTACAACTTTAAACATTTGGACTGCCTGCATCGACATCCTTTGTGCATCCTCCTATCTTCCTGATCTGATTTATCCTTTGTTTCTGGAATTGCTGAAGACTCTCTTCTTCAAATTAGAGATCAATCAAGAGAGAGAGCAATACAAAATCACTCAATACAAAATGATCTGCCATATTCTAGAACGAAATCACTCAAACGAAAAAAAAACATCTGTAAAGAAAAATGGCACAAACTTGGAGCAATACCGGTACATCGGAGGAAAAAGAGCAAGTTCTCCTCCGTCGCGATTGAGCCGGAAGCTTGGTAATTTCCTCAGAAGAACAGTGGTGATTCATAGATCAGATGAGTCGCCATGGCTGGAAGAGAATCAGAAGAAACTAGATTGGTGGACTGGATCCTAATCGGAGCGATGATTGTCTCTTGAAATTTCAAAATCAAGGCTCGAGAGTGTGTGTGTGTGTGTGATCTTGGAGGGAACGAGGCAATGAGATTTTTATTGCCTTCATATGGGCCGTTGGAGCTATTTCAGGATTGTTAATAATAATATCAACGGTCAGGATCACAGCGATGGAGCTGCAATGTTCTTAATGGGCTTTACTTTAATGAATTTAATTAAAGACCTAATAATGAAAAGACATGTCACACACTAATCATTAATTACCAAAATTAAAAAAAAAACTGCTTAACTAGTACGGATTTGGCGATTTCTTGTTCTTAAGTAATTTTCAATCACAGAAGAAACACGCCACGTGTCAAAACACTATCTCTTCTAAAAGGAAGTCGCGCCAACGCTTCAGTGGGCTATTCTATGATCCACAATGAGGCACGAGTTCGGCGTTTTTGGGCGATTGCAAGTTTACCTAAGAAGAACGGCTACGTAATTTAAGTGTACGACTTATAGGAAAAAGACGAAACCTTTTGAATCGATAATTTCAATGAATTTTTAAACGAACCACATCACATTACTACTGCTCACCTAAAAATGACCGCGACGACAATATTAAAGAGCTTCAACTACATCTCTTTAATTAACAACTCTCGTCTCCGACATAGCTCCCCAATTCTCTCCTCTCGTCTTCATCGATTCCAGCTACCTACTTCGTTTTTCAATTCTCGGTTTCGATTCTTCCAATCTGATCATCTCTTCTGTAAGTTCTCTTTCTCCGATGTTTTTTTTACCGGCAATTATGATCTGGCTGTTCTGTTGTTTGATTTTCATTCCTTTTTCTGCTTTTTGTTTTTCTTAAACGCATGTTACATGTTCGACGAAATGTCTTAAAGATTTGTGCTTTCGGTATATAACGTTGATGATCTCAAATTTATTGAAAATTCTCAGCATCTCCAAGGAGAACAATCTTCTCTTCTTTTTATTTGGATCTGTTGTTTGAACAATCCTTTTGTTTTTTACAATTCGTATCTTTAACCTGAAAATGATCAATGTTGCAGCTTCACAGGCTGGTTCACTCATGGAAGTGGTTAAAGCAGCTTTTTCAGAAGGATCTAATTCTTGTGATAGAATAGCTATTAAAGCCGATGGCAAGAGTTACTCTTATGCTCAGCTAACATCATCTGCCTTGACAATATCTAAATTATTCTGCAAAGATGATACTACAAATGTATGGTAATTGGTACTTGAAGCTATCACTACTTTTATTTTGCAAAGCCTCTTACAGGGTTCTGGTTTTTTTATTTTTCTCTTTACTAAATTTTCCTAGGGAAGTGAAACTAGGAAGTATGAAGGTTTTGGTAGTCTTAAAGGAGCTAGAATTGGAATTGTGGCAAAACCTTCAGCTGAGTTTGTTGCTGGAGTCCTGGGAACATGGTTTAGCGGTGGAGTAGCTGTTCCACTTGCACTCAGCTATCCAGAGGCTGAACTCTTACATGTGATGAATGATTCGGTATGAAATCTGTGAGCCTTCTTATTTTCTTGTGCTTTAGTTTTGGCTTTATGGCCTCAAAATCTTCACGAAATTGTTGGTTTGATTGGTCATGTGGTCATTCTTAGGTATTCCTGATCTTTGTTTTGTGATCTCAGAACTTTGTTCCATAATACAAGCTCTTGGTTTTTCTAGCATCAGTTGTTTTCCGCAAGACTATAAAGCGTGCCCTGTAGAACAAAGTAGAAAATGTACTAGAAAGCCTACTTTTTTCTGGTTGGCTGTGTCTCATACCAAGTTCAAGCTTAGTAAAATAAGTGTGCCTTATGTTGCTGTTTACTCCCGAGTAAGAATTATCAACATTTTCTTGGGCAACCTTGTTGTCTCTGCTTTCTAGGATGTATCTCTGTTATTGAGCACAGAGGACCACGGTGAAACTATGAAAACCATCGCAGAAAAGAGTGACGCTCGATTTCTTCTGATTCCCCCTGTTGTTAACTCAAGTTCAGAAACTGTTGCTTGCAGTCAGTTTCAGGAGGACAGTATTGAAACAGAAGGAAAGTTTCTTGGTAAGATTTTGAATTTACTTGAAATGATGAACTTATATTTAAGGGGTGCTCTTTTAGTATCTACCACCATACATTCAATCAAATAGTGGTCTGTATTTTCTGCATCACATCAGTCTTTATTTGTGCAGATGATCCAGCATTGATCGTCTACACTAGTGGTACAACTGGTAAGCCAAAAGGAGTTGTCCATACTCACAAAAGCATCAATTCCCAGGTATATATCCAGCCTCCATATGTAGCTCACGTCATATTTAAAATCCGCTCGACCCGCATTCTAATATGGCTGCATATATCGAACTGGTGAAAATTGTGATCTAGTCTGAGCATTAGAAGTATTTCTCTGTCTCTCCAGTGAGTAAGCGAAATTATGATATACCTTATAAGTTATAAGCATGTATATGGTGCAGGTTAAAATGCTAACTGAAGCTTGGGAGTACACATCTGCTGATACTTTTCTCCACTGCCTCCCACTACATCATGTTCATGGGCTCTTTAACGCTTTATTTGCTCCTCTTTACGCACGGTCTTTGGTAACTTATACTTTCCACAGTTGTTTCGGCTAAGTCTTTCAAACTACACTAACTTAACATCAGGCTGGTTATAGTTTTTAATTGATGTTTTACCTTCCTCTTTGAAGGTTGAGTTTTTGCCCAAATTTAGTGTTAGTGGAATCTGGCGTAGATGGCGTGAATCATATCCGGTGAATGATGAGAAAACCATCAACGCCATAACTGTATTTACTGGTGTAAGTCTTCTTTTTTTGCTTTTATTCTTTAAGATTATTTGTTCATGCTTTAGCTGTCCTGCCTCAAGTTAAATGTTTGATTTCATGTTGCATAAGCCTTTCTTGAACCTGATATAGCAAGCTTATTAAATGTTTATATTTTGGTTAATAGTGAATGTTGTGTTAAACAGGTTCCAACCATGTATACTCGGTTGATACAAGGTTATGAAGCAATGGACAAAGAGATGCAGGACTCGAGTGCTTTTGCTGCACGGAAGCTTCGCCTAATGGTGAGCAACCAATATCTCCTAGAAGCGCATTTCCAGCTTAATGATAATCATTTATCTACTTAGACGGCTGTTCTATTTTCAAATTCTGGTGAAGATAGTGCTTACATGTTTGCTGATGATATACATTTTCAGATGTCTGGCTCCTCTGCTCTCCCTCGACCGGTCATGCATCAATGGGAAAGCATCACAGGTCATCGTCTTTTGGAAAGATATGGCATGACTGAGGTAAGTAGATTTTCCTGTCTCTTTTGATTACCGCAATGCCATACCTTACAAAAAGTCTGTTCTTAGTAGTTACATATACTGAATTTCAAATTTTGTTCAATATTCCCAGTTTGTAATGGCAATATCAAACCCTTTACGAGGTGCACGGAAGGCAGGTACTGTCGGCAAACCATTTCCCGGTGTGGAGGTCAGTGAGCTCTTCTTTCTCTTCGGTTCAAATATAATGCCTTTTAACTAATGCCACACAGCTAAGGTAGTAATACTCTTGACACGATGCTGTGATACTGAAAAGGTGTCTGTAAAAATGATAGGCTAAAATTAAAGAAGATGAAAATGATTCAAATGGAGTGGGTGAGATTTGTGTTAAAAGCCCATCGTTGTTCAAGGAGTACTGGAATCTACCAGAAGTGACTAAAGAATCGTTTACGGAAGATGGATACTTCAAGACGGGAGATGCTGGTAGAGTGGATGAGGATGGATATTTCGTAATTCTAGGACGTAAGCAGAACTCCTAAGTTCACTCAAACACTAGTAATGAGTGCTTTGTACTCCTTCGCTTGACATCTTCTCTTCTCTGGTATTAATCAGGCACTAGCGCTGACATTATGAAAGTTGGAGGATACAAATTGTCTGCCTTAGAAATCGAATCAACCCTTCTCGAGGTAACATTAACATCCCATTTTATTCTAGAGATAGGAACTTTAGATAGCTAAACCGAGTGAATTTAGTCGTTTGCTGAACTCTCTGGATTGTGTTATGCAGCACCCTACAGTTGCAGAATGTTGCGTGTTGGGGTTACCAGACAAAGATTATGGGGAAGTCGTAACTGCGATAATTGTAGCAGATACTGAAGCAAAGAAGAGAAGAGAAGAAGAGTCAAAACCTGTAATGACCTTAGAAGAACTCAGCGGATGGGCTAAAGACAAGCTTGCTCCTTACAAGGTACTCTTTTAAAAATCTCCCCAGATGATATCAAAACACACAACAGTCTTGCTCATAATTTTCTCGTCTTTTTTAGCTACCAACACGTTTGCTAATATGGGAGAGCCTGCCCCGCAACGCCATGGGAAAGGTAACTAAAAGCTCTCTCAAAGTTTTTATTTCCTAAATGATATGAGAGATCGATGTTAGTTTGGTGTAATTAATAAGAAGCATTCATTCTCAGTTTTGTGAGTGTTTTTTTTTTTTGAGTTGCAGGTGAACAAGAAAGAGCTAAAGAAATCTCTGGATGATCAAGAGTGAATCCTCTCAAACAATCATGGATCTCTCTGTTGCTTCTTGTTCTTTGATTGTATTACACACGGCTCATATATGCATAAAATGTAATTTTCTTTCATAAATTAAAGTATCAAGACCATACTATTTGGAAAGTAAATCTTATTTATACTATTTCTTTGTTACTTGAATAAAATTCGCAAAAGATAAGAGTTGACCCCAAGTCTTTGATGTGACTTTCTTTAAATCTCCGCAAAAGTAGACCTATGTATATAATACGACCGTTTACTTTTAACAAATCACCCGACAAAGGGTAAAATGGTAATTAAATAGTGATCCGATCATAAATTTCAATCAGAATTTGCGTGATTGAATACCTTCATATTCAATTGGCTCTCATCTCACGAGCATATTAAAACGTAGAAGAAGAAGAAGAAGAAGAAGAGATATGGTAGAATCGACGATCCGTATAACGACGTCGTATCTCCAAGAGATTGCTAAAGGGAAAGGCCATAGCGAGTTAGAGGTATTACTCCTCCAAGGCTTAGAACTCATCCATGTCGGTAAAGGAATCTTACGATGTAAATTACTCGTCACTGATCGCGTCGCGGTAACTTTTCCTTCTTCTATTTTTTTTTTACCTTTTGTTCATCGCAGAGATTTGATCCGGTCTTTTTTTTTTCCTTTTTTTTTTTGGATTGGAGAATAATATTATTAATTACGAGATGATCGATTCTTTAGGGAGAAGATGGAACATGGCACGCCGGAGCGATGACAACGGTGATGGACTCGATCGGAGCTGCTGCTGTATACTCCGACGGCGACGGACTCCATTCCTCTGTTGATCTTAACTCTTCCTTTTATTCAACGGCCAAGATTCATGTTCGTTTTTTTATATCTTCGTTTTTTCTGCTTTTCATATTCTAAATTGTTTATAAAGAAATTTACTAAATTAGGTGAATGTCAATTATGTCATTGTGTTTCACTGCAGTATTCTTACAAGTAAACATGATTTAAAGTTAATATAATAAATAATAATAAATTGCAGGAAAAAGTAGAGATAGAAGCAAGAGTGAATGGGACAAATGGAGGGTTAAAATCAGTTGTGATTGATATTAAAAGACAAGGAAGTGAAGAAATCATAGCCACAGGAAGGATGTGGATGGCCCCACTTAGCGTCAAAGCCAAACACAATGCTTCTAGTCTTAGTAAGCTTTGATTTTTTTTTTTCTCAATTAAACCATTCAATAAGTACCATTTTCAAAATTTGATTATTTTTATAATCAAATTATCATACACACAATTGACCTTTTTTTTTTTTTTGTAATAAATAACCACACCCATTAAAATCATCCTCTACATCCTAAATCCAAATCCATGATATATATATAAATAACCTAATTACATACATACATATATATAATTAATAATTTTACAACACACACCATTTTGTGATGAACCAATGGATGATGATCTTAGTTTAATTTAACTTCATCTTCTTCTTCTTCCTTCACACCATTAACCTTATCATTTCTCACCTGATCAACCGTGGGACCATACGACCAGCTACACAAAACGTAGTAGATGACATTAACGAAGCTCAAGACCGCTAAAACCCAATAGTAGTAGTCGTAGTGACCCTTGTTGATATTATCTTCGATCCAGCTCACGTTGCCCTTCTTTGAGCTATTCTTGACCGCATTGAGGATCAAACTAGCCAATATATTAGCCACTGCCATTCCTAGACCGAACAGAGAAGCCGCAATGCTCGACATGCTTTTAGGAAACTCCGTATAGAAAAACTCGGTCTGTCCTATCCCGGTTAAGGCCTCTGCTAAACCGTGTAGCACATACTGTGGTACAAGCCACATTGCCGAGATGTTCACTGTTGCGTCAGCGTTGTTTGCAAGTCCCTGGCTTATCGCAGTTTTCCTTCTGTAGTTCTCAACAGTTGCGGAAATCGCCATTGCTAAGAAAGATATGAATAGCCCTAAGCCCATTCGAATCTTGACGTTAACCCTAACGGGTCTGCCTCGGATCTTGGAAGCTAAAGGGAGGACTGCGCGGTCGTATAGAACGACCCATGAGATCAAGGCTATGATTGTAAACATACCGAAAGATCCAGCAGGGATTTGGAAGTTCGAACCGCTGCTCAAACGCCTATCCATTGACTTGGCTTGAAGCAACTGAAACGAGTTCTGGCTAACGTTTATCGACATCATTATTCCCGTGGACCATACGGGTATCACCTTGACCAACGCCTTGAGCTCCTCAACTTGGTCCGTTGTGCACAGCCTCCATGGGTTCAAGGCAAAACCATCAGAACCAATGTCTTCCTCGCGGTTTCTTATGACACAAGCTTTGTTCAAAAACCTTAGCAATTGCAAAAGAGTGTCAAAAGTCAAGTAACCCATCAAAAAACTATATATATATATATATATATATATATATATATATATATATGTGAGTGAATCTGAATTCAATTTACCTCAGTTTGTCACTTGGAGCTTTGAGCTCAGAATCTTTCAAGCGATAGTAACAATCGTTGGAGTCATGATCCGGCAAACTTAACTTCCTGTTCACGTAAGCAGCAACAGCCACTTGAGCTAGACCGGTGAGTAGACTCTTGGCCACATTGCGTTTAACGTAGAGAGGAGATGCAACCACAAACAAGAAACCCGCGAACAGCATGAGAATCGCGGGTATTCCAAACCCGATTCTCCATCCTAGATGATCTTGAATGTAAACAATGACCGTGAAAGCGATCAAGACAGCAACCGATGAAGAAGCGTAGTACCAACCGAAGAAGCTCTCAAGAACTCTCTCGTTCTTGGGATTATCTTTGTTGTCCAATTGATCAGCACCAAAGGCTAAAGAACAAGGCCTGATTCCGCCGGAACCAATCGATATAAGGGCAAATGCAGAATACAAAAGAGCCAGTTGAGAAGATGTCGCGGAACTGCATTTGGTTCCGGCTGCTGCTACACACGGTGACGGCTTCACTTGCGGTAACGTCGCCGTTAGCCATAGAACCACCATACCCTGTAATGTTTTCATTCAGACAATTTATTCAACTTATTTGAATGGTTGCTATATCACCAAGTACAGGAACACTAAGTATAAAATCAGAAGTATAGCAAATATTATCAATTTATTCGTAAAATCTACAGATGGTCTTTAAAGAAAAGAACTTCCAAGAACAAGAATCCGAGATTAGATCAAATCTATATATACGTCAACTGTCATAATCATACGAAAACAATATTTTCATACGTAAAATCATGGGCGGATGTATAAAGGAAAAGGGTAGGTCAATTGACCTACCCAAAATCTAAATATATAATTTTTTTTATGTATTATCCAAAAAGATTTGTTAGTACAATTTTTTCTCGAGTTCGACTCCTCCTCTCTCCCTTTATTAATTTTTATTTTTAAAAATACTATTTTGCACTTGGCAAATTTTTATCCTGGATCCGCCCCTGCGTAAAATGATTGGTATTCGAGATGAACGATTGCTAGAGAGACTTCAAAATCAATTGATGTCACGAAGTATAAGATAAGGTTTTTTTCAAGTGGGTGAAATAAAAAGTTTGAACAAGAATGGGACAAGTAGTACAAAAACATGGGTCACCAATCGATATTGCTTTCAATCTTAACACTTATATGTTGGCCAAAACTAATGTCAAATCCTTAAATGGTGGCAAAAGTGGGTCCACGTCAGCTTGACCCATATATATGGACACATAAATAATGAAATCAAAGAATAAGAAATAAGAAATAATAATTTTTCATATGAGATTCAGGCAGTATGGTCGGTCACTCACAATCACAACTTGCCAGAGAAAGCCCACAAGGCCATAACCACAACGAAAACAACCAAATTTAAAAGAATAAATAAAATTAATAGTTATTAAATACTTTATGATTATTTAAGACCTGATATTATATAATCATCACATGGACATTTCAGAACACCTGGATTCGTATTTAATTTTACCGACTTTGATTATATTTTTTTCATGGAAACAAATATTAAAAAAAATAAAATAAAGCGCTTTATTTTAATTCATTGGACAGCAATTTCAGGGTAGCACATGCAACATGTGAAATTTTGACTCTTAATGGAAAGAGGCTTCTAAAAAAAGCTTAATCATTAACCCTTAAAATAGAAATTTCACTGTAGATGATCAGTACTATACTTAAGCAAATAAACAGCTATTAATTATTCAACAAACGAACGGTAAAAAATTTCGGAAAACCTAGTAATTCCCTGAACATTTTTACCATACCAAAAAAATTACTATTTCAAGAATATAAATAATAAAATAAATACTTAGAAACAAAAAAAAAACCTCGTACCATTTAATTCTAGGCCCTTAATTCTATGACTTGGTTAGATTTAAGTTTTACTTATTGAATTCTGTATTTGCTGTCGACGCAAGTAAAGTCCAATTATCGAAACCCGAGTTAAGAAAACAGTAACACACCTACACTACACGCAAGATATTTCACCCAGATCAATCTAAACCGAAACTTTCGGTTTTGATATCCAATTTTAACAAAATCCCAACCTAAAATCCCCTAAACCGGATAAACACATAAGAAACAAAACATTTTTAAAACCGAAGGCCAACAACTGTTTTAGTCAAAGTAAACTGCCTGAAGTAACAGAGTTGAAATCGAACCGGAAAAGTAAACCGGTATTAGTGAATGGAGAGGAGGGGAGAAATTACCAGGAAGCTAGAGAGAGAAGCAAAGGCAATGGTGAGAAAGCGACCCAAATACGAATCTGAGAGGAAAGCTCCAACGAGAGGCATGAAATTAGTAGCAGCGACCCACATGAACAGAACAGTTTGTCCTTTGACAACTCCCAATCTGTAATCACTCATCAGATAAAGAATCATGTTCTGTAATAATCCATAGCTCGCCACTTTCTCGAACGCCTCGTTTGCTTCAAAAACCAGTAAGAAACTTTAGAGAATTAGAATCATTAATGACACACAGAGGTTTTTGAGTAAGGTTCTGACTTAAAAAAAAAATGGAGAAAGATTAATTTGTTACCAATGATGAAAGGCATAGTGAGAATTCCACCCTTGGCTCTTCTTCTTATGGGTTGAAGCATCTCCTTTGACTCTGTTTGATCAGGAGGGTTCTCCATTGTTAGCTTTTCAGCTGAGAGAGAGAGAGGAAGAGAGAAAAAAAAAAAAGAGAAAAGAGAAGAGAAGAGAAGAGGAGAGGAAATCTTTGTCTTTGTGAGTGCTTTGAGTTAATGCGATCTTATTTTCAGTTCAGACAGCGAGGAATCTCTGTTTTCTGCGACGAGTGAGCAATAATAAATGGGGGATATTTATATATATATAAAATTTCTCCAGCCAAATAAAATAATATCATAATTGGACGCCAAAAAGGTATACTGTATTATCAGTTTATCCTAATGATTTTTACTTTTTTATAGAGTGATGAAGTTTATCCCATTGGCACACGACCAAAATATGATTTTATATGGGTTTTTCATTCTTAGTTAGAAATTAAAAAAAAAAAAAAAAAAAAGTGGGGGAAAAAAAATGTTAGATAAAACGTCATTTTCCTATTCTAGCTAAATACAAGTTGAAACATAAATGCCAGCAAAATATTCTTTTATATATATATATATATATAACAAAACTCGGAATATATATAGATATGAAAATTAACATATATAGATGTGTGTATTTACATTGTGATGTATTCAATGTTCCATCTTACTTAATTATGTCAAACGAAAAAGGACTCGTGTTATTGACTTATTTTTGGAAAACAATCCAAATTTTTTTTCTATTTCTACTTCAAATCAGTAGAAGATTATGAAAAAAATATATCGTAGATATTGTTGTTTGTAATTTTATGAACAGTTAGACTGTCGTTTGTAACCATAAATAGTATTTTCTCTGTTTCAAATTAATATAAGTTTTAGATATTTTTTGTGTTTTATTTTATTAGATGTTTTATTAGTTTTTATGCAAATTTGAAATTTTGAAATTTTGATTTGTTAAATGAATTTTAAATAAAACATTAAATAATAATTTTATAAAGAAAATTAGGTTTCTTAATATATGTACTGTTAACTAAAACATCTATTAATTTAGAACAGAGGGAATAGTATTCTTGGTTGGGTGCAAAATTTTATCTCGACGGTGTTACTCAATCGACTAGTTCACATGTGTTCAACAAAACTTAAGTGAAGGGAAATGAGACATTCTTCTCTAAGAAAAATATCTTCTTGACTGGTCAAATAAGAGAGGGATCCAAAATAATAATAATAACTTTTTAATATTTTGTTATCTAATTCTAATTAAGATGTCTTCTAATCAGACCTTAACCAAAAAAAAAGAGGACCTAAAGAAAAAGATGTTTATGATCGCTTCAACTTAAAAGGTTATAAATGTGAATTATTATCCTTAAACCCCAAAAAAAACTAAACATGTAAATAGCTTTTACAAATCACATCCCATTAGTAAAAGAAACGGATCAAAATCATAAAAAAAAAGTTTATTAATAATTGAGAAAGGAAGACATCCCATGAGGTTAACAGCTTTTATTTTGGCTGTCTCTCTTCCTCTTTTCTTGACAAATTGAAACTTTTGTAATTTAATTTCTTTTTATTTTCAAAGCAAAGAAAAAGGATTCGTTAAAGTAAGTGCAATCATATTTAAAGTTGTGCTTCGGTTTTTCAATATCACACTAACAAGTCAACATCTCCAAAGGGTCGGCCCAAGAAAACAATAAAATAGTAGCATAGTAGGCCTAATTTGCTCAATTAAATTATTTGTATCACAACCATGTAACATTTTATTTACCTTTATTGACTCCATGAATAAATTTATGATTAGATGTTGAATCTATACATGTGGTCTCTTGATCTTGATACTGAATGGAGATTACATGTTTTGTAACTGTACAATTTTTTCCGTATCTAAGAAGTTTTCGGACTTTACCATCATCCATAGTAACTTCGACTAAATGATTAAAGTAAATTGAATTACAGTTGTTTCCCTGCTAATCTTGAATTCAAGATCTAATCTATATTTCCCCAAAGGTTTATTGAATCTAATCGGTTAAACTATCCATTCCAAATTGACATTGATGTGACTAATTCCTAATATAATGAATGCAAACATAACAAACATTCATCAAAATTATCGTCCCACCAAAACAACACTGCTAGACTTTAAATATGGAATAGTGAAATGTTATATCATACTAATTTAACTTGTGGACAAAAACAACAATAGCCTTGTTCTTTTGGGTGTCTCCGGCGACTCCTTTTATGACTGTAAATTACACTGTGTTTTTCTCTTTCATCAATGCAGCAACATTTCCCAGCGACACTTTCCAGCAATCTGTTCATCCTATTTTCTGTTATTTGTGTTGCTGGTTTTTCCAGCAACTAATTTCAACGAAACATATGTGGCTTTTCTTTGTTTTTCTCAACGGTTTGATCGCTGGTTTTGAAATAAACTGAAGAATCAGTGTTATTTTTTTGGTCGTTAGCGACACTCAAAAGAACATCACCAATATATAAACATTTCTCGTTGATATTATATTATCATATAAAAATGTATATATAGTTTCAACATAAAACATAATATTTAGTTATCATTATAGTATAACATAACTATAGGTCATAAGCTAAGTAATTACGTTGCAAAGTTAATTTGTAACAGATTGTACAATTTATAATTGATACAACCAAATTTGAATGGAAAAGTTTGACGACACTAAGGGATGGTGTTTAATGGTAGAAGACTCGCTATATTACTAGAAAACAAAGCTAAAATTTCATTATCCGAAATTTATTTGTGGTCTTGATTGATTCCACATGAACAGTTTCAATACCAAATACCTGACATTTTTAAAAAAATCAGAATTAATCTAAACATCAATTTTACATTATCCGAATATTGATTAAAAATATAAAAAATCTCTTGAAATAGTTTCTTGGATAAAATATTGGAACTATTTAAAAACAAAAAGTGAACAAAAAGCCATAATGATGAGAGTGACAGGGTCATTTGCCTTGCACGTGGGCGTTGGATACTCTGCAATCTCCTTTTTAGCAAACTTATTAATCTACTACTCATTGTGTCATTTTATTTTCAATTTCTGATCATCATCATAACTAGTTACTTTCAGATATCTTAAGTAACTTAACCTTCTTTTTTTCTTTTTCTTTCTTTAAATGAAAATACTTATTAATCTCTCCATAAATAAAAAACTATCAAAAGTCAAAACGATCAGTCTTTGATCAGTTAATCTTTCAATCAACTAATTTACTTTAACAAAAACCACAAATCAATCTTTTACCAAAAAAAAAAAAAAAAAAAACCACAAATCAAAAACCCAAAACACTGTCGATAAAACAAAAAACATACGCTAACATATTTTATTTTACTATTCACTCTTCAGCTAGAGAAAAAAAAAAAAAAAAAAAAACTTACGAAAAATATGGTCCAAAGAAATGGTCACTATGATGCATATATAGAATTTGGCGAAGATATAGTTTTTCTTTTTGATAACGAGTGAAAACATAGATTGATTTAGTTATAACGAGTAAAAAAACATTACAGAATCTTTTGTTTATTTAATTAGTTTTATGGATAGATAAAAATGGTGTGAAAGAGTGTGTGTGGATTGTGGACGAAGATAATTCTGGGACACTTCCAAAAAAAGAAGACTGTAGAAAATGAAATGTCTGAAACATTATTATTCAAAGATTGCTTGACTTACACGCCAACTCCTCAATTTTTCTTCCATTTGTTACTTCAAGAAGGAAAGGTCTATTGAGGTATGTGTCAGGTTTCAGACTTATTTTTCTCTTCAAATTCAAATATATATTATTTTGTCAGACTCATTTTCCTCACCTACTCTACTTTCTTATTCAATGTTCATGTTTTCTCCATATTTTTTCCTACTCTGTTCAAAATCCCTCCTCCAACTACACACAAACTATTTAGCTTGTCTTGTTGTTGTTGCGTTTATTGAAATGTTGAAGTTGTTTCTTTTTGTCAGTTTGCTATTTTATTGATTGTTAACTCCATGATATCAAAGATTAATTATTGGTAATCAGGTCCAGTCTGGAATTAGTTTGGAGAATTCACTACTGTCGAAACTATTTTAGTTATTTTCAACTAGTTAGTTAGTACACTTTCAATCAACTTTTTTTTTTTTTTTAATATGTCATTTAACATTAAAAAAAAAAGATGAGAGGTGTAACTGTGTAAGCTAAATACGATAAAGGAACTAATTATATGTTGATAAAAGAAAAATAATTTATCCTAGTAATTAATCTAGTGAATTTACAATGAGCACGCGTACTTATATTATTACTTTATATATTACGTATATATCTAATTGTTACATGTTTTTAGCTATATTATTCACACATGTTAAAAAATATATTTGTTGACAAAAGTATGTTTCTTAGTAACCAATCTATTATTGTTTCGATTTGTTGTTGTTAAGTTAATTAAGAAATAGTGATAACTACACCTTAAAAACTACTCTGAAAACAACATAAATATGATTTGTTTGCGTATGATTTCTAAAACTGAAAAACTTTCGAATTCTCTAACTCCCGACCCTAGTTCAAAACTGGAAGCATTTAGGATAATGTTTTAAATATTTATTAGAACATAAACTTGACTCCTAAAATCAACGAAACGGTTTACTTTACTTACAAATTCATGTGCTTCTCATTTCTCCTATCCTCCCTTTTTCCCTTTTTCTTTTTCTTTTATTGATCTATATTCATGAACATGCCTTCGATATTTCTATTGTCCCCTTTCTTTTCAAAAGTCAAATCAATCTATTATCCTAATTCTAAAAAAATCTTGTCACATTTTTATGCACTTTCTATTTTATCCTCGGAATCAATAATCGTAAAATCAAACGTTAAATCATCATATAGAAAACAAGAAATACTATTTTTATTGCTCATGTACTATTTTGATTCATCAAACTATTTTGGTGAAAAATACATTGCCACACAAAAAAAAAAAAAAAGCTCATTTAAAAACGTTGATAAATAAGATAAGTTTCTCTTAACAACAAATACAAGTCAATTTAATGAAAAAAAGATAGTAATAAAAAATGGTAGACTTCCATTTTATCAATAATTTTATAACTTTAAAAAAAAGTGGAAATTGAAAGAGGTGCTTTGTCTTGTAAAGTCCCCCATTGTTTTAAGGGTTACACAAAAGAATGTCCCTCGTAATCATGAAAATGAGCTGTGTTACATCACTCTCTAAATAATCCTCTCCAGATTTTCCTTTCTTTTTCTTTAGTCATATACGTCACTTCAAATATTTTTATTTAATACTCCGTTAATATACATTTTCTTCGCTTTATTTCTACTACAACAATAAATTATATTGCATCATTATTTCAGGTACATCTGTGACTGTAACTATATGTAACAACAACAAAAAAGGAAGAAAATGCGATTCATGAAAATCAATGTGCTGTCTCTCTCAACTAACATAATATGCTGATGAGTATTAATGTTGATCATCATAACAATTAAATAACATATGAATTCTAAAATTATTCGGGGTGCCTACGTGTCTAAATTTTTGTGGGTTTTGAGTGTTAGAAAATTTTTTAGTGAGTTGCGGAGTTGGTGAAAAGAATAATGGAGTATATTAAGATACATAAGTAAGATCAAATCGAAATATTACTAGATTAGTGGAAATCTTATATGTGTGGTTGATTAATATTAATGAAAAATGACCCAAAACGAGAGGGAGCACAGCACATAGTGGAGGAGATGGGAAAGCAATAAAGCAAAGGAGAGGACAATGAGGTGAGGATAAACCATTACCTTCCATTTTCTTCTTTCCCCACGTTACCTTTCTTTTTCTTATCCCTTTTTAATGTTTTTTTTTTTTTAATTCATTTGTTTCTTTATTTCGCAACTTAAAATAAAATATAAAAATACACACAACATTGTCTAAAACCAATGCATCACTTGATGTTTTGCATCAAAGAAAAGGTTACATATTCCAATCAAATAAATTTAAAATCTTGTTGAAGGGCTGCAAATTCTTTATTCTTTATTAATTACACAAAACACACAAAGACATACCACAATAAAGTGAAGGAGATTTTATTATAACTTACATTTAAGATTCATATTTTATTTCTTTCATTTCTTCATTACCAAAACAGAAGAGAAGACGTGGAAGAAGATATAAGAAGGGTATAGGATGATGACATTGGTCATCCCAATTCTCAAGCAGATTCTTCGGACCACTCGTGTAATGTAGGAGTCTTGACGCCTATATTCTTCATATCAAGAATATTCGCTGATCCAAAACAAGTTACGACAATGTTAGTTCCTTTACTGAGAATGACAAGAACCAACAAAAAAAAAACGTATTCAAGATTACGACAATGCAGCAATCTTTCTTCAGTTCAATCCAGCCAATTTTTATCAAACCACCAACTGTAAAAGAATGATGTGTTTTTTTTTTTTACCAGTATGGATCTCTGATGTTGCAGCAGCTGTGGCATCTACAATAACACTCACACATGGATAATCCAACTCCACTGCATCAAAAACCGTTTGCCGAATACAATTCGGCGTTTGAACACCTGAACAAAATTAAAGCGTTACAGAAACAACAACAGAGTCCAATTAAAAAAAAAACCAGAAGAAGAGGCATGATGATAATGATGATGATGGTCTTTAAAACAATACTCACCAGCAATCACTAACTTGCTAATCCCAGAAGTTTGCAAGAAGGAATGAAGATGAGTACCAAAGAAGGCGCTGAAACGGGTTTTCACAATCTTATAGTCTTCTTCTTCTTTGATGATCAATCCATCAACCAAGTCTGCACCTACGCTGCCTTTAACAGTTGGTCCAACTTTATCAGGATTGTAGAGATGACGCCTGAATAGGTCAACATCTCTTCCTTGAGGATCATGTTCTCGAACAACCTTAAACAAAAGCATAACACTTTGTGTCAATTAAGACTACCCACACACTGAATCGAGATTGTTTACTTCTGTCTCATATGATTCATTAGTATCTACCAAATGTGAACATAGTCCCTTAACCTTCAAAACACACAAAGCCATAACCTTTTCTTTTATAGAAATGGACTCAAATCAAGTTCGAATCCATATAGCACAATCCCTTAATTGCAGATTTCTAATTTCTCAACGAAGTTTTCAACACAGAAATGCACAAGTAATAAGAAAAAAAAAAGAGAAATGGAGAAAATACCCAAATTACGAGAATACCACGCTGCCTCGCGAGTTCGACTACTCTAATAACATTAGGAACTATGGATTTGCCTCCTTTCACTTGCGTCACTGAGCCTTCCTCTATGAAATCCTTCTGCTCATAAAACGAAAACACGGCAAAAATAGTTCAAACTCCAAAAGCCCATAGAAACACTCAAATCTAACCATACAACACACAGAGATATATGTACTGATGTACATAGAGAGACCTGCATATCGATAACGAGTAGAGCCGTGTTCTTCCATCTCTCAGCCATGGTTCCCAACAATAAACACTATCAAATCCAAAAGCTAATTCTAATGGTCCCAAGTCCCAACTCCCACAGTTTTACATTGCGTAGACGACGATGAATCTCGGCCCACAACTTGTCTTCTTCACCCGGCCCAACCATAAACAAAACTTGTCTTCTTCACCCGGCCCAACGTCTCTATTACTGTTTGCTTAACATTTCGCCGATATTCAAGTTCTGATCCAGATCGGTTTATATAAATTGATTGGTATACTCAAAGAACCGGACTAACGTTGCCTGTTAATATTAGAAATTTGAAAACCTGCTGAAGCATCATCACAAAGATTCACGACCGAGCAAGAGTGACTTATAGAAACAACAGTAGAAAAATAATCTCATGTATTAACAAACTTTTAATTTAAAATTTAAAAGAGAATAAAATAAGCTAAGGAAAAGAAAAAAAAAATGAGTCGCTTCTCTTTTGCAGGGAAATCACACAATCTCTATGATCCGGGCTTGGATATCTCAAGGTAAACCATTTGAGTATATCCATTGAACACTGACTTGTCCTGCCGACCTAAACCTAGTCGTTGGAACAAACGGTGCTTGCCATCTGCTACGATTGGTGGCGTCGAACGAGCTGGGTCATACCGCGATTGATGTGTCAATGAAGGTCCTGCAACCGGAGGTACCTCCCAATAGACATCGAGAATGGATTCAACATACCGGCTGTTTTGAAAATGCTGATTGTATGAGATCGGCGTGTTAGTATGGTTGAAATCATCTCTCATTTCTCCTCGGACTCCCCACCATGTTTCACCTGGTCCGCACAGTTCCTCTATATCAACTGCTTTTTCCCAGAACTTCTTCCTCTTTGATCTCATCCTGGCTTCATCGCTGTCTTTGAAACAACTATGGCCGCCTCCTGGAGAAAACAAACGTATCCATATGAGAAACAATACGATTCCAAGCCCATGTATCGAATGTGTGATTTTTTTAGAACTCACCTCTTATATATGACTGATCACATATCTGTCTCAAGGAATAGTGATCCCCGGTTCCTGTATCGTAATTATCCTCGAAAATGAGATGTCGGAAACCAGCTTTCAGTGCCTGCTTTAGCCTGCTCTCAGTAGTATATAAGAGAAAATCAGTAAGTACTTTGCACATGCAATACGGGCAAGAGATGAGAAAAGAAAAAAATCTACCTTTTGAGTTCATTCTGATGATCATCGAAAAAGACAATAACGCGGTTGAGATCTGTTATTCCGTGTTTTCTCAACACAGTCTTCCAATCAACACTTCCAAAATCAACAAAATCTTTGCCCGCAAAGTATGTGCAGTTTCCATCCACATAGGCAGGGCCCTTTTTTAAATACTTCTCAGGGTGCCTAGGAGTAAGTGAGATCATAGGTGTATCTGGCATTGCCTGCCGCAGAACCCAAGTGGAATGTCCCTTAAAAGCACCACTCTCAATCATCAAATCTGGCTTTAACCAACGTGCCATGAACCATAGACCAAAGCTATGATCAAAACCCATTCCATACATGTTGTTCTTAATAGGCCGTGTCTCATATATCGGCACAAACTCTTCTAGTGCCTTGAGTAAATCTTTGGAGGTCCACTCAACTTCTTTTCCATGTTTCGATCTGCCTTTTGCCAAGGAAAAGAATTAAATACGTCCATAGCACAACAAAATCAATTTGTCGATAAAACAATGAATTCAATAAGACCCTCTCGAAAACCCAGAAAATCCTCTTCCTGTAGCTTTTAGTAAAAGATTGAGAATAACAACATTGCTTAACTCAGAGTATAAAACTCATAATCAAAGTGTACTAGAGCACTTCATGATTCTTCTCTATTGATTCTGTAATTGTTTCACGCTTTCCATCATAACCACTACTATCCAGAAATTAACAACTTGCAGCTACAAGCGCTCAATTCAATTTCATGTTTCACATCTGAAAATGATTTAGAGAGGAGTTTCTAAATTGATCTGAATACTATCTATTGAAATGGATCTCACCAAAGCATTTTGAGTTAATCAACATTGATTCACTAGAGATTCCACTCGGATACCGAAAAAACAAGGCACAATGTAACAAATCAACGCATTAGATAAGAGAGATCTCGAGTGCTTACACCAAGGAACACCTAGGGCACCAAAGTCCGATTCGAGCCCATCAAGTCCGAAAAACCCGATCCGAGCGGCTGGATCGAAGCGGGAGATGCAGACGAAGCTGTGAGAATGGAAGGCTACGGAAATGAGGAAGAGAAGGACGAGGAAGAGGAGAGCGAGAATGAGACAAGGCCACCATTGATGGCCGATCCGAGATAAGAAATTGGAGGCAAGGAGGTAGATGTGAGGCCGCTTGGTCTTAGATTCGTCGGCACTGGATTCACCGGAAGCAGAGAGATCGGCGTCGGAGTGAGGACGGCGAGAGGAAAGAGTCCGATCGAGCATCGTGGTTGGAGTTTTGGGTGACTGGGAGTGCCAGAGTTGCCCATTGTTCATCCCACTCTCCATTAATATTCTAATCCTTTTTTTTTGGGGTTATTCAATTTATGTAATCAAATTTGTTTCTCTTTTCCAAGGAGTTTTTTTGTTTTTTCTCACTTTATCCAAATTTTGCTTATAGTTTCCGAAGTAAATGTAAAATTTAAGAGTGACGTGTCCTATAAAACAACGACGAACCAACCACAAGTACAGATCGAACCGGTTTTTAACTGTAATTGGTTTGCTAAACCTTAATTAATACATACAGTATGTATTAAATTAGTTAAGCAATCTCGAAATTTAACGTGTTGTGTGGACTCCCTTAATTACGGTTCTAGCATGTTTGGATCCTTTACTTGAACCGGTTACCATTTCGTGCAACTTATGAATTACGTAGAAGTATAAATTTATCGAATTGTCACGTTATCCGTGTAACATATACAGATATACTAATGTTTTCTTTTTTCAAATGTATATGCGATTATTAACCACAGGAGTCTTCACATATTCACCGAGAAACCGAAACCCGACTAAAGAGTTACAGAACCGGACTTCTTCAATTGTCTCGGCTCTGGTTTTGTACAAGAACGCTTTCTTCTTCGTACGTTCTTCATGTTCCGTCTTGAAATGATCGTCATACCCAGTGAGTGTGACGACGAGATCGTTCTTTTTCGTAAACGATACGAAATCAACTTGGTAATCGAAGATCCGATCTTGTACATTCGACATTGAAAGACTTATAATCTTGTTCCATGATCCAGTTATCTCCAAAACCGAAATCTGAATCTCCTTCTTGCACGTTTCATACTCTGTAATACAGAGTTTTTTACTTGTAACGCCTAACCACGAACACGTCACGCCTAATTGGTTGTAAACCGGGAGAGGAACTTTGCGGTATTCATGGGTTGAGAGATTAAAGCATAGGATAAACCGGTCGACATTAGTCCGGTACGCAATCCAATAGAGGCATTGATCCAAAAAGGTACCTCTTCTATCTCTGTAGTGCCAATCGGGAGTAGGAATCCGTACGCTCTCACTCCAAGAATCGGCTCTGAAGTCGAAGACCTGAGCCGTGGAGGAATCTAGCCGGTCGATAAACGTTACGACTTTGTAATCATCATAAACTGAATCATAACCGAAACCAAGAATATTAGAATCTTGGTATATACCAGGATTTGGTACGATCTTGAATTGCTTCGAAGATGGATTCCAAACCATTAAAGTGTGATTCTTTAAAGTAACGCATAACGTCCCATCACAATGAAGCACACAAGTGGTGGATTCATCGATCATCGACTGATCCAAAGGAAAATCGAGCTTACGAGGGTTTGTAATAACCGGATTCTTGCCTTCCACGTCAAGCAAGTAGAAACCCTTGTCGTAAAACGACACAAACGTTGCCGGAGAAATGTCTCGGTACCTTTGGGCAAATCTACGGTGGTTGATAAGATCTCTCCATGTCTTGCAGACGCATTTGAATCGAGCTAGATCTTTTGTGGATAGCCTCGCGAGTATCTCAACTGCTAATTCTTCCGGGAGAAACTCCGACATTTTTCAGTTTTCTTTTTTTTTTTTTGGGTTAAAGATTGTCGTCTGGTGTTATTTGCCTGTGGTTCCTTATAGAAGGAGATGCGTACGGCGCAAATAAAGTGTAGGGACAATGTACAAAAGGTTTGGTTTTTCAAATTGAAAAAAATGGAAAAAAAGTCTGGTGGATTTGCAATTTGCATTAGAATATTCAAAAGAGAACGTTTTTACACCTAATTTCGCATGTTCCGTAATGACTAACTTTCGTCTTTCTAGATTGCTTTACATAAAATTTTTTATCTAATTATTACCAAAACCCATTAAGATCAAAGGCTCACGAGAGAAACGCATGCGTATAGTCATTGATTAATCTAATGCTTAAAATTACAATCAATGTCTAAGTTTCATTAAGTTGCACAGAATACGCTTGAGTAGTATCTGACCAGGTCTCTTGGAACTTATTTACGCTAATATACTGTAGTTTATATTATAGTTTTCTGTGTGCTTATGCGAGATGGGCTTTGCGCGGGGTCATTAACCAGGTGTCTTGCAAACTTCTGTAAGCTTATATATATGGTTAAAGACAAAAACCTTTAACGTAAAACCTAAAAAGTCTCAAACGGCGGCAAAATCGCGCTATTGGTAAAAGTCTTATTTTTTGTTCTCTCTCTCTCTGTCACTCTCCAATAATTCTCGTCTAGGATTTCTTGGTTTGATTTGGATATGCTTTTGTGTGTGTAAAGAATCACGTTTTTATGGAGTTCAAGGTTGGCTTTATGTGGAGTTTCTTTCAGAAAGGTGAGGGATCTTCCACTTCTCATCCCACTCCTCTCACCTTCAAAGGCAAACAAAAGCAGGTTTGCTAACCAATTTTCTAGATACTTTGTTGACCTTTTAAGATTGACCAAAGATTGAGATTTTATCCATAGATTTTCTTATGTTGCTAAAATTTGGAGTTTTATTTACTGTGGTCATGCACCTGATAATTTTCAAATGATTGGTAGACTCTACAGGATCAGAAAGAAGTGTTTACACACTTTATATCACTTCCATTAGCCATAGACCCTTTGAAAGATCAGGTTAAGGCTTTCAAGAGTTCTATATTGGATTATAAAAATCCATTAAAGTTTCATGGTACTTTAGCTGGTAAGACCAAACACCAAACCAAAGAAAAAATAATGAGTAAATGCTTTTACTATAATAAAACTTGTTTTTTGTGACATGCTCTTTTAATATTGGACAGAAATGAGAATCGAAAAATCGATCTTTGTTTTGCCAAATACTTTCCATTTGACTGTGGTTATGTTAAAGTTACCGAACAAGGAATCTGTGGAAGCAGCTCAGAAGATCCTTAAGGTGTAATTAATTTCCTCTAAATTAATTAGAGATAGTATGCTTCTTCTTATAGGACTGATTTGATGATGATCGAACTGTTTGTCTTTTATTCTGAAAATCAGAGTATTTCTTATAATATAAATAAGGCTTTGAAGAACCGACCAGTCTTCATAAGACTCAAGGGATTGGTAAGATTTCGCATCCTTAATTGGCTTTATATAACAACATTTCTAGTAGCTTGAAACATAATCAGTCACAATGGTCTACTTTGTCTCCTTTTCTTTTGATAAGGATCGTATGCCAACTGGACCTTTAGACAAAGGATCTTTAGACAAAACCCGCGTGCTCTATGTTCCTGTTAAAGAAGTTGGGGATGAGGGAAGGCTGCTACGTGCTTGTCGTATCCTATTTTGTCTAAGAGCTTATTTTTTTTTATTTTATTCGTGTGCCTTTGTTTTAGATGAACTTGGAATGACACATGACTTGTATTAATTACGCTTGCTGCTAGTACTATGCTTGAGCTTTCGAGTGTTTTTTTTTGTTAACTCCCTAGTTCAGATGTTATCATCGATGCATTTGAGAAGACTGGATTTGCTGGGAAAGGTGCAAAATCACAGTTGAAGGTTATGCTTTTAACTCTCCTAATTGTTTACTCTATCTATGCCTTTTGAGTAATCTCTCTGCCACTAGGACAAAGACAATGAAATGACTGAAAAAGAGAGGTCTCAGTTTCTCCATCCTTTTTGCAGCTACATGCCACGGTGATGAATGCAAGTTACAGAAAGGATAAAAGCAAAAAGATGGATACTTTTGATGCGCGAGAGATACTCAAAGAGTTTGGGAAAAAAGATTGGGGAACATATCTAATCAGAGAAGCTCAACTCTCACAACGCTATAAGTATGATCCGAATGGCTACTTCCATTGCTGCGCTTCACTACCATTTCCACATAAGTGACATTGAAAACAATCAAATCTTCTCCATAGGTCTTGTTGTATTAAAATATAAGTATATACTGTATGTGTCACTGCAATTGTTAACTGTGGGCTGTATTTGTAAGATAAGTTTTGGACAGTATTGTATTGTAATTTACACATTATATATATAGCTTAAATAAGCAATTAGCTTCAGCGTGATCATTTCTTTTCTTCTAAAACTTTCTTTATCAATCTAACAAATTTTGTTTATTAACAACGAAACTGTAGAAAATTCAGGGTCATAAAATGTTACTTTTGAAGTATATGGTAAAACAAATAATTTCTTGAAAGTAATGGGCTTAGTAGTGAAAAACATAGGCGGAAGAAAACGATATCTGACGCCTGATCACCGGAGGAGGAGAGGAAGATGTTAAGTTGCAGGACTCTCTTTAGGTTCGTTTTCTCTTCTGTGCTCTTCATTGCGTATCATATAAAACACTACTGCAAATCAAAATTGATACTTTCTTCTAAATTCTATCATCAGACTTATCATTTCACCCCAAAACCCAACATTTTATTTTCTTCCTGATTTTAAGAATTCGTGAAAAGGGCTTTGATTCTGTCTTATTACTGTTTATATGTCATGTTAGGATTGATCGTGTACTGGGAATTACGAGTAGATGTGTCAAATCAAAACTGGTAAGCTTCTTTTGATGTTCAAAACTCAATACTTTGTCGTCTCCTTATCATTTGTTAGTGTAGTTGTTGAAAAGTGTAATCTTTGTAAGTGATTTGAGATTGTTTTTTTAGTAGAATTGGATTTAATGTTTTGTAGCTATAACACTTCACCGTCGCAGGAACCTTTTAGCACCATGAGCTTTAAGGGAAACGCTGCTATGGATGGATTGAAGAAGCAGAAGATGGTTAATTTAGTGTGGAGACCCATCTCCACTCAATCCTCTTCCCTTATTGCGGGTTAGCATCTTTACGTAAGCAGTTTATTCGTATGATCTGTCTCGATTTTTACATGGATTTCTCATGATGAGGACAGAAGCTGGATTTGAAGGTCAAGAAGCAGCTCAGTGTAGCAAACCAAGTGATGTATCTGATGAAGTTACTGAAGGAGGAGTGAATGAGACAGCTTCAGTTGTTTCAGCTGGAAAGCATTCAGTTTCTCTTGAGGTTCCTTTTTCCCTCTGTTACTTGAAGTTTCTTGTAGCTTCTTGTTTCAAATAGTTTTAACTGCCTTTGTGTAATTGGTTGCAGGTTGGGGCTTCTTTGATTAAGTTCATTAGAGGGAAAGAGTAAGAGCTCTAGTTTGTTAATCTTATACTTCGCGGTTTACTTTAGCCCCGCATAATGGGTTTGCTTTCTTTGCAAAAGAGGAACTACACAGATGAAAATTGAAGAGGAAATGGGAGTGAAGATCATTCTTCCATCATCAAGGAACGAAGATCACATCAGTAAGATTTTGGAACCTACTGTGATGTATAATCTGATGTCTATGCCCTTAATCCTAGTGGCTGACTAACTACTATTTTTAACTGATTTTGTTTCAACAAATTTTATTATGTTGTATCCTTCTTTTGTGCAGTCATTGAAGGTGATTCAGTGGACTGTGTGACTAAAGCTTCAGAAAG
Organism: Barbarea vulgaris; assembly: GCA_963667165.1. Taxonomy (NCBI): domain Eukaryota; kingdom Viridiplantae; phylum Streptophyta; class Magnoliopsida; order Brassicales; family Brassicaceae; genus Barbarea; species Barbarea vulgaris. Next base: position 6,030,461 of record OY763893.1, read on the forward strand.
AATAACGACCATTATCGATGAGGTTCCTTATCATCTTCGTTTGATCTTTAGTATCATGCTCGGCTTTTCCTTTTCCTTCTATTTTTTCTTTCTGATTGTGCGCATTGGAATTCACATTGTAGGTTGTAAGGAGTCCGAGTCTCGACTACTCACATTTTGTATCACTTCCATTGGCCATACACCCTGAGTTAGTGGACAAGCTAGTGAATTTTCAGAACTCTATACTTGGAAATCAGAGCATAGCTGGTGATGAACAAGATGATCAGCCAGTGGGTAAAACCACAACTGTGGCGGTTGATCTAAAAGCTAACAGTGAAACAAATCAGGTTAATGTGGATATCAAGAGCATTCCAATTGTCAGCTACCAGCCTAAGGCCAAAGGGACAAGCACATCTACTTTATTGGGTAAGAAAATTACTATATCATTGGATCTGAGAAAGAAGAAAACTTGTTCCCTCTGATATGCTCAGTAGATTTTATACATTGGCAGATTTGGGAATTGAAAAGTCCATATTTATTAAGCCAAATACATTTCACTTGACTGTGCTTATGCTAAAGTTATGGAACAAAGATCGAGTCAATGCAGCTCGTGATGTCCTGAAGGTAATTTCTTTCTAAAGAGACAGTAATCATTCATTTAGGATCACTTCATGAATTTGAGTGTTTTCTATTCTAAAATGCAGAGTATATCCCCAAGTGTGATGGATGCTTTGGATAACAGGCCACTATTCATAAGACTTAAAGGATTGGTAGGAGGATAATACATTTGTGGCTTTACTTTTACAGTTCATTTACCTACTGGTCAGCTTCTGTCTATTCACACATCTGTCATTTTGTTATCTTCTTAAGGATTGTATGAGAGGACCATTGGCCAAGGCTCGTGTGCTCTATGTTCCGGTTGAAGAAATTGGCGATGAAGGCCGGCTTTTACGTGCTTGTCGTATCCTAGTTTTTAGTAAGAATGTTATTTTTAGCAGAGGCATGGTTTAGACCGTAAATTAAGAGTTTAGCGAAAGTGCTTTTGATTTTCTTAACTCCAAGTTTAGAGGTTATTACTGACGCATTTGTGAAAGCCGGGCTTGTTCTCGAGAAAGATGCAAAGCAAAGCTTGAAGGTAAGGGGTTATTGAGTTTAAAAACTATGATTATAGATGGCGAGATTGTTGTAGCCACTTTAGTTTTGGCTAAAAGCTCAAAACTAGTGGACTTGAAAGTGGTGAATTGTGCTTCTGTTGCATACTTTATTTCCTTTCTTTGCAGCTGCATGCGACAGTGATGAATGCGAGGCACAGGAAAAGGAGGTGATTTGATTCCCAGTTCTTGATTTATGTTCAGATAAAGAAAAATGTTACAAAACTCTGACTATCTGAGAAACGTGTGGTCTCAGAAAGGACAATAGGAAGAAGATGGAGACATTTGATGCAAGAGAGATATACAAACAGTTTGGAAATGAAGACTGGGGAGAATATCTGATCCGAGAAGCTCATCTCTCACAGCGTTTTGTGTTCGACCAGAACGGTTATTACCGTTGCTGTGCTTCAGTGCCATTTCCCGGAGAACACAGAGCTTCATAAGAAACATCTAATCGATCAGAGTCTTAAATCAAGCTTTTTCCAAAGGTTTTGGTCTTAACACTTTCTGCTGTATGTTCTTTATGACTTAAATGGGCTGTGTGGTGTGTCATGTGTGGCACTGCATGAACTTTTACAACTTTTAGAAGAGAAATAAATTGTAAAGTTGTCTACCGAACATCTTGTGTTAACAAAGTCTTAGTTCTTCGGTTTGGTTCTATTCAGGTAAACCGAGCCAAAACACTCTTTGTACATTTTTTACAGACAAGTCGGAAGGTTATATTATAGTTTCGTCGGCTTGAAATAAATACATTGAACATCTTCGTAGAAAGGATAGGTTAGGTTATCAGCAGCTTAATTTAGAGACTATTGATTAGTAAATAAACTAACAACAATGAAGTCAACAGATCTAAAATAGGAAAGATTCTTGGGGCATGGAGGCAAGACAACGAAAATATAAAGCTTATTAAATTCTTAAGATTCGTATAATTCCACCGGCCTTCAACCAATGGCAACCCATTGTTTGGTGTTTAATTATATCTTATAATACAGTTTTGGGTTATCGTCCACCCATTTAATCTAAATAAACGAGTCTAATCTATAGATATAATTAATTATGAGAATAGATGAATAATGATATGATTCCATCCAAACGACCCTTGGCGTATTCGGTAAGGTAGCAGAGGTGTGCTGTTTAATTAAAGATGTATTGAGTTTCTTGAATTAGTAAGAACCATAGAGTTTAGTTAACAAAATTCTCGTTGACAAAAAAAACAAAAAAAAACATTATAGACGTTTAAGAAAGTGTAGACGTAAAATACCAACACATGTCATTCCAATTAACATAACACATGACTAGTTTCGCGAAAACTAAAAAAACTGATTAAGTTGTAAGTAAGTCTAAAAAGTGGATGCATAACTTTTGGATAGTAAAACAAATAGCACATTCACTTAAAAATAAATAAAAAATAGCACATTCTCAAAGAAATCGCAACTAATACATCTAACGTAGAACTTAATCGATCTAGTTAGCAACTTTTGTTTTATAATTTATACCAAATACGTACTTTCATTAATCAAAAAGAACTTAAAAAATCTAGAATATTCATAGAGATATCACGCTAATGAATGATAATTTTTTTAAATGCTTAAAATGTTTTTGAACGGCCATGGCATGGCAGTGCAACTTTTTTTTTTTTTTTTTTTTTTGTCAACCACAAAATCTCCAAACTCATCCGACAATCCAAAAAAAAACTCATATTTCAGATTTCTAAAGTTCAAATCAAGAATTTGATTGCTAGACAACAACTCTAGCTAGCGTTGGATTCAATAAGAGGAGAAAATGTACAAGATTGTGAATCGATATTCATGAATAAGATGGAGAATGTTAATAGAAGAGGTAAATAGTGGAGGGACCCAATATAAACATTGTGAAATGGAATATAATCATAAAAGAGTCACATCTTCAAAAAATTTGATCAAATCACGAAAAAAAGCGAAAAAAAGATCATGTCACATGCAACCACAATTATATTTTGGCCGGTCTATCAGCCAAACACATTGTTTACAGCTCACACCTGTCCCTCCTTATATTTTTGTTCGTATCCATTTGTTTTATCTTCTTTCTCGAGTCTACTCATCTTTTATGTTTTATCCTTTTTTGAATTTTGAAGCTTCTCTGTCATTTGGGTCCACCCTCCACCACCACCCCTAATTTTTATCACTTTAAACCGGCCATGTTTACTTATACCCAATATGCGATCCAAATTCTTGACTAATTTATCAGACGTCGTACACAGCCGCTATATTATAATATTGTTGTCATATAACTAACTAGCTAGTTTTAAATTAAAACAATAACCACTAGTTAAACTAATCAAATTCAAATAATGTGATTGATTTGATTTGGGTTGATTTCAGCGAATTACCGAAAGAGCGATAGGTGCTAATTTACCCACTCTCGTCTTCTGCCTACGAAGGTATACAAATTTTGTCCCCAAACTTAACGGTAAATGGTAATCAAATTTTGTTTTTAACTTCGTTGAACTTTGACTTTATCTTTAATTAGTAGTCCTAGAGTGACTTTGCAGTTCAAATAATATGTATATTACTACTATATCGTATGAATATACCATACATATATACAGTAAAATGTATAATATACTAATAGTATGCATTGACTATATATTTTCACAATTTGTGTTAGTACTCAAAGAAATAGTGTTTTCTTACGTAAATGTCACTTTTTTCTGTTTTTAGGCAACTTATTAACACAAGTCACGGATAGATATATAAAGTAAAATGGAAACACAATAAATCATTTATTAATTTTTGTCCAACCCACCTCAAAAACTCATTAAAATAGTAGTTTTTATAATTTAAATTAAATATGCATGGATATATGAAGAGGGCTCCTATATAAAGAGAATGGCATGCAAAAGGTCTTATCATCTTCTTCATTAAGCAAAATAAAAAACCCTTCAAAACATCTTCTTCATCTACAACAATGGCAGGAGTTGCCTTTGGTTCATTCGATGATTCCTTCAGCTTGGCTTCTCTAAGAGCTTACCTCGCTGAGTTCATCTCCACTTTGCTATTTGTTTTCGCTGGAGTTGGCTCCGCCATTGCCTACGGTTCCTAACTAGATAAATCAAATCTAAATAATTTTTCGTGATTTGTAACAATTATATAAATGGTCTAATACTTAATGAAAATGTGTAACATTTTATAGCGAAGCTGACGTCGGACGCGGCTCTTGATACACCGGGACTGGTGGCCATCGCGGTTTGCCATGGTTTCGCCCTCTTCGTTGCCGTAGCGATCGGAGCCAACATTTCCGGTGGTCACGTGAACCCAGCCGTCACTTTTGGTCTTGCTGTCGGTGGTCAAATCACAGTCATCACCGGAGTTTTCTACTGGATCGCTCAGCTTCTCGGCTCCACCGCCGCTTGCTTCCTCCTCAAGTTCGTCACCGGTGGTTTGGTATGTCCTCATCACCAATCCGTAATTACTCGTAAAATAAAATCATACGTAGTTTATCTAGCTTCCATTAGTATAGGTTATACGTACAAAACAACAAAAAGAAAGAACTTGAAAATAATTTCATAATATTGGGTATTTGAAGACAATCTTAATCGATTGAAAACTAGGTTACAAAATAAGATACTAGTGTACAAGTTCAAACAAAAAATAATATTCTCCATGTTTCTAGTAATTTTTGTTTTTATATGTTTTTCCGGCTGTTTTGTTAGCTATAAAGTAGACACATGATTCGTTTAAAGGTTGAGTTTATATAATATTTTAGGTTTTTGTCTATTTCAAATGAACAACATTATTAGAGTTGTCGTAGATTTCCTTTCCACTAATATACAAACTCTTGAGGCTGTTTAATTATTAGAAATTAATGAACAAACGCTAAAATTTATTGAAAACGCAGGCGGTTCCAACCCACAGCGTTGCGGCTGGACTAGGATCGATTGAAGGAGTAGTGATGGAGATCATTATTACCTTCGCTTTGGTCTACACCGTTTACGCCACCGCCGCTGATCCCAAGAAGGGTTCTCTTGGAACCATCGCTCCTCTCGCCATTGGCCTCATCGTTGGAGCCAACATTCTCGCCGCCGGTCCATTCTCCGGTGGATCCATGAACCCAGCACGTTCCTTTGGACCAGCTGTTGCAGCAGGAGATTTCTCTGGTCACTGGGTTTACTGGGTGGGACCACTCATCGGTGGTGGACTAGCTGGACTTATCTACGGCAATGTCTTCATGACTTCTTCCGAACATGTTCCTCTTGCCTCTTCTGATTTCTAAGCTACAAAAAATGTGATGATTCTTGATTCATGTTAATGTGTTTGGTTTCTTTGTCTCTCGATCGATCTGTTCCTCTCTTTGGACTTTGGTCCGTTTTCGTTGTAATTTTTATCCAATTTGTATTAATATCATTTAATGGATGGCTGTTAATTTGGTTATAAATTAATCATTTCATATAATCATTTGTTTTCTCTAATGGCTCATTATCGACACCAAGAAAAATAAACGATGTACAATTTTATGATATAGTGACAACAATAACAAAATAATGGAACGTTTCACGTAGAAGTTTCGGGATCATCATCATCATCATTAGGTAAATTCTTAGGGATATTCCATTCATGAGCTTTCCACTCTGGCAATTGTTGTATGACGACCTATTCAATAGGTTATTAATATCAATTAGTCACATGTATAGAAAAAAGTGTACATTATATTAATATCAATTAGTCAATAGCTTATTATTACCAATCCGGTGGAATCTGGATTTCCCACGTTCGTTTGACAAGCTAGTCTCCAATTTTTTGGTTTCTGTGAAAACATTGCTATTCAGAATAAGTACATATACCTTTTGAATTTCAGCTCCTTCTTTATCAAAAAAGAAAAGAATAAGAATATATATACCCTTTTGAGTTTCTCCTTCTCAATGTCAGTTCGTGGATTTAGAAGCTCTTTTCCATTTACAATCTGCAAAGAATGTCCATCAATACTCCCATGATCAGGAAATAAATTAACTTATCTGATAAACCAACATTTGTATTTTAAATTAAAGCTTATTGATTATTAAGAAATTACTATAAGATATGTATACCTCGACCATGCAAGTAGCGCAAGTTCCTACTCCTGCGCAGTTTGACAAGGGCTTACTCTGTGATATTTAATGACACATGAACTAGATTCTCCAAATCATTTTGATTAAGAAAAAATAATCAAATTATATAAGGAAGATAAATCATACGTAAGGACCATAGAGTTCGATGTTAGCATCCAACATTATGTCTCTAAGTTTCTGTCCACCGCACGCTCTTCTCCAATGCACGTCCGGTGTCCCGTCCGGTAACAACACCGACTAACAATAAAATTATTATTATTAATAAATAATCCATCCAAAATTCACCTCAGAACATTGTAAAAAACAGTACAACAAATTATTTTAAAAGCCATCATTAAACAATATACAATTTTCTCTAACCACTCTAAGTTTACTGCTTTCCCACACTATCTTCATTCATCCTTATTAACAATATAATTAACTAATAACAAAAGTATACATAATCCGATAAGAATGAATATCACTACTTACATGGACAAACGCAAAATCGACAGCAGGAGGTTCGTCATCAGGCTCATCTGCGAGTGGAGGCTGGCTCGCTGGTGCGGTGCTTATGGCCCGGATGGGTTTGGCTCTGATGGCATTGTGTTTTGAGCGCAAGAAGGACGACTTTGGGTTACTAAGTTTAGTTTTGTGGCTGAAGCTATGATTTGGAGATAGAGAAGCTACTAAGCCTGAACCATTCAACTGTACACTTCCCATAGTCTTGCTCTCTTAAAAAATAATAAAAAATAAAACAGCACCCAAAAAAAAGGCTTGGGGTCTTTAATTGGGATAATGTTTTATATGACTCCATGAGGTTTCTGTGGAGGTGTGTGGTGCCTCTTCTATCTCTTATCCAATGCGTACATGCGCCGATTTACTTAATTGGCTAACCAAATTAGTTAACAAAACCTCTATTTCCTATATATCACATATATATATAGAGATTAAAACAAGAATATATATGAACAATGTACGCATTGGCTAAGAGATAGTAAAACTGAATTAACCTGTATCCAAATACAATACATACTCAGTTAAAAAAAAAAAAAAAGCAATATTAACTTTTGTCAAATGGAAAATACTCCCATTGTTTCATATTAGGTTTTTCTTTGCACTTACTAATTTTCTTTTTCCTTATTTAATATTTATATGATTTTATTTCACTAATCAAGGCATTAACACAAGAGAAATAAAGCTAAATATTTTTTCAAACATAAAACAATAAATAATATGAAACGAGTTTTAACTTATAAATGATAATTAACATGAGACGAAAATAGTAACAAAATTCAATTTGACGCCTTTAGCTTGTTTCTATGTTTAACAACCATGAAAAGTTCAATGGATGACATTACGGGCCGAACATATAATATAAAGCCCATGGGCTAAATTAACATTTTCATTAAATAAAAAACGAGTAAAAGATGAAAAAAAGAAAAGAAAAAAAAGTCGGAAAGAGCAGAGGACTCTGATCTGAGTCTACCGAGAAAAAAACGGGAAGAAGCTTTGTCACACTACACACTACTGGGAAAATGTTAACTTCAATGCCTCATTATGTACCCCAAAACCTAAACCTTGTCTGTTTTTCTCCTCTCAAGTCTTCTTCTTTCGCGCTCTTTCTCAGACCCTTTTCTCTCTACCCAATCTTGGCTTCTTCTCCTTCGTCTTCTCGTCCCAGTCGTCGTCCTCCTCGCACCGCCGGTTACCGTCGCAGTGACCCTTCTCCGAGACGCAAGTGGAGTAGTTTCGAGGAGAGAAAAGGTATGACTCCGAGGGACAAAGATAGAGCTGATTCTTTTGAGTTTAATAAGAGAAGAGCTGAGGGATTGGATAAGATCGATAAGCCTAAGAAGAATCTCAAGAGGCAAACTCGTACGCTTAACCCTACCAATACCATTGCCTATGTTCAGGTTTCAATATCAAAACTCCAAACTTTTGAATTTCATTTTGTTCAAGTTTGAATTTTGATTTTCGGGTTTCTATTCATCTGGCATTGTTAGATCCTTGGGACGGGAATGGATACACAGGATACATCACCTTCTGTATTACTCTTCTTTGACAAACAAAGATTCATCTTTAATGCTGGAGAGGTAAAGCTTTTCTGCAAATTTTTGTGCTTTGTTATAACTGTATACGTTTTATTAGTGCTCGCAGCTGGAAATAAAAAACTGATTGGTAATAAAATATGAATTTCAGGGATTGCAACGTTTCTGTACAGAACATAAGATTAAGTTATCAAAGGTATGATGACTATACTTCGTCTTTTTGACATATACTAATCCCGTCTCTTTTCTGTGTGTGATGAGGTGATTTTGAATTTTGCAATGTGATGATTCGCGTAACTCTTTCAGGTAGATCATATATTCTTATCTCGTGTGTGCTCAGAGACAGCAGGCGGCCTTCCAGGTTTGTTTTTCTTGATTATGGCATCAGGTTCATTGTGTTTGCTGCTTGATCATTAGATGGTGATAATTTTTACTATTTTAAATGCTTTAGGTCTTTTACTGACTCTAGCTGGTATTGGTGAAGAAGGACTATCCGTGAGTGTTCTTCTCATATGATCTCTTTGTATGTTTCCTGTCTGTGTTCATGAGTTTTTGCTTGAAATTTAATGTTTGAATGTTATTGCTGAACTTATAAAATCTCTTTTGTTGCAAAGGTAAACGTATGGGGTCCTTCGGATCTTAAGTATTTAGTTGATGCTATGAGGTCATTTATCCCTCGTGCTGCAATGGTTCATACACGAAGTTTTGGTCCTTCGTTGAATACATCTGACTCCATGCCCCAGATTGGCTCAAGTAAACCCAAAGATGATCCCTTTGTTCTTGTGGATGATGAAGTTGTGAAAATCTCCGCCATTCTTCTTGAACCAAGTCGTTCAGAGGAATCCGGAAGCAAACCTGGTGAAACGTCAGTTATATATGTATGTGAATTACCTGAAATCAAAGGAAAGTTTGACCCAAAGAAGGCCATGGCTCTTGGACTGAGGGCTGGTCCAAAATACAGTTATCTTCAGTCTGGACAATCAGTGAAGTCAGATTTCAAAGATATTACGGTATGTTTCAAAGAGCAAATCTTGGGAATATCCACAACCCAGTACCAGTTTCTGTATGAGCAGACTAACACTGTTCACGCTTAATCATAGGTTCATCCGAGTGATGTGATGGGACCTTCAGTTCCTGGTCCTGTTGTTTTGCTTGTGGACTGTCCAACAGAGTCACACGCCGACGAATTGCTATCTATCCCATCTATGAAGAGTTATTATTCATGTCCTGACAATTCAACAGATGGGGCTAAGTTGGTTAATTGTATTATTCATTTAAGTCCAGCTTCTGTAACAAATTGTTCTACTTACCAAAGCTGGATGAAGAGATTCCATTCTGCCCAGCACATTCTCGCTGGACATGAAGCGTGAGTCTCCTCAACCAATATGGTTCTTTCTTATAGATAAAACTGTTGAATTTATTTTTTGTCTAATATTTAGTTTTGGTGTTTGTCCAGGAAGAACATGGAGTTTCCAATCCTGAGAGCCAGTTCTAGAATCACAGCTAGACTTAACTATTTATGCCCACAGTTCTTCCCAGCTCCTGGATTTTGGTCTTCTCAACATGTTAATAATTCGGTAAATTCCACTTCTTTGAGCAAGGTTACAAATGCTTTTCTGATACGTTTTTTATCAAGTTGAATCTGGCTGTGTTCGATGAGTCAAGCTGTGTTCTTTTCTTCTATTGTCAGTGCTTCGATTCAAGTCTTGGTGAAAGCATTTCCGCTGAAAATCTCCTCAAGGTATTGAATATTTTCATGCTTAATGTTCCTTTGCTGCTGTTTCGACGCATTGCTTCCTCCGTATGAAACTTGCTTCCTTTAGCTCTTAAGTCTCTTTCCCTCTCTCTCATTGTTATATTGTGGGAAGTTCACTTTGCGTCCACATGGGAATCTTGGAGTAGACAGATCTTGTATCCCTAGTCGATTGACATCCTTACGCGTGATGGATGAGCTACTATCAGAAATTCCTGAGATCGGCAGTAAGACCGAAGAAATCAAGCGCTTATGGAATGGACAAGACAACAAGATGATGATCGAAGAGCCATGGCTGGGTGAAAGCACTGTTCCGAGCTGTCTTGAAAACATTAGACGAGATGACATGGAGATAGTTCTTTTGGGCACTGGTTCGTCCCAACCCTCAAAATACCGAAATGTCACTGCAATTTACGTCGACCTATTTTCCAGAGGTAGTATTCTGTTGGATTGTGGGGAAGGTACCTTAGGCCAGCTTAAACGAAGGTATGGTTTAGAAGGAGCTGATGAAGCAATCAGAAACTTGAGATGTATATGGATCTCTCACATACATGCTGATCACCATACGGGTCTTGCAAGAATACTTGCTTGTAGACGTGAGCTTTTGAAAGGAGTGGCTCATGAGCCAGCAATTGTGGTTGGACCAAGACCGCTTAAGAACTTTCTCGATGCTTATCAAAGACTCGAGGATTTAGATATGGAGTTTCTTGATTGCAGGAATACCACAAAATCTTCTTGGGCTTCTCTAGAAACAACCCGTCCTGAGAAAGTTACCAGTAACGGCAATGCAGAAAGTTCTTTGTTTAGTAAAGGAAGTCCAATGCAGAGTATATATAAAAGACCGAGTAGCCCACTCACGGACAATTCTTCAGCTTTACCATTCTTAAAGAAACTGAAAAAGGTCCTTGCCGAAATGGGTTTGGAGGATTTGATCAGCTTTCCTGTTGTGCATTGCCCTCAAGCCTTTGGGGTTGTTTTAAAAGCAGCAGAAAGAAAAAACATTGCCGGAGATGAGATTCCGGGTTGGAAAATGGTTTACTCAGGCGACACAAGGCCTTGTCCTGAGATGGTTGAAGCTTCAAAAGGAGCAACTGTACTTATACACGAGGTTTGTGTAATTTTCTATTACCTATAGATTACTTTTTCACATTCTAAAAACTTATCATCTTTTTTTTTTTGTTTTTTTTTTTAATTTTTACAGGCGACATTTGAGGATGCCTTGGTAGAAGAAGCTGTGGCTAAGAATCATAGCACAACTAAAGAAGCAATCGACGTTGGATCCTCCGCGGGTGTGTACCGGATAGTACTGACTCATTTTAGCCAGAGATACCCGAAGATTCCGGTGATTGACGAGTCGCATATGCACAATACATGCATTGGCTTTGATATGATGAGTATAAACATGGCGGATTTACATGTGCTTCCAAAGATTTTACCTTACTTCAAAACTTTGTTCAGAAACCAAGTGGTTGAAGAAGAAGAAGAAGAAGAAGAAGAAGAGAGTGAAGATGATGGCTTAATAAGTAACAAAGTCCCAAGCTTTTTCACCAATTAGTAGTATACAAACATACATACTCCTAGAATGTTCTGTTTTGTCCCCTGTTTTGACTCTCGTGTTGTTGTCAATTGAATATATCAAATTTAACTGATTTTTTTTTTTTTTTCTTCTGTCGCGGAAAATAAATAGAATTCATGTGCATAATGTGAATTGTGAAAAAGGAAAAACTAAAAAAATAAAAAATTGGGAATTTAAGAAGAAAGATGGATGCTTCTCAAATCGTTTCCATTCCTCTTTATTGACTACTTCTCCTTCTTTCTTTCCCTGTCACCTACGAACCGGTGAGTTTCTCTCCTCAATTTCTCCGATCTCTGCCAATTTCGTCGAGATTGTTGATTCGATTTCGATTGCGAATTGATTTTCTTGTCTCAGAGGTCTAATTTGACCTCGGCGTTTATTGATTTGCAGGGGAAATTGGGCTTCCCGATCTCGATCTTTTAGTGTGGTGATATTTGAGCTCAAATTGGAGCTTTAAAGATTGGGTTTTTAAAACTGATCTGATAGTTTGAGAATCGTTCTTCAATTGTTTGTTGTCGTTTAAGCTTTGTTTGATCCGATTTTTGACGGGCGAGGACGAAAGGTTGTGTTTTTTTGTTTGTTTGTTTGTTCTGTTTCTTCCGAAATCGTCATGGATACGAGCAGGAGAGCTGTGGAATCTTATTGGAGATCGCGGATGATTGATGCGGTTACTTCTGATGAGGACAAGGTAGCGCCTGTGTACAAATTGGAAGAGCTCTGTGACCTTTTGCGTTCTTCTCATGTTAGTATCGTCAAGGAGTTTTCTGAATTCATTTTGAAACGTCTTGACAACAAAAGCCCCATCGTTAAGCAGAAGGTATCTTCAATTTTGTTTTGATTGTGTTTCACATTGATAAAGCCGATGATTGACTGATTAGATGTTGTTGTTCCTTTGTGAGATAATTTGTTTCCCGTGAAGATTTTGATTGTAATGTTGCATGTTGGGATTGATTTAGTTTGCTGATTTTATATCTGTTTGTGAGAATGGATCAAAGAGAGAAGTCTTCTTGTATATGAGCTGAAACGAACATAATACTTTGGAGAGTAGGATTTGTTTCTTTATTCGCTTGATTGCAGCTCAGAGTTATAGAGAAATGTAGAATTTGATAACTATCCAATCTAATTGTGTCTATAGAAACTGGTTATGCTGATTCTGGTTATTGTAATTGTATGTACACAGGCTCTTAGGTTGATAAAGTATGCTGTGGGAAAGTCTGGCTCAGAGTTTAGACGAGAAATGCAAAGGAACTCAGTTGCAGTTCGTAATCTATTCCATTACAAGGGGCATCCAGATCCTCTCAAAGGGGATGCGCTTAACAAGGCAGTTCGGGATACTGCTCATGAAACAATTTCTGCTATATTCTCGGAAGAGAATGGTAGTAAGCCAGCTGCTCCTGAAAGCATCAACAGACGCATTGAAGGATTTGGGAATACTAACTTTCAGGTGCCCTCTCATGACAATAAATCGTTCCTGAGTGAGGTGGTGGGTATTGGAAGTGCATCATTAAAGCAAGGAATCAGTAGTTTTGCTCAAGGCCACTTGCCAAAGAAGAATGAGAATGGAAGCAGCTACAGGGGTCCAAATCTGCATAGATCCTTAACTATGGAAAATGAGAACTTCAGTAGATATGATCCGGTTAAGCTGGGGAAGGATAGTAACTATGGAACGTCTAAGAACACGGCTGGTGGATCTTGGGGACACACTTCCGGAGAGGCAAGTGAAAGTTCTGCTTCAGTTCGTGTTGAGAGTAAATCTCGTGAGGAAAAGCTGCTGGAAACCATTGTTACATCTGGCGGTGTACGCCTGCAGCCAACTCGTGATGCACTTCATGTTTTCATTTTAGAGGCTGCAAAAATGGATGCTGTTGCTTTAAGCATTGCACTTGAAGGGAAGCTCCAGTCTCCAATGTGGCAGGTATGTTTATGATAATTTCCTAGTCACCTCGTGAAATTTTTTGATGTGAATGTACCTTATTCTTGGTTATATCATATTTGTATTTTCTGTCCCTGGCTTGTTTCTTGTGGCGTTAAAAAATCTTCCCTCTTTTGTACTTTGAAAGAAATTGTGTTTTTTGTTTGGCAGGTTCGAATGAAAGCTTTATGTGTCCTTGAGGCCATTTTGAGGAAGAAGGAAGATGATAATTTTTCAATTGTACATACGTATTTTAGTGAAAACATGGATTTCATACAGCGATGTTCAGAGTCTCCGCAGTCTTCCCTTCGTGAAAAGGCTAACAAGGTAACATTCTGCTTGTTGTAAACATTTGCAAAGCTCTCTTTTCTGGCATTATGCTCATTTGATAGTTAACTAAGATACGGCCATGGTGTAGGTTCTGAGCGTTCTAAATGGTGGACAGCCAAGTGGGTTGATGAGCAGCTCAAATTCGGTGAAGCAAGAGGCTGCTGTTGATTTGCCTGACTTGATTGACACTGGTGATTCAGATTATACAACAGAAGATACTTTGAACATGCCAAATGCTATAAATACTGGCAGTACAGTGGCGACAGCAGCTCCATTGATGGATGATGATTGGTTTGGGGATAGCACTGACAATGGACTGAGTAGCAGTGAGAAGAAAAATGATGATGACCCCTTTGCAGATGTATCATTTCATCCGAATGAAGAAAAAGAAAGTGCAGATGACCTATTCTCTGGAATGACTGTCGGGGAAAAGCCTGCTGCGGGTGGTAATCATGTTCCTGAGCTATTTGATATGTTTGGATCGACCCCAAACCTTGAAGCAGAGCCCAAAGATTCAAAAAATTTAAATGATTTGATGGCAAGTTTCTCAATTGACGAAAACAATTCAAATCAGAAAGGCTCGTCTTCAAGCACCCTTCCAGAGAATCTATTTGCAATGCCGAGCACCACCAGCCACCAAGCACCGGAAAATCCTGTTGGAGGCATTCTTGGTTCACAAGGTCCTGGGTTTATGCAAAACCCAATGGTTCCTGGGGGTGTTATGCCCTTCAATTTTCCTCCAGGGATGATGATGAATCCAGCATTTGCATCCCAACCTTTAAATTACGCTGCCATGGCAAGCTTGTTAGCTCAGCAGCAGCAGTACCTTGGTAATATATCCAACTTCCAGCAGTTTGGGAACATGAACGTTCAGGGTAGCGGAAATGTTCTTCCTATGGGTACTAGCGGAGGGAATCAGTCAGCACTCCCTGATATATTCCAGCCAAATTTTGCTAATCAGGCTCCAACCTCAACAATGAATGGTTCGAAAAAAGAAGATACCAGAGCATTCGATTTCATCTCCGTAAGTTTTTCAATCTTGCTCCTGATCCTTGATTGTAAATTTTGGTCAATTTTCCTTTGTACGAGCAACGTCAGTCTCACCCGTGATAGCTAGCTTGTAGTCTTCTTTACAACCACCTACTTAGGCGTAAACATAGTCAGACCAGAGTAGTTTTTTGGCACACCATTTTGAACAACATATATTGTCAATCATCATATGTTAGTTTACATATACTGATGGAGCAACAACATATATTGTTTGTGTGGTTGCAGGATCATCTCGCTTCAGCCCGCGACACAAAGAGAGTATCTTGATGCTTTGCTTATAAAACCGTCTTCTGGTGTTGAATTTTATTTCATGAGATGTGGACACAAGTGGGGAGGAAGCTAAAATGTTTATCTATGAGAGCTGTAAAAGATTTCAGGAGAAAATGGAGATGATGATGAGCTTTAATCATCTGGGAGAAAGGGAAGGAGAATTTGATATATATGAATCATATGGTAAGCTTTTTGCTTCTTTATTTGTTCCTCGTTGGTCTTTGTGTTTTTTTTTTGGAGTCATTGTTCTTGGCATGAACATGTAGTTGTAGAGTTGGCTTTTGTTTTCACCTGTTTGTTTCTAGATCTGTGTTTCTTTTTGTTCCTTTGCTATATATAATATATCTGAAGAGAGAAACTGTGTCTGTGTCAGTGTATCGAAGTAGACAAGATATGAAATAAAACAAAGGAAAAATTATTCCTTTCCATTACCATTCTTCATTTCTTCTTGGAGGAGTATATAATAATACTATAATCAAAACATATAAGCATTAGTATTAAATGTCATGTCCAATTCTTTTTTTTCTTTCTTAATTAGAAATTTTTGTGTGGATATAGATAAAACGTTATCTTTACGATGGTATATACCTAATTTCATGTTATCCGGTTTACAAAAAGTCTCCAAATTATAGAATTTATTTATGAGCTAATAAAATAAGGTAGATCTAATATAAGTAGCTGCTGTGGGTTTTTTTTATCTCACACGTTAGGGTTGGTCCATATTTTCAGCATTGCCTGTTATGGCTCGTTTGTTCATTTAAGTTGGTGTTATTTATTAAAAGCTTAGAATACTTCCAATGGTCCACTGTTGCATTTGTAGCCCCTATTTTCTTACGATTTTGCATATTTTCTGAAGTACTTTCTTATTAAATGATATATATAGAGTACACATATTGAGAAAGAAAGAAAAAAACTGTTGACTAATCTGAAATTTAGAAAAAAGAAGTTGCTATAAATTCCTCTAGTTAGAGTTGGATTAATGAGAGCAAAGATTTTTGCTTTTTATTTGATTTAAATACTTGAACTTTGATAAGCGTGCATCTTTTATGATACTTTCTACCAACGGTAAAGATAGAAAAAGTTTAACAAAATGGTGAAAGTTACTATTTTTATCTTTTAGAAAGTGGTAACGGGAAAATGATGAGTGACATAGATCCAATTTATAAAAAGATTTTGAGGTTTCCATATCGTGTATATAAAAATAAATAATTTAAAAAATACCTCAACGGGTAGATTGATAGTGACACACGGAAGTAAACTTCATTCTCGAAGTCTCTCTCAAATAGGAAACCAAGAAAGCATTGAGATGATAATTAGAAACTTAGAAACTATCTCTTCTGTGAATCTTTTGTGTTTCTTTATTGTCAAATCCAATTTAAAATTATATTTCGTCTCTTTGAACACAAACTATAATTTTCCTAATGTTCGAATATTGTTTGGTTGAAGAATTATCAATATGGTTCAGTGAGGTTACGTGCTTAACCAAGTTCGACCAGCATTAGAGAAAACAAAAAAACCATAACTTAAATAAAGAAATAGTATAAATTTATATAACTACTAATAGTTGCGGAATTCTTCTGGATTTTTAGAAAAAGCTTTACTTGGTAACTGAAGATGGGTAGGCTAAATGTCACTTGAAATGTAGCGTCTAATTTCATTAGTCAAATTTTGTATGTTGTTTTCTTTGATAGTTTGAGACATTTCCACCAAATTAATTAACCTTTGAAATAAGTAATAGTCTAGTTGACATTAAAGAAAACAACAATCAGAATAATCTAAAAAAACAAGAACAAAATATTATCCAGCTGTAAAATCAAAATAACGATTTACTCGTATGTATTAATGTATATGCATAGTATGATTAAAAGCCAACAAATAGTCACTATACAATTTTAAGTGTCTGATTTGGTATATGATTGCAATTTTTTAAACATAACATGAAATGGTGAATTTTTCTTAGCTTTATTTGTACGGTTATAATAATAATTATTTTATCCGCAGAACCAATCACCAGAAAACAACATGTTATGTTTTTTTTTTTTTTTTTTTTTTTTTAAACCTCGGAATTGAAGCTCATGTGCAGTCTATAAATACATCTCTCACATCCACACAGAAAGAAGTATCTCTTTCAAACGAGTACAAAAGATGACGTCACCAAACAGCTCTTCATCACCAACATCATCGTCATCGGACCAGTCTGATGATACTACAACAAGCACCCACTTGTCTGAAACTCCACCCAGAAAAAATACAAGAAAGAGAAGCAGAGATTCTTCTTCATCCTCATCTTCTTCTTCATCTTCATCTTCTTCTTCTTCTCCTAAGCATCCTGTTTACAGAGGTGTACGGATGAGAAGTTGGGGTAAATGGGTCTCTGAGATCCGACAGCCTCGTAAGAAGTCTCGTATTTGGCTCGGCACTTTCGCCACCGCAGATATGGCGGCGCGTGCTCACGACGTTGCTGCTCTCACCATCAAAGGCTCCTCCGCCGTCATTAATTTCCCGGAGCTCGCCTCTCTTTTCCCTCGTCCGGCGTCATCTTCGCCTCAGGATATCCAAGCAGCCGCCGCAGAAGCCGCAGCCATGGTGGTCGACGTCAAAATGTCAGAGATGGAGGTGATGCCGGAGGTGGAACTGGAAGAGGCGCCACCTTCGTCGGAATCGTCTTACGTTGCGGCGGAATCAGAGGAGGAGCGGCTGGAGGAGATTGTGGAGTTGCCTAACATTGAGGGAAGTTACGACGAGAGCGTGACGTCATGCGCTGATCTGGCTTATTCTGAGCCGTTCGATTGTTGGGTGGATCCTCCGGTTATGGATTTTTATGAAGAAATCTTGGAGTTTAATCTCGTGGAATTATGGACCTTTCCTCACACGGAACTGGTTAATTAATTACTAATTAGTTAATTAAATTATTTTCATAGACTCATAGTAAAATATAAGTTGTTTTTTTTTTTTTTTTTTGGTACGGATAGTTCGATAGGTAGTACTAGTAGTAAGTTGTAACATAGGCTACCAAGTCTATAGTAAACAATAATTTTAAGATAAATTTATACATATTTGTATTCATGTGTAACAGCATACAATTATTGTAAAATAGTTTTATACTTATATTTTTGTATATTTGTAACATAACATACAATTATTGTAACTTGAAAATGGGAACTACCGTTACGCAATAATCTTGTGTTTGTGAAGACAAAAATGTTAGTATTATATTCTTCTCAACTTATAATGGTGTCTTAAAGAGTCAATGGTCATTCTTTGTTTTTTCTCAACGGTCATTGACCCTCTTCTCCACTGCTGACCGGCTAGTATATACGTCCACATAATGTATTTTTAATATTTATTATATATTGTTACGAAGAAAAAGTTCGAATCCAAAAATTGTAAATGCTCATAAGTTACGCTGCAAAATAAGAAAAGTTCATAATTTTTTGTTTTTTTTTTGTTTAATAAAAAAAAGTTCACATTCACAATTTTTCTTTTTGATAAGGATAAGTTTACAAATATTGTAAAATTACTTTCCAATTTACAAGATTGAATATTACCATCTTCTATTGATAATTCTAGAAGCAAGAAATATATATCTCTATATATATATTAGTATATAATTTAGGTTGGTAATTCTAAGATTTTAGGTTGGAACATATGTTTTTAAAAATAATTCCAATGAGGTGTACCGTCCACTCTTCTTTTACTAATTAAATATGTGCTCTGTACTAAACTCGTGTTGTTGGCTTTTTTTTTTTTTTTAAATTTAGTTTATCATTCCATGTTTTCAATAATCAAATAATTATAACCAGACATAAATACTAATACAAATTATGATGTCTGTAAACAAATAAATTCGTTTATGCCATTAAAAACGTTTAGAATAACCACCATAGAATGTGGATAAAATTCAATTCCTTATTTGGACCACATAACAATTTTTCACTATAGAACTATCTTGAAATTGAATAGTAAAAAAACAAAAATTGTCGAGGGTTCATCCATATAAATGCCGTGGGAACAAGCAACCGGGTCGGATATAAGGGAGTCAAATAATGCCGTTGTGGACCTCTTTTGTTGTTGTCAATTTATTTTGACGGATTCAAATAAATTTTACCGTTGTATAAAGAATATATTAATGTTTAATAACTTTGGACACCTAACACTTTATTAGTTTATATGAGAGACAATAACGCAGTGGAATCGTGTTGAGACTATTTACATAGATTATAAGATATAACAAAACTTTTTAAACATTTATATCTCTGGTGGTTACTGCTCCAAGTCCTTGATAAAATGTAAATAAATGATTGCCCTCAGTAATAGTGAAGTGAATTTTATAGAACAACTATGGATGCCAGAATTTTAATTAATAAAATAGAGAATCGGTTGGGTATTCCGATTTAATTTATACTATAAAATAAGAAGGGTGGGTTCAATCATAGAGAGATTAAGCCATTAAGGTGGCCAATTACAAATAAGAAGGTTAAGTAAATAATCTGGCAGGGGTTAATTAAAAATAAAATAAAAAATTTGGTGATACGTAAATATCATTTAGTTGTCGAATCTTCCAAGTCAAATGTTATCTGCTCTATAATATAATCAAATAGTTTTATGTAAATCGACCAACCTATCAATTTTGCAATTTCCCCTAAAAAATACACGTGCCATTTTTCAATGTCTCTCGATCTTTATAAGAAAATAAAAAATAATAATCCTATGCTTTACATAACTGGTTCATGTCATATGCCAGAAAGACTGATAAACTTCATTTTCAAAGATACAGTATGTGAAATAATTGAAAAGTGAACATTTCTTCAATATGGCTAAAAAGGGAATTACTATTGAAGCTTAAAGAATTATTTCACATTCACTAAGATTACAGAAGAAACATAAGATATCAAATTCATTGACACTAATGGGGTTTGATGTTTATTTCTCTACCTTTGTCCTCAACTGTCTCTCTTCTCCAAAATACAATAATCTTATGAACTGTTTCTCGCAGTAGTCATGTCCAGTTTCATCACCGTCTCTTCGAGCTGGACCCGTTTGATTTTCCTGAGTTCAAGGATGCTTGGTGGTGTTGGTTTAATGGAGCCATAGAGCTCAACAAGAGCGAAGAATTCTTGTTTCGAAAGACTCTTCTTCTGAACTAATTTCTCTACCACCTCGTCCATGAGCGTCCGGTTCCTTCCAAGAATCTGGTGTATGCGTTTGTAAATTATATTTAACATATAACCAATATAAAGGAGATGCTATGATACAGAGTTAGTAGATTTAGAAGTTCTCTTTTACCTCTTTAGCACGCTCGTAACACATGTTCAATATCCGCAATGCCTCCAGATCAATGTCCTGCAAATCCAAGTATCAGAGGATGGTATTTGTTTCTGACTATTTAAGTGAAGACAATTTAAGATATGGCCTTACGTTAATACGATCAGCTACCCAGAAGTTATTCATGCCATGATGTTTCTCAGATAGACCACCAAGAACCAATGATCGAGCAGCTGATCTTGCATTATCCGATGTTTCAGCCCATATCGTACTTAACTGGACCAAATCATTAGCAAAGGTTGGTCAACTAGAAAAACAAATGAACACACCATTACTGAGACAAGTGAATTCATAGTTCATATCTCTTACCTGATCCTCACCGTACCATAGTTCATCTGCAGCCCGAGGTGCTAACTGAACAGTGATGTGATCCAAGATGGATTGCCGGCTGCATATAGTAGACAACGAAAGGACATAGATCAAAGTAAAGAACCTGTGTAATCAAGAAAGCAAATTTGTATGAGTAAAGCCACAAACCTCAGCATGCCTTCCTTAAATTTGATATGATCCATCTTCACCCGGACATAACCCAATTCTCTACCAGCTCTGGGGTTGATTGTCAGCTGGTCAAAGTCATAAAAATGTCACGGTGCGGCAAAACAGAAAGGTGAAGCTTCAATGTAGAAAGGGAGTTTGAAGGGGAAAATAGGTTTGAGAAACCTACAAATTCTATATTCTTCATATCAGGAAAGTTCACTGCAACAACAGCCATAGCAGCTTCATTTATAGCAACTTGTCGCCATGTCTCGCAGCTTCTGTCTTTTCTATCTAACATTCCTCTTTCTTCTATTTGTGCAGCTTGAAGCAAATCATCGGTTGTTAACTGCATTAGAGTTTCAGAGAATATATGACTTCTCAGTCTTTTAATTGCTGGTATCAAAAATAAACTTCTCAACTTAATATTAGTCTAAGCTGCTTCCTCTCGAGCACAACATCCAAGCAATTAATCTAATTTACACACACCAGATGCTACACGATCCTAACAAATGAAACCAAACCCCATCCAAAAGCAAGAGCATATTGAACTATTGTGGAATTAAAATCTAGATCTCACCTCTGTTCTTCCATCACGCATCATATTAATTGCCGCTATCTCAACAATATTAGCAAGCTCGGCTCCAACCATGCCATCTGTCATGCTAGCAACTGCCATATAGTCCAAATCTTCAGCCATCGGCTTCTTACGAGCATGAACCTAAACAGCAAAACCGAAACAGAAATATAGCTTTGGACCGAGGACAAAACTCAAAATCTCTAAATTTGAAAGAGTTTCTGCAATTAAAAATACATGAACACAGATAGCAAGCCGTTACCTGTAGAATTTCCATCCGTCCAATAAGACCAGGTTTAGGGATAAAGATTTTGCGGTCGAACCTTCCAGGCCTCACAAGCGCAGGATCTAGAATGTCTGGTCTGTTTGTGGAAGCAATGGTAATGACCTCTCCTCTTCCTTCAAAACCATCTAAAGAAACAAGGAGCTGTAATACAAAAAAAAAATGGATAAAAATTTCCATCGCATAAAAGAAAAAAATCTACTGTATAACACAATCTCAAACTTCTGAACCTGATTAAGAGTAGCATCCCTTTCTTGGCCTCCAGAGCCCTTTATCAACCCACGTTCCCTCCCAACAGCATCTAATTCATCAATGAAGACCACTGATGGAGCCTGCAGTGAGATCACCTCAAAATCAGCATCTAGAAATCTCACTCAACAATGAGAATCATCAGAAAAGCAGCCAAGAAGTATTTGCTTTAGTGACCTAATAAATGCATCTGAAAGTGAGAATTAAGTTCCAATCTCAAAACATGTAAGCAAAATTACAAGGCTTACATTCTCTCTAGCTTCCTGGTACAATGCTCGGACACGAGATGCACCGACACCAACATATATTTCCACAAACTGAGATGCAGAGATAGAGAAAAAATTCACTCCTGCTTCACCAGCTACAGCTTTTGCCAGTAAAGTTTTTCCCACCCCAGGAGGCCCACATAAAAGAATACCACCTGAAGGAAAACACAAAATAAAAGAGATGATCAAACAGCAGAATTTCAAAGATTTATACCAATTACTTGGTGGTATAAACAACATCCAACCTGGAATCTTGACCCCTCTCCTGCGGTACATCTCTCCATGAGTAAAAAACTTCACGATTTCCTCGAGTTCGAGGCGAATCTTCCCAAGCCCAGCAACATCAGTAAATTTCACATCCACACCCCTCTCCAGATATTCAGGAAGCCTCTTATTTGATGCTCTTCTCACACGTGCGCCTGACTTCATGAACTGCATTGCCATCTGTAAGTATGGATTTTTCTCACCTGTTCCTTCCTCACCCTCCTCATCCTCTTCTTCAATTCCCTCCATCTCCCTCTCTAACTCTCTCATTTTCTTTGTCTCATCTGCTTCCGCCTTCTCGATCTTCAACCTATCCTCATAATCCTTCTTTTGCTTCCTATAGTTGAGCACCACAACACGATAAAATATATAAAAGAAAAATAATCCAAGACCAGTAGCCACATTAGGATCCTGAGCTAATCTTGCCCACATATCCGCCATATCTCGATAATTTCTCCTCGCCTCACGCAAAGATTCCTCGTATTTTTTCTTCCTAACCGCTTTCCTTTTCTTCCTCTCCTGCTGTTTCTTCTGCGCCCTCATAGTCTTCTCCATCATCTCTCTTTCCTCTTTCATCCTCTCCATCTCCTCCTTCCTCTGTCTCTTGAAATCCTCCCTCATTTTCTTCAACTCAGCAGCACGTTTCGACTCCTTCTTTGGCTTAACCCATGTTAACATATAAGCAGGAACTCTCCACAAAAACCCTAAATAAGGAGACGGCACTGGAGGTCTCTTAACCGGAGGAGAATAAGCATTAACACATGCAACATCAATCCCTAACTCATCCCATTGTTCCCAAAACCTTTTATTACCCTCTAAAGAAGGCAACACAGTCCTTAGTACCTGAGAATCTTCCAAGACTACTAACACAGGCTCTGCCTGTTGCCGCAAACTTAAATTAGGAGGCTTTATAACATGCTTGAGCTTACCTTCAGCTTTTAAGCTCAAAATATCAGTATATGGTATACGTTTCGAAACTAGAGGAAGATCTTTGGACCAAGCTTTTAGCTGTTCAAGGGTTAAAGCTTCTTGTGGTTTCTTCTGCGTTTTCTTTCTCTCAGATAGTTTCGTCGCTGCAAATGACGGTTGGGCTAGAGAAGCGGAGATTACAGTGAGTGTGATTGGTATTGCGAGAAGATTGACTTGGTTTGCCTTGGCTTTTTCATTATCACTGTCATCTTCATGAACATCATTCGTAGTAGCTGAATTGTTTTGGCATGAAATTGAAGGGTAATTTCTGGGTAATCTCAGGATTCTCGGACGATTTTCCGGTGAAAGGAATTGAGATGGTGTCGATGAATGCAGAGGGAAACGACAAGCCATGATGTAATTCGATTAGACTAGAGATGAATTCCACTTACATGAAGAAGTGAATTGCAGTAAACCAAGCGAGTTGAGATAGCTTGACCGCCATTAAAACGGAGAAAAGAACTTCATTTCCCAGGCGAAGGGGATAAAAGAAGGAGCAGAACACAGAACAGTGGTGGTGGTGATATACAATGGCTTCTTAAAGCCCAATAATAAAAGTCAGGCCCATTTAGCTCTCAACCTAAAACTTACAAATCCAGACGCAGAACAAAGGCGTTTTCGAATCGCGCGGAAAATTTTTACTCGAATTTTAGTTTTGAATATTTCTAAACATGTTTTTTTTTTTTTTTTTTTTTTGTCGTTTACAATGGAACTCGGTCAACAAAATTTAAAAACTTTGGAATTCGAAGATTCGCTGACATCGATTATAACAAACAATTCCAAAAATCAAACCCATAATAATAATAACATAATGGAAAAACATCAGACGACGAAGGGAAAAAAAGTACAAAAGGGTGAAACAGTAATTATTGTTCTAGCGGTGGTGCGAGAGACGAAGAACGTCGAGAATAGAAGACGCGGCGAGGAGGAGAAACGCGAACAATGTAAAGAGGACGGAGACAGCAAGATGGTCACAGAAGAAACCGAGAGATTTGCAGAAATTGGGAAGAGGCATGTGTCTGATTCCTGTTCTGTTCATATTCGTCACTCCTAAAGCCGCCGATGCTCCACTCACCATCGCATATCCCATTATCTGATCTGCAACGAAGCACAACCATGCTTGTGTTCTTGTCGGAATCACCGGAGATTTTCTCATAAGTCTGGTTCCACTTATAATCAGTTGGAGCAACGAATAAAGAACCGTCGCCGATGAAACCACCACTAGATATCTGTAGTTAAAAGAGCCGTCAGTATCAAATGCCACGTGGAATATTAGTATCACTCATGATTAAATGATTTATGAACAGGATTTAACTTACATTAGAGAATCTGAGAGAGACCAACGGGCTCGGAGCTGAAACTCGAAACCGTAGAGAGTGCTCATCCTAGTCTCACGAGCTGTCAGCATCATCGAAAAAGCCATCGTTGATACGGCCATGCACATGACTCTTAACACAACCATCGCAACGTCATGGCGTCTGCAGCCGCCGTCACGGTTATCCTCACCGTAAGTGGTGGCTATGGTGATATCTAGCTTCGTCTCTTCCGCCACAACGGTCGAGTTTTGTTTCTGCTCTGCTGCTTTCGCCATTTGTGAGTTACTGAGTTGTATGAAAGTAACGCTGCACAAAGACGGATATTATATAAACGATGACAAAAAAAAAGACGGGTATTATATTAACAAACATGCTGGACACGTGGCTCGTTACTAATGGAGGTTTTAAAACACTGCCCGTGAGGCTTCTCAGCGTCCATGTAATCAGTGTCTTTCAAGCATTCGTAACGCTTGTTCGTTCTGCACGAAGCACAACTTTAGTCTGCTCGAATACAAACAAAAATAAACCTGCCAAGAGGAGACATTTTTTTCTTTTGAATCAACAGAGAAGAGTTTTTTTATAATCAGATTTATACCCGAAATACAGCTGTCATGAATACAAAGACAATTTGGAAACACCTCTTACAATTTAAATTTTGATCACGCTTTGAATTTACTTAGCCAATCTGCTCTTCAAAACTTCAAATTATCTGTGTGGACAAGAATCAATCACTCAGGAAATGCCAAACGAAGAAGCTTTAAACACCGAACATCAAGTCGAAGAACTTTGAGACCATCGACTTTGAGGGAGAGGCCATAGCGCCGCCACTCGGTTGAGGGGAGAAAGCGCTACCATTTTGCAAGTAGTGAGGACGAGGCGGGGGTCTTGTCGTGTCTCTAGTGGATGATGGTGGAGGTAAAGGCATGAATCCTTGGTTGTTTAGTCGCTCATTTAACGCTTGCTTCTGTATTGGGTCTACTGGCTTCACTCCTACTATTACAACTCCGTTTATCATCATCCCAGTTTTGTTCAGCGCCTTCTGTGCATCAGATCGGTTCTGCATCAAATACAAAGAATATTGTTCAGTTCTGTTGTCTCCCTCATTCAGAAAATTCAATTAGATTATCATGTAGATGATTCGTCTAGAAGAATTATCACCAAACAGACTACAAGAGTTTACCTGGTAGAGGATGTTCATCCAGTTTGCATTCCTTGGACCAGGAACATGTTTCAAGATCATACCGCACTTTTCAAACTCCCGTAGTACCAAATTTGTATCACCTGGAGAAAATCTGAAAGCAGTTATCATGATCAGTTCTTACGATGAAAAAAATGGGAGATAGACTCGAGATAACACACTTAATAACACTACCACTATACCAAGTCCTATCCATGTAAATAATCAGAGTTTACAGTGCCTAAAAATAAAATTACAATCAAAAGGCTGAGACATATTTGAGCTTAAAGTACTTGGTTCACCTAGCTTTCATAGGTAATTGACAAACAAAGAGCGTAACAACAGCAGTTAATATGAACAGTTCTCTAACATCGAAGAAGTGGGAGACAGACACAAGATAAGGCACCTCCTAACACTACCGATATACCAGTTATCAATCATGCACATAGAATTCCAGAAACACGAGAATGTTGACAAATAAAGAGCATTTGGAACAGTACAAATAAAAAGGGTACATCTTTAATGGTCTTACCCGTAGACAGTGACCCAGTCTTCCTCATCAAGGTTTCCTGTGGGTATGATCTGCCTCTGAACCTCTGGCCTAGCAACTTCTCTAGGCGGCGGAAGAGTAACCAATGCACCTGGTTGAACCACCCCTTCTACAGGAGAGCCTTTCCCTTTATCATCCTGCTCAGTACTACTACCTGCCTTAGACTGCGACCACCAACTCGGACTCCCCGAAACTTGCTGAATCTGTTGAGCATTCAGTAAAGAAAATGACGGACTTGCTTCCAACTTTGCTTTACCAGGAGTTACAATATTTTTCCCAGAACTCTGGAAAGGCGTTCTTCTGTCAGATTTAACATCCGGAGACGCCGAGTAGTCTGCAATGCCTGACTCAGGAGAAAAATCCGACCGGTCATCCAAAGTATACATTGGAGGTGGTGGAAGATCCGATCCTCCGAAATTTTCACGCCATAGAGCAGATACCGCAGCTGCTTGGCCCGGGCTTGAGAATTTGCCTCTACGTGCTGAAACAGGAGAAGCTAAATCTTGAAAAAGCAGAGATTGCCTCCCTGATTTAGGAGTCCTGTGAGCTGTAGTACTCATTTTTTTTTTAACTCAACAGAGTATTATTATCTCCCTGCAAAGGCAAAAATCGTTTCGTTTTGAGCACAATTACAGAAGAAAGCTCATCAACATTAACTAGGCGACTCTAATTCACTTGGCAAGATCAATATTTCATAGTTAAAGCAGGATTTATTGCAACCCTAGTCTCGAAACAGATGAATCTAGCAACTGAAATCACTAAGCTAAGCTGTAATTGTTCGTGTCTCTCAGAAAAACGAGAACAAATTCGACAAAATCTGAATTTTCACCGACTAGAGTTTAAACATCTATGGAGAGAGGTAGAACACACCTGAAGATGGGGATGGTAGTGGTGTTCCGAATTCAGCTTTAGGAATCTGGGAAAAGCTCAGCTCGAGCTCAAGGGAAGGAAATAAAAACCCTAGAACCAAGAGTCTAAAAAATCGCAGAATTCAAGAACCTTACGAAATGACGAAAATAACCTCGCATTTTGTACAACAGCAGCCGCATCCTGTGGGCTGGACTTGGGCCTATTTGGAAGTTGGCGGCCTAGCAGGTTCTCCATGACAAATATTAAATCAAAATTGTTTAGCACTTGTTGGTTGATCATTCCAAATTTTGGTTAGATTTTTCAATTTTTTTTGTTGATAGATAACAATGTTTAATTTATTATAGATGGTTTGGTACATTACAATTTTTTATAAAAAAATTATATCAACAAAATTTCAAAATTTTGGTACGAAAAAAATCATTTTCCCTCCCTCGTATTTGCTACTGTTATATAAAACACAAAATGCAAGTGATTTCTATCGCGAATTTCCCATTTACTACTTTATATAGTTTTTCTTTTGTTGTGGTTTTCCCATTTGTATAATATAGTTTTTCTTTTGTTGTAATTTCTATCGCGATTTTCTCAAATTTTTTACAGCGAGTCAATTTAATGACGTTTATTAATAGTATTTGATGATTAGGGTCTGTATTTGTATATCCTTACTTTATAAGTATATAAGTTCATTACTTAAATTCTAAATTTCAAGGCTCTCTAATCTTATTTCCTTTGCTGTTCTTTCTGCCCTGAAGTTTTCGAATTTACTGGTTTTCCTCGCATCTTATTCTAAACGCCATTTTTAAACGACAAACGCCAAAACGCGGTAATTGTGGTGTCCGCAAAAAAAAAAAAAAAACACACTGAAGATTCGGAGTTCTGAGATTCTGTGACATAAAATTCACACGCTGGTCGCGTGAGAAAATTAGGCTTTTGAAAATACTTTAGCGGCGCGCGATTTGCTTACGCGACATTACACAGCCTCCAAGGTACATCGACGATCTTCTCGTCAATTTGGTCATCAAATGGAGACTCTACTGCTCAATTGTGTCGAGAAGAACCTTACCCAGTTTATGTTTACCAATGCCATCTTCCTTTCCCAACGTCTTCTCGCCCAATTCCCTTCTGAGGTATCCCTCCTTAGATCACCAATCATCATTTTTTTTTTTTTTTTTTTTTTTCCGATTTATGCGTAGTCCAATTCTGGGCTTTGCTCTTAAGGATCAAAAACTCTTTTGCAGTTGGAATCGAGTGTGCTTTAAAATTTACGATTTATTCAATTTGATTCAACTGTTCATAATTGATTTGTTCTTCGACTTTCTCAATCATTTCTCGTGAGCTTGTCCAATCTAGAATTGTAGGTTGCGTTTTGAATAGATAAAGCCAACTGAGATTTTGTTTGACTCGAATTTTCACATCTCTTAATTTTCTCAATGTCCTGTGATTCTGGTGATCAACTCCTTCATTATGCCCAGGTGAATCTGCAATTGTTAGCTAGGTGTTACTTGAGTAACTCTCAAGCTTATAGTGCATATTATATCCTCAAAGGTATTGCATTTGCATCTCATATATTCTTTTTACTTACTTCTGCTTTGAAAAAAACTAAACTTTTTTTTACATTGTGAATTGAAGGTTCAAAAATGCCTCAGTCTCGGTATTTATTTGCATTCTCATGCTTTAAGCTGGATCTTCTTGGAGAGGCTGAAACCACATTGTTGTCCACTGAAGATTGTAGTGAACAAGTATATACCCTTGCTTTTACTTCCTTTGTTAAACTTCTCCATATACAATGGGCATTGTACACATTTTTTCACCTCCATTTAATATTTCGAATCGAAAGGATATTCATGTAGTGTATTTCTAACATGTAGGTTCCTGGTGGTGCAGCTGGTCATTATCTTCTTGGTCTTATATATAGGTGACAGCTTTTTACTTTGCAAGTTCTATATGAGATATTGTTGCCTCTCGCATGCTTCAACGTTTAGTACTTCTCTGTCTTGATATACTGATGGCTTACTAGTTTGCTGCATCTTTTACTGCTACGGAACAACTTTCCTATGCTGCAGTTGATTTTTAGTCTAAGTATGCTTCAGAACTGGAAGCATAGTATGAAGGCCAAAATGAAAAATGAACAGTGAAAGTCTAAATTAAACTTTTTTTTGTAATCATCAATATGTTCCATTTGTTTAGGCTGATGGTATTACCTTCTGATATGTGTTCCTCTCTTTTACTTGCTTCCAGATATGCTGGGAGGAAGAACAGTTCAATAGAACAGTTTAGGATGGCACTGTCACTTGATCCATTGTGCTGGGAAGCATATGGAGAACTATGTAGTTTAGGTATGTGAAAGCTCTGTATGAGTTATGTTTCTATCAGTTTCTGTTTTGGTTATGTCAGCTGGAAATCTGGGACAAAAGATTTATTTATCGTCTATGGCGTCCTTCCGTTACCTTTTCAGGTGCCGCTGAAGAAGCCTCAACAGTTTTCGGCAATGTCGCTTCCCAATGTCTTCAGAAAACATGTGTTGCACAAAAAGTAAACTTCTCAGAAGGAGCAATCATAGACCAGCTTACAGATTCTGATAAGGCCGCAAAAGATGCAAGTTTATGGCAAACAGAACCTGCTCCAGGAGACAACCAACAAGATCTGAAAATTGAGCAGCTTGGACCAGACATTCCGCCAGCTACTTACAGGCAACTTAACAATAATTCTCATACAAATGTATGGGACTTGAACACGCCTTCTCCAGTGCTTCCACAGGTGATATTCTCAAGTTGAGCTATATTGAGAACGTATTTGTTACTGTTTATAGCTTAAACTCCTCAGTGGTTGAATGTTTGTACTATATTTCCTTCACGATGTAGTGAGAAGTTTGTAATCTATTTCCTCATCTCTAAGTATCTATATCGTTCAGGTATTGGATGCTCCACCACCTCTGCTTTATAAGAAAATGCATCGTCCAGCAGTGGAAGGATTGATGTCTGTACATGGGGAGTCTCGAAGAAAGTATGTTAGTGAAGAAATGTCAGCAGAGGTATCTGCAATAACCTTTTAGTGCTTTCTTCCTTATTTTCTTTGTACAAGAGTTTTTTCATTAATGCATATGTGAACAGTGATCATCTAGCATTGCATGTATTTTTAACATAGAGCTTCTCCACCTGGTTTCCATGTAACATAAAGCTACTTTTCCCATCTTTCTATCTTAAAGGCTCCAGGAGAATCTGGGCGTCGCAGGAGTGCTAGAATAGCAGCGAGGAAAAAGATTCCTATGTCGCATTCATTTGGAAAAGATTCACAGTGGCTACATCTTTCACCTTCCGAGTCAAACTATGTACCTTCTCTTTCCTCGATGATTGGAAAATGCAGAATCCAAAGCAGCAAGGAAGGTGATGTTTTCCCTCTAATATTTTTCTTTTAAACCGGGCTATAGAACTTATAGAGCATCAACTAGTTAAATATCATGATATAAATATTTCGGTGGCTTAAGTAATTTTCATGAAAATAAGAATTGACATATGTGTTCAGGGATTCCTGATGCCGTTACTCTAACTGATACAGCAACGACGTCAGGCCAGTCTATAAGTGACAGAGGAAGCTCTGTTAATGATGAGGAATATTCAGATCCTAGTGGATCTTCTGCGGATCATTTCAACCTCGTTTCAGGAATTTCAGAAGTGCTAAATCTTCTGAAAATACTTGGGGATGGCCACAGGCATTTACTGATGTACAACTGTCAGGTATTTATTAATACAATGTGCGTATGGGGTCATATTCTTCATCTTGAATTCTCTGCCTATATGTAAGCCAAGAATGACAAAGCTGGATACTACTGCAGGAAGCTTTGTTGGTATATCAAAAGCTATCTCAGAAGCAATACAATACACACTGGGTTCTCTCGCAGGTGATAAAATGAGTGGCTTTTTCTGTGCTCTGCTTTATTTGAAATTTAAGTCAGCTTGAAATGATCATATTAATTCATTGGCGGTTTTTTTTTATCTAATTCCATCTTGCTGGCGTTTAAACATGAGATACGTTTTGACATAGGTTGGAAAAGCATATTTTGAGCTACAAGACTACTTCAACGCTGACACTGTCTTTACTCTTGCTCATCAAAAATCTCCTTATGCTTTGGAAGGAATGGATACGTACTCCACTGTTCTTTATGTGAGCTATTGTCATTATTTTCAAATTTTCCTGCTATTCATCATGAACCATCCCGAACTAACTCTTAAACATGAACATTGACTCTGGACATTATCATATTGCTTTTATAGCATTTAGAACTTGATTTTAGACCGACCTGCAAGGATTTCTTTATGTGAGCTGTTGTCTTTGTTTTTGAAGCACCTAAAAGAAGAGATGAGGTTGGGGTATCTGGCTCAGGAGTTGATTTCAGTTGACCGCCTATCTCCAGAGTCCTGGTATCCTTCTTATAATCTTCATTAACAATATGCTCAACCTACGACATATGTGTCTGAATACAGGCTTTCACCACAAACCATATATAGAAACCATCTTTTAGCACTAGCTTATTTCACTGCAGGGTTTTTCTTTTGGCTTAGATTTTTTTTTCTGTAATGACTGTTAGCAATGCAAATCGCAGGTGTGCTGTTGGGAATTGCTACAGTTTGCGTAAGGACCACGAAACTGCTCTCAAAATGTTTCAGAGAGCTATCCAACTGAATGAAAGATTCACATATGCGCATACCCTTTGTGGTCACGAGTATAATTCTTTTCGATGTGTCTCTTTGTTCGTCTTACTTGCATATAAACCACACATGTACACTAGTAACATACGGTCTCACCTTGTTATTAAAGGTTTGCTGCATTGGAAGATTTTGAGGATGCAGAGAGATGCTACCGAACGGCACTGAGCATAGATACAAGACACTATAATGCATGGTATGGTCTTGGAATGACCTACCTTCATCAGGAGAAATACGAATTTGCGCAGCATCAATTTCAAATGGCTCTCCAAATAAATCCAAGATCTTCAGTCATCATGTGTTACTCTGGAATTGCTTTGCATGAGTCAAAGGTTGGAACCTTAAACCTGAAATATGCTCTTCACGTCAAGACTTGCTTATATCATACAGTTTATAACTTTGTGATGTTCTGATTTAGCTGTGAAACTAAGCTTGCCAGAAAGTATATAAATCAGAGATAATGTTTTGCAGAGGAACGATGAGGCGTTGAAGATGATGGAGAAGGCTATAATCGCTGATGCAAAGAATCCGCTCCCGAAGTACTACAAGGCTAACATATTAACCAACCTCGGTGATTATCACAAAGCCCTGAAAGTTTTAGAAGAACTCAAAGATTGTGCACCACAAGAGAGCAGTGTCCATGCGTTGCTTGGCAAAATATACAATCAGCTAAAGCTATACGACAAAGCCGTGTTACATTTCGGCACTGCTCTGGATTTTAACCCATCTCCATCTGATGCTGTCAAGATTAAGGTTAAGACTCCTTCACTGTTTTGCTTCACAAGCATCAATCATGGTCACATTTTTGCTTTAGGAGTTAAGAGAGATTGGTTTATTTAGGTTTGATATAAATTTTTATCACTGTGCCTTGCAGGCTTACATGGAGAGGTTGATAGTACCAAACGAGCTGGAGACGGAGGAAAATTTGTAGATTCATTGTGCAGGTATATACATATACATTCAATTATGTTTCTCGTATAACCCAAAGTCATCTATAATTATTCTCATTTTTAGATTGATCTTGTGATAGTATTAACCCTAAAACAAAACTTTGCAAATCTCACTTACTGATTAAAATAGTAGGAGTATTTCACTTCTTTTAAACCTTTAAACTTTCCTTTTCAATAAAACTTTTATTTCTCTGCATAAATTTGTGGCGCTCATTAGTCATTACACACCAATGGTGGTAACTATCTGGTGAAGGATTTTAAACTTTTAAGACAAACTAGAAAGTTAAGTATAAAGACAAAAGGTGTAGCCACAGTGGCAATAATATAGTGTTTTATTTAACTTGTTCAAAAGAAAAGCAAAACTTTTGAAATAAAAAAGTAGTTGTAAAGCGTATATACCATCATAGTAGAAGGCCAAGTCATAATATACACCCCCCACTAGTTAAATTTTGTATGTATATCAATTTATTTTATATAGAAAAAGCACGACCCAATATCCATTTATAGATGGCTATAATACATAGTGCAATCTAAAGTACAACAAAAGTTGATAAAAGAATTCCAATTTTTCTACTTCTTTTCCATTATTTGGATTTTGAAATCCTAAAGCTATTAATTTAACAACAAACATAAATATATTAAAAAATTTATAACTTTGTGTAATGTTCCACGTTTAAGTACTTCTTTGTAGAAAAGTCTTTCTCTCTGTCCCTTTATAAATCGATCCTTAGTCCATAAGCAAATATCAAATCCATAGGAAAAAAAAACAATAATCTCATTCTCTCTCTCAAATTCCTAAAGATGGAGAAGAATGTACCAATAAGCAAGAAGTTATGGAACATCGTACGTTTTGTCTTTTACATGTTACACAAAGGCATTTCAAAGCAAAAGCTCCTCGCCGACTTTAACGCCACTCTCAAACGCGGCAAGAATCTCATGTTCCACAACCGCCGCCACGTCCCAGCCACTGCCACTACCTCCGCTGTCGCGTCCCAGCCGAGGAAAGAATACGAGTTTAGCTGCAGCGACACTCCTAACTACTCATTCCCCTTTAACATTGCTGCCTTTAAGAAGAAGAGTCACCACAACAGCCTCTTCTCTTGTGGTCACGCGCCACCTACCCTTGACGACGACACCTTCGCCTCCAGAGCCGTACTTGAGCTGCTTAACGGCGTTGGAGAGCATGATCACGGCAGTAACACTCCAGCTTTGTCCGTTGAGGCCTTGACGGCGTTATCTCCTTACTTGCCCGGGTTTGGACGGAGTACTCCGTTTGTGAGGCCTTTACGGGTTACGGACTCACCGTTCCCGTTACGAGAAGATGGTGACGAGGCCAACGGACACGTAGACAAAGCTGCGGATGAGTTCATAAAGAAGTTTTACAAGAACTTGAATCAGCAAAAGAAGATGATTGAGTTCTCACCTAAATAAATCTCCTTTTATTGGCTTTTTTTTTTTTTTTTTTTTTTTTGTTCTTTTCAATTTTCTCTATTTATCTTTCTAAATATTTTCTCTCTTTTTGCTGATTTAGTTCCGAAGTTGTAATAACATTCTTGGTGGGAGCGTGGGGATTATTTTCTCATTGCTTGATAAAATTAGATTGTCATGAATAAAATTTTATTCAGGTGACCGTTTTCTACATTAATTTTAAAAATGTAATGTTTTTTTTTAAGAGACTAATTTCTTTGAATATTTGAAAAATTGGAAATCATGAGAAAAAAAGAAAATTTATAGTGAACATAATGAATTGAGACACGTTTTAGACGAAATACGTGTGCCCTTGATCACAATCTTCATTTTAAGCAAAATGAGTTGAAATACATGTTAGACTTACACACATGTGGCCTTAAAGATATTTGCCATAATCAGAATTTTTAAAGCAAGTTTTGGAAAAAGAAGCAGAATTTTTATAGCGCCAAATATAAAGAACCAAGATTTACACACACACACAAATTTTACACAAAAAACAAAAATTGGAATCTAGAATTAGCACAAAAATTACGAATTAGGATTGGATGTTAATAATTTTCTTCGAAATATGTGCGTGTTGAATCGGTTTATGCAGTGCTGACACAAAGGAGAAAGTATATATAAGATATTTTGGTGTTGAAATGATGTAATCATCAGAGATTAATTAGGTGTGAACAAATGAGTGATTGTTGCTAGCTACTAAGATGTTTGAAAGTATCATAACCATATACATATATATGGTGAAGTGCATGCCTGTTGAGGAAGACAAACTCGGTTGCGAGATGGTGCAGAGTCAGGTGCAAATCATTTGCGTTATATTACAGATCGTGATTCCAAAACCGATGGGAATTCATATTTGGTTGCTTTCAAATTTTATAGACCGAGGTTTGAATTCATACTTGCTTCTTTATAAAAAATATTAACATAGGCAAAATAATTTGCCTTTTTGGGAGTTATGAAACAAAAATAACACCAAAGTATATACATGGTTATGTTAATTATTGTACCAATATGATCGTGCATGTACGCAACTTTGACGACAATACCTCTATACCTCCAGAACCGTGCACACGACAGAGCAGCACAATGATGAGTCAGAACACTCAGATCTTGTTCATACGTCTGATCAGCGCTAACAAATGGATCGAAGTAACAATTTTCTTTATATGATTATTACACTGAAGAAAACACATTTTATACTTAAATAATATAATATTAATTTTTCATCAAAAAAATAAAAAAATATATATATAAAGAAAAAAATATATATATATAATAAAATATTAATTGTGCATGTATAACAAGAAAATAACTTTTATCAAAACAGAAAAAAAACTTGGGTGTACGTCGTGTAGTCGTAAAGGGCCAATGCAGGCAAGCTGTTTGGCTCTTTCCTTAAAGCAAAAGAAAAGAAAAAGAAACTTTTTTCTCCTTTTCTTTTCAACTTTTTATTTTAGTTTTCTTTATACACATTTTTACGTTTAATATTTCAACTCTGAGATATGAAACTCTCTTGTTTCGCGAGTTTGAACTCTTTTCATAAAACAACAAACTCTCCCAGTCCCACAATCAACAAAAAGGAGGAGTCAAATAAAAACTTATTTTTATAAGTGAATTCCATCACTTTTTTCTTTTGTCAAACATTTGTAATCCCATCTTTTTAAATTTCCAATATTGTGAAGGGAAAAAAAAAATGAAAAGCCAACTTGTGCATGCTCTTCTCTTATTTGTTGGGTTATAGCATGCTCTTCTCTATACTATATGTAAAAGTGATTTGACAGACATAATCATATATATAATTGATATACAACTCTTAAGTTTACGTTGCTATTATAATTTAGCTGATCCACCAATTATTTGTATGTTTCGGACAATGTCTTCTTCTTTTTCTTCTAGCCTTTTAAAACTTGATAACTGATATATATATAGTGCTTAGATGATGATATTTTTTGGTAAAATATATATATTATTTGATATTTCGAAAAATATAATATATTGACGTCGATATAAAAGTTTTATGTCATCTCATACTGCTAACCAGTTTAAAACAAAAATCAATTGACTGTATGATGGTTGTGTCGGATTTTAGATATTTCTTCTGAGTAATGTGTTGTAAACCTTTTTACCAGAAGTTTTCATATCGAAAAGGAAACTTCGAAGAAAATAATTTTTGAAGTCATGTACTTAACATGATGGAGAGACTACAAGGCCAACATCGTTTGATTTATTTAAACTTCTAATTATTGCAATTATTTATTTAGGTCTTCTCGAAGAACATCTAGATGGTATAAGCTTTTGTGAAGTGAGTTCTCTTTTAGATTTGATTTGTCGGATGCTATGTAGTGTGTAAAGACTTGCTTCAAATGATTCTGTATGATCCTATTGGATAAGGGCGTCTTTATTTTATTTTTAGT
This sequence comes from Barbarea vulgaris, assembly GCA_963667165.1. Lineage (NCBI taxonomy): Eukaryota > Viridiplantae > Streptophyta > Magnoliopsida > Brassicales > Brassicaceae > Barbarea > Barbarea vulgaris. Next base: position 6,067,449 of record OY763893.1, read on the forward strand.
AAAATAGCTGGAATTTGGCTGTTTCGAACATATAGTGCTTGAGTTAACATTTAAAGACGAAACAATACTAATAAATTTTCTATCAAATATTATTTAGAAATTAGAAATCCAAAGACCGGTAAAAATGCTAAATACAAAGGCAACTGAAAGCATCAAACACAAGCAATGTATCTCCTTTTCTTTCATTTTTTAAACTTTTACAATCCATATATATACAATTCAATTACAAATCGTATATATTAATCGTCATTCATTTGATCGAATACCAACGAAAAAGAGCTCATGACAAGAAACACTGAGTAGAAACATGAAATTTACCTGCAAACCAAAACAATTACGATTTTAGTACTTGAGCTAAGGTTAAAAATCAATTTTTCCTTGCATAATCGTGATATATATAATAAACCGGAGATTTTATATAGAAATGGAGAATCTTTATAAAAAAATTTAATTTAATGTTTTGTTAATTGTTTATCTTCTTTTTTTTTTTCCGGATCCACGAAGGTTGGGTTTATTTTGAAAATTTCCCATATATTATAGACTTATAGTATATACTTAAGTAGTTTATTTACACTTTGTTTATAAATGATTGATATACAATACACTTGCTTGAATAGTTTAGGATAGTTTATGTTGTTTTGCACACACACGTACGTACACACGCAAAAAAAAAATAGTTTTATGTTTTATAACATTAACGGCTAGTGAAGCCCATTTAAGATTTACTTTTTTGGGCCTTCGAATCTTATTTTATGGGCCAACTTGCTTCGAATTAAACTTGGACGAGTTTTTCGGAAAAACATTTATTTCTTATATACCATATACCTGTTATAAATAAAATATTAAAAGGAATTTGAAGGAAACGAAGGAAGGGAAAGTCAGAACACAATTATTACATTTACGCTTACATGTTACACTTATTTATAGAGATGAATGTCGGTCAGAGTGAACGTCGGTCACAAGTAAAAATAATAAAAATACAAATGGATGATTATCCTTATATTCAACACTCCCCCTTAATTATCCATTACTAATAATGTATTACGTACTGGCTCGTTAAAAACCTCATCATGGAAAAACCCAGTGGGATAAAAACCATGACAAGGGAAAAAAAGTACAGTAACGTAATCTCCCCCTGGAAAAGATAGATATAGTTTTTTCCTTATAGATCTCGTAGATGACGCATTCCGATGCTGTGAACATGTTTTCTGAATGTTGTAGTAGGAAGCGCCTTTGTAAAGAGATCTGCTGCGTTGTCGCTTGATCGAAAATTTTGAATATCAACTTCTTGATTTTTCTCGAGTTCTTGAGTGTAAGAGAAAAATCTCGGGGGAATATGCTTTGTTCTATCGCTCTTGATGAAACCTTCTTTAATTTGGGCAACACATGCAGCATTATCTTCATAAATGATTGTTGGCCCTTTACTTGTTGCTATTCCACTTGCTTCTTCTATGTGGTGGATCACAGATCTGAGCCAGACACATTCTCTACATGCTTCATGGAGAGCAATGGTTTCTGCATGGTTTGAGGACGTAGCGACTAACGTCTGTTTCTGCGAACGCCATGAGATTGCAGTTCCTCCAATTGTGAAAACGTATCCGGTTTGGGATCGAGCCTTATGAGGATCTGACAAGTAACCTGCATCTGCAAAACCAACAAGACCAAACTCGGATTTTCTAGGATAATATAATCCTAAGTTAATTGTGCCTTGAAGATAACGGAAAATGTGTTTAACATCATTCCAATGTCTCCGTGTAGGAGATGAATTGTATCTTGCGAGCAGATTAGTAGCAAATGCTATATCTGGTCTTGTACAATTTGCAAGATACATAAGTCCACCGATAGCACTCATATAAGGTACTTCGGGACCAAGTATTTCTTCGTTATCTTCACAAGGCCTGAATGGATCTTTCTCAACATTCAGAGATCTATTTACCATTGGAGTACTCAAAGGAGTCGCTTTATCCATGTAAAAGCGTTTTAGAATTCTTTGAATATAATTTGACTGATGCACGAATATTCCATCTTGGAAATGCTCTATCTGAAGCCCAAGACAAAATTTTGTCTTTCCAAGATCTTTCATCTCGAACTCATCTTTCATATGAGTTCTTGCATCATCAATCTCCTTTTGAGTTCCAATTATGTTTAGGTCATCAACGTATACAGCAATGATCACAAATCCCGATGGAGATTTCTTAATAAAGACGCAAGGGCATATTTCATTGTTTACATACCCTTTCTTCAATAGGTATTCGCTCAAGCGATTGTACCACATGCGTCCGGATTGTTTTAATCCGTAAAGTGATCGCTGTAACTTGACCGCACATATATCTCTAGACTTTGAGTCTAGTGCCTCAGGGATTTTGAATCCTTCTGGGATTCTCATATATATATCATTATTTAGTGATCCATATAAATATGCTGTCACTACATCCATAAGGTACATATCTAGATTTCTAGATGCACTTAGGCTCATTAAGTACCTGAATGTAATTGCATCCATGACCGGAGAGTATGTCTCTTCATAATCAACTCCTGGTCTTTGAGAAAAACCTTGTGCAACAAGACGGGCTTTATATCGTGAAATTTTATTTCTCTCATTTCTCTTTCTCACGAAAACCCATTTGCACCCTACAGGTTTTACATCATCAGATGCAGTGACCACAGGTCCAAAGACATTTCTTTTATTGAGGGAGAATAATTCAGTTTGCATGGCACTTTTTCATTTCTCCCAATCATGTCTTTTCTGACATTCTAATACGGACCTTGGATCAGGATCATCATTTTCATGATCGATCTCTTTAGATACAGAAAAGAAGAATATTCCATTTTCATCATCAATCTCATTTCTAGCCCATAACTTTCCATCTTGGGCATAATTAATGGAAATCTCATACTTTTCTGTATTATCTTCTCCCTGAAGACTTTCTTCTTTATCAGGTTCCTCTAGAACCTTTTCATGTTCTTCTCCCATTTTCTTTTTCTTTCGGGGATTTTTGTCTTTAGAGCCCATTGGCCTCCCGCGTTTCAACTGAACCTTAGGTTCATTTGCTTTACTCCCATCAAGTTCTTTATTTGGAATCTCAATTCTTGATGGAGCATTTGCAGCGGGAATATAAGACTTTGTCACCCTTTTTATATCTGTGAACGCATCTGGTAATTGATTTGCCATATTCTGTAAATGTACAATCTTTTGTACTTCCATCTCGCGTTCTCTAGTAGGAGGATCAAGATGTACCAAAGATGGTGTAAACCATGTAATATCTTTTGGTACTTGATTAATTTCTCCCCCTAACGATGGAAATTCATTTTCTTTAAAATAGCAATCGGCAAAACGTGTCGTAAACATATCACCAGTTCGCGGTTCAAGATATCTTATTATACTCGGTGATGCATAACCGACGTATATACCCAATCTCCGTTGAGGCCCCATTTTTGTTCTTTGCGGTGGGGCTATAGGAACATAAACCGCACATCCAAAGATACGGAGATGGGAAACATTTGGTTCTTGACCAGATGTTAACTGTAAAGGGGAATATACATTTTGAGCACTTGGTCGTATCTGGACCAATGCTGCAGCATGCAAGATTGCATGACCCCATATAGAAATTGGGAGTTTTGTTCTCAATATTAACGGTCTAGCAATGATTTGCAGCCGTTTAATCAAAGATTCAGCCATGCCATTTTGTGTATGAACGTGAGGAACCGGATGCTCTACATCGATTCCCATTGACATACAATAGTCATTAAAGGCTTGTGAAGTAAATTCACCAGCATTATCAAGCCTGACTTTCTTTATGGCATAATCAGGAAATTGTGCCTTTAACCTGATTATTTGGGCAATGAATTTTGCGAAAGCCGTATTTCGTGTTGTCAATAGACACATGTGACCATCTACTAGATGCGTCAATTAATACCATAAAGTATCGAAACGGCCTGCATGATGGGTGGATAGGACCACATATATCACCATGTATTCTCTCTAAGAATACTGGAGTTTCATTCCCAATTTTTGCTGGAGATGGCCGAATGATGAGTTTTCCTTGAGAACATGCATCACATGAAAACTCACAAGATTGAAAAATCTTCTTGTTTTTCAATGAGTGTTTTTCAATGAGTGGCCATTTGAATTTTGCACAATTTTTCGCATCATGACTGAACCAGGATGTCCAAGTCTTTCATGCCAAACTTTAAATGTATCAGAATATTCAGTGGCATATGATGCGACCATATGAATCTTTGTGCAATACAAGCCTGAGGATAACATTGGCAGTTCTTCCAATATATGTTTCCTCGCTTTTATAATGCAAAGATATTCAATGCCATTTTTATTCATATTCTCTATATGATATCCATTACTTCGGATATCTCTGAAACTTATCAAGTTTCTATGAGACTTAGGGGAATATAATGCATCATCTATATCAAATTTCGTTCCCCTTGGCATTGAGAAACTTGCTCTTCCAGAGCCTATGATAATCTTTGCATTTCCAGAAATAGTACTCACGCTTCCAGCGGAGTCTTTCATTTTGAGAGAGGAGAAATATTTTTCATCTTTAAGTATCGTATGAGTCGTAGCACTGTCTGCTAGACATATATCTACATCCTCAATCTCAAAATTTGACATTTTCTGAAATAAAGCATTTATATGCATTATTATAGTAAAAGATACAAACTCATACAAGTTATAACAGAAACTATATTACAGCAAGCTAAAGAAAACATGAGCTATAATATATCACGACTAAAACATTATTCAAAGACTTAAAAGCATTATTCATATAATAGTGCTATCATGTCTCTTGATCTCTCTATTTTTCGTTGCCATTATCAACAAGAAAATATGCAATATCGAGAGAATAGTCATCTTCTAAGCCATGAAAGGAAGGTCCTGGCTCATCAGAGATGAGGTTGGCCTCAGCATCCTTTTCCTTTTGTGATGCTTGATATAGATCGGCCAGATGTTTTGGTATACGACATATTTGATACCAATGCCCTTTCATTCCACATCTAAAGCAAACATTCTCACTTTGCTTTTTCACAACGCGGCTACCATCATTCACATGAAGGTTTTTGCTTGGTTTTCCAGCGTTGAAATTATTAAGATGGGAACTCCTTCCTCTTCCTCGTCCACCACCTCTTCCACGACCGCGACCACGGCCTCGACCGCGTCCACGTCCTCGTCCTTGCCAATTATTAAAACTGGATGAAGCAACATTCACTTCAGGAAGTGGAGCTGATCCAGTTGGACGAGTTTGATGCTTCATCATCACGAGCTCATTATTTTGTTCAGCAACTTGAAGGACTTGCATTAAGTCAGAGTACCGAGTATAATTTCTCGTTCGATACTGTTGCTGCAGGACTACATTAGTAGGATGAAATGTTTGGAAAGTTTTCTCGATCATATCATAATCGGAAACATTTTCTCCACATAATATCATCCTTGAAGTGATTCCGAACATGGCGGAATTATACTCACTTACAGTTTTGTAGTCCTGAAACCGCAGATTTAGCCATTCATGTTTGGCTTTTGGTAAGATCACATATTTTTGGTGATCGAAACTATCTTTGAGACATTGCCAAAGATATGCGGGATCCTCTTTCGTGATGTATTCATCTTTTAAACCATCATGGAGGTGATGACGTAAAAATACCACGGCTTTTGCTTTTTTCTCATCAGTCGTCGTTTCCGACGGCTCGATGGTTTTAAGCAAATCCTTTGACTTTAGATATATTTTGGCATCTAAAGCCCATGACAGATAATTTTTCCCAAAAGCATCAAGGGCAGCTATATTAAGCTTTGCCAAATTCGACATGATAGCTATATAATAAAACAATATCACATAAGCTTAATGAAAAAGCGTATAAATAAATAACTGAAAGATATAAATATAAATAACATAAAGCATAATAAAAGCATAAATTAAACACAATCTTTGAGGAGACAGAGCCATTCATATGATTGTGGAGGGGGCAGAGCCACCCATTAGATCAGGAGGAGGTATAACCTTCTACTCCATAAATATAATAAAGACTTGTATTAAACATAGTCTTTGAAGGAGCCAGAGGCATCCATATGATCATAGACTACCATATGATCATGATCGTGAAGGCAGAGCCTATCTAACGATATAATAAAGACATGTATTAAACATAGTCTTTGGAAGAGGCATAGCCATCTATATGTTCATAGGCTACCATATGATCATGATCGTGAAGGCCTATCTAACGATCGGTTTGGGGAAGGCAGCGCCTATAAACCCATAAATAAATAAGTTTAAAATATTTAAAACATAATTTAAATATTACCTCGAAGATTTGATCGGGTAGAAACTTATTTATATGTGGGATCTAAAGCTTATTCGTGCTGATAACGTGTTATAAATAAAATATTAAAAGGAATTTGAAGGAAACGAAGGAAGGGAAAGTCAGAACACAATTATTACATTTACGCTTACATGTTACACTTATTTATAGAGGTGAATGTCGGTCAGAGTGAACGTCGGTCACAAGTAAAAATAATAAAAATACAAATGGATGATTATCCTTATATTCAACAATACCATATCTATCTTCTTAATAGTGTGTTTTTTTTTTTTTTTTTTTTGTGAAACTATATATCTTCTTTATAGTTAGTTAAATAGATTTGTTCATATATTTATTTATCCAGTCAAATTTTATAGTATGTGACAGCGTGGTGGTATTCATTTTTATTTATTTTCATCTCTCATGTCACATTTATACTCTTATTACACCAGTGTATGAAAATATAAAAGTAATCTTGGTATTTTTTTGTATATAATACACATTACAAATTTCAACGCCCAAATGACGAACTTGTGACATTAGAATTTTAAGTGTCCACGTGTTCATTAAAGTGAAGACACGAAAAACGTAGATAATGTTTGGTGTTGGGTCCGTGAACGGTCCGAGGGCATAGAGATTATTTCAAATTGACCTTTGAGTTTGAGCCTTACAAGTTTGGTTTATTTTGTTCAACGGCAAACATGTTGCAAAGATTTGAGTTGGTGAACGCAGATCCCATCATACCAACTATTATGAAATTATTATATCATCAACGATATTTTTCTTTAAGCAAATAAAATCTAATTTACATCACAATAAAGATGAGATTTATCGTACTAGAATGATACGAGATTTACCGCTTATTTTATTACCAATTATAAAACAGTAAAATTAGTGATATCGAAAGTGATACTTTTTATAACTTTTGTTGTATCCTTTTATTTTACTGCTATTTCTTTCTTTTTTTTTTTTTTTTTTTTGGTATTGTTTAGGTTTTCTTTCGTTAAAAATCACTTACATCTTTGTATCACCAATCGAATTAAAAATAGGGATAATCTTAGCGTGTTTAGAAAAAGAAGAAATACTATGTATATGATATGTCTATAATTAGCTTGATCCTCAATATTGGAATGACCATGTGGAGATCAGCATGACAGCATCATAGTTTTCAAATAGGGTTTCTAGAATGTTAACTGTGCAAAATCTATTACATACAAATTAAGAACACAGATAATATAGTATATATATATATATATATGGGTCACGAAAGACGATTAGGCCAAACATGAAAGGAAACACAAACCTAAATTGTGGTAATTCAGTAGTTAGCAATTAGTTAGCATTTTAGTAGTCAGAGTTAGTGACTGAGTTTTGTTCGAAGTGTTATTTTTTTGTCACTTCAAATATTACATGGCACTTGCAATATAATTATTTGACATATTAAGATTTTTGCAGTTATTATATTACTTTAATACGCAGACAGCTTTAAATAAAATTTGTAAAACTGTAGTTTTTTTTTGTTTGTCAATTTTTTCCTAAAAGTTCTTCCCTACTAGCTACTATACTAATTTATTTAAAATAGACTGTTTATATCAGTTACCGAATGAAAGTAATCAATTTTAAATTATCCTACACAAATTAAAGAATTTCAGTATTTCACCCTTAAGTCAAAAGTCAATTAGTTGGTTATCTAATATTCATGAAAAATTCTCGTCCTTCAGATATAATATAATATTTATTCAGCCATAAATATATGAACTAGCTGGTAATCAACTCCATATTATGTACGTAGTCGGTAGCACGTAACCTCCCAATGATGAAATCTAAACCATTATACATATAATATATATATATATATATATATACACGTATATTTTGAATTATAAATTTAAAATATATATCACCATCGCGCGTAGATTTGAAGTTTTAGTGAGATATATTGGGCGAAAATATATTATTAAGGTTGTTGCTTGTTAACAAAGAAAAAAATAAAATATTTTTTAAGGTTTCTCGAGATAAGATGACATAGTTTGCTCTTTGTTAATTCAAGGTGTCAAATTTGCAGGAAAATGTTTGTAACTTTGCACTACAAGAAAAATTCACTATTCCGACCAACTTTTCCGACCAACTCTCAATGGTCGGAAATTTTTGACCAATTTTTGACCAATTTCTGACCAAAATTAATTTGGTCGGAAATTGGTCGGAAATTTCCGACCATTGACAAGTGGTCGAAAATTGGTCGGAATAATTAAACTAAAATTTTAGTTGGAAATTGGTAGGAAAAATGGTCGAAAAAATGGTCGGAACAATATAATCGGAAATTTTTCAAAACTATCATATCAATTTCCGACCAATTTTCGACCGACCCGTAAAATTGGTCGGAAATTGGGTCAAAAACTATTTTTACCCAATTCCGACACATTTTTCCGACTAATTTCTGACCGGTTCAATATATTTCCGACCATTTTTTTTTTTTTATAAATTAAAAAAAATTAATTAATTAATTAATTATTTGGTCGGAAATTGGTCGGAAATGACGGTAATTATATAAAAAAATTAATTAATTAATTTTTTTTTTTTTTTTTCGATATATATAAAAAAAAAATTAATTAATTAATTAAATTATTTAATTATTTGATCGGAAATTGGTCGGAAATTACCGTCATTTCCGACCAATTTCCGACCAAATAATTAAATAATTTAATTTATATATATATATATATATATATATATCGAAAAAAATAAAAATAAAATATATTTGGTCGGAAATTGGTCGGAAATATATTGAATCGGTCAGAAATTGGTCAGAAATTTTATATATTTAAGAAAAAAAAATTAAAAACTTAAAAATACACAAATCACAAATTTCCAAACTATTTCTGACCAATTTCTGACCAATTTTACGGGTTGGTCGGAAATTGGTCGGAATTTTTTACTATTTCCGACCAATTTTACGGGTTGGTCGGAAATTGGTTGGAAAATTTAAAATTTTTAAATCCCGCGTAAAAGAAGTTTCCGACCAATTTCCGACCAATTTCCGACCGATACATTTTCTATATAACCCAAACGATTTTTTCTTCCCAATCACTTATATTTTCTAAACATCTCTCTATCTTCTTCTAAATATCTCTATATCTTCTTCTAAAATCACTTATATCTCTCTATCTTCTTCTAAAATCTCTCTAAAATTTCTCTAAAATCTCTTAAGATTATAAATCTTATAAACTTTCTATAATTATTGTATATATTTTATATAATCTTACAAATCTTAGAAAAATTATAAATCTTATAAATCTCTCTATAATTATTGTATATATTTTATATTTTATATTTTTAATTACTACTTCATTTTTAAAATTTTGTAAAATAATTACGATTTAAAAAAAAAACAGATATATAAGATATTTTTAATTTTTAATTTTTAAGTTTTATTTTTTTTTTATAAATATATAAAATTTCTGACTGATTCAATATATTTCGGACCAATTTCCGACCAAATATTTTTTATTTTTATTTTTTCAAAAAAAAAAAATTAATTAATTGGTCGGAAATTGGTCGGAAATGACGGTAATTTCTACCAATTTCCGACCAAATAAATAATTAATTAATTAATTATTATTATTATTTTTTTTTTTTTAATCGATAAAAATAAAAATAAAATATATTTGGTCGGAAATTGGTCGGAAATATATTTGAATCGGTCGGAAATTGGTCGAAAAATGTTGGTCGGAATTTGGTCGAAAAAATGATGGTCGGAAATTGGTCGGAAAATTCCGACCAATTTTCGACCGATTTTGATTCCCGACCAGCATATTCCGACCAATCTGTTTTGGTCGAAAATCAGTCGGAAATTCACTTTTCCGACCAATTTCCGACCGATACGGTGGTCGGAAATAAGATATTTTCTTGTAGTGTTGACCAATTGGCAATTGTCCACAATGTTAGTTATTATTGTCCGTTTCAAATATTGAGAGTATTAAATATCGTTTAAAAAGTTATATATATCAAAAAATAATTAAAGTTTCAGTTTTATCTTTTAATTTTCACTGTATTTTTTATTTATCAAACTATGAATTATTAAAGTTTTATAATGAAAATATATTTATTATAAAACAAATTTAAGTTTGAAAATACATTTAAAGGTATATTGAACAATTTGACCCAAAAGAAAAGTATATTAAACTAAATATTTATAAGAATGTGATTTTTAGAAGATATGTATTATATTCAATCAAGAATGTGGATTTTTGTATTTTTAACTCAAAAATTCACTGAAATGCCACATAAAATCATTAAAATTACTTCAAATATATTCACTATTAAAAATATTTTAAATAACAGTAAATTTATTTGTATATTTTTAAACCACTAATCTAATAACATTTGATTTTATAAGAGCATTTAAATTTTTTATTTCAGTAACAATAAATTATCATTATAATACAAATCATTCAAAATACATTTTTTTAATCGTTAAATGCCATTAAAATGCAGAGAATACTTTCTGGAAAAAAAGAAGAAAAAAGAGTATGCATTAGTTAAAAGAAATTACATAATGGTAGGGTTATCAGAGAAGAAAATTTTCCCATAGTAGAAATTATTCCCTAATCCACTAAAATTCCTAAATTAATTGTCTTTCAGTAAAATAGAGTACACGTGTTCTTGCTCTTATCCACTGAACCCGCTGACTACTCACGCTTTCTTTTTGTTTTCCGAAACAGTCTCTTCCGCTACCAAATCAAAAACTGCATTAATATACAAATCCTCCTCCTCTTGCCGATTCCCCAAATCATCCAAAATAAAATAAAACAATGGAGACGTTGTCGAGAAGCCTAAGCAGAACCTTGGGAGAGTTGCTAACGAGTAGTAGTAGTAATCATTTCTCAAGGAGAAGCGGTTCGATCGACGATCATGACGAGGAAGCTCTTAAGTGGGCTGCTCTCGAGAAACTTCCAACCTTCACTCGTCTTCGTACCACTTTCATCCAACCTCATGATCATCTCTTCGACGTCACCAAGATGGGCGTCGATGATCGCCAGAATTTCATCGATTCTATCTTCAAAGTCACAGAAGAAGATAACGAGAAGTTCTTGAAAAAATTGAGAAAGCGAATCGATAGGTATTATATTCTAGATTTTTGCTAAGATTTTTTTTTTTTTTTTTTCCTTTTTATGCATGCAACCGATATATATATTAGCAATATGTTCCCATTTCTTTTTCTTTTTTTTTGAAAAATCTTCTTTCAACATAAAATATTATTCTGGTATAAAGATCACCTGTTATTTTGTTTTTTTGCATCTTCTTTTTTTTTTTTTTTTTTCTTAAATGTGATATTTACAAAGTTATTGTTAAGGCAGAGTGGGGATAAAGCTACCGACAGTGGAAGTGAGGTTCGAGAAAGTAACTATAGAGGCGGATTGTCATATCGGAAAAAGAGCTCTTCCAACATTACCTAATGTTGCTTTAAACATTGCAGAGAAAGGTCTTCGTTTGCTTGGTTCTAACTCTACAAAAACGACTAAACTCACTGTCCTTAGAGACGCCTCCGGTATTATCAAACCTTCAAGGTGATTGAAACTTGAAAAAGTCGTTTTTTGCATAATTTCAATGTTGATTATATATAATCATCGTATATAATGTATGGTTTTGGTGGCTTTCAGAATGACACTTTTATTAGGTCCACCATCATCAGGGAAAACAACTCTTTTATTGGCGTTAGCTGGCCAGTTAGACCCAAGCTTAAAGGTTAATTAAAAACACATGATTAATTACAAATTATAGAAAATAAAAGAGACTTAGATTAGTAGTAACCTGATAAATGAAAATGGATAGGTTACAGGGAAAGTTACATACAATGGGCAAGGATTGGAAGAGATTGTGCCACAGAAAATATCAGCTTATATAAGCCAAAATGATGTTCATATCGGAATCATGACTGTTCAAGAAACTCTTGATTTTTCTGCTAGGTGTCAAGGAGTTGGCACTAGATACGGTAATTACCATTCTTTATATTAGTTACAAATTATAAATTGGGAAATCAAATTAAGAAAACTCAAGAGTTTTGGTTGTAATGTTATAGATTTGTTAAGTGAGTTGGTGAGGAGGGAGAAGGACGCAGGGATCTTGCCGGAACGGGAAGTGGATCTCTTCATGAAGTCCATCGCAGCTGGAAATGTCAAGAGCAGTCTCATCACAGACTACACTCTCAAAGTAATGATCTCACTTTAACCTATAGTTCGATTTTGTCCAAAATGGTATGTAGGTTTAATATCTCAAATGATATATAGGGTGTAACCGTGTAAGGTTATTTCTAACGTTTATAATCAGTAGTACTAGCTTTTAGAAAAATTTTTACTATGAAATTTGAAATCTTTTAACAACAAAAAACAAAAATAATTTATGAAATTGAGTTTACGACTTTAAGTGTATGTTGACAAAAAAAAAAAAATGTCATTACGTATATGTGTTTCTTTGAAGTGAGATATTATTTGTTTTCACCAATACTTGAATGATTTACTAACAAGTAGGGGGAGAAAATGAAATCCCAACTTATACGATGTATGCAATCAAAAATAATACTAATAATTTCATTTAACCAAAGAACAAGCAAACCTCACAGATTAAAGCATTTTAATATTACAAAATTTAAAAATATTACAAAATTTAAAAAAAAAAAAAAAAAAAAAATCCAACTCACGCCATTCGTGGACCCTACATTTACCTACTCCCTTTCTACTCTTTACCTAAAAGTCATGATTCTTTTTGACTTTCACTGAATAACCCCTATAGTTTCGGAATTAAACAATTTAGTCTATTTTGTTTATCAATATAGGGTAATTATTGATTTTTTTTGCTTTCAGATATTAGGACTTGACATATGCAAAGATACGATGGTCGGAGACGAGATGACAAGAGGAATCTCAGGTGGTCAAAAGAAAAGAGTCACAACAGGTTTAACTTTCTCTGTTTTTCAACTGCTCTGATCCATATTAACTCCATGAGCCGTGAGTCACACGATTTTAACTCTTTTCCTTAAAAAAAATCAGGAGAAATGATAGTGGGGCCAACAAAGACATTATTCATGGACGAGATATCGACAGGTCTAGACAGTTCAACTACGTACCAAATAGTGAAATGCCTTCAACAGATTGTTCGGTACACTGACGCAACCGTTTTCATGTCCTTATTACAACCGGCTCCTGAAACGTTCGAGCTCTTCGACGACATCATTCTATTGTCTGAAGGTCAGATCGTGTACCAAGGTCCACGTGACCATGTTCTTTCCTTCTTTGAGACTTGCGGTTTCAAGTGTCCCGACCGTAAAGGCTCAGCCGATTTCTTGCAAGAGGTCTATCTAATCCTCTCTTTTTTTTTTTCCTCATCCTTACAGAACTTTAAACTTATATTACTTAACCAAGAGTTTATTTTTTGATTAGTATAATAGAAGAAAATCAATCTTATTAATAAAAAATAAAAAAATCAATCTAACACAGTTGCCTTGGTGAACAGGTAACTTCAAGGAAAGACCAAGAACAGTATTGGGCAGACACGACAAAACCATACAGATACATTCCTGTCTCCGAATTCTCCAAACGTTTCAGAAGGTTCCATGTCGGAGCCGATCTTGAAAAAGATCTATCCGTCCCTTACGACAGATTCAAATCACATCCAGCTTCTCTCGTCTTCAACAAACACTCAGTTCCAAAATCTCAACTCTTCAAGATCTGTTGGGACAGAGAATTGCTTCTAATGAAACGTAACTCTTTCTTCTACGTTACAAAGACCGTACAGATTATTATTATGGCCTTGATCGCGTCCACTGTTTACCTGAGGACGGAGATGGGCACAAAGAACGAGAGTGACGGAGCTGTCTACATTGGTGCGTTGATGTTTTCCATGATCGTTAACATGTTTAATGGATTCACGGAGCTTGCTTTGATGATTCAAAGACTTCCCGTGTTCTACAAGCAACGAGACCTTTTGTTTCACCCTTCTTGGACCTTCACTCTCCCATCATTTCTCTTGGGAATCCCTATCTCCATCTTCGAATCCGTTGTTTGGGTCAGCATTACTTATTACTTCATCGGATTTGCTCCAGAATTTAGCAGGTGAAAAATGATCCATCCATATAAATTATTTGGTTAACTTAGAACGATCGAGCTGTGTTGTTAGCTCAACCGGTTACTTGAGATGCAAAACATCAATAGAGGCTTGAGTTTGAGTTTCATTAATCAATGCAATTAACATGGTAGTTTAGATCCAAACCTCCTAGTTATGAAAAACATAATTCTTTTTTTTTTTGGGCAGGTTCTTGAAGCATTTGTTGGTGATATTTCTGACGCAGCAAATGGCTGGTGGTATATTTCGATTCATTGCGGCAACTTGCAGATCGATGATTCTTGCTAATACAGGAGGATCTCTAGTGATCCTCCTCCTCTTCTTGCTTGGAGGATTCATTATTCCTAGAGGTTATATTATATACCATATACCATCAATTACTCTATCAAACTGAATTCTAATTTTTTTTTTAATGTTTTTTATGTATTATTGATGGTTAAATAGGTGACATTCCTGTGTGGTGGAGATGGGCTTATTGGGTTTCACCAATGGCTTACACTTATGATGCTTTAACTGTCAATGAAATGCTTGCTCCTAGATGGATGAATCAACCGGTACACTTCAGCAGTTATTAACATGTCTCTCATATAATCTCCAAATTAATAGAATCGAATGATTAATTAAGCAACACTCTTTCAATTTTCTTGCAGTCTTCTGATAATTCAACGAGGTTAGGGTTGGCTGTTCTTGAGATTTTCGATATTTTCACGGATCCAAACTGGTATTGGATCGGTGTAGTAGTCATTCTCGGGTTTGCGATACTCTTTAACATCCTTGTCACCCTCGCTCTTACATTCCTCAACCGTGAGTACACTTATATTGATTGATTGTTTTGATCATATTTTCTATTAGAATCACATATCTACAATAGTTTGAGATCTAGATGGCTAGATGTAACATATTAATATGGAAGCACATGAGCTTTAACATTTCTTTTAGGTCTTCTTAAGCTAACATCATGTTTTATTGATATGTCAGCCCTTGAGAAACCGCAAGCCGTCGTTTCTAGAGAGAATGTGGAAGACAACATAGCCGAGAATGGCTCAAAGAATAAGAACAGTTATGCGAAAAGAGGAATGGTTCTACCTTTTACCCCTCTCACAATGTCGTTTGACAATGTCAACTACTACGTCGATATGCCTAAGGTAACACCAAATCCAAAAACCTTGTTACAGTAAGTGAGTTAACACAAATGATAATGTTGTTTAACCAAAAAAAAAAAAAAAAACAGGAAATGAAGGAACAAGGAGTTTCCAAAGATAAGCTTCAGTTGCTAAGGGAAGTGACAGGGGTCTTCAGGCCAGGGGTATTAACAGCTTTGATGGGAGTTAGTGGAGCTGGTAAGACCACTTTAATGGATGTTTTAGCTGGTAGAAAAACCGGTGGATACATCGAAGGAGACATCAGAATCTCCGGTTTCCCTAAAAGACAAGAAACCTTTGCAAGAATCTCTGGTTATTGTGAGCAGAACGATATCCACTCACCGCAAGTCACTGTCAAAGAATCTCTCATCTACTCTGCTTTCCTTCGTCTCCCAAATGAAGTCACTAAAGATGAGAAAATGGTAATACTTATTCTTGTAACTTCAGACAATTTGAGATAAGTTATCAACCATAGACTAACGCATGACGCCGATTTTTTGTAGAGATTTGTGGATGAAGTGATGGATCTAGTAGAGCTAGAGAGTCTAAAGGATGCGGTGGTGGGGCTACCAGGGATCACAGGGTTATCAACAGAACAGAGGAAGAGACTTACAATCGCAGTGGAGTTAGTTGCGAATCCTTCCATAATCTTCATGGATGAGCCGACCTCTGGTCTTGATGCCAGAGCTGCAGCAATTGTGATGAGGACTGTGAGAAACACAGTTGACACAGGAAGAACTGTGGTCTGCACAATCCACCAGCCCAGCATTGATATCTTTGAAGCATTTGATGAACTTCTTCTTATGAAGAGGGGAGGACAAGTGATTTACGCTGGTCCTTTAGGTCAAAACTCTCACAAGATTATCAAATATTTTCAGGTCAGATTCTACATTTTGTTAAAGATATAAAATTCTAAAATGTAAGAACTTTCATCATCATTACTCTTTTGTGAAACCGCAGGCGATTCCTGAAGTTACAAAAATTAAAGAGAAGTATAATCCGGCGACATGGATGCTAGAAGTGAGCTCAGTGGCTGCAGAAGCCAGGATTGAGATAGATTTTGCTGAACATTACAAAAAATCATCCTTATATCAGTAAGTTAAACCTAATACTCAAAGCTAAGATCGTCCCCAATATTATACTCAAATCATAATTGTTTCTTGATGTAGACAAACCAAGAATCTTGTAAAAGAACTAAGCACACCGCCACAAGGAGCAGAAGATCTCTACTTCTCTACGCGGTTCTCACAATCATTGTCAGGACAATTCAAATCTTGTTTGTGGAAGCAGTGGATCACTTATTGGAGAACTCCTGACTACAATCTATCCAGATTTTTCTTTACATTAGTGGCAGCTCTCATGATCGGATCAATTTTCTGGAAAGTTGGCATTAAAAGGTTTGTTCAATGACTTGAATCTAATACAGGCTTGAAATCTAGTATCAGAGTTTGTACTTACATAAACTCTATATCAATTTTTTTGAACAAATAGGGACAACGCAAATGATCTTACAAAGGTTATTGGAGCAATGTACGCTGCGGTTTTATTCGTGGGCATAAATAATTCCTCATCTGTCCAACCGCTAATAGCCGTGGAACGAACTGTATTCTATAGAGAAAAGGCTGCTGAAATGTACTCTGCTTTGCCTTATGCCCTAGCACAGGTGAGCTTAAACCAGAAACCGTTTTAGTTACTTGGCTATCAAGAAGCCTTGATGAGTAGTTATAAACTATAGTGATTAACTAAAACTTTTCAATGGTTTCAGGTGGTATGCGAAATACCGTATGTGCTGATCCAAGCTACGTATTATACGCTAATTATATACGCAATGATGTGTTTCGAATGGACAGTGGTCAAATTCTTTTGGTTTTTCTTCGTATCATTCTTCTCCTTCCTCTACTTCACATACTACGGGATGATGGCAGTTTCCATTACCCCGAACCAGCAAGTCGCAGCTATTTTCGCTGGAGCTTTCTACGGACTTTTCAACCTCTTTTCTGGTTTTGTCATCCCTAGACCGGTTAGTTTTAGTTACTTTTCTCCCAAGAAAGCTTAAACCCTAAGGGTTTCTTTTCTTTTTGTTCTTTGATTCTTATACAAGTTGTTTTAACTTACCTGACAGAAAATTCCGAAATGGTGGATATGGTACTACTGGATCTGTCCAGTGGCTTGGACTGTCTACGGATTGATTGTTTCGCAGTACGGTGATGTGGAGGATACGATTAAAGTTCCGGGTATGGCAAATGACCCGACGATAAAGTGGTACATTGAAAACCACTACGGATACGACGCTGATTTCATGGGCCCTATTGCTATCGTGTTAGTGGGCTTCACTCTCTTTTTTGCTTTTATGTTTGCTTTCGGCATTAAAACGCTCAACTTCCAACACAGATGAAGAAGGTTCAGACTTCGAAGTTATATGCGATTAATACAAAAAATTATATTCTATTTTTGTATTAAAAATTTTAACTTATGAAAACGCTAGAAAAAAAAAGTAGATCATGCCAAGTATGAGCTTGTTCAAATTTCAATCACATTTTGTGCCCACTAAAGAATATAATGTATATACGTGTGACAATCTCATACTGAAAACGTGCATCGTGTAAATAACACATGTTTCTTGTAATAAGTTGATAGATCGCGTAACGAGTGGATTGAGATAAAATTAGTAGTTTAATACGTTTATGGACAAATTTT
This sequence comes from Barbarea vulgaris, assembly GCA_963667165.1. NCBI lineage: Eukaryota > Viridiplantae > Streptophyta > Magnoliopsida > Brassicales > Brassicaceae > Barbarea > Barbarea vulgaris. The sequence goes on from OY763893.1 coordinate 6,085,712, forward strand.
GATTAAAGAATATTATCCTCAATTGTTTGGATATTAGAGGTGAATTGGCTAGTAAGTAGTAAGTACACTTTTTCCTAAAGAAGCGAATGTCATTTATGAAATCTAAGATTCCATGTTTTACCCTCTTTTTTCTGTTTGCATTCGGCATAAAAATGTTAAACTTCCAACACTAATAGAGGGTTTGAAAGTCAATTAGTCAAATGCGTTTCTTTTATTTTTATGGAGAAAAGTATTTTTTTTTTTTTTTTGATAAAAAAAAGTATTTTCTTAGAACGTGAAATTATAAAGACAAAAAGAAAAAGACGATTATGACAAGGATAATATATGAAAGCTTGTTCAAATCTCAATCACATATCGTTTCCAAATAAAGAACTAATGTGTGTGTGTGTGTATATACGCTTTGTGATATTATCCAATCTCTTTAAATCAAGACCACTTGGTCCAATCTCACATTGAAAACGTGCAACTAGTAAGACCACGTGTTTCTTCTAACATATAGATTAGATCGCGTAACAAGTGGATTGTAATAAAAGTTTATATATAATTGCATTTGGGGGCAGATTTGGGTTAAATAATATTATCCTCACATCTTAAAATCAATTATATGATCATCTAGGCTATCAGAAAATAAATTTGGCGGTACCATTATTTCTATTAAAAAAAAATTATCCTAAACAAAGAAAAAAAAACGATATAAATTCGTTGTTTTGTCATAAACGAAAATTTCCAGTTAAGATAGGATAAAATAAAAGCTTATAATAGTAATAAAAAACACGAATTCAACGTATGATCCAGCACAATCCTCTCGTCTTTCAGTAACAAAATACCCAAAGTACCCTTACCTTCTTCTTTCCATAAGAAATCAAAACCAAGTCCTCATGGTTGCAATTACTCTTCTCTTTATCTAACTAATCTTCTCAAAATTTGTGTATACGGAAAAAACATATTTTGAAAGCATTTATTACGAAAAAGGTTTCGTTTTTGTTTTGTGTATTGTGCGAATGACTCGTAGGTGTTCGCATTGTAGCAACAATGGCCACAATTCACGCACGTGTCCAACGCGTGGTGGTGGCACGTGCGGTGGTAACGGAGGCGGAGGAGGAGGAGGAGGAGGATCTTGCTCCTCCGCCGTGAAACTGTTCGGCGTGAGGTTAACGGATGGGTCGATTATAAAAAAGAGTGCGAGTATGGGTAATCTCTCAGCATTGGCTGTTGCGGCGGCGGCGGCAACGCATCACCGTTTATCTCCGTCGTCTCCTCTGGCGACGTCTAATCTTAATGAGTCTCCGTTATCGGATCACGCGCGTTACTCTAATCAACAACACGAAGGGTATTTATCTGATGATCCAGCTCATGGTTCTGGTTCTGTTCATCGTCGTGGAGAGAGGAAGAGAGGTAAAGGAAGGATTTTTATATTTGAAATCTTTTCAATTTTATTATCTATTGTTGTTAATGTGAAAATCTGGATTCGTTTGGTTGCAAATATATAGCAAAGTTTTGAACTTTTTTATAAAATATTGGAATTGCTCTGTTTTGAAATTGGTAGATTAATTGAATAGTGTTGGAAAATGATATTGTTGAAGTTTTTAAGGTTTGAAGATGAATGGTTTAAGGGATTGTTAAATGTGATATGGTTTATATTTTGAAAATGGGGTTTTTATAGGTGTTCCTTGGACTGAGGAGGAACATAGGCTATTCTTAGTTGGTCTTCAGAAACTAGGGAAAGGAGATTGGCGAGGTATTTCAAGAAACTATGTAACTTCAAGAACTCCTACACAAGTGGCTAGTCATGCTCAAAAGTATTTCATTCGGCATACTAGTTCTAGCCGCAGGAAAAGACGGTCTAGCCTTTTCGATATGGTTACAGATGAAATGGTTAGCATCATCTCATCTCTTTATGATTTTGTAATGTTCTATGGAAATGCTTTAGGTTCTTGTATTGAAAATCTCCTCTGTTTTGTTTCCTTTAGGTAACCGATTCATCGCCAACACAAGAAGACCAAACCTTAAACCGTTCTTCTCCAAGCAAGGAACCCGAAAACAAAAGTTACCTACCTTCACTAGAGCTCACACTCAATAATAACATAGAATCTGAAGCGGTTGTAGTCGCAGCGCCAGCACAGGAAAAAACAGAAGAAGCCATAGAACCATCAAACGGGATTTCACCAATGCTAGTCCAGGGCGGCTTCTTTCCTCATTGTTTCCCCGTGACCTATACGATTTGGCTCCCTGCGACTTCCACTTCACTCCACGGAGCAGAACATTCTTTAGAAGTTGAGGCTTCTTCTTCGCAGCAGCATCAAGTCCTAAAACCAAAACCTGGATTTGCTAAAGAAAGTGTGAACATGGAAGAGTTGGTTGGTATGTCTCAGCTTAGCATAGGAATGGCTACAAGACATGAAACCGAAACTTCTACTTCTCCTTCACCGCTATCTTTGAAACTTATAGGTGAGCCCTCAAGGCCCTCGGCATTTCATTCAAATGGTTCGGTTAATGGTGCGGATTTGAGTAAAGGCAACAGCGCTATTCAAGCCATCTGAAAACTCTTGTTGGTGAGTTAAAGAATGAAGAAGGAAGGCCCTGACCGGATTAAACCAGAGGATGTTATTGGTTTAGGACGGAACAAACCAAGTCATAAGACATTAGAGAGACCAAAGTACCTTACAAAGAAAAAAACAGAGTAAACTGTAACAAAAGATTTTTACCAAACAGTCAAACAAACACGTTTCTCAGCATTACGTCATAGTTACATAAGCCAAGCTTAACTTACAATGATACCCCTCATTTTTAATGTTATCGTTTGTTATTATTTAGATATTAGATAATATAAAATGTTACAAATCAAATATGTATTTTATTGCTACCGTTCGACCATATCTACTGTTATTTGTTCGACTCGAACATTAAATTGGATATAAGCAAGAAAAAAGAGAGAGTATTTGTTCTTTGGTGTGAAGCTGCTTTCAAATCAGGACTGAACAGAGACAGAGAATCAATGCTGCGTTAGGAATAATTTCATCAAAATAAAATAAAAAAGGGACTCAAAAGACGAATTTTGTAAATGATTGCAATTCTACTCCATAATTTCCTAAAACATTCCAAACGAGCCGCTCTCTAATGCTAAAATAGTAAAAATGTGTCAACATTTCTCCAATTATGTGTTTACACTATCTTTATATCTTTTATTTATGTTCCTTTCTTGTGCTTCAATCTACCGTCTCTTTCGCTTCTCGAACGACTTTATATTTTGGATTTATGTTTTAATTATTTCATCTTTTGAGTGAATCCAACATATATCAATCGCGGTTAATCGTCTCATCATTTATGTAGGTAGAAAATGCGTTTTGGGTGGTCAATATAAATTTTCAAAATCTTTTATGCATGGCCGACTGATGCGGTTAATAAATTTTACAAAAAAATTGTCATACGATCCCTTTATATAAATATGTTATTTTTAAGCAAATAGTTTTGGCTTAAAGAAACGAATTTAACCATTTAAAAATTGAGATGATGGTAATTAAGGGTGGTATGAGTCTAAATTGGTGTTTAGCTAAGCCAACTCCTAAGAAAAGTGCCAGAGTAGTCAGAGTCTCTAGTTGAGTCTTTCACGCACAAAAAGATATTAAAAAATAAAAAAAGTAAGAGAGATAATAAAATGAGTTTATCACAAATATATATTTTTAAGAGATTTTGTATAATTTTATTTTTTATTTAAAATTTAATTTATAAATAAAACTCAAAACTAATCCTATTGGAACATGTGTCAAGTGTGTCAAGAGAGATCCTATTTATTTTTTTTCTTACTTTTTTAATTTTTAATAATTTTTTTTGTGGGTGAGAGACTAAATGAGATACTCCCACTACACATGTTTTAAAAACCTTATGAGAAACCCATTTGACACATGTCATAATATAATTAGTTTTAAGTTTAATTTATATTTTAAATTTTAATTAAAAATAAAATTATATCAAAACTATTAAAATATTATATTTAAGAGACTATGACATTTTCTCCCCATTGCATATGCTTTAAGAGAAGGGAGGATAAGATGTTTTCGGTTGATATTAAAAGTTCCAGAATCGTTTTAATAACACTGCCAAAATCGTGTTCCTTGAAGGATTCATCACTTAATATTTGCTTCAAACCCTCTGATAAGTGGGTCATATATATGCTTTTTAACTTTAAACTCGTATGTTTGTACGTTTTAACATTTAACAACATTGTTTAGACTTGTTTAACATGGACCAACATTTTTTTGTATTTTCAAAGAAAAATAAAATTGTATAAACACCCACAAAAATTCCGGTTGACTTAAACGTCGTTAGTATCGGTAATTGTCACCAGTTTCGCTAAGTAATGAAATTTGTTAGCGGTGGCTGTGCTGCCTCATATGTAAAAAGCACTTAAAATAATCACTTTAATTAATAATCGCAATGACCTTCATAGTTGCACGGTGCAACTTGCACCTATCACGTCATATATACTCAAAAAATAATAAGTATGATTGTTCTGTTTCAACTTTCAACCACGATAGCTACTCAAAGCTTGATAGTATTTCTAGTTGGGATGAGTAAATGAAATTGGATCCTAACATGTTATGTCGGGTCGGAAGATGGTTCCCCTTTGATTTAACATAATCTCAGCTCTATTTTTAAATTACTTTTATGATTTTGATTAGTCGCTGTCGGCCGATATATTTAGTTTTTAATAATTGTATAGGATTATAGCTTTTTCGGATTGGGGGGAATCATGTTCATAATATCGCCGAGTGCAATTATTCATGAAAGTGATAGAGGATAAAAAAAAATATGTGTTTAGCATATACTTTATAAGGGGGGTGATAGCTGATTGAAGTTACGGCTTTCAAATGATTTGATATTTTTGAAGTTGGGAATAACATTTTTACTAAGTAATCATTGTATATATAAAAAAAAAAAACTGTTTCCGTGTCGACATGTAAATTTTTAACGAGTCATCTTCAATCACGAACCAGTCACAATTGTGGCCTTTTTACGAAACACTTGGTTAAATTAGGTGCTAATAGCTACTTGTAATAACTTTAGTAGCAAAAATTCTCGTATCATGCATGTATATCCAACAAAAAATCTCAAGAAAACTTTCCGAAGAATATTTATCATTTTTAAAATCAATTAAACATCTATTAATCTTTCAATCATCATATGGTAATGGAACTAATAGTGGTACAAGGTAGCCTTCTAAAGCATCAGAAGACTGATTGTGTTTTGAATATACAGTAGAACCTCTACAAATTAATATTCGATAAATTAATAAATAATATAAAATAATAAAAAAATTCGATCTCGAATCGGACTAATGTAAAATTTAATAAAATTCGATAAAATAATAAGATAATAATTTGTTTGGAGTCTCTATGTAAATATATGGTCTCATTAGTATTGTATATTAATAATCACATGTATATGCTATATATATGTATAATATATATATATATATATATATATATATATATGTATGTAGAAGATAATATACTAATGTATGGTTGTAGTATATGTTTTAGAGCTTGTATCAATTATTGTGTTATTTCAAATTATCGAATTGTAGTATTTTTTATAAATTTTTATTAATAGTAAAAATTATGTATATTTGTGTAAATATGCATTATTATATTTGCATAGTATTCTAGGTTGTTATAGTAAGACAACTAAAGTCATTGATCATAAAATTTAATTTATATTTATCATTTGCATAAGTGAACTCATGTGTAATTTTGTTATTTATCGTCAAAAATTACTCTTTCTTCTAAATATTAAATGTTTAGTCAAAATTACAAATTTATAGCATCAAAAATATTAATTTTATTTAGCATAAATTATCGCAATTTATAGTTTTATGAAATTTTAAGATACAATTTTAAATGATGAAAAATTTGAAACTAACATTTCTATAAATTAATAATTATTAATTTATAGATAAATTAATATTATTATAAATTAATAAAATATCAAAGTTCCAACATTGTTAATTTATAGAGGTTTTACTGTATATATATCTGTTATATAATTTACTAATTACTAATTTAGAGCTAGTTACCTAGCCTATAGTCTAGTAATAGTATATTATATATATGGAAACTAAATGGCTACATCTTTTCTCTGAACGTGATAATTATTCAGTTATACCAGAGATGATAAATAAGAGTTCGTGAAAACAAGACTAGAGAGCTTCGAAGCTTAGAAATAAACGAAATATTCTAAGAAGTAATTAAAAGAAAAGGTCATTAGTTTCTTTTTCTTTTTAATGATATTTTTGTAGAAAATTAGAAATCTACCCTGATTGATATTTTGAAAATAATAATAATTAAAAGCTAACACAAGTTAAACAATATTTAGTTTATAATAATTATTACAGTTTTATATTTTTATAAAAAATGTAAACATACAAATATTTTATATATATAGTTGGACTGATGACAAAACGGTAAAAAGAATTCTTAGAATAAGATAGAACAGCAAACGATAGCAGAATAGTTTGGTGGTAATAACTAGATAGATGTATTTTTCCTTTCTTAAACTAGTAGCGGTTTCCGTACCAACCATTCTTCTCAGTTTTGTCATTGGTAGCAATTAAAGCGATTTAATCTTTACTGTTGTGATATGGGATATAAAAGTACCGAGTTTTGTTAGATTTGATCATTTGTGTGTTTTAGGTAGGCATGTGCCTTCGGATATTCGAGTCGAGTTTAGGTTGGGTTTTTCAGGTTCGGAGTTTTTCAAATTTAAAAGTTTAAGATCCGTTCACATATTTTAAGATTTTGAGTTCGGTTCGGATATGGTTGGGTTCAAGTTCGATTATCCAAATATCTGAAAATAAAAAAAAATGAATACAAATCTACCAAATTACTTGAAAGTACCCAAAATTAAAAAAAAAAAAACACGATTATTATTACTTAAATCTATCCAAAAGTAACTAAAAATATTAAAAAAATATTTAAAATACCTAAAAATCCTAAATATTATGGTCACTTGGCTTATTAAAAGTATAAATATTACTAATATATCTTATATAATCTTATATAATAAAGTAAGGTTTTTCCTGAAAAGGTCTGAGACGTTGACACGTGTCACTTACAACCTCTTTCTATCTTTTCTTTAGACGTTGACACGTGTCTTCTACAACATATTCTCTAACTTTTCCTAATTTCTTATTTCTCTTATTTCTCTCTAATCAAACCTCCAACAAAAAAAAAATTCCTAACTATCCAAATCTTTTTTTTTTTTGTTTAAAGGTATATTTAAGATGCAAAGTATCTAAAAAAAATTTAACTATCCAAATCTGTTTTGTTTTTTTTTGTTTAAAGGTATATTTACGATGCAAAGTATCTTATTTAATAAAGTAAGGTTTTTTCTGAAAAGGTCTGAGACATTGACACGTGTCACTTACAACCCCTTTCTATCTTTTCTTTATAGTAAAGTAAGATTTTTATGAAGGTATGAGAAACTGACACGTGTCACCTATAAACCCATTTTTTTTATTTTTCTTAATTCATATATTTTCTAACCAAAACCACATAAATATCGCACACACAAAAACCGAATTAAAAAAAATAAATCTTACTTTATTTATATAACTAAAACCAAAAAATAAAATAAATATTAGAATTTCTATATATATTTTTAAGATTTTAAGATCATGATTACTAAAAGAGTTTTTGGAAGGCAGTATTGTTTCTTGTATTAGAGAAAAGTAATTATTTTTCATTTTTTCTTAACCTTACTTTCTTAGCAAAATATTTTTAATATATATATTTGCATACTAAAACATAAAAAGAACTAAGTAAAAATAAAATAAATAAATTGTAAGATTATTTGAAAATATATAATGGTAGAGCTATTATCATTGGCATCATTGTTTGATGTTAGTATATTAGCTACCCAATGAAATCAACCATTGAATTGATTCAAACATCTACTCTATTAAATACACATATATTTAAATTAAATCCAATTAAAATAATATAAAAACTAATCTACTTCTATATAATTTTAAAATTTTCTATTTCTTTGACTACACTAAAACAATTAATTCCTAATTGACATGATCTAAGTAGCTCTGCAAACATATTTTTTAATTCATTTTTGGTGAAAGTTCTTTTTTGTATCATTTTTTTGGTAATGAATAATTTATGTTCTAATTCGTAAAATATTTTGATGGGCAAATGCAGATAATAAGAAAACAAAATGATCATTGAAAATATAGCATCTCAATCAACATGTGCTGTATTTTTTTAATGTTCATGTTTTCTTCAAAATTATTATTCTAATGGATTTTTTTTTGTTGCAATTTATTTATTTTGTATACTATTAAACAAAAGAAAAAGATGCTTTGTTTTTGTTCCTAAAAATTGTAGATATGTATGTAATCGAGATGCTAAACATCTCCATTGAGATAGAACAATATTGTGAGCATTACGTTTCTCTGATTGATTTCTTACTGAAAATTATTTTTAAAAGCTATCAAGACATTACAAAATGATTAATTTAATTTAGATTTTATATTATATTGAAACAAATATATTATATTATTTTTACCTGATAGAGATTAATTTTTCTACGATTTGTTTTCCATCATTTAGAATATAATATAAGATCAAATTACTTTATAATAAATTAGGTTAAGATATTAAAAAGATGTTTCTCTTTTCTTCTCATTAATACATAAATTTTTAACATCAAGTTACTTTATGATAAAAATAATTAAATTAAATTGAATTAAAATTAAAATTTTAGAGATGAACTATTTTAACTACAACACACTAATTTTCGTCATTGATCTTATTCTTTTGAAGCTGGTTTAACATGTGTTTAGTTTTTGAGAATATATAAATTACTTACTACAAACAACCAGATTATATAATATAAAATATTAAAAATAATCATTTTAAATTAAAATTAACTAAACGTATTTCAATATATATATATATTTATTTATAAAATATTAAATATTTTATTCTATTAATTTCAAACTCATGCAACGCATGAGATATTCCCTAGTTATTAGTATTTTCGGGTTCTATTCAGATATTTGTTCGGATCAGGTTCATGTTCGGTTTTCCGGATCTTGAAATTTTAAGACCCATTCAGGTTTGAATTCGAGTCCAATTTTTCGGATCTGTATTGGTTCGAGTTTTTCGATTCTATTTTCACAAGTTGCATGATTTCTTTTTCCTCAATTTATTTGGTATAGTGTATGGTATTGTTGTAACAGGGAAGGTCGGAATTAAGGAGAATAATCGAGATGAGACAGCAAGCAATAATAAAACTTATATTCTAAACCCACTTCTACCCAAAAATATGTAGTAGACAAGTCCTTTATGTGAGATTGGTTTGGTGGGCGGAGGAATAAATTAAAGCTGTAAATGTTGTACATGATCGATCAATCCCTCTCTTTTCTGTAATTCGATCTTACGATGCTTGTCTGAGAGTGAGAGAAGGAACAAATTATGCTGTAATGATAAAAAGATTTCTTCTGTCGTTGTGTCAATCATTTATATCGCACTTGTTATGTGCTCTACCTTTGGTTCAGTTTTTTTTCCTTTTTAGATACTTGTTCCTTATTTCCAATAACAGAAATTTATCGTTTATTATTAGTTTATTTTTTCGTTGGACATATGTATCCTATTCTCTCTTTCTCTTTTCCTTTTTCACGTATCTCATATCCTCCATTAACTTAATTTTATTGATTAATTATTTGGACAAAACAAATTAGAAGTAGGGAACGTAATCAAAGACGACAAGAAAAAAAAAAAAAAAAAGGTAGGGAACGCACGCATCCGCACAAACACTGGCCTTTCCTTGGCACACAACTCCCTCTCGTCAGCACACGTACACCTTCAAATCTTTGTTGTTTTTTTCAATTAATGGTAAAGAGATTTGGAAATCAGATTCAAACTAATTATTGAATACGTGTTGCAGCGGTCAAAGAAAAAACATATCAAATAGAAATCTATCTATGTCTAGTCTTGATCATGATAATAATTACCTCAACTGTGTTTTGTTTTGTTATTGTTATATATATGTTTATCACAAGATGTAATATGTATAACTCTAAAATCATCTATATATGTTGTACGATGTTTTTTTCTTGATAAATTAAAAATGTGTTAGTATAATTACGATGGACCAAGTATTGTATTTATATATATATATATAAATATGCACCCAATAAAAGTCGATCCATATTTTGTATACACAAAATTATAACTCGTAGTTTTTAAAACGTCTTTTTCGTGGTTTATGTGTTAGTTACAATTAACATTCTTCCTAATTAATCAATTGAGTTTATCTGATATTTGTCTTTTTGACAGCAAATTTTTCCGATATTTTGTGAAAATAAGTTCAATCTTGCATAAATATTTGTAGTTTTGTACCAATGAGGTGTCCATTTTATTTAACTAATTCATATGGACATAGTTTTAATGTTATGGGTGAAAGAGGTACTAGGAAATCAGGGATTCACCACAACAATAGAAACACCAAAAATAAAAAAAGGATAATGATATCAAAGAAAACTTGTGAAAACATGGATAAAATATTCAGTAACTAATCAAGACAAAAGTAGTCATATTATTTGTTGAGAATATATTTCTCTTGAGCTGTTTACTTTTTTTTCAATAAGAATTTTTCTTTTTCACTTTCAGAAAAATTCTTGTCCAGATACATGTTATTAGTACACTTTGCCCCCATTTTTAAAGATGTGTTGTATCCTAACAACGTTTAGTTTTTAGGTTCTAAATTCGAACTTTACCTATTTCTATGATGTACGCTATTAAATAATATAAGATGTATTCGCAATCCATGAGATCCTTTGATTAATTTATCAATTTGTAAGCAATTCAATAATATTTTTAATTGGGCAGTATAGATCCGTCATCCACAGTAGTTTTTTTTTTCTTCCATAATATGGATTATACTATTAACTAAACAATCTACATTGAGTAATTCTCTAATATATATCTTGAAATCTCATATTTAAAACTTAAACATAAATGTCACTGTACGTAAAATTATGTTGAGAAATGCATCCATTTGTTATCGAAATAAGCTGATAATACCGAATACACGTCTTCTTTTTATTTTTGAAGAGGTCTACAGATTCGTGTCACTTACGTTGCAGGTTCCCATCATTTTAAAAATATTCTCTTCTCTTTTCTACTTTTTTTTTTTTTAATTTCATATACTATCTTTCCCTATATATATCTCAGATATCCGCCGTTTCAGTATTGCATTGCCACTCGAATTACCTCAAATAAAAAAGAATTATTAACTTGATTTTTCTCACTTTTTGGTAAAATTTTCTCAGTATTTATACAAAAATGCAGAGGCAAGTGGCACTCATTAAGCAGTCCCTCTTTGATCAGGTTTTTTTAGTGTCCTTTCTAGATATTTTGTGTAGTATATATGTTCGTACTAGTTGTAAATTTCTCTAAGTGTTATGTGTTTTATAAATGTTCGTCCTACTAGTTGTAAATTTCTTTTAAGAAAATCAACAATGAATGAATCAAAAGCTAAAAATGGAAAATGCATGCAGGGATACCTCGACGAACAATTCATGGAGTTAGAAGAGCTCCAAGATGATGCAAACCCTAATTTTGTTGAAGAAGTTGCCGCATTATACTTCAAAGATTCAGCTCGATTAATCAATAACATTGACCAAGCTTTGTGAGTAACATTATTTTTTTATAATTATTTTTGAATCACTATTTGCGGTTTTCTAATAAATTTAACAATGCAGGGAAAGAGGATCATTTGATTTCAATCGTCTGGATAGCTACATGCATCAGTTTAAGGGCAGTAGCACAAGGTTATTCCCCCCCCCCTAATTTTGATAAAATCGAATAATATTCTTATAAGAACCATTGAGTATTTAAAATGTAAAAGAATGTAACCGAAAAGCACATTAAAATTACTTCCATTTTCCATTCATGATTCAGTGACAGAATTTACTTAGTTAAAATAATTTCATTTTCCGATCAAAACTAGCAAGGCTGTCAAATGCTATAGTTCTCAAAGTAATTATATTATTGACATGATGTTGCTTTTTTTTTCTTTTTTTTGTAGCATTGGGGCGAGTAAGGTGAAAGCTGAGTGCACTATGTTTAGGGATTACTGCAGAGCTGGAAACGCTGAAGGGTACTTTTCTCTTTACACTTTTACACCTTCGTGCTTCTCATTTCTGACGACATATAAACTCGTGGGGTTAAAATGAAAATAAAAATGAGAAAATGGGGTTAAAATGAAAAAAAAAAAAACTATGGGGTTAAAATTGCAGCAACCGCCGAACCTTGAACTTTTGGTTTATTTACTTTTCGACACCCTAATTAGTTTTTAACTCTGTTCCGTACTTGCAACGAGCGCAGATGCTTGAGGACTTTCCAGCAGCTGAAAAAAGAACACTCCACATTGAGAAAAAAGCTTGAACATTATTTCCAGGCAAGCCAATGATCAACTATGCTTAAATTCTTAATGATCACATAATTATGTGATTGATACATTAACACCTTTTATTATACTAAGTTCTTACAAAATTATTTACCGAAGTTCATTTTTGAAATGAAACAGTTGGCAAGACAAGCGGGGCCTAAGGAGACAGCACGTAGGCCCAAGTAAGAGAGGAAGAGAGGGATATAAATGAGGAATCGTTGGCGAATTTTGTAGAAAAAAATTACTAATAAATATTCCCTCTTTACTTTTGTTATCAAAATGTACTACGTTATAAAGATCTTGGATTTTAATATTATCTAATAAACGGTCCAAACTTCTCTATTTTTTTTCCTTATATGGCCAGTTTTCTTCTTAAAGTTTATATTTACGGTTACCTTTTATTCGTAGCATTTTGGAACGGTATAGAACAAAAAAAGTAGACCAAGAAAGTGCATTTATTGGTTCTAATTCTATGATGAATAAATACCTTGGTGTCTTAATGAAAAAATAAATAAAAAATGAATGCATTGCCTTATTCGGGTTGTCCCAGACACCGTCAAAACATAAATATATCTTGACCTACTTTATCTTAAGACAATTTGTAATTTAGAATCTACTCTCTATACTACTATGCTGATTAATGATTATAAAAGCCAAAAAAAAAAAGAGGCTAGCGAAAAAAATTCATTAATTTGCGATACCAATGTAAGAGCAATATCATTAGTGGTTTCTCATCCCAGTCTCTAAAACATATAATAATAATAATTTTAATTTGATTTTATTAAATAATTAAAATTTAAATATTATAAAATAACTAAACCAATTAGAAGAAGACATAAACATAGACATGAGAGTTTCTAATGAGTTTCTTTACACAGAAATCGATTCTCACTCTCTCTCATATTTCTATTATTTTTTATTTTTTTTACATTAAAATTCTGCGTTAGATACTCCCACTAGAGTTGCTCTAATATTGTAACACTTCTCTATTTAATTACTCTTACGTGTCCTATATTTTCCATACAATTGGAATCATCTAAACTGCTATATTTAGATCTTAGACCTTATGCATGGACAATATAATTCCCCAATGCAGATAAATCATTCAAACGTTCTTTAAAGGGTCCACTATTTATTATACACTTGCATACACTTATTACAGACTACAGAGTAACACTGACTCGTAAAAGACCAGACGTTGAGAGAGCAATAAATTTCTCTCCCGAAAGAAAGAAAAAAAAAACAAAAAAAAAAACAGAACAGTATTATGGAGATATTAACATAACTAGATGTTTTACAATTTCTTTTTTCACCAAAAAAAAAAAAACATAACTAGATGTTTTTTTTTTTTTTCAACATAACTAGATGTTCTGTTACATTAAATAATTAATTTCCAGAGGGACGTGAAACCACTCTCATTTATGAGCCTAGCTATATCACATTTAATCTCACAACCTCCATCATTAAACACAGATCAAATCCTACTTTATGACATATGCAGGGCGGGTCCTCACAATATGAATGCCAAAAACCCCGGAAATAAATATGGACCCTTAACGTGTTTAGAAAATTTGTTGACGAAGTGTATTTCTTATCATAATAGATGCAATAATATTTGTGAATGTAGCAAGTGCATGCTTGGCCCGCTTAATTAGTATCATGGTCGATTCTAATTTCTACATTCAAAAAGAAAGTTGTTTTTGTTTTCCGCGAATCAAAATGGTTGGAAAAATATAGAATAAGAGATAGAGAAAATTAAGTTGAGACAACATTGAAGTAAACTAACTCCTAACTTCTTAGCAGAGGCGGCCCTTCCATAAAAGGAGTAAAGCTCTAGCTTTCGGCCATGATTTGTTAACTTAAAAGGGGCCACATTATATTAAGTGTTGGTCAAGTGGTGTGTAAGCAAAAAGTTTAAGTCATTAGAGCATGTGCAGTCGGGAGAACCTCCCACAATCTCTCAACTATATTATTTTAATAGTTTTTAGATAATTTATTTTTTTATTTAAAATTTAAATTATAAATAAAATTTAAAACCAGTTATATGAGGACATGTGTCAAATGGGTCTCTCATCAAGTTCTGAGAGTCTCTCAAATGAGAGACTCACTTTATTCTTTTTCATACTTTTTTAATTTTTTATAATTTTTTGTGAGTGAGAGATTCTAAGAGAGACTCCCACTGCACCTGCTCTTAGTATCATTTTTGAACCAAGGTTCAAAAAGCCCCCATACAAACGTTTTCAGTTTTGGCACCTTCATTTTCTGGCCAGCATCCTTTTTCCTTCTCGTCAATTTTCCTTTCTTAATATAGAGAAATTCTCTCAAATAGCACCAAATGATGTTTTTGTTTCATTATTAGCACACATTTTTATTTAGGATAAAAATAGCATTTTATAAAGTTCATAATTTAATATTTTTTGTTTGGGTTGATTTTATTAGTATTTAGGATATAGTTTTTAGGGGGTAGGGAATAAGATTTAGGGTTTAGGGTTTAGACCTAAACCTTAAAACTGTGAAGTTATAATTATCCTTTACTAAAAATGTTATTTATGTCATAAATAAAAATATGTGCTAAATATGTCACAAAAACTATATTTTGTGCTATTTTTGAGAATTGCCCATATCTTAATTTGCTTAATCATTGTTTTTATATACTTTGTAATAAATTTCAACTCATCTATATTTATACAATTTTTTACTTAAGTAGAACTAAAAATTTGATAGCAAATATACAACAAATAACTAGATTACAATATGTTAATTACTCTTATTTTAAATTACTATATAACAACGACACTAAAATAAATAATTAGGCTAAACTGCATAGTCTTGTTAGTTCAATTTTTACTTCATGGTTCCAAATTCATTGGGCTGCCTCTTAGTCATTGTGTAACCTTCCTCTCTCTATGCATTTATATAAACCACAATACATATAATCTTTCACCATTCACACACAGACCAAAGCAAAAAAATGGATAATCTCACGACGTCGTCTTGGATTCTCCTTTTGGTTTCTACCTTCTCCATTATCCAAATTTCATTTGCTCAATACACTCCAACAACTCTTGTTCCTGCAATCATAACATTCGGTGACTCCGAAGTCGATGTCGGAAACAACAACCACCTTCCGACCCCTTTCAAAGCTGATTATCCTCCTTATGGTCGTGATTTTGTTAACCACAAACCCACCGGCCGTTTCAGTAACGGCAAACTAGCTACGGACATTATCGGTAATAGCTGTTCCTTGTGATCCAAGGTATCTTTTTTTTTTTTTAAAAGCTCCACTTGGAGTTGTTTGAAACTGATGTACTTTTTCTTCTGTTACAGCTGAGACTTTAGGCTTCACTAAATACCCACCAGCTTATCTAAGTCCCGAAGCATCAGGCAAGAACCTTCTCATTGGTGTTAATTTCGCTTCTGCAGCTTCAGGTTATGATGACAAATCTGCTCTTAAGGATGTGAGTGACTTTTCTTTCTTGTGATACGTTTCTCCTTTGTTTTATCTCCTGAGCTTTTGTTCTTTTTTCGGCAGCATGCGATCCCATTGTCTAAGCAAGTTGAGTATTTCAAAGAATACAAGAGCAAGCTCATAAAAGTTGCAGGAAGGAAACAATCTGATTCGATCATAAAAGGAGCAATCTATCTCTTAAGTGCAGGAAGCAGCGACTTTGTTCATAACTACTATGTGAATCCTCAGCTTTACAAAGTCTACACTGTTGATGAGTATGGATCTTTCCTTATCGATAAGTTCTCTACATTTATCAAGGTACGTAACATTTTCTCTTCCCTTGTCCGTTTCTTTTTGGTTTTATCATCTGTTTGAATGTGAGTCTTTGTGGATGCAGCAAGTGTATGGGATTGGAGCAAGAAAGATCGGTGTGAATTCTCTGCCTCCAACGGGATGTCTTCCAGCTACAAGAACCCTTTTTGGTTCCCATGAAAAAGGCTGTGTTCAAAGACTCAACACAGATGCTCAAAATTTCAACAAGAAGCTTAATGCAGCTGCTTCTAAGCTTCAGAAACAATACTCTGGTCTTAAGATTGTTGTCTTCGACATCTACAAACCACTCTATGATCTTGTTCAGAACCCTTCCAAATACGGTAATTAAGTCACAAAAATAATAACATTTTATTGTTGCTAATTAATCTGCTTTGAGATAATCCATTGACACAATTTCATCTTCTTCTTCTTTGTTTTGGTAACAGGATTCACGGAAGCAAGAAAAGGATGTTGTGGAACAGGAACAGTTGAAACAAGTTCACTCTTGTGTAATCCGAAGTCGTCCGGTATATGCTCCAATGCAACTCAGTATGTGTTCTGGGACAGTGTTCATCCCTCTGAAGCTGCCAATGAGATTCTTGCCACATCTTTAATTGGACAGGGCTTCTCTCTCATTGGTTGATTCTCTTAAGTATTTCTTTTATTATTCTCTTTTCAAGATCGCTGTTTCTATCAAGATTTGAGTCCTACATTTGTATCATGTATCGGACCACCACCACTATTTACTAAAAATGAATTGAAACTTAGTACAAGAAAACCAAATGTTGAGAACACTTAATACCATAAACTATATACAACTTCTCTGTGCATGCATGATCTGTTTTTTACAAAAACAAAATAATTAATTAAAAGGCTAAACAGTAGCGATCTAAAAGATCTACAGATCGAAGCTCTTATTTGAAATCTATACCATTTCTAAGAGCAAAATAGAGTAATGTTTAGCACCACTCTTGGTAAAGGGATAAGCCTTTAGAAAAAGATCAACTTAAAGATTTAGAAACTTTCAACTGAGTAAACGTTTGAGCTAATTCAACATAAAAAAAAAAAACATGGAGATAATGAAACATTCAGCTCCAGAGATGAAAACTAGCTAAGGCATCAGACGACGTCGACTGATTTAGAGCTACTTGCCTACTGTAATAGTGACATATATGAAAACTAAATGACTACATATTTTCTCCGAACGAGAGAATTGGTCATTCATACCAGAGATGACAAAATAAGAGTTCATAGATAAGAAGACTAGAGAGCTTTAAAGCTTAGAAATAGACAAAATATTATAAGAAAAGGTCATTCTTTACTTCAAAAAAAATTAAATGATATTTTTGCAGAAACCTATTACCCTGGTTGATATTTTGAAAAGAATAATAATTTAAACTAACACATTTTAAACAAAATTTACATAAATTTTATTTATTATTTCACCGGGGTTTTTACTAAAAAATGTAAACATAGAAATATTTGATTGGTCGGATTGGTGACAACGGAATAGTAAAAAAAGTATAAATTGTAGTGCAAATTGTGAATTTGTTGTTGTTGAAGTGGTATCGTTGTTACTTGTTAGTACCGCCAATTCTTCGTTTTTGTCATTGATAGCAATTCAAGCGATATACTCTTTAACCGTTGTGATATCGATATGTGATACCAAAAACGATATAAAATTATAAATACTGAGTTTTGCTAGAATTGATCATCACTTGTGTTTTTAGTTTTTATTACGATGTTAATTTAAACCTCACATGTTAATGCAGCCAAAAAAAAAAAAAAAGACTCACAAGTTTTGCATGATTTTTTTTCTCAAATATTTTGGTTTAGTGTATGGTATTTGTTGTAACAGGGAGGAAGGTCGGAATTAAGGAGAATAATCGAGATGAGACAGCAAGCAATAATAAAACTTATATTCTAAACCCACTTCTACCCAAAAATATGTAGTAGACAAAGTCCTTTATGTGAGATTGGTTTGGTGGGCGGAGGAATAAATTAAAGCTGTGTATATGTTGTACATGATCAGCTATAATTCGATCTCACGATGCTTGTCTGAGAGAGAGATGGAACAAATTATGCTGTAATGAAAAGAAAAGAAAAAAAAAAAAAAAAAAAAAGATCTCTTCTGTCTTTGTGTTAATCATTTACTATATCGCACTTGGTATGTGCTCGAACCTTTGGTTCAGTTTTTTTTTCCTTTTTAGATAACTTGTTCCTTATTTCCAATAACAGAAATTTATGTACCTTATTCTCTCTCTCTTTCCTTTTTCACATATCTCATATCCTCCATTAACTTAATTTTATTTATTAGTTATTTGGGAAACGCACGCATCCGCACAAGCACTGGCAATTTTCTATAATTTATTTGTACATTGTTTGAATTTATATAATTTATATGGGATGCGTGCGTCAATTTTCTATAATTTATATGTACATTGTTTGAATGCTGTGGGTGAAAGTGGTACTAGGAAATCAAGGATTCACAACAACAGAAATACCAAAAGAAAAAAAAAAAGAAAAAAAAAGAAAAGAAAAAAGATAATGATATCAAAGAAAAATTTGTGAAAACATGGATAAAATATTCAGTAACTAATCAAGACAAAAATGGTCATATTATTTGTTTAGAATATATTTCTCTTGAGCTGTATACTTTTTTCAAATAAGAACTTTTCTTTTTCACTTTCAGAAAAATTCTTGTCCAAATACATTTTACTAGTACATATTTTCCCCCATTTCAAAAGATGTGTTGTTTCGTAACAACGTTTAGGTTTTCTGTTCTAAATTCGAACTTTAGATGTACATTATTAAATAATATTAGATGTATTTTCCATTCATAAGATCCTTTGATTAATTTATTATTAATTTCTAAGCAATTCCATAATATTTTTGGCCAGTATACATCGGTCATCGACAGTAACTTTTTTTCATGATTGATTCTACATTGAGTAATTCTCTAATATATGTCTTGAAATCTCATATTCAAAACTTAAACATAAATGTTACTGTACATAAAACTTATATCAAGACACATATCATTTGATTACACGTACAGTATATAATTAAATTTATATAAAATTATGTTGAGAAACGCATCCATTTGTTATCGAAATAAGCTGATAATACCGAATACACGTTTTCTTTTTATTTTTTGAAATAGTATACATATTTCGTGTCACTTACGTTGCAGGTTCCCATGATCATTTTTTAAATATTCTCTTCTCTTTTCTCTTTTCTACTTTCTACTTTCTACTTTCTACTTTCTCTTTTCTTTGATGTGATATGAAATTATATTTATATCCCTTCTATCTTTCCCTATATATAATCTCAGATGTCCGCCGTTTCAGTATTGCACTGCCACTCGAATTATCTAAAAATAAATAAATGAATTATCAGTTTTATTTTTCACACTTATTGGTAAAATTTTCTCATTTTTTTTTTTTTGATAAGATGTGAATTATATTACCAAAGGGAAAATAGAGTTTAACTACAAAAGTTTTAGGGACAGATTGCTTCTTTGACCCCAAAAAAATAAAAAGGCCAAATGAAACTTAGAAGACAACTTGATGTAGAGCTAGGCCTTTGGGCCCTGGTAAACCATGCAGAGGCAGAGGCAAGTGGCACTCATTAAGCAATCCCTCTTTGATCAGGTTCTTTCAGTGTTCTTTCTTAGTATTTTGTGTAGTATATATGTTCCGACTAGTTGTAAATTTATTTTAAGAGAATCGAAAATGAATGAATCAAAAGCTAAAAATGGAAAATGCATGCAGGGATACCTCGACGAACAATTCATGGAGTTAGAAGAGCTCCAAGATGATGCAAACTCGGCCCTAATTTTGTTGAAGAAGTTTCCGCACTATATATACTTCAAAGATTCAGCTCGATTAATCAATACCATTAATAGAGTGAGGTGAAAAAGCTGAATGCACTAAATTGAGAAAGAAGCTTGAACATTCCAGCAACTGAAGAAAGAACACTCCTCGTTGAGAAAGAAGCTTGAACATTCTTTCCAGGCAAGCCAAATATCCAATGATCATCAACTTATGCTTAAATTCTTAGTCATTCATATACTTATTTTTGTAATCACATAATTATGTATTAATACATTTATACATAATTACCGAAGTTCATTTTTATAATGAAACAGTTGGCAAGACAGGCGGGGCCTAAGACCTTCTTTAATGGTCATACTCATATGAGTGTCTTTAAAATAAACTAATATTAAATTTTTAAGACATCATGTCTAAAATGTTTATGGCAAGACACATATAACTACTATTTAAAGACACTCTCCTTTTTTTACACAAATTTTATTAATTTTATATTTAAAAATACCTTCTCCTTTTAACCAATGGAGGTGCTCTAAGGAGACATAAATGAGGAATAAATGAGGAATCGTTGGCGATTTTTGTAGAAAAATTTAATAAGTAGCTCCTCTTTATTTTTTTTTGTTATTACAATGTACTACGTTATATAAGATCTTGGATTTTAATATCATCTAATAAACGGTCCAAACTTCCAAACTTCTCTATGTTTTTATTTTCTTCCCATTATATGGCCATTTTTCTTCTTAAAGTTTATATCTACGGTTACCTTTTTTATTCGTAGCATTTTGGTTTCCAATAAAAACGGTATACAGAAAAGAGTAGACCAAGAAAATGCATTTATCGATTCTATGATGAATGAATGCATTACCTTGGAGTAAGAACAAAAAATGCATTGCCTTATTCAGTTTGTCCCAGACACCGTCGTTCAAAACCTACTTTATTTCATTATTTTAAGACAATTTTTAATTTCAGATTCTTGTCTCTACTAGTGTACTGATTAATTATTATAAAAGCAAAAAAGAAAAAAAAGAAAAAATCAAAGCTAGCGAAAACATTCAATAATTTGCTATAAGAATATAATATTGTAACATTCTCTATTTAATTACTCTTAGTCTCTTATGTGTCCTATATTTTCATACGATGGAAGCATCTAAACTAACTATATTTAGACCTTATGCATGGAAGATAATTCCCCAATGCAGGAAAATCAATCAGACGTTTCTGACTACAGAGTACAGAGTAACGCCGACTCTTAGAAGACTAGTAGAGACCAATAAATTTCTTTCCCGAAAGGAAAAAAAAAAAACAGAACAGCCTAATATTATGGAGATATTCTACATACATAACTAGATGTTGTGTTCTTTATATTTTTATAAATGACTAATTAATTAATTTCCAAAGCGACGTGAAACCACTCTCATTTATTAGCCTAGCTACATCTCACAACCTCCATCTTCCTTACTTTAAACACACAGACCAGCTCTTATTTATGGCATCCATGTGCATCTTTTTCGACTAAAAGGTAAATTTTCTTTTATAAAATTCGCTATAACATTAAACTAAAAAAACAACAGGCTGGTTCGATTTTTTCCACGAATCAAAAATGGTTAGGAAAAATATTGAATAAGAGAGAGGAAGGAAGAGTGTTCAGAGTTGACACAACATTGAAGTAAACTTAACTCCTAACCTCTCGCTATGTATATATATAAACCAAAGTACATAATAATCTTTCACCATTCACACACACACCAAAGCCAAAATGGATAATCTTACGACGTCGTTTTTGCTTCTCGTTTGGGTCTCTACCTTCTCCATTCTTCAAGTTTCATTTGCTCAAGACACTCCAACGACTCTTGTTCCTGCAATCATAACATTCGGTGACTCCGTCGTCGATGTCGGAAACAACAACTACCTTCCGACCATTTTCAGAGCTGATTATCCTCCTTATGGCCGTGATTTCCCTAACCACAAAGCCACCGGCCGTTTCTGTAACGGCAAACTTGCTACTGATATTACTGGTAAAAGCTGTGTTCCTTGTGACCCAAGGTATCGCTTTTTAAGCTTACATTGGAGTTGTTTTGAACTGATATGTGTATTTTTTTTCTTCTGTTACAGCTGAGACTCTAGGCTTCACTAAATATCCACCAGCTTATCTAAGTCCCGAAGCTTCAGGAAAGAATCTTCTCATTGGTGCTAACTTCGCATCTGCAGCTTCAGGTTACGATGAAAAAGCTGCTTATATCAATGTGAGTGACTGTTCTTTCTTCTGATACGTTTCTTCTTTGATCTGTTTGTTTTCTCTCCTGAGCTTTGTTCTTTTGTTGGCAGCACGCAATCCCATTGTCTCAGCAAGTTGAATATTTCAAGGAATACAAGAGCAAGCTCATCAAAATTGCAGGAAGCAAAAAATCTGATTCGATCATAAAAGGAGCAATCTATCTCTTAAGTGCAGGAAGCAGTGACTTTGTTCAAAACTACTATGTGAATCCTCTGCTTAACAAAGTCTACACCGTCGATGAGTATGGATCTTTCCTTATCGATAACTTCTCTACATTTATCAAGGTAAACATTTTCCTAGGTTATCCTCTGTTTTCCCAAATTCTACAAGCAAGAGGAGATCATATTTGATTAAATGTTGCAGCAAGTGTATGGGATTGGAGCAAGAAAGATCGGTGTGACATCTCTGCCTCCAACAGGATGTCTTCCAGCTGCAAGAACCCTTTTTGGTTTCCATGAAAAAGGCTGTGTTCAAAGACTCAACACAGATGCTCAAAATTTCAACAAGAAGCTTAATGCAGCTGCTTCTAAGCTTCAGAAGCAATACTCTGGTCTAAAGATTGTTGTCTTTGACATCTACAAACCACTCTATGATCTTGTTCAGAACCCTTCCGCATCCGGTATGTCAGAAAAATGGAATTGATATTAAGTAAACATTTATTGTTGCTGATCTGCTTTAACATGTATCCATGACACAATTTCATCTTCTTCTTTTTT
The DNA here is from genome assembly GCA_963667165.1 of Barbarea vulgaris. NCBI lineage: Eukaryota > Viridiplantae > Streptophyta > Magnoliopsida > Brassicales > Brassicaceae > Barbarea > Barbarea vulgaris. Next base: position 6,108,758 of record OY763893.1, read on the forward strand.
TGGTAACAGGATTCACAGAAGCAACAAAAGGATGCTGTGGAACAGGAACAGTTGAGACAACTTCACTCTTGTGTAATCCGAAATCGTTCGGGACATGCTCCAATGCAACTCAGTATGTGTTCTGGGACAGTGTTCATCCCTCTGAAGCTGCCAATGAGATTCTTGCCACATCTTTAATTGGACAGGGCTTCTCTCTCATTGGTTGATTCTCTTAAGTATTTATCTTATTATTCTCTTTTCAAGATCGCTGTTTCTACCAAGATTTGAGTCATACATTTGTTTATCTTTGTATTATGTATCAAAACACCACTATTTTACTAAGAATGAACTGAAACTTATTACAAGAAAACAAAATGTTGAGAACGCTTAATACCAGAAACTATATACAACACCTCTATGGGCATATTCTTTTTTACAAAAGCAAAACGATTTAAAGGCTAAACAGTGATGATCTAAAAGATCTACAGATCAAAGCTCTTGAAATCTAATACCATTTCTATGAGCAAAACAGAGTAGTGTTCTAAGTAGCGAGAAAGCTTATAGCACTGCAGCAGGGCCAGTGTTTAAGAAGCTTCAATCAGTGAAATTTGCTTCCCTGACTTCTTTGGTGGCAACATTATTGCTTTCAGAGCGGATGTTGCTTTGGAGCATATGTCAGCTTCTGAAGCTCGGCTACCCTCACCCTTAAAGACTAGTTTCTGTTTAGCACTACTCTTGGTAAAGGGATAAGCCTGCAGACAAATATCAACTTAGAGGTTAAAAAACTTTGAATTCAGTAAACGTTTCAGCTAATTCAACATAAAGAACCATGCTGCTGTTAATGAAGGCATACCGGGTGTTTGTAGACCAAGTGCACTGATCTTTTCTGCTTGAGAGGAGCTTGCCCAGCTGGAACCTGAGTTACAAAGGGAAGTGTGAGTGATATTAAAGCAAAGACTGGTTTCTGGGTTTGTTTGAAGATGCAGAGAAATGCTTACATAGGTGGTGAGGTTTTGGTTGCCAAACATTTGTGAGCCCATATAGTAATAAGATGTCCCAATATGTAATGGCTGCAAGTAACCATATGAGCTGGCCACAGCTTGGAGGACTGGCTGAGCTGGTGAAGGGACAGGAGGAGCTTGCGTGTAATGCTGTGGTTGTCCATGAAAATAGTGCTGCAACCTCTTGCGTCGATCTTCTTTGCGCTCAGCAACTCGAACAACAAGTGAATATCCATCAACTGAAAACCCTGTAAGGAGCAATATTAACAGTAGTCCAGATTTAATCAGTGTATATCAGCTTGATCTAGAGCAAAGATAAGCTAAAGCAACTTTAGTTTTAGTATACCATTGAGCTCTCTTTTAGCCTTTTTGGACTCTTCACTGTTAGAGAAACACACAAAGCCGAATCCTTTACTTTTTCCATTCTCATGACGCATCACTTTGGCTGAGACGATTACTCCATAGCTTCCAAATATTTCTCGCAGCCTTGTTTCGTCCATTGATTCACTCAAGTTCTTCACGTACAGATTGGACCACTCCACGTTAAACTTGGCATTAAAGTCGTCACTGAATTTTTGTTTCAGCATCTCCTTCCTTTCAGCTTTACTCACAGCTTTCCCAACAAACAACTTCTTCGATCCTAATCATGACAAGAAATGTTCTAAAATCAGAAACTCTAGTCCAACAATGACAATGTACGACTAAGTACCAGGTTCAAAGGAAGAAGTAGACTTACCAAGTAATTTTCCACTGAGAGATTCCACAGCTTTCTTAGCGTTTTCTGGATGGCAGAAGTTGACAAATCCGAAACCTCTGGATCTTCCCATACCGTCCCTCATAACCACAACACTAGAGACTCTCCCAAATAGTGAAAACAGTCTATGTAGAATATCCTCTGTAACGTTTTCGATCAGATTTTTCACATAAACGTTTGTGAAGTCTTGTTGTCCTGCCATAGCTGCTCTTTCATTCTTGTTGATAAACTTGGCTACGAAGCTAATTAAAGAAAGAAACACACCAAGTAAACAAACAAACAATCATCATTAACCATGTTTAAAAGTCACAAATGAATAAAGTTAGCTTACAGTTTCTTGCCATCAACCATAGAGCCATGGAGCGCATTACGAGCAGCTACAGCAGATTGCTCTGTATCAAACTGAACAAAACCAAAACCTTTACTGTGGCCATTCTCTTCAACGACTTTGCAAGAAAGTATTGCTCCAAAGGGACTAAACATTCGCTCTAAGCAAATACTAGTAATCGAGCTGTTGAGATTCTTAACGAAGAGATTCCCGAAACCAGTACGACGACGGTACGAAAGATCGCTTTGAGACCACATTATTCGCATAGCCTTTCCCTTCAGATCAGTGTGGTTTAAGCAAGCCATAGCGTTCGATGCTAAAATCCAGAGAGAATCGACAAGAAACACATGAAAGAAGACTTAATCAATCGCATGACACCAAGAATACCTAAATCGGTTACAATCTTATGAATCAACACATGAGAAAGATTGGGGGAAAGCATACGAACGAAGAAACGATTGAGAAACCCTAAATATCGAAACTGTATGAAAACAAAAATCGGAGTTTGAAGCGAAGAAACGAAAACGACTAAAAAAAGACGAAGTCTTGGTTACCGCTAAAAGGTGATTCGAAGTTGACGTAAGCGTAACACATGGATTTCCCGGTGACTGAGTTACGGCAAAGATGAACGGAGAAGACAGGAACAGTCAAGGAGAATTTGTGGATGAGATCTTGCTCCGTCACTTCTGGGCTAAGATCACCGACGTAAAGCGAAGTAAACTTTGAGGAATGCTGGTTTCCTAGCCCCGGCGTTTCCGATTTCACGATCGCCATTGTTGTTCGTAACTCCTTATCTCTCTCTCTCTCTCTCTCGCTCGCTTTCTCAGCCTAGGGTTGAATCAATGGGAGTGAACAGCTTTTTTCAGAGAAAGTGACGAAGAGAAGCAGTGAGGTGTGAGTATATATATATATATATATATGTATCGTTCCGTTATAACCGTAATGATGGCGAGTGAGCAGCACGCACAGACTCGCAGAGTCGGCTGTACGATATTTGTACGGAGGCTCACGCGCCGCGACTACATTTCACTATCAAACTCGCGTTATTTTCTTCATTGCCCAATTTTTTCAAATTTTTAGCGTAATTCTAATGACGGGTGAATTGGTAGCATAATTTCTTTTTTTTGATATAGCACAATATATAAAAAGAAAAAATCTTGCATCGTATGAATTTTGTCTGAGAGCACAAAAACGGAGATAAAAGATCATTTATGTTTATAGCTTTTAAATTAAACTAAGAATCCCTGAAATTATATATATATATATATATATATATATATATATTTTAATTTTTTCGTAAAACAAATATATTATCTGGTGCTGGGGACAACGAATTTGGTTTATGTAGGCCTCGGCGTTCGGATATTCGGGTCGGGTTCGGATCGGATTTTTCGGGTTCGGGTTTTTCGGGTTTACAAATTCCTTACCTGTTCGGGTAATATAAAATTTCGGGTCGGGTTCGGTTCGGATTAGGTCGGGTTCGGGTTCGGTTCGGGTTTACCCAAATATGTAAAAAAAAATAAAAAAAATTGAATGTAAATCTACTAAATTACTTGAAAATATCCAAAATTCTAAAAAAAATACAAGTACTATTACCCAAATATACCAAAAAAACAACTAAGTATACTCAAAATAAATCTAAAATATCCAAAAATCATGAATATTAGGGCAGTTGGTTTATTACAAGTATAATTATTACTAACTATATATACCGCGGGTCAATTATTTTAATATAAATTATAGTTTTTGATTATTTACTATTTATAAATATTTTTAGTTGTTCGTATAATTTTATTATATTTTTAGTGTTTTTTTAATTTCTTTATTGTATATACTATATTTAATGTGCTTTAAACATGAAATTGTTTTATTTCTATGTAGCAATAGCAAATTACCGATATTTGAATCAAACCTAATCAAATGAATGATGTTCTTTACTCTCATTAAAATATTGAAGAGATATACTATATTTCTTTGTATATATATTTATGATTAATGATCCAACACTTCTGTTAGACATGCTCATTTTAGGACGGAAACCTGTCATGTCCCGCATCCGTCGAGAATTTTCCGTCTTGTACACAATCCCTTTTATATAATTACACGGTTTAGATTTTATTATTTTAGTTCAGCGAGTAAGACACTGAGTAAGAGAACATGATAATACTGTATAGATTTTACCAACCCGCTGATCATTATTTTAGATTATTTTGAATCTTATTTCTAAAAAAAATAAAATATCTTTAGTGCATTTAATAATAACAAACTAACACATATAAATTATTATTTGACTCACGGTAACACACAAAAATTACAAATTTATATTAAAACAATTGACCCGTGGTATACAACGGGTTCGAATCTAGTTTTATTTTAAAATTAATAGTAAAAATTATTGTGGTTTGTTGTTAGGATTGTAGAAAATTACATATCCAAATATAATTTGGGTCAATTTAAAAGTTTGCTTTTAAATGATCTCCATTTTCTATATTTTTAAAATTTTCATACAGTTTAAATATTAATAATTATTTTCAATTATTAACTAAAAAATCAGATTAAACCGAATAAATTTTTGAAATTTGGACGTCTGATAAGTCAAGTTTTCTGCTCATTCGTATTTAAATTTTTTATTATTTATTTTTAATAACATGACTCTAAACCATTGTCCACAAATTTTAGTCAATGTGACATGTTTAAATTATTTAAACTAAAAAACCGGATCAAACCGAATACATTTTATAAATTTGGACGCATGATAAGTCAAGTTTCCTGTTTATTCGTATTTAAAATTATTTTGGTCTTTTTATAATATGACTTTGAACCATTAACACCAAAATTTAGTCAATGTGGGATGTTGAACACACACTTTTTTTTTTCTTTAATGGAGTAATATATGTTTAATTTAAAAAATTTTAATCACAATATATACAGAAAAATATAAATTTTTTATAATTCTATGTATTTTAATTATAATTAATAATTATTTGAAAATAAGATAGAAGAATCATGATTCATACTATTAATATTGCAATATTAGATAAAAAAAAATAAATGATGAAGAGGAAAAAGGAAAAAAATGCAGAGGTATCTTTAGATATAAAGATTTAATGATTTTTTTTATTTTAACTTGAATAGTATTTAGAAACACCCTCTAAGATTGTGTATTTCTTCTTTAATTATGTAATGTATGTCCGTTTTAAAAAATTTTAATCACAATATATGCAGAAAAAAATATAAAATTTTAATAATTATATGTATTATATAATAATTCAAAATAATTTAAAAATAAGATCTAACAAAGATAATAGGAGAATCATAAATCATATATCAATGTTGTAATAATAGATAAGAAAATAAATGATGAAGAGGAGAAAGAAAAAGATACAAAATTATGTTTGGATACAAAGATAAAATTATTTCTTTTTATTTTAACTTGAATAGTGTTTGGAAACACCCCATAAGATTGAGTCTTTTTTAATAGTGTAGTAGATATATTATTAGTATGTATGTATATTTCGGGTATGCTCGGTATATGTTCGGGTTTCGGTTCGGATCGGATTCGGGTTCGGGTTTTCGGATTTTGAAGTTTAGTACCCGTTCGGGTATTTTAATATTTCGGGTTCGGATTCGGGTTAATTTTTTCGGGTCGGATTCGGGTCGGGTACTCGGATTCGGATATTTTGCCCAGGCCTAGGTTTATGTAATATTTTGATCCAAATAGTTTTGGGCTTATTGCTTTTTAGTTTTTATATAAGGCCGATGTTCTCTATTGGATGTGTTATTATGTTGATTAAATAAGGCCCATTATGTAATTGCATAGATGATGACTACAAACTAGACTACAAACTAGACTTATGCAAGGCTGTTGAGTTTCTCCGAAGTTTTTTTTTTTTTTGAACATTGAGTTTCTCCGAAGTTGAACAGAACATATAGTAGAGAATGTAATAGTGGGTTGATAAATGATTAAAAATTTCATAATTTCTTATTGAGATTGGAGTTCTTCAACTCTTACAGTTTCTTAATGTCCAAAGCAATATACATTCAATCTTATGTTTGCTTTATGATATAAGATTTAACAAATCAAGATACTAGAGGTTTTGTGGGTGGGTGTGGGGGGCGTGAGGATATAATTGATTCTACAAATCTCACAATTTAAGTATCATAAACTATCACCCAATATCGAAACCGGTAACAAACAAAAACAATAATGTGAAACCGGAAAAATATTGACACTAATGGATATGGAAAATACACTATATTCTTCTTTTATAGTTTTTTATATATTTTTTTATATACTCTGAGCTTTTCGGAAGTTCTTAATTTTTTTTGTTTCATAATCTTTTCTAAATCTGGGACTAGCATTTCAAATTACATATATTATCATTTTTTTTTGATAAATGTATATTATCAATTATGCGAGTAAATGTTATTAAAAACAAAATTATGCGCGTAAGTGTTCAGAAACGGATGAATTTATTTAGAGTAATATAAGTAGAAGAAAAAAGTATATGAGTTGGCATCACTTTATCATTAAATAGGTTTAATGTGTATTGTTAAACCATCTCCTATCAACTACATTTTGTAGGAAAAAGTTTTTTATATCAACTACATTTTGTAGGTATAAGTTTTTTTATATCAAATGCTTGCAATAAGTGCGATTTACGAGATAATAGTATATACCAAGAAATACGTCGACTTGTCGTTATTCCATTGGCTAATAAATAATTAAACATCAACGCATTTTTTCTCCACATCTCTTTTCCTCTATTTGATTTGATTTGATTTTAGTTTTCGATATCATTAAAGCTCTTTTATTGAATATACTTTTGCAAATTGACATATTTATCTGGTATCACCTCAATGTATTAAATAATAATATATAATTCAAAATAATAGCTCAAATTAAATACTTATATAAGAAACAATATAAATCTATTTGATAAATCAGATGTCCACACAAGTAAATAACATAGTACGAAAAAGAGCATGTCAAGTACGTAACATGAGTAAAACCGGTTAAAACCTCTATTTTAATAAATTCGATTTTTACGTAGAAACATAACATGGTATAGAAAACAACACTAAGTAAAAATCATTATATATGAATGTTCATTTTTACATTAGATTAAATATATATCCCTAATTTTTTCTTCAAGATAAATTCTTAAACTTTTTAATGCTATTTTGAATAATACAAATGAATTCATTACAGACAAGACATAATGCGAGTTATCATTTAGTATATGTATACAATTTAATGGATTCTAAATATCTTGAAGCTATATATTCATCACGTGGGGGTGGGGGAGTGACAAGGATAAAGGGATGCCGATATATAAAATTCTTGCAATTTAATTACCATAGATTATCACCCAGTTTCGAAACCGGTAACAAAAGTTAAATGTAAAACAGATAAGTATTGACACTAATGGATGGAAAATACACTATATTGCAGTTGAGATTTCAAATTTTCTTGGTTTATTAATAGTTTTACAGCCTTTGAAAATGGAGTTCTTTCAAGTTTTGAATTTGGTTATGATCTAGAGCAAAAGAGTCATGGTAAAAGACAAATCAAACTATTTCAAAAGGTTTAGGAAATACAAATGTACTACTATTGGAAGATGCAGAAACCGTGGCTATCAAGGACGTGGTGGAGGTGATCGTAGTCCATCATGTTAGGGAATTCAAGTGGACATTTGTTTCTCTTACCCTTTCACTAATTTCTAATCTCTCGATTTCTCAAAGTTCTTGATATTTTTACGTTTAAGTTTTTAACTTCCAAACTACTTTTTTAAACTCTATGACTAGCAAGTCATATTCTTATAATTTCTGTTTTTGCAATTTAAATTGTATGTCCTCTAACAATATATATATCATTATATTCCTCTTCTATAGTTTTTTTGGGTATTTAGGAAATTCTGAGTAATTTTGTTTCATAATCTTCTCTAAATCTCTAATTATGTTACCACCATTTTAAATTAAATTATATATATATATATATATATATATCATTATATTCCTCTTCTATAGTTTTTTTGGGGTATTTAGGAAATTCTGAGTAATTTTGTTTCATAATCTTCTCTAAATCTCTAATTATGTTACCACCATTCTAAATTAAATTCATGGGAGATAAGATAATAATCGTTCATATCCCCAGCGGGGTTTGAACTAGAGATTCTAAGTTCCCTTTTTAGATTGTACGATCATATAAATACTACAAGAAAACATAATAAATTCCTACGTAATTTCCTAAGAAAATTTTGGTGGAAAATATTATTACCTTAAACCTACCATTTTTGACAAAAAAAAATTGAAGTAGTAGGAAATTGTTAGAAAGTTTTTTTTACAAAAAATTATCACAAGAGAGTGGTAGGAAGTTTCCTACCAAAATTCTACCACGCATGGGTTTTTTTTTTTTTTTTTTTTGTTAAAGACACGCATGGGTTTTTAAGAAACACGTTTTACAAAATGCATTAATTATGGATTTATGGGGTATATAAATTGATAAACATGATATATCAACTTGTTACAGAGTATAAATACAAACATATATATTAGGGGATCAATTATGAAGCAAACATTATTAAAAGGTTATAAATAAACAAAAATTATGCGAGTAAATGTCATAGAATCGAAAAAAAAAAAAACTTTAAAGTAAATGTAATACTTATGGTTTGGCATAACTTTATAATTAAGTAGGTGTAGTGTTTTGTCAACTACGTGCATCGTCGACTTCAGCCATCCATGTATGAGTCAATTCATTTAATAACTCCTCTATATATATATATATACACTAGTAGAGTTGTTAATTGTAATTGATTTGGTGGTATTATTTTATGATAGAGCGATTCTCGTGATAAATAGTATACATACAGCAAGAAATAAGTCGACCTCTTCTTCCATGGGCCTATAAATACCATGCAATTTTGCCCAAAATGAATCACAAATTATAAACCTACTCTCCGGTCAGCTCTCTCCACATCTCTCTTCCTATTTCTCATATGATCGTAGTTAGTGTAGGATTTGATTAATTATATTCGTAACTAATTGATATATACAGTTAAAATTCTTTTTTTTTTAATAGGATATACAGTTAATATTCGTAAGAAGCAAAAGAGATGGCACAAAAGCTGGAAGCAAAGGGTGGTGAGATGGGAGATGTATGGGATGATGGTGCTTACGACAATGTTAGAAAAGTATATGTAGGAAAAGGCCAAGATGGTATAGCATTCGTCAAGTTTGAATATGTCAATGGTTGTGAAGTGGTTGTTGGAGATGAACATGGAAAGAAGACAACGCCAGGAGTTGAAGAGGTCCTAATTAATATAGATATACATATATGTTGAGATTGGTCTTGTTGAACTGGTTTTGGTATTAAGAAATGTTTTTTTGATTTTTTTTACTTTTGCAGTTTGAGGTTGATGAGGATGACTACATCATATACGTGGAAGGTTACCGTGAGAAAGTTGGCGATGAAACCTCAGAAATCATCACGTTTCTTACATTCAAGACTTATAAAGGCAAAACCTCTCAGCCTATCGAACAAAAGCCTGGGACTAAGTTTTTGCTACAAGGTGGCAAAATCGTTGGGTTTCACGGACGTTCCACCGACGACATTCTACACTCCCTCGGGGCCTATATTTCTTTGCCGCCCACTCGCAAATTGTTTGGAAATGGAAAGTGGATCAAGGTAGTAATCTCTTAGACCAACATTAAAAAAAAAACAAAAGGATTTTTGTTTCTTGATCTCACACATTAATGTCTAAGGTTTTGACTTTTACCACCGCAAAATCCATAAAAAAAATTGAAAAAATATATAAAAAATTGGAATCTAGAAAATGACAGTTTTACAATTATATCTTCATTAATTATTATAATCATTGCATCATAATCTAAATCATTTGAAAATAATTAGCTAACAAATTTTATGAAATAATCAAAAGGTGGAGCAAAAAGGAGAAGGTCCAGGGCTAAGATGCTCACATGGCATATCACAGGTAGGAAACAAGATTTACTCATTTGGTGGTGAGTTCACACCAAATCAGCCCATCGACAAACACCTTTACGTCTTTGACCTCGAGACTCGGACTTGGTCCATTTCTCCAACCACTGGAGACATTCCAAACCTCTCTTGCTTAGGCGTCCGTATGGTGTCAGTTGGATCAACCCTCTATGTCTTTGGAGGCCGAGACGCTTCACGCAAATACAACGGTTTCTACTCGTTTGACACGACCAAGAACGAGTGGAAACTGCTAACTCCGGTCGAGGAAGGACCCACTCCTCGTAGCTTCCACTCGATGGCAGCAGATGAGAACAACGTTTACGTTTTCGGTGGAGTGAGTGCTACGGTACGGCTCAAGACACTAGACGCTTACAACATCATTGATCAGAAGTGGGTGCAGTGTGCGACTCCAGGAGATAACTTTAGCATAAGAGGAGGAGCAGGGCTCGAAGTGGTGCAAGGGAAGGTATGGGTTGTGTATGGATTCAACGGATGTGAAGTAGATGATGTTCATTACTACGACCCTGTTGAAGACAAGTGGACACAAGTGGAAACATTCGGTGAGAGGCCTTCCGAAAGGAGTGTATTCGCAAGTGCGGTTGTTGGGAAACACATTGTGATGTTTGGAGGTGAGATTGCGATGGACCCACTAGCTCACGTGGGACCGGGTCAATTGGCCGATGGGACTTTTGCGTTGGATACAGAGACGTTAACATGGGAGAGGTTGGATAAGCTTGGTGAAGAGGAGGAGACTCCGAGTATGAGAGGATGGACCGCGTCCACAAGTGGTAACATTGATGGTAGGAAAGGGCTTGTGATGCATGGTGGGAAAGCTCCAACCAATGCCCGGTTTGAGGATCTCTTCTTTTACGGAATCGACTAGACCTACTTAAACGCTTTGAGCGTGGTTTCTAATTGTTTGTTTGTGTGTGTGATGCAATAAGGGAGGGTCGTGATACCATATGATCTTTCATCAGCTTGTCCGTTTCTTTTTTTACCGTGTGTTTGTTTCATGCTTCGTGTTTTAACCATTATATATTATATAAATTTCTTATTTTCTCCAAAGAAAGCACCAGATTTGTAAAAAATCAAACTAAGAACGGAGAATCATAGCTTATAAATTAAATGAATTGACGATATAGATGTGTGGGAAACTCAGAAAACGCGTTTGCACACGACTAATAAATAACAATCAATTTTATAAACAAAAGCAATAGTACTCGTAATCGAGGGAGAGGTCTGAAGAGGTAATAAAAAGGGGTCTGATAAATAGGTTTTTTATGACCCGGTCTACCAAATAAACTTTTCGTGCGTAACAATTAAGGGTCGAATCCACGGAGAAACAAGATCAACTCACTAAGAATACAAACTTCATTTCAATCTAAGCGATAAAAGGGTTTGTGTTTTGTAAACGAAATTCAAATGTAAAACAAGCGGGAAATAACTCAATGGTTTGAAAATCAAATAACGAAAACGAACTCTCGGGATAGAGGCATTCAACACAGAGCGACTAATTATAAACTAGTGGAGTTTTAAACAACTTAAACAAGCTAATGTTTTGGTCTTAGAACACTAAATTAGACTAATCCACTTCCATGAAAATAATCCCTTTCTTAATCACATAATTATCAATAGCCTCCGCTAGCAAGCATGAGATTAAAGAGTATTAATTCCAAGTCTAACTAACCACCTAACATCCTAATCAATCATTTCCATGAGCTAAGCATGTTAAGCACTTATTAAGTTCATTCAAGCATTTTATCAAACACCTTGTGGGCATGAAAATGCCTAAGCTCTAAATCAACTTGATCAAGGCTAATCTAGCATTAGGATCACCTAATAAGCAAGGATCTAACACATTCCAAACCTAAGCTCCACTAATCCATTCTCAATCACCCTAAATCTTTCTCATCCCAAGAGATCTAAGAGACTACTCACAAGACATCATGTTAATACTAAGCAATGGGTTTAATACTTGGTTCAACATGATTCTTAGTGAATAGATAAGAGATTAAAAGGAAAACAAGACTTAAAACATAAAAAAAATCAAAAGTTGATACAATGTTTTTGAGAGAATATCAAAAGAGGTTCTCTATCTCTCTCAAACAAAGCATAACCTCTCCAATTAGGTTTGGAGGATATTTATAGTCAAGCATAAAAGGGTCTTTGGTTAACACATTCAACCAAATCAAAATATAATTAAACCCAGTCAACATTTGATTAAAATCTGGTCAATGTCGATTTAAATCACAAATGGGACGGAAGCTGGTTCTGGCGACCTGTTGTGGCGACCTGGGACATTACAAATCTTTCTGTAAATTCTGGCGACCCATCCTGGCGGTTAACTGGCCGTTAGAATCAACATATGGGAGCGTTGCATCTTCGAGACATCACGAACAATCCTGGCGACCTGGGTCGCCACAGCCCACCTCTGTTCACTAAATTAGTCATATCTTCTTAACCGCTCACCCAAATTACTCAAGACCACCTTCATTGGAAAGGTACCTCAATTTCCTATAACTTTCATCCAGAACTCTGGATCTGAATCTCAATGGAAGACTTTCATCTGAATCGATCTTTAAGTTGCTTTGGACTAGTATTAGATCATTTTCACTTTAATTTGCTCCACTTCTTGCATGCTTCAACTCCAAGATTTATGAAACAAGATAATATGCAAATGATGCATCTAAGACCTAAATGTGCTATGAAAATGTATGAAACTATATGAAAAATACAATCTAAAAGAGGATAAATTGGCAACATATCAGGGTCTACAAGCAGGATCAATACTCATCTACCTGATTAGAAAAGCACATCAAAAGAAAAGTCGAAACCTTTAAATAAGCTAAAGAGATATCAAGAACCGAACCAAAGGGCAGCCCTGACCATCCGGTTTGGTGGGTTCCAGAATTAACTGATATAGTTTGGAGGAAAAATTGATTGTGTGTGAACACTATCTTCATTTTCTTGTGTTTGTAGTTGTAGGTACTCCACGTGTTTTCCTACCCTCACAAAAAAAATAAAAGCCGTCTCAAAATCTCATGAAAATTATAGTTAAACCATAATAAAATATATATACTGATCATACAATTAACGACATATATTTTGCTGAATCTTATAACAAAACTGAAATTTGTACAATAATCATGATGGTTTTTTAATTAACCAACATAACTATATATGTAGTGAAAAATAAATCAAACCTAATTAATCTCAACCAACACGAAAAAAAATATTAATAAATATTTTCACTAGACACTATCAAACTTCACCTGAAATCAGGGCAGGACATTTGTATATCTTTTGTTGGCGACTTCGTATCAACGTGACTATTTAGGTAAGTGATGCATGCCTTTCTTGAATTTTTTATTTTTGTTTTATTTTTTTCGTGTGTGGATAACATATCGTATGATAGCTGTTTGGCTACCACCATTAAAACTTTTTTATATACTATTACAACTATAAATGAATTCTTATTATCTTTTACCAATTGCCTTGTCGTATTGGTCTAATATTTAGTAGTATTTACTATTTACTGTATTTATTTTTAAAAATGGTGTATATTTTGCAGATGTAAAAAAGATTTTAAAAACAAATTAAATTAGGATATTATCTATAATTAAATCTGATCATTTACTAAAATCATTTCTCAGGGTTCAAAAATTAGGTTAAGAACTTTATTTTAGTGTTGGTTTTACTTGTGTAAGGAAACCATTATATAACATGGACTCTATTTGGCTTTTTTTTTTTTTTTTTTTGTTAAAAGGCATTCAATTTAAATTGCAGGAAAAAACAAAATTACAAGGTATGACTTATACAGTCATATAGTCTGAGAGAAAAAAATGAAAGATAGGTGCTTAGCTTAAGCATACATGTAGCATGCTTAAGCTCCTTTTATTTGGCTTTTGATAGTGATTAACGACCAAGAACCAATTAACTCCTCTTTTTAATTATTGTAACTTTTAAAGGATCATCACACACAGAAAGTAGCAACCCAGAAGAGCATTTCTTTCACGTGTATCATAACGTCTGTAACCACTTTTTTGTTTTCTTAGAAAGAGTGTAACCACTTTTTGTTTTTTTTTTTAAGAAAGAGTGTAACCACTTCCTTGTATCAAAGCATTTAAGGGTTTTTTTTTTTTTTTTTTTTTCTCGATACACAAATTTATATTAATCGAAATAGCCTCTAAACGTATAATTCTTAACAAATGTGGAAAACACATCGTAAAAAAACAGGTTTGAAAATCATCTTAATAATATCGGAGTAAAATAAAATAAAATTTGGCCGTACCAAAGAGTGTTAATTGATAAACTTAATATATAAGGATATCCCAACCCACACTCATTCATCGTCACCCTCGTATCTTCCTTCAATCAGAGCTAAGAAACCTAGAGCCTAGAGGTCGCAATTATCTCTAATTATACTACTTTTAGTTTCTCCCATTGCGTTCTTATTTATTTATTAAGTCTATATTGGCATCTGCAGCATCAGTATTATTTGCATCTCTATGAAAAATATTCAAAATGATCATCTCCAAGTACTTGTAAAATTAAATGCTATTCCTTGTTATTATGGTACATATAATTTTTTTTAAATACATAGTACGTATTTGCTTTTTATGCTTGAATTTGTTTTTTTTTTGAAAGCGAATAGCGATGGACAAATCTCATCTGCATGCTGATTAAAATAATAGTATTAGGTAGGATTCAGGTTAGATGTGTAATATATTCTCAACTTGAGATATAAGATTATAGTTTTGGATAGATTACAATTATTATTTCCTCGTTTGTTGGATTGTTTTTATAATATAGATAAATGGTTTTCAGGAAACAATGTCACAGAAAGTGGGACCTTTCGGTGGTAACAATGGTGTTACATTCGACGATGGTCATCGTTACGACGATGTGAAGAAAGTGATTGTTGGGGAAAACGTTCACGGCGTTACTTCTATCAAAATCGAATACGCCAAAGAAGGAAAATTCGAGACACGAGTACACGGAAATACTACCGGAACTCTCAAAGAGGTTAATTCTGATTATGTTGATTATGTCAATTTTGATCAGTTTGTTCATTGCACTGTTTTGACTGGTTTGTTTATTGTTTCAGTTTTCACTTAACTATCCAGATGAATACATCACATCAATCGAGGGAACTTATAGCAATGTCGGGTTCTATAATACAACTATCGTGAAGACGCTTACCTTCAAGACATCACATGGGAGAGCATCTCCGATGTTTGGTAAGACGGCGATTTTCAACACAGCTTTCGTTGTGGAAGGTAAATGTGGAGCAAGGCTTATGGGATTCCATGGAAGGTCTGGTGATGTTCTTGATGCCATAGGAGCTCACTTTTTCGAGTCTTCTTTTCCTCTAAGGCCATTAGAACCTCGTGGTGGAAATGGAGGAAGTGCTTGGGATGATGGAGGTTACGATGGTGTAAGAAAGATCTTGGTTGGACAAGATGGTAATAGGTTAAGCTATGTTAAGTTCGAGTACGTTAAAGGAACCATATCGATACCGCATTCTCACGGCAAAATAAAACAAGAACCGCAAGAGGTAAAATCTTTGGAAAGTTGTAAGCTCAAAGCTTTTTGTCTTTTGAGTTTGCTTTAGAGTTTACGTTTATGATGAGTTTTTTTCTTTTTCTTTTGCAGTTTGTGTTGGAACCAAATGAACATGTTACATCAGTGGAAGGAACTTATGATGGTTTTGTCACATCGCTAACCTTCAAAACAACAAAGGGGAGAACGTCTCCTACATTTGGGAAAGTGGTTGGTTCGAAATTCGTCTTTGCGGAAAATGAGTACGTGGTTGTTGGATTCCGTGGCCGGTCCGGTGATCTTATTGATGCTCTTGGAGCACATTTTTTTCCGGCGGCACTTATTCCTCCGGTGCCAGTTGCGCCAGTTCCGGCTAAGAAACTAGAAGCTAAAGGTGGAAATGGAGGAGCCACATGGGATGATGGTTTCTATGAAGAAGTGAGGAAGATATATGTAGGACAAGGTGACTCCGGTGTGTCCTTTGTCAAGTTTGAGTATGCCAATGGCAAGGAGCTTGTAGCTGGAGATGGTCATGGGAAGCTGTCACTTCTTGGAACAGAGGAGGTTCTTGTGCTTTGTTCTTGAACTTACCAAATGACGTTTTCTTGAGACCCAAGTTAATTTTCACGGGTGTTTTTCTTTGTTTCTTTGCAGTTTGTTCTCGATTTTCCGAATGAATACATCGTATCGGTGGAGGGATGTTACGATAAAGTCTTTGGAATCGAAGCTGATGTGGTGACAATGCTTAGGTTCAAGACAAACAAACGTACATCTACACCGTTTGGGCTCGATGGAGGCACAACGTTTGTGTTGGAGATGAAAGATCATAAGATCGTTGGGTTCCATGGAAAAGCTGGAGATTTTGTTCATCAAGTTGGTGTTCATGTCTCGCCAGTGTCCAAGTCTTAAAGCTTTAACAGCTTTCTCTTGTCTCCTTGAAATAAAAAGAATGCTCCATATGTTCTCTGCTTCTAGCTGTACTCTCTTTTAACTATATGTGTTGTGTTCACATGACGTTTATCTACTCTGTGTTACTCGTGAGGGTGTGGTCTGCCTCTTTGAATAAATTATCTTCTGCGTTGGAATAGCCTCCACATGCACCCAATAAAACTATCTATCTTTCTATCAAACACTATCACCACCAATTAATCTAAGCTTTCTCTTATACTTTACCAAGTACATTGTAATGGTAAAACTAATCCACTTGCCAAATGTGTTTTCTTCATTGACTTACTATCTACGTTATTTGTCAAATGTTCTTGAAAAATATGCAATGCTATACCTTGTGCAGACTTTTAAAAATCAAAATTAAATAAGCTAAAATAAAAATTTGGATAAAATAAACTCAGTCAGGAGACTCATCAGTCTATGGAATTGAAGCTGTCAAGCTGATGTGGTGACGATGCTTAGGTTCAAGACAAACAAACGTACATGTCCACCGTTTGGGCTCGATACAGGCACAATGTTTGTATTGGAGATGAAAGATCATAAGATCGTTGTGTTCCATGGGAAAGCTAGCTGGAGATTTTGTTCATCAATTAGTTGGTGTCCATTGTAGAGATTTTCAAACAAGTATTATTGTAGTTCAAATGAGCTTAAAGAGATAGAAATATAAAACTAAAATTGAAATAGCTCATAGAGCTTTATTAAGTGCAATTAAAGAAAAAAGAAATAACTTTAGATTGTCTTCAAGAACAAATATATTTGGATAGATTCATAAAAGATTAGGAGAAGGAGAGTTGCTTTGTGGCAACCCTCAAAGTTAAGATGCAATGTTTACATAAGATGCATATTTATATGAAACTACATGAGATAAAACCCTAAACATGTTGGGCCTATTGGAATCACATTGGACTTGTTGGACTTGATGACACTATAATGGATTTGGCTCTTGAGACTCTTTAATATCCATGTCTCCCCAATCTCTAAGGCTGAAAGCTTTGAGAGCTTTCTCGTGTACTCCTAAAGATAAAAAAGTTCTATATGGTTGTCGCACTTCTGCTATTAACTATGTCCTTTTGTTTTTATGTCGTCTGTCTCTTCGAATAAAGTATCGTTTATGTTTGGACTAGCATCTATCTGCATTCAAATAGTCTTTAATTTCATTCCTTTTTAAAAGTATTTTATATAATTATCAGAACTATATATATTATTCAGTTTCTCATCTTGGCAAACTGAGTTTTTGTATTTGTTGTTTAAACTTTAAACCTTCTAAACAAAGACTTCTGTAAATTTAAATAATATATTTCAGACAAGTATTAACAAGATTTAACTATACCAATTACTCTTACTTTTATACTATTATTATAGCTAACGGCTTCAAAGCGTAAAACAATCTTGATTCAAGGGTAGAGTGGAACAAGTGAAGAAGACTCGTCATGGAAGGCTTGAAGCTTAGGTACTGAAGAGCTTCTAGGGGAGTCAGAGGGTCTGATCTATTTGAGCTAAGGCAGCACGCGGAAGTCACGTGATGGTCAGCACGAAATTGTTGCAATGGCAAGGGGCAGTTTATTTTTATTTTTATAACTCGGGTGATCCGGTTCAACGGATACCATGAGCTCCGATTCAGGTCGCGAGGACGTTTACTCCCTAACTGATTCTCGGGTCAACGGACCATGAGATCAGACTAATTCCGGGGCTCGAAGAGACTATGTGAATGCTCCGGTAGCCAAGTGAAAATAAATAGAGAGTTTCGCGCTTAAAGAGAATCGATCCCTGGTCTAGACCAACATGGCAACTCCTCCTCAAGTTTACTCCCTACCTAATTCATAAATCATAATACACCAAGATCAAAGAGAATTACAGAGCTACTTATTCCTTCTGGTAGCTCTGTAATTCTCTTTGATCTTGGTGTATTATGATTTATGAACTGAGTGAGAGAGAGAGACTTAAGCTGCCATTGTTGTATGTGGATAATATTCGAGTTAAAGGAAACATGTGGATAAGCCTCCACGGAGACGTAGATACCAGATTTGGTGCTGAACTCATAAATCGTATACATTGTGATGTCACAGGATGGTGTTTCAGTTGAACAGTGCGAGGAACGTAATTGTGGTGAGTTCTAGAAGATCACGGCGTACTTTATATCAAGATCGAGAACTAAAAAGAACGGAAAGTTCAAGACGCACGAACGTGGAACAAAATACCGTTAAGATAAAAAGAGGTTTAAGCATATCGTGACATCAAATATTCATATGATTGCTCTCATGCTCTGTTTTTTTTTTTTTTTTTTTTGTTCATACGTTTTTATTCAATGGAATTGGGTTTGACTTATATTCATTGCTTTTGATCTTCTTCAAAGTCTCGTTTGTTGTATGTTCATGTTATGACCTTACTATGTTGTGTTACTTATGATTATGGTTGAGTTTAATATGGATTTATCATTTTTGTATCTGACTTTTTCAAAGTCTGCTAGCTGCTGCCATCTTGAAAGATTTTCATATCTCAATATCTATTGTTTATTCTTAGCTGTATTATTAGGGTTATTACATGCATGATGATAAGATGATTAAATCCTTTAACAAAAAGATGATGATAAGATGACTACATTTTAATAATATATATTTTAAAAATAATTGTAAATTTGTACCTTCTTGATATTAAATTATTAATGTCAATGAGTAGGTATATTAACATTGATTAATGATATATTTATATATTTTTTTTACCTTCTTGATATATTTTTATATCAATTAATTATTAACTATCTTGTGTTCTTCATCTCGATTGCACGTTAACCTTTTTCGCCAAATTCTATCCAGTAGTTAGATTAATAGTAGTAACATTGTAAAAGATAGCATAATTAGGTTTTTTTTTCCCCCAAAATCAAATAATTTTTTAGAATTATGGTAAGCAAAGTTTGAGAATATTTCATAAATCAGGTCAGGTGTAAAAGACTTTTAAAAAGTAAATTTGAATTTAGAGGACTTCGTAAGTTTTTTTAAATAGTGTGATAGTTAGGAAAAGAAACGAAAAAATGGTTTTTTTTTAGAGTATTCCTCTTACTAATTAGAATCCCAATACTGATTAATTACATTAGAGATCGCTAGATCCATGTGATCCGGTTCTTGTTTCTAGATTGCACGTTACAAAAAACGTATTATATTTATATATCTACTGTTTGGTTCTATTCAGTGATTTAAATTCTGTTTAAGGCTTACATGTATCATAGTTCATACCACGATTTTCGAATTGTCAACCGATTAGACTCACCAATTGCCAAATTCTAAAAATTGCAAGCTGAATCATATACTAATAATTGATCGTATATAATAAAATTGATATATACGACCCTGTGGATTTAAAATAGCCAAATAGCTCACTGCCATCGTTTCATGGCCCAACAAAGGCATAAAGACGATTAGTTGAGAAGTTATATATAAAATATATGAATATTTGAACATGCATTTTTTCGGTTAATTAATTTTAATATTCCTCGTGGATCACGAAACTCTTAGATTATTATTTCGACAATACTAATTGATTAATGTCCTCCATGCGGACATATGCATGGTATATTCCATGAGGTCACTATAAATATGAATTCGATATACACTTAAAATGGATCATAGCACCGATCACACAATCTACTCTCTCTTTGAAGGTCATCTATCTTATCCTCTCTACTCGTTGAAGTTAGTTGATAATTAAAGTTAATAATTGGTTTTTCGTAATTAAAAGGTACTTCATAAGATCGATCAAGAAGCAAACAAAGATGGCCCAAAAGGTGGAAGCACAAGGAGGGAAAGGAGGCAGCCAATGGGACGATGGATCCGCACATGAGGCCGTGACCAAGATTCAGGTTGGAGCAGGTGGAATCGGCATTCAATACGTTCAGTTCGATTATGTCAAGAACGGACAAACCGAAGCATCCCCTCTTCACGGTACCAAAGGCCGTAGTATTGCAGCTGATCCGGTTCGTATACATTTTCTTTGCGCAGTTATTTTCTTCTATGTTATATATGCATATAGTTTTTGAGATTTTTACGTCGGATATATGCAGTTTGTGATCAACCATCCAGAGGAGCACCTAGTTTCTGTAGAAGGTTGGTATAACCCTGAAGGTCTTATTCAAGGGCTTAAGTTCATATCCAACAAGAAGACTTCTGATGTCATTGGATACAATGAGGGTACTCCATTCACTATTAAAGTTCAAGACAAGAAGATCATTGGCTTTCATGGGTTCGCCCAAGACAATCTCAATTCTCTTGGAGCCTACTTTGCTCCGTTGACTACTTCAACCCCGTTGACTCCTGCCAAGAAGCTACCAGCACTTGGTAGTGATGAAGGAACTGCATGGGATGATGGTGCTTACGATGGTGTTAAGAAGGTATATGTAGGACAAGCCCAAGATGGTATCTCAGTCGTTAAGTTTGTGTATGACAAAGGCGCTCAGGAAATTATTGGAAATGAACATGGAAAGAGTACTCTCCTCGGATTTGATGAGGTAATGCTTGATTTCTTCATTTTTTGGTTGAATGTGAAATATATTACACAATTTACATTTTATCAAAATAAAATATATTACAACCAAAATGAATAGTTTACATATAACTATGTTTTCTCTCGTGTTAGAGATAGCTTCCTTCAGCCTATATTTATTTGTTTTGTTTGGTTTATTTACAGTTTGAGCTTGACTATCCAAGTGAATACATCACTGCTGTGGATGGCACATTTGATAAAATCTTTGGGAGTGAATCTGCGGTCATTACCATGCTTAGGTTCAAGACTAATAAGCGAACATCTAATCCCTTTGGACTTGAAGCTGGCACATCCTTTGTACTCAAAGAGGAAGGCCACAAGATCGTTGGGTTCCATGGAAAAGTCAGTGATCTGCTTCATCAGTTTGGAGCCCATGTCCTCCCCATCACCAACTGATGATCATAGACATCTTTATCTGTAATTCCTCGCATCGAATAAGTTATCAGATCTATCTTCTACATTTGTCATTTGAAGTCTCTTCATGCCTTTGGTGACCTTTGAATAAGTGTTTCAAGTATTGTTTCTTGTGATGTATATTTTCTTTGTGTGTGTGTGAGATCCATGTTATCTGATGTTACTAAAAAAGTTAAGTTTATTCCATCTTTTCCAATATATATATTATTTGGTTGCTATATGTACTGATACTACTATGTCTATATGTAGTATGTACTTACCATTATGTAATAGTATACTATCATCCCACCAAATATATTTTCCGGCCCAAAAGGTATTTATTTGGGCCCAAATCGTTTATTGATGGTATGAGTTTGTGGCTCTGGGCTGAGTTAATTTTTAGCATTTTTTTTTGTTGAAGAACTTTTTTTCTAAATTCTAAATGGTGGAGGAACGACTGAAGCTCGGCAGCCTCTTTCAAGAAAAGTTTTGGTTCCATCATCACATATTTGGGGATTTAGGGTTTGAAAATAAATTTGGAGAATTTTTTAATCAACCAAGAAAAACACACTAGCGCAAAATTAATAACAATTAAAGGTAGTAATATATATATATATATACAATTAAAGGTGGTAATTTATATATATATATATATATATATATATATATATTAGTTTATATATTATACAATCAAGGAAAAATTACCATGTTTTATTATTTTTTAAAGAAATTAAATAGTTATAAAATCTTTTAATTTTTATGTATAAATTATAGAACATAACAGTGGTAAAAAGCTAAAATATATATTCAAAATTTATACATAAAATTATATACAAAAGAATTTGTACTACATATTGTAGAAAACATAAATTTAATATATATATATATATATATATATAACTATATTTTTCCAATTTTTATGATTGGGAAAACCTAAAAAGTCTATGGCAAATTTCACATATCATTTTGTTGGGTCATGTAACGAAGGCACTAAGAGAATTAACTAAAAATATATATTTTCAAACCATGTTTCATATAATAAATAAAAATTAACTTACTTAATTAAAATCTTTAAAAATGAAAATATTTATATTTATATAAAAATGGTTAGATGAAAGGTATAAATAAATCTTGCTTGGGAGGGGTTTTATTTCTTTTGTAAAAGTCAAGAATTTGTCTCTTTTGTGAAAAATAAATATAGCTAGAGTGAGAAGTGAGTCTTTTGTAAGTCAAAAGATGAAAAGTCAATCATAGTGAATTTAACTCTTCTTCTTGGTAATAGAAAATGGTAAAAAAAGACAGTCGGCAAAAGAAGACTATCGAATTCGATCCTAAACTTAAAAACAAAGTTATATAAAGTAAGTATATGAGCGGGCCGAGCGGCCAAAAAAAACATTTAAGTATAAGAATATTTTATAGTTTTTTTTTTGTGGTAAAGGATTTTAATATGTCTCGTGGATCACGATATCATAGATTATAATTTAGAATTATATAAACTAATTAAATAATGGCCAATATGCGGATAAAATATGTCGAATATCTTGATTATTATTTAGATTATTTTTTGTGAAATATCTTGGCTAATTCCAAGAGGTCAATAAATTCACATACAATTTCACTTGGATCGATCACCATTCACCACTAACTCCCTCTCTGAAGGTCAACTGTCTTTTCCTCTCTATCTCAATTATGATGATATATAGTTTTGTAAAAAATGTTTAATAGTTGAAACAAACAATTTGCTTTTGCAATTAAAGGTAATTCGTAAGATTGATCAAGAAGCAAACAAAGATGGCCCAAAAGGTTGAAGCACAAGGAGGGAAAGGAGGAAACCAATGGGACGATGGATCCGCACATGAGGCTGTGACCAAGATTCAGGTTGGAGCAGGTGGAATCGGCATTCAATACGTTCAGTTCAGTTATGTCAAGAACGGACAAACCGAAGAAGCCCCTCTCCGTGGTATCAAAGGCCGTAGTATTGCAGCTGATCCGGTTCCTATACATTTTCCTTGTCCAATGATCTTCTTCATTTCTATATATATATATATAGTTTTCCTATTGAAGTTTTGACATTTTGATCTTGATCTCAACACAGTTTGTGATTAGCCATCCGGAGGAGCATCTAGTTTCTGTAGAAGGTTGGTATAACCCTGAAGGTCTCATTCAAGGGCTCAAGTTCAAATCCAGCAAAAAGACTTCTGATGTCATTGGATATGATGATGGAACTCCATTCACTCTCCAAGTTCAAGACAAGAAGATCATTGGTTTTCATGGATCAGCCGGAGACAACCTTAATTCTCTTGGGGCTTACTTTACTCCATTGACTGGTTCCACCCCGTTGACTTCTCCTGCCAAGAAGCTACCAGCACTTGGTAGTGATGAAGGAACTGCATGGGACGATGGTGCTCACCATGGTGTTAAAAAGGCGTATGTAGGTCAAGGCCATGATGGTGTATCAGCGGTTAAGTTTGAGTATGCCAACGGTTCTCAAGTGGTTGTTGGAGTTGAACGTGGAAAGACGACTCTACTCGGATTCGAAGAGGTATATTGATAAAAAAAAAATATTGCTAGTTTGCTATCAAAATTAATGAATCAAATAGGTTTCCATGAGCCAAAATTGAATTATTTTGTTTGGATTCCATTGCAGTTTGAGATTGACTATCCAAGTGAATACATCACGGCTGTTGAGGGCACTTGCGATAAAATCTTTGGCAGTGACTCTGCGGTCATTACCATGCTTAGGTTCAAGACTAATAAGCGAACATCAAATCCCTTTGGGCTTGAAGCTGGCATACCATTCCAACTCAAAGAGGAAGGCCACAAGATCGTTGGGTTCCACGGAAAAGCCAATGAGGCGCTTCATCTACTTGGAGCCTATGTCCTCCCCATCACCAACTGATCATGACATCTTTCTCTTTGATTCCATCTAATAAGTTATCAGATCTGTCTTCTTAATGTCTCTGATAACCTTTGAATTAGCTGTCCTATCATGTTTTCTGTTTGAAACTTTTAAGTATCGTCGTCTCTTGTGAATGGGATGTTGTTTTGTTTTCAATGGGTTTGTGATCCAATGTTCTTTCATAAAACTGTTATGGAAGGTTTGTTCCTAGATATGTTAACAGAGGCCTAATTAAAGCACGCAAATATGCAAACTAAGCTCTGTAATTTAATTTGCTTAAGGCTGAAAACATAGTGGGTTTATTAAGCCCATAGACTTATCAATGGGCTCACGGTGAAAAATATGAGTTTCTTTATTATAATTACAGTTAACAAAACGGACCGACCTGCCCGTAGACTTAACCGCAAATAGTGTGGTCTGGCTTCTGCGAGGTGACCGGCCGGAAAAAATCTCATTTTAACATCTGTATTTGTTTCATTTCTTCTAATTTTTACTTTTCTCTTCAAGGTTAAGTAGATACTTATACTAATTCTCCTTTTCATTATTTGAACCAACACCTCAGTATATAAAATTTAAAAATGCAAAGTTATTAGTTTCAGCTCAGTTACAATTTTCACACATATATGAACTATTAGTATTATATCATGATCAGAAACCTTCAAATCCCCATCAAAGAAACTTCATGTTTGTTTTTTTTTTTTTTTTTTTTGTGCAACAAAGAAACTTCTTGTTATACTCTTATATTAATCTTCTCTCTTCTCTTCACAGTTATGTCATTGTATTCTAGTCTACATCAATAGTCTAGTCTATTGATAAGTCTTTTGCAATATTAGGGTAGAATGATAAAATAAGTACTTGGGATTTTTTTTTTCCCTTTTCTTTGCGAATTCAAATTATGTAAAGAAAATGGTTTAAGTTTTTAATTACCTCCTGCGGAATTTTATAAGAAAAATAAATGTTCATAATGTAGATCTTGAGAATAACACGCGTAGGCAGCACACCACGTCAACGAGTTTAGGGTCGACGGACACGTCAAATTTAAATTTCTGTATAAGCATTGAATTAGTAAATGCTTATCCATTTTTATAACCCCAATTTGTATAAAGACCGCGATTCACGAATCACGAGACACACGATATCGCTTGTCGCTTGAGGCCCGAATCTTTCTTTGCTATCTTCACGCACGCAATGATCAAATGATGTCCGCGAGTACTATAGTATTTAGCTATGAATAGGTTGATATTTTCGATATATTAAATTGGTTTAAAACAAGATAAGCAATTACCATACATAATAATATTTCTACATTTTTAAGTGAAATAAATCAATAATGTAAATAAAATTCTATGGAAAATCATGGTACAATCCTAAAACACAATTTGCCCCCTTGAATAACTTGGATAATGAAACTTCATTGGCAAAACAAACGAAGAATCTTAACAAAAAAAAAAAACGATGAATGAAACCTCATTTTATATCATATAAAATAAGTGACTGGAATAATTTGTGTGCTTCAAATTCAGATGACAGCAGTTTATATAAATCTATAGCAACCCAAATTTAATTCCGATCCGTAATGCAATAAAAATTCAATTTTTTTTTTTTTTAATGTTATGGTTTCAATCTGAAACAAGCCAAAAATAAAAATTCAATATTCTGTCAAATAACTAACTGTTATGCTCGTTCAAACAGATGGCTGGCATATCATTATTTATTAACAAACGTATTACTTATCAGATCATGAATACTCAAATTCAACTCATTTGCGTTATATACACAACAGTTCAATATTTTAATGAATCGTGGATAACGAGATTACACCATACATCGATTAATTAATTACTGGCTTATATTCCAGGAAGTCAATAAATACCCATGCAATTCTTCGTAAATAAATCACTAGACTCTCGCTCTCTCAATCTCATATCAGGTCAACTCTCATTCTCTCATCAGATAATATTTTTGTAAAAATAGAGGTTATAAAAAATATTTGTTCGTGATGACAGGTAATTCAAAGGACTAACCAAAAGCAAGCAAAAGATGGCTCAGAAGGTGGAAGCACAAGGAGGTGTTGGGGGAGATGTATGGGATGATGGTGTTCACGATGGCATTAGGAAGGTGCATGTAGGGCAAGACCAAGATGGTGTGTCGTTTATCAACGTTGTGTACGAGAAGGATTCTCTAGAGGTTGAAGGAGGTGAACATGGAAAGAAGTCACTTCTTGGATTTGAAACGGTATGTATAGTGTTTGCTTACATTCTTGCGTTTACTTTGCATTATCTATTCTTCAAAATACTTAACACTCCATAGTAGGAATGCCCGTTGTGCTCTAAAGCTCACGGACCAACCCATTTTATTCTATTTGCTAGCTAACCGTAGTTAGATTAATATATGCAAGACCACATACCAAAACCTAATTAATCTTCTAAAAAAAGAGATTTAATTAGGACAAGAAAACTTCACACGCATATAATACAACCTTAACGGAGTCTTTCTATTGTTACAGTTTGAGGTAGATACAGACGACTACATCGTAGCTGTGCAGGTGACCTACGACAAAATATTTGGCCAGGAATCCGACGTCATCACATCTATTAGTTTCAATACATTTAAGGGGAAAACATCACCACCCTATGGATTGGATACCGAGAAGAAGTTTGTACTCAAGGAAAAAAACGGTGGCAAACTTGTTGGGTTCCATGGACGCGCTGGCGAATATGTATATGCTCTTGGAGCGTATTTCACTACAGCCACAACTCCTTTAGAACCTGCCAAGAAACTACCGGCAATTGGTGGTGATGAAGGAACTGCATGGGACGATGGTGCTTACGATGGTGTTAAGAAAGTGTATGTAGGCCAAGACCAAGATGGTATATCAGCCGTCAAGTTTGTGTATGATAAGGGCGCTGAGGATATTGTCGGAGATGAACATGGAAAGGATACTCTACTCGGATTTGAAGAGGTATAATGCTTTCTTTCTTTCTTTCTCTTTTGGTAGATGTGAAATCTTTTTTTTTTTTTTTTTAAATAAGAAAGATTGATATCTTACATGTAGATATGCTTTGGTAAGGGAATCCACGTACGTTCTTTTTGATGTCACAAATGAAACTAGATCGGCTTCCATATAGAGTGTTGGAGGATGAGTAAAAGAAGTTCATTATTCTTTAATTATATACGAATGTTGAATCTTTCCAAGTGAGATATTCTAGCATGATGATATTTTCTTCCATTTCCAATATGAGATTTAACACATCTTTTGAGATGGTGACTTTTTTGGCTTATTCGTCTCCTCGGACAAGATCTCTCACTTTCTTTTTGTATCGGTTATATATATTCATTTAGGTTTAATGTGCTCATATCTTTTATATAACAATACTGAATTATTTATATTTCTGATGTAAAATATTTGAACTTATTCGATTGTTTTATTTGGTTTCCATTAATTGCAGTTCGTACTTGACTATCCAACTGAATATATCATCGCAGTGGAAGGCACATACGATAAAATCTTTGGTAGTGAAACCGTGGTTATAAATATGCTTAGGTTCAAAACTAATAAGCAAACTTCTGCTCCCTTTGGAATTGAAGCTGGCACAGCTTTCGAACTCAAAGAGGAAGGCCACAAGATCGTCGGGTTCCATGGAAAAGTCAGTGAGCTGCTTCATCAGTTTGGAGTCCATGTCCTTCCAATCACCAACTGATCGTCACATATTTCTCTTCGAATCCACCAAATTTATCACATGTGATCTCTTGAATAAGTTTCTTACTTTTCCTGTTATGTTCTGTTTTAAGTGTTTTTTAAGTATATGGTCTCTTTTGTGAAGTTGTATATCTTTGATTGTTAATTATATGTGATTGGCTTTAATAAAGGTGGTTGATTCGATCTATATTATTTGCACATTAGGAATAAAGACTATCATACTCAACATCTCGGGATCTAGTACTACTATGGAAACATTCATCCGTAACAATGTTTCTATGGCGGAGTTCTCTCGTTTCTCTTTTGCATTCTACTTCTCATTTAGATAATGTTAACGGTCTAACCGGATATAACCGGTCGAACCAGGTTTCATAATAAAAAAATATAGTCATATGTATATGTACGTACTCTCAGATCATTAATATCAATAAATACAAATTCAATTGATCTGCTTCTATACTATTTTAATGACTCGTGGATCACGAGATTATAATAAAAAGATATATCGACTTCTACTGATCAATAAATACGCATGCAATTCTTCGTAATGGATCACTAACTCTCCCCCTCTCTTCTCAGGTCAACTCCTTACCTTTCGTCTGACAATAGATTTGTAGAGTTTTGTTATAAACAACTAATCTTGTTCGTACGTAATTACAGGTAATTTTGTTAGATCGTTAAAAAAACCAAGCAAAGTATGGCTCAAAAGGTGGAAGCACAAGGAGGAAAAGGAGGCAACCCTTGGGACGATGGATCCGAACACGATGCTGTGACCAAGATTCAGGTCGCAGCAGGTGGGAACGGAATTCAATACGTTCAGTTCAGTTATGTCAAGAACGGACAAACCGAAGAAGCTCCTCTCCGAGGTGTCAAGGGCCGCAGTATCCCAGCTGATCCGGTTCCTATACACTTTCCTTTCTTCGTCTTTTTTTTTTTTTTTTTTTTTAAGTTTAAAACAAAAAAGACAAAAAATCTATATTTGTTGAGGGATAGATGTGAATCAAAATAATATCAAGATTAAATATTGTTTACCATTATGAGATCCACGTGGATTAAAATAATATCAAGATTTGACATTGTCAAACATTGTTAAGGGCGTGATTTATTAAATAATGTTTCTTTTAAAAGTTACTGACATTAATTTTTATCTCGATCTATGCAGTTTGTGATCAACCATCCAGAGGAGCACCTAGTTTCTGTAGAAGGTTGGTATAACCCTGAAGGTCTTATTCAAGGGCTTAAGTTCATATCCAACAAGAAGACTTCTGATGTCATTGGATACAATGAGGGTACTCCATTCACTCTTAAAGTTCAAGACAAGAAGATCATTGGCTTTCATGGGTCTGCCAACGACTATGCTGTCTCTCTTGGAGCTTACTTCGCTCCATTAATAACTTCCAATACTCCTTTGACACCTGCTACTAAACAAGAAGCAGTCGGTGGTGTGGGAGGAGATGTATGGGATGATGGTGTTCACGATGGCGTTAGAAGGGTGCATGTAGGTCAAGGCCAAGATGGTGTATCGTGTATCAACGTTGTATACGAGAAGGGTTCTCTGGAGGTTGAAGGAGGTGAACATGGTCAGAAGACGCTACTTGGATTCGAAACGGTATATATCATTTTTGCTTCCACTTTTGTATTTTGTTTTGCTTAATTTTGCATTGTCTATTTTTCAAACTTAGGACTTAGAGCAGAGATGTGATGATGGGCTAAAAGCTTACGGACAGGCTCATTTTAGTATTGTTATAATTTGGATGTGATCTCTTTTTAACCGTTGAAAAAATGAGAACCAATTAGGACTAGATCCATTCACGCTGATACGGTCTAGAGTCTAGACTGAGTCGTTCGATCACACATTTACGAGAGGTCTATTTCTTCTATTTTTGCAGTTTGAGGTTGATGCAGACGACTACATCGTAGAAGTGCAAGTGACCTACGACAAAATATTTGGCCAGGACTCCGAAATCATCACATCTATTACCTTTATTACATTCAAGGGGAAAACCTCTCCACCCTATGGATTGGAATCTGGAAACAAATTTGTACTCAAGGAAAGAAACGGTGGCAAACTTGTTGGGTTCCATGGACGCGCCGGCGAGTCTCTACATGCCCTTGGAGCATATTTCGCTACAACCCCAACTCCTTTATCTCCGGCCAAGAAACTACCAGCAGTTGGTAGTGATAACGGAACTGCATGGGACGATGGCGCTTATAATGGTGTTAAAAAGGTGTACGTAGGACAAGCCCAAGATGGTATCTCAGTCGTTAAGTTTGTGTACGACAAGGGAAGTGAAGTTATTACCGGAGATGAACATGGAAAGAGTACTCTCCTCGGATTCGAAGAGGTATAATGTTTGCTTTCTCTCTTTGGTTGAATGTGAAAACATATTACAAAATAATGAATTCTTACATATAAATATGCATGGGTAAGGGAGTGCCACATTCTCTTTAGTGTTACAAGTAAAGTTGGTTCTTCTAGATGATGACTATGTTGGCTTATTCATCTCGGATCAAATCCAATTGTTTTGGGTTCTTTTATTTGCAGTTTGAGCTTGACTATCC
Organism: Barbarea vulgaris; assembly: GCA_963667165.1. Taxonomy (NCBI): domain Eukaryota; kingdom Viridiplantae; phylum Streptophyta; class Magnoliopsida; order Brassicales; family Brassicaceae; genus Barbarea; species Barbarea vulgaris. The sequence goes on from OY763893.1 coordinate 6,139,398, forward strand.
AAGTGAATACATCACAGCAGTTGAAGGCACCTATGATAAAATATTTGGGAGTGATGCCTCAGTCATAACTATGCTTAGATTCAAGACTAACAAGCAAACGTCTACTCCCTTTGGACTTGAAGCTGGCACAGCCTTTGTGCTCAAAGAGGAAGGCCACAAAATCGTCGGATTCCATGGAAAGGTCAATGAGCTGCTTCATCAGTTTGGAGTCCATGTCCTGCCAATCACCAACTGATCATCACATATATTTTCGATTCCACCGAATTTGCCACTTATGATCTCTTGAACTTTTTTTTTTTTTAATGTTTCAAATATATTTCAAGTATTTGTGTCTTTTGTGGTGTTGTTGTTCTGTCTTTGATGTTTTATGCGATCGATTTTAATAAAGGTGGTTGATTCGATTCATATAATTGCACATTGGGTAGCATCGTGAACCACGCACCATATGGTTAAGTCAACGCAAGTTTGTTAAGTGCGTTCATATATATTAAGATCTTGCTAAATAAAATTTTGGTATAAATAATGATATACGTGCATGATCATGATGATTGTGGTGATCGTTCAATCTTGTTTTTATTTATTTTGTTTGACATTTTAGATCTGTTTCTTGGTATCACATCGATTCCCATATCTCAAGTCATTATTGATCCATCTTACTTTTTCTGAACTAGAATCCACCCTAAAAAAAAAAAGGTTCTTCGTAGTTAAGGTTCTTGGTAGGAAACTATGATTATTATCAAGAATTCTAGCAGTTACTTAGGATATGTAAAGTATTTATGGTTTCCTCTCTTCTTGTCTATATAGGAGGAAGAACCATGTAAGTTTTGGGGAGGAAAAAAGAAATAAAAATGGTATTTGGTTAAAAAAAAAAAAAAAAAAACACCATGTAAGTATTTCAGTAGAGAAAATAATAGATTAAATTCTTCTTTATTTTGATGGGAGGATTTTCCTGATGCAGAATTTCTTACTTATATTGACCTCTGGGTTCAATTAAGAGGAATTCCTTTGCCATATGTCTCCTATAATACAGTTATGTGCATCGCAAGTACTTTAGGTGAAGTTAAGGGTCTTGATTTTGATGAAGATATTTCTCCACACATATCTTTCATTAGAGTCAAAATAGGAATTGGTATTACTGATCGCCTCTGTTTCTTTAGACGCGTTAGGTTCCAGTCTGGAGAAGGAGCCATGATCGGGTTTGAATACGAAAACCTCATCAGAATTTGTACTCAATGTTGTCGTATCAATCATCAATCATGTCAATGTCCTTATATTTCTTCCCCTGTCGTACCTATTGACGACTCTGAAATCCAAGTGGTACCTGAGTGGAATGAAAGACAAGGTTCAATCGTCTCCTCCTATGATTCTCATAGAAGCTTCTCTCGCAGCAATATCATATCTCTTTTTCAGCCCATATCACAACCTTCATCTCCATTCACTCCGTTGGTGAATTCATATCAATATCAACGGATCTTTTCATCATCATCAACACATCAACAAAACATCATGGGATCTGCTACCTCCTCTAATTCCACAAGATTTTCAGGTACCAACAATAAAGCAAACTTTGAAGTTGGCGAGTGTTCTACAAGAAGAAAGAATAAGAAAATACGAATGAGAACATCAAGACAATCTCACAAACATGGTAAGAATCGAGGTTTGAGGTTTTACCCTGTTTCTGAAGAGACTCAATAACCATTATCAAGGTTACCAATTTCTTAGAGATCTCATACACATATCTCTAAGAATTTAAACTCTGGCTTGACAAATAGTTTAAGTTTTTCAGAAATAAAGTTCCATCATGTAGGTTATTTGACTGCTCATTAGCTCACTATGAGAGTCATTGGGATGGATACTTTTGCTGTTTATATTTGTGTAGTGTTATGTTTCAATGAAGCAGAAGAATAGTAGGACATTTTGGATGTCATACGACTAGTCAAAATCAAAAGAAGGAAGACTGGAACTATGGAAGCTGAGATAACTATAGCTGATGGTTATAAGCTTTAAGATCACTTTCAATTCTTGTAGTTGATAAGTTGATTTTAATGTGTTGTTATGCAGTTTTTCTTTGACGTTTAGTTCTTGTTCTTCTTTTTATTGTTAGGTAGTTGAATGGTTATTAAGGTTATGGCTTTTGTCTTTGTAAAAAATCTAGACTTTCCAAAATGGTTTATTTCATTATTGGAAGATGATGTAAATTTATTTTGGCTTGTATAATAAAGAATCACCGGTTGAGGAAAAAAAAAAAAAAAATTCTTCTTTATTTTATCATAATCTTTGGATCAGCCGCGTATTGAGACATAATTCACACAGGTCACGACGACGTGCTCAATGTGTGATAATGTATTTTCTAAGCTTACGAGAACAAAAAATTCTTCATTATTGGTCGTACCCCAATTTATTTATTAGATCAAAAGACCACGAGACCCACGGGTTCCTTTATTTAAATTTTCACCCTTGCTAAAATAAAAAATAATATGTTTGTATTTCTTCGAATAAGACCTTACGCTTCCAAACTGCAACGAGTTATAATTGACTGTGCAATTACAGGAAGCTTCAAACATATTACATTTAAACTCAAGCTGTTTAAATAAATATATACATCTCAATAATTATAGTAAATTCTTTTTCATTAAGTTTATTCAAACTATTTCCCTTTTCCCTTGAATTATATAAATAAAAGGATTAAAACCACAATGAAGATCATACCTCCTTTATTAAGATAAACAACAAGCAAGATATGTACATATTACCCTTGGGACAAAACAAAATACAACATTAAACCACACAACTCCATTATAAATGCACATATTAGATATATATACATATATTGTTTATTAGATAATAAAGTTTTGTTCCTTTTCTATATAGTGTAGCATCAATAACAAAATTTAATTAAATATATTATAAATTAATTTTTTATAAAGAAAAATCGAGAAAAAAGTAACTGTTTTTTCTCTCCCAAATTTTTTCTTTCAAATATCATCTTTCATCTTCAATCTCCTTCTCTTCCACTTTTTCTACAACGTTTGCCGGCCGGCGTCGACTTCGGCGTCAGCCGTACTCTTTCTAATTATACTTTACATAAGTTAGGTTTTATCTAAATCAAAACATCAGTTTTTGGGGATGAAAATTTGAAAAGGCACGAGTTTCGTGACTGTATATTTTTTTTCTTTGGAGAAATTTCATTGATCTTCATTACTGTTGTTTTGCGTCGTGCAAAATCCGGGCGAAATTATATTTGTATGAATCCCATGTAAAATCCGGTTTCTGCCAAATATGTGCGAAATCCGGTGCGTGCATAACTAGTACACAATGACTTTTGTGCAAATTCGGTTGGTATGATCTCCAATGGGATAAGGTGTTTTTTTATCAAAATCAACCATTTTCAGATTTGGAAGCGGTTAGAGATTTAGGATTCTGAACATTTATCATATATAATAGTTCGTTAGATTAGATTTGGATGGAAAATGAGTCGTATTTTCTAGTCTCATTTTTTCTTGGTTGTAAGTTATTTTATGTCTCTCTTCAGTAGAGTTTATGTCTCTCTTCGGTAGAGTTTGATTCCGGTGAAGTTATCATATGGGGTGGTTCTGTCGGTTTCTCTGTTATTTTGTTAAAGTCTAGGCGATAAAACAAATTATTACAGAGACAACCTTTGGATGTGGAGTTTGAAGTCTGCATGCATTGATGTTTTAAAATTTGCGAAGTTAATATCATAGTCGGATGATAGCCAAAAATCGCAATAGGTGGAGTTCGTGTACGGAAGAGGAAAATAACAGATCTTATCTGTTAGCGAGTAAGAGTCTTATGAAAAAGGAGCATCGTCAAAATTCACTTCTTACGTTGTATCGTTCTTTAGCTTTTTTCTAAAAAAATATGTATATGAATGATCTCTCTGTAATTATATATACTCTTGTTTGAGATAATAATAAAAGAGACGTTAAAAAAAAAAAATTAATTTTTTATATCTTTTATAGTGAGAGTTTTTTATTTAATTTATTTAATGTGTTAGATACTGTATATTTATGTTTGTAAATAACCAAAAAAAAAAAAAATCCCAAATGAAATTATATGTTAAGGAAAAGAGAATCGCCGGAGTTCAAGGGGTTCACGACAGAACCATTTCATTTTTATTTTTTTCTTTTTTTTTGGATAAAAATGCTGACTTATCACCATTTCATTTTCTTGCAAAGGATGGCGACATATAATAAGATGATCAAGCTTCGTTGTAGGATAATACCGTAATGGTGCTAGCAATGTCACTCTTTTCATTGTGTCACCTGACCTTTAAATATTTTACTGGTTTTTGGATTTTGAATGGGTTAAGTCTACTTAATTTTACTTCTGGTTATGTTATATGCTTGCTAATGTTTCAGCGTTTTTAGTATTTTATAGGACTTCTATACATACTGTTTACCTCTATCGGATTTAATTAATTGAGTTTACAAGAGGAAGAGAAAATAAAATTGAATTTAACAATCTTAATCTTTGGATCTGCAGCGTAATGAGGCATAATCCGCACAGGTCATGTCACGATGACTCGACGTGCTCAAATCAAATTGTGATAGACTGATAATGTATTTTATAAGCTTAATTAGGAGAAAAAAAAGTCTTCATTATTGGTAATTTGGTAGTATCCCCAATACTATGTATTAGATAAAATAAAAAGACCACGAGACCCACGAGCTCTTTTATTTAAATTTTCACCCTTGCTAAAAAAATAAAAAATAATATGTTTGTATTTCTTCGAATTAGACGTCCCTTCCAAACTGCAACGAGTTATAATTGACTGTGCAATTAAAGGAAGCTTTAAACATATTACATTTAACCTCAAGTTGTTTAAATAATTAGACATCTCAATAAATATAGTATATAAGGATCGATCGGTTCCAACGATCATACGAGTATTAACGATATAAAATAACAGGTGACAGCAAACACTGTATTGTCATTTAGGCATACGATGCACGATCAAATTATGAAATATTTGAGGAAATGATAGATCAAAGAGGGTTCCATTGAGTTTCAATTCCCATCGTGTCCACCATATATTCACTACTCAAAAAAAAAAATATTCACTACTCGTGTTCTCGCTCTCTTAATATTTGGAATATTCTTGATGTGCTTTTATCATATTTTGCTAATAAAACTTACCCAAAAACCAGATCACATGAGGACATTAGGACAGATAAATTTTTAAATAAAAACCTTAACCAAAAACATATTAAGTCATTAGAATTTTGCTAGTTGATAACTTTAGGGAATGGTTCGTGTTTATGTTATGGATTAATGAATGACTTATAATGATATATATACACAAGAGTTATTTCTATCTCAATTAGAGATAGTTATTATCTAAATCTTATAATATATCTAAATAATTTAATCTTTATCCCACTAGAATTCTAAAAGATTCTTCGGTTTGGGTTTCATATACTTCACAGATTTCACTTCATAACGGTTCATATTACTTTATCCGCAAAATACACATTTTGTTCCTCTAATACTAGTCATATTTTAAAACATGAGGCAACAAAACAATTCAACCATGATTTTAGAGATCACATGAATTTTTTTTTTTTTTATTATTACTTGGATTTTTTATGTGACATTCTTAATAAATAAATAAATAAAAACCACTGAGGTCAGTTATAGTATATTTCAACTACCAAGTCAGCCATCTCAGTTACAATATTTTCATCTATTTAGATGAAGAGAAAATTTACCAAATAGCAAAAAAAATATGAAACTGTTTCAAGGCAAATTATCTCTTTTATAAATGAGGTTTTCTTCAATCTATATATTTGGTCAATATGTGAAAATTTTATTCATGGAGAAAGCATTGGTGACACTTCTCCTTAGTTTATGTTAATACTTAATAGGTAGGTTCTTCTAATTTTCCAGGATCACTTTTCTAGTTGACGATACGGGCAATTATTACATACTTGTGGGCCCACTAGCATGAATATTTTTATATTGGCCATGTGATGCGCGATTAATATTTATAAATGAAAGGAAAAGAGAATTAAGCTCGATAAATATATAACCCACCATTTAGTCTCTCTTCTCTCACACCAAAACTTCATCATCATCGTCACATTCATAGTCTCTATAATCAGGTAATCTCTCTCATTATCTTTCTCTCTATCTCATTGTATAAGTATATGATATTTATGTAATACATGTACATTATATATGTACTTGAGTACTTATATATATGCTTTCTCAATATCGATCAGTCAAATAATATTCTCTCATCTCAATTGATTCAAAATTAATTTGACTTTTTGATCGCGTATAATGCTTCAGATTGTGATCATTAAGTATAGCAAAGATTTAAAAATAAATAAAAAATAGATCGTTTACCAAAAGACCGGATTGGTGTTGACCAGATTCAAACACATGAGTTAGAACTGGAACTGGATTAGTATTAACTTTGCTTTGTAGCTGTTAATTAATTTCGTAGTACTAACTCTAAAAATGGTTGATTATAGTAATATACTACGAACATATAATAGAAGTGACCAAGGATGTCTTGGGACGATGGATCGCACGCCAAGGTGAAGAAAGTTCAGCTTACCTACGATGACGTCATATACTCAATCCAGGTCACCTACGACGGAACCACCCTCCAATCCCAGCGTCGTGGCTCCGTTGGACCTAAATCCGCCGAGGTTAGTGCGAACAAATCATATTTACAGTTTTTACGTGTAAATTTCTGTAGCATTTAAATAACTTTAAAGTTTCATATGTAAAAAATCAGTTCACTTTGGGATCCGACGAGTACATAACGGCCCTGTCTGCTTACGGCAAAACATTGAGCACACAAGACGTTATAACGGCGTTGACTTTCACAACTAACAAGAAGACTTACGGACCGTACGGAAATAAATCCGGTTTCCAGATTTCTGCTCCGGAGGCTACCGGTAAACAGATCGCCGGTTTCTTTGGCACCAGCGGCAATGTTCTCAACTCCATCGATGTTCACTACGCTCCCATTCCCACCGGAACCGGAACAGGATCAGGAACCGGCACAGGGACAGGAACAGGTACCGGATCAGGAACCGGAACTGGAACAGGTACCGGATCAGGTACAGGATCAGGAACCGATACCGGGTCAGGAACTGGTACAGGGTCAGGAACTGGTACAGGCACCGGGACTGGAACTGGAACCGGTTCAGGCCCCCAAAAATTGGATGCACAAGGTGGTACGGGAGGCACGGCATGGGATGACGGATCAGATCACGACGGCGTGACAAAGATATACGTAAAGTTCGGTGGAGAAGGCATTCGTTACGTCAAGTTCGACTATGTAAAAGATGGACAAACAAAACAAGGACCTCTCCATGGTGTGGATAGTCGAGGTTCAATAACAGAGGTAAGCTCATAGCTTTCTTTGCAAGCTTTAATTTCCCCTTTCTTGTATCTAAACATTTTACTTACATTGTAAATACTTTTTTTTGTTTTTTGTTGAGGCAGATTGTAATTAACCATCCCGAAGAGTATTTAGTTTCCGTTGAAGGTTGGTATGATTCATCCAATGTCATCTTGGGAATCCAATTCAAAACCAACAAGAAAACTTCTGAATTCATTGGCTATGCAAATGATGGTAGTGGTACTAAATTTACACTCCAAGTTCAAGACAAGAAGATCATTGGATTTCATGGTTTCGCTAGCACCTATCTCAACTCCATTGGAGCTTATTTTGTTCCATCAGCCACCACTCCTCCTTCAATCCCTGTGAAGAAGCTAAACGCAGAGGGTGGTGATACAGGAGCTGTATGGGACGATGGTCATTACGACAATGTTAAAAAGGTTTATGTAGGACAAGGCCAAGATGGTGTAGCAGCTGTCAAGTTTGAATACATTAATGGTTCTCAAGTTGTTATTGGATTTGAACATGGCAAAGGCACAATGCTTGGATTTGAAGAGGTATGTTTCTAAAACATATTTATTGATTTCCCTTTTTATAGCTATGTTTTAATATTTGTTATATGTTTTTTTTTTCTATACAGTTTGAGCTTGAATCAGATGAATACATAACATCTGTGGAAGGCACTTATGACAAAATCTTTGGGAGTGATAGTGCTGTAGTGACCATGCTTATTTTTAAGACTAACAAGAACAAAACAGCTGGACCGTTTGGGCTTGAAGGTAGCACAAAGTTTGTATTCAAGGAAGAAGGTTACAAGATTGCAGGGTTCCATGGACGAGCCGGTGAGTCTATTAATGCTATTGGAGCTTATTTAGCTCCATTAGGCACCATCCCTTTGACTCCTGCAACACCTTCCAAGAAGCTAGAAGGATTTGGTAGTGAAGGAGGAACTTTATGGGATGATGGTGCTTTCGACGGTGTAAGAAAAGTGTCTGTAGGACAAGCTCAAGATGGTATTGGAGTGGTCAAGTTTGTGTATGACAAAGGATCTCAAGTCGTAGTAGGAAATGAACATGGAAAAACCACAATGCTTGGATTCGAAGACGTATGTATACACTTCACTAGTTCTTGCTTTCTCTTTTATCTTTTTTTTTTCTTCTGAACTAATTTTAATTTTGTTTTGTTTTGTGTTCTTTTAATTGCAGTTTGAGCTTGACTATCCAAGTGAATACATCACAGCAGTTGAAGGCACCTATGATAAAATATTTGGGAGTGAGGCCTCAGTCATAACTATGCTTAAGTTCAAGACTAATAAGCAAACGTCTGGCCCCTTTGGACTTGAAGCTGGAACATCCTTTGTACTCAAAGAGGAAGGTTACAAGATCGTTGGCTTCCATGGAAGAGCCAGTGATCTGCTTCACAAAGTTGGAGTTCATGTCCTTCCCATCTCCAAATGATCTTGAATTTGTCCGCACTTGTGGTGTCTCTCTTGAAATCTTTGAATAAGCTGATTCTACTTTACTGGTTTCTGTTTGTTTTACTGCTTTAATGTTTCAAGTCTTCTCTTTATGTTGTTGTTGTTGTTGTTCTCTCTTTTATGGATTTGTGATCATTTTAATAAAGGAAGTTAGTTCAAAGTATTTGCCCTTTTCCCTTGAATTATATATATTTAGCACTCCACAGAAACAAAAGAGTTAAAACCACAATGAAGAGACCTCCTTTATTTAGATAAACAAGAAGCAAGATACATATAATTACCCTTGGGACAAAACAAAATACAACATTAGACCACACAATTCCATAAACTCACAAGATAATCTTATTCGAACTCCAACATATCATATTGGCTCCACATCAGGTGGCTATGGCCGCGACCTTGACTCCAAGTTTGTAAAGATAGTCACCAGCTTGTCCATAGAACCCAACGATTTTGTGATCTTTCTTTTCAAGCACGAATTCAGTTCCTCCCTCGAGTCCATATGGGATAGATGTTCTCTTGTTTGTCTTAAACTTAAGCGAGGTTATCGCCGGCGCATCTACACCAAAAACATTGTCATAGTAGCCTATCACTGCCGTGATATATTCATCTGGTCCAAGCTCAAACTGCACATTTTGCAACCAATTCAGAATTTCAAGAACTTTAATCTTGTAAATTAACTTTAAAGGAAGAAAATCAAGAAACCAACCTCCTCTGCTCCAAGCAATGTCATCTTCCCATGATCGCTTCCAAGAACAGGCTTTGAAGCCTTTACATAGTCAGCCTTAAAATAGGTCACACAAGAGTCACCTTGTCCTACATATATCTTCTTCACACCATCATGAACACCATCATCCCAAGAAACTCCACCATCTCCACCTTGTGCTGGAACAGTATTGGAAGAAGGATCCAATGGTGTGGACGAAGTCGCAATATAAGCTCCTAGAGAATGGATAACATCACTTGAACTTCCATGGAATCCAACGATCTTGCCGCCTCCTAGCTCAGCTTCTTGACCAGAGGTTAATCCAAACGGCTGAGAAGTTTTGCCCTTAAATGTCTTGAATATAAGAGCTGTGATGATCTCTGTTGGTGAACCAAAAATTTTCTCGTAGTAAACTTTCACAGATGTGATGTAATCTTCCGGATCAAGCTCAAACTGTATCAACAATTTCTTGATTATAATTTTTTTTAAAAAATTACCATTTTGATAATTTTCAAGAATACAAATATATTTATGTACCTCCTCTGTTCCAAGTAGTGTCATCTTCCCATGTTCAACTGATACAATCTTTCCATCTTTCTCGTAATCAAACTTGACATAAACCACACCAGAGTCACCTTGTCCAACATACACTTTCTTTACATTGTCGTAAGCACCACCATCGTCCCATACCTCTCCTCCACGACCACCTTGAGCTTCCAGTTTGGTTGGACCACCTGACGCTGGGGGAGTCACCGGTGTGGTTGATGGAGTTATATAAGCTCCTAGAGAATGGATAACATCGCTTGAACTTCCATGGAATCCAACGATCTTGGCACCTACTAGCTCAGCTTCTTGACCAGAAGTTAATCCAAAAGGCTGAGAAGTTTTGCCTTTGAATGTCTTGAAGATTAAAGCCGTGATAATCTCTGTTGGTGATCCAAGTATCTTATCGTAGTAAATTTTCACTGATGTGATGTAATCTTCTGGATCAAGCTCAAACTACCAAAAAAAAAAAAAAAAAAATTATCAATTATTCACAAAAAAAATTATCAAGATTTTTTTTTATTATTATTATTCTTTACCTCCTCAGTTCCAAGTAGTGTCATCTTTCCATGTTCGCGAGATACGATTTTGCCGTCTTTCTCGTAATCAAACTTGATGTAAACCACGCCGGAATCACCTTGACCGACATACACTTTCTTGACGTTTTCGTAAGCACCACCATCGTCCCATTCTTCTCCTCCACGACCACCTTGCGCTTCCAACTTTTGCGCCATTTTTCCTTCTCAACCTAAGGTTTTAGCACACATTTTAGAAATTGTGTATATACACGAAAAGAAAACCATAGAACAAGAGCTATGAACAAACACTACTCGAGCACTTTCATGATGATTAAACTAATCTAATTGGAGCACTTATAATACTTCCACTAGACCATTACTTTCAACAATATTATCATATTCTCATAGATTTTTTTATTTTTTTTGTTTGAATTGACTCATAAATTCATTTTTTTCCTATAGAGAAATTCATAGAAATAAAACAAGAGTAAGAGGAAAGAGAGAAATATAACCTTTGAGTGTAAGAAATGGAGATGGCGATTGAAGGAATGAGTTGATGTTTGGGGATTTTTGTGTATATATATAAAACACTCTTGAATACGGACATTAATTCAATATCAATGTTAACCACTTTTTCTTGTTTTTGTGAGCCTACAAATTTAACCAACTCGTGCTTCACGAGGGAGGGAAACATTATTTTATTAGTTAGGAATGTAACCAAACAAAATACGAAACACTGAACATAGCAATGATAATAGCATGTTATCTTCTGAAGTATTAAAAATTTTGTTTAAAAAATAAACCAGAAATCCAACATGTATAAAGGCCCCTACAATACAATAAAATACAAATAATTGCGAAAACATCATTTACCAAGAGATTAAGAGAAATATAACCTTTTACTCTTAGTAAATCATATATATAAAAGTTGAATGACATGCTCCGTCTGCTTGCCACGTCAGCACCTGAGGATGTGACATCTGTCACATTTATTTATTTATTATTAATTTTTTTTTTTTTAACACATCGGAAAAAATGCATTTTACTGTTTACCTCTTCATCTTCCCATAGAGTTCAATTCCAGCGCCTTTACCATCCCTTTCATAATTGTGTTCCAGTTTGAACCTACAAATTTCATATGTATACCTCTCGGCGATTCTCAGTCTGAATTAAAAAAAAGCGAAAATCTAACCATTTTAAACTTAAGCAGATATCTCTTTTTCATAGCAGATATCTTTTCAAATAAATTGTATATTTTCAACTTAATATGTTTTTTATTATGTTATCTTCAGATTATAGAAGGCGATGGTAGGTTGGAGATTCTCCATAAACCAAACGAAACCAATCTCTAATTTATGCGAAGTAGTTTCGTTTGTGATCTCTCCTCTAAACGGCGGAAGCACTAGCGGTCTCAGAGCAGCTCTAAAGAAAACTCTAAAATTGAAAATCCAGCAATTACGTAGAAATCAATTTCGGGTAGCATCATCAAGTATGAAATGGTAGCTGATCTATAGTAGTTGTTCCCCTCACAGAAGTAGTGGAAAAGGAAAGTCAATAGAGTAAGGTGTTTGCGAATTGCCACATTGGGTTTGGATTTTAAAGTTGTAATTTTCTTGACTAATGAGTGTGCCTATATTTTCTTGAGTGTTAGATATCTTGATCTTTTTTAAATATATGTATGGCCAAAGATATCGTTCAAACTTTGTAAATCACTGGCCATTGTGCAAGGTTTAGTCTTTATTTGTTATATATAAGCTTACAGCTCTGACATGCCAAAGTAATCAAATAAATAGTGGTAGCAGAGACTCTACTGATATTTTTTTTAGTACTACAGTAGAACCTCTATAAATTAATACTCTATAAATTAATAACCTCTATAAATCAATAAATTTTTCCGGTCCCGTGTTGGGCCGGTGTAAAAAATGACACAATTCGATAAAATAATAAGATAATAATTTATTTTATACCCCTATGTAAATATATGGTCCCATTGATAACATAAATTAATAATCATATAACATTAAAAATATAATTAAGATAATTTAGTAAAATATGACTCTAGTGTTGTTTGTTTATTCCTAAACATGCATTATTGTTGGAGCTCATCTCTAATCTTTCTTCTTGCATCAAAAATTTCTGGAATTTTAGATAAGGTAAAAGGAATTTTAGATAAAATAAATTTATAATAATGTGAAATTATCAAAAAAAAATCTTATTTTAATTAGATTTTTATAAAATTTGTGAAAATTGGAAAATCTCTCTATAAATTAATAATTATTAATTTATTGATAAATTAATACCCTCTCTAAATTAATAAAATATCTTGGTCCCAATAGTATTAATTTATAGAGGTTTTACTGTATAGAGCTGCTTCATAATTAAAACTAGCATTAAACTAATTTTAACTAACCCGTGCATCACGCGGGTACCGGTCTAGTGAAAATAAAATAAAACCTTTAACTTTAAGACATTTAGTGTGAGAGGTGAGGAGATGAAGATTGAATGAATAATGTTTGTTAAATACATAAAACACTTTTTATCAAAAAAAAAAAAAAATACATAAAACAATCTTGAATACGTTCATTAAACTCAATGCCAACCATTTTTCATCTTTTTCCTTTTCTCTAGTCAGGTTTGCAGACCAATTCGTACTTCACGACGGAGGAAACTTTTAATTTTATAAAATTTTCATCAATAATAAAAGTTTTCTTCTATTTAGGTTATGAGAAAAATGAAACCTACAAATAACAAATAACCCTATAGCTGGTGTGATATGCAAGAATTTTTTTCCACCAAATGTCTTTTTTTTTTTACGTGTTAAATCTTGTTGATCTACTACCACTATTGAAAAGAAGATAAGATAACTTTAACACAATGGCCCATTGCTACATTAATCACGTACTGAAACTCACTCACACGACCATCTCTCTATCTCTCTCTCTCTCTCAATTATAACAACGAAACCGTTACAACTCGTTTTTTTTTTTTTTTTTGGTAACACCGTTACAACTCGTTGTTCACGTGAGTTATACATATCACTCTCTATATGCGTATCTTTCAAGTTCGGTACTCTTAAATCCTAATAATCCACTTGGAGGGGAGATTGGGAAACATTGAGTTCAAAGGCAGTAAAACTTTTAATTTTACTTAAGAAATTTTATAATTAACCAATCAAATTTTAGTACTTTTTAAATCTTAAATTTTTTCCTAAAAATATTCACAGCTGTATTTTCTTTTCTTTTTTTTTTCGTTCTTGTTCGTATTTTTTTTTCTAAAGTCAATATAAATTGGTTTTGACCCCCTTTTTTTTGAAGCCACATATTCATATTTACAATAAAGAGACAATGTTTGATATTTTGTTGTAACCATATAATTTTTTCCGATAGTTTTTAGCTTTATACAAACAAAATTCGATTTCTTACTCGACTAACCGGAAAAAAATCATAAGACTAAAATTTTAAAATATCAAGATATATAGTTTTTACATATTTCTTGATCAATGTCAATAATCGGTGTTTTTTTTTTAATCATCTCATAGCCATGATAAAAAATTCTCAGGCTGATATTAAACTATATATATATAACTCTCTTTTCTTTTAATACGTACAGGGGAATAAAATTTCGGCGGACCAAATTTTAAATATGTGTCCCCCATTTTAATTAATTTTTGTCCAATTGCTTGACTTACATGCTATGACAATTATGATTTTTGATATATGATGACATGAGAAGTGAAAAGTGAAAACAAGTCAAAAGTGTATCGTATGGCCACTCGGTTAATGAGCATCCCACGTACTATTTCCAAATATGATATTATTATTTTTCCCACTCATAATTGTATTTCTGCATTATTAAGATGGGATTGGGAACCCCACCCACCTATTAAAAGTATGTTATATTATTTTACCCATTCACAAAACGACACTTTTGAAAATCACCTAATGCTGATCTCCTTACTTTTTGTTTAATTCGGGTCCTTTTTCTTTTCAGCATTCATTTTTCAATCTTATCTCCCCAATATCCCCATGGATATTCATATTATTCAATTCAATTGAAATAATGCAATATAATTCACCACAACACAATTCTTCTATAGGATCATTTCAAAGAATACACCTATATAAGAATATCTATAAATATACTAAGATAGAATAGGATAACTCTTTCTTAATCATTTTTACTTAATAAAACTGGTCGTTTCATATTACCTTTTATAATTTTACACGTACTTGTACATTTATATTTTCTAACCAAAGAAACACTATACATGGTACTTGAATATACATAATGGGGCCTTGGCTAATATATTATATGGGCCTTTAACTGTACGATCCAGTAAACATGAAAAAAAAAAACAAAAAAAAAGCCTTTATCGTTCACTTCTGTGTCTCTCTTCTACTATTCAGCTCTGACTCGGCCTCTCTCTCTCTCTCCTCTTGTCGTCGGCCACAAACTACGGTGTTCATCTGACCGATCTAGGGTTTTCGCAATCACTATGTACCGCATGGCAGCTTTACGAGCCAAGGCCCTTAAGGTCAATGTCCTACTTCACTTTTTCCATTTGTATTTTTTTTTTAGGAAAACGCTTCAGTAGTGAACAATTTGTATGATTTAGTATTTTTTGAGATATTGATTAAAGGTTCTCATAGATTCTTATAAATCAAGATTCAATGTAATCGTTTTCTAGCTGCTAGTGACACATTTCATGCTTTTATATTGGAACAGGAATGATATATGTTTCTAAAGTTCTAATCTTTTCAATGTTTATTGTCAACCTCTGGTTTTATATTTTCTTGACCAAGTTGTAGTTTTTCCCACATTTTGAGGATTGTAGCTATTTTTTTGTGTGCCAATTGAGCATCATTAGTGTTAACACATTGTTTAATGTCGTTGACAATAGCTTAATGATGCATAGGATTTGTTGTGTGTGTGTTTATAGGGCCTTCTTAATCGAAATTTGCGGGCTTCTCGCTATGCAAGTTCTAGTGCTGTTGCAACAAGTTCTTCGACACCGGGCTCCTTTAGTTCGATGGCCATTCCTTTGGCTGGTGTCTCTCTACCACCACCACTTGCTGATCATGTACAGCCTAGCAAACTTAAGACCACTACTCTTCCTAATGGTCTTAAAATAGCCTCTGAGATGTCTCCGGTGAGAGCTTCTTTCTAATAATCCCAACATCAACTTAACTGTCGAAATTGCGAAATGGTTTTGAGTGCAATTATGTTTTGTTGAATTTTTGTTCAGAACCCAGCAGCCTCTATTGGTTTATACGTTGATTGTGGCTCTATTTACGAGACACCTTATTTCCGTGGAGCGACACACTTGCTTGAAAGGATGGCTTTCAAGAGTACATTGAATAGAACCCATCTTCGCCTTGTAAGGGAAATAGAGGCTATGGGAGGTAATACTTCAGCCTCTGCATCACGAGAGCAGATGGGTTACACAATCGATGCCCTTAAAACATATGTTCCCGGAATGGTTGAAGTGCTTATTGATAGTGTGAGGAACCCTGCTTTCTTGGATTGGGAAGTGAACGAAGAGGTAAAATTATGTCATGTTGCATTAGTCTCACCCAAAAAAGTAAAGCAAAGCGATTTTTTGACATTCTGTTTCTGTCGTTTTTCTCCTGGCAGCTCCGAAAAGTGAAAGTGGAGATTGGAGAACTTGCAAAGAATCCTATGGGTTTACTCTTGGAGGCGGTTCATTCTGCTGCTTACTCTGGCGCATTAGCAAATCCGTTGTATGTGCCTGAATCTGCAATTAGTGGATTGACTGGGGACGTCTTGGAGGAGTTTGTTTCTGTAAGATCGCTATAACTAACACGATAGATTATTGCATTCTTCTCTGCAATTTGGGTCGTTGGCTTTTAGTTAGTTATATCGTATATGTGTTTTTTTTCTCATTTGGTGTTGAAATTTCAGGAGAATTACACTGCTCCAAGAATGGTACTAGCGGCTAGTGGAGTTGAACATGAAGAACTTGTAAAAGTGGCTGAGCCATTACTTTCTGACCTTCCTAATGTAACCCGACCAGCAGAGCCAAAGTCTAAATATGTCGGTGGAGATTTCCGTCAACATACTGGTGGAGAGGTACTTATATGATTATATATTGTGCGCCTCTCAATTGGCTTCTTTAAAAAATAAAAGGTTTATTATTCCTAATTTCTTTCTTGTGTGTTTCACCATTCTCAGGCTACACATTTTGCGCTTGCTTTTGAAGTTCCAGGATGGAATAACGAGAAAGAAGCTGTTATTGCCACTGTTCTTCAGGTGCCTAACTCAAATACATTACTCTGTCTTTCACATGCACAAAGATTTAACGGCCTAAAATCTAATTCTTATTAGATGCTTATGGGAGGAGGTGGCTCATTCTCTGCGGGAGGCCCTGGGAAGGGAATGCACTCTTGGCTCTGTAAGTCTCTGGATGTGTTGCTTCCTATACTCATGGTTCTTTACTCATGTACTTATCTAAGTTCATTAGTTGAGCATAGTTTCTTTATTGTCTGGATGCAGATCTTCGCATTTTGAACGAACATCAGCAGTTTCAGTCATGCACTGCATTCACTAGCATCTTTAACAATACCGGAGTGTTTGGAATCTATGGTTGCACGGTGAGTTTGCACCGATTTCTAGTTGGTGGTTGATTACTATGGATTTTAAGCATATCTCCATGGCGGATCTGCTTACATGTTTTCTGGGCTGCAGAGTCCTGACTTTGCTGGAAAGGGAATTGAATTAGTTGCTGATGAAATCAAAGCTGTTGCTGAAGGAAAAGGTTTTTTTTTTTTTTTTTTTTGTATTTCCTTCTTCCATTCTTTTGAAACATTTTCAGTATATTACATATAAACATATTATTTACTTTGGTTTATATGTTTTTACAGTTAACCAGAAACATCTTGATCGCGCCAAGGCAGCGACAAAATCTGCAATTTTGATGAATCTGGAATCTCGGGTAGGTCACTCATAAGCTCAACCTCTTTTT
Organism: Barbarea vulgaris; assembly: GCA_963667165.1. Classification (NCBI taxonomy): domain Eukaryota; kingdom Viridiplantae; phylum Streptophyta; class Magnoliopsida; order Brassicales; family Brassicaceae; genus Barbarea; species Barbarea vulgaris. The sequence goes on from OY763893.1 coordinate 6,157,002, forward strand.
TAAGCCATGAAATTTGATTTCTCATGGAATTTAATTGGTTATGTGATCTGCAGATGATTGCAGCAGAAGACATAGGTAGACAGATACTTACATACGGAGAAAGGTACATTACACATTCCACCTCTTAACCGGTTATAATAACCGGATTTTTCTCTAACCGGGTATAATTTGCTTGAACATATATTTGCAGGAAACCAGTTGACCAGTTCTTGAAGACAGTAGACCAACTTACGTTAAAGGACATTGCAGATTTCACCAAAAAGGTTATTGCAAAGCCTTTGACGATGGCATCTTTTGGAGAAGGTAACCTAAAACAATCATCACACTTTTTATTCTTTAAAAAAAAAAAACACATTGCAGATTTAATCCAAATTTGGTAATTAATATATCTTGTGTTTGGTTTGGGGACAGTGTTGAATGTTCCAAGCTATGACTCCATAAGGACCAAATTTGAAGCAAAAGATCCTTTGCATTAGAAGATAGAGTTGGGAGACCTGTAGAATAAAGAAACCCGTTTTTTTGGACATCCAACCAAAAAAAAAAGAAAAAAAATTGTATTTCATCTCACAGTTTCTGGCCCGAAGATAAGCTCATAAGAATGGCGACAAATCACGTCCATGTTTCCAACTTTTTTTTTGCGTATTTTCTTCTCTTCGGTTCGTGAATAATGATTAATACGTTTACTCTTTTTCAGTTGCAATTTCTATTTTTTTCTCTCTTGATGAATAATGTTGGGAAACATATACAAAACGTTTTCAAGTTGTTAGTGGTTTTATTATGAGAAATATATGCCTTAAGTATCATCAATTCTTCTTAATATCTTCAATTCTTAATTAGTTAGATCGATAAGAAACTGTACTATATTAATTTAACTCGGTTGTTTTGAATTGTAAAAAGAAAAACATTATTTTACAATTGGTCTCTTCTTTATTTTTGGCTTATCTCTAGTCCAAACTATGATAACGCTATTTAACTACCCAAACCCTTAATTAAAAGGCTACATTAGGGAATCTTTTTGGCAGACAACGAGGTAATAGAGCTTATCAAAAGCAGTTGATATTTATTAATATTCTAAATTTGGTTTCAGAAGAGCGAATATGATGACGCAAACACGTATCGGCATTAACCAATCATATTCCATGGTGGTTTTTTAAAAATGATTAGATATAGAAACATTACAAAAGATTTTGAAATATTCATAATAATGATAACGTCATATCGTACTTGTCTGACGCTACATGGATTCTAGATTTATTGCAAATTTCAACCTCATTTCGTCATCATAGTTGGTTATTTATATTATCTCCCTCCTCGATTACTCACATCTTTGAATTTCAAATTCTCCAAAACCTATATCTAAATTCAATTTACCTTTTACTGTTCTTATTATAACCTTATCCTTTTACTGTTTTACATGAAAATTTTAAATAGTTTCTTACTTCTCTTATGCATAAACAAAAAGCATTCCACATTAAAAACAAATTTAACATTTTTTTTTTTCCAAAGCAAAAATTTACAAAAATAAGAGCCCCCAAAAAGGAAGAAAAAAAAAATTTAAAAAAAAAAAAAAATCCTCAATGAGAAAGTCAAAAGCTATGACGATATTTCCTTTAGGGACGAAAAAAGACATTTCTTACTAATTATAGAAACTAAAATTCGTCGCGTCCTGAAGAAACTGATGATCATACGAACAAGGAGAGCGTTTCTGTGGTTGCGATTGCGGTTGTACCATCCTCACGCCGCTAACGCTACTCCTAGCCGCCATAATCTCATCAAGCGACAATCTTTTTCTATCAGGACGTTGTCTTGGTGCACTATGCGAACGAACCTTAGCCTTAAACGACTGCGTATTAGCCATATAACTCGGTGTCATCAAACCAGGATAACTTGGCCTAAAACAAGCGTCTCTGCAAACGCTTTTCGCCGGCGAAGGCGGTGTGTAGTAGTGATGATTATTCGAGAATCTCGGCGTGCTTTGAGCCGTAGGAAATTTGCATTTCTCACCCTGAAAACCCCATTCGAAATCTTTGCCTTGATAGATCAAATCATCTCCACATTCGGATACAGCAATATTCATTCTCTTTGATCTTGACTTCGTCTTGTAAGTGTCAATCTCCACAATCTTGGGACTGGTCTCATCGTACGCATTGTTATTTTTATTGTTGTTGTTGTTGTTGTTGCTCTGTTTCTCGACAGAGATTGATATTCTCTTGCTATGGATTTCGCTTCTTGAATCATCAAACCTCTCCTATTATATAAATCAATCAATCCACAAGAAACATTAGTTTTGACAATAGAGATTACGTTAGAACTAAGACAATAGAAATTAATGGTTATTACAAGTGAATGTCGAGGATGAAACATGTTGTTGTTGTTATTGTCTCTGGTGATAGAGCGGTTGATGCGTTGCGATCGAACGCTGGTTTGAGCTCTGATGAGAGCTTGCATGCTATGTAGCGTTTCGGCGGCGCGTTTGCGTACTAAGTATCCTCTCACCAAAGCTTGTAGCTTCACTAGACCTTTCAAAGCTCTTAAAGCTTTTCTCGCCTTAAAAAAAAAACAAAACAAAAAAAGATTAATTAGACGAAATAAATGTGTTTAAGCAGAAAAAAATACAACTTTCTTGAAATTAGCAAATGTGTGTTGTACTGTTTCATTAACGAAGAGGTGTAAGAAGCAAGTAATGTACAGACATGCTTTCTTTAGTTTTGTCGAATCTAAACTATACCCACATGGCAAAATTCGATCTTTTTGTGTCCAAATCGATTACGCTAAAAAAAAAAAAAAAAAAAAAAAAGAGTTTTTGGAGGTTTTTAGGAATTTACCAAGTAGCCCTTGAAGACTGTTTGAATTTTCACGGCGGCCCACCGCTCCATTGTAGTCCCGGAAACTCCGTTCCCGCCGCAATATCCTCCGGCTCTTCCGTTACTTGTTAACCTGACAACCGCAACAGCAGCCTGCGCCGCTGCAACAGCTGCGTCTGCAGCTGCGGCGGTGGCTGCAGCAACCGCAATGGCGTGTTTGTTCTGTTCCTTGTCTGTTTCCGCCAGGTAAGTTCTGAGCCAGATTGGGTCTGCTTGGTTAACTTTCCGGTGAATGTGAGACCCACCAGCTTCTCCGTCCCCGGAAACACGGTTCTCTTTCTCTTTGCTCTTTTTCATACCGAAAATACCCTTGAACCATTTCGCAGCTCTGCCCATCTTCTTTCAATTTCCGAATTTGAAGAACCGTCAAAGATATAAAGAGAGCAAAGATTCAGAGATTGACAAAATCACAAATACCCAGAAGAACTTTTCTTACGCTAAAAATGAAGACGAAAACAAATTTTGATGGCACTGAAACTGAAGAAGCCACAATATGATGTTTTGTGAAAGGAGAACTGTAAAAAAAAAAAAAAAAGATAAGAACTTCAAGAGAGAGAGAGCGATGGATAGGTTCTTGAAGATAAATATATCAGTATCACATTTATATATAAAGTATTATTTGAATTTAAACTCGAGCAAAGGACAAACTTGTTGATTATTAAAAAAAAAATATATTTCTGTATATTTCTTATGGAGAATTTTTGTTTTAAATTGCACCGTTTGGTAAAGGGATAAACTTTTGATTATACGATATAGCTTCAAATATAAGGTAACGCATTTTAATTTAAAACATTAGCAAATATTATAACTTAGGCGTCAAATTTAAGGTAACTTACTAACTTTGCTTTTATCAGCAGATAATACTGAAAAAAGAAGAATATTGCTGAAGAAGGATATCGATTTTAAAATTTTATTAGTTGCGAAAGAAGTAATACAATAAATAAAAAGAAGAATATTTTTACATTTCTAGTTTTGTCATTGTAAGACACACAGTTACTTGGTTTGAAAATGCCTTGAATTCAATTTCGATGAACTGACAACAGTTGTAATCATCCTTTTTGAAACACGAAAAGTAGGAATCATTACTCAGAAATTTTGAAAATGAATTACTTATAAAAATTAAAAGATGTATATAAATGTTAAGCGAACAAAATAATACGGATTACAGAATATTTTTACACAGTGTCTAGATTTTAGGGCGGTGAATAATTATTGTTTTGAAAAGGATAGGAAGAAAGAAATAAGATAAATATATATATATATATATATATAAATAAAGATCTGACACAACCTCGTGAAGAACTGAATTACAAGACAAAATGATGTCATGGAGAGACAAAAGATGGAGCGCTCTAATTTTCTATTAATCGATATTTTTTTTTTCAAATTATTTATTTCGAAAACATAATACTACAAGTGTAATTTTTAAATAAGCCAAAACGAGAAATAAAAATAGAAAATCAAGCACAACGGAACACGGATCTGCAGACAAACAATGAAGACGAACAGAGTAAATTATACTTTTTTCAAAAACAATTAACAAATTAAAATTATAAATAAAACGCACCTTCAAAGATTCAAAAATGGTGTCTCTGCCTTTAACAATTTTCTATTGGGTATTGAGTAATAAGAAAATGTCTTTATGGAGCATTGTGTTCTTACTCGATTTTAGAGATACCCTCTCGTAATTCCCGTTATTAATTAATTTAATTCTCCCATCTCCTCTCCTCAACTTAACCCATAATCCCATTTATTTCAAAATAATACTCCCTTTTTCTTAAGTTAAGAGATCTACTGAATTTTTGAAACATAATCACTAATTAATACGTTTTGATTTGGTATGAAGCATTAAGCTAATGGCATTGATTATGGAATCATCTTGACTTGTTTGTAAAATCTAGTCTGGTATAACAAATGGAATGAGTACATGGTTTTTAGTTCGTTAAGTATACTCCTAAGAGATGCAGAACCAAAATATAGATATGGTCGTAGTTGACAAACGTTGACCAAGTCATTTCCATCATTGTGGCTCTAAGGTTAAAAAGCTCATATCGAAAGTCTGGCTTGTGAGGAGTCTGGGAACTATGATAAAAAGTTGAAACTTTATGTCTTAATGATAAGTTTGTGTTACCAATCAAAGAAGGTAGTAGTAGCATTGGGGTTGTCTACCTCGAGAAATGAAATTAACTTTGTGAAACAATGTACCTTTTAAGGTTCTTCTTTGTACTTTTTTTGGGTGTGATTTATTTGGTTTTGGTTATAAAGTCATTCTAATTTTAGATTCTAGAGTTTGTAATTGGAAATTTCACGAGAGCAATATATATATATATACTGTTTAAAATGCTAAATAATTTCGATTGACGTGAAAAACAAAAATTCAAGAGACTACTGATCTTTTTCATCCAAAATTAAATCACAATTTACTTTTTTTCTCGACGTGATTTAAAATGATCTTTATAAATAAATAACTAGGAATGGTCTATATTTGTGACACAATTTTTTTTTCTTTTTTTTTTGGTAATCCACAATTTTATTTTCTTAGTTGGAGCTGATTATGTGTTAGTAGCGATAAGACATATCATTGTTAGAATGGATTTGTCTTTGTCATGCGAATACAAAAACTCATTTTTTCGTCCGCAAAGAAAGCTTTAGGGATATTAGGACAATGAAAATTCTCCTACGAATTGCAAATCGGTCTATATATGAAAACCACATATAAAAAGAGTTATTATTTGTAAATATTTTTATATAAAATTTAGATATTTAGATGATTATATTTTAGGTTTAGTTTACGAAATAACAAGAAAATATATTAATTTAGGTGTAAAACAATTTAACGAATTGCTATTAGCAAATGATAGAAAAAAATAGAGAAATGACATGGAATATAATGCTTGGGTTTGTACCATTAGAAATATATTTTCCAGATTATTACTACCATGAATAACACGTTTAGTTATAATAGTGTAGAGTTCAAAAATAATAGACCACATACTTGTGAGTTGTGACAGATGAATGTCTTATGTCTATTTGATAAATTTCAATAATTCAAACCAATAAAAAGTATTATAGAAAGAAAATTATGCATCCTTAATATATATGTCACATAAATAAAATATATAAAACGTGTTTCACCCCAATTTTTGTCTGACCAATCTTTTTTTTTTTTTTTTTAGTATGAACAATCTTGATCTTTATAACTTTTATTGCTATTCAGTGCAATTTCTCTGTATCCTCATGAAACTAAAAATATGTATCAAACATTTTTAAAACCATTATAACATGGGGCCGAGTGAACCTCCATGTTTAAGCCATTTGGTGGTCCAGCCAACGAGCCCAACAAAATTTAGTATAGGAGATAGGATGAGTCCGATCTGATGGGACGGACCGACTTACATGATATAAAGACTTCAAGATGTTTTATATTGCGTTAACCAAGTTGGTATGGAGTATGTTCAAGTTTCCTTTGTTTACGGTAAAACGTGAAAAAAAGCAAGTTTCTAACTGCTTCGAATCATTCTATAATTTCTATTTATTCGCTTGAATTATGTCTCAAAGCTTAGTTATATTGCAAACCGACTTGAGTAAAACGCTTCAAATGTATTAAACTAGAACTAGAAGAGGTTATGAGGTTTGTTTTTTCTCGATAACTTTGAATCAAAACGTACACATTCGTAGTCGAACATGATAGCTTGATTCATCGATCCAACAAACGTAATAATAAACAACTAAATAATACCCTTGTCTAAAAGTTGATTACAATATGGCCTGGATTGAATTATTATGAAGAATGTTACAGATTCATACATATAGAGAAAGAATGTAGACATTTAAGAACATAATCGAAGTGAGCTTCAAGCTCTCCATATAATACATACATTAGAAGAACGTATCCAAATCAACTGTTAAATTAATTGAAAATTTAATTAAGCATATATATAGTATAAATATATTTAGAAATATTTACCTTTTCTTTTACTGCCTGACTTCACCCTGTGTGCCATAAGACCCTTTTTATGACATTGGCACTCTTGTAGTTATCTTCTTCAGGCCATCTCTCAAGAACCTCTGCTATCTGCTGCTGCTTCTTTTTTCCTTACCAAAACTAATAAACTCAGTTTTTGTCTTTTGCTACGCTCTCAAGAAGCAGATACACCAACAAGAAGACATAAGTCTTGTTTGTTTTTCATAAATTTCCCTGTTGTTCGCTTAAATTTACAACACCACCCTTCTCAAACCATATTTCTACATAGAATAAATATACATATAAAGAAGGAGCATATAGAAATTTATGAATCAAAGTTTAACCGACGAAGAGAAGAATTCATTAAGCTGTTATATGTCAAAATGATGTTTCTAGAAGCACTTGATTGCTTGGGGACCAATTTACTCACAGAAACATTTTTTTCATATAACTCAATGATTATACATTTACAATATGAGCACACAAGTAATTCGATAGGTCCATCACAACTTTATTTTATCTCTGTTTCTTTCTCCCTTATAATATTTTCAGTTTGTTCAGATATTTATTATACGTACGTAGACGTTAGGCTAGTTACGCCGGTATTGCTTTTGTATTGATCTGATTTGTTTCCTTTGGCTCGTGAGTGTCGAGTAGAACACTCCTCAATTGTTTTATTGCTCTGAGCAATCATAGTGGTACGTTTTACACACTTTAATAAAAAGATTTTTCAAAAAGTAAAATCAAGAATTACTGTATAAACTTACTTGGTGTGGAAAGACTGATCGATCTCCGTATCTGTGTTCTTTTGTTTTGGCCTTTTGCTGTTACATTATCTATTTATTATCCTCAGATATAACAAAAATACATCAATCTTCTTATACAATTAATCCTGTCATATTTCATATTTGATTAAAAATAATAGTAGATTTATCCATATTTTTATTTAAATTATAGGCTTTCTAGTTTGGATCGTAACTATCCATCCAAAGAAATCGTCGTTTCCATTCTAGGTTTTTTATACTCGTTTTAAAAGAAACATTAATTTGACATTGTAATTCAAAGAGTCATCATGTGGGAGAGTTAAGTGGGATAGACATATTGGAGAAGGATTCAACTCTCAGTTCCATTATTCTTTTTTAAGAAACATGTATATATAAAATATATTCAACAGTTATGGGCGCCTCCCACTTGATGAATTATTTATATTGGCGAATCTTGTCTCTAGTCAAAACCCATAATCACTGCCTTTGGGTTTTCTTTCTCAATACCCATAATGTTTCATTTTATGTTAAGTATTAGCACATTAGTCGAAAGCATATGAAAAAAAACAATAACTGTATACGGATCAACGACAAATTTATAGACCGCTCCTCCTAACTCGACTGTCGACAACCAAAACTACTAATTAATCGGGATTAATGATATGTATTGAAACGTTTGTTGTGCCTAGAAAGTGAGAGCTGGTCCAGATGACATAGTGTAACAGATGACATATATTGAAAAATCTTTTACTATTTTTTTCTTAATGTGGGCAGAGTCTTCCTACTATTATTGTACACGATGGATATATTCCTTAGTGTTCTCTACTAAGATTATGTCGGAGAAATCTTTTCCATTGTATACAGCGTTTTTTAGGTGTTACCAATTAGACAGCATTTACTATTTTAAAATAATAATAATTATTATTATTATTTTAGGTCCAAATTATCTAGTGGTTCAAGTCTCCACTTATAGAATTTAACTTTTGACTACAGAATTATTGATATGTACTATTCATTACAAATTTACATTATAGGTTCAATTAATTTTTAGTTACATTTTTAAAAGATTTGGTTAAAAATGTGTGTGGTTGTTTGGAGAGTTAACTTAAGAGTGAGTGGACCCAGCATGGACCTAAATCTTTTTTTGTAAGGCCCATTTAAGAGTAAAAACGGCACACAGTTTGGCAAAGATTCCCTAAACGCCTATGCAGTCAGTGTTCAGACTTCAGAGCCTCGCCAAAAAATGGACAATGCGTAATTTGATAACTGATGAAACTAAACTGGTACGTACTAATAAGTAATAAACAACCAATTGCTATTTTTTTTTTTTTTTTTAATTCATGAATATTTGAACGTTGTAATTTACGTTTTTAAATAAAATTAAATCCAGCCAGCTACAGATAAGTTAATTTTTATCAACTTGAACAGGTGTTCAAAGTTGAGTTTCTTTGCAGCAGTGGTGGACAATAGAGTAGTCTACCATCACAATCATGTACGTATGAAATGAAGAATTCCTTTTATTTGAAGAAAGTGTACTAATAAGTCTCACATTTGCTATGAGTTAGGCATGTCTCAATGAAAATGACTATTCTGAAAGTTCAATGTATTTATTGTTTCATGTCTCATTCTGTATTTTCCCCAAAATCCCCCAACCACAAATTCTAACTTATCTAGTCATACTGCTTGATAAGGAGAAGAACACCACCAATTGATCATGTCGTTGCTCTTTAATTTGTTTGCTTGTGTTTGATAAGTAAATGAAAATAACCAATTAGATAAGTAAATGAAAATAACCTAGTCTCAGCTTTTTACATGACCAAGAAATAATTAGATAGTTTTGAAATATTATTATTAGTTAATAATTAATTATATTAAAAAATCAAATTTTCTAGACTTTTGTTATAAATAATTCGTTTATGTTTAAACTTAAAGAATTGATCACGTAGTCGAAGCTGTACTTAATTTGAGATGATACTACGGTTTTGTGATCGACTCGGCTAGTCTTAAATTTGTCACGAAAACAATGTGCTAAATAAACAGTTCTTTTTGTCGTAAAACAAAAGTATTTATTTGTGATGTTTCAGTCGGTTCACCGAGACACGGTCCAATATGTGACACTATGAATGTGTAAATTGAGGATAAAAAGCTGCTAAATTCTGCATATCGCTACAACAAAGGAGATAATAGCCATCCAAATCATCGATATGGACTGATCGTTCTGAAAAGTCTTTTTGGATTTTAACCTCTCAATCTTATATTCTTGTGTACAGACTCGTATAAAACTTTTAGTAATAAAAAAAAACAAACAAACCAATATATGCCCTTTCATTCTCAGCTTTTGACATGATTAAAGGTACAGCCAAAGTTGGAAGGAACGAAAGTTAAAAGAACTTTTACAGAGAATAAAAGTTTCATTAAGTTGTCTTTCCGAAAGAGTTTTGCAGACATGAGAGATCATTATTGCTATCTCCTTTAAAAACATTTAATTAATTAAATGCTTTATAAACATAGATCGCTTCTGTAATCTCATCGATCAGTGTCTTGAGGACATATCAGGATCAGATCAAATGTGTATCATCAGGACAAAACCAATGATTATCTCATATAGTATATAACAAAAACCAGATGTACACTTTAAAGGTACGAGTCCCTCTGCCTGAAAAAGAGGTTTCCAAAATACTCTTCACTGCCTCATCTTCTCTTGCTTACTGCATCCAACTGCAAATACAGAGGAATCCTTTTCAAGTTATTATTATTACTCTATAAACAATCATCTAAACATAAATCTAATAAATACTAAACATAAGCTTACATGTTAAGGCAGATGAAATCTCAGAGCTTTTAATCACACGCAGTCTCTTCACAGATGAAACAAACATTCTGAAATTAGAACAAAGATTAAAGATTAAGTTAGTACACAAAAAAAGGAATACACAAAGCTCCAAGCAAAAATTATATTCTTTTTGTAAAACATTAATCAATTTGAAAACAACTACTGATAATAAAAAGCTGAGAAGTATTGTTATTATGTGATTTAAAGAATCTGATTCTGCAAAACACTGAATTAGATTCAGACACGAAAAAAAAAAAGGGAAAAGATTCTTACTGCCAAGGAACATCCCCAACAAGCATCTTGTCCCCTTCATTGTCTTCATAGGTTAATGTAAATTCTCCTTTCCCATCTAATAATCCAATGATTGGTTTCTCTTCTCCTTCACCATTAGATGTATCTCTTTGAGCTAAAAACACAAACAACATACACAAATCATTCTCAGTAAGCACAAGAAACAGTCTTTAAGAACTAAAAAATAAAACAGATTTGAAATTAAGATTTTAACCTGCGAGTAAACCTCTGAAGAGTTTGTCAACGGCAAAAGAGAGCTGTTCATAGCTATTGTAAGCATTAAGATCGACTTTACGACCAATAGGAACACCATCCATGTTGATCTTTACAAACATTCCTTCCTTCTTAGGTTCGACTTGCTTTTCACCACCATCACTCTTGTTGATTTGATCTCCATGAGAGGATTCGTTTCCAAGCTTTGAAGAGCTTGTGCTCGCTAGATTCTTTCTGAACGAACGAACCGGAGGCCAACCCACTACTGGACCAGGAGCGGCTCTTTAAACCATACATTAAAAAGAAACCAAATAAATAAGTTAAAACTTAATACCAAACAACAAAAACAGAGCAAAACAGAGGTTTTGGAATAAGGCAAGTAAAGGTTGCAACTTTAACATGTGAGGGTAAACAAAACAGACCAAAACAGAGGTTTTGGAATAAGGTAAGTAAAGGTAGCAATTTTAACATGTGAGAGTAAAAAAAAACAGAGACTGCAGAAGATGGGTCCCTAATGTTCAAGAGAATATCCTCTGTCGAAAGCAGTAAGAAAAATTTAACAGTGAGGAAAAAAAAGGAGATACCTTTTCTGAGATGTGTGAGGAACATAAGAGGTTTTGTTTGAAGGAGATAAGTGGTTGGCGTTGAAACAGTGGAAATAATTGTCTTCTGATTCTTTCTTGATGTTTTGTTGTTGTTGTTTCATGCTGTTTCTTGTCTCTATGTTCATCTTCTTCATCGTCGACTGATCTTCATCACCACCAGGTGGTCCAAGCCTTAGCTCAAGTTTCTTCTCTTGGTCTGTGTTGATCTTATCTTCTTGATACCATTTTCTTCCTTGGGGAATCAAATCAAGCAGCTTTGGACATATTTCTCTGTTTCTTGGATCCATTGATTCTATCTCTTTGTTCAAAACTTAAAACTTGTTTTAAAAGTTCACAGATTTGTTTTAAAGCTTACTTACAAGGAGAAACGTACGACAGAGAGAGAGACAGAAAAAAAAAAAAAGAAACCTCTGCAATTCACCAAACCCTTTTAAGAAAAGAAAAAAAAAACCTGAGAAACCCCTAAATAAGAAATAATCCCACAAAAACTGAGAGCGAAAGAGAGATGTAAATGAAGGTAAGGGAGAAGTGGTGGGATTTTATACAAATCAAAGCTTTGCTTCTTTTTTTTTCCTCTCTCGTGCACGCTTTGGTGGGTTCTCTCTCACACAGCCGAATTCTTTTTTTTTTTTTTTTTTCAATTTGTTGTTCTCTCTCTTTTTAAAGATTCTGAAAGGGACGAGAAGAGGCAAATTAGGAATACATCTAAAAGAAAATTTGGATTTGTATGAAGAAAAAAAAAAGACTCAGAAAAAAGGGAAAGCAGAGTGACTCCACTTTTACTCCTAAACCCCAAAAGTTAAAAAAAAAAAAAAACAACAACAACAAATATTTACATATTGTATGCCAAATAGTAATTGTTCTTGACATGAAAAAGGAAAACAGTAAAAAAAATAAAAAAATGAAAAGGTATTTAGCCATTTAGGCTTTAAAAGATTATGGAGGAGTAAAACACACGCAACCTTGTATTTTTTCTGCCTCAAATATCGCTAATTAAGAGTTTGTCTAGTGAAAGAAGCAAAGCGTGCTCTTCTGTTTGTAACAAGTTTTATGGATTAGAAAAATAATTAAATGCATATATCCAATTAACAACTTGGCCATTAAAAGAATAAGAATAATTAAAATATGATAAACAATAAAGGAACTAGGTAAGATCCCATAATTTTTGGTCTGTTATAAGGACCACTCTCTTATCCACTGTCCATAAGACACATATCCCCATGCTTTTAAAGGCATTTTTTTAAATGGTTCGTCATGGTAATACGAAACTTTTTATATTATTTTAAATATTTACAAATATACTACATAAATTCCCTTTTTTTTGGTTCAGAAAATAATAAATGAAACGCAGGGGAAGATTAACTGAGAGAATTCGAGAGATGGGAGAGCGTATATAAACATAAGAACCTGCATGGCATCTCAATGAAATATTATTATATAGTTATTTATTAAACTTGCCACACGATAAGAAAAAAAAATGTCAATTTGTTAGGTAGCTAATCAATTTATTTTGTCAAAAGTTAAAAACAATGCGTACGTGTGGATTGAGATTGGTATATTTAATTTGCCTCCCCAACCAAGTAAATAGTCAACTGTTTGTCCTAATCTTTGTTTTATTTTCTCAATACAAATAACCAAACACCAAATCTATAAAATTCACATATTTGAAAAATAACGAAAGAAAAGACTAACATTTATTTATAAAAATTTGTACATAATTTTGCAGCGTAAATAAAAAACATATGATTTCAACTACACGTTAAAGCTAATTTGTTTTGGTTTTTCAGGAGGGGGGAAACGAATGTACATGTATCTCCCACGTGTGACAGCGATATTACGGAAAAGCCAAACGTAGAAAAATCGAGAGTGGAGAGTTCCGGTCAAGTAAGGAAGGGTATTTTGGGAAATCGAAGAAGGAGTGTGTCTCTAGTCATATCTTGTCTCCGTTTTACCCAACTCCGTGACTTTCTTCCCTCACTGTCAGACAAAATCTTAACCATAGTTAACCCCTCCAGTTTAACTTAACCGCACTTCCTTTTTTTCATCGGCCAATGGTTCAAGTGAAAATACAGCAAATTAAAAAAATACAAATTGTAAAACAAGATCCGCGCAGACAAAGTAGACAGTGGACACATGTTACACTTGCACTAGATTTTTAGATGGTACGATAAGGTTTAAATTTCGGCTTTAATCTCAGCCGTAGAAGTAAATAGAGATACAGCAAAAGCGACGGCTGTGATTTAAGATTACAAAGCATCCAATTAAAAGTAGCCGACTCAGGAGAAAAGGAACAAAACAACTCGTGAAATGAATGTCATATCAGGGAAAAAAAAAGAAAGGTAGAATAGTGGTGTCAATGATGCTCTCCACAGAATTTCACCAAGAAAGATAAATAGATAATCTGAAGTTTTAAATTGTCTGAATCAATGAATTATTTTATGCACTAACGATTACTTTGTTGGGTTTTTAGGGTATTATCATTTGTACACTCTCTGTGTCTCAGTCTATGCTAGTGGGGGGATTCAAAAAGAGTATATAAAAGAAATTTAAAATCAATTTACAAAGAGAATAAAATAAAAGAAAATCAAAATATCAACAAGGTCTGAACTCTGAAGTAAGCCCACTCTAAAATGGCCCATGAAACCCGCGCAGAAAATAGGCCCAATTGTTTATCAAGGTTCATGCCTTCATGGGCAACTGGTTTGACTTTTCAGTTTTGACCTCAACGTGAATGGGATACTACTAGTCTAATCATACAAACCAGGCTACGCATACATCTCTCTGCTGCGCCTTTTAGCCTAGGAAACATATGGAAAGAATGAGGAACAAATACTGTACCTTAAAATCAAATTGTACTTGCCGTGTAGTGATATATTTTTTTTTTCTTGAACATTTAGTGTAGTGATAATACGAGCTCCATTATTATGAGCTTCAGTTTTCTACTTGTTTGTAGAGCTTTCTATATTATGTAGTTATGTTTCGTATATTTGAGCTTCGCGGTTAAAACCTCTTGCTTGGTTTGTAGATGACCCAACTTCCATACATAGACCCTGTTCTTCTTCTTGTCGCGCGACAGTGATGAGCGACCATTTTCAACGTCACGTTTTTCACTTTGAATAACAGGGATGAACAATCAGCGACAGTTTTCAGAACTCTTATTTAACTTTAACACTGTTATTAGTGTCGATGGTTTTTTGGGCGACCGTTTTAATGAATCACAGCATCTCCAAATGAACACCCATGATGTACTTTTCATAATCTAACCTTCCTAACAAACCAATTTACAGAGTAATTTTTGGTCGCTACTTACTGTCGCTAACGACAAGATTCCGAACAGGGGTATAATAGTATAATACATCATGCTTTCTTCTTTTCTCTTTTATATAATAGTATAATACTCATGCTTCCCTCTGTTCTCTTTTATAATATGTTTAAGAAATTATTTGTTTAATTTTATTTGATTTTTTCAAGTTTGTATGCACAATTTATGTTTATTTAATAGTTTATGACTATTTAACTAACTATTAAATAACATTATATTTTATGTAGAAATGACAAAATATATATCATTTCTAACGTTCCATGGTTTTAGTTTAAAGGATGATGAACATGAGACTTTTATACGAGTTCATAGTTCATCATTTTTATTTTCAGTTGTATTTAGCTCTTTTTATTCTTAAAATATTGATTTGTCAAAATGCATAGTGTATCAAAATACATGTCAGGTAATTTCAATGACACATATATTTCTACTTATTTTTGCTTATGGTTTACTTATAATATTCTTAAACTTTCCTATTTTTCCAAAAAAAATTTATATCTTAACTAATATAAACTCAATGTATCTAAAACTTTTTTTTCTGTCGTCATCTAAAACTTTGTTTAAGGCATTTAATTTAAGTACAGATCAAAATAAAAACAATAAATTGCTATGAATGTTTAAAAATATTAAATAACTAATTTAAATTTGTCTATATATATATTGCGCACAATAATTATATATAACTATTTGTTGTTCAAATAAATTTTAAAAAATAGTGTGTGTCTTAAAAATCGTAAATTCGGAAAAAACTCATTAGGAAACAGTTTCCATTTTAGCTCACTACAAATTACAATAGATAATGTATCTTACCAAGTATTTAATTAACTTAATGATTATTACCTTATGCGAAAATTAAATGGTAAACTATTTATTTTGTTAATTAGAGTCAAAGTAAAAAACAAGAAAATGTCATGTCACGCAATTTGAATTGTTGACAACACCCCAAAATATTTATTTTTTTAAAAGAGCAGGAAAAGGAATTTAATTCTCACAAGTAAAAAGTAAAAAGTAAAAAGTAAAAAGTAAAAATTAAAAATCAAAGCCAATATCGGAGACTAAATCGCCGATTACTAGCCCACCCAATGCTCCTCCCAGAAGCCCAGCTCCAAGCCCAATCCCTGGTTTATTCTTCTTCGCCGGCGCTTGCGTCGTCGGACAACCGTATCCATATCTCGGCGGCGGCGGATAACCGTACCCTTGCTGATTCTGCGAAGATGACGGCGCGTATCCGTGAAACGACTGTGACGGTTGCACTTGGTGATGGTACGAATGACCGGAAGGCGGCGGATACTGATGATGCGGTGGAGGAGTAGTACCGTAATACGGCGGAGGATATAAATTCGAAGTTGAGGGAGACGGAGGTGGGTAAACGGTGGCTGGCTGTTCCGGGTAAGGAGAATCGTATTGGTACGGCGGCGCGGAATATCCTAGCGGCTGAGACGACGGCGGATATCCAATTGACTCTAATGGTGGATAAAAACCTGGTTGAGAAGGCGGAGAATAAGTCGTCGATGGTAAATCAGGCGGCGTATCCATCGGATTCGGGTAAACGGGTGACGATACCGGTAAATCCGGTTTAAACGACGGCGTATCGAACCGGTACGAAAAAGTCAAAGAACCTTGACCTTTCCCACTCGGAGTTCTCACCTGATACGTAACAAATTTCATCGTCCCCTGGCCGTTACCGCCACCGTTAAATGACGGTGACGAACTAAGAAGCTCAAGGACCGGGACTTGGACTTCTCCGAGATCTTTGTCGCCCAAGATCCGATCGCAGACCAATTTGACGACGAGAGTTAAACGTCCTTCACGAGCCAACCTTTGATTGACGGAGAAATTAACGGCGTGATTCCAAGTAGGCTCAGAAGCACCGGTGCGATCGATGGGGGTTTTCTCCTTGTGATACTTCTGAGAATCATCGCCGTTGATCGAAACGACGGCGTATACGTCCATTTTGGTGATAAGGTTGACATTTTCAAGATCTTTTGCAGAGTAAATGTTGAGCTCTAAGGTCAGATTTGCCATGTCTAAGAGAGAAGAGGTTGAAGAGAAGAGATAGATAATTGTTGTTTCCGTCTAAAAAAGAAAGAATATACGCGTGTATATAATTATGTAACTGCTGTTTCTTAAATATTAATTACAGATGTGTCTATCTGGTGGACAGTAGAAGATTCTATTCCACATAGACTATTAATCTTAGCCGTTGATTTTACTCAGATCTTTGACACGTATCGATCTGTTATTTGTCTTCCAATCACATTTTATTTGCATCAATTGCTTCCTAATTTCTGAGATACCTCAAATTCAACCGAGTATAATTCTCTTGACGCGGAAACTTAATTTCTACCATTAATTGAGATAGTTCGATACAAAGACTTAGTTTGTAAGATCATTTTGGGCTCCACGACTGGAGTGAAGCAGTCAACGCGCCATGAGACGACCCGGTTTCGGTCAAGGTTGATCCGGTTGCGTTCTCCATTGCTTTGGTTCTCTCCCTAACCGGACACTCTTCCATTATCTCTTTAGACTCCAAGGAACTCCGCCTCAGGACACAGACACAAAGATCATCGGAACTAGACTTTCGATTATTATCTTAAGTATCTAACCAAGAAGCGCAAAACGAACAGATACTAATACAAATCTATAAGTCACTTGGTCCTATATCTTTTCTCTCGGCACATATATCGCTCAAGCTCTTGACATAATTAATTAATCAATACATTCCAACCCTGTCGATAGAAGTACTAAAAAATTAAAATTAAAAAAAAAAAAAATGAAATTTATATGAACTCGTAGTCTTGTTCCTTAAGGTAACACAAATTAAATTGTTCATATTTAATTAAATTTTAAAACTCAAAAATGTATCATAAAATAAATTAATTTTTTTTTTAAATCATCATACCATAATCGATTTATTTAGGCATGTTAGAGAATGAAGCTGTTAAGCTAAGAAACTTGTGTATGAACCCTTTTAAACTGGAACCATAAGGTGTCTTAGGCTCATCGCGTGATTCGGTGGCGGAAGGAGAACGAGTGCCTTCTACACCAATCTCAGCTCTTAGGTAAAAAACAGACAAAAGTTTCGTCCACCATTTTAGCTCGGCCCAATGCTTTCACAAACTCGGAAAGTACCGCTGAGCTAAATCTAACAGATGGCGTACGGAGCAAGCCTTGTATAGTTCTATGTAATTCAGAATAAGCCCTAGCTTCTTCGAGGCAACGTATTAAGGTCATGTAGGTGGAGAGATTATGTTGTAAGTACCTACAAGCCCACTTGAAAAACTGGATCTTGACATTTATCTTGATGTTTATCTCAAGAATTGAACGAACTATTTGATGATCAACTTTATATTTATAAGCCTTTAGGGCGTTCTCCGTATCGGATAGCCACTTGGGCAGTTTTCAGTATAATTATGAGTCTCGGATCCAGCATCCGCTCTGCTAGATCCCTTCTAGATATTTTCCAATCTCCATACTCCTCAGGATTTGGCATACCAAATATCTGAACCATCTTATGATATTGATCTGCGAATTCATGCATAAAAAAACAAACGTTCAGGTCAAACAAACTATTTTCTCGTTTACTTACTTCAATTACAAAGTGAAATTAGCTAGATTTTTTAAATTTAAATCCATTTCCTCCTAAACCCTACAACAACATTCTTGTGAATTGGCGTAAGAGGAATAAAAGTGTGCAGATGATTACCTGTTTGTCTCCAAGAAATCCGAGGTAATAGAGTTAAGAAGCTTCGCTTCACCAAAAAAGAACGAGCTGACATGGAGACATGCTTTGAAAAGAGAAACATTATGAAACCCTTACAGTTAAACCATAAGCTCTCATACCTTTTTAAGGGATTTTTTGAAAACTACCTTGTTTATGATTTATAATTTGAAAAATACACCTTTCATTTTTCTTTTGCATACTAACTTTTTCTTTATATATGATATGACATTTTTGCCTTCAATTTATTTCCAAATTATATTTTTAGTAAATAAAAACAAAATTTCTAAATAATTACAATTATTATTGCCTTCTTAGCCTTTTCGTAAGGTAGGACTACAATGTTGTTACCGTCAAAGAGTTCACCGCATTGGTATTTGGCTAACTCAAACATCAAACTTTCCATGCGACATCCTTGAATCAGTTCAGAGAGTTGTTTTAAACCCTTCATTTCCACTCCGTTTACCTTAACCACATGTCCACACCACAAATATAGCTTAGACATATGTTGAATTTTATATAATTCCACACCACGGAGTTGAACATCTAGCATGTTTTGATGGGATTGAGCGAATGAGGCAAAAACAACATATTGGTCAGTTTCATCATGCCATATATGAAACGTTTGATTATCGAGGATTGGGATAACAAAGCTCTATTTAAAGGCGATTAGATAAAGAATATGCAAAATTAAGCAAAATAATTATCTAAGATTTATAATTGTTTCAATTTTTCCTAATCATCTCTTCATTTGCTAAAGGTAAAAGACCTTGAAATGCTATACCAATGACTTTGCCTTGCACGAAAATCGTGCCACCATTGTTCCCACTCGTGAAATTTGCATCAATTTTTAGCGCCAATAGTTTGGTGCGGCTGTGAAAGTACTTTACAACTTCCATTTTTGTTACAACTTATAAGGCATATTGTGACGCAAATTAAATCACTACCACCTATTGCAATATAATGTCAAAAACATAAAAGCAGTTTGATACTATGAAATTAATATTTAAGAGTATGATGATATGACAAATATATACATGTTGACACTGTAAAACCATCAATGGTCATGACATTATAGAGATGCGGTATGTCTTCGAGCTCCAAAGAAATAAGAAAATCTTAAAACTCATCGGTGTCATCGCTATTGATCATTTCCAAGATAGCAAGATCACATTCGTGTGCGATCTTATACCTTTGCTATGTATTTGACTCATGCGTTGTAGTGGTTTGTAACGTTGACAAACGACAAAGCATTAAGAACATCAACAACATGGGCATTGATAAGAATCTTCCTTCTTGATATTAGAAATCCAGCATAGAAAACCAAAGTAATCGACATAAAATTTTAAAATAAGATGAGCAAAAAAATAAAATCAAACATTGTTTGCATGAATGTGTTAGCTTATTGTTTGATTGATCAACTTCATACTCTATGGAAACTACAAAAATAATATTAAATAAAACCAAATCAAATGAATTAATGGTAAAATACGAGTTACACTTCATCCAACCAATCATAAACAATGGATCTTGTTGGGCTTGGATTTGTTTGCACCAAAATACATTGTTTGATTGTTTCTTCGAGGTCCAAGCATCTAGCCCAATCTCATTTCCGACAAAATATAGTTTTCTATATATTTTTTTATTAATTGAGAAAATTTTTTGAAACATTTAATGCGTAAAGAATGACTATAAATGCCATTAAAAATATGATATTTCCTAAAGTTATTTTATAAGATACTAGATTTGTACCCGCGTTACGCTGCGGGATATTTTATTATTTTTATTTTTATTTTTATTTTTGGTTTTGGTTTTGTTAATTTTTGCTTTATTTTATTTTATTATTGTAATCAATTTGGAGATCTTTTATTCATTTTAATAAATTTAGTGTTTTATATTTGGTATATTCATATTACCGCTTCAGAATTATCCTGACTAACCTCAATTGACTTAAACGATCAGCTTAACAAAACATTTCACTTCAGCCACATGATCCAGAACTCGAGTTGCAGAGGGAACATTCAAGTTCCAAGATTGAGAGATTGATTCATTGGGTCGTCATTGATTTTTTTGTTATTTTTTTGGTTTTGTTTGGTTTGTTTGTCAAACTGGTTTTTTTTTGTGAAAATATCGTATTAAGTAATTTGTCTACTTTTTCTTTTGCTTCTTTCCCTTTTTTTTTTTTTTTTTTTTTTCTTTTTGTTCCTTTTTTCATTTTTTGTTTTATCATTATTATTATTTTTGTTATTATTATTATTATTAGTAGTAGTAGTAGTATTATTCTTATTATTATTAGTATTAGTATTATTATTATTATTATTATTATTCTTATTATTATTAGTATTATTATTATTATTATTATTATTATTGTTATTATTATTATTATTATTATTATTATTATTATTATTATTATTATTATTATTTATAGTATTATTATTATTAATATTATTATTATTATTATTACTATTATTAGTATTAGTATTATTATTATTATTATTACTATTACTATTATTATTACTATTATTATTATTATTATTATTGTTATTATTATTATTATTATTATTATTATTATTATTATTATTATTATTATTATTATTATTATTATTATTATTATTATTATTATTATTATTATTATTATTATTATTAATATTATTATTTTTAGGCTGATTTTTATTAGTTGTTTTAATTTGATTGATTATTTTATTTAAGTGATGTGTACAATTGAAATAATTTTATTGGATTAAAAAGTTTTTTCATTAATTGATGTGTCACTTCCACAATTCATAAAAAATCTGATGTGTCATCTTATGGAGAGTCACTTGTGTTATTATAGTGTTAGTATTATTATTATTATTATTATTATTATTATTATTAGTATTATTATTATTAGTATTATTATTATTATTATTATTGTTATTATTATTATTATTATTATTATTATTATTGTTATTATTATTATTATTATTATTATTATTATTATTATTATTATTATTATTATTATTATTATTATTATTATTATTATTATTATTATTATTATTATTATTATTATTACTATTATTAGTATTAGTATTACTATTATTATTATTATTATTATTATTATTATTGTTATTATTATTATTATTATTATTATTATTATTATTATTATTATTATTATTATTACTATTATTATTATTATTATTATTATTATTATTATTAATATTATTATTTTTAGGCTGATTTTTATTAGTTGTTTTAATTTGATTAATTATTTTATCTAAGTGATGTTTACAATTGAAATGATTTTATTGGATTAAAAAGTTTTTTTATTAATTAATGTGTCACTTCCACAATTCATAAAAAATCTGATGTGTTATCTTATGGAGAGTCACTTGTGTTATTATAGTGTTGATTTGTGTCATTTTATACTATCGAGTATCGAGATTTAATAAAATATAACTGACAGAGTAAATGTTGAACTATAAGGTCAGATTTGCCATGGCTAAGAGATAATAGGTAGAAGATCATGGGATAACTGTTATTTCCGCAAGGAATGTAATATTGGGATAGATAAATCCACGCGTATATATTATAATAATTATATGTAACTGAAGCTTCTTAATTAGTACATTAGTACTATATATTAAATTACAGATGTGTATCTAGTGGACAGTACTAGATTCCACTCCATATACAATTAATCTCAGCCGTTGCTTTTACTCAACACGTATCGATCGATCAGTTCTTGTCGTCCAATCACATATTTTTATTTGCATCAATTGCTTTCTGATATCTCAAATTCAACTGAATGGACCAAATATTCCGCTTACGCGGGAACTTAATTGATACATTAGTTCGATACAATCATACAAAGACATAATTTGTAACATCATTTTGGGCTCCACGACTGGAGTAAAGCAGTCAACGCAGCATGAGACGACCCGGTTTCTGTCAAGGCTGATCCGGCTGCGTTCTTCATCGCCTTGGTTCTCTCCCTAACCGGACACTCCTCCATTATCTCTTGGACTCTTTTCTCCACCTCCGTTGAGCTCACGAAACCCGTCTCCGATTCATTCATCGGAATAGCAATCTTGATCTCCTCCACAATCACCACTCTGTTAAACCTCTGTTCAGCGTACAACGGCCAAGCCACCATTGGTACGCCTATCATAGTAAACCAATTGAGTTAATCAAACCGATCGCATTTAATGTGTGTAATGTGTATACTTAATTTACCTGCGCAAACGGATTCGAGTATCGAATTCCAACCGCAATGAGTGACGAATCCGCCAACGGCCTTATGATTCAGAACCGGAACTTGCTCTGCCCACGATTTAACGACCATTCCTCTGTTTCCGGTTCGGTTTAAGAATCCTTCTGGTAAGAGAGAATTCAAGTCCGGTTCTGTTTGGTTTTGTAACTCTGGTGGATTACGAACCACCCACAAGAATCTCTGTCCACTTTTCTCTAAACCGACAGCAATCTCTTTCAACTGTTCCTCTGAGAACAAACCCAAGCTCCCGAAACAGAGGAACACCACACTCTGTTCCGGCTGCGAATCGAGCCAACTCAGACAAGCATCTGCTTTGCTTCCATGGTTATCTCCGGTTCTTCGTTGAACAATAAGCGGTCCAATTGGATAAATATCTCGAAAACAGAGTTCCTCTGTTATGGCCTTGATGGCTCTGTTCTCTAAAGCATCAAACGTATTAATAATAACCCCTGAAGACTTCGAGAGCTGTTTAGAGATCATTATAAAAGCATCATAGACCTCATCGTCGCGTTCGAGCACGGCCTTTGGCATATCGGAGCCCTTAATCGGAGGAACACCAGGGATATGAAGTGTAGGAATGTCTCTAAGGTTTTTGCCGGCGGTTGTTTCGTGGAGGGTCTGGAGATAGAAGGAAGCGGCGAGACATGCGGCTCCAGAGGTGAAGAAGTAGTAAACCGGGAAGTTGAAGTCAGCGGTGACGTCTAATACGGCGGAGCAGAAGAAATCTATGACCATTGCTCGGAGGTTGAAGTTTTGAGAGAGTGAGAAAAGGGTTCGGTGGACATTAGGGTTGCTGAAACAGAGGATTTCGAGGAGGAGTGACTCGTGGTGGTGGCGGGAGGTAGAAGAGGAGGAGTACGGTGTGACGGCGGGAAGATGGTGGAAGGTTATTGAAGGGAAGGAGGAGGTGACGGAGGAGATGTAAGTGGAGGTTGATTCGGGCTGATAAGGAGGTGGAACTAAGACGATGTGGATTGAGAGAGATGGGTTTTGGGAGAGGATGAGTTTGCCTAACTCAACCATGGATACTAAGTGACCTATTGGTGGTGCTGGATACAGAACTATAGCTTCTTCTCCCATGGCTCGCTCCTAGGGTTTTTTGAGATTTGTTGAAAAGTTGATAAGGATGGTACTGTTCACAGTCACACGTCTCTTTGATTGTCAAGAGATCGATAACTTTTTTTTTTTTTTTTTTTTTGGAGGAAACGACATAAAAGCAGATGGACCCATAAATGATATGATCCATGGATAATGATTTCACTTAACGACAAAACTAATTTGAAACACTGTCAATATATATAGTTTGCCTTTTGGATAACCAACAACGGCCAATAGATTAGTCCTGAGGTGGTATGTATGTCTGCAAACTCCAAAGGATTTATACATTTCCAAAAAAATATCGTTATCAATCTCCAAAATGGCCAAACCACATACATAAGAAAATCATTACTAATTTCATAGTTTTCATCTGTAAATTTCAATTATTGAATTGAGTTAGATTAACTAGTATTAACTAGTATTTGGAAAAATTTATTGTTCTAATAACACAAGATATTTTGTTTGTTTAATAATTAAAATGTATTCTCTATCATTGTTCTAATAACACAAGATCTTCTTGTACAAATTATATATATAGTATCAGTATCAAAGCAAATACTTTGATACTGATACTAAGTATGAATCGCATAAGTTTAATAATCGTCGTAATTCAGTTGGATGAATCGCATAAGTTTTCATTTGGTAATTATAAAAAAAAAATTGGAAATAAATCAAGGATTTCACATCCAATTTAAAATACATATATTTGATTTTAGTTCATCTTGGTATCAATGAACTATAATTTCTTAAAAACTAAATGTATATATTTTAAAATATTTTTCGATAGATATTCAATGCCAATGCCTACTTTTGATGGTTTTCAAGTATAAAAAGATCGGATTTTAATTGTGAAACATGGTGTTTCAAAATAGCTCTGTTTTTTTTAGATCCTATTAGTATTTATACGAGACTCACCATTAATTGATCTTTTTTACTGTGAAAGGTAACAATAAGCCATACAAGGAAGGATTTTTTTTTCTTTTCTAAAGCAATGCTTTGGTACAAAATGTAGAACACTCGGGAACATGGTGTTTTACTGATTGTGAGAAATGCTGAGACTAATAAGTTCCTCAAATTGTGAACTTACATGATAGCCGGTGAAATAAAACATTGAAAATATCAAGAAAGTATTTGCTTTGATACTGATCCGTTTCATTCAAATATCAAGAAATTTTAAATACGTGGGTATGCTATTTCATTCAATGAACATTATTTTTAATTCAAAGAAAATAGCATATCTGAAAAGTAATGTAAAAGAAAAACGAGAACTAAATGACAACATCCAAAACTAACAAAACCAACCCTGAGAATGTAAAATCTAAGCAACCAAACCAAGAATCTAGAAGAGGAAGTAAACCATAATTCCAAAGTTTTCAAGCTCTTTCACCTCCTTCAATTTGCTAACACGGCCGAAATGTCTTTTGTAACGAAAGTTGTAAATGTACAACGGAGTGAATATCAACATCTTTGTTATATGATGAAAATATGGTTTAGGCGATTTGTGCTACAAACCATGCCAATGATATAACTGATGTAGTTACCTAAGGAGAGGATAAGAGCTTGATCCTAGATATCAACATGTTTAGATTGTAAATATGCAAGATTCGAATTGGTGCACTATACATGAGATATGCTTAAATAATTTTCGAATATATGTTTTCTATATGGTTTGAGCTTAAAGTTTCACAGAAAACAACAATATATAGCCAAAATCCCAAAACTATGATCACTACAATAATATATACGTACTATACAATGCAAAATTACTAATAAAAAAGTCTCATCAATCGCTTCAAATACCTTAGTCTCTTTGCACATTTTCAGGACAATTCGATCTTTAAATACAAAAGGTTTGATGCCGAGAGTAAGTATGAATCAACAGTGGTGCTATACATGTCATCTACAATCAAACAATCCACCAGTTGCTATATTTTCTCACATTCTTTTCTTTTCAATGTCTCTCAGTAACGTTCATTTAGTAAAAATCAATTCCAATTGTTTTTCTATGCATTCAAATCACATTTTAAAAATAAGAATAGATTCTTGCATAAGAGAGAATGAGTTTCAGTGTAAGAGAGAAAGAGAAAAAGTTCTTCTCTTTTTTAATCAAAAATAAACCTAAGTCTCTCTATTTTTTCTCTATAAGAAAATTTATTTTATCTCAAATATAATTTGAAAAAGATAAAAATAAATTAAAAAAAGTGTTGTAGTTACGAGCTATCCCAAACAACTCAACGAGTGAGAAGTTTTACAAAATCTAGTTTTGAGTATCAACATCTTTTTTATATAATGAAGAGATGATTTAAGCGATTTGTGACATAAACCATGTCAATAGTTTGTAAGTATACAATATTCAAATTGTTGCACTTTACTTCAGATCTGCTTAAATAGTTTTGGTTTATATGTTTTGCTTTATAGTTTACATAAAAAATCTATAATAAATAACCAAAATACGCTCACTATAATAATATATACTGTAAGTAATATACATTACTAACAAAGAAGTGAAAAAAAAAAAAAAAAAAAAAAAAATCAAAGTCTTAACGAAGATCCAGAGACTATTTACAATTTCACCAATCCAAGATTTATCGCCATCATCATCAAATCAAACGAACGTAGAAGCCTTTGAGGTACGTTGATCAGTACCGAGAGTGATTACCATTATGGTCACATCGTCATGATATCTCCGTCTCCGACCAGCCGGAACATTCATCAATTCTTCCAAAGTGAATCCTACAAATCAAAGTTTATTTATTTTTAAGTCATATAGATAATGAAAATTGCAGATTCATTGAAGTAAACATTAAAAAAAAAAAAAAAAAAAAAAAAAAAAAAAGCTTCTTACCAACACGAGCAGCAGCTTTAGCTACAAGACGTTCAAGTAGAAACTTTGCAGGATCACCAGAAGGATTAGTAGAAATGAAGGAATGGACTAACTCAATAGCTTCCTCGTTGCTGAAGAAATCGAATAAGCCATCACTTGCAACTATTACAAAGTGGTCTGACTCTGTTATCTTGTGAACTCTCATTGATGGTTCTACTGAAACGTAAGGTGGACTCAAAAGGTTACGAACACGAAGAATTCCCATGAGTGCATCGTTCAGTTTCTCCTGCAAAAGGATTAACGAATTAAAAGAAACCGAAAGACAAAAAGCTTATTTCTTTCAAGTAATCAAATCATCATTGATGATAATACCTTCTTCAAGTAACCAACTCCTAGAGCACGAGTAACTTTAAGCTTTCCTTTGATTTTTCCACCAATAACGATTTTAGGATCATCAAGATGCTCACTTAAGAGTCTAGCTTCTTCGATCTCGTTATCAACTGTGTGATCCTCTGTGAGCTGAACAGCTTGCAGCTTCTTTTTACCATTGTAGGTTGCTAGAACAGCTCTGCTATCACCTAGATTAAGGATGTATAGATCCTTCCCGGCAAGTAGAGTGACCAAAACGCAAGATCCCACCGATACTAAATCCGGTCTTTCTTCCATTTCTTGCTCAACCATTCTTAGGAAATCATTTTCCGCCTGAAAAAGCGCACGGTTGAGACAATCTAGCACTCCTTGTCTGAACAAATCAGAGGAAGAGTAATCTATGTTACTTATGTTTGATAAACATTCCGATTTCTCTCCATCATCATCATCTTGTTGTGTCTTTGCAAGACTTTGCTTCATTTGGCGATCAAGCAACTGAAGATGGAACACAATGGACTCATACAAAGTACAAGCCAAGAAATCAGCAGCATCTCTTCCATTGAATCCATCATAGATAGCGCAAAAGAGCCAACCGTTTTCCTCAGAGCAAACAGCTTGAACTCTATCTTCCCCTGCAGCACCGCCCGCAACTTGAACTTCCATTGCAGAGAGAAGAAACCCTTCATTAACAGAAGAAGGAGAACTCAATGATGTCAAGTAACAAGATTCTGGCTCAGGAGGACTCGGGCTAGTAGAGGAGCTGCAGCTTAGACTCACCATACTTCCATGGAGAGAAGGAGAGAGTATGTCAAGCTTAGAAAGCGCAGGGGAAGATGGAACTTTCCTGAAAGATTTAGGAGAATCTAGAGAAGGCAATATCTCAGAACCAATAACTCCATTGCAGATATTAGTATTGGCTAAAGTCGGGTTTCCGCTTAAAGCAGCTCCTGATAAACAAGAGAAACTGCTTGTCTTTTGAAGCCTAAACCCAGCACGAACGCCAAAGCCATCAGGAATATCATCTTCAGGGATTGTTATCTTACTATTGTTGCATTGATAACCAAAGCTTATCTCAATCTCACCATAAGGATCAGTCTCTTCCTGCATTTTGATTTTTCACTTTTCTTTTTGAAATGTTCTGAAACAAGAAAGATCCATTTAGTTCATCAAAACTCCAATCAATCAATATATAACTTTGCTTTATCAATCATTGATCAAAATCAAGATCCAAGGCATATCAAAGACTTGTTTTTGTTTTTTTTTAAATCAAAGTCATGGATCCAAAAAACACCATCAAAGTTCAGTCCTTTAATATCTTCAACAATCGTAAGAACTAAATCGTAAGACTTATACAATAAACCTCTCCACATAACAGCTATAGTGACCATAGCGACAAAATACGTGGTGTGAGTCTAAGCAGTAGAAGTAGAATGAAAGTGGAGATAGATGGGACCAATATAAACCAACACTTTTGTTTTCTTCACTTACACAAAGTTAAAAAAAAAAAATATTTATACATAAAAATCTTTTTCATACAAGGACATTAAATGCAGACCACATAAGTTGTTGGCAAAGGTTTTAGTTTTAGATAAAATGATTTACAGAGCAAAAACTATCTAAAACCCAGAAACAGAGAAACATAGATTTGGTCATGGTGTGTTCATCATATCTAAATGGATATTAACAAAATCTCAATAACATTTGATAAATAGATGATTCCACAGACAGAAGAAATTTGAATTGAGCTAACCGAATTGACAAATAATTTAAAAAAAAAAAAAAAAAAAACTAAATCGCAGACATTAGAGATATATATATTTGAGGATTGAGAACAACGGATTTACCTTGACGTATAAGGAATAACGCGGAAGGAGATGATCCGAATCGGAGATTTAAGAGGAAGCGAATTTGGAAAAGAAGAAATCGAAGACGACGAATAATAATAAAAAAAAAAAAGAGTGAGAGAAGTGTAAAGAGAGAAAGAAGAATGGAATGGATGGAGGAGAAAGAGTTTTAACAAATGAGACTGAATGTTTTTGTTTGCTAATTTTGGTAGTGAAAATCGAAGCCTCCTTTATAATGTTTTTTTTTTTTTTTTTCCCTCTTTTTCGATTTTGATTCGTCGCTTTTTAGCTTCCCTTTTTTTAACTTTCCAAAGTTCAATCTTTTTTTTTTTAAAATCTTTTTACCTAAAAACAATGCTATTTTTTATTTATTATTATTATCTTGTTTGAAACGGGAAAATTTTAGCATTTTGAAACTTTCTAGAAATTTCTTTGGGCGGTGTTGCATTACTAAATCTATTACTACTGAAAAAATAAAACCCAATAATGTCTATGAGTTTTATTTTCAGTTAAAGATGTATTGTTATGAACATTTTCCAAGTTTTATTTGGAGGTTTTAGCTTCAGTCAAAAGATATATCAACAAGATATTTTGGAGTAAAAAAATAATGTAATTACCGGTCGACCCAAAAAAAAAAATTATATCAACGAAAGTGA
Source organism: Barbarea vulgaris (assembly GCA_963667165.1). NCBI lineage: Eukaryota > Viridiplantae > Streptophyta > Magnoliopsida > Brassicales > Brassicaceae > Barbarea > Barbarea vulgaris. Next base: position 6,186,619 of record OY763893.1, read on the forward strand.
AATAGCATTAGGGTCAACAATTGAATGCAATAAGTGTGTTTAGTTGACATTTTATATGATGATGTCATCCTCAGATCCCTACATATTTTTATCCAATCATACTTGTATTATTTTTCTTGGACTGCTCAAAGGACCAATATACTAGTATTAACCAAACAACCACTATTTTTTTATTTTTGTTGTTGTCAAGTTTCTCACGATAGTTATCCATATATAAACATGGCTAAGAGCATAACTGTATAAAGACTTTTAAAATGGTAATTCATGTATCCCATGACATGAACAACATGTTCACTATAGCAAATCCTGAAATGGGAAGAGACTTAAATAGTATTAGACTAGGGAACGTTTTTCGAAAAAAAAAAAGGATTTACAGATTTTATTTGCGGTAGAGTGTGAATAGAATAAAATAACCTAAAATACAATAGTGACGTTCTCCAAAATCAGATTTTTTGGGGGTACTAGGCTACTAGATGTCGACGTGGCGTAAATCATAGTCGCCGCACACAGATACGTAAAGAAGTAATTAATAGATATATACATAAAAATAATTTAAATGGTAAGCAAAAAATCGAGAATGTTTATAAGTTAGGTTGCATGACGTAAGAAAGGGGAGCAGATCTAACATTTTTGCATCTCTAACTATATAATACTAGAGTTTAATCGAAATTTGTTAGATCGAATCAAGAAGCAACACGAAAACTATTAAACAATAGAACTAAGGCGCAATGAAAAATTGACATCTATAAATTTTATTATTAAAATAACCTCTGTAAATTTATATATATTATCCAATATTGACTTGGTGAATTGAGCTCAGCTAATAATCTAGCCTATGTTGTCACTCATGAAAAAACCAGTTTCGAGTTTTTACATGAACATATTCAGAAAGTCTACAAAACGCATAACGGTACAGCCTTAACCGGGGTATTCGTCAGAAACTAAAAAAAAACTATTCACCAATTGATTCGGGTTGATAAAAAAAATAAAAAACTATATTATATTAACGGTTTTAAAACAGATGCACGAATAAGAAAATATGGGATGAAATGTCCGGTATGATTCTACAAACAAAGAGTCGATATATAGTAATACTAATTAAGAGGCTGAGTGGAATATTAGCAAAACCACATCAATATCATATCATATACGACTTATCAATGATAGAGAGAGTCGTTTAATAGATTTGATAAATACCCACAAATACTGGTTTGTGGCTGTTGAGCCACAGGAGAGACTGCTTGCTGTTGAAGCCAACTGATAAAAACAGTAGTCGTCACTTTAATTCCCATCCTGAAAATGACATTTGGTGACAATTCCATTTAGCTTACGTACCGTTTTTGGCAGTTTACAATGAATAGGATTAGATCTCGGTTTGTCTTTATCAACACGATTTTTCAACAAATAGATTAGCTGTTTTGTTATGTGCATCTAGTGCAAGCTCCTACGTCTCTTACACCATAGAACCTGGGATTATTATCGACACAGTACTAAATCATAGGATTGTTCAGGGACTGACAGTAAAAATGAACCATTGTTTGTTTTAAATACTGTTTAAGACTACAAACTAAAGGGACCACTTATATATATGTGAAAATTACGGCATCAACAAGAAGTGAGAGCTGAGGATTACTTACCTTGACTAGTTGTATACATAAATGGAAACTGGAACCAATAAGTGAAGTATTAAGATGCAATGGTGTAGAAAACTTTAGTCATTCCTTTCTTTGTTCTCATCTGTGTGATCTTCAAAAACAACAAGGAAAATACCCAGAAACATGTAATTTTTGAAAACACAGGACAAAAGAAGGCAGGAAACAACACAAAAGGAAAGATATCGACTTGAGAGTTGAGACAGGTACATTAGATGCGTACCTTCATGCTTATGATATCAGATATATCGGAGACATGGGTTCCACCACACGGACACCCGGGGTTGTCACCTAATTTTATGATCCGAGGAGTGCTGCCCTGCCAAGGTAAGCAAAAACAGGAATTTGAGTTTGATATATTTCAAAAGTGAAATGGCTCAAGACACTAACTGGGTACTTATTACCCAACAATGCTACAAGGTATGCATCTTAACTGCTCCCAAAATTTTCATAACATAGATTCCAAATAGTGGAAATAAACAAAGAGCAGCAATTGCTACAGAAAATTGTTTACCTATCCATGGTCATAATTTACTTAAACAAAGAAAAATATATGCATATTACTTTAGGAAAAACCACTATCTTCACATGACTTAACTGCAAAATTTTAATATAACTAAAGATAAACTTTGCTACTCCTATAATCTGGACACCCGAGGTTTATTAGCAATGGGAAAAAAATCATTAGGGATCAAATGTTGGAAAATAGTAATACCTTACTGATATAATCAGGAAGATTGCCACCACAGAGCAGAGATGCCTCTTCATAGGGCAATATAGCAGCATAAACCTTATACAAAGCAAAATAATCATTATTAAAAAGCCTAACATATAAAATCAAAGAAAATCTAACTATGATAAAAAAGACTCTTGAGGAATTTAACCTTTCCTCCTTTGGTAATCAGTTCGTTAGCTTCTGCTTCCAACTCTTTCTGCTTAACCTGCAATTCATCCTGTGGAACGCTTCCTTTGTATTCCACAAAAGGACTGATCACCATTGTAGTTAGATCACCGTTTTTATTAGTCACTATGTTTAACAAAAGTTGCAAAGAGGCAAAGCGGATGAGTGATGACAAATCCTTTAAACGAGACTCGTACCCATCAGGAAAATGGTATCCTTTGCCAGGCTCCAAATGTCCTAACCCAACTTTCTGCATACACAAATCTAGCAAGTGTCCAGCTGAATGCAACCTGATCATTATAAAAACTGCACAACTCAGAATCTAGTTTTCACAAATGCACTTGAAAATTTGAAGAATCAGTATCCAAATTTTGCAGAAGAAAAAATGTTTCTAAAACATAACAAGAATGTCTAACAACATCTTCCATACCAAAAACTAGTATGAATCATCAAAACTAGCTCTACCAAGTGTAGAACTGCACTAGGCTAGACTTTCATATTCTTGCCTGGAATTGAGATTGCGCCTTGATTCATCAACAGTCAAGTGAACTTCTCGCCCTTTCTCAATATCCATTTCACTTTCAGGATTTGAACCTTGGAAAACTCCGTAATGTAGAATCTAAAGGGGAATAATAATACACAAACAGCATAAGACAATTTTGATCTACACTAAACAGGAATCGTTTCGAGGATATGAATATTTAAACTTACAATTCCATCTTTAGATCGAACATCTTGAACGGAAAACTTGAAATCCGAACCGGAGAATACGATTAAACCGTTATCTGAAGGCTGGCCGCCACCTTGTGGATGAAACACCGTCGACTCCAGTATTAGAGCTGTGCGACCATCTTGCGCCTGAATTCATACGGTAATATATAAACTATTAGCGATACATAGAGAGGAGAGAGAGAGAGTCTCAGGATTCAGCATTGAAGTCGACGTCGAAGAGCTCGAGAATGGTTTAGTATTGAGAGAGACGGACCTTAAACAAGGAGAGAAATCTGGATTGAGATTGAAGATTGAACATGTCTACATGATAATCAAGCTTCGTCGGAGGAAAATCCATGGTGGATTCCGACGACGGCTTCGTCGCAGTGAACCAAGTGTTTGTATCTCTCGACGACGCGGTCAACAGTCAACCAACAATAGTTAAAAGTTAAATTATTATACACTAAAGTGTTACCGAGATTTCCAAACAAGTATTATTGTAGTTCAAATGAGCTTAAAGAGATAGAAATATAAAACTAAAATTGAAATAGCTCATAGAGCTTTATTAAGTGCAATTAAAGAAAAAAGAAATAACTTTAGATTGTCTTCAAGAACAAATATATTTGGATAGATTCATAAAAGATTAGGAGAAGGAGAGTTGCTTTGTGGCAACCCTCAAAGTTAAGATGCAATGTTTACATAAGATGCATATTTATATGAAACTACTTGAGATAAAACCCTAAACATGTTGGGCCTATTGGAATCACATCGGACTTGTTGGACTTGATGACACTATAATGGATTTGGCTCTTGAGACTCTTTAATACTCCCCCGCAAACTTGGCGTGGATGGAACATCTACTCCAAGTTTGAAATGCAAATGGTTAGACTTGGTAGGATCATGAGTAGCCAAAGCATAACATGGAGATGTAGAACTTCACAATTCACCGTAGAGGTCAAAATTAGCATAAGATCGTTTGGCATATACTTGGAGATGCTAGCATGGCTCCCTCAGAGGTATTCTTTGATACTTGGAGAGCTTCGCTTAACTCTCTCAAAAGTATTTGTGGCCTTCCTTTCTCACAAAGAGTCCGGGTCTTCTTTACCCGCTTAACTCAACTAATATTGTCTCATGACAAAGGAGAATGTTCTCACAACTACTGAAATTCTATAACCATCAACTTCCCATCCATTTGACAACAACAATTTGCATCTAAACCAAAAGCCTTTCTCTTTGGCATTTTAACGAACACCTTGTGTGCACTCTTTATTCTTGTATTTGCCACAGGAAAATTCACCCATAAACACATCATTATCAACAACCCAAGACCAGCTTTTCTTTTCTCACTAAGAGCAACTATTTCATGAAGATAAAGTAAGCAAATTGCTTCCAATCTATGTTCCAACCTAAACAGCCTATATCATTCACGAATCTTTGATTCCAGTCCTAACTCTAAACCAGACATCATGCTCCTTCTCAAGCTTATGACAGCACACCATCCATGTTCTGTCTTAGAGGTAATAAGAGAAGCGTTACCTTGAATATTGTGGTTTGGTCAAAGTGAAGACTATTGTTTGCTTCTGTCTTGTCTCTAATCAGCTTGCTTTTACTTGATCATCAACGCTTCAGTGTCTTCAGATTACTCTCTGTTTACAACATAGATTCAGAAAACAAAAGAAGTCTTCTTCGCCTCTGTATTTCTAAAACTGTGAGTGAAACCAGAGATTCAGAACGAAAGAAGGCTAGAAGCTTTATTGAGAATGAAACCCATGAACCGTTTGGCTCTGCAGCTGACTTCGATTTTGATTTCCTCATCAAAGAAATATCTGTTGGAAGCCTTCTTCTAAATATATGAGCGGAAGCTAGAAGCTTGTGAAAATAAGACCCAAATCAATCGCCTAAGCTATGATACCATGTAGAGATTTCCAAACAAGTATTATTGTAGTTCAAATGAGCTTAAAGAGATAGAAATATAAAACTAAAATTGAAATAGCTCATAGAGCTTTATTAAGTGCAATTAAAGAAAAAAGAAATAACTTTAGATTGTCTTCAAGAACAAATATATTTGGATAGATTCATAAAAGATTAGGAGAAGGAGAGTTGTTTTGTGGCAACCCTCAAAGTTAAGATGCAATGTTTACATAAGATGCATATTTATATGAAACTACTTGAGATAAAACCCTAAACATGTTGGGCCTATTGGAATCACATCGGACTTGTTGGACTTGATGACACTATAATGGATTTGGCTCTTGAGACTCTTTAATACTCCCCCGCAAACTTGGCGTGGATGGAACATCTACTCCAAGTTTGAAATGCAAATGGTTAGACTTGGTAGGATCATGAGTAGCCAAAGCATAACATGGAGATGTAGAACTTCACAATTCACCGTAGAGGTCAAAATTAGCATAAGATCGTTTGGCATATACTTGGAGATGCTAGCATGGCTCCCTCAGAGGTATTCTTTGATACTTGGAGAGCTTCGCTTAACTCTCTCAAAAGTATTTGTGGCCTTCCTTTCTCACAAAGAGTCCGGGTCTTCTTTACCCGCTTAACTCAACTAATATTGTCTCATGACAAAGGAGAATGTTCTCACAACTACTGAAATTCTATAACCATCAACTTCCCATCCATTTGACAACAACAATTTGCATCTAAACCAAAAGCCTTTCTCTTTGGCATTTTAACGAACACCTTGTGTGCACTCTTTATTCTTGTATTTGCCACAGGAAAATTCACCCATAAACACATCATTATCAACAACCCAAGACCAGCTTTTCTTTTCTCACTAAGAGCAACTATTTCATGAAGATAAAGTAAGCAAATTGCTTCCAATCTATGTTCCAACCTAAACAGCCTATATCATTCACGAATCTTTGATTCCAGTCCTAACTCTAAACCAGACATCATGCTCCTTCTCAAGCTTATGACAGCACACCATCCATGTTCTGTCTTAGAGGTAATAAGAGAAGCGTTACCTTGAATATTGTGGTTTGGTCAAAGTGAAGACTATTGTTTGCTTCTGTCTTGTCTCTAATCAGCTTGCTTTTACTTGATCATCAACGCTTCAGTGTCTTCAGATTACTCTCTGTTTACAACATAGATTCAGAAAACAAAAGAAGTCTTCTTCGCCTCTGTATTTCTAAAACTGTGAGTGAAACCAGAGATTCAGAACGAAAGAAGGCTAGAAGCTTTATTGAGAATGAAACCCATGAACCGTTTGGCTCTGCAGCTGACTTCGATTTTGATTTCCTCATCAAAGAAATATCTGTTGGAAGCCTTCTTCTAAATATATGAGCGGAAGCTAGAAGCTTGTGAAAATAAGACCCAAATCAATCGCCTAAGCTATGATACCATGTAGAGATTTCCAAACAAGTATTATTGTAGTTCAAATGAGCTTAAAGAGATAGAAATATAAAACTAAAATTGAAATAGCTCATAGAGCTTTATTAAGTGCAATTAAAGAAAAAAGAAATAACTTTAGATTGTCTTCAAGAACAAATATATTTGGATAGATTCATGAAAGATTAGGAGAAGGAGAGTTGCTTTGTGGCAACCCTCAAAGTTAAGATGCAATGTTTACATAAGATGCATATTTATATGAAACTACTTGAGATAAAACCCTAAACATGTTGGGCCTATTGGAATCACATCGGACTTGTTGGACTTGATGACACTATAATGGATTTGGCTCTTGAGACTCTTTAATACTCCCCCGCAAACTTGGCGTGGATGGAACATCTACTCCAAGTTTGAAATGCAAATGGTTAGACTTGGTAGGATCATGAGTAGCCAAAGCATAACATGGAGATGTAGAACTTCACAATTCACCGTAGAGGTCAAAATTAGCATAAGATCGTTTGGCATATACTTGGAGATGCTAGCATGGCTCCCTCAGAGGTATTCTTTGATACTTGGAGAGCTTCGCTTAACTCTCTCAAAAGTATTTGTGGCCTTCCTTTCTCACAAAGAGTCCGGGTCTTCTTTACCCGCTTAACTCAACTAATATTGTCTCATGACAAAGGAGAATGTTCTCACAACTACTGAAATTCTATAACCATCAACTTCCCATCCATTTGACAACAACAATTTGCATCTAAACCAAAAGCCTTTCTCTTTGGCATTTTAACGAACACCTTGTGTGCACTCTTTATTCTTGTATTTGCCACAGGAAAATTCACCCATAAACACATCATTATCAACAACCCAAGACCAGCTTTTCTTTTCTCACTAAGAGCAACTATTTCATGAAGATAAAGTAAGCAAATTGCTTCCAATCTATGTTCCAACCTAAACAGCCTATATCATTCACGAATCTTTGATTCCAGTCCTAACTCTAAACCAGACATCATGCTCCTTCTCAAGCTTATGACAGCACACCATCCATGTTCTGTCTTAGAGGTAATAAGAGAAGCGTTACCTTGAATATTGTGGTTTGGTCAAAGTGAAGACTATTGTTTGCTTCTGTCTTGTCTCTAATCAGCTTGCTTTTACTTGATCATCAACGCTTCAGTGTCTTCAGATTACTCTCTGTTTACAACATAGATTCAGAAAACAAAAGAAGTCTTCTTCGCCTCTGTATTTCTAAAACTGTGAGTGAAACCAGAGATTCAGAACGAAAGAAGGCTAGAAGCTTTATTGAGAATGAAACCCATGAACCGTTTGGCTCTGCAGCTGACTTCGATTTTGATTTCCTCATCAAAGAAATATCTGTTGGAAGCCTTCTTCTAAATATATGAGCGGAAGCTAGAAGCTTGTGAAAATAAGACCCAAATCAATCGCCTAAGCTCTGATACTATGTAGAGATTTCCAAACAAGTATTATTGTAGTTCAAATGAGCTTAAAGAGATAGAAATATAAAACTAAAATTGAAATAGCTCATAGAGCTTTATTAAGTGCAATTAAAGAAAAAAGAAATAACTTTAGATTGTCTTCAAGAACAAATATATTTGGATAGATTCATAAAAGATTAGGAGAAGGAGAGTTGCTTTGTGGCAACCCTCAAAGTTAAGATGCAATGTTTACATAAGATGCATATTTATATGAAACTACTTGAGATAAAACCCTAAACATGTTGGGCCTATTGGAATCACATCGGACTTGTTGGACTTGATGACACTATAATGGATTTGGCTCTTGAGACTCTTTAATACTCCCCCGCAAACTTGGCGTGGATGGAACATCTACTCCAAGTTTGAAATGCAAATGGTTAGACTTGGTAGGATCATGAGTAGCCAAAGCATAACATGGAGATGTAGAACTTCACAATTCACCGTAGAGGTCAAAATTAGCATAAGATCGTTTGGCATATACTTGGAGATGCTAGCATGGCTCCCTCAGAGGTATTCTTTGATACTTGGAGAGCTTCGCTTAACTCTCTCAAAAGTATTTGTGGCCTTCCTTTCTCACAAAGAGTCCGGGTCTTCTTTACCCGCTTAACTCAACTAATATTGTCTCATGACAAAGGAGAATGTTCTCACAACTACTGAAATTCTATAACCATCAACTTCCCATCCATTTGACAACAACAATTTGCATCTAAACCAAAAGCCTTTCTCTTTGGCATTTTAACGAACACCTTGTGTGCACTCTTTATTCTTGTATTTGCCACAGGAAAATTCACCCATAAACACATCATTATCAACAACCCAAGACCAGCTTTTCTTTTCTCACTAAGAGCAACTATTTCATGAAGATAAAGTAAGCAAATTGCTTCCAATCTATGTTCCAACCTAAACAGCCTATATCATTCACGAATCTTTGATTCCAGTCCTAACTCTAAACCAGACATCATGCTCCTTCTCAAGCTTATGACAGCACACCATCCATGTTCTGTCTTAGAGGTAATAAGAGAAGCGTTACCTTGAATATTGTGGTTTGGTCAAAGTGAAGACTATTGTTTGCTTCTGTCTTGTCTCTAATCAGCTTGCTTTTACTTGATCATCAACGCTTCAGTGTCTTCAGATTACTCTCTGTTTACAACATAGATTCAGAAAACAAAAGAAGTCTTCTTCGCCTCTGTATTTCTAAAACTGTGAGTGAAACCAGAGATTCAGAACGAAAGAAGGCTAGAAGCTTTATTGAGAATGAAACCCATGAACCGTTTGGCTCTGCAGCTGACTTCGATTTTGATTTCCTCATCAAAGAAATATCTGTTGGAAGCCTTCTTCTAAATATATGAGCGGAAGCTAGAAGCTTGTGAAAATAAGACCCAAATCAATCGCCTAAGCTCTGATACTATGTAGAGATTTCCAAACAAGTATTATTGTAGTTCAAATGAGCTTAAAGAGATAGAAATATAAAACTAAAATTGAAATAGCTCATAGAGCTTTATTAAGTGCAATTAAAGAAAAAAGAAATAACTTTAGATTGTCTTCAAGAACAAATATATTTGGATAGATTCATAAAAGATTAGGAGAAGGAGAGTTGCTTTGTGGCAACCCTCAAAGTTAAGATGCAATGTTTACATAAGATGCATATTTATATGAAACTACTTGAGATAAAACCCTAAACATGTTGGGCCTATTGGAATCACATCGGACTTGTTGGACTTGATGACACTATAATGGATTTGGCTCTTGAGACTCTTTAATAACCATATGATTCAGAACTCTTATAAAAGTAAAAAGTTACATTTTCCTACGTGTATTTGTCAAATTGACTAAAAGCCGCATTTCTCAGATATTTTACGAATTGCAGTTCGTTGTTGGGCCTTCATTGTTTGGGCCTTTTTGGTTATGCTGTATTTTTAAATTATTTATGTCGTTTCACTAAAAAAATTATCAGTAGATACAGTTAAACCTCTATAAATTAATACTCGATAAATTAATATCTCGCTAAATTAATAATTTTTTTCAGCCCTAAATTTATAATTTCACCCAAATATCACCTCTATAAATTAATAAATATAATAAATTAATAAAATTTCGTAAAATATATAGATCCCAATGTTATTAATTTATAGAGGTTTTACTGTATGTAAATATCTTTTGTTGGGAGTAGAAATTTCGTGTAAATAATACATCACTCTGTTTGTTTGAAGAGTCATTCAAGTTCATACCCCAAACCTTAGGTTTCACATTGGGGGAATGTGATGAAGAGAAAGAGATACAAGCTAGAATTTTCCTTTTATTGTGCTAATTTTTGGTTACTTATTATCAAAAATAAATAAAAAATAGCCTCATCAGATGCATGGAAACGCGTGAATCGGTGAAATATGAGAATTTTAGTCACATATATAAAAAACAAAAACAAAACAAAAAACTATAACGACTATACTGTCCCGTGATTATCTCGTAGTAATATATTGAATCAAATCCAAATATATTGCTCAAGTCCCGGTGGGTGTGGGTCCAATCCCTCCTAAAAACCAATTTTCATTTCATAAAATTCTGCTTCGTGGCGGCGTGGCGCCTCGCCTGATAATGGTTTAATTAATAATGTCCATTTTGACGAAAAATGCAAATTACAAATAAAGTAACAAGCAAGCCTCCCTTCATTAATATGTTGGCATTTTAATGGGTTGTTTTTTTCTTTGAGATAATCTCAAATCATGGAAGGAGACCACTCATTACTGTACAAAATAAAAGTAAATGCATTCTATAATACTCTTATCTACCCTTGTACTATATTTTTTTATTTCTTTCCTGTTAGTACCTTGAAAGCATTTAATATATTCAAATGTAAATGTAAATGCATAATGGCATAAGAGAAACCATAACCATAACTTTTGTTGACATTTCTTCTATGTAGAAAATATCATTATACTCATTTAAATTAAAAAAATACTGTATATAAATTACAAGTTGACGTAAAAAAAAAAAAAATTACAAATTTCTAAAATTGGTTGGTTGATATGATTTAGTAAATCGCCGATAAAAACCGTAAAGTGACCACCAACAAAATCTAGAAAAGCAAAAGAAAAGTAAACAAGAAAATTAGTGGATGTCTCCATCAGACACTTAGCGCATTAAACATCCTTAGATCTGAAGCATAACAAATGCCCACTTGTAAAGCTGTCTCTATTTACAAACACCCTCAAGTCAAGTGGTATTATTCGTAATTACTCTTACCTTTCAGGGGCATTTCAATAAGCTCATTCTCTTTTAAACCCTTTTCTTAATCTCTCTGTTTTTCTCTTTCTTGAAAATTTGTGCACAGCGAGCTAAAAGAGAGCTAAACTTGGAAAGAGATAAAGCTACAGAGAAAGGAGAATGAGAGGACTCTCCATAAACTCCGGCACGGCGGTGATACTCGCGATTCTAGTAATTCTCGCCGTCCAGTGCAGCTGGTTCGTCGCCGTTTCTTCTCAGTCCGTCGAATTCGCCGGAGATTTTCCTCCGATCGAGACAGAGTGCCGCGGTTCTATAGCAGAGTGCTCGGTTTCAGCCGCCCTCGGAGACGATGACAGCAGAGATCTCTTCTACGGCGGAGAAATGGGAGCGGAGTTCGAGATGGACTCAGAGATAAATAGGCGCATATTAGCGACGACGAGGTACATCAGCTATGGTGCGCTGAGGAGAAACACTGTACCGTGCTCACGCCGCGGCGCATCTTACTACAATTGCCGACGTGGAGCTCAGGCTAACCCTTACTCTCGTGGCTGCAGCGTCATCACTCGCTGTCGGCGCTGAATCTGTATTCTGTAGTTTCTTTTTTTTTTTCTCAATATTCTTTTTCTTTTCTTTTTTCTTCTTATATATAATTTTCAGATTTTGTTTTGCCGGTTTATATTTCTAAGTTTATTGCGCATTAGAATTTCAGACACGTATCATTATATATGTAAATGTTTCTGGGGATGATCTATATTATTGATGTAATTTGTTACAGTTTACATGAACCAGAAAAAGTTGGAATAAATATATCAGAGCGTGCTGAAGTAATATTGTATTTTAAATGGAATATTGATATGCCAGATCATGCGTATGAATATTGTATGTGGACTCATTCGTATTCATGGGTGCATGCATGTGCCGTAGAAATTACCTGATGCTAGAAAATTAAACTTAGGTTTTCTAATTCATACTATTTCATAACATATAACTTTCCTTCATTCCACTAAATAAAACAATAGACTATTTAGTTTTTATTATTATTGAAAATAAAGAGGCGATAATATGATTTGGTTGGGAGCCAACTCAAGCCGCTTCACCTGCATCTCTTTCGGCAGAGCCACACGTGGAGGGATAGTCTGTAATATCAAAATCTATAATACATTTTGCACACACTATAAAAAGAAATGTTATATCATGAATTTCTATATGAATTCTGTTGTCACGAGGATTCATGCCTAGACCAAACTCATAAGCTCTTCGTGATTAACGAAATTGACCAATACAAACGAAATTTTTTAAAGAAAAAAAAAAGAAAACGTTACAGTAAAAGAGAAACATATGGTTAAGGAGACATTTGAACATTAAATATCGCAACAACAATTCAATTAGAGACACTTTCAAATTTATTGCACTCCAAATCTGACGGGCCTTATATTTCTCTTGTCACATTTTATAAATATATAGTATACACCATATAAAAAAGATAATAATAAATTTAAAACCAAAAAAAAAAGAAGATAATAAATAACCTAAAAGTTTGGACCACATCTCTCCCATCGGCCATCCCTCATGGACAGCCCAGAGGCAAACAATCTCGTCACCGATTGTTATACATTTGAATTATTATGTAAATATTATTCCAATAATGAAATATGTAATGTATGCAAGTCTCTATCGTGTGCTTACGAACAAAAAACGACAACGACATCTTCCGCGTCCTTCTCACGCGGACTTGGCTAATTTCCCATATCCTTAAGACCTTAACATATTCTCTTTTACAAGTAGCATTAAAATAAAATAAAAATCTTTCGGCAGATTGATCAAATGGTCACGTCAAATTTTTGCAGCTGGCATTGATTTTGTTTTTGTTTTTTTTTGTCTTATCTTTCTTTTTTTCGGGATCGGTGAACTATTTAAAATCCTATTAAAAACACGAGTTACTTTACCTACTATTTATTCATGTCAGCATTCAGCAGCGATGGGGTTCCAATGGAGTATAGATCAAGCAACGACTCTTTGGACCACTAGACTTGTCTCAACGTTCTTTATAGATTAACTCGGACCGGATTAGCCCGAGACGGTGTTAGTGATACACGACTGGTTCACAATAACCTTGATGATTATTTTTCTCTTTTAGATTGTTTCATTCTGACCTTTAAAACCAGTTCAAGCCTAGTCCAAACATAGCTCCACTAGTCAGGTTTTGGCACACCACAACCACTAGAGTTCCACACTTTTGGTCCGTAATTTTCTTTGGTACCTGTAACAACTTTAGTTCATTATTATTTTAAAAATATTTTTCCTCTATTCTTCTTGTGTCTGACTTTAATTTAGTGATACTTAACCCCATTTGAATTACTAGAAAATTTAATTAAAATGTGAAAGTAGGGTAAAATTACATTCACACTGCGACTTAAAAAATAGCTAGAGGTTTTCTTCATGATCATAACTCTGGGGTCACACAGTTATAATTCATCTACACGCCAAAAAATAGATATTCGAGATCTTCTAGTGTTAGTTGAATCGCAGAACTTTTACCATGTTTTTCACCCAATGCAGATGCAACAATATTCCTTTTACGTTCCTGATAAAAAAAACGAATTAAAGAAACAAAAATCAGAATTGAGAGTGAAGTAATGTTACTACAAAGAAGACACAATCTTGATAGGTTTGGAAACAAAGAATTAAAATACCTGTAGAGCCAAAATTCGATCTTCAACGGTATTTTTGATAGTAATACTAGTTACGGTAACAGTTCGAGTTTGTCCAATACGATGAGCTCGATCAATAGCTTGATCCTCAGTTGTTGGATTCCACCAAAGATCCAATAGTATAACATGACTTGCAGCTACCATATTCAACCCTAGGTTTCCAGCTTTAAGAGACATCAGCATTACTTGCACCTGTTTTCATATATAGAAACATTGCATTGTAAATCTTAGAGAAATTAAAAAAAGTATTTTGAACAAACAAAACACATAAAAAAATTAATGTAACATGACTTACATCTGGATCATTGTTGAATTCTTTTACAGCTATGTCTCTTGCTACTAGAGACATTGTACCATCCAATCGTCTGAATTTAATACCGTTTTTGACAAAACTGTGCTCAACCAAGTCAAGCATACTAGTCCACTGAGAGAACACTATTGTCTTTATTGCTGGAGAGTCTGGATCACTACCTTGCTTCGCAAGCGACTGTAGAATCTCTAACACAGCTTTGATTTTGGATGAAATAAACTCGCCTTGTAGCAAAACTAGAGCTTTTTTATCACCATCATCATCATAATCGTTGATGCAGCTTCTAATCGCAGATTCAGAGAAAACATCATCAGGTTTAAGCTCTTCGCTGCAATTCCGTGCGGGGCACGTTTTGTCATCCCCACTAATGTTTTCAGACACACACTCATAACAAAACACATGCCCACACAAAGTAACAACAGAGTCTTCTGGTGGAGCCTGCAGAGTAAGAGATGATTAGAACATAGTGACAAAGCCTGAAGACAAATCAATGGTCAATTAATTAATTACTATATGCACTTACGTTGCAGACAGAGCAGATGGTAGAGGATGATTTCAAGAGATTGAGGAGGATGATTAGATACTCTCTAGGTACTCTTTTAACGTCGTATTCTGAAATTTTTGCAATAGAAACAGAGTGATTATATCCTTTAACAAGTTGTGGATGGTTACAAGCTTGGCGTAGTCGCAAAAGCATCAGAAGAAGATAAGAAAAGTTGTTGTGCAAAGTCCCTGCAGCAGCAAAGGCCTACAAAGAAGAGACAAAATATAAAAATTTCATATTGATTTATACATATAAACAAACATATAAGTTTTGGAGAATCACCTCGAACTCCAAACGTGAATGCAGTTCAAGCTTCCTGTAGAAAGACCATTCTACTACTGAAAAGTCAACTTTGCTCATATTAACTGTTTTTGGAGGTAGATTAATTATAGGTTGTCCATCAAGTAATGTTCCTAAATAACACAGCATAAAGATAATTAGCAGAGATACAAAATAACATGTATAATTAGGAGCAAATGAGTGTGTGTACCTTTGGTGCGGCGCAGCATTATTCCCCTAAGAACAGCTTGAAGTTTCTTGTAACCATAAACAGGGTTTTTGTTAACTGAAGTCTTGATGCTTTTATGAAATGATTTGTACATGGCATACGGATGATATCTAAGAAACCTAAAATAGCTATAAAGATCGTCGATTTTGTTCTGTATCGGTGTTCCAGACAAGCACCATCTCCTTTTGGCTTTAAGACTGTAACATGCACTTGCAACTAACGTTTTACAGTTCTTAATTGTATGAGCTTCGTCTAACACTACTCTCAACCACTTAACTCTTGCTAGTGCACCAGCGGGACTAGGTTCTTCAGTGGTTTCTCTACCTCTCTTTCTAGTCGCAGCAAAAAAATCTAGCAGAGGATTTTGAGGAACCTCATTTGTAACAATGGCGTAAGTTGTGACAACCACATCATATTGAGCTAATTCAATAGGATCTTTGGTTCTGTTAGATCCATGGTAGATTAAGACAGAGAGCTTGTGTTCATCAGAAACCTTCTCTTTAACTTCTCTTGCCCATTGCTTTACAACACTCGCTGGACAAACAACTAATGTGCCACCAGATTTTCTACTTCTTCTTCGCTTTTGAGGCTTTGATTGTGACTTCAACTTTTGAAATAGAATAAGAGCAATCGTCGAGATTGTTTTACCAAGTCCCTGCATTATCAATATAGCACATACATATATAAATCATTTGTGAGAAATTTAACATCCATCTAATTATAACAATTTATATTTGGGAAAGAGTATTTTAATTAAATGTTTGACCTGATCATCAGCTAATATCCCTCCCAAACAATGCCCGCTTCTTTTTTCTCTCTTACGCATCCATTCCAATGCAATTTTCTGAGGAAAAAAAAAAACAACCAAGATTTTAGTATACAAAATTAAGGACAATAAAAAAAAGTTTTAAAGTGAAAACATGATAATTACTTGATGCCTCATAAGAGGAACTGTAAGAACACCAGGAGGTAGATCCGTTTCTGTCTTGGGTTGCTTCAGATCCTGTAATTAACTATGCCATTTAATTAATATCTGGTTGATTAATGGAAATTCAAACAAGAGCTACTTAAGTAGTGTTGAAGTAAATTAATTAAAAATATATATGTTGGTATTAGGAATAATATATATATACTTGTAATGCAGCCTGATAGATAACCCTCTCGTTAACGGTGGTCCCATCTGGACCTTCTTCATCACTACCTGAACTCATGTCCATAGCAGAATCCATTGTAAGAAGCTCCTTTTGATGTCAGAATCAACAACTCAGATTTTTAACAAAACCAATCAGTCCTGCGACGCACTAGTATTAATTTCTCTTAATTAACGAAACCAATATATATTACTAAACCTAGCTGTAGCTATTTATATGGGACGTAATTAGTATCGAGAAGAAGAAAAATCACTGTTGTTAGGGTTACGGTTTGGTCGGTGAAAGGGACGATCGCACGCAATTTATAATCAAATTTCCTAACGAGTAATAACACTCTTTCTAATTCTATATATATAATTTATCAAGAAAGGGCTTTATTAGTAAGTCGGTTGGCCCAATAAAGGAATAATATATTTATTATACATACAATGTCAGCAATGCAACGGTCATTATCTGAGAGCTATATAGTATATTTTTAACGGCTGTGATTTTTAGGGTAA
The DNA here is from genome assembly GCA_963667165.1 of Barbarea vulgaris. Taxonomy (NCBI): domain Eukaryota; kingdom Viridiplantae; phylum Streptophyta; class Magnoliopsida; order Brassicales; family Brassicaceae; genus Barbarea; species Barbarea vulgaris. Next base: position 6,203,661 of record OY763893.1, read on the forward strand.
GAAACTGAAAACAGAGTAAGCAAATCTTTACTTCTCTTTGCCTCTTGGTTAGCTTCCTGTCTTCCTCTGCTAGTCCCTCACCATCTTTAGGATTCACTCTGTCGAATGCGAGCTTGATAACACTCATGCCACTACTTCTCCATGTCTTGTTACATATTGAAGCCGAATCACACTAACCTGGTTCACAAAAAAGGAGATCATTGTTTCTTAGTTATGAATCTTGAAAATATTTTACTGGTACGCTTCATTCTTGTATCATCTCTGAATGATAACTAATGTAAATGATCATACAGAGTAATATTAAAACATGATCACATATGCAATACCTGCGTCTCCTATGGACATAAACCAATGAATAATTCTCTCAAAGATCTCATCTTGATGGAGCTTCCCTTTGTTCATCTCACATGCAACAATGTCTCCGTCAACAAATTTGTGATAATGCCACACTTTCAAGAATACTCAAGGTGCTTGCTTGCTTAAGATCCTCTAAACGAATTTACTAATCAAGCATCAACCCAGCTATAACCCGGGGTTTTGTTAAGCCCTCTTCTCTTCTGTGTCATTCTAATATTAGCTGCATCTTCCCATCTCCCGGCAGCTGAATATGTGTTGGATAGAAGAACCAAGCTTCCTGTTGTTCCTTCAACACTCTGCATCTTTTTCGACACTTTATCCACAAGTTCCACATTCTTATAAGTCCAACAAGCAGAGAGAAGTGTACCTAACACACGAATGTCAGGCTCAAATGGCATATTGTTGACGAAATCATAAGCCTCATCCAAGAATCCGGCACGGGCTAGGAGATCAGCCATGCAATTATAATGGTCTATTCTTGGGATGACATTGAAGTCTCCTCGAGCCATGGAGTTGAACACTTGTTTCCCTTCATCCACAAGTCCTGAATGGCTACAAGCAGACAAAAGAGCAAGCAAAGTCACCTCGTCAGGGTACACACCTGTGCCCTGCATACTGTCAAATAGAGAAAGAGCTTCTTTGCCAAGCCCATGGATTCCAAATCCAAACAGCATTGTGTTCCACGAAACTATATCCCGCTCATGCATTGTGTCAAAAACTTTCTTGGCTGCATCAAGTTTTCCGCACTTTGTGTACATATCCATCAATGCATTACAAATGCTTGTATTAACTGCATAACCATTCATAACACAATACCCGTGGCAACTAAATCCGTGTTCCAAAGCAGCCAAGTGAGAGCAAGCGGTTAAAACACCAAGCAATGTTGTTATATTTGGCCGAATTCCGGATGATTTCATATAATGAAATAGATGTAAACTCTCTTCTGCGCAACAATTCTCCACACACCCAGAGATAAGAGAGTTATATGAAACAATATCTTTCAAGCCAATCTCACTAAACTGCCTAAAAGCATCACATAAGCTCCCATACTTGGCGTAGAATGAAATTATTGTGTTTCCAACAGTTAAGTCTAAGATGAAGCCTGCTTTAATCGCATAACAATGTACGCATCGCCCTCCACTCAGATCTCCAAATCTCGCACAACCCATCAGAATAAGCCCTATGGCAACTGGCGTCACCATTTTCACGTTTGCATCAACCAACATCTGCAAAAACACTTCTCCAGCTTCTTTTATCATTTCATTTTCTACATAGCCTCCAATCATAGCACTCCAGGTTACCTCATTCTTCATAGAGTCTGAATCGAAAACTCTTTTCGCATAGATAATGGACTTACTTTTCGCATATATATCCAAGATCCCCGTCTTAACAGCTAAATCATTGATAAAACCCACTCGTATGCAATACCCATGAACAGATTTACCTTCCCTCAAAGCACCAGCCTTCCCTAATGCAGGAAACATCCCAACAATGGTGGATACATTAGGGCTGAGTCCATCGCTTCTACGCATATCCAAAAACAATCCAATTACATCAGTTAAACAGCAATGTAAAGAAAACCCAGAAATCATAGCGTTCCATGCGACAATATCTCTTTCAGGCATTTCGTCGAACACCTGTATCGCCATATCGAGTTCCCCACATTTAGCATAAAAACCAACCAGAGCAGTACAGACATACATATCAGAGGTAAAGTCACTACATGTCACATGACTATGTATCAGCTTACCATCTTCAATTGCTCTCAGACCAGCACATGCTTTCAGTGCAAACGGGTACGTGTATTTCGTGGGCGTAACACCAGAATCCAGCATCATGTAGTACAAATCCAAAGCCTTTTCCGGGAAACCATTAGATGCATAGGCTCTGATCATCACGTCCCACGCAATAGGATTGGTTCTTGGATGAGGAATTTCATCGAACACATGGCGTGCAAGTTCCACTTCGTTGCATGATGCGTAAAGACGTGTTAAATTGACTAGCACAGTAGATGAAGTCAGCATAAGGGAGCGTTTAAGAAGATGCTGATGAATTATATGTCCTAAGATCAGATTCCTAGATCGAATACATGATTCAAGAAGTTTCAGAAACATTGGGAATAATGGATTTAAGTCAAAAATAGAGGTATCCAAAAAAGAATATTTAGTGAATCAAAAACCTAAAACGTTATTTCATTAATTTGTACATATTACATTTGCTGGAGGGAATAATAACTAAGTAGCTTCTTGAACAGAGGAACAAGTGAAACCATAGCAAGTTGAAGCTGTTCAGAGCTGTTTATGCGGATACTTACTTGCCCTGCACCTTTGTTGTTCATATTAGCACGAGCGATTAGATTAGAGTTACGTCCAATGGGCACTTGCGACTGTATATTCCCTCCGATAGCAAGATCGCCATGCCAATCCATTACAGAGAGTCCAAGAGTTGTTAAATACCGACCAAGCGGATAATCTTTATCTCTAAACTGAGCTTCTAAACTACCACCATAAGCAACGTCTCCTCGACTAGTCATTACCCCACCAGACATTAACATTCTGAACCATTTATTAGCTATCAACTTATCTTCTACTTTCAGCCCTGCAGATACCGAATCGCCCATGAGTGTTACAGAGAGACCAGCTGCGGCTTTGTTTTTCTTAAAATTGTTGAATCTTGTTTCACTTCGAATGGTGTAAGCTAGTTCCTTTCCGACGCTTTGCATGTCAAGACCTAGGGAAGTTGATCTACCTTCTCCATGTTTAACCGAGCTGGCCATTTCCAGCTGCACGTTTGCATCCTTCTTGTCCTTTGTCACTTGGCCCGAGAAAGATATCGGTATTTTGTCTTTAATAACAAAGAGTCGTTCCGCATTCACACCTTCATAACCAATATCATGATCCCACCCATGAGTTTCCAGGACTGGCCTAACAAGCCATTGGTTGGAGGAATCAAGGGACCGGTACCGGTGAGTAGGATTGTCAGAGTCAAAAGATGCAGGTAGAGATAAATCTGGCATGGGAACTGGAACAGATGCAGGTTCACTTCTTTCATCTTCCACATTTTCATTATATACGTTAGGCAAATCTTTAATCTCAGCAGCAAATTTCTTCAGCAGCTTACGTCTCTTTCTTTCCTCTTTCAGCTGTCTCTTCAAAAATAGTTTCTCCCGGTACTCCATCTCATCAAGATATTGCTTCTTCTGAGATTTACTAAGCTTAGCCATCTCAGCTTTAGTCAACCGCTTAAAGGGAGGAAGCTGATCGTACTCTGCTTCTTCATCTGAATCTGATGAGTCGTCCAAATCATCTTCATCTTCCTCATCACCGTACTGCTGCTCAGGAAGCTTAGCTTGTGGTCTTGATTGCAAAAGCGATGAGAGGAGAAATGGCAATGGCAGAGCCTTGGACCGAGCTACAAACGGTACCCCTGGAATATTATCTTGTAATTTCAGAAGAGCATTAGCTTCTGCTAGAATCTTGGATGCAAATGAGAGTAATAGCAAATGAGGTTTCCACACTTGGCCATTCGGTAACACTCTCTGGCCTGCCCGATTTGTCCTGCAAGCAGAGTGGTTCTCCACTAAAGAAACAGGGTTCATGAGCCTCCTATCTCCCGCTGCTTGGCGAATGGCCTGCTGGATGACATGAGAGCGTTGTGTTACAAACATGTCATAGCTCGAAGCAGTACCATTTGGGCCATCTGGGGGAGCCGAAGCGGCATGAGTCAAACCCACAATGGCATTAAACCATATTGATGGTCCAAAAACATCAGTGATGGTGTGCAAGAGAGGCATGTCACCAGAATCTCTACTTTGCATATCCAACCTATCAAGATATAATACAATGTCAGGCGGAGTTTTCTTGATGAAAGCCCTAACAGACTTCAGGGTCTTCTCATTCTTGTGTTGATCAGACCAGGATGGTAAGAGACCGGGAGTGTCAATCACCCGTACCTTAATTCCCTGAACAAAACCCTCAACATCCTGAACCCTCCTGGTTCCCATCTGGAATGCATCAGTACTAATCTTCACTTCATCAAAAATAGAATTGATAGTTGCACTTTTACCAACCCCACTTTTACCGAGCACCATAATCGTACAAGAAAAATCAAGGGGATCCTGTCCAGCTGCTTCAAGCTGCTCTGCCATGGCACTGGCACGATCAAAACTAAAGGCACCAACACGGCTTCCGTTTCTGCCTCTCAACTGTTCAGCCAATCCAAGCCTATACAAAACCTGCGCAACAACAACATTATGTGGAGTTTGCCCTAATCTATGTGCAAGCCTAAAAAATTTGACCCTGATCAACTGGAGCTTCTCACGGGTCTCATCATGCTCATCTGTCTCTACAGTGGTAGAATCTTCAGCTTGCTGAGGCTGATTGTGAGACATATTTCCATTGACACGAGGCTGTTGGGGAACACGTGGTGCAGGTTCCAAAAGAGGAGCAGCACGACCAAGACCTGCGGGGCGAGTAGGTGGTAATGCTGTAATATTACTTCTGGACTCTGTTGGTGAAACAGAACTTAATACCTCAGATCCTCTTTCCACATGTTGGCTTTCCCTAATCTCTGGAGCTATATTTACTGTACTGTCTTGCTGCTTTTCAAGTTCCTTATTAGATTGAGGATTATGTTGAACATCATGTCCTCCATCATGTTCTCTAAAAATAACCCCAGGGGAGCCACTACTGCTGTGACCTTCAGTCTCTCCCTTTTCCTCGGAACTAGATATATCCAATGAGATCCCAGCACGTGCTACTTCAATACTATCATTCAAGGATTTTTCATCTGAAGCATTTTTAACACTATTGTAGTCGGCACCAGTCTGACCATTTCTTTGTGACCCAGACTCATTGCCTATACATACAAATCCCTTCTTATTTGGTCCTTCACTTTGCCCAACAGCCTCTTGTTCTGTTCCCATGCCAGCTGATACATCAACAACGTGTTCCTCCCAATTCTTGTCTTCAATACCATCATTACCTGTTTCCTCGGACCAGGCACTTACTGAGATAACTTCAGCCACAAGTTCTTTATTCTCAGGAGAGACAATTCCAATTTCCGAAAAAGAATGAGTATTTCCATTTCCCATATACACATCCTCAGCCGCAAAACTGGAGCCACTGGAAGTAGCTTTCTTAATGTTCTCAACCACATCCAAGCTTGATTCAACTTTACCATAAGAAATTTCTGCACCTGCTTCCCCCTGATCATCATTCATTCTAGGAGTCACAAAATCAGATTCAGCTTCTCCCGTAGTTATATCTTGCACGTATACCTCACCATGGCTCTCTCCAACCACCGAATAATTAACCTTCAAATCTTCTACTCCGATCTCACTGCTATGTGTTTCTTCCTGATCACCAACTTCATGTTCATCCTTGGAATTTTCAGGAGTTGTCTCTAAAGGTAAATCATCGTGCAACCCATTAGCTTCAAAGGATTCAAGTTTTGGAACCTCCTGCGAACCAATTGCTTCCTCAAAGACCTCTTCTTCATTATCCCTCACACATTCATTTTTCTCTACTTCCTCATCATCGCTAATTCTATCATCTGAAAGCTTCTTCTCTTCCCTATCTGACATGTCCACAATCTCAGCTCCATCTCCCATTTCTAGATCACCGCAGCAGCATAAATCCGGAATCACTGCACCAACCAAATCAAATACGCTCACTTTATTCCATCAAACCATAACAACAAAAATAGAGCAAACAACCAAACACAGAGAGAATTTTTTGTTCAAAAAAAAAAAAAAACTAGAAAAAATATTATTGCCAAAAATACATTGAATCTTCGTTACATTCAAATCCCAAGACACTAAATTCAAATAGAAGTGAAAACATCGCCAAATCGCAGGTTATATTTGATCATAGGAATTCCAACAACTAGAAGAACAATTTACAGAAAATGAAACCCAAAGAAAAACAAAACTTTACAAGAAAAAAAAAAAGAGGTAAACAGCTATGGTGTAAATCTAACCTGGTTACAGAGAGAGAGAAGCAAAAAATCTAAAAAAAATATCCTTCATGCGATTTATTATTTTTCGTCTGCGACAGTGCGACTAGGACGGGAAGAAGGAGATAAGAGACTTTTATGGACGGTACAGATCTGTTTGGGTTTTAGTCATCGGACGGTCGACACTGGCTCTTAAATTGCAATCGTGAAAAAGGCATGTCACGTGATCAATAGTGAAGTGGGCCAATCCCTTATAGTAGGGCTGCAAAATCTTGTTGGCCTTTTTTCCTTCACGACAAGAGAGACTTATTTCTCTTCTTTGGAGCTATCCACCTGTCCTTTTATTGTTTGTCGGTAGATGGGTGATTAATATGGCTCACCAAAATTTAGTTACATGTAAAATACTTTCACATGATAAATGCTTTATATTTTTCTTCAGTTGATTGAGTTTCATTCACATTCCAGCTTTTGGAAAAGAAACACACAAAAAAAGTATAATTAATAAAAGGAAATAAATCCCCAAATTCACAAACATTCTTTGTAACAAGCAGAGATCACCCTATTTTTTTCTTTCTGAAACAACTTCATTTCTCTTCTTGCTACATTGCATCCCAAACAACTTTCACACTAGACAACACCACACAACTCGCTTTTGGTTTCCTTTTTTTACCAACTACCGAGGAACTCTCTTACGGCTCAGTATTTCTTGTTCCTTGAGACGGTGTTGGAACCGAGCAAGCCGCGCTTGAAGACTAACGAGCCCTGCTGCTTTCCTCGACAACACAAAGCTCAGTTGCGTCACATAGTTTTCTATCATGCTTCCTGGTTGGTCCACTTCCGCTAAAAGTTTCATTTCCTGATGATGACATAAGAAGAACCAAAATTCAACCATGCGATAACATTCTACAACCGTTTATTCATTTAGATAATGTTTATTTACCTCGCGAACAATCTCCATTGTATCCTCGATTTCTTTTCTGTGTGCTGCAATAAGGGCTTCTTCTTCCTGAAAATTTTATGTGGTGTGGGTTATGACAAGGTATGATCAGGGCTATTAATATAAGTTTCTACCATTGCTTGCAAACCAATGTCACAGGTTCCTCTCATGCCTTAGAGGTTTAAGTGAATATTTTACCTCAAGCAATGCATCAATGTTTTCATCAAGCGAAGGGTCAGTTTCATATTGCCTTGAAGCAGTTTCACTTTTGTTCTGCCTAAAGTTTGTCAAGGTAGGTATATCCGATGAACTGGCATCTCTCTTAGACCAGTTTTGTGGTCTGTCTGGTCTTTCTTCTCGCAACCCTTTCCCACGAGGTGGTGACACTTTCTTCACCTTCTCTTCACGGTCTGAAATTTCTTGGGGATATGAAGACAACTGGTTCCTCTGACTAGTGGAGCCACCAAAAGAATTGTTTGTATCTGATCTTCCCTTGTCCATTGAGATTGATGGGATTCCACTTTCCTCTCTATAATTTGTAGGCTGTCTAAAGTCAATACCCGAAGTAGTGTGCCTATCCTTCTCGGCCCTTCTCCCAGTTTCCTGTACATTCACTTCCTGTGGAGGCTCAAAGACATCTTCTACATCATATGAGCCCAACAAAACATCCTTATTAACCGGAGGCATTGAATTGGCAATCTGATCTTTCTTGCTATTTCCACTTTTAGATAGACTTTTGACCCTGTTTATAAGGTAAACAACCGAGAGCAGGTCAAGAGAAGATGAAATTGAAATTTTGATTCAAGAGAGGCTATAGTTTGTACAAAACATACCGATCAGCATATCTTAGAGTATTGAGGGTATGTTCACAAGATCCTGCATTTGGAGAGATGCAAGAGATCATCACCGTTCTTGAGTTTCCAACAAATGAGTCACGGAGCACTTCAGTCAGTTTGCTTCCACGAAATGGTATATGTAGCTGGTCATTGTCCAGTGCACGTATACATTCCTTAAGAGCCAAGAGACTCTTGTTGATTTCTGCTCCTTCAATCCTAAGAAAAATCCACCATGAAAACTATAAAGAGTTAACTTAGATCTAGATTGTGGTGGTCCTAAAGTAAAAAGGTAGCAGCAAAGTGCCACTCAACCAATACCCACAAGTCCAAAAGAGGCATACATTTTAATCTACGCATTAGTGGTAGGTCAATCCTCAAACTACTCAACCACATGGGCAAAGAGAATCCTTACCTTGTCTGCCGGTCATTGTCTGTGGTGTCTGCACCTCTTTCACTGCCAGCAAGGTCAATGAAAGAAATCTTTCCCACAACTTTCCCCTGCAAATCATTACCATCATTATTCCTCCGTCTAGTGTCTTTTACCTCAACATGCTTCTTTACAACAAGCTGTAGGATAGCATGTGATCTAGAAGATTCCTCATTTGCTCCAGTTGACCCTGTGCTCCTCTCAGCGTTTCCTTTCTCGATAAAATCCTTGACAAGTTGTACATCTGAAACTTCATATTCTTGCAGGCCAACAATGCAAACTTGCTGTCTACCATCTTCTCGCATGCAAAGTTTCCTACTCGGCAATAACTGAATGATTTAGACAATTGTAGACATGCATTTGCGATACTATTGGACAACAGTAGAAAGTATGGAAACTGAAAAGATGAAAGTGCCAATGTTTACAGTATAATGACATCAAAATAACAATTATAAGGTAGAATATGCCTGATTAAAGTATAAGCCAAAAGGAAAAAAAAACATAGAACCTCTAAAAAAAATATGACATTTAAAAGAAATGAGAAAAAGAAAGAACACTAACTTTCTCTCACTAAGAAGATCGAACAGCTTTCCACCATATATCTCAAAATAGCTGAGCCACAATTTAAACCTTTGATTGCTGTATACTGGTTGACGCAACAACCTCATAAGATCTTCAACAGCTCGTATGGGTAGTGGTTTCATTGTAAATGTCTTACCACTACCTGAATAAAGCGAAACATCATTAGGAACATGAAAGCATGAAGAAACTATTATCATCTAAAAAACTGGAATCTTTTCGCAAGAGTAGTACTATCAGAATTTAAAAAGCGCTAAAGTGTATATTTTCCAACAAACATTAATGCCATTGATACCTGTTTGACCATATGCAAAGCATGTAGCTTTAGTTCTCTGGAAAATAATGGGAATTATCGGCTCAATTGTGGCCCGATACACCTGTTCAAGGGAGCAACAAACGATTTCAAATCAGAACAGCATTGTTAATGCTCATGGGCTCTACTACTTTCAGTAATTAAATTACCTCATCATTTGAAACATCTTCATCTAGAACAGCATCAAAGCAGAACTCATGCTTTTCCACATAAGCAGTCAAATCCACCTGCACCAACAAGATTACAGTTTGTTCACTATCAGAAAATAAAATATTAAATGAAGAGAATAAATGACCTTTAATAGCAGGATGCCATCGTTCAGTTGTTCAACTGAATCATGGATGACATTGTTATCTTCGATGAGAACACACACAAACCTTCAGCTTGGGTTCGTGGACCGTCAAAGAATTATCAGATACCGTCACAACATCCTCCTCCTTTCTAGCTGTTTCTTTCTTATTTAGGGGTCTTTTCCTTACCTAAAAATAAGAAATAGGTTTCCCAATGATCCCCAGTCATAATGAATGTTGCTTAAAAACCAATCAACTAGTAAGGAAACAGGTCACTGCTCAAGTGAATGACCTACCACTACTTTAATCTTGGCTACACTGTTATTTTCTTTTTCACTCTTAGGCAATGAACCCAAAGGTTCAGCATCTGTCTGTTGCCGTTGTTGATGATAAGCCGGCAAATTAAAGTCTTCATCAAATTCTTTATTCACACTAGGCATGAACGGTGACGGTTCAAAGGGTTCGGTAAAAACATGCTGCAAAATAAAAGGAATGTGACATATTACAAAAGCAATGAGTTGATAACTTTCACACGGATTATAAATAATCACTATCTTTAAGAACCAGCAAATGCAAGTGGCATTTATGCACAGAAGCTTTTCCAATGACAACAAGACTTGACACATGTCGCTCAATCGTTTCAAGAGTCAAGATCAAAATTTGTCTAAGAGAAGTCTTGCAGATAATTTGCATGTGCATCAAGCCAATGGATTAGGTGGGACTCAATATGACAATGCAAGATTAGGAGTAACAGTATGAACAACCGGGATGAAACTCAAGAACAGACAATCTGATGATGTGATCTTTCTGTTCTCTGTGGCACTAATGGGCATAACTATGAATAGTCTTTGTACTAGTCCTTCTTCCAACGTACCTCAGAGAGCAGCTCTGTATCATCCATTGCATGAAGATCCATTAATCCAGCTCCAAAATCACCTCTGAACTCGGGTGAATAAAATCCTTCCGAAGAGGGTATAGCTGCTGATGTCTGAGCAGTTGGTGTATATGATTCAGAAGCTGATTCTCCGTTAAAATTGAGATTTCTCATCAACTTGAACAGTCTTTGTTTCTCTTCAGCAGTCTGAGCTCCATAACCCTAGCAGATACCACAAATACCACAAATAAGATTTCAAATACCCTGTCCACTGAAATAAAAACAAGAGCCACCCACAAAAGTTTCTATAGCAAAGAAAATTGACCAACCAAAAGAAAAATTATTAAGAACCCTGCAAACACATATCTAACAACATAACTAGCTAAAATCCCATTTACATGGACTGCCAAAATAATCCCAAGTTCTAATTATGATAAGGTATGGACTAACATCCATAACAGGGAAACAATCCTACATTCTTACTGCAGCGTCTAATACAAAATTGACATACTTTACAAGCTAGAGTAGGCTACAACCGGAAAATAAAGGACATGCAGATTACTGGAAGAGCACAGAAACAAAGAATAACAGGAAAGTAAGTACCTGCATGAGAAGGTTTGGGAGAAGACGCTGATCATTGCCTGTAGAAGCAACAGGAGATGCCAGATGCTGCAAGCCAGCGGATTGAAGCCACCGAGCCATGACTGCATCACCTGCATCATTAGTGGGTAAAGCCCCATCGTAAAGCGCCGTCGCAGCCGCAGCATTGCTCTGCTGCATTTGGCTGCCCATGAGGCGCTGCGATCTTCTTTGAGGAGCCAACTTCGGAGATCTGTAGAAACAACTCTTCATCCAAAACAAAAACGAAAATCCCACATATGTTACAAAAATGGATTTCTAATCGAAACAACAAATCAAAAATTCACGATTCCAAAACTATAAAAATAAAAATTTAAGATTCAATTTGAAGGAAACTCACAATGTGGAGAGAATTCGGATTCAAAGCAAAACATGAAAGCGTAAGACTACAGCTTTCACTTAATTCGAAATCTGTAATTCAATCAATCAATTCTCATCAGAGAAGCGGAGAAGAAGATCGACGTTATCCTACAAAGGGAGTAATGATGATTACCAGAGAGAAACGAAGATACGCAACGGTTGGATAAGAGATCTGTGATCTGAAAATTTCCCAATATACAATCAGATCCGACGACTGAAAATAAAACCCTAAGCGACGCGCATCGTTTAGCGTTGGCGAAAGAGAGAGAGAGATAGAGAGAGCTCTGTTCAAAGTTTTAGTCTTCTCTTCCGTATGGCCGTAAGCGACGTTAGGCGTAGAGAGAAAGAGAAGGGCGTTGATGACGATTTGACAAAGTGTAAGGCAATTAAAAAATATAATTAAAAAGTCGAGGCGCTTAAAACTTTTTTTCTAAAGGTGACAGTTAGGTACCCCTTTAACTTCAGGAATATTCACTGATTTGTCCTAGACTTTTGTAAATGGTGCTATCTAGTCCACATCATTTGAAACAAGTTCACACGATATATTCTTCTATGAATGGCCTGGATATTTACAATAAGCTGTTATGTTCTCAATTAATAGTGTTGGAATCATTGAATAACCATGGTGTATAAAAAAAATAGATGTTCTCATCTTTCTATCATACTTATTTCTCCATATTACATCAAATTGATATGTTTATACATGTAACAATCATATGATGGTTTGATATGCTATGTGAATTTTAAGATTACAACTACTTTATGGTGTTTAAGGATGTTTGTTTGGACCATGTATAGTAAATGTAATACAGAAATGAAATTTGAAACTATCCGAGGAAAATGACTTGATGAGTATTCTTCTACTTTTTTTTCTCGACATGAATGCCACAACCTTTTGGAATTGTAGTACATGATAATGATTTAATCTTATATCACTATTCTCATTTTACTTTTTATATTTATATTTTTGTTGACCTATATATGTAGTGAAAACTTTTTATTGAAGTCTGAGTTTTGGTTTCTAAAACTTATAAAGTTAAGATGTATTAATATATATACATATACATGTGTGTGTGTTTGAAAGCTATCATACTTGTATACTTGTATATTAGTATAATCCAACATTCGAGAACAAGAATATGCAAAAGTAGAGAAGTGGGCCAACATAGCTTGTGGGATACTTGCTTTTGAATCAAAAAGCATTTGCTTTAGCCTAAAGCAATTCGATCTAAAGGATTATAACTTTAAGTAATACGAATAAACAGAATGGAAGTAGTTTTTCCTTTATTTATCTGTTTCTAATAAAATTGGTCTCTAGTCTTTGTGTATTAACAAGTGACCACGTGAATAGACATTTAAGTCGATACCACATAATAATATCGACTCTGTAATTTGGTAAGAGTGTTAGCTAAAATGAAAGGAACAACAAAATTTGAAAAAGAAAAAAAAAGTGAGTTTAAAATACATTAGATGAAAGAGAGTTGGAGCAACGTCAGACCGACCAAATCACGTTTCCTTTTACTTGGGACACAATACGTACCAACGCATTTTGGTTGTCCTCTCGTCAACATACATATACAAATATATAATATAAATTTGGGCTGTCCACGCATATTAAAAACTTGTTTTCCTATACTCTAAACTTTTATTTTAATTTTATTAAATGGTTTCCTTTTTTTCTTTTTTTTGTGCAACATTAAATGGTTTCCTATACTTTAAAATGTAGATAGGAAACCAAAAACAAAGAATTTTGAGAACCAAAAAGAAAAGAGGAATGTAAATAGCTATTTTCCCTCAATTTTACTGCTTCTTCGTTGATATTTTATTTTTGCATAAACCAATTAATGACCATTTTAGGAAGAATGGCTTGTTTTTCAGAGGTAAAAAACTGGACACTCGTTGTAAGGGAGAAAAGAATCAAAGCATATATAGGGATACGTATATTGTAAAAATAAAACAAACACACATACAGTACTACTACGACCACATAACATTGTGATTTGTCTCAACGTGAAGCAAAGAGGACACAACTCGTAGAGATTCCCACACGTGGGATGTGAATGTCCTTACTAAGGTGCAGACACACGTGGGAGGATAACATGCCTATGATGATGTCTCTACCACTTTTTTTCCTTTTTTTTTTTCTTTTTTTTGAGGAAAGGATACACAATACTATTAAAAATGAGTTAAAAGGGATTATTCTAAAGCATATACCATCAGATCAAGAAACTTTCACGAACCATGCAATGATTAAAGTTACAAAACAGTAAAAGTAACCCAACGTTTATTCGCATCCACAGAGATCTGAATCCAAGATTGTTTAAATTTACGAGATTGCATCGAATAGGTGATGATATTATTAACTAAGCGTATTTTGAATACGCAAAACTAAAGTGATATCACAAGCAACACGAGAAGTTAGGACCAAAATTCAACTAAGTAACAGATAAACCGTTTTTGTTCGGATTAAATAACTTAAGAATCTCCCAACACAAAAGAGAAGACAAGAAAGAAAAAAGCAAACTGGGGTAGGTAATTTTAATAGGGGACGACGAAACACAAGACAATATAAAGAAACATAAACTTAAGAGAGTCGCTGCGACCGACCGACCGACCACAGTAACCCGACGAGAGCTTCTCTCTCAGCACTTGACCTCCTTCAAACCATGTGCGAAGTACAAAAATGTTGGGTTAGTTGCACCCTCCTTATAGTAAGCAAAGACCAAAGAGCTGTCATCGTGCATCCCCTCCCCGACAAAGCTGTAATTGTATCAAACAACATATCCATTAATGAGAATTCAGATGAAAAAGTATTGAATATGGTATAGATTGGGAAAACTTACAATTGGAAGTCACCGAGCTTGGGGAGCAAGTACTTGGTAGCTCCCTCAATACCCTTCTTGAAGGCAGTTTGCTCTTCTTCGTTGAGCTTGGGTGTCAAAAGCTTGATGTATTTCTTAATATACGCGATGAATCCCTTCTTGTCATAGGTTGGTTGCTCCTATAAGAAAAAAAAAAAAAAAAGAGAGCACTTGGATCAATTAATAAACAGGTCTACTGCTTAGTTCTCTCAATGCGAAATAGAAAAAAAAAAACCAACCTGAAGTCTGAAGGTATCGACAATGTCAACAACCTTTTGAGCAGAGTCATCAACACCCTCATCCTCACCACCTTCTTCAGCAGATGGATTGGCACCAATGTTAACATCTACAGCTCCCAATACAACCCACTGGATAGATAATAACAACACAAAACCCAAATGAGAACAAACAAATTCAGAACAAAAAGTATCGAAACTTTGTTTCAAGGAAATTTATGGTTAATGATACTGACCTTTCCTTCAACTTCCCAAAGGACTCCATTCTCAATCTCCTTGTAAGGGAAGGAGTCAGACAGAAGCTCATCACCTGAAATTAATAGCTCAGAACCATCAGCTATTATTATTACTCATATTGAGCTCAATACATTCCAGATACAACTATTAGCTAAAAACTTCATCAAATCATAAAATTTCGACAAGATAAGGTTCCGGGAACTTCATACTAATTAAGTATCTAAACAATCGAATAAAAAAAACCTAAAATCAAAATTAATACGACCACGGCTTGATACGAGGAGGACATTCATATACTAATCAATCACAGATCTAACCAAATCAGACGAAACAAGATATACAAAAAAAAAACTACGCCGTTCACTAATAGGATTAGAATTATCGATGCAGATAAGCTGAAAATTGACGAAAAACCTTAAGATACGATCACAGATCTAACGAAATTTCAATTCGAAATCAGGATTTAGCTCGATCGAAGAAGATTTAGCTCGATAGAAACTCAGTTAATAATAAGGAGAATTACTTACCGGTGAGACGATCCTGGTAAACCAACATGGTCGCTTATTGTGTTGCTCTCTCCGATCGATGGGAATAAACCAAAAGTATTTAGAGGTTGCGGGAGAGAAACGCAGCGACGAGAGGGGACTTAAATAAGCTTGTAACTTTGGTATTTATAGTCAAAACTCTACCGTAGGGTTTTCGATGCAGATGAAACACAGCAAATAAAATTCCCAGGTATAATTACTATTTTGGGCTTTTCCTTTTCTAAAATACCAATTTTGCCCTTTTCCTTTTCTTAAAAAAAAAATGGAAATTTTCGGATTTTTATATGTTAATTTAACCGACCCTGTAACGCTTTTACGAGTCGGGTTTGGGGGAAACGGGTGGGGATTTAAGTGCAGGGTTACGTATAAATAACAGTCCGACTTTTTCGGGTCGGATAAATCTATTTCCCTCGCTTCTATTCTCTGTCCGTCTCTCTCGCTCGTTCTGATTCTGATTGTCTGTGTTCAAACCCTAACCGACGATGCCAGGTTTAACGGAGGTCGAACCACAGTCACTGAAAAAGCTCAGTCTCAAATCTGTTAAACGAGCTCGTGAACTTTTCTCTCCCCTCCATGGCCAATTTCCTCCGCCTGATCCTCAAAGGTTATTGTCTAGTTTCGCTTGCTGTTCTCATTTTTTTTCCTCCAAATCGTTCAGAATTTTTATGTATTGACGATTCTTCTTCTTTGTGTGTTTTCTTCCTTGTCTTGCAGTAAAAAAATTCGGCTCTGCCATAAGGTAATATATTTTTTTTTGTTGAATTTGTATGAATTTTTTGTTGGCTTCTTTGTTTGTTTGATTTTGCTAATGGATTTTAAGACATTGAACCTGGGAGGTAAGATTGATTCATGTATTGTTATGTAGAACACAAGTGGATGCTTTAAGCCTCGAGCTTCAGTTTTATAGATAGCCTTTTGAGAAATATGGTTTTAAAATTCTCATCAGCTATGATTGTATGTGTTTGTGTGGCTTGCTTTCTAGCCTATTACTTGAGTTTGCATAAATCTTTGCGTTTTAGTGATTAAATAAGTATGATCTGTTGTTAATGACTTAGAGGTTTCACTTTCTTGTATAGATTCAAGTTGCATTTGGAGGCGTAGAACCAGCGAGTAAGCCTACACGCCAGGCTGACCGTAAAAGTGAACAGACGAATCCGTCGAGTGTCCTTTCCCTTCCAGGTTATTGTTTTATCTGTTTTCCCTGGTGTGAGACAAAACTAGTTTTCTATTTTCTAGTTTTCTTGACATTTCTTTTCCATATGTTTACCACATTTAGTTTATATTAGTTGTGAGCTTCATTCATTAAGTAGGATTAGAAAACAAATCCCAGTAATATATTCTTTTAGAGTACCTTTAAAAACAAACTTCTGCTGCACTAAAAACCATGTTAGTGTAAGCTTGTAACCTCTTTTACCATTATTGTTTCTCGTTCTGAAGGACCAAATTATTTGCTCGATGAATTCTGCAGGTCCAAAAGAGTCCAAGGAGCTTCAAAAGGGCGCAACAGAGAAAGCTTTAGTTGTTGGTCCAACTTTACCGCCAAGAGACTTGTGAGTTACCTTTTCCTTTGGAATGGAACTAATCCGCATTGTTCATTTAAGAAATTTACTATTTTTGCTGTTCTGTCTTTGTGATTGATGCTCGACTTATCATGATGATGCTGATAATTATCGATTCTTAAATTGAAGGATTTATTCCGGCAACGCGGGCAAAAGCACTATCATTCTTCCTGCATCTGGATCCTTAACTGAAAGGTTTTGTGTACAATCCTTATATTCTTTTATGGGCTTTCTATAATGACGCTACATCTAGATTATGATACCTAGGTGGTACATAAAACTGGGATGAGGTGACATACTTTTCATAGTCATGAAAGTTAAATATTTCCATATTTATTTAACCAGAATTACTTCTATGTGTTACAGAAATTTGTCAACTGCTGCTTTAATGGAGAGAATGCCTAGTAGATGGCCCCGTCCAGAGTGGCATGCACCATGGAAGAATTACAGGGTAAGATCTGTGGTACATTAGCATTTCTGCATCTCATTGATATAACATATAACCGAAGCATGTAGGTCTTCTTAGGCCATTTGTTGGCCTCCAGAGAGTGCTTAATGTTCCTATGAAGTGAATTTTTTATTTATTTTTTGTTAACAGGTGATCCAGGGACACTTGGGTTGGGTCAGATCTGTTGCGTTTGATCCAAGTAATGAATGGTTTTGCACTGGTTCAGCTGATCGTACTATCAAGGTAACCGATTGACTCTATTGGTATTTTTCAATACCCTTTTTCCTTATTCTTGCAACCTTTTCTTCCTTCTATAATATGAATTATCATTTGCTAGGTTCTGTTTTCTAGTTTTTCATGCATCATTAACGTATATCTCATGAATTAACCTGACTTGCATCCCACCCACCTATAGCTCTTGTAGCAGTTCTGATTTTATTACTCTTACTGAATTTGCTTATGTGGCTCATGTTCATTAGATATGGGATGTAGCGACTGGAGTTCTAAAGCTCACACTTACTGGACATATTGGGCAAGTACGAGGTTAGACTTTAAAATTTTATTCCCCTCTGCTTGTTAGTTTTTCAATAACTCTCTTGCAGAAAAGAACAAGTTTTGGTTAGCTAAATTTATATAATTATTGTTTCACAGGCCTCGCTGTAAGCAATAGACATACCTATATGTTTTCTGCTGCTGATGACAAGCAAGTCAAATGCTGGGACCTTGAGCAGAATAAGGTTAGAATTCGATGATGGATTTGATCTCATCTGTAAATGAATAATTCTTTTCCTGATCTGAACTTCTCATGTCCAATATTTTGGAATTTTTCTTTGATAGGTTATTCGATCTTATCATGGTCATTTGCATGGCGTCTACTGTTTAGCTCTTCATCCAACTCTAGATGTTTTACTAACCGGAGGGCGAGACTATGTCTGCAGGGTATGAAATTCTCTGAAAAAATGTATCCTCTGTTTATTAGCATATGTACTTTTTCAATGTTTGAGTTCGCTTAGTCTGATGTCCAAATTTCGTTTCTGCTTATAGGTATGGGATATCCGTACAAAGATGCAAATATTTACTCTCTCAGGACATGAAAAAGATGTTTGTTCCATTCTCGCCCGTCCAACTGTAAGCCACATTTCAGCTTCTTTTTGTTCTTTCACATAATATCCTTGTAACTGTCGCTAAGAAGCGTATACTGCTATTCTATGCTCATATAGTCATATGCTGTTCTTTCAATAGCATTAGAACTTCGGATCTGGAACTGACTGTTTCTGTGATGTTGCAGCACCCACAAGTTATTACAGGGTCTCATGACTCGACCATCAAATTTTGGGACCTCCGATATGGTACACTTAACATTAACAAATCTTTTGGAATTTTGCTTTTCTTTCCTGTCGAGCTTTTTATTGTATGCAGAGTTGGCTAACAAATATATTATAATCAGGCAGAACAATGACAACTCTAACGCATCATAAGAAGACTGTCCGAGCTATGGCTCTCCATAGAAAAGAGTAATTGTCTTGGTTTTTCAACCTTAGTTCTGCATGATAAAGCACCCTGGTTTTATTTAATGTATCTTTCTGTTTTGTTCAGGAATGCTTTTGTTTCTGCATCATCTGACAACATCAAGAAATTTAGCCTTCCTAAGGGAGAGTTTTGCCACAACATGCTGTAAGTTTTTGGAATCCGTGTAGCAAGTTATATGAGTCTTAATCCATTCTCTTACATGTTTTAGATTCCTGATGTGTTTTAATGTTATCTTTCTCCACGGAGCAGTTCTCAGCAGAGAGACACAATTAACACAGTGGCTGTAAACGAGGATGGTGTAATGGTCACTGGAGGTATTATTTAATTTCCAAATCCCTTTCTTTGATAGTTATGGTGGGCACTGATACTTGTACCCGCCTTTCCTCCAAATTTTATCTACCCAACCTCACTATTGAACTAAAATGTCCCTGTCTTTGTACAATCAAAGGTGACAAAGGAAGCTTATGGTTCTGGGACTGGAAGAGTGGTCACAGTTTCCAACAGGCAGAGACTATTGTACAGCCCGGTATGCCCTCAACCTGTTTTGTAATCCTTTGCTCTTGTGTTCCTAGAAAAGTTAAAGGCATTGAGGTTTATGATTAGTTTCTAAGGAACCAAGAAAGCTGTCAAGTTTCAAGTAGTGATAAGAGTTTTTAGTCTCTAGTCTCTAGGATTGCAAGTAGTAATTGTGTCTTATATCATTTACGTGGTTAGGTTCTCTGGAGAGTGAAGCTGGTATATATGCAGCGTGTTATGATCAGACGGGTTCAAGGCTGGTAACGTGCGAGGCAGACAAAACAATAAAGATGTGGAAGGAAGACGAGAATGCAACTCCTGAAACTCATCCTCTCAATTTCAAACCTCCAAAAGAGATCAGACGCTTCTAAGGTTCCTCGCTCTTACAACCTCTCTTCCTATCTCAAACTCGAAGTCAGAATGATCACTAATCTAACCAAAATCTTATTTATGTGTAAAATCTGGTCTTCTGATATATGTATATTGTGACCAGTTTCTTCTTCAAGATAGATAATGAAACAATAGCATTGTAGTTTCTTTGTTAATTGTAGAATGACAAGAGTGTAGCTATTTATTGTTTGAAGGGTTTGAAGTCTTTGGACAAGGCCGTTTCGGTGTGATTCAGAAAGAATATTTCCTAGTTAAAAACGAATGTTAAAAATCATCTTAAATATCTCATTTATTAGATCATGTGGTTGGAGAATCCAACTTGGAGTTGGTGTTTTTATGAATAAGAGATGGAATAGTAGTGGAATACCCTTAAAACAGAAAATATAATTTACTTATTTTCATGTCTATGAATCATCAAGTTATGATATCTAAGAAACCTAATCAGCCATGATTTTTCTCAAGTAACTAAAATGACAAGAGGCCATGACGATCGAAAGTCTTCTTCTGGCAATAGCCAACAAAACAAAGAAGTAAACTCACACAAATACCCTGCAAAATTCAACACATACACACAGAAAATGAAAATACTATAGAGGAGTAACAAAAATAAGCATGATATGGATTCAACAATGCCAATACACCTACTTCTAAGTATCACATATAACTCTTTAATTAACCACTCATAATGGAATCCTTTAATATGACCTCGTAAGTCGTAACCAGCAGCGCCAACAAGTTGAGAAATATACTTAAGAGTTACCTAGTAAACTCCCAAGTGGTTTTCTTAGATATTTTTTTGTTTTGTTTGTGCCGTCTTGTCAACCGATTATTGAACAATTTACCGTTACCTAGAGGGCAACTTGATCACCATACGACTAATCACGATGTGGATGTAATCTTTTTCTGGTCCCGCGCGGAGTTTAGCTAGTAAAGAATTTATTCATAAGGTACACACACTCACATTTACATATAAGAAGATCTTTGTTATGACTATAAAAACGAGTGATCATCTCAAAAGTCGAAGATTAGAAATAGGTTTCCATGGACCAATCTATAACACAAAATGGGTGGTCGATTAGCTTTTATCTCCTTATATCAAGAGTCTACTTGTGTAAGTTTGATTTGTTTAATATATAATAAAATATTTAAGAAGGAAAAAAAGAGCCAAATCTATAGGAGAGCCCCTCTATGATTCGGGGTTTCAGAGTTAAGACCACTCAATGATGCAAACTGTTGGGTTTGGAATTTGGACATTGGAAAAATTGGACTCATCACCATATTCTTATTTCTTGACCCAAAACTTTAGGATACATTTAAAGACAAAACAGTAGTCCAATATTATGGCTTTTTTTCTTGATCTGTCTCTTTACCCTGTGAGTTCCATCTCTTATTTTGCCAACTTTTTTTTTTTTTTTAAATAGAAGTTTGCACGGGAATGGTTTTAATTTCAAAAATAATAAAATGTGTTTCACTCATCTAAGTTTTTTTTAGCTTGTGTCATAAACTCAGATAGTTTTGGTTAAAACTATGCTGATCAATTTAGTAAGTTCTAATTATGTATTTTCTTCTTTCAAGACTTACTAAGAAAAATCCCGAAAACTCAGTAAGAAAATCATGCCATTCAATATCTCTAAGTTATCAGTTATATAGTATGATTATTAATTGGTACATAAACTCAAGTTTTCTTTGGTGAAATATTATGGGAGACGCAAGTTGCTTGATTACATATTTTGTGAATATCTCAATACATAATTAATTACATATACGCGTTAAGTTCTCAAAGTTTATATCACTACGTCATGGATTCGAATATATCCAATTACGACCGATCCAGTTCGATATTGCAAATATTATAGCTTACTGGTAATAGCAAATTAGCAATTGAGCGTTTGAGATTATTTAGTATAGTATCACATCGGTTTTTAATTTATTAGTACCGGACTAGTCTTAAGGATATTCCTTCAAAAAACATTAATTGCATGGATCGGATATTCTTGGATATATTATATGACATGTCTAAATATTAAATAGATAGAATTTTACCACACAAAAAAAAAAAATAATAATAAATAAATAGATTGTTTGTACACAGTTGAAATTACATTTTAGGATCCGGGTTTACAAACGTAGAGACGCGTTCCCTTAAATAAATTCTAAAATTGTATAAATAAAGTAGAGGCATCATTAGTGACTTTTAAGTATATCTAAATAAAAGAGCTAAGTAAATAGGAGGGGCGAGATGTATAAAAAAAACATGTTCTATAAATAGAGCTGCATGGGAAGACACTTTATCATATCCAACACCAAAAGCAACACAAACACCCAAAAAAGAGCATCTGCTCTCTACTCTATATTTTCATATAGTAACATGGCAATGATCAAGAACAAACACATAACCATCTCCTTGATCTTCGTGTGTCTAATTGTGGTGTCTCCAATGGCTGAGGCTCAGCTTGGTCTTGGTGGTCTTGGTGGTGGTCTAGGTGGTCTTGGTGGTCTTATTGGTGGTCTTGTTAATGGACTTTTCAGTGTCGTCAATATCACTGGGGTTCTCTTTTGCTCTCCCAATGGAGCTCTCAACGGCACTTCCACTCCTGCTTTCGCTAGTAAGCTTTCCATTCTTCTACTTGCACCTTAATTTGATCGATCATGCAAAACCGAGCCAACAAAATTTACACTGGTTCTAACAAACCAATTAACCCGGGTTTGTTGTAGATTAACTATGTAATAGTTAACTTACAAATGATATTACAAAGGGTTCTCTATAGATTTTGTGTTAAATCCCATATATATTTACCATCAGCTAAACTGAATATTAAAAAAAAAAAATCTTATAAAACTAACAATATAGCGAGGCAATATCAAACGTACTTACAATTCTATTGATGTCACGACATAATATTTATCTAAATGAAAATTAACAAAGTAATATAACCCCTTTAGACATCTGACTACATACATATAACTTATAATTTTTCATATACATATATATCTTCTTTTTTTTTTAACCTACATATATATATTACTAATCCAACGCTGCAAACTAACAGATGCGGGAGTTCAGCTCCAGTGCGGAAGGCAAAACACAGTAGTTTCAAGAGCGACCACGAACTCAGCCGGATTATTCTCGCTTCCTACAAACTTAATTCAGATGTTGCTTTCTACACTCCTCTCTGATTGTAGGATCGCCGTCACGACACCTCTATCCTCCTGCAACGCCAACCTCGCTTCCGTCGGCAACCTCGTCTCACGGTTAACCATGATCGGAAGCAGCCTCAATGGCATCCTCAACATCATCGATATTATCCCTGCTGGCTTTCTTCCTATTAACTGATTCCAAACTTTATATATATACTTTATGTTCGATTACAGTACTGCATGTGTTTCCCTTCTGTTACGGGTTTTGTGTTATGGCCATTAATTTACGCTTGCTTGCGAATAAGGTCTATTATGAGGCTTGTGTCTCAATCTTCAAAATCTTCTGTTTGTAACTTTTTATTTATTTATAGGTTTTGCATGTATAATTCTGTGAAATGAAACCATATAATTTCCCTTTTCAAATATATATGTCAATATGAGTATGTGTCTGTATCGTGCATTAAATGAATGGTTGGGTGAGTGTACATGCCCATACTATAAAGAACTAGGATATGCAAAAAATTTTTAACATAAATACATAATATGCAATGATATTTAGATGAGGCATTTCTATATTTCTATAGAACTTAGTTTGGATATGGGTACAAAGTATATATTAATAATAAACCAATATTAAACATGTTGTCTGTAAAAAAAAAAAAAAAAAAAAAAAAAAAAAAAAAAAAAAAAAAGAAAAACTATGTAGTACTTAACTATAGACAGAGCCACAGAGGTAACTATAATTACGACTATTAAAGCATGTTGCCCAAAATACAACGATTCTTTCCATTTTGTAAATTTAACTATAAACAGAGGTAATTATAATTACAACGGCTAATAAAGCAAGTTGTTAAAATGTAAGACTCATGGAGTGAGATTTATTAGTAGAAGATAAAATCTCTTCAGAAGTAGAAGTTAAAATGTAAGTGTCTGATCACAAAACATACTCCAGAAGATGTCAGCTATGAGGTCATTCGCTGCCATCCTTAAATCTCATCCGGATAAACTAAAGCGTTGTTCCTCCACCCAGGCTGTCTCATTGTCACTCAGAGGATATGCTGTTTAAAAATCCAAAACTTTTGGGAAGTACAATGTGAGGCTAAACTGCTGTGCGGTGTGCAGTAATTATGACAGCTATCATCAATCTTCAAGACAAGAAGTGACCATTGCATAAAGGTGTCTGTGAAAAAAAAACAAAAAAAGAGAGGGCTTGGGCCTGGTTGACAAGTGTAGGTGTCTGTTGTTGTTGTTTTGTTTTGTTTTTTCGACGAATCCCATTATCTAAACTCTCGGTTGCTGAATCGTCTCTAAGGAGATCCAGTTAGGAACCAATGTACTAACATAGAAAAAACAAAATTGGTGAATAGTTTAAACTGTTCGAGTTTAGAACCGTCAAAGAAGAAAGAAGACCCAAGATTCAAATTGGTGAGTATTCTTGGTTTTTTCTTGAAATAAGCATCAAAAGTATCGATAGATCATATATGTATCATGCATGGGATTCCTTAGTTCAATAGTGTCTTTAGAAAAACAAAAACTTGTAGGGAAATTTTATGTTTAGTTTTATTGGGCTAGTTAGGAACACTTTCTTAGCCCAAGAATATTTGTTTGAGGCTTTGAGCTGATAAAGTGTAAAAGATAGGGTCCAAAGTCCAAACAGACCTATCTTTTGTATGAGTAGAAGATCAAACTTGGACAAGTAATGGGACTTATATCCCGATCAAAAAGTTACAATAAAATCCCTATAAAATAAAAATGTAACTTGGACCAGTAATAACAAAACTAAGCATGACATGAATCCAACAATGCCAAAACTAAGCATTACAGATTTTACCTCAGATGTCAAAATTCTTGTCCCATTATTACCATTTACTTGAGTTTTTTAGTTACTATTAGTAAACTCCCGAGTGGTTGTCTTAGGATTTTGTGATGTCTATCAAACATTTTTTTGAGCAATTACAGTTACCAAGAGTGCAACTTGATCGACATACGACTAATCGATACAACTTGATTAAAGTTGAAGAATAAAAATAGATTCCTTGGACCAATCTATAACACAAGATGGCTGGTGGTTTTTCGGTTTATCAAGAGTCTACTTGTGTAACGTTGATTTCTTTATATACCTAAAGCATGTAAAAGGTGAAAGGGAGCCTTTGCAAAAAAAAAAAAAAAAAAAAAGAAAAGAAAGACAGAGCCAAAACTATATAGTATAGGCCCCCTATGGTTTGTGACGCAAATTGCTTCTCACCAAAAAAAAAAAAATGACGCAAAATGCTGCGTTTGGACTTTGGAAAATTGGACTCGCATATCTTTTCCTTGAACCAAAACTTTAGGATGCATTTTAAAAATAATAAAACATTTTTGTTTTATGTGTATTTTCTTTAGAAGTACATATCAATCTACTAAGTTTTTTTTTTTTTAGTTTTTGCTATCATAAACTCTGAATGTTGACAATAATAAGAAAATATCTCGAAATTTCTTTTGCAATAGTTTTTTCGACTTAAAGACTTTCTTTTGCAATAATGATGCTAATTTAGTATTGATTAAAAAAATAAAATAAAAATAGTACTGATCAATTATCGTGTTATTAGTTTGGTATTTGAACTCAAGATTTATTTGGTAGAATATTATGGAAGGAAGACGCAAGTGACATAAATTTCTCTGCGTGCTAATTTATCAGTATAAAGGGTATGTATTATATATATATATATATATTTTTTTTTTTTTTTTATTTTTTTTTTTTTTTTTTTTTTTTATGTATTATATTCGTTACCGATTACGTCCCGTAACCTTTTTGTGCGACTACTTATCATGATGGTGAATATCTCTCAATAATGCATACGCGTTAAGTTCTCGACGTTTATATTATATCACTACATCATGCATACATGGGTTCGAATACAAGTATACAACCAAATACGACCGGTGCAGTTTGATGCTGCAAATTAGATTATAACTAGCCGATAGTAGCAATTGAAGGCATGTTACTTCAAACACAAACACAATTTGCATAGATATTCCTGGATAATTATATAAAGTCGAGGAAAAAGGAATAAAATGGATTTATTGTATACAGTTGAAATGACATTTTAGGATACGAGTTTATAATAAAATTGTATGATAAAGTAAACGCATGAATCATCTAAATATATAAGAGCAAAGTAAATAGGAGGGGAGAGATCTATGAAACTTGTTCTATAAATAGAGATGCACGGGGAAGAGATTTTATCACATCCAAAACCTAAAGTAACACAAACACAAAAACAGCATTCACTTTAATACGATATATAGTTTCATATACAATTTTCTTTAGTAACCTTAACGCCATGGCAATGCTCAAAAACAAACACATAACCTTCTCATTGATCTTGGTTTGTCTCGCTGTGGTGTCTCCAATGGCTAAGGCTCAGCTTGGTGGTATTGGTGGCCTTCTTGGTGGGCTTCTCCCTATCCCCACTGTCACTGGACGTGTCACTTGCAGTGTCAATGCCACTGTCAATGGCACTGCCGCTCCACCTTTCCCTAGTAAATTTTCCATTCTTTCTACTGTCAACTTTGATCAATCATACAAAATCTATCCAACAAAATTTGCATCGGTTTTGCAAACCATGCCAGTTTTCATGTTTTAAATTATATAATAGTTACAAATGCTACCACACATATATGATCCTTTTGTAGATATCAACATATTTACATATATATATATATATATATATATCTATTGTCTACTAATCTAATGCTGTAAACAAACAGATGCCACCGTTCAGCTCCGGTGCGGACCCCTAAACACAGTGGTTGCAACTACGACTACGAATTCTAACGGAGTATTCATGTTTTCGCCAACACAGACTGCGCTTGCCACACTCCTCTCCAATTGCAGTGTCTTCGTCCCGACCACTCTCAACAACTGCAACGCCACCCTCCCTCCCGTCATGCTCACCTCAGGGTTACAAATGGTCGGTAGCCTCGTCAGCGGTCTCCTCAACTTCATCCTTCTCGTCCCTACCGGCTTAATCCCCAGTGTCCCACTCCCCATCAACTGATTGGTCTAAACTATATACACTTTATACTCTCGGTTATACTGTGTTATTTCCCTTCTGTTATATGTTATGTGTCATGACCATTTACGTTTGCTTGCAATGAATAAGGTCTCATTAATCTTCAATAAATCTGTTGTAACTTCTTCTTCCAGGTCTTTCAGCTGTATAATGCTGTTATGAAATGTAACAAATTTAAAATTTCTCTTTATATATGTGTGTATCATCGTGTATTAAATAATGAATGCCTGGTGAGTGGGACGACATAGGGTGTGTCCCTGGACTAATTAACGAAACCCCTTAACTATCTCGTGAGTTTTGCAAACGTGAGCAGTGACCACATATATATATATATATTGATGTAAGATTTTTTTTTTTTTGGACATCAGATGTAAGATAGACATCTAATTTTTATCAACAAAAAAGAAGATAAACATCTAATACATATGGCAAATGGGTGGGTTCTCAGAGTCTCTCAAATGAAAGATTCATTTTATTTTCTCTCATACTTTTTATTAATTTTTATTTTTTTAATTGGTGAAAGACTCTATGAGAGACTCCCACTAATGCTGGTAGGTTATTGGTGCGCTTGGCGTTACTCGAACCCAAGACCTCACCCTTTAACACCCTTCCCACAGGGAAGCTGTCACCAATGTATTAGATTAGGAGTAAAATAATAAGGAAACTTTATTTTAACAATAAAAATTAAGGGAACTTTTCCCAATTAATAAGACTTAACTAACCAACCTAAAAAAAACCAAACCTACAAAATCGCCAAATAAATGTATTTAGTTTGTCTTTTCGTAGGGTTTCACAGCCACCTATTTTGCTGTTGCAAATTTCGTATGGCTTCTTCTCTCTCAGAACCTTCGTTTCCTATATATCCTAGTTTCCTTGATGTTTCTGTGAATTAAGATTGAATTTTTGACTCTTTTGTCTTCTATCTTAGATTCTTTTGTCCTGTTGGAATTATTAGATAAGGCTCACATATATATTCGATAAGTGTAAATCTCCCTAGTGTATAAGTGTATATCTATTAGTTAGAGATAAACTCATGTAAAGCTATATATACATCATTCATGAATACAAGATCTCTACGGAGTTTCCTATCTAACATGAATTAATGTTGGAAACCGTTTCTTGATTCGACTTTTGTTTAATTGCTGTTTCTGACTATTCCTGACTTCTCTCGAGGTTTCTTCAGCAAACGAGCACAGGAAATTTTTAATTAGTACAAGGATCCACAAATAGAATATTGAACTTATAATTACGCTATTTATGTCGGAAACTTAATTTGCTAAACTTGATTTCTATATACAATGTGAAATAGAACTCAAAGCACAGATGGACTGAATATTTGATTTTTTATGCTATATTTATGAAAGCTTTACGTTTTTTCTTTGCGATGAGTTATTTATCTGAATTGCTTATTAATTTTCCTGTGTGTTGGAATATAACAATGCAGTATAATCGGTGAAGATTAAATATGACTCTAACGGAAGAAAAGATCGAACGACTGTTCCTTATCGAGAGAGAGGACATTGATGCAAATGCTCAAGGATCGTGGCTACTTAATCGAGGATTCAGATATTACAATGACCAGAGAACAGTTTATTACGAAATATGGCCACAAGATGAAAAGGAAAGATCTTGTTACACTCAAAGCTAAGAATAATGATGACAATGATAAGGTATGTATATCTCAATGTCTATATACACATAAGAAGCATATATAGAACAAGATTGTTTCGTTTTTTGATTTAGTCTTAAACCTATTTGTATATATATATATATATATATATATATATCTATATTTTCTTCCCTAAAGATAAGAAAGTTGGAGTTGCGGAGATGAAGAAATACACGAACCGGTTGAAAAAAGATAACGTTTTCAGAGCAATTTTGGTGATGCAAGATATTAAGTGTTTTACCCGCTACGCTAAACTTTCCCTCCATGAGTTGTCTTCAAAATTTTATATTGAAATTTTCCTGGTAATTAAAAAAAAAAAAAAAAAAAAACACTTTGATTTTTGTTCTTTTGATCATCACAATCCTAAAATCATGTGGTTGGTTCAGGAGGAGGAATTGTTAATGAACGTTAATAAACATGTATTTGTGCCTGAGCATCGAGCTCTTACCATTGATGAGAAGAAGACTTTACTAAAGAAATACACGGTGAAGGAGAACCAGGTTTGTAGTGTTTCCGCATGTAGACGAATTGAAGTTTATATTGTTATTATTTTTTTTGTGTAACTAAACATTGGAACTTTTGTGTGTGTTGTTAGCTTCCAAGGATCTTAGTGACTGATCCGATCGCAAAATACTTTGGACTAAAACGTGGCGAAGTCGTGAAGATCACTCGTCTGAGTGAAACGTCTGGTCGTTATGTTACCTATCGCTATGTTGTATAACCAAAAACTGTTGACAATATGATTTTAATTATTAATTAATTATATATATAAATTCATTCCTTTAAAAACTTGTAATAGGGTCCAACAAGATTTTTTTTTTTTTTGGTTGCATAAATAGAACTTGTGAAGAATATTTGATTTTGGCCAATCATAGGCAATATATTCCGATCAAGGAAAGACTCTGATATGTGACCAATAGTTTAAATCATTGAATTTTGCAATGCAAACTGCTTGAAACTATTAGCTTACAATCACTGAATCACACATGTACACACACCCAGAGACCAAATACAACCAAAAAAAAAAAAGAAAAAAAAAAAAGAAGAAGTTAATAGGAGTACTCCACCAAAAATAAAACTGAACTGAAATTGTTTTTTTGTATGGACAAAGATGAGGAGGTTAAGCGAGGAGAGGGTGGTTTGATAAAAAGCCTTCATCTTTATCTTCTATGTTTAAATTGGCATTTCTGTAATACGCATAAATCAGGAGTTGCACTGCCCCAAATAAAAACCCCACTCCATTTGGCACCTATGTACACACATAAAAAAAAATCAGCTTACTACTGTATAATAAATATATAAAAAAAAAAACAAAACAATGATACTTACCAGTAGAATAATATCGTGTAGGAGTAAAGCATAGACACTCCAAATCGCGCCGTTTAGAAAGAGAAAAAACGACAGCCAAAACGGCATAAACTGCACACTCCTTGTCTTTACAACTGTTCTCTGATCGGATCAATGATAAAATGATTTGGATTAAAATGATATACATTGAAAAGACCCATCTAATAATGATAAATAGATACAGTATTGACATTGATATTTTTAGTTTAAACACGTGCTAAAACACACTATCCATAAGATTTTTCCGTGGTTGTTTTGCTTATTGTTAAATGCAAATATAACATTTATATACAAGAGATACAAAAAATTTGAAAGAAAACATAAAAGTCATGTGTATAGTATAAGAAAGAAGAGAAACTTACAATAGCGGCAAGAGGAGAACCATACGTGAAAAAGTTGAGAGTAGCACATATGAAACCCACTGAATTAGAACGCGTTTTTGCATCTCCAAACGCAGTTCTTGTTCCTGCAATCGCGATAGCGGGGAAAACCACGTTGAACGCTAGAACCATTACAACTGTTTTCGACTGAAAACAAAACAAAATCGATTAGTGTCACCAAATTAACACACGTATAAGTGGACTATATATATCCTACAACAAGTGGACATAATTAAAATCAATTTTAATTCAACGTCATAATAAATTGTATAAACTAGCTAGTCTGCTAATCATATATAATTCTGAGTAATACCACATATGGAATCCCTTATTTGTCCATATAATTCCATCAATTAAAATGCAAATTCCAACCAACTCTAAATATCAAATCAAGAAGAAGAAAAAAAACACACACACATAAGATAAGATCACAAAACTAACTATCATATAGTATTGGTAATTAAGTAGATCAAAAGAGAACGTACGAATCTGGATTTGGGGACAAAGAAGAGGAAAATGTGAACGTAGATGGATTCAGCAATGGCACCAAAGCCATTGACTGTAGAAACCAAGTATTCTCCAGGTGTCATTATTCCGTAATATGTCCATAACGACGAACTCAACAACGTGCAAATGTACGGCAAACACTCGTACTCCTCCGTCGATCTCCGTTTCACTATCTTCCAAAACGTCTCCCTAATCATAATATAATTTTAAAATAATTCGCCCATTTCTTATAATTTAGTCATTTCTTGGTTTAATCAAAACCATATATAAAAAGAGAGAGATAAAAAAAAAAAAAAAAAAAAAAAAAAAAAGAGAGAGAGATATATATAACTCACATAGGGGAGAGAAAGACAAGCACCGATATTACATTTCCTGCATTGATCATACATGGAAACTACTAGGTTATAATATATATAAGATAAATTATGGCCATGTCCCGTGTGTATACATCTTTTTTTTTTTGCCATATATGAATGATCCTTCATTCTTGATGTAGATTGATAATTTAAAACACATGCAAAGAAGATGGTGATGTTACCTATGACTCCAACATAGAAACTTAAGTCAGCCATGTCTGAAGATGAAGTTCTGAGGAATACAGAGAGAGAGAGATACTGAAGGAGGTTGAGAGGGAGAGATAGATTGCAAATTATAAGGAGGCGACTTTGTGTTTATTTGTCACGTACTAGATATATATAAAGATCTAAATGTGAATTTATGGTAAAATATTAATAAAATATATATATATATATATATATATATATATATTTATCTTTCAGAGAGCAAAACGAGCAGAACATAAATTTTAAAATTAAAGGGGTCATGTAGCATGCGAATGTTAGTTTACGATAAAAGTTTGTATCGTGCTTAGTGCTTACTTTATTCTACACTTTTCAGGTTGAATAATTCTTTTCTTTCTGTTCTAATTTTTTTTTTATGCCCCTGTTGAAATTGTAAACTGTAATTTATTAAAGATATAGATGAACGAATGTAATATCACGAGGACATAATTAATTAGATGTCAATGCAACATAGATGTGATTTGTTCTAATGTAGAATCCAAAATAACATTAGTTTTTTATGATATCATGAACGAATGTAAAATTTTTAAAGATATGAACGGATGTAACTTTTTTTCATTCTAAAATTTTTTTTGTAGTTTTTTTTTTAATGATATCTTTCTAAATATCAATTGATAGTCAATATACATCTATCATTTTAGATCAATGAGTTATTTACCGATTAAATGAATATATATTTATAATTATGCTAAGCTTTTTTTTTAACTTTGAACGAAATAGTTTACTACAACTATAATATTAAGTGTTATACTTTAAACTTATTATTATCCATCATTATGAACCTGCTGAGTGGCCAATTTTTGAAGCTGAACTCCAAGAATATTCTCTTCATCTCGGAATTTTTCTCCACGTTTTAGTTTTGTTTTTTATTTTAAGTGAGGTGAAATGTCATGTTGACTTTCTTCCCCGTAAAGCAAGTCAACTAAACGTGTTATTGTGGTTGCCTTGGACAGTCTCACTTTTTGCGCATGATTAATCAATAGAAATATTGTTGGACATCAAAAAATATTTGACGGTAACTATAACCTTAATTGCTTTTCTGAAATGTAAAATATTTATTCCAAACAAAAAAAGGTAAACACAAATTGTTCCAAAAAAAAAAAAAAAATAGGATGCATTGTTTTGAGATATTAGAAAGGAAGATTAGAAATTTTGAGATTTCTAAATAGAGAAGAAGAAAATTTAAAATTTGGATGAACAATTGATTGAGCTTAATTGTTTATACTTTATACAACAGTAAATTGACTACGTATCATTATCCGGATTTAATCCGTATATTGCATATTGCATTATGGAAATTTCAGAATTGGTTAATTGAAGAACAATATATTTGGAGACTATTTATTTTTTCCGCTGGGGCCTGGGGCTGTAACATCTTCTAAACAAAGTTCGAATCCTCTCATGTACTTTGGATCCCATCGCAAGATACTTTGGACTAAAACGTGGCGAAGAAGTGAAGATCACTCGTCTGAGTGAAATCGCTGGTCGTTATGTTACTTTTCGTAATGTTGTATACCCAAAACTGTTGACATATGATTTATTTATTAATATATTATAGATAAGAATTAAATCTAATTAGATATAATTAAGAATTCCTGATCTTTCCCGGTTTGGTGTAAACCGGTTGGTTATTGTAACTATCTCATTTAGTTTATTCTAGAAAACCCTTTAACAAAATATAAGAATCAAATCCTTTGAAGAACTTGTGAGAATGAGTCTAAAACAAGACTTATTTTGGTTGCATAAAAATAGAACCTGTATTTACTGTGAATAAGATTTGATTTGGTCCAATCACCAAGATCAAGATATAAGACTGTGGTTTGTGACCAATATTTTAAATCATTGAATTTTGCAATGTAATCAGCCTGAAACTATTCACTTATAATCAATCACACATGTACTCACTCACACCCAGAAAAACAAAAAACAAAAAAAGAGAGAGAGATTTTGTTAATAGGACTCCACCAAAACGAACACTCAACCAAAAATAAAACCGAAAACTTTCTTCTTCTTTTTTTCTCCATTCAAGAATTGGAATTGTTTTTGTATGGACAAAGATGAGTTTAAACGAGGAGAGGTTGGTTTGGTATGAAGTTTTCCTCTTCATCTTCTCTGTTTAAATTGGCATTTCTGTAATACGCATAAATTAGGAGTTGCATTGTCCCAAGTAAAAACCCCATTCCATTTGGCACCTACGTATACATACATAAAAAAAAAATCAGTTTAAATTCTATATAATTATATAAAAAAAAGGTGTCTCTTCCGTATAAAAAAAAAAAGCATATTAAAACAATGACATTTACCAATAGAAAAACATCGTGTAGGAGTAAAGCATAGACACCCCAAATTGCGCCGTTTAGAAAGAGGAAAAACGACAGCCAAAAGGGCATAAACTGCACACTCCTTGTCGTCACAACTGTTCTCTGATCGGATCAAATGATAAATTGATTTGGTTTAAAAACGACATTACATGTACACATCGAAAAGACCCATCTAATAATGATAATAGATACACTGACATTGATTTTTTTAGTTAAACACGTGCTGAAATAACTCTATCCATACAATTTCTGTCTTTTTATTTTTTTTGGTCGTCGTGGCTGTTTTGATTATTGTTAAAACGCAAATATAACATTTATATACAACAGCCACAAATTTTTGGTAAGAAGTGTATAATAATAAGAAAGAAGAGAGACTTACAATAGCTGAAAGAGGAGAACCATACATGATAATGTTGAGAGTAGCACATATGAAACCCATTGAATTAGAACGCGCTTTTGCATCTCCAAACGCAGTTCTTGTTCCCGCAATCGCCATAGCTGGGAAAATCACGTTCAAAGCTAGAACCATCACAACTGTTTTCGACTGAAAAAAAAAATCAATTAGTCACCAAACAAAAAACACGTATAAGTGGACCATATTCTACAACAAGTGGACATAATTTAAATCAATGAATTTAACGTCATAATAAAATCATACTATAAAATAATCTGCTAATCAGATCTGAATCTGAGTCATACCACCAGTGGAATCCCTTATCTGTCCATATAATTCCATCAATTAAAATGCAAATTTCAACCAACTCTAAATATCAAATTATTAAAAACAAAAACACATAAGATCACAAAACTCACACTATATATATCATATACAAGAACAGTGTATTGGTAATGAGGTAGAGAAAAGAGAACGTACGAATCTGGACTTGGGGACAAAGAAGAGGAAAATGAGAACGTAGATGGATTCAGCAATGACACCAAAGCCATTGACTGTAGAAACCAAGTATTCGCCAGGTGTCACTATTCCGTAATATGTCCATAACGACGAACTCATCAACGTGCAAATGTACGGCAAACACTCGTACTCTTCCGTCGATCTCCGTCTCACAATCCTCCAAAACGTCTCCCTAATCATTTTAATATAATCTAATTAATTTTCCTAATTTCTTATAATTCAATCATTTACTATATATATATATATATAGAGATTGATCAAAATACAAAAAGAGACGACAGGGAGAGAGATATATAACTCACACAGGGGAGAGGAAGACAAGCACCGATATTACATTTCCTGCATCGATCATATATATAATATAAGTTAAATATTATGGCTATGTGTATATATGATCCTTTATGTAGACTGATGATTTAGGAACACGTGAAAAGAAGATGGGGATGTTACCTATGAGTCCAATAAAGAAACTTAAGTCAGCCATGTCTGAAGATGAAGTTCTGAGGAAGCCAGAGAAAGAGATACTGAAAGAGGATGAGAGGGAGAGAGAGATTGCAAATTATTAAGGAGGTGACTTTGTGTTTTATTTGTCCACATACGAGATATATATAAAAGAATATAAAATAAATGTGAGTTTATGGTAAGATGTTTAATAAAATATTAGTTCTCTGTCAGACAGCAAAACGAAGAGAACTTAATATTAAACTTAAAGGGCTCGTGTAGCATATGAATGTTAGATTATGATTAAAGCAGTATCGTGCTTACCTTATTCTACACTTTTCAGGTTGAATAATTATTTTCTTTTTGTTCTAATCCTTTTTTTATGCCCTCCTCTATTTGAAATCGAAAACAGTGATTTACTAAAGATATGAACGAATGTAATATCACGAGGGCATTATTAATTAGATGTATATATATAAATGCAACATAGATGTGATTTCTACTAGTGTAGAATCCAAAATAACATAAGTATTTTATGATATGAACAGATGTAACTTTTTTTTCTTTCTAAAATTTGTTTTGTAGTATTTTATGATATCTTTCTAAGTATCGATTGATGTTCAATATACATCTATAATTTTAGATAAGTTATTTATTATCATATGAATATTTATTTTTATATTTTTAAAATGTCAGTTCGTGAAAATTATGGTAAGCTTTTATATTTTTACTTTAAACTAAATATTTGACCCATAACTATGATATTAAGTGAATTACTTTAAAATAAATAATTGACCAGCGACTATAATCTTAATTGCCTTTTTGTAATGTAAAATTTATTAAGGTGGAAAGTCTCACTTCGTTCGTTATCAAGACAATCTAAAACTCAAATTTCTTTTTTAGAGATGGTTTCGAACTATACTGTTTTCTATTCCTAACTATTTTTATTGATTAATAAATTTAACATTTCAACCAAAAAAAAATAAAAAAAATTGATTTTAATTTTTTAATATTTACAATAGGATGCATTGTTTTTGAGATATTAGAGAGGAAGATTAAGAAAATTTGAGATTTCTAAGTAGAGAAGAAGAAAAGTTTAAATTTGGATGAGCAATATATTGAGCTTAATTGACTACGTATCGTTATCCGGATTGAAACCGTATATTGCATATTGCATTGTGACCAAAACATTGATTTGGTTAATTGAAGAATCATGGATTGGAGACTATTTATTTTTACGTTGGGGCTGAAACCTCTTCTAAACAAAGTTCGAATCCTTGTGTATATTTTAATGTGGAGATTGGAGAATCTCTTTATAGGAGTTTATCTGCCTTCAAATAATACAATATTTATTGGAAAATAATCTCAAGACCTGGAAATACTATTTTTCTTAATTGACAATATAGATCTTACAAGTTTCTATGTGTGATTAATTTTTAGAGATTTGATCCTTAACATGTTTCACAATCTCTGCTTATTTGGTAGTTGATAAAATATTCAAAGTAAGCATATTTCATTAAATATCATCTACATGCCCTGCTGTTTAGTGATAAGGAAAAAAAATGTTTAATTTATAAAGATTATGCTAAGTAAGCATATTTCTTAAGCATATTTCTTGAAAATCCCACGTCGTGTGATGTCCTAGTGTCTAAAATCGTGAAACACGCGGTTGGTTAATTATTTACAGTAGGTCCTTATATTTTAAGTAGTTTTCTATTTTTCGCCAGTGACTTTCAAAGCTTTAAATTATAACCCTTGGTGTCCCCGAGTGGACTCGGTAACACTCAGTCAACAACGAATCTTTCCAGAAACGAAAGAGGGAGAAGGAGAAAGGTCTGTGTTTGACTTCTTTAACCTCAAAATGGCGACTTCGATGATTCAGAGGTTGTTCAAACAGGGCACGAAGATCGTC
The DNA here is from genome assembly GCA_963667165.1 of Barbarea vulgaris. Classification (NCBI taxonomy): domain Eukaryota; kingdom Viridiplantae; phylum Streptophyta; class Magnoliopsida; order Brassicales; family Brassicaceae; genus Barbarea; species Barbarea vulgaris. The sequence continues at coordinate 6,240,814 of OY763893.1, forward strand.
GGCGTTGGCCTCAATTACGCTTCTCACGCCAAAGAGCTTGGCAACGCCCTCCCAAAGGTACACTTACTTGTTGTATCTTCTTCACATCCTTCTTTTTCCCGGGT